>JAGSMS010000009.1:2591666-3887500 GCA_029286595.1 Bhutanitis thaidina | reverse complement strand
CAAAAATTATTTACTTTCAATTAAGAAAATATTGAACAAAGTGTGATAGGAACCAAGATAACAGACATTAATTATTACAATGCGATACTAGAAAACAAACATTAAAAATTTATTATATAGAGTATTTGTTGCATTTACCTTAGTGACTTTTTCCTGCACCGGTCGTTCAGGATCTTTAATATAAAATATTCCATGACAAATGCTACATACATACAATAAGGAACTGATTGTAAAAACTCCATAATATCCAATATACTTCAACAATATGCCACTTAGTGCAGTTCCAAATGGCCCACCGGCTGTAAGGCACAAATTTGCTACACCGACCCTAAACGTTCTAGTTTCTTCAGTTGATATATCACTTATGTAACTAAAGGCACCCATGTATGTAGTTATCCAACTACCTGTTATAGCCGGGAAGAATGCCTCGAAGAACATGGTAGCTTGAACAGGCAATTCGTAGAAAAAATATGCATTCAGAATATTACTTAAGCAAGCTAGTAGGTCACCTACTATAGGAAGTAATATACAAATCTTTCGTTTTCCAGTTCTATCGCTCCAGGCACCTAAAAACAAAATCAAAAAACTCGGTAGCGCTGTTAAAATAATATTTTTCCAAATTTCCATTGATGCGATTAGCTCTTGTACTTCGAGTTCTTCCTTTTGATATTGGTTTCCTTCTTTTGCTATGAGAGCATCGCAAACCGCGTCGCCGTATTCTAAGTTGACCCGACATGCTTTATCTAGGTTAAGGTTTTGAGCTGCAAGTCTCGATAATACTCCTGGTATTACGTAACCAGCTAACACAGGTTCTAGAGTTATATTGCTTTTGATGTAAGCGATTTTTTGTTTGAAATTCTTTTTCTTAACTTTAGTTTGCTCTTTTAATGGTGCTTCTTCGCGTGTAACCATTATGCACTTGTAAGCTATACTGAATTTCTCTTAAGTAACACTATTTGTTGCGGCCCAATATTAGCTCGAAGAGCGATAGGAATTATTTAATTATAGAAAATTATCAGCAGCAGACATTACGTTCGATGGTAAATATAATGACGTTGTTTGTTTATATTTAATCGCTGTGTATTAATATTATGCAACGTAGTTTCCAATAAGCTTTCGTTGGAATGACTAGCTAGAGATCATTTTAATTAATATTTATCTATGGGTGTTTAATGAACATTTGGCTACGAACATTTGAGCAGTGAGTACGTTGAATTAAGCATTACAAAGTTTGCTGGCGTGCCCGAAACTTCTTCTCTATAAGCACGCACTCAATACTAGGCGAGGAATGCCGATTAGGTACTACAGTCGAGTCACTAATATCGTAGTGAGTGCCCCTGCGACAATGTTTGTGTTCAATAATGAGTGAGCGCCACTGCTACAAAGTTTGTATTAAATATTTGGAAATTCATCATATTCATAATAATTTAACTGCATCAAAAAGGATGACGCATGGATAATACATCTCCTTTCATATTCTCACACCCTCACAATAATATACGCTTGATATACATAACAGCTTTTTAACTAATAGTACTTGAAATTATATACTTAATATTCAATATCCGTGCCAAAATATTAAATACTTTATTTCGATAATGTTTTACTATCCAAGTTTGTCTAGATTGGTGTCATTCCTGAGAAAATTGATTTTAACACTTTTTTCTAACGCTATCCCATAGAGTATGAACGTATCAGTATGCTACTTGATAACAGATGGCACTGAGCTACATCGTTGGCGATGTAATAGTAGGCTGAAAAAATGAAGCTCGGTCGGCCAGGTACTTATTTGTTAAAAGTCATGACGCCTAAGGCCCCGCTTGTTTTAGTTAGATGTACCTTATATGCATGATGTTGTGTAATCGACGTAAACAAGCGCTTTTAACAAACCTTAATTGAATAAATAAGGTTTTGACTTTGAAAAATAGTGGAACGACATAATTTAATTAAAATAAATTGCATTCTCGTATCATAACAATATACTTAAGTTTACTATTATTAACATTTACATGTAGAAATTTAGTGGGATAGTAGTCGATATTTTACCGTGTATTTAAGGATATAAGTAATTTTCAAAATCGTGTTCATGAATTAATATTGAACAAATCAGGTCAAGAATTATGAGTACTGTAATATCAGACAGTAAGCGTATATTGTCCTATTAAATAACGTATTTATATATTTACTCGTATCTTACCTAAATATCAATAATATAATTAAAATTCTAGAAGATGCTACCGACTTATTTTAGAACACAGTAGAGGTCATAATTAATTTAAATAAGTAGAGAATGTAACAAATATATAACGACTTCTTATATTTAAGCGAATACTATTCAATGGAATTAACTAATATTTATAGATTGCGTTGCGTTTAATTTTACTTTATTATTCCCAACGTTTTGAGTGCTTTCAGTACCCATGGTCTCAGGTGACTAAAGTGTTTGGACACTGATGTTATGTCTAAATCTCATGACCGGGCTGCCGTCAGCTTTCTAGTTATTAATTTTGGCTCTGTTTGCGCAGGAACAGTTCTCAATATCTTTAGGTTTTGCTGTGGCACATTTTATTATGGGAAATGCGGCTAACCTGGTGGTAAGTGATTACCGTCGCCCACGTACATCTGCAACACTGGAGGTGCTGCAGGTGCATTGTCAGCCTTTAAGGGTATTTGGGAGATGGGAGGGAGGATCAGGAAGGGGATGGGTGGAGGGGGCCTCCGGTTACCTCACTCACCGAACGAAACGCAAAAGCACTTGTAAGCACTTATAAGGTAGTTCCCCTTATACATAGATACGAACTCTCTTACATAGGTTAACAAATATAGATAATAATTGATGAAATAAAGAGATATATATATATATCCCACTAATAAGTGATGGAAGCAGTATCACTAAGGGTACCTGCACTGCACTTACCAATCCGCTTGACTCGAGTGTGGTGATTATGGGCTAACCCTTCATGAAATAAACGCCAGAAAAAGTTGACATCTTTTGCTGGTGTCTTCTTAAGATGCTTTTGTTGAGCTGTAGACTTTAGTAGGCTAATGAATTGAATTGATGAATTAAGTGATAGCCTATTTATTGTTGAAATATACTAGAAATCCGCCAGTCTACCTCCCCGCATCTTCAATGTTTTCTAAGGATAATTTACTGTTAACATATTTTTGAAGAAAAAAATTCTCGTCATGAAAATGAAAAAATAACTAAGCATTTTCTTTCAGAATGCTCTCTCGAGAATTGTACAATGTTTCTACAATGACATTACTGTGATCTTAGAAATGATTTTTCGTTATATATTTAGGGAATTTGATGAATGAAATAATTTGTTAATGTTTAGTTAGGTTTTCTAACGTAAGATAATATTTTCTTCTAAAACCTGCAATACTGAGTAAATACTAGATCTATTTCAGTAAAAGCCTAATAATAATTTTCACACAAAATAGTAATGGCAAATCCTTGTTACTAATTCCATATTAATTATAATTAGTTATTGAAAATGCGGTGCCAACAGCCTTTCCGTGGCAACACCCTCAGTCTACCCGCATGATCCACCGACTCACATGCAGAGGGGCTCGCCAAGCCCATTTGACCACCCTGGTGAGCCTAGCGGGCTTCACGCCAGCCATATGGTTTCCACTTAATTTCACAGTGGGACCAGCAGAGGTTGGCTCTGCCAAAATAAGACAAGAATCAGTTGAAAAGATTGCCATAGTAAAGTATTAGCCTGTAAGTACACAGTGCAAAGCAAAGGCCTCCTTCCCCAATATCTTAGAGAGATTCGGAGCCGGAAATAACCCGCCACGCTGCTCCAGTGCGGATTGGCGGGCGTCACATATCCTATAAATAATATTTTTTTTATTATTTCTTAGACATGCAGGTTTATCACGATGTTTCCCTTCACCGCCTGTAGGCTTTACTCGAAATATTCTTTTTTTAATTCTTTAATTTTTCTTCTTCTTCTTTCTTCTAATAATGTTTCCTTATCTGTATAGATACCTATTATTACCAAAAGTATATTAACGCCTGCTTTATTCCAGAAAGTGGCGTAAGGGTCAGTTAAGAGAAGCCTTTAAAACCTATTTCTAACAGGGGCTGATAGGCTGATAAAGAAGAACCCGGTTATAATAATGTTAAGATGGAAGGCAAGTATCTATAATATTACAAACTACTGGAGCATTACTAAAGTTTCAAGTATTTTGTTAGTATTTCGTATCTATGACTAAAATATTTCATAAATATATAAGTAATTAGGCCCTGGGTAGGCAGATACGGATTTCCATTTGGCAAGACTCAAAGTCATCGGAAACAAAGGGTTTTTTTTGATAACACGCTTAAAGTTATTTACGATTTATAATAAAAATCAACAGAATGTTAAATGTATGACAACATTTTTTCAAAGTGTACATTTTTATTATAAGTATCCTTGCAAGTGCAGACGAAAAGTAATTTCCTCACATTACTTTCCTAAATATATTAATCTTTTATATAGTAGGCCTTTTTTAAACAAAGTTTTAATAAGTTTTTTAAATTTTATGCTAGATATATAATGCAGCAAATTTCATTTTTAAAGATTTTATTGTAAAATTTTATACCTTTACTTAGAAAATACTATACGTTTTAGCCAGTCTAAACATAGGAACCTCTAGCGAGGTCAGAGTGATTAAGGAAGAACAGGAATGTCCTTTTGTTTATTATTTAAATAAATGTCATTACGTAGGTACTAATGTTTTCACATGTATCATGATATTTCCAGGTCTGTAAAACAAGTGATAATAGTTTTACACTCCCATTTGTTCTTCTTGTGAGACTGAATTGCATTTCGAGCTAGGCGGTTGAGACAAGCGTTTTGGCACGCCTTCGTTCGTCTCTTTCGTTGACGTTAAATAATCGTTCAATATTTTTTTGTAAATTTTCGGATATATATTTAATGCTAAAAGGTATGCTCTGTTAATAAAAACTGCTGATAAGAGTGGGATAAATGTAGTTCTGTAAACACCGCGCCCTCCACTAAAGATGTCAAAATTTCTTCGATACGAGGCAGAGGATAGTGAAAATACTTTATAGTTATTTTATAATCCCCGTATATCCGGATATCACTATTTTTTTACAATGGCTACAATTGGTGTTCCATAGTCTGAACGGTTCACTTTGTAAATAACGTTACCTCTCTGTAACCGTTCTACTGGGGAACGCAAAGCAAGCGGTAGCGGGCGAGCCTTAACAAAAATGGGCGTTTTATAATTTAAGTGTAACAGTATGGGAATCTTACATGTCCCAAGCCCATCCGCAAATACCTGTGGGAACTCTTTCCTTAACATACTTATGGACTCAGGAATCCCATCGGTTATGTTGTAACAATCATTAACATTAACGCTCAATACTCTTATCTATTTACGACCCATTAAAAGCGGGCTACCATTTTCAATTACAAAAAGCTTAAGTTTTTTTTGAACATGCGCCGTATGTGACTTGAACCACAATATAACCGATCGGTTTAATTGCATTACCGGTATAAGAATTTCAAATTAGATTAGCGAGATTTTGAAATCGCTAAAAATTTACAACCCGTACCGATTTCAAATCGTAGCGAAGGATTATTTACTTTTAAATTAATGTAGTAAGAGTCATAATCACTGCCACATGATAAATTGTAAAAATCCAATCAGAGTCTATTAAAAAAAATTACCTTTAGCCGCCCGTGCAGGTTCTAACCTGCGATCACCTTCGTACTTACGACACATCATTTTTTAAATGACCTCTTTCACTACATTTATCACAATGATACGCCTTGAAACGGCACCTAGCTGTCGTGTGTGTCCCTCTGCCGTGGACACTGGCGCCGCCATGATGTCGTCTCGCCAGCAAAGTTGGAAGCCGTGGCGGGCGACTGCTCACCGGATGCGTGGCCTTCGCGTCACCATCGCCGCCGCCACGCGGTGGTGGCCTTCGGACACTGTGCTGCCAGTGGTGCCGCCGCTGACAATAGCTGCCACTGATTCTGCATGTCTATCCGCAGCCTCCAAAGTCAATGCAAGATCCACAGCTCCCCTGTGGTGCAATTCACGTTCAGCAAAAAAGTTTGGATCTCATGTCTTTTTCCGGTAAAGATCGGACACAAATTGATTCATTAGATTTACTTCCAACGAAGTTCCGAAATTGCATGTTTTTGCTAAATGCTTTAAAGTTAGCAACTACTCATTTACGGTCTCCCCGGCGTTTGTTTTCGTTGCCTAAAAACACGTCGCTCTGCGATCTCCAACCGTTGTGGTTGGAGGTGCTGCTTCACTATTGACTCAAGTACCTCAAAAGACTTTGTATCCGGTAAATCCGATGCACATGAATTGCACATTAGCTTATAACGTGTAACTCTTACGCTATGTTGTTCAGCAATATGAACTGCCTAATTCGCCTACAATATGCATCCCGATTTCAAACGTTTCAATTTTAACGACGGGCATTGTAATAAACACAATTGAGCGTAAAAAATGTGTAAAAACCGACTGCGCTGTATGTATTCAATAAGGGCTATCACAAGCCTGCTTGTATTGTGTGACGTCTTCGACAACGTTATGGAAATGCATTAGTCTGCAAATAAACTGCTATCGTATAAACCTAAAATATTAAACACTACACATAGTATCTTCAATTAAATAGATTGCATGAAACGAATGTCGTGGGTACATACCAATGGGTACAACATACTGTAAAGGCAAAATAATTTTTGAACATTGAAGATTAATTATTGATAACGATATGTATAAGAAAACGTATTCGTATTTTTACACAAGACGATTCTAAAAACGTTCGAAGTGAGATTAGTATCTTCAAAGTGAAAGAAATACGTTTACTTTTATAAGGGTTATCCCTGAAGACAAAAAATACCAATACAAATCGAATCGATACCAATCGAATAACATACATTTTTTCAGTTTTGGCACTGGCAGGATGAAATTTTTGTTATGTTAACATTGGCATAGAATTTTTATATAAGTCATAAGGGATAAATTACTTTCATGCATTTTTGTGGTTGATTATCAATAAGTATTTTACTATTATTGTGATATAGCCTTGAATAATATAACATTAAAACATAAGTTTGAATTCATCCCATTGATACAGCAAAATACGCCATATGATTTGTTTAACACAATAATTGTACAATCATCTCGAAAATATTTTGGAAAATAATATTTTATAGCATAATTTGTTACATTTACAGTTTGAATATTTTCCCAGATTTTAATTTTTTTTAATTTTTAATATTGTTTATTGCTAGCTGTAAGTTTTCTAAATAAATCAAAATAAAATTAAAAAGGACACAGGCGAAAGAAACTCCGCGGGCCCTCTCTTATCAGAATGATTACTACATGACATTTAAAGAGTTAGTTAATTATTCTTCTTCATCAGCCTGTTTAAGTCCACTACTGAACATAGACCTGTACGAGAAAGCACCAGAGCATGCACTTCTTGAAAGGTATGTCTATACTAACCACGCTAGACAAGCGGGTTGATGAGCGTAGTGCTGCACAGGTACCTGGGTACGTACCTGTGATGCCGCTCCTGATCAGAAGTCTGTGAAATTTGGGTTCGACAAATTAGGATGCATTATTCGCCACCAGAGACTATTTTGTTATTTAACATGGTGTATCACGTACACATGGGCTTAGCTTTTGCAGAAAGAGATGGTAAACTCCTCCTTAAATATACTCTTTTTCCAATAGGAGGTATATTGGAAAAATGGAGTATATTCACAAGCTCGAGTATTATGCGTACTATTCTTGGCTTTAAGTCCTCAAAAGTAAACAGAATACCCATGCCCAGCAGTGAAACATCTATTATTTTATAATTTTAATGTTGTAATTAAACTATATTTAAATATAATCTGGAATCTACAATTGTTAAAAGCCATAAACATTTTTTTTAATTTAATTGCGCATTGGCTAAAATGTGTGTCAAAATGGAACAGTTTAAATTCTCGGGATAATTAAATTTGTCTTTGAAGTTGAAGATATTAAGCGAGTGTGTATTTAAACGCTATTGTTATGTATCCACTGCGTATCTGTCAACGTACTGCTTGTCATTCGGATATCCGTCGCTATAATGCCGCGTAATTCCGGCGGCGTAATACCTGTAATTCTACGCCGGTAATATTCGTAAGCCTTCGTGTGAACGGTGAAGATTTTATATACCCCGCTATCTGAATGACTGTTACTTTAATTACGGACGATAATCTTGTTGTATACAAGTTTGAAGTGCCCGTGGAATACCAACCAAGAACAAATCCAGTTTAGACAGTGTTTAAGTTTTGTAATTTTGTGGTATTATTATTGCAAATATCTTCTTCAGCAGTTTACTTTCAACATACACACGAGGTACACAATATATTTTTCTTCGAACAACTTAAATATCTTGTAATGTTATTTATGAACTTGTTACCTTTTACTTCTTTGTTCTCTGCTTATGTCTTTATATCATGTATGTCACAATTACCTGACCGCTTACGTCACCAGTTACTGAAGCCGGCCACAGTCGAGCTCTAGATGCCACCATTATGTCAAATCAACTATCTATCAAATGCAATATCCCCATGCAAGATGCAGGAGTGTACAAGCTTCAATGTGAATATAGTCCCTCTTACATAGGTCAAATTCAAGTCCGCTGCTTAACGTAGCCCTCTCTGAGAAAGCTCTAGTAAAGGCAGCGTGCATTTCTGCCCTGACCTTCCCTGGCTTCTGGAGGTTTCTTCCCAGGTTTGCCCATACTCACCACGATGAGCAAGCAGGGTTGGTGAGTGCAGTGCCTGTACCATCGCACTAGTGATACTCCTTCCCATCACTAATCTGCGTACCGTGATCTCCCTTAGCTGAAGTGTTAATAATCAATAAAAAGCCGCTGATTCAGGTCATCGACATTACCATCATTAACATCGGCCTATAAGCAAATCTTCCAAGGATTACATAGATTCCAAGTATTGACGAAAAAGATGTTATATTTTCCTTTAAATTTTCCGACATTTGTCAAAATAGCAAAAACAAAGATTTATCGTACTTACGCGAACACTACACTATTGAAATGAAACTACTATTTACGGATTTACCGCGTTTAATTTTGCTGTTAACACAGGTTATGTAAAGCAATCGAAACGTCAAGGATATAAAAACAAAATTAAACGCTATAAAATCCGTAAATAATAGAGTTTCATTCCAAATAGTAAAAACAGGTTTATAGTCATTGTCTCTTAGTAGTCCACTGTGGGATTTTTTTAAAAATGATTTGCCTGCCACAGTACGCGAATTCATTGGTACAGTGACAAATTCGCAATTGTTGTGTGTTCGGTTTTTGTTCACTTTTCTAATTCTTATTATGATATTTAGTGTATTTTTATTCCCCAGATTTTTTATATCATTATATATATTTATTATTATAGTGTATTTTTATACTCCAGATTTTATATTATAGTGCATTTTTGGACTCCAGAATTAAAACAATTCAAAAAAACCCAAAGACGTTCTTTTTAATTCTTTAGATTCTAATAAATAAATTAAAAAGTCTAAAAAAGAAAATAATTTGTCCTGTAATATATGTAACAATATTAAAATAAATTGTAAATAAATTTAGCTAAAACTAAATCCAATTTTATGAAATATGTCATGAAATGTGGAATTTATTAAAATTATTATAGGCGAAAAGTGGCAAACCAGATTACGTACTTTATGGTCTGGCATAATATTAAAGATGTCTAGGCCCCTATCAGTTACACGCGATAAGGTATATATGTATTTAGTGTTCTTCTTAGTTCTCATAAGCTACCACAATGCGATTATTTATACAAATTATCGGGTTTTTTCAGGCAAAACATTGTCTATAATATTTATAGACAATGTTTTTTTTTAATTGTATTGACTGGGCAATAAAAATCGAGACCATGAAAGGCAAGTTTCTATTTTCCTCAATCTTTACACTCTTCCACATATTTCAAGCTTCCTACGCGTCTACGCTCCTCAGTTATGAATACTCTTAATTTGTCCCTTCATTGTGTTACCAATTTGTTCGACATACGTGCCTCTAGAGCATCCATTACCGACTGGACCGTGTGTAGCAATTTGAATATACTAAATGTTATGAAATTAAAGAGTAGTGTTATTTTGATCATTTATTTAACAGAGTTCGTTAAAATAATTAATTGAGCACATAAATGTAGAGCACGAAATATCACTGTATAAAATGTGTACACATTGAATAGACGTCTAAATTATAAAGCAGTTAGATTTTAATGCAACTTATCTTTCTTTCTCTCACGAATGCTAAAAAACATCAAATAACAAGTTTCAAAATATCACATTCTTACTCATAATACGTACAATTCAATAAACGCTAAACAAGGTTTTACATAAGTTTTATTTCAGAGGACACCAATTAACTAAAACATAAGTGATGAATAATACAGATTAACTTTCTAATAATTAGCCATGTATAAGTTTTTTTTCGAGTATCCTTCCTAATATAAATATTGTCTACATTTTTGATCATATATATATATGTATAAATTTAATTATAATAATTTATAGAAATTATTTTTGACATAAGTAGAAATACCTAGATGACATTGGAATTCTGATGAATATCCCCTTTGCATATTTACGAATAGGTTGTTCGTAACGTGATACTACACCTAATTTTATTTAATATTTAAAAATTATACATTTTATAATCTTTGTAGTGAACAATGATGAAAAAATCAATAGCCTGCTTATTCATATCTAAAAATCGCGCCACGCAATAGTTTATCAGACAGGCTTCTGATAATTTAAACTCCGTATCCCGTGTTAATTAAAATATGACAACCGCATGGCCAGTGATGACTCTCGGAACCGAGACGTGATCTTTCACTGCAGCCCGTATGAGGAAGCTCAAAGTTGCTCAGCGTACTATGGAAACTGCAATGCCCGGTGTGCGTCATAGTGTCTACGTCGACGATATCCGTATCAGAATTAGGCTAACCGACATAGCCGTTTGGATCAGCAATCAGTAGTGGCAAGCTCGCAGAACTGACAACCGTTGGGGAAGACAGGTTCTCGAGTGGCAACCACGTACAGGCAAATGCAGTGTTTATAAAACAAAACTTTTGCGTCTTTGTTCCTTTGACAGGAATAATTCAGGATTGTTGATTTTTTACACAGATAAAACATATTAAGAATTGTAGTTATAAAACGTATTAGATTTTCAATTCTTTTTCTTCTTTGTTTTTGCCACTTATTCTTAGATATCCAAATATGCACGGACCGATTTCCGTATTCAACGAATACATCTGGGTTTCATGCATTTTACTCGACATGAATACGGTTAGACAGAATTTATTCCGTTTGAAACTTTTTATGAAGAACAAGGAACATACAGAAAGTTCTTTGTTTCTATAAATACCTATTATCGATCTGTACCAATTACTATAATATTGCAATGCCGTTGCACGAACTGTTATACATCCTACTCCACAGGTACAAATGAGCACGTTAACTTTTATTAAACTGAATGTAAAAGTTAGGTTCTTATTAAATAAATGTTACATTACTACCTGCTGAATTTACTCTCTAAAATAACTATCTTTTTTTTTTGGATTTATAGAAAGAAATCTATGTTTAATTTCCAATTTATCAGCATAAATCAAATTTCGTCTTGTTTAATTATATTTATGACAGGTTAATCAATTAAAATACTGAAGTTTTGTTACGAGCGTTGTGTTTTTATTTACAGTTCAAGTATTATGTAGCAAAACTTGTAACAAAACAATAATTGTATCCATAAGGTATTTTATATAATAATTGTTATTTAAATTCATTTGGCTAAGTTTTCGCTACTAATAAGTCATCTACACATCACACATTATGAGAAAAACATGGAATTTTAAAATTAATTTTACTTTATATTTTTACTTATTCTTTTATTATATACAATTACTATAACAGACATTATTTAAGATTTCCATTACCAAGAGGTATTACTATCATAAATATGTTTATAACATTTACTTTATGCGTGAATAATTTACAAAAAACATTGAAAACATTAATTTAAACTTAGTTGAATGTTTGTTTAGATTATAATGCTACCTATAAAAATCAATAACTTTGCGTTGAAATTAAAATAAAATAAAAAAAGATTGTATAAGAAATTTACTGTTTATTACAAATTAATAAATAAATTTATAAGTAGAAGCTGATAATAATGCAATGTCTCAAATACTTCGCGTTGTGAGGCGTGCAATTACGTATATGTTTTTTTTTTAATAGCTCTTCCCAAACATTATATAGATTATACTGACATTCTTCTCAGCCAAATGTACGAATAATTTTTTGCGATGACAATTTCTCAAAACGGTATATCGATTACACATGGGAGTTTGAAACAACTTGTATTACGATTACAAGATGTTATTTAATCCGTTGTCAAATTTTAGATTAATATAGCTGTTTTTTTACATAGAAAAAGCAATTATACGTAAAGGATATAGACATTTATTTATTGATAGGCATTTCTGTAATATTTATAGGCATTTTTTATAAAAAAAATATATTACATGATGATTATGATGATGTTCGCTTGGCCGATTTCGACCAAGGGGCCACTTTTCACTTCTGTCAGCAGTTTGTCAACTGCGCAGGAGATGTTATAGTGCCGTAAATGTACGAGCATGAACATACTTAATCACTTGTCTTTGCTTTCCCATGTGCGCTTATGCGATAAGATCGGAGGAAGTGTCAGAGACGCGGGGCGAACATAACACAACTAGACCCAAAAACCAATATTTCGAAATTTTGCATATCATAATCAATAAATATTGACATCGGCTTGGATTCGAATCCCGGGGCACATGGCTAATCAGTTAAATAGGCTAATCACACATGGTCGTCAACTAAAGGAGTAGTATGTCAACACTACGTGACATACTACTCAAGTCTCTCAAAGCTTTGCCTATACTCAGGACGCTGGGTTAGCGGATTAGTGAGTGCGATTTCGTAATTCTCCCACTAGTGATGCTGCTCTCCATCACTAGTCTATGAGATGTGGATTCGGAATACTTGGATGAATCCGCCATCCTCGTTCGTTGGCTAACAGGGTGCGCCACGTGCACGTATGTTTGGCATTTGGAGACAGAGATGGTATATTCCTCCGTACAAAATATACATCATTACTCAAAAGAAAGCATAAAAGTAAATTAGCAGTCTTTTGTAACTAAGTATATAACTCTTATTATATGCTTGAGTATCAAGTTGTAACTGGACTGGTATAATACTTAATAAGAAAATGGCCATCTCTTTACACTGTGAGCATCCTTTCATCTCAAAATTGGGAATATAGCTATAGCAACTGTTCCTCCTTATTACGCCCCGGTTATCTAACGTTCAGCGAAATGCATGAATGAATGAAACTGCCGAATGCCTCGTAGACAGATTAGACATTATACTAAATTACACACAGTTTTGGGATTACACTAAAATACTCAAAGAAACTTTTAAAAAGATTAAAAAGCACTATTTTTCGAAGTCGCAATGGCATGTGACAAAGCCTGGCACAGCACCTTGATTTACAAACTCTATAATCCCGAAGTCCCAGACAGAGACGTGACCTACTCGATAAATCGCAGTTTTCGCTATCGGACTCTCGGCTATTTACTACACGGACCGACATAAAGGTCACATCTCGATACGTCATCATGTCGCAGCCAATCGACTTGCCGAATGGTTTTGGAAATGGAGAATTGAAGTCAACCTCGAGAAAAGTGTAGCAGTACACTTTACGAGGAAAATCAAAGTAGCCAAAATATCAAAAAATTATCTTGCCTCCAGGCATCCCATCCCATTCGACCGCCCGATCCCCTGGGCAAGGAAGGCGAAATACTTAGAAATAACTCATTATCTCGAAATACTCGACGCGGCGACGAGATTCGCTTCTCACATCTGGACAGTTAGGAAGAACGTCGCTTACGTTACAGGCCACCTACATCCAATGATCTACTCCACAGCAAATATAAGACATAGACCCCTAGTATACAAGGCTTGCTTAAAACCTATCATGGCCTGTACTTCCATTGTACTCGCTCCTGCGGCGTTGCTTCATATCGTGGCACTACAAAAAGTCCTACTTCGCTACTTTTTTCTTTATGAACTAGATGGGTTCGTACCAGGACGATCTCAAGGACTTCTAAGCTTTAAAAGACAAAACTATTAGCAATATTAACTTCATCGAATAAATATAACTTTAATGCAATAGTTGCACCGGTATCGGGAATCGAACCCATGTATTATGAAATTTTAAGTGTGACGCCTGTTTCAAATGCATACCCGGAACACCTAAAGTTTTGTTAGTCATGTTAAGGTTTTTTCCCACCGCGAGTATTTACTGTTTCAAGAAATTGTCATTTTCAGAAGCTGTTACTCTTAAACGTAGCCTTTTGTGAAGAAGTACCGAAACTCAGTAAATTTTGATAGCAAGTTAATTTTCAAAGTTTATCAAATCATTTAGGGGTACTTATTAACTTTAGTTACGTGAATATTTTGACACATAATTTTTTCTCTTTTTCCCTTTTCGCATAAGAATTTTCGTTTCATAGCAAAAACTCTACCTTAAGTTCTTCGATATCAATTACACATCCATAAAGGCGTTAATAGCTGCATTATATTTTATTGAAATTTATGACATAATACGTTCGAAATCCACTGATTTAAAAAATAATAATACCGTAATAAATTGTTTAGCGTACATAATATGTATAACGTCTTAAATAAAATGTTACTTATTATGTCTACTTCATTGTTTTTAGTTATTCGGTACGGTGGTTAAGACCGAAACAACACGTCTAATAGTAACTTAAATTGCTAAGTTGAGTGCGTGTAGTATAGAGCCTTTCAACTTTAAGATTAATCGCTATTCATCGTCACATAATTAATACAGATTTAATTTTCGGTGAAATGACTTGAAATGACGTCCTGTTAATTTACCCATTTTTAATGTCATACTAATAATAGTAGTATTGTAGTATACTGGTAGAAATAATAAAAATAATTTGAACAATTATACACTTTATCTAAACTCTTACTAATAGTAATGTTGATAAGATAGATATTGAATTATGTATGCCTACATAGATAAGTAATAATATATACATCAAATTAAAATGTTCTCTAGATTCGATCGATGACTCGAGTACCGACATTTATATTCACTCTACAAATGTCGGTCCCAGCGTGATTCGAACTATCAACACTCGGATCCGAAAGCAGGGTCACTACATGACTGACAGGTTTTCATCTCGTAACATAACTAACGAAGATTTGTCCCTGATTGTAACTTCTGCTCTCGATCTGTTTTGTTTAAAGACTCAAATACACACACTCTTACTATAGGCTACAGTATAATAATTGTAGGTTAGCACAACTTGTTTTTTTATTTCAAAACATCTGCTATTTACAAATGACTCGAGGATGAAGGAGGACAGCTTAATCGCCCGAGGCCAGCCATCATCGCAGAATCTGTCTGTAAAATTAATAAAAATGGCGTTAATATCAAATCACTGCGAAATGGTCAGCAAATATTACAAGATCGAAATAATAAATAACAATTGCTATTGTATACATCTTCATATAATACCTGTTTGATTTTTAAACAAATTACATAATTATTTTGATTATATATCACGGAAAGTTTTTCGTTATTTGATTTGTTTATAACTATTTTAGGTAATAGGTAGTATAGGTGTAATAAATAAATTCCGTTTCAAAAAATAACTTAGTAATTAATATGTTAGTTATATACAGGTTTCACAAAATATTTATCATGTGCATTACATAATATAATTATAGTATATGCACTTTTCAGGGCTGTGCAACCGAACTTGTTTTCACAAACCACTTTATATTCTAAGGAAACGTCAAAATAGGGCGATGCTTTTCGTCGATTTTGCTTCATGTAAGCTGCCAAGAGATTTTCAAGACCCTTCCCGTAGTCACCTCTTACTCAATAACAGGGTGGTCAGAGATGTGAACATTTTAGTCCTTACAACCTACTTTTCATCAGAGCTTATTTGGGACAACCTGACAGATGACGAGCTTGTCACCGTCGTTGTGTCAAAGCCAACGATAAAAATCGTACTAAGGTTCGAAGAGTAATTGATAAGAACTCTCTATGTTGAGTTTGAACTCCTAACTTGAGTCTTATGATTTTTAGATCCTCTATCAACCCGACTGTCATGGCTTTAATGTATAGAAAATATATAAATGCGAACCTTAATACTTCTGAGACAGTAATCGTCGAGCACAGAAGTATGAGATATAGGGAAGCTGCCACTGGTCCTGTGAACAAAAAAATGGTTGTTATATCCTTAATAAATAAACCAGATATATCTAAAAGCAGATGTTCTCTGCGACTTATGTTTTTCTAATAAACCTGATCAAATGAACAGAAGATTTAGGGTTGCTATATAAGGATAATTTGACGTTAAGCTCCAGTCAAATAAAGTTAGATTTTGTTAAAATGAACTTATAAGTAAGGAGACTTTTTATATTTCAGCTTTCTGTTGTTTTGAAAACAATGTAAGTGATAAATTACCTCGCCACAAAATTTATTAGGAGTATTATGCTTATCAAAAGAAATATCATGCCTTAAGTTGTTTGCAAATTATGTACATGTATAATCACTTATAATCATGTGACAGTTAAATGTTAGTACTAGTAATATTTTTTATTTAAATAAAAAAGCACTTAAGCTTGTCGCCCGTAAGAGTAGGCCGAAACTACCATCTCTTACCAGGCAGGTCATTGCACACGCTGAGGGTGTGCCCAGCATGGGAGGCGGAGTGGAGTATTCTGGTGAACCACATTGGGCGAAAGGGTCGTGGACAACCAATGTCCAGTAAAACGACCTCGTATCCATTTATGCCGCCAATCAGCGGTGTAACTACTGTTGTGTACCGGTAAGAAAGATATAGAGAGCCTGTATAACTACACGAGATATTCCATCTCAGTCCTTAAGGCATCTGCAACCTTCTTCGGTTGATGTTTTTTGCAGGTGGAATATTAGCTCGTTTGTCACCCCAATCTAATACACTGCGATTCGGGTTTCCTTGATCCACGTTTCATCTCTGGTAAATGGAATATGATAGGTGCTGAGCTTCGTCTCCGGAATAACTCCCGGAGTTCGCCATTTTTAAAATCCTGCCATCTCTCGGTAGGTTTTCAAAGCTTTTCCTATAAACGCCTCTTATGACACTTGCAGGAAGACATCGGGTGGCAGATTATTACGACGCTACCACACGGAAAATATTACATTATTTTCGTTTGTTAGTATCCATTTCCGACAACATTCACGCAACTCTGGCGTTACTATATTGTTGATAGCCTCAAGTTACGGTTGTACTCATATTACGGTTTGTGTTATAGTTATTTATTTCTAGGCTTTGTTAAATCAAAAAACGTGCCGGAATAAAAAAGTAGAGGCAGAAATGAGGCATGACTGATAAAAAATCGATTTAAAATCGAAAAGAACCCCTAAGTTACTTATTCTATAGCCTTGTTTTAATTTAAGTTACAGTGAGATCCTTTACTCGATTAAAGTTTATTTACTTAAGAAAAGCGATAAGCTTTATGGATTAAGGGATAGATTTTCACTGTTTTTATAACTTCATAAAACATTCACGTAAAAAGTAAAGTGTAGATTAAAATTCCATAAAATAAATTGTTAACATCAAGTTGTCAAAACCTATTTTAATGTCTATAAAAATGTATATTTCAACGACTCAAGCATACCAAACTATATTGGCACTTGCTTGAAATGTTTTGTGACTAGATAACTAGTGGTTAACTAACAATTAAACGGTCTTTGGTTTTTCATACTTATGAACATTAAAAAGTAACCTCTTTATTTGTTTTTCAATAAATGACCAGTATTCCAAACGTTAGCAAATTTGCCATAAGCCGTGGTAGTTAAAATTATACTGGTCACAAATATTATTTACCTTTAAAGATTGTATGAGTTATTTAAATTTAGAACAGTAATAAATTGTAATTGAAATTTAACAAATTTTATAGCACAATAAAAGTCACCGTTTCCATAAGGCAGAGAAAACTTTAAGAGGTCTTATCAGTAGTATAACATTAGATATGTATATTATATAAATATAAGCTGTACCTGCGACTTTGGCGTGGACATTTCGATTTGTTAAGACAGGTTTTTTTTATAATTAATATTTTTTTTATAAGTTTATTTACATAAGGCATAGATTTTGTAAACGTATTTTGTAAGGTCTGGATCATGAACAACATATGCAATTGATGTGTGTGAATCATCTCCTCGACACAGGCGAGACATTAAAATAAACGATTTGTTGTGAACTATGTGATAAAGCTGTACAGCCAACACTGGCCATAGGGGAGTAACTAAAACCACTCAATTCGGCCACCTCTGGCCGGCACTCTGCTTCAGACCAGTCTGAAAGCCAGCCATGTAGGTTACAATTAGGTGACCAAGCCACGGGTTGTAAATCCCCGGCTACGTCAAGACGAGGAAAGCCGTTAGACGTGGTGAGCTGATACTCCAATAAGAAGTTTTGTAAATTAATGAAATATTTTTTTTTTCTCCAAAGCAAGACATTTTAATTTCGTTTGGTTAATGTCAAAAATACCATCTTTAGTTTGTAAACATAACCCAATGTAACAAAAAGTGTCGCAGAAGGCGAGTAATGGCATATATGCATAGCATGTTTGCAGATTAGTGCATTATCAAAAGAGTTGTGATGGACTGACAGCCTGTCAAGTTTAGTTGCTGTATACAATTTTTGGCGGGAGTGGGTGCTGCAGCTGTCAACGAATGCTTAGTCAGCATGTTGACAGCAGAAAATAGGGCACAGACGTTGACTGTAACCTAAAATAAACATAAGCCGAGAGGTTAGGGTATGTACCTTCGAATCAGTGGATGGAATCTATGTGGACGGCTCGTACCAAAGAGTTTAGAAAGTTATGCGACTTGTATCGTTGACTTGGACACTAAGACGGTGACAGACTCACCGTCTGTCAAGCTATCACAAGTTTTATACGCCTTTTTTAATTTTAGTGTTATACGCCCTGGTATGGCTTATTAAAATAGAATTTCAATTATTTCAAAGCCATGACACGGGTTAGACTAAAATACTAAATTTTTATTGACCCCTGACCACCCTAGTGTTGGATATACGGTCGTGTACGTTTTTATAATATATCATCATTAGTATAAAAAAAAGAAAAGTCCGGTGGCATCTGGTATAAAACTACTAAACAATAATACGTATACAAGTGCTTAGCCAAACCGTGCTGACCCGACTAGTCCCAGAAGCTGTATTTGTTTACAAACATGATGCATGTACACCAACTGTGGATGGGGAAAGCCAGAGAAAGCCGTTATGGATGACGCGCGATAAGAAGATTGTAATAAATAATGTAATCTTTTTATAAACGCCAACTAAAAATGAAAAACTAAAAGTACAAAATCGCATATCGTTTTATATATTTAACTATTACAACTGACTAAGTTGATATAAAATATTTTTACACAGCGCAGATAATTATATTCCATGCTTAGTATCAATGACACGATAATAACTTTCCGCGAGCTACTTCAACAAATAGCAAATGTTGTTTTATTATAAAAGCAAATACAAGAATAGAATATGCAATAAATACTGTTTTATCTCTATCTTATCCGTTAAACAAGCAGTCTGTACAAACAAACGAACCGATCGCGGTTACGAGCTGCCTACACTTGAGGAAAACGAATAGTATGAATTCTTTCACAGAACATGGCTCTTTGAATTCCATTTCGACCTTTATTGTAATTCTATACCAGAAGGTTATTGGCACTTTCGAAAATTAAAGATGTGCAACTACAGGGCTAGTTTTAGTTATACATCGGAAAATAAAATATAGTGAAACTATTACTGTTTTGAGTAATTTTGATAGATTATTTCTCGCATCAATAAAAGTCTGTAAAAGTCACGGTGGCCATTTTTCAACATTTTTGATTGAGTAAGGAAGGGTCCGCAACGCAACTCCTTTGTAGGTTGACGGGCTTCACACGTTGTGAAATAATATTTTGATATTTTCACAGACATGCACTTTTTCTTCACCGTCGAGCATTCAGCACTTAAAACTGCAATTAACAATTTTAGTGGCAGGTAACGGGATTCACATCCAGGTTATTCGCATTCTTAAAGCTAGTCTCAGCCAGATAATGTTTGCACAATACACAAATAATTGAATTATGTGTCTAGTTGTGCTCCCGTATCTCTAATACAGCATCTTCAGTCTTCCTTCGATGTTATTGTATACACTTTACTTTAGATGCAGGAAGGTGAAGAGGAATAATGTGTATGCGTTTATGCATTCATCTACGTTTCTATAATATTATATCCCGAGTAGTTTAAAAACTTGTCTTCCTTGTCATCACGATTATACCCAGATTCTCTTTTAAACTAAACTTATACTACCCTTGGTGTACAAGTTTTTTTTTAAATAATTACATAATTTCAATTAGCTATGTCAACCATAACGAACACATGCATATAATAAGTGCGATCATTAAAATGGTATGAATAAGTTAACAGGGGAAAAAGAACGGACGTGAAAAAGGAAAAGAGATGCTAAAATGATTTGTGTCTGACCGCTCCCAACGTTTCTTTCACTTTATTTCAGCTATCCGGTATTTTTTGTTTGAATATGAGAAAATAATTTTGTCCGCGCCGGTTTCAAGCGCAGCTATAAATTAAGCTGGGACAATACACGCTGGATAAATCGTTGTCACGTAAGAATGTCGCATTAGGTGCGGGCGGGGTGTTCATGTCGGCATGCGGACGGCTGTGGGGTATCTCCCATACTAAGGTGGGAAGTAATAACAGTGGAACGCCACAGTTAGCCGACTGGGTTGTTATTGCATTGTATTATTTATGTGCGTCGCTTGTAGTCTAGGCGACAATTGCCGTTCTCCCGAAACGTTTCTGTGATTTAGATTTATTGCGTTTTAGTTTTGCAGTAAGATTTACTCCAAGTAGGCTCGATTCGAGATGGAGTTTTGCGGCTTTATTGTAATGTATGGTGGTGGTGGCGTAAGAAAATGTAAATCGTCTATCACGTGGGTATTTTTAAGCTCGACTGATTGCGATGTATGTCAGAATCACTACCTTAAAAATTATCACCAGTATCTAAGGTACGTTATGTCCGCTTGACAATTACGGCAAATCTTCGCTACAGTAGAGGCTAATCGTCATATGTTTATCATTGGATTATTCCTTCTTCTTCATCTATTATCGGCCTGTTATACTCTAATGTTGAAGATATGCCTCTCACAGTGAAAGGGTTTTCATAATCGCCACGTTTGGCAAGCGGGTTGTCGATCGCAGTACCAGAACCTACATATCTTCGATGCTATATACACCTCATTTAGTCTATATTCGATTTCGAGTCGACAGTTTTCTGTGTAAGCTTTTCCCTGAGTCAACTCTCGCGATACCTACGGCAGATTTTCTTAGTTTTTACACATTAATTGGACTAGTGGAAAAAAACTCTGTTATAGAAGAAGTAGAACAGTAATTATGCATCTTAAAGCTCTGTACATAATTACGTAATATACGAGTATACATATTTACAAGATAAGACAAAATAATGTGCGGTACTAAAATTAAAATACGAATCAGAACAATATTATGAACATAATTTTTGAACATCAAAACGACAAATGTTGACAACCATAAGCTGATTTGAGTCGAATAGATTATTTCATTATTACTTTTATCTGGCAAAACATCTTATTGTATCTTTAATTTAGCGACAATGACGACCAATTGAGGACCTCTTTATCTTCCGTGTATCGTTAATACTAGGTTTTTAAAAAGTATCGACTGAGGAGGGGTCCCTTCGCCCATATCATATTTTTAAATGACGTCTCTTTGCAGACAAGAAATAACACACCGAAACTTATTATTCGTTATCAATGAATTCGTACTTTATTAAAAAGAAATTAATTATCCTGCAAAAAAATTATCAAATGCTAAGAGTGCAAAAAGACAATCAATGAAAAGATTTATTTATTTATTAACACATTATCATTATATTTACTACACACGTATACTATACTTATACTATTATATACTATACCTGCAAAAATGGATGGAACTAATAATATTTAAAAACGACTTTCAATAATTACAACTAATAAACTATAAAAGGTACTTTTACCAAAATTTAAAGTTGTTATAATCAAGTCTTGATTATAACTTTAATCAGGGCCTGACTAGCAACGTCGATATATATTAAAACATACGACATTTTATTTATTTAAAGATTATTATTATCATTGTTCAAATTCCCCAAAATCAATTTACGGATCGATTTTAAGTTTCAATTGCTAATCTTGAAAACTTAAAATCGATCCGCTATTTAATTAATTTAGTATTTAATAAGCATCGTTATATTATAATGTAATAAGGAAATGTAAAGGAAGTTGTCGTTAAAGTTTTGTAACATAAATCCTCACGAAAAACAGTAACATTATAATGTAGGTGTGATTCTTACTGGGCTTCTTAAGTATAATTATAATCCGCGCTGGGACGTCCATAATTCAGTTGGATTTACACCCTCGTTTTGTAAGTTCCGCTAACAAGATTAGAAGACACGCAATTTCCGTGCTAATTACGACTTTATTACATTTATTAATTCAATTTTTTCAGAATAAATTTATTCGCTTCTAGCTGATATACTTTACCCGTGATTCGCTGTGGACTTACATAATATGTATATATAAAAGTTGTATGTGGCTAGCACTTGGTTCTGTGGTTATATCACATTACTGATTGGTAATCATTATCTAATATCTCAGACACTGCATTTACTGTAAATTAAAGAAGATACTTTATTCGGCACAAAACTATCGACTTACACACGAAGGTATGAAAACTTAACTAAAAAAATAGAAAATTATAAAAATATACTTAAATTACTTCGCTAATATTTAATAAATTATTTATCCTTTTCTAGTCGTATGCAATACCAAAGATCGTCGCTCAACATGTTGTTGCAGTGAAGCTACGACGCTGTTATACAATGATGAGCGAAGACTTAAGAGAGTACAGTCACCAGACTAATTTGTTAATTATTTTTTTACACGAAACCGTATTTAGAGCAGAGCGTCTAACAGTCGGTACATATTTAAAATGAAAGCTAAGGAACATATCCTTATCAAAATGGCAGAATCATCTCAGTAATAGTCTATTTTTATTATTATTTAATATTTAAGTTATTAATATATTTAAATAAATATAAATGTATGTATGTACGTTTATTATTATATATGTATTTATTATTGTATGCATATTGCAATATTGTATTCTATCACCTACACCTACTTCATTTCATCTCTGCATCGTCCAAAGGTTGACTGGTAAAGAATGCTTCTGGCATTAAGTCCGCCTATAAACATTCTCATGTACATGAAGTTTAATAAATAAACAAATAAATAAATATTTACGATGTATCTGACCCTCCTTACGATAAGAACTTCTAACTATATTAAGCGTTACATAGACAGTGAGTGTGTCTGGGAGTACACTTGCGAACTATAATATATGCTGCGCAGTTGACAGTTTTTGTAGCAATTGGTTATTATTTCAGTTTTTATAAGAAGTAATCGTCATCAGGTTTAGTCCACATATAAGCGAAATAAATCTTTAAACATATATAAATATTTCCATAAATTTTACCAAAAACTTAAACGTTTGTCTGTCAAAAATGATAAGGAACATTAAGTTTCAGTGACTTCACAAACTAAGTAGGAGTCATTTCAGTAGAATATGTATATATGTATGTATATATTCACGCCTTTTTCCCTCCGGGGTAGGCCGAGACAATATTCTTCCACTTGCTACGGTCCTGACATACGACTTTCGCTTCTTCCACTTTCATCAATCCTCGCATGCATGCTCGTTGGTTTAGAGTACTCTTCAACTGGCCTTTTTTCAGACCGTCTCCGATTGGATCGTGAAATGTTCGCCTAGGTCTTCCTCTCCCGACTCTTCCATTTACACTCGCCGCATATATTTGTTTCGTCAACCTACTTTCATTCATCCTCTCCACATGTCCAAACCAGCTCGGCATCCCTTTCTCAATTCGTGTCTACACTATATCGTCAGTAGAACATAAACTAGCAAAATCAAAGTAAATCATTTATTCATCGACATAAGAAATCTACCACCGTTTCGTAATAAGTTTCCTCTAACGGAGAGTCAAGAGAGTCCACTCAATAATACAAAATACAAAATCTCTGAAATACAAAACGTGTATATATATTTTTTTTTATTTAATGGTTATTACCTAACAATCATCAGAATAATGCAATTCCATAAATTTGCTACAACTGCTTACTTACTGCACATTACTGTTCCAAGAAATCCATTAGTATAATTTGTACCAAGTTTCAACTAAGCTAGCAAAAAGCATAAGAAATGTCGCAAGGCACTCAAAATTAATTTGAAGATGTTATGATTTATACTGTTAGTAGTTTATATATCGAGAGCTTTATATTTTATAATAGATAAGTATATACTAACATATTTATACTTTAGAATGTACATAGGCACTATATTTTTGTGAAAATCTATTAAAAAAGTATGTAATATGAATATCCCGTGTGGTTTCCGAATAAAAATAAAACCAGCTCTAGTCATACTGTATCGAGTGTCGTAAAAGGCGACCAACGGAAGTAAAGGTTAATTGCATTGAGGCGACTATTAACTAACAAATCACAAAGGAACTGGGACGCATACATTTGACACCTTTTCTTTTTAATTCTAAGTTTGGCTGAGGCATTATCATCGTAATAATAAATAATATTATTATATTGAAATCAACCAGGAGGACATCATCATTATGGTGATTGATAGAATCACATAGATGAAGATGTTAATATTACAAAAAAATACCTTGTTGTAATATCAACATTCAGATGGAAAGCCCCTTGTAAACGACCAGTTCTGGGATAAAAACACATCTACATATTGAATCATAATAGAGGATAAATGCAGGTGTCTATTGGCCACAGTAACCATTTACCATACCGACTGTGTCCTCGTTTGTTACTTTTCTTATTCTTTATGTGTCTGCACAATCCCACAGCTGGACATACTGTTAGCGCTGCTGTGCTGGCCAATCAGGCGCTGAGTATATGCAAATTGTGTTTACGAGGCATGCCAGTTGTTATAGGCGTTCGGGAAGAAATATTGTCAGCAGTGAAATAAGAAAACATGCTAATGAAGAAGAAAAATTAACCATTTTTTTTTAAATATAATAACGTATGTTATACAGCGTAGGGATACATCTAAAGTATAACTGTAATTAAAACTTTACCCGAAGTTGCCTAGGAAAAAACAGTTAGCTCACAAACAGAGGAAAAAAAAATTTGCAAGGGGAAGGCAAAAGGAAAATGTTTTGTCTAATGGAGTAAAGTTCAGGAAACAATTTGGCTAAACATTCGCTAATGGAAATGGAAGGAAGCCAGCGCAATGACGAAGTGTAGTAAATGTTGATTCGCTTGTTTTTCGTACGCATGGGACATTTGGCTCCAAATTGCGGGTTCCGCGTTTTGTTATTAAACTTGCGGTTTTTTGATATTTATGAGCCAACTGTACAAGAGTGATACAACGATTTTTGTAGCATTTCACGAAAACGACTAATTTTACAATGTGAGTGAACGATACGATTGTAATACTACTAGATGAATTTGCACTAGTACGTGTTAATGAGCCTGTTATAACATTTACTGATTAGTGTACTTGAGTGTAAATAATAAAAATGATTGATTTTCGGTTTTGTATTTCTTCTGTGCGTCCAGTGTCTCTGACGCTGCATCTGAAACTTCCTACGATCTTATCGCATAAGCGTTACTTTGGATATGAGAATGTAAAGACTAGTGAGTGCTTTTGTGTTCGCGCGTACACTTACGGCACTATAATATCTCCCGAGAAGTTGACAACTAGTCTAATCAGTATTTGTCGCCGTGCTCGGAATCGGCAAAGAGAATGTATATGCACTCACGCCTGTAACACATACGAATAAGCAGAGATTTTGTAGATTGAGATTTTTATATTGGCAATAATTTTATAATAATAGTGGTTATCCTCTACTACTATTGTACTAGTTTAATAACACATTTTATTTATTTATATAACGAACCGACTTTTTCCTTAGTTGCCTCTAACAACGCCCACGACAGGAATGGCAGGGCGTGCCATATTCTTACACCGTTGCCACACGGTATATACGAGTAAAGTAATAAAATAAAATGTAAACTGTCGGCTCATGACAACTGGGGTTGGTTTACAGTAAAAGCAGCTAAGATAGGTTAGGATAGGATAGGTAAGACAGAATAACATATCCATTATCCATACGATAATGGATATGGTATAATAATGTAATTTACAACAAAAGCATATTACAACACCATCAATGGGTAATGTTATTTCAACATTGAAATAAATTTCCATTACGTTATTAGGTCGTTTCATTATTTTTCTTGCCTAAAATATATTAATGTAAAAATTTATCTGTACGGACTGAAAAAGGAGAAAAACGGCTAAATGTATAGAAAAGGTCGTGATGGATAACAAACAAATAGACGGACGCCCAACAAAGCGATCTTACAAGTATTTCATTATACTACGAAGCTTTAAAAAGTTAAGTAACTTCCTATTTAAACCTAAAAAGCTAAGTTTAAGAGCCGGAGCTACGGTTTGCGTCAGTGGTGAGGCCGCGCGGGGAGTGGAATACAGTGAGAGTACCCTTTATGACCGAAATCTGCGCCAGATCTGCCTCTAGGAGACTTGAAGGTACAGGGATTGGAGACGTGTAGGAAGTCGCGACGGTATTTGCGCGTCTTGCTTGTAGGAAGAGGGTGAGAAAGATTACTCTACCGTAAAGGGGCAGCCCTTTCTTTTTGTTTTTTTTTTATCGTGGGGCTAGGTTATGTCGGACTCTCACCGACTAAAACCTCACGCCATCAGCGCGGGCAAGGGATTACGGGATCGCCGTTCCGAACACAACCGTGGCCCCTCTTTTCTTGCAAGGGGCAGCCCTGGGTGGCTAGCGCTGGTGGGGCCGCTGGTGAGTCCTCTGATGTGTAAATGGGGGAACTGTAGCCCTTCCGATATGCGCCGTGGTGTTTGTTTTAGTTGTAAAAGTATCTGAAAAAGTATCCTCACGATGTTTTCCTTCATCATCATCATCATCATTTCAGCCTATCAGAAGTCCACTGCTGAACACAGGCCTCCCCCAAAGATTGCCACGAAGCTCGGTCCTGAGCCACCTGCATCCATCGACTTCCCGCAACACTGCGCAGGCGTTTGCCCGTACGTGGCTGCCACTCAAAAACCTTTTTTCCCCAGCGGTTGTCAGTTCTGCGAGCTATGTGGCCGGCCCATTGCCACTTCAGCTTGCTGATCTTTACGGCTATGTCGGTTACCTTAGTTCTGCTGCGGATATCATCGTTGCAGACTCTATCACGCAGAGAAACACCGAGCATAGCCATTTCCATAGCGCGCTGAGCAACTTTGAGCTTCCTCATACGGGCTGCAGTGAAGGACCAAGTCTCGGATCCGTATGTCATCACTGGCAACACGCACTGGTTGTTTACTTTTGTCTTGAGGCTTTGCGGTATACTCGACGAGAAGATATGACGTAGTTTCCCGAACGCAGCCCAGCCGAGTTGGATTCGTCGATTGACCTCTGAGTCGAAGTTGGACTTACGTAATCGGACAATTTGTGCCAGGTATACGTACTCGTCTACAACTTCGAGCCTATTGTTCCCAACAACAATCGGTATTGGTGTGACATGGACGTTTGACATGAACTTCGTCTTGTCCATGTTCATCTTAAGACCAACCTGTTGGGCGACGTTATTGAGGTCATTGAGCATTGTACTGAGCTCCTCCAGCGATCCTGCCATAAGAACTATGTCGTCGGCAAATCGAAGGTGAGTGATGTATTCGCCATTGATGTTGATACCGTATCCTTTCCAGTTCAGCTGCTTGAAAACATCTTCCAATGCAGCGGTGAAGAGTTTCGGGGATATGACATCACCCTGTCTTACACCTTTCTGCAGTTGGATTGGTTTCGTACTCTGATTCTGTACTCGGATAGACATCGTAGCCTCATTGTACAAACACCTCAGCACTTCGATATACCGAGAGTCTATCTGGCACCGCTGGAGAGACTGTAGCACCGCCCAAATTTCGACTGAATCGAAGGCTTTCTCATAGTCCACATACGCCAGACATAATGGCAAGTTGTACTCCTCGGCCTTCTGTACAATCTCGCGAAGAGTATGTATGTGGTCTATGGTACTATAGCCTTTTCGGAATCCGGCTTGTTCGGGAGGCTGGAAGTCGTCCAGTCTGTTCACTAGACGATTTGAGATGACTCTCGAAAACAGCACGTAGACGCGGCTTAGAAGCGATATCGGTCTATAATTCTTCAAAAGGCAGTTATCCCCTTTCTTGAAGAATAGGACAACCACGCTTCTACTCCACGCTTTCGGCGTAACACCGCCATGAATGACGGAATTAAACAGCTTCTGAAGGACAACAAGTATCGGTTTTCCACCCGCTTTCAGAAGCTCAGCTGTAATTCCGTCCTCACCCGGCGCCTTGCCGTTTTTAAGCTGTTTAAGAGCCATCCTAATCTCGCTCAGACTGACTTCCGGGATGTTATCGGAATAATGTCGGATAAGCTTGGCTCTTGGGTCATTACTCACATCAGTGTGTGGTTTCAACGACGTTGTGTACAGCTGTCCGTAAAATCTCTCGATCTCACTCAAAATCTCGGCTCCAGCGGAAATGACTGCGCAGCTTTCGGTCTTCAGCTTGGTCAGTTAGCTCTTTCCGATAGACAGATCTCTGGCGAAGACTTTGGAGCCTTGGTTCCGCTCTATCACTTTTCAATACAGGCTGTATCGACAAATGTATTGTATGACCTTCAGCGAATACCTTTCGGTTATTCTGAGTATATGGTACGCGAGCCTACTCGACACACTTCCGATCTCGATCACGTTGTTGATGAGAGACCTGTTGACGATAAACCCGACACCTCCTTGGGACAGATGGTCACCCTGCCGGTAGTAGAACAAGTTACCGGATTTTAGGATTAAAGAGTCGTCTCCCTGTCTTCGGACTTCAGACAACCCTGTAATACTCCAGTGTAACTTGCTTACTTCTTCTTCCAGTTCTAGTATCTTCTCGTCGGTTCTCAATGTGCGCGCGTTATATGTTGCCAGGTCCAGTCGTTTGGGTTGGCAGCTAGAAATCAGCCGGTGATTCTTCGCACCCCCTGCCTCGCCGTTACCATGACTAGGACTAGCGTGGCCGCCGAGGACTGGGGGCCATTGCTTTTTTCTACCTTTCATTATGGGGGGGGTTTGCCTTAGTTGCCACGCCTGGCGAGCGGGTTGGCAACCGCAGTTTTTTTTTTGTTCTAGTGCAGGAAGATGCTGCTGCCCATCTCCTAATTTAATTTTTTACCATTAGTCGCCTTTTACGACACCCATGGTCAGACAGGGTTGGCGCTATTCTTTACTTCCGACAGCCACACGGAACGTTTCCTTCACCGTTGTAAATTAAGCACTTAAAATTCCTATTAACAATTTTAGTAGTGCCATCACGGGGAATCGCACCCAGGTCACTCGCGCTCTGTGAGACTAAAGCGGGTGCCCTGTCCACACCTTACCACAAGCACTTTGATGACCAATATAACACGTCCTTGCTCCGTGAGGGCGGGTACGCGTAATGCTAATGGGGGAGACGAACGCTGGCTTAAATTATAAATAAATAAATAAGCTCTCACGACCGTATAATCCATGCAAGGGCATAGGTTTCATGATTAAGTTCCTTTCAACTCAATTTTTACCAGTTCTTGATGATAGATTGTGGGCCTGTTGCCATTTGTTGTATTCAAACCAAAGAGAAAAATTGTAAATAACTTTCGAAAAACTCCCAACAACCCATCCCCATATCAAGGGGGATCGAACTCGGGTCACCTGATTCGTTGGCAGATCCCCTAACTATTCCAAAGTCTCTGATTATGATCTGACAATCTACTGCTTTCAGTTTTCAGACACTCGTTTTTCAATCAGAGATGAGTACTACTTTTGTGTAATGCTGCACAACTTAATGTAGATTTCAAGTGAATGCAGCTGCCTCTTCCCTACGTAATTGTTTCTCTGTGTTATCTTTTACGACACTCTGGGAATGAAATTTCGAATAGCTAGAACAAAATATTGTACGAAATATTTAAAAAAAACTACACCACACATAAACACGCGAGTCTATAAGCTAGTTAGTTGTGAAAGTTTGTAGCGAAGTATCTTAACTAGCATGTTTATGAAACTATTTAATTTCAACCCCTTCAGGCAATCGTTGGCTTAGTATAAAGTTAAGCTGGATAAAGGCGAAGATAATACAAGCAATGCACAGTGTACATAGAATGTCGTATAGTATGATTTAGAACTTATTTTCTATAACAGAATATATTATGTTAACTGTATATAGTATAAAAAATATCTAGTCTATACGGGTTATAAATAAATAAATAAAACCCAACTTAACGGAAGCTCCTAGCAGGAGAGAACAGATGGTCGTGGGTTACGGGGAAAGTAAAAGAAACTGGACGATGCAGGCAATATCGAGAAGCACATTCTGTATTTGCTGCGCACTGAGTACGGCCTCCGGCAACAACACGTAGTAAGACAGTCTCCGACTTATAAGACCGTACTTGAGAGCGAGCTCCTGATGTAGAATCCTGGCTACTATGTTGTGTCTATGTAACTAATAATAGTTAGCCGAACAACTTGTGATGATATGCCTAAGTGACTCCCTGGGATGGTGACAAGCTTAACAGATGTCGACGGTGCTATCTCTCAGGGTGCTGTTGACGATAGTTGTGTAACCATGTATTATCATATCATATTAATCATGTATCGGACAGACCACATATTAACTATTATTATTATTTTGGTTGGGTTATTAGATATATTTTCATCTGGTTAAGTTATTTACATAAATGTGTATAGGTACATGAAATACAATAAAATATATAAGACTAAATATTAGTATTATTATTAAAGACACCTTAAACAGGACTAAGAAAGTTACGTAGTATAGTGAAAGTAGCATCCTGTAAAGGTCTCATAGCTGGACATAAGCCTTTTCTTATTTTTGAATTTGGAGTGGGAATAGTTCCACCACGCTGCTCCTGTGCGGATTGGCCGACTTCACCATTTCCTCGAGATACTTTATTTAGTATTTGTTAGACATACAAGTTTCCTCTCGATGGTTTCCTTCATCGGCGAGCATATAGTGAATTCAATATTCAAAACATCAGGAAATGAACTTAAATCACTTGCGTCTATAAAACTTAGACTTGATAATTCAATTCAACCAAGTATCGCACGTATACTTGGTTATCCAATGATACAATTATGATGATGAGTATATATGGTTTAAATACATCATTAATTTCTATTCCAAGGAAGCGAATAATGTATAATTTAATACAGATAATTTTTTAAGTAATTTGCACTCGATAAATTAATAACTTAGGCAGCATATATCTAGCTACCAACTGGCTACTAGCAACTGGTGGCAGAAAATCCATACTAATTGGCTTGGGCCAAATCTTATAAGCCGAGTTAGTAGACACGTCCGTGTTCAGGCGCATCTCAGAAGGAGATGATGCTATCTCTCCGGAGAAGAAGCTGCCGACGGCGGCCAGTACTGGTGGGGTTTTTGTCAGTGCAAGTCCAGTATATCTCGTCCTTGTTCCATCGAGAACGGGCATGTATTAAGCATTTCCCCATGTATGAAAGTGATAACCCACTTTAGTACTTATAGTGATTCTATTCTTGCTAAGTCTATGCCTATGCAATATAAATATGCCCCTTAAATACAAGTCAAATTACAGACAACTGTTAAAGAAAGAAGGAAGGATGCACGTGTGTTATGTGTATCTTCTGGATATCTCAATTTTAAAAAGAGTGCGTGAAGCTATTTTTAGTAGCCAATTTCTAATAATTTTTAATTTTAATTTCCAAAAGGATACGGCGATATTTTCTTAAAAGACAGAATATCTTCTTTTTATCAAACCACCATCTCTTAACCATATCCTCTTTGTGATAATCATAACAAATTCTACTTGTGGTCAAAATTTGACAATTTTTAACCTGAACACTATGAGGAAAAAGTGGGAAAGGATATTGAGAAAGTTATCGCGTACTGCCTTGCACGTTTTGTATGGAAAAATCAAATGAGCAGCCGTGATTTTTTCTATGAAAAAATCACTTGTTTCATATAGAAAAATCACGGCAACTATAAATTATTTTCTTTTTGTGCACTTCTATAGCAAAGTACCTTTCGAACGATATAAGTTTCGTTCCTCTCCTTCCATAATAATTACTAAAAAAAAAGGTATCACAATTTCGATGTTCACGTATTAACAGGATTATTGGGTAATTTAACACGTATACATTTTAGAAACTAATCTAAATATTCCGCGAAGTCATCTTAAAATATGATTAACTGTTGTATTACTTGTGCGGGTGACACGTGTAGAGTATGCTAATCTGTTAACTAAGACTTTAGAGAGGAATTTGAAAGCTTTAAACATATTCTCAGTGGAGATTACGTATTTGTGAAGCCTGTCATTTTAATACATATGAATGCGGAATACAGATAAAGTTTTATTGAAATGGGTTGATATACGAAAACACAGTCCATCTAATGGTAAGTTAAGTTAAAACTACAACAGTCCATGAACACCTGCAAACAACTTCAATTGAAGAAGGTTTCAGATGGATTGTACCCCAGACGATTAAGATGGTCCATAATTGTACTGACTATCTATACATTTAAAACCGGAACACAACAATAATTGAACAGCGCAATGGGGAAGAAATGGGAAAGAGTGTGCAACCTACTTAGACGACTCCTAGCCAGAGAAGGATACTTTCATTTATGAAAAATATTTGTTTTGCTGTTTTAAATGAGTAATATCTTTATCTAGCATTTTTTACTTCATTATTCAGTGACGACCACGTAGCTGAATCGTTAACAGACCTGGGTCTTGAAATCGACGACAAAGGAAACAATCGGGTTCAATATTAGTACAACAGAGAACCCCGCTCGCCGAACAAGAACGAAACGCAGAAGCGCAATAGGCCTCTACTTCACACACACTCCCACTCTCACTTACCCCTTCCCTCCTCCCAAAATAGGGATATTTAAAGGTAAAATCGGGCAACGCACCTGCAGTTCATCTCGTATTGCAGCTGTAGATGGGGGTCGGTAATCACTCATCATCAAATGAGCGGCTTGCTCATTTGACACCTTGCAGCCGTATGTAAAGAATGGCTGGAGACTATCCGCTGCTCCCACACGTCGCATGAGTGATGATAAGAGCTGCAACCATAGTGGTTGTGATAGATTGCGAAAGTCGTAATACACAGCGATAAGAATATCACCGTTGGGGTTGTAGCCTGATGGATTCCAGTGTAATCATTTTGTCGGTCCCTGAGGTATCTTAATGAGGGTTTTCCCACAAAAAAGATAAAACACAGCATAGCAATGACATGATAGCGATACAATGTCTTCGTGTGTTGTCGCATTTGGAAGTGTTGATCTTTTATTATCCCGTGTATAACAAGTGTGCAGAGTATTTGCGCGTTCTTGGATTTCATAAATAGCGAGAAGTTTCATTGTAGAAAACATCGTTTAGATTCTGAAAATATCTAACAAGTAAATATGGATAATAATGTGCATGGTGTCCCCAAACCACTAAAAAAATCATAAATCAAAATTTTTATTTTTCAATATAGGCACATACTTTTCAATTGTCCAAAGTATTTTTTTCATTTAATCATCTACGTTTCGTAAGTAGTTTTCACTGACGGAGAAGAAAGAGATGAAACTTATAGTATCCACTTTTTAATACTTTTTCTTTTAACTAAATCATTTATTTTCTTTCCTTTTTTTTAAAGCTCTTTTTTTCTTTATATTATTTTCCTTGTTTCCTTTATATTATAATAACCCTTTTTACAAAGTAACTGTTAAACTTTTTAAACTTATTAAATTAAATTATAAAAAACCCTTTTGGCCTCTGGTTCGCTTTTGCAAGACGAATATTGTTTCTACATCAGCTGCTCACAGTGCCTTCAGCAAAATACTATATGTAATAACCTGATTACGTTATGGAAATAATTAAATTAAACTATTATAGCTATTTCGACATTTGTCAGACTTGTTATTTTCCTTACAGCATATGCTATAGTGCTAAGTCTACTAGCGAGTTTTTAAATATGGGGGCCCCATTGAAGCTCTGCAACAACAGTTATTCTAAAAAACAGTGGCATTCACAAGATTTCTCGATTGAACTCTTAATTGAAGTACATTGGTACCTAAATGTTTAACGGTACGTACATCACCTGTGTAGGTGCATACCTGCAAAACTTTTTTGTACATGGCACCACTAAATGGATATGAGTAATTTAGGATACGACTCCAAATTGTATACTGTTCATTTTTGCCACTGTTCTTTGAGTAAAAAATAAATATTTTGATTTAAGAATTTTGCAGGTACCAAATAAATGTATATTTATTATTTTCATAATTTACATTATTAATGTTATGATATATGAAAGGCTTCAAACGAGCCAGTGGTACAAGCTAGTTGATGGTAAGTGATTACCGTCGCCCACATATATCTGCAACACTATAGGTACTGCAGGTGCGTTGCCGGCCTAAAAGGATATTTGAGAGACGGTGGGGAGGGGGAGTGGGTCTCCGGTTACCTTACTCACCGAACGAAATGCACAAGATGCTTTCACCCCGGTATTCTGCGAGGCCGTGGTAACAACTTGGTTGAGCCGGCCCATTCGAACAGCAGCAAAAGCCGCCGCTTGGCTCTACCACGCTTAAAAAGATTACTTTTCATTTTTAAAATTATAACTTTTTTATAAATGTAGTTGCATTTGATTTTTCCAGCCAAAAATATTATTCCTGTTTTTATAAAAATCCTGAGGTGCCAAAAACGAATAGAATTATAAGTCATGTGCGTGTAATGTGGAGAGGATGAATGAAAGTAGGTTGGCGAAACAAATATATGAGGCGAGTGTAAATGGTAGAGTCGGGAGAGGAAGACCTAGGCGAACATTTCACGATCAAATCGGAGACGTTCTGAAAAAAGGCCAGATCAAGAGTACTCTAAACCAATGAGCATGCATGCGAAGATTGATGAAAGTGGGAGAAGCGAAAGACGTATGTCAGGACCGTAGCAAATGGAAGAAGATTGTCTCTGCCTACCCCGTTGGGAACATGGCTTTAATATATACATATATATATTAATGATTAAAGATTTATTTAACAAAAAAAATATCGGTGAAGTGAACAATTGCATGTGATCGCTCGTCTGGTAAAAGTCTAGTTGCTCGGATAACTTTAAAAATTAAATACATCGCCTTGGGGCAGTTGACCGATGAAAATTGTTTCGGTTCTTTGAAGTTGTTACTGGCCGGCGTATATATCCAAAGAATGTTTTCGTTTAATAATCTTAGCAACAAATTTGATATATTAGGGTTAATGCTGAAAACTATTAGAAGTTGAAAAAAAAAATTTTTGAAAAATCAAGGATCAACTTTTAATATTAATAAATCTCGTTAGTCTGGTCAGAACTTTAGTAAAAAGAGAAAATAAATCGTTTTCAGCTGTGTTTGTTCCTCCAGAACAACGAAGGAGGCGTATAATATAGGCGTTTCATACGTATATTTTTTACAACTACTTTATCGTTAACTATTGCGATTTAAATTTAGACAAATGTTAAACGTTAAAGATTTACATATTATCAGTATGATTGTCTTACGTAATATTGATATTCATGAAAATTAAAAAAATATATTTACATACAAAAAAGTTAACACTCATTTGAAGCTCTGACTCCGTTCAGCCTAATAGTTGCCGTGCTTTGTGGCAATCTTTAGGAGAGGTCTATGTTCCGCAATGGACTATTAACAGGCTGAAATTATGATGATAAATGTAAAAAAAATTCGTATTGTTTTTACCTAAAATATTTCTATTTTGTGCAACAAAACTAAAGAGAAAGTGTTAAGAATAAAAATTAAGTAGAATACAAAATTCATCAAAACAAGCATTTTTTTTTAAGCAAAATCAAAATTCACATGAACGGAGAAGTGAAACGGGGGAGGGGACGGATCGGGTTCAACCACTGGCAATATAAAAGTATGGGGTATTTCTATATTTACTCATCTGGTTGGGTTATATATATAAATAAATATAGATACAAATAAATACCATAATATAAATAATATTTTAATCAAATAATAAAATTATTTAATATAAAAGTTATTATTATAATGGATATCCGGCAGTTATATAATTCGACTAACTGCGTTAAAGTCACGGCTCTGCGTTATTATTGTATGAATTTAATAATATGAACAAGCACACGATAAAATATTAATAAATTGACTTAGGAAAGGACTTACCTACTAATCTACCTGTAAATATTTCACTGCAGGACATATGACTCTCTCTATTGCCATGATCACCGTTCCGTCGTCCGTTCCGTTCGTCCAGCGAATTGGCATTCGCAGTATCAGACGTCTCGCACCTTAAAAGTCGTTTCTGATCGAAAATACCGCTGGCAACAAGATGACGCTGATGAAGAGTTCCGTTCGGTCGCTATGCACGAAGGTGAAATTAATTGGCTGGGATTAATTCAAAAAGTTCTTGGATCACAGCCCGTGTTAACACAACACAATAGAAAATGCATAGAGAAGCCACGTCTCTTCACAAGGTCTAACCGACCAGAAACAACTTGATCGTTAACGATTCGAGTCGCTCTTCTTTGGATGCAGTCAAATAAAAGGAGCTAGTATTGAGAGTGCCTTGGCCTAGAGATTAGAACATGAGAGACCAAAGTTGCCATTTTGAATTGCTATTTTAAAAGGTTTGATCAATGGTTAGCTCATGACATCTAATTAATGATAATTTCGCTTTTAAAAAGTGTGTGTTTTCGAGTACAAATATATATCTAAATTGGATATTTATATCAAACATATTAAAAAGAAAGTTAATATTTAACAGATATATATAAATGATTTTTGAAACGAAAACTCAATAAACTGCAACGTTACGTTTACAATGTGTATTGTGTGCAGTACTTTCGGCTCTGTCCTTTTGTTGGTCATGTTTACAAATACCGATTTGTGTGCGAAATTGAAACTGCGAATCGAATAGGTTTATGGGGCAAGAAATAGATAGAAACCATTAAATTTTTCTATGATTTTATTTATAGCTTAAGAATTTAATTGAAAACTTTAGACGTAAAGGGAATAATTCCCTTATAAAAAATATGTATGTGTGGTAGCGGAGAGAGAATTTACTACCCTTTTTTACCAACGGTATCCGTTGGTTAAAAAAGGGGTATGTCTTGAATATCTGAAGTAGCTCGTCATCCGTAACTGTCTATCTACCTCTCAGTGTCAACTCCAATGCGCTGCATGGGATTGCAGCATCAGACCTCGCAACCAAGACGCCTCGTTACTCATTAGATTCCCCTAATCAACACTTATGGCACCTAAGGATAGGACAGGGACAGGTCGGGGTACAGATTTTTACGCCAAATCCGCACTGTAATAAAATTATTTAATATTGATGTTGACTGCCCGCACCAATCTGCTAGCTCATCGCGGTCAGTATGAGCAAAATTTCCAAGAAATGTGCCGACTTATTGATAAAACGGGTGGTTCTTTCTCTCTCTCTCTCTTGATTAGGACGCGGGTTGCATTGCGTGAGAATGCAGAAAATTTTAATTGTATTGTATATTACCAGAGAATAGGCCTCTGTAATAATTGTAGATATGTATTGTAATCAGGATACAGTAAATAAATAACTATAGTATAATTAGCAAAAAAACAAGGTTAATACAATTACACGAGAGTAACGCGTTTATGAAAAAGAAACGTAAAAACTGCCAACGTTACATTATCACAGTCTGTTACGTGTTTAAGTCCAGTAAAAACACTTAGATCGCAAACAGCAAAAACAAAACAGTTGTTAGGGAAAGGACAAAAAGAAAAGCGGATTCGCGTAATGGAACACAGTTGAAGTAGCGCTTTTGTTAAACATTTACTAATGGAAAGAAAGGCATCAAGAACCAGGCCAAGTGCTTCAACTATTGATTTTATATTATTGTTTTTATTTTTAACATGTATTTCTATAACTATACTTCTTAACCTGAGAACATTTTTGCAAATCGTGTATAGTGTATAGAGTAAAATATATACAATTATACGATATATAAAACATATAGGATAGTGTATACGATTATACATATTGGATTATCACTCGACTAGTTCAAACTCCTGGAGAGGAGACAAGTGGATGAGAGCAAAACGTTTGACGATGCTGACGACCGTATACCCAATGCTGGGGTGGTCCGAGTTCTAGACAATTTAGTTATGATGTATAACGATGATGTAATACTGTATCATGATGATCATGTTTCAGAACTAAGTATGTATGATTATAGTATGATGAAAAATCCGCAGCCTGATTTGGACTCAGGTTACTCAAACCACCTTAAATTGGTTTTAAAAACATCATTACACATACACGATAGAGTATATAAGTGGAGTACCAGCCTGTGAATGTCGCACTTCTGATCAAAAGCCTCCTCTCAATAGTGGAAAAGGTTTTGGAGTCATAATATATGTATTCGATGAAGTTATTGCTGTTAGCCGTTTTGGCTATTAAAGCTTCATAGGTTTGCGCCTGCGTCCTTGAGACAGCAGGCGTTACGCTTTAAGTAGATGTATAAGTGTATATCTGCTGCTTACCTCTTTATAATAAGCTATCTATGGACCGTCCAAGGGAGGTTCGGAGCTCGTCTCGAACGGTCGAGGTGTTTCGATAGAATTGGGCGGTAAGATCCGCCCTGAATCTCGCGTGTACGGTATGTACGCGGGTGTTCTGTTGGCACGATACGCTCTTATGCATCGGCGGGGGATTGTGAAATTGTTACAACTCTTAACTGTATGTACAGTGTGTGCTTGAGTAGTGTTAACCGAAACTGGGTCGGTTTGTCGGTCTGTTGGTGTTGTTACGTCGTCCGGGTCGACTAATACGTTACGCGGGCGACGGTGGCGCACCGTTGCGTTTATTATCGGGGAGTATTTGTTTGCGTTTACCACCAGCGGGTTAGAGTGTACGGCGGCTGACGCAAAGTAGCGCCGTGAGGTTTCCCCGAAGAATTCTTTGATCGTCGGTATTTTGTAGTACTTATGTAAGTAGACCTAACGTTAGTACCAGTTTGCACCGGTGGCGCTACGCAGAAACATTGGACGGTCTGTAGTGAGGCGATGTGTGTTGATAAGTCTTATGCAAGCCTTGTATAGAAGCAGTTTGTGTCTAAGTGACATCTTGCTTGAGGAGCAGATCATTGGATGTAGGCGGCCTGTGACGTAGGCGGCCTTGTTCCTAACTGTCCTAATATGGGGGGCGAATGTCATCGCTGCGTCTAAGGTTACTCCTAAGTATTTCGCCTTCCTTTCCCAGGGATCGGGCGGTCGAATAGGATGATCGTGCCTAATTTACGAGATTCGTAATTATGATATTGGCAGCGGCTTGGAGTCGTAAGGTGATGCGACCTTTGTGACGGTCGGAGAAGTATAGGGCCGTGACGTCCACGAACAGTGCGAGATTGACCTGGGGCTCCTTTGGAATGTCACTTGTGTAAAGTGAAAAGAGGATCGGGGAGAGGCAGGAGCCTTGAGGGACTCCAGCTCTACTCGATAGCGAAAGGTGCGGTTGGACAAGATTTGGAGTCATAAAGGATCCGCCACGTTGCTTTTTAGTGCAGATAGGTGGATTTCATACTCGTATGTCCTCGTAATATATTACATCTTGGGTTTCCAAGTAATGTTTTCTTCATCGCGTGGTAAATTTAATACCAGTATTATTGTAATTTAATTATTTTTTTAACAAAACGGGGATTTGAACACTGGTTTTGCACGTACTGTGAAAACAGATCAATATAAGACAAACCAATATTTTTTGTTTTATAATGTGTCTATTATACTACGATAAATAAATGCTACGACTAATAACACATCATAAATGGAATTTTGAAATCCGAGCTAAATTTCAAATTCTGACTACGTAGATCAGAATTAATTTAGACGCGGTAAAGATGTCCCGGGTAATTGCTTTCTGTTATATTAAAGTATTATTCAATTTATTTAATATACTACGTATGCTATTTAATTAAATAAAGAATTTGAAATGAAACTATTATTTATGGCCACGAAGAAACTGCAGTACTTGACTGTGATGTGATGTGTGGCATGTCACAACCCAGCTACCGTCAGCTTTATAATTATTAATTTTTCATCCGATCTACGCAGAATGAGCTCACGGTGGTGGTGCAGTGGTCTGCTTGATATAGGATTTAATTTTATTAATTATGAATAGGGCTGTTCTTCTTGTTCTGTTTTAGTCGATTATAAGATTTTTGTAAGTATTTTATTTGTTTTATCAAACAATATGTTTTTTCTTCCTATGAACCGATCGGTGGATTTGTATTACATCGTATGTATATAATTACTAGTGGTATTATGACCATAATTAGTACTACAGTAATTAGTACTGTTTTAACACATTGATTGACTGCTATCATAAAACGGCTACTAGAGTATGTTTCATTGAAATTTTCCTAATTAACACGAAAGCGAGTTAATTTAATTAAAATCAAACATTAATACTCGGGGATCGTGACTTTTACTCTGTTTGTCGAATTAAGCAACGCTCTGCTTAATTTACATTATAATAATTAGTATTGGATCCCAGTGTTTGAACGCGATTTTATATGAATATTTTATCATGCATATTAAAAAGGCTCTTGTTTCATTTTCTCCATAAACGTAGAACTTGATGGGAACACATTGTTTCAAAGTACCCATAAATATGTAATACAATATAAGCACTCACGCTTTTCACCCAGAGAAGAAATTTTCGCCTCTCCTGGAGCTAGAAATTGACGGGAGGCTCACCTCGTTACCGAGATTGCTACCAGGGCAGAAGGATGGTTAACCCGCCATCTCTTGGACACCATATTTAAGGCCAAATATGCAATAATAATAATAGCAAGAAAGAGGCCTATTCTCAGCAATAGTGCGTTTACGTGCAAAAGAAAAAGTAAAAAGTAATATTTCATCGATCAAACATGTCAGTGGAGGCGCTGGGGAATTACTTCCACTTATTAAAAGGCGCCTCTAAAATGTCATAATTGACCATGATGACAAAATAACCAGTGTTAACAATGCATCCGAGGTCACGCCCCCGTACACATTTCACAACACACACATACAAATCGCGTATTGCGTAGAGCTCTCCCTTGCCGCGTTCGTTCGTGAACACGAGATCTCATTCGCGGTCTAGACGAGATTTACTAGGGCACAAGGTTGTTTTTAAAAATCAATCCATTTCACCCTTATCGATGGTAACCCAAGCCGAGGTGTCGTACTTCCAAATTACATATTCGGGAACCCAAGGGCTTCCGGAGGTCCTTAGGTTCCTGAAGCCCTCTAGTTGTTGGAATTTCTTTTCGTCAACAGAGGTTAGAGCACAGTACAGAAGCAGCCAGCGTCGCGACGCCAGGCGTCGTGCCAACAACGCAGCATCGTTGCTTTTCTGTTACTTACACTCGCGAACCGTCTGCTCCCGAGTCTCACAACCTAAGCTGAAAAGGCCATCGGGCCAACGACGTATATCTAAACCGTGGTGGTTTTAGTCGATGCGACATCTTAAATGCTGATCCCGACATAACCGGGCACTGCCTTCAGTGACTGGTAGGTGTTCGCACCTTCATAATCTTTCTTTATCTTTTTATTGTTCGTAAGAATCTGCTATACCTTTTTTGTAAGTGTCATAAAAGGCATCTAAGCGAAAAACCTTGAAAATCTAATGACAATCTATTGGAACTTACAAGGTTACGAGTCTAACAACGCATCTCACGCTGTAGAAGAGAAAAGTGTGTGGAAACCCTTTGGCTACACTAAGAAGTGCCAAATGAAAGTTTGTAATCTCTGCCTACCTGTTAATACCAACACACACAGACTGGAATATGCGTGTTCTCTGAGAAAAATATTTAAAATGTTACTTACAAGTTATTATACGAAAAGTTCAGTTATTTCATCTGTGAAAAACTCAAACTTTCTGATTAAGAATGCTTCCGGCGGTTGACTTGAACATCAGACTCGGTGACGGTTAAATTGTTCCCGCTGTTGTTTATTTGCGAACAAGCGGTCGTACTTAACAATAAGCGTTTGGAAAGGATCGTTTCGTGTAATTAAATGTTAGAAAAATTAAACTACAGTTGGTAACATCGAATTTTTTTCCCTTGCATGATGATGATTATGCGCTCTTGGTTTTGTTTTCCTTCACCGCCGAATACGTGGTAAATACAGCACATAAAATGCTATTAACAGTTTTAGTGGTGCCGGCACCGGGGAGCGGAACCAGGACACTCGCGCTCTATGAAACTAAAGCCAGCACCCTGACCACTGCTGCTACCGCGGCTCTGTCCTGTCATCTGCAGGTACGTGACGTACGTAAGTAACATGGAGTCAATCGCTCGTATTAACCTTCGAGTGTCCGATTCTAATGTTACTCTTATACGATACACTGCTTAAGTGTCAAATGTAGTGTCAGAGACACAGTGCAACACACACATTTCCTATTTATTTAAACTACCTGTAGTTTCTTGACGTGTCAGTCATGTAATAAACTGCATGTTTTTTTTTATTGTATTGGCCTGATACATGACCAAGCATCCGCACCTGATTGCAATTGGATACTGCAATCGATGAACATCGGCAAACAACTTTCGAAGATGGTTAGAGATGGGTTGTCAGCCCTGACGACTAAAATGGAACGTCTCACACGATGATACCGGCTCTCTTTCCTTTCAAACCGGAACACGATAGTTGTTACACTGCTGTTTGGTGGTAGAAATGGGTATAACCACCACCACACGACTCTTAAGCAGACAAGGTAGTAAACCTAGTTAGCACTTGGCGTCATTAGATTTATCAAGTTCGGTCATTTATTTCACTGCATTAAAATAATATCTGAAAGTGGTAAATTTTGCTCTTAAAACTTCTTTATCCCTGGTCACTCGAGTACTCTGAAATTAAAGCACCCTTACCACAAAGCTACCGCGACACGTCAAGTTAAATACATTTTTTTTAAAATAAATTTGTTTCATAATGTAAGATTACCGACTATTTAAAAAGATAAAAACACCGAGACACTGGCGCCCGAAAATTGTGACGATAACTCTTACTGGGGCTGTTAAACATAATAATACTCCGGAATACGGGCCCGATTCTTTATAATTATGTCAGATCAAACTCCTCCCTTTCCGCTTTGTACGTTCCGCTATTTAGAGAAGACACGCAACTATAATTACCAGTATCGCAATAGTGTTTATAAAGTGACGAAATTCTGCTTATTTTTCAGATAGTCAGATGTTTTGCATTTAATTGTTTAAAGTGTTATGTATGAAAAAATTATGTGTGTATAAATATATTTGTATACCTATGTGCTATTCTATAGCTTTGATACATGACCTTTTGAATGATATATTTCATTCTTCGCCTTTTGTAATTAATACTAAAGAAAATATATCAACTTTTGAAGTTCAAGATTAATTTAACGATTTTTTTATTTGAGTTTTACTGCCAATCTTGAGTAACATGGTTTCATTCTTATGTATATATACATATAAGATCGAAAGAATAATAAAAATATAGATATAACATATAATCGTAGGTTCGTTTGTTAGTATCGTGTAACTACTGAACTTTACAGATTGGGGTTATCTCAATATATTTTTAGCGAGACGATGGTTCATAGCTATGTTAGAATCTGATAGGTGGCGCAGTCAAGTTATTAACAAACTACATATTTATATACAATTTTATTTGTATATAAATATGTATGTCTGTACTCATACTTGGTTGGTTTAGTGCCAATAAAAAAAATCAGAAAATATGGACTCGGAAGGTGGCGCTAGGTAGAGTTATTAAATAATTATAAAATCAAAATCATCACGCGGGAAAAGAAAATTGTGAAGATTTCCAAAAAAAAAGGCTGTTGCGCAATATTTTTAATATGACAACTATCTGAAGAAATATAGGTAACTTAGTAAAGATAAAATAGTTTTGCTTACGCAGCTTAGGTATTCCTTCAAGCTTTTTATTATAGCAACATCTTTACCTGTTCCACGACAAAACGAATTGCTCTCATTTATCGTTAAAATAACAATAAAGAGACCGCAATGGAATGAAAATAACATTGTAGGATGAAAAGGAACGGAATTAGGCAGCTGAAGAAAATTGAAATTTGAATAGCCTGTTAATAAGTGTTTTTATTTCAGTTATTTTTTTATTGGTATCACGCACGCATCTATTTTTCTGTAAATTTGATTTATTTTTCTGCCTTTACTAATATTATAAAGCTGAAGAGGTTGTACGTTTGAACGAGTTAATTTCAAGGAACTACCGGTATGATTTGAATTTTATTTTGTGTTAGATATATACGTCTGTATATATAGTCATAGACTATATAGCAATATAATAGATTAAAATATAACAGCACATCAAGAGCGGTAGAAAAGGAGTAGTCATCATAAACCTTGGTTATGATAAGAATATATGTATGAAACATGCATGTGTAATCAGCACAGATAGTTCCTAATAAATTTTAAATTTTAATTCATAAATCCTGTTTACTATATTAATAAAACAAAATGAAACATTACCATATGGAATGTAGGTACGCAATTTTAAAATTAGTAGTGATATTAAAACGATATTGTATAATCAGTTAAAACACTTTACGCGTAAGCAAATTTTAGGAATTTGGTGTCCGACTAATGGTCGAAAATCTATTCGTATATGCCAAACCCAATTATGACTAATTAGGTAAAGCTGCATCGACCGCCCAGTGTGATGAGCATGGATAAATCTTCCATGCATGGTATATCTACTTTGTTGGTATTTTCATGAAATAACATCTGTCCGTCAAAAAAATATGTATAATATATTAATTAAATACTGTAGATCGATGTCTATATCTAAAATAGAGGGTTGTCTAAAATATAATTTTTATAACAATAATAATTAATTTGAAATTAAAGTATTATTTACGGTTTTCTTAGTGTTTGATTTTAGTTTCTACCATATCTTCCCGATGTTTCCAGTCAGAATCAGTGCCCGTGGTCACAGGGAGACGGTGGTGTGAGACGTCCTTTTTGGAATATCCTGTAATAAATAACATTAACTCGAAAACCAAGCATGCCACTGCATTGCATAAACACTTGCAACGTCGGGAACATAAATACTTAAATAATTATTTAATTTCTAATGTATAGTATTTGCATAAAATCAAGAAACCATTATAATAATTTATGTCGATTTTAAATACACTTTGATTTGATAATACACGCGAATGTTTTGTTCAGAATATGGCAACAAAATTTGTACAACGTATTACGCCGCCAAAACTTCAAAAAAAAAAAAAAAGTTTTAGCGCAGTGAAAAAAGCGCGAAAGTAATAAATAATACCAGAGGTCGCGGTGGTGATCAGGTGTTCGTAACTGCCGCGCTGATTTACTCCGCAACTTGTTAACGGTCGAATTTGTTTTTTGAAACATCGTTAAAACAAATCCTTTCAATGTATTTCTTTTGTTTTCTTTTGAGTTATAATAAAATGGAATTCAGAGTTCCTTTTTCCTTGGTGTTATCTTCAGTGCGCCTTCGAGTAGAAACAGATAAAATATTTATGTTAATCCGCCATTTGAGGAATGTCCCGAGATGTTTTAGGTTCTTTCCTTGGTAGACTGTTACAGCGCACACGGGAAGAAAAAGCGAGATAGAGCCATGCGGTATGCAAAATCATCTGCAGTGGTGTTGTAGATGTAAGTGGGTATCTGTAATCGCTAAATATCAGGTGAGTCGCTTGTTCGTCTGCCCCCTTTTATAATATAAAAAGGAAGCGTGTGGAAAGTTTTCTTACGGATTTAAACGTGATAGAGCCAAGCAGCGGCTTTTGCTGCTGCTCGGATGGGCCGGCTCGACCGGGTTGGTACCATGGCCTCGCAGAATACCGGCGTGAAGTAGAGGCACCTTGTGCTTCTGCGTTTCGTTCGGTAAGTGAGGTAACCGGAGACCCTCACCTCTTCCCCATCCGCTTCCTGATCCTGCCTTCCATAACCCAAATACTCTTAAAGGCCGGGAACGTACCTACTGCACGTCTGGTGTTGCGGATGTACGTGGGCGACGGCAGTCACTTACCATCAGGTGAACCGATTGCACGTTTGCCGACTTTCCTATTAAAAAAAAATCAGCGCTACAACAGTCCCATGCCTATTTTTAGCGGCAGCTAGAGCCGCAGTAAACAGCGTACTCGACTACTGCATCATGGGTCCAGTCCAGGGTGCAGTCAAGACTATATGTCTGGACCTGGCTCAAGAGGTGACTGACGTGTGGGAAGGTATGCCATCCGAAATTATTCCGATCATCGTCTCTGCGAATGGGTTAATCTCAGTTAGCCTCTTGGAACAGCTGAGCACGTAGCTCACGTGACGGACCCCTCTGAGCTCTAATGCAGAAGTCAGTGCTCTTCAGTACCGCAGGCATCGTCCACCGGTATCATTCCTTAATTCTCGGCCGCCCGGTCAGCCCAGCCGAGGGATCTGTCTGGTTTGGGTGTTAATTATTAATAATATATTTATATATACAAGCAAGCGGTTCACCTGAGTGTGCAAGTCCATCTCCCACGAACATCTGCAACGCCAGAGGAGCTGCAGATGCGTTGCCGGCCTTTAAAGGTATTTGGGGGATGGGAGGAATGATGGAGATGGGGATAGCGGGACGGGGGAGACTACCTCACTCACCGAACGAAACGCAGAAGCACAAGATGCCTCTACTTCACACCGATATCCTGCGAGGTCGTGGTAGAAACCCAGTCGAGCTGGCTCATTCAAGCAGCAACCGCGAAAAATAGCCGCCGATTGGCTTTACCTCGTACTCAGTAATTACAGAGACTTAATAATTATTTTATGAATACTTTACGTAAGATACTCTAGTTAAGTAAATATATGGCATGTCTCATTAAACGTTGAAAAATGGAACTTGTATCTGGTTTATCTTAAAATTCTTATTATCTTGCGCTAGGTTACGATGTTATTTTGTTGTAAATTATCTCAGTACTAAAAGTAGAACGTTGAATTCAGGTAACAACAAAGCCATAGATCAGAAACCGTAAACGAAGTCAGAAAGTACAGTTCACGCTCTAAATCAGAGAAAGAAATGAGTGGAAAAAAGGAAACGCGGGAAATAGTGTCACAAAAATCAAGAAAATTTGCTAAAAGCTAACATTTTTACAATAGATTTCTCTACCATGTTTTTACAATACGAAAGTTATGGGCTGTTTAAAAACCATCATCATTCATCATCCAGCCTGTCCACAGCTGAACATAGGCCTCCCATAAAGTTTTTTATTTATTGAATTGGGGTAGAATACAAGCTCACCAAGTTCACCAAGAACATCGTCCAAAAAAAGAATTATAAGCGGTTTAACACCTAGGACACTGCCGACCATCAACGGTTGGAGTTATGGTATTTTTTTATTGAATTGAGGTGACAAACGAGCTATCAGCCAACCTAATGTTATGTGACTGCTGCTACCCATGGACATTTGCATACATCAAATATATAATAACCCTTCCCATATGAAAATATTATAGAGATGAGATACCTACATACATATAACCAAAATAAAGGCTTATTTCATATATAACATAAGCAATCACACTTCTCACTTTCGGTAGACCGTGAAACATAGCCTTCCCGCCGGGTTTGCTCCAGGGCTCCCATCACCGAACGACTAGACGCGGCGAGCAGTTCCACCGGTTTGCCTCTTCTTTCTTTATGCGGACAGCTAAGGAGTGGAACTCTCTGCCGAAGTCAGTTTTTCCGGAAAACTATATCTATCTATAACCTGGATATCTTCAAAGCCAAAGTGAACAGACATCTAGGCAAGCGTGTACCATCCTAGGCCTCATCTTCGCTTTCCATCGGGCAAGATTGGTGTCAAACGCAAGCCTATTTTTTCATTAAAAAAAAGGTATCACTATAAGATTTTCATGGTTCTTCCCTTAGTCCATAGTAAAAAAAATGTGAATTGCTTCGTTTTCAGAGTATCGCCCGCTGTTTCGTAAGAATGTGCACGTGACAATAACCCAAACCGAGAATACAACATCTACCTTAGATTTAAAATAACTTTTCTTTTATTAATTATTATGTGGAGTTATTTAGATATTTACGCGTCTGGTTAGGAGATATTTATAAATATGTATACATACATAAAATACAATAAAATAAATAAATTATCTTAAGACATATTGTAATTAAAATATTAAAGTAAAATAAAATAAATTAATAAATTATAATAATAATTATTATTATACAATATTGTCTTTAATATCAAATTATGTAATCCAAAAGATCTAATTTGTACACCAGATAAGCAGATAAGCAGTCTGGAGGACGCTTCGACTTTATGGTACATATGTCAGTATAGCCGAGGGCGTACTTAACTGAGTCCGTTTCATTTTGCGCTCTCATACTAAAACACAAAAAATAGTTTTTAATCATTATTATTCTTATTTTTTTTTTTGGAAAATTTTCTGTATTTTACATTGAGCTCAGACCGTGAAAAATATCGTATCGTGTTTTTATCTTGTTTCTTTGTCCCTAATGTTTAAATTCTCATGTAAAGTAAATATTTAACAATTACACTAATTTAATGCTGTAAGTTAATCTTTCACTTTCCGTTTTGTCAAGCTCTCCATCTGATAACTGCATATATGGGCGATAAGTACTTCTACTTAAAGCTACGTTTGTTTATCTCACATGTTTGAAATCATCAAGAGTAATTAAGGCGTCATGTTACATTGACCACCCTGTCTATATAATGTGGAAAGACATGATAATTTGATAGGAGTTTTTCTATTTAGTATTAGTAACATCTACCACAACTTGAAAAGCTCAAAATGACAAACTTTTAATTAGAAAGACTCGTAAAACTACTCCTATCGCGCTATCAGAGTTTCTTTAATTGAAACTATTTACACATAAGTACCACGTAGTGTACTGGCCCAAGGCGACCTCCTCCTTAGATCACCCGACTGGCGGGTACTTACTGCCTACGCATCTTCATCTCCATACCTATAATGTGTGGTTTAACTTTTAAAATCGATTTTTACATTAATACACGGACAATCACGTTGATATATCGAAGATATTGAAAAATTGATAATAAAAAATATACATACAAAGTAAAAATCGCTCGTCATTCCAAACACTCAACTTACGAGGCGGCTTTACCACATCAATCAAAATTCTTTCTGTGAGATTCAGCCTAAGCGCGTTTCTGATGACAGATCTGAAAGCGATTCATCTTATCGCGTTCATGTGGAGAATATCTCCACAGCGAACTAAGACGGCTAACAAGTAATAACTTTGAGCTAATAATTTTCAAAGGAGAAACGTTTATTTAATCTTTATAGAAAATCCTTAATACAAAATGCCGGGAACGATGTCTATAAGCATTGTCTACTAGTTAATCTATGGTGTAGTAAATGTTTGTAGTAGGCGCAACAATAAAATGAAATTATCCAAATGCATAAAGTTACTTTGTGTTATATGCATGCTTAAATAGACATAGAAGAAAACGAAATTATGTAACATGGCTTTCAAAAATGTTCACGAACGAACCTTTTATAAGAGCAATTACTGAACGCTCGTCTTATGTCATCGAGCAAAGAATTCCAGATTAGTGAAGCCCGGGCAATGATGGTGTTACCAAAGAATTCGGTGAAGTAAAGGAAGTTAGAACAACCCTATAATGAGAGAGAGATACTGAAATGTACCCGTGAGATAAGAACATGGATTATTTAGCCAATTAAACTGAGAGCTATCTTGAAACACGTGGTCGTACTTTCGTAGACCGAAAATTAATCTGATACAATTATTAAAGAGACGTTCCAGCTTATAAAAAAATCTTGCGACAAGTTTAACACACCTCTGCATAATAGATATTGACCAAATAAAGGTTTGGACAAAAATAAGCTTAGATTGAAGGAGAAGAACATGTTTAGACGATAAAAAGAACGTAAAGTCAATCAGAATCAAACGCGACAGACCCCGCGAGAGAAAACGAGTAACTAATCCTTTGTGTTAAATTTTACTCTCTGAGGTCTATCATGTATAATCTTTGTTATCGTAACGTCATAGATGCACTGTGTATTAATATAATAGGAAATCTAGATATACCGTAACTACTGAATTATTTGAATATATCAAAATAAGAATATCGCGGAATTGTAATTTTTTATTTTCTATATTTGAACAGAATATTTTTTAAACGGTTTGATGTATATGGCCGAAGATTTTATATATATTTTCATTCGGAATAAAAAATTCTGCTGTAACAATAATGTCGAGTGAATTTATTCGAAGCAATCGTTTTCTATTTTGCTCCTTAACAAAACTTAAGTCGTTCCTCGAAATAAGTCTGCCTTAATTTCACAAAGTTCAGTTACTTTTGCGATGAAAATTGTTCGGAGTTTCCAATAAATGAACACTACTTCCTTTTTACTTGCAAAGTAATAGGTTGTGAGAGTTAGCGGCAGCCGAATTGTTTCTGCTCACATTTCTTTGATATAAATCTTCGTTTTCACCTCTGAAATACACTAAAGGATATTAAAAAATTACTTATTCAAAATAAACAAAAATACTTAAAGTAAGTTAAAATCAATCTTGTTTATTAGAGTAACTACATTACAGCTAAAAAAAACTCTACGTGATATCAATTTTTTTAAGATGTTCACTGAAAGCGATGTAGGTATGTATTAAATATGTTTGTATTCAAAGTTTATTTGGGTAAAATCTATTCACGGGAAATCACTAAAAGAATCAAAATAATTATTATTCACAGTAATAAAAAAAATCCCTTTTTTGGGAATAATTAAAGTTGAAATGAAAGTGCGAATATCAGATTACTTCAAATATTACGAATTGCATGATGACATTAAAATGGGCACGTTAATGTGAAGCACGACATGCGGCATTAAATTCATTATTCAAGATTATAAATGAAAGAATAAATGGTTCAGCACAGCTATAATAAAAAATAGCTTTACAGATTTTACTGACTTTGTTCTCATAAGACCAGTTCACTTAAACGATATTAGAATAAAGAAAGGCAAAACAAAATTATTCCACACATACATCTGTATCACATGCACCGTTTGTAAGGGAAATATTCAGTTACATAGAGGTGTGCAACCAAACGACACGTGTGATAAAAGAGCTGTATATATAAGTATCTTTGGCATTTCATCGTTGGGAAATATCAAATATGTCTTAACCTGTTTCCTTTTTAACATGTTTATATTTGTACATTGTTCATTGTCTCCGGTGACTGGTAGGTGCTCGCACCTTTACCTTGCGTAAAATTGAAAAAAAAAAACGTCTGGTAATTTGTTACGTAATTGTGTTCTTTCGAACAAAATGTTATTTTTTCTACATTTATTTGTAGTCGGACGACGTACAATTAGTTTTTTATTTATTTTTTTAATTAGTGTTCTACTGGTAAAGATTATACTTATCATAATAGTCTTATATTTCATTAAAAATCATATGTAGTTAAAATTAAATATGTTTTATGGTTTGTAATTTTATTTTATTTAAATAAAATAGCATTAAAACTGCATAATTATGTAATAAACTACAGAAGTAATTTTTTGCAAACAAAACTTAATGAGGTTTGTATAGTAAAGTAGCAGCCTGTAAGTGCCCACAGCTGGACAAAGGCCTCCTTCTCAAATATCTGAGAGGCTTTGGAGCCGGGAAGGACAACGCTGATTCAGTGCGAGATGGCGCGCTTCACGCATCCTCGAAATAATATTTTTTATTGTTTCTCAGACAGGCCGGTTTCCTCACGATGTTTTCCTTTATAGCCCAGCACGTGGTAAGTAAATAGAGCACTTAATATTGCTATTAACGACGATCGAACCCAGGACACTCGCGCTCTCTGAAACTATAGTGTGCGCCCTGACCACTAGGCTACCACGCCTCTCATTAATAGTATAATAAGAAAGAAAGTTGTGAAATGTATTAAGTAACGAAAATTTTATCGAGTCTAAAAATAGGTATAATGATATGGTATAAATAAGTAGGTTTCTCTACATGGTTAATTAATCCATTTAAATCTGAAACGACTGCTTAATTCATGTAATTACCTACAATTTCACTTACAGAATAACTTTAATAATTAACACTCAACATTTTCATTTTACGTATTTTTTATGTATTTTTTTGGAATGAATATTCAAAGTCATAAAGTCCTTAGTCTACTTTAGAATCTCTGATGTAACTTAATGACTGCCGTGCTGGGACCAGAAGCTTAATTTGTCGTCGGAAGCGCACGGAATCTTAAAAATTAAATATTACTCAAACCACGACCTACATTTCATAAGTACATCGTAGAACGTTGCTTAATTATTTACATTATACTGTTACTTTCAAGAGTAATCTCGAAAATTACTATATTAATTCCATAATTGTTTTCACTATACCTTCTTCTCCAGATACATGATATGTATAGTTACACAAACAGACACACACACACAAACTATACGCAAATATTATTATAGGTTATTAATATTATTATTATTATATGTTATTAAGGAGTCATATGAATGTTAGTAGATGTTAATAATGCTTTCTACAAGTAAGCCTTATTTATCAAACAGTCAATAAATGGTGGTTGTACTGTTCAACGCGTTTTATTAACTGCTCCGAATCCTTCAAATAGTCCTTCAATTACCCAGAAAAGGTGTATAAGAATTTTAGTAATAATCATTGTAGAATTAGAGAGTTGCAGACAACATTTCACCTAACTAAACACTGTTACCTTAACTTTATTGTATATATTTGAAATATGTAAATTTCTAAGAACTCTTACTAACTTTTACTCGCAGACAAACGTACAATACAAGAGCACGAAACAAATTACAAAATCAATTTCAATCTGGCACATGTCACTTGTCTATTAACATTACAACAATTTATCAAAAAAGTTAATATTTTTTAATAAACTAAGAGAATTATATTTATCGACCTGTTTCTATGATATAGAAGAATTTAGAATATAGAAAATAAACAATTCAATATTTAAATAAATATGGTGCAACGTATTTAAAAAGAAACCAACGTAATTTTAAAAATATACATTTTACTTATTAAATTATTACAGTTCATTGAATAAGTTTTATGCATTTGTTTTATTATTTATGTTCTTATTTCTGCACGTAATAATGTAGATATTTGGTTTTATTGTCCTAGTTTATTTGCAGTTTTCGTATAATTTCGTTTTGTAAAGTTATTAATATTAAAAAATTTCTACTTCCAACATTGCGTTGCCCTTACCGGGTTCATGTTGCAGATAAAATATGTACAAAAATAACCCAAGGAAGCAATAAACAATATGTTAAAGTAGGTAAATTATAGATTCTAGAGGCTCGTTTAACAGTCAGTGTGGTGAAAAAGAAGGAGATAAATGTAAATTTTTAATAAAAAGCTTTTTTATTTTGACAATCCAACACAAACATCAGTTAAAGTAGCAGCTATCAGCACAGCGCCACTCAGTCTTCAAAACGCCTAATTTAACACATTCCAATGCAGTGACAAATGTGGGTTTTTTCGCTTTCAGTACGGGTGAAATGTATTTTGCGTTCACAAAACCAGCGATTTCTGAGAATGTCTAGACCGGAAATTGTAGTACGTATCGTTCTTGTATCAATATATTGAATACACTTATTATTTTAGCTAAAAAGAAGAACAAAAAGAGAACAAGCGATATCCGCGCTTGTGATACTTATATAATTAGACAATTCACTCTGGTTACCAAACCCAGTAAAGTAAATATATGCCTGCTTTTACTGGGACGTTCCAGCAGTAAAAGAAAGACTGGCGAAGGGAAGAAAACGTAGATTTTTATCAACGTATTATACTTTGAATATTAAAAGAAATTTGATTAGAAATCGAAACATAAGAAGTTATCGTCAATGTTGTAAAATCAGCAAGAAATATATCAACTAAGAACAACTTTCGTTTCCTTTTCGCTGGTTTCGTGGCCAATATGTTAGGCCTCACAAAAACCGATACTAAAACGGAAATTCAAATTGAATGACAAAAAGATTGACGGGCCGCAGGCAGATAGGACCCGTTTCGTTTCGCTAAGGTTTTATGTGTAGCTTAAGAAACGTATTACATTCCGAGAGATACATCGAGGAGCGTAATGGCAAATATCATTTGCTATTCTTTGTTTCTCGTCGGTTTCAGTATGTTCATGCTTTACAGCTTGTATAAGAAATAATGAAAAAACAAATATTAACTACTTAGATAGCCGAGTGGTTAGGAGATTTGTTTTCAAATCTGTAGACTAGAGTTCGATGCCCTATGTGGGCTTGTACCAATGACATTTTCGAAACTCACGTTTTGTGTCATTGGTTTAGACCAGGGATTCTCAAACTATTTTGGGTAAGAAACCCCTTTTCCAAAATGAACTGATACCTTTTTTTTATATAGGAAAGGTGGCAAACGATCAAGCGGCTCACCGGACGGTATGTAATTACCATGGCCCACGTACATCTGCAACACCAGAGGTGCCTTTAAGGATATTTGGGAGAAAAAAGGAAGGATGTGGAGGTGGAGGGGGAGGGGGTGTCGGCCTCCGGTTACCTCACTCACCGAACTAAACGCAGAAGCACAAGTTGCCAACACCGCCGCTTGGCTCTACCGCGTGTAAATAATAGCCAAATTACTTTAAAAATTCTATCTTTAGTTATTTTCCTATTAATAAAAAATACTTACAAATCCTTTTGATACAAAATACTTACCAAAATAATTTACCGGGTGGGTACCCGAGTGGTCGATATCAAACACTTTGGGAATCTCTGGTTTAGACACTTATGACAACGATAGGCTCACCACCTGTTACGTTGTTCCAAATAATCTCTGGTGAAAAGTGGATTAAAAAATCTAAAAATGTTTTGATCTCTGCCCACCCCAGTATACGATCGAGAGAGCTTATTATTATCGATATAAAACTGTACAGATTCTCTGAGATATGAAGCCAGTTGTGCCGCTGCATTGTGATCATTGGGTTAAAATAATAAAAGACTGCCATGAAGCGTAGGTTTTTGCATTCCCTATAAGTTCGTGCTTACTGTGAGACCACATTGTAGAGTTTGTTAATACAGGCGTTAAATCACAGTTTTTTTTTAACTTTTACGTAAATGAACATACAAACTGTATTGAACTTTAGTTATTGGGTCTATAACTCAAATTGCTTTGAACTGTATCGTTACGCTGTGGCCGCTAAAATAAGTAATTTACTTTGAACCGCTTTTACGGTTTCAGTGAAAAAGAACTCGCTTTGTATCTGATTTAAAACGAAATTAGGAATAAATATATATATTTTATTTCATCCGGTCACGTGCAAAACGGAACATTCAAGACCTTTAAGAGCGGTGGAGGAAAATACGCTATTTCCCTAGCCGGGTGGGAGATTTACCCTAAATCGAATTCCGTTCCCAATCCGGAATGGCCTTAATTTAACGGACGAATTTGTCTAATTCCAATTCTTATGCTGTGACAAATTTAGTGATTTTTATTCAAGCGACGTCTTTTTTTTCAGAAGTTTCTTAACGCGGATTTGTTTTATTCTATTGTGCAAGTTAAGCAGAAAAGTGTATTCTAGAAAATTTGTAACAGGAATTTATAGATATTTTTCCGAAATGTAACTTTAATTATGTATGTATGTATGTATTCACGCCTTGTTCTCAACGGGGTTGGCAGAGACAATCTTCTTCCACTTGCACGGTCCTGACAGACGTCATTTGCTTCTCCCACTTTCATCAATCTTCGCATGCATGCTCATTGGTTTAGAGTACTCTTGACCTAGCCTTTTTTCAGAACGTCTCCGATTTGATCGTGAATTGTTCGCCTAGGCCTTCCTCTTCCGACTCTACCATTTAGTATTAATTTAACTTTAATTAATAACAGTTATAATGTATAATTCTGAATTATACCACAGATGGGCGAATATCTCCTCTCAATATTTAGAGAGAGAGAGAGAGCGAGAGAATATTTAGAGTCAGGATCGTTTGAACGGATTACGGAATGGATATTTAATTTGAACTTAACATAAGAGTAAAATGTTGCAATACTGGAAACTTAATTTACTATGAAAAAAGTTTTAATGCAGTGGCAATATTATGTATGTGAACCAAGTTTTAGCAATTATAAATAATATACCAATTTTTAGTGTTATAACATATTTTTTACAACCATGATATTTAAACTTGTAGCAGCATTTGTAGATATCATATTTACGTCGTATATGTTTCATACTGCTTCCTGTATGAGCTATGAACGCTCGTAAAATTTTAAATTTAAACCCGCGGCAGGTGAGCAGCGAATGTAAATAAGTAAATTTTTAATAAATTGGAATATGACTTTACGTGTCTGAAATGCGGTAAAACTTTTGCACTGAAATACGTTTTTACGAAAATTCGTTCTAAATTTAGTGTTCGCAAATAGAGATGTAGTGTTTTCACTGAACACAGGGCACGTGCTTCACCATGGTGCAAGTGACAGGAAAATTTATTCCTAGCCAGTTCTTATTCTTTGATAGCAATTTATTATAAACTATTTGAATTATTTCAAAAAAAAACACTGTAAATCTTTTTTTTTTATTTATTTATTTTAACCATTAAAATCTACAACTATTATAGGGATATCATAATGCAGTTGAGGCCTGACTGAATTATAACGGGTACTTAATTATAACTAATAACTAACAATGTGACCCTCGTGAGTTCACTCAAAGGTACGTTATAAATTTCTACTTTATCCGCCACGTGGATAATGACATTGAGGGCTCGCGTTACTTCGGTTAGCGGAGCGCCCCGCAGCAGGGCCGTGCGCGCGCGCGGCGCCGCCAGCAGCCGCGGCAGCCTCGGCCGCCGCCGACGCGAAACGTACGCACCAGGGACACATAGATGTTGTATTGTATAGGTTCTGGATTAAAAACTTTGCCTAATAATAATTTTAAGAGATATATACAGAGAGTACATTCTCTTCTGACACTCGGTTTATTATAGCCTACCATATCGAATACACATAGTGTTGGGTACATTAACGGATAAGAAGCTTATACACCATACGGCCAGAGATATAAAATCATCTAAATGTTATATATATATGTAGCATAAGAGCGGTATTAACAATGGAATGGTGGCTAATGAACTCTGCTTTACCTTCTTTTTCTCCGCGGGTATAGTAAGTCTATTTTAGTCTATTTTAGTATCTCACTATATATAATGCGTAAAGTGTATTTTTTTAAATATTACCTCCTGCTGTAGGCATGTGTCCTGTACCTTACGGAGGTAATTTACAAGCACAAATTGGACATGGATAAACACCCAGACACGGAACAATAATTAGTAGACCAGAGATCCACAGCTTCCTAGTCAAACGACGAGCCGTCTAAACTGTATAGACCAGCATATTGCACGTTCAGCAGTATATTACTTTCATATTGTTGATAATTATGTTACGATTTTATTCACGAAAACGCTAATAATTCATAATTATATATCTATGGTGAAAGAGGAGATATACCATCTTTTTCTCCAAATGCTAACCACACTTGAACGTAATGCACCCTTATAGTTGACAAACGAGCAGGATTTGGTGACCGAATGAATGGAAAATCCTTCAAAATTCACCGAACAGACCAAATCCCACCGACTAGTGTTGAGAAGCAACATCACGAATGCGAGGGCACCGGCACTGCGCTCACCAACCCACTATGCTATTCTCACCACGCTGGGCAACGTGGTGAGAATAGCATACCTTCCAAGAATAATGCTGGATTTTGTTGGCATTTTCAATATAGGCTGTTGTATATACGTATATTATAAAAGCCTGAAGAGCAAAGTATACAACCGGTGCGTATTGCCAGTGATAACTTACGGAACCGAGGCTTGGTCTTGCACAGCAGGCTGTATGAGGAAGCTCAAAGTTACTCAGCGGGGTATGGAAAGAAATATTCTTGGTGTTTCTCTGCGCAATAGAGTCTGGCGCATCGATTTTGGCATCGGAACTTGGGTTTACATACAGCCGTTAGGATTAGCAAGCTAAAGTGACAACCGTTGGGGAAGAAATGTCAATGGATGCAGCAGGCTCAGGACGGGGTTTTGAGGCAATATTTAGGGGAGGCATATGTTCAGCAGTGGACTTACAATAGACTGAAGAGATGGTGATGATGATATTATATGTGCACTTATACTACATATGGACGTAAAGTTTTTCAGTGTTGAAAATCTAAAAAAACAAATATATCTAATATTTTGGAATATTTATGATAACGGAAATGTGGGAATCCGTAACCTCTGTTTACCTTTTTGGGTAAAAGGTGCGAGGGTTAATGTTTGCATTATTTAAATAAACATTGAAATTTGATATTTACTTAGTGAATGCATTTAAATTTCTTATAAATTTACTCATTGTAATCTGTAAATCTTATTGTGTAGTATCATGAAAGTTTCTGGTAAGAAGAATCCTCGAAGATATCTATTACACGGAAAGGTAGGCACATTCGCTGCTAAACATCAGCAAAAGCCGCCGCTTGACTCTACCACTTAAATGATATCTCATATTTTGTCCCAAGGGCAAAGATAAATTTAAACTTGTTTATATCCACATGTTATATGGGGATTTGAACATACACCAAAGCTATTAATCGTTGCAGTTACAATTATTAAGTGAACTTGTGATTTATTTTGAACTCATTAATGTTTGAAAGTTCGTTTACATTTACGAGTATACTGGGACGGTGTAATAGCCTAGTGGGAAATAACTCTGCCGTCAGATCAATGGTTTGCATATTTAATACTACTTAACTACCACGTGGCTTCATGTATCCCACGCCCCTGATCCATGGAGGTTCTAATTTCAACCGGAACCAACATTTGTTCAATACACAAATAATTGTGTGTTGAACAAATATTGATCCTTCCTCCGATGCTATCGCAAAAGAGTTGGGAATCTTATGACGAGTGAGTTCTGTTCCTGTGTAGTTGACAATTTCCGATGGAATTAAGAAGATGTAGTCGTGAAAGAAATCGGCCATTAATATATATATTGTATCACGATTCGGTAACCACAGTGAATCCTCGTGTGAAAATAAATAACAGATGTTAATCTTACTTATCCGAAATATTGTTTTAAACTTAGCGTCTAGTTGGTTAAAAATGTATGTTCCCCGGGTACATACATTTCGTCTACATAGATTAGCCGATCAGGGCGCGCTGCGCTTTAATTTAATAGTGCGGGAGAAACATCGAACACTGAGATGCTGCTAGCGATCCCGGTACGGGTAAAAATTGTTAATTTAAATCTTAAGTAAACACTCATGATTTACTACATATAAATTTTACAACATATTAATTTAATTGATTAATAATATCAGAAAAGAACTTCTCTTATCTAACAATTATGGGCAATATAAATAATAAGTAAGCGTCTATTTCATTTTCAAGTTTCAAGTTCATATGTTTCATTGTTTCATTTTATGGACATTTAACAGTGCTTTAAGTGTGATATTATCGATATGTTTCATAAATATTATTACTTTTTTATTTTACAATATCTGTGTAACAACTGTGTTAGTATAACAAATAATTAAATTAAAACTATTATATTATACATGAACATGAAAGTAAGCACATTTTAAAATATCGCAGTCTGTCCTTACATAATGTAATATTATATTTAGCTACCGCTCTAAATGAATCTGTCAAATAATGTAATCTACAAACAATACTAAAGAACCCAACATTACTACGAATAATGTTATATAACGTTTCATTAAAAGAAGAATAAATTTATAGATAAGAATCGAAGAATCAGATTTAGATTATTCTACTATAAATATGTAAAAGAAATGCGAGTTATTTTAAATATACCCAGATCCCTGATGTTGTCTACTTCTTATAGCGAGTAGCCACTTATTATTATTATTTTTTAATGGAATTCTTTCATTACCTGATAGAATTATTTTTGTATAATGCGTGATTTTTATTTATGAGTATCTGATTGAGATTATTGGACTCAAGTGAATTCCTTGAGGAACCTGATAAAACGCTGTGTATCGAAGACTTACAACTACATAAAAGTTTCGTCCCTATACTTATGACTTCAACCACTTTCATTTATTAATATTAATTCAGAAAAATCGTATACACGTATATTTTATAATTAACATTTCATGGGAAAACAAATCAAATGCTTTACAGAAATCAGAGGATTCAACATCTGTTTACATTTGGACATTCAAAGCTGCTATTATTGTCTCCGTAAACTTTACTAAATTGGTAACTGTAGATCTATCAGGGACAAAACTATGTTAGTGATCACTAAAATTTTTTTTTTAATTGCTTTGGATGCAACTGCTAAAGATAGCAACAATTGTTATCTTCCCCTGTTTTCACTGGGAAATATTCCAGATGATAATGGTTAAATATGTTACCGACATAATTTTTTATTAAATGCACGTTTCCTCGCGATGTTTACCTTCACCGAGCATGTGGTAAGTTTCACACTTAAAATTGCTATTAACAATTTTAGTGGTGCTGGCATCGAAGATTGGATTCAGGTTACTAGCCTACTATGAAATTAAAACGAGCCTTGACCTAAGCCCGACTCGTAGACCTAAGTCTAATTCAGTAAAAATATTTAGGTCTCCTTAAGGTCCATTAATGGCAGTATAACTAATATTCCTAGACTAGGGATTGGCATCAGCATTAATAATGAGTATCGTTTGGTACTGAGATCGAGAACTCTCTGCCAAGCCTTGCGAATTCGACAACTTTCCTTTCATCAAAAGGTTAGGCTAGTAGTATTGATACGCTAATGATGATGAATCTATGCACAAAAATATTTATTATTCTCATTTCGAGAAAGAATATAGAATTTATTGAGAAATGGTGGCCTGTCGCTAACATTTCGAGTTGAATCGCTAAGCGGTATTCCATTAAAGAGTTTCCTCACAAATTTTGGAACACAAAACTTTTTGCCAATTTTTTCACCCGCGGGGGAATTGACGTTTCAAAACAAGTTGATTTATTTTCACCCCTTCTGATTCAGCGAAAAACAAGGCAATCGCTATTAAATACGGGTATAAGATTTTTGAGAGCAGTATTATAGAGAAAACGATACCGGAGATATTTTTTTCAATCACGATCTTTATTTTTCTTTCAAAAAGGTAACAAAAATTAATTAAGAACTGTCATTTATCAATGTAAAAAAATAGGAAAAATACGTTTGTTCTCTTTAAAACGCAACCGAATTAAACAGGAAATATCTTCTTAAACTAGTTAAATAATTTTTGAACGCTTTGAGCTTGTGATATAATTAGAAAAATACTGTGTTATGTTGATTTTCGATTGAATCCTCCAGTACCTATCATCATCATCATCATCATCATTTCAGCCTATCAGAAGTCCACTGCTGAACATAGGCCTCCCCCAAAGATTGCCACGAAGCTCGGTCCTGAGCCACCTGCATCCATCGACTACCCGCAACACTGCGCAGGTCGTCACTATGTCGTACCTATGCCGCGTATGAAATAGACAGTTCAACACGTACGAGCATAACATTCTTTGATAAATACGTAATGAAATGATTAAGTTCGTTCATAATATATTAATCTGTTAACCCCCATAATATTGAATAAATGTATATACTAGTGTGTGTAGTTTAACATGATATTTTTGAATAGTTTAGTCAGATTATATTTCATTATTATAATATTTAAATTAAGTCGACTGAAGTAAGTAATGCTATAAAATAAATGAAAGCCGCAATTGCCAAGTGGTTAGAAGATCTGCCTCCGAACCAGATAACAAGAATTTGATCCCGTTTGTGAAGGGCAAGTGTCAATGAGATATTCATAACTGATGTACAATTTGTATTGTTGGCGCGGGCACTAATATGGTGACACACTCACTACCTATCACATACGTGATCTATCATGTCTTGTCCCAATCAAGACCTCTGTCTTCTCCAGTATTGGGCTCACAGTCGTGAGAGCTATAAAATAAGTAAATCAATACAGAAATATGGTGCATCGCGCAAGTGACGCATACAAACAACTGATGAACTGAATTTTGACCACCTTAACGAGGTTTTAACGTAGAGTATGTTTTTGTTAAAATCAATTAACTAAATATCTCTTTCAAAAAAAAATATAAAATGTTGTTCGCAACAATTTTGCAATTTTGTTGCAAGCTAATAAATTTAGCTACGTAAATCTTATTTATATAAGTTTGTTATTGTACTACCTTAGAAAAAAATATTAGTACCTTAATTTTGGACAAACGTATCGTTTACAGCTGTACAGATGCCTTTTAATGTAAGTGTAATATTTGCCCATACTTACTACACTGGACAGACAGGTTGATTTACTTTACTGATGGTAAGTGGCTAATGTAGCCCATGGATACCTGCAAACAACTTCAATCGAGATGGTTACAGATACGTTGTATACCCACAGGGACGAAGATGGAAAGCCTCACAGGCCTTAATTATTTTGGCTCTCTGTGCCATTCAAAAGCCAGGTGCCAGGGCAACAACTGCTGTGTTCCGGTGGTGTTGGGGGCAGAAATGGTTAAGAGGTACCTACCCAGAAGACCCCTAGCCAGAAAAGAAATCAGCCATCAAGTACCGATTGGTGACCGCAGTGCCGGTTCTCACGCGTTAGAGCTGCGAACTACTCCCCGTCATTACTCTGCAGGATTTGGATTCGGCATATTTTTCATTCCAAAGGGTCTTCCATGATTCGGTTGCCGTCGGTTAGTCAGCATGACTAACCTAATGACATGCACCGGATGCAGGTATGATTGACAGTTGGTATACTTCCTCCAACACACTTACGTTAACTTGTTAAAAAACTTCTAAATTTCCAACGAAATAAAAAAACAAAATATAACAGTCATATTCCGCGTTTAGATTTTATAGACCTTTATCCGTAATCTTTATTGTAATCTTTATTGGAATCAATTATACATGAAAGTTATTCTAGCCGCGGGCACTGGTTAAATTCAAAGAGAATGATTTCACATAATGACGGCACCGAAATATCATCAACAAACGATCCGGAACCTGGTTCATTATCGTCTACATCGGAAATTAATTCTCGAGGGTGCCTCAATGTTAGTGCAACTGTTTAACATCCCGCGGTTTGATTGCACGCGTCACGTGTCAGCTGGGAGCCTTTATGGACGAGGCTGAATTGTTAATAGCCAGTGTATTGCGTTAAAAACCACTTACGTCACGGGACATTTTAATTTTGTACTCGCTTTATGCGTACGATGGACGTCATGAATTATCGCCGCAATCATTTGCCGCTTTTTTTTACAGTAGAGCCGGATAGTGTTTTTTTTTTAAAGAACTTGACAAGAGTAGCTCGTAGCGGCGGCGTAAGGCGGTATAAAAAAATCTGCTATCACTTTTCCTTGTGCGAATATCATATGAGACGGTAAGAGAAAGCAGTTTGAATGTCTGGTCGTTTAAAATATTGTTAATTTATAATTTCAAAAATTGCCCGATTAAAAAATTCATAGACCGATGGCGAGTAGTAGCATCTAAAGTGCTTGGCATATAGGTACCGCGAGTAACCTAACCTAACCGTCCTTCCATATGTGGCAATTATAACTAGTCTTCCCATTGGGAGTAGATATCAAACAGTAGACTATTGATATTCTAAGTGCATAAGGAGCGTTGTGGCGTGAAAGACGATGTAGTGACACGAATTGAGAAAGGGATGCTGAGCTGGTTTGGACATGTGGAAAGGAGATGATGAATGAAAGTAGGTTGACGAAACAAATATATGAGGCGAGTGTAAATGATAGAGTCGGGAGAGGAAGACCTAGGCGAACATTTCACGATCAAATCGGAGACGTTCTGAAAATGCATGCATGCAAAGTTTGATGAAAGTGGAAGAAGCGAAAAACGTTTGTCAGGACCGTAGCAAGTGGAAGAAGATGTCTCTGTCTACCCCGTTGGGAACAAGGTGTGAATATATACATACATAAGGAGCTTGTTCGTTGACTTCAATAAATAAATTAGTTGTTATGCATAACCTGTTTGAGATGGACCCCCACACCACAACACACTCCAATGCTTCAGTTCTCCAAAGTTCAGAAATTGACCAATATTGCTTGAGTCGGAGAACAAAAACATAAACACGTTAATACGATCTCGCCATTATTTATATCGCAGCCGAAGATAAGTTCAAGTTGCTCAAATAAAGTTGCACTGGTAAACTCATAAGTTAATCGGAAATAAAGTTTGAAGCCATTGCATTCACTGGTCTCTGTCGATGGTAACTGGTCTGGTCGAAGTCATGATGGCTAAAAACCAACACGATATACACTGAGTTGCTAGTTTTTTGGTGTCGAAATCACGAGATAAACATATACTAACATCACATAAAATTTATTGTCTGAATTGAATAATTTCACAATTACGATTACAAATATATAACGGTCACAGAAATATCACGTAGCAAGACTGTGCAGCTGCATTAGCTGTAGTCCGACCACCACATAGTCATTGTTTCTTAAATAAATTTAATTTAATCAAATGATTTGTCTTTAAATAAGTAGAAAAAAAAATTGTGTCAAAGCATTGTTAGTCACGTTAGAAACTCAAGAATCTCCTTAAAAGAAACCAAAGTATTTGCAACGACAGCATACGTGTGCATACTACACATATTATTATTCATTATTACGGCTATGAGAAAAAATTATAACCTACGACTTGATAAAGCCGAACAAGAGACGATTTTTTTTTAATCTCTGCAAAAAACCAGATTTCTTAATTCTCGGATCGAGATAGAGACGTGAGTTAACAACATAACAGTGCTATATTCAAATCTTAAAAGGCTGGTTATATATACCGCAGGAAGGAGGAAACTTGAAGATGGAAAATTCTACTGTAGACCGCAAAGAATAACGGGATTTGAGGGAGCTTAAGATCTAACAGTGGGTAAAAGAGCCTGATTACTGCTGCCATAATAACCAATACAACTTGATTTTACAAGGGCACGCTCTATAACCGACTCTGGTGTAGAGCTGAATAAGCATATATTGGAGACCTGGGAGAGTTGACAGGATGCCATGGATGTATTTTGTGATCACTCAAAGGGCTTTGATAGTGTGCACCATGAAATTATTAAAAGGCAAAAGATGTAAAGAGCTTCTATTTATGATCTGGTATTTGAGTAATAGGATTCAAAAGTTGCTATTAATTTGTTCTTCCGGATCGATAGTAACAAATCACACTGACGATTACAACTCATGGAGATGTGTTGATCACATCACAAAAAACCTACGGAGTTTCTATTATCTGTTTCTTCTCCGTCAGAGGAACCTCATTAAGAAACATTGGTTGACTAAAGAAAAAAAAATGCTATTGACAAGTAAAATTTATGTTACTTTGTCGAAGAATAAAGACTTTGATTTTGAAAGGAAAAGCAGGCAGTAAATGTGAAAAGAAGAATATCTCCTTAGACTACTTTGAATATAGTGATGCCTTACTATACTGATACATATACAGTTTAAGTAAGCGGTAAAGCCTTTATATCTGTGCAGACATTTTACGTTATCATTGCCAAAGATTATCCTTGATTCACAGATGTGTGGAATAACTGATAAACAAAATTAGTCTGGAATATCATATTCCTAATTAGAAAATCAAACACGAATATGTGATACTACGTACAGGAAATCCAACTCCCAACTAAGTAGATCACCTGACTATTTAACTATCGTGTAACTAAGAATAAATAATTAAAATTGCCATTATACAAAGTGTAGCTACTAAAGTAGAAATAAATTTCACACGGTATTCTATTGCCGCTCGCAATGCAAACTTTAACGTTATTGCAATTTTATATGAAAAACCCGCCACGGACGCTTCCGGACCTGTTAGGTTATTGCTTCCGTTTTTCGCCACGAGTGTTGGTAGGGTGTGGTAAAATTACAAGCGGCAGAATGTTGTTAATAATTATACAATTTATAGTTATATTTTATCTATGTGCTATACACATAATAGTTTAAATATTTTATTACAAACATAGTTAGTTTTAATATGAGAATTTGTACATTTGAATTTCTACTAGTTTTAGAAGAAACTGATCACTAATTCCGTTTCATATATTTTAATGATAGATAATCTATCTGAGATAAACCTAAACTCAATTCTGCCTAAACAGTTAAAAAACTTTTGTACATTAAGCTTGAAAAGTATAGATGGCCATTGGCCAGCAAATATCTGTTGATAAATCTATTTTTAAGTACTTCATCCGCCTATTAAAAACCACTGCTGACCATAAGCCTCACCAAGAACGCGCCAGCAAAAACCTTGATGCATTTTTTTTGGAATTGGAATGGGAAACACAAGTCAACAGTCCATCTGGTGGTAAGTGCCTACTGCGCCCACCGATACCTGTAAACATCCTCGATTGACGAAGGTCACAGATGCGTTGTAACACTTGAGGACTAAGATGGGAGTACACAACGTTCGTGATTATACTGGCTCGCTATATCTTTCAAACTGGTACACAACAGTAGTTGTACTGCTATTTGGCGGCAGAAATGGATCAGAGTGTGGTACCTACCCAGACTCCCAGGCAGAAAAGCAGTTTACCCTACTAGTAGTTCTTCAACACTCACCAAGCTGGGTAAGTGAGTTGGTGAGCGCATAGCCGGTACGCTCGAACTAGTGATTTTGATCGGCTCAGTGGCGTAGTGGCTAAGTGTTTAGCTGTGGCGCTGTGGTTCGTGCGTTCGATTCCCGCACGGGACTAGTATTTGTATGGAGTGAAAGTAAAAGTTACAGAGTGTGCGTGCAGATTCTTGCACGTGGTAGTGGCAAGTGGCGGCTTTTGCTGCTGCGCGAATGGGCCAGCTCAACCGTGGCAGTACCACGGCCTTTCAAAATACAGGCGTGAATATTCATTGTTCATTAGAGCGTTTCTAGGCGTCGGGCTGTTTACGTGTTAAGATATTTGTTGCACATCTCAACAACTGAACGGATATTGATAAAATCTTGGTAGATAGACAGAATATAGGTATGTTATACGACGTAGAGTCAAGCGGCGGCTTTAGGTTCTGTTCGAATGAGCCAGCTCGACAGGGAAAATACCAGCGTGAAGTAGAGGCATCTTGTGCTTCTGCATTTTGTTCGGAAAGTGGAAAAGATTTTTTCTGAAATTTGTCAAGTATTTTTCTTCGATCGGCTTTTACGTCATATACGAGATAAGATGATTTGGTGGATATTCATTTCGAGGGGTCACCACGGTCGTTCAATTGGCAGTCGCACTTTTTATGTACTTACCGGACTATAGAGAAGGCCCGCACGACTTAATTAAATTATCTATGCATTGATTCTATGTTTTTATCGTTAATTTTTAAATTTAAAAGCATTGCAATCATAGCACCTACATTACTTTGGCCGAAAATGGCGGACGCGTTCCAATTGTGCCATGCTCACTGTTCGAGCTTTATTAATATTGTGGCCATTTCCGAAAGTTTTGACAAACTCCATGTTGTGGTGATACGGCCATCCGAGGGAGACGTATGGTTCTTTCATACGATAGCTAATTTATCTCCTGCGCCATTTATACCCATACGTTAAACATTCCTTATATAAAAGTTGACAAGGGCTTGAACATTTTCAGAAGAAATGTTCTTCTTTGGCAGGAAAGATTTGCTGTTATTGCCAAACCAGGCAGGCGTATTGGATGTCGTAGTATCAGACACCTCACACTCAACGCTGTTACTTGTGACCAGTATAAATTCAAGTCTTGCATATTCGAGATGGTCATAGCAATATCTGTCGGAGAATACTAGATTTTTCTGAAATTTCTCAAATCAGTTAACTTTTATGACGAGGGATAAGAAACGCACATACACCAAACTAGACACGGTAGAAAAAAAGTACATTATAACGAATTTTTGAAAAAACCTTGTAAAATAAAGCTATAACTAAATAAATATTAAAGTTTTTGTTCACGTTTTTATAAAAATGATAAATAAACGTAAATACGTTACATAAAATATTAAAAACATCGTCCTCTACCTATCGTCCGCTACGTTATTGTATGTAACTGTATGAGTACTGTACCGAATGTCGGTGTGTATTGTTAATGTGTGTCATAAATTACTCCTAACCATTCATTTTATTGTATGTTTTCGGGGGCGCCGGCAATTGTTTCCTTTTATTCCTTTTTGAATCCGTAGTTTTCTGTATCCTCGGCCTCATTTGTTATTTAAATTTCGGTGTTCTGCGAGATTTTTAGTTAAATTATATATTTCACCTTAACTTTGAAGAGCTGTAAGTTTTATTTTAATTTTGTTAGTTAATTGTACTAATCTACTTACCGTCTCACTTCTTATTTATTTTATACCAGTTCGTTGTAATGTCTTAGCTACAACGACTTGAGAAATTATATATCTATTATACTAATACGTATAATTTATCGATTTATGTGATGCTATGGATGGACCACATATCCGCCACAAAGCTCGGTCCTAAGCCACTTGCATCCATCGACTTACCGCAACACATTGCAGGTCGTCGCTACGTCTTGCGGGGGGCCGTCCCACACTGCGTTTGCCTGTGAGTGGTTGCCACTCGAGAACCTTTATATTTATAACTCATAGATTAAGTACGTATTATTGTATCTCAAGATGAATGAGAATAAATATCCCATTCTTAGAGGAATAGGTTAGGTTAGGTTAATTTCAGTTCGATTTTAAAAAGTATATAAAAATTCGATTAAGATCAATGTGATGTTTTGTGCTAATCGCCTAGTTATTATCTGCTGAGAATATTTAATTATCGTATCACGATTATTAGCTAAAGGGCAGACTATCCATGAAAGCTTAAAGTTCCATTAATTAAAATTCTTGGTAATTGTATTTTTATTTAATAGTTATTTACTCACTTGCTAATTTAACATATCATTAGGAGGTCAAGATATTGGGTACCTTATTTGAGATTGAATAACGTGTCCAATGTAATAATAATCACTGACTGTAAAAGCAAGTGAAATCATTATTACATTCTTAAAAAATCAATCAATTGTACTTTTAAATTGGAAAGTGTAAATACAGTTTGTAGAAGAAATGTTCTTCTTTGGCAGGAAAGATTTGCTGTTATTGCCAAACCAGGCAGGCGTATTGGATGTCGTAGTATCAGACACCTCACACTCAACGCTGTTACTTGTGACCAGTATAAATTCAAGTCTTGCATATTCGAGATGGTCATAGCAATATCTGTCGGAGAATACTAGATTTTTCTGAAATTTCTCAAATCAGTTAACTTTTATGACGAGGGATAAGAAACGCACATACACCAAACTAGACACGGTAGAAAAAAAGTACATTATAACGAATTTTTGAAAAAACCTTGTAAAATAAAGCTATAACTAAATAAATATTAAAGTTTTTGTTCACGTTTTTATAAAAATGATAAATAAACGTAAATACGTTACATAAAATATTAAAAACATCGTCCTCTACCTATCGTCCGCTACGTTATTGTATGTAACTGTATGAGTACTGTACCGAATGTCGGTGTGTATTGTTAATGTGTGTCATAAATTACTCCTAACCATTCATTTTATTGTATGTTTTCGGGGGCGCCGGCAATTGTTTCCTTTTATTCCTTTTTGAATCCGTAGTTTTCTGTATCCTCGGCCTCATTTGTTATTTAAATTTCGGTGTTCTGCGAGATTTTTAGTTAAATTATATATTTCACCTTAACTTTGAAGAGCTGTAAGTTTTATTTTAATTTTGTTAGTTAATTGTACTAATCTACTTACCGTCTCACTTCTTATTTATTTTATACCAGTTCGTTGTAATGTCTTAGCTACAACGACTTGAGAAATTATATATCTATTATACTAATACGTATAATTTATCGATTTATGTGATGCTATGGATGGACCACATATCCGCCACAAAGCTCGGTCCTGAGCCACCTGCAACCATCGACTTCTCGCAACACTGCGCAGGTCGTCACTCCATCTTGTGGGGGGTCGTCCTACACTGCGTTTGCCTATACGTGGCTGCCACTCGAGAACCTTTATATTTATAACTCATAGATTAAGTACGTATTATTGTATCTCAAGATGAATGAGAATAAATATCCCATTCTTAGAGGAATAGGTTAGGTTAGGTTAATTTCAGTTCGATTTTAAAAAGTATATAAAAATTCGATTAAGATCAATGTGATGTTTTGTGCTAATCGCCTAGTTATTATCTGCTGAGAATATTTAATTATCGTATCACGATTATTAGCTAAAGGGCAGACTATCCATGAAAGCTTAAAGTTCCATTAATTAAAATTCTTGGTAATTGTATTTTTATTTAATAGTTATTTACTCACTTGCTAATTTAACATATCATTAGGAGGTCAAGATATTGGGTACCTTATTTGAGATTGAATAACGTGTCCAATGTAATAATAATCACTGACTGTAAAAGCAAGTGAAATCATTATTACATTCTTAAAAAAAATCAATCAATTGTACTTTTAAATTGGAAAGTGTAAATACAGTTTGTAGAAGAAACGTATCGTCTGTTTCATATTTTTACAGAAAGAAATTTTAAAATAAGCTCATTATTTGAGTTACACCAAGGAACAGCCATTTCTCTGTGTCTATTCAGCGTAAATTTTTATTCCAGTGCACAGACAGTTTGAAATAACATTTTATAAGAATTGTCTGTCTGATATTCAGCTCGAATTGTTACGGTTTTCATACGTCGATCGGTTTATCGGAATAAAGTTTTAAATACAAATTTGATTATACCGAAACAGAATTTATTGAATGTGAATATATTGTTTGGTACTTCATGTGTTTTTTCGTTTTTTTAACTACTGGACACATGTCTTCCATGATAGAGCCAATAATAGCACCACTCTTTCTACACTCCGTCCAATCCTAATTGGGTTGGTGGCCGAGTTACGTATTTCCACACGTATAAGTGGGTTGTGAAAAATCCCTTATGGCAACGCTGGATCATCAGCAAATCATGCCAAATGAAAGGAGACCCTTTGCAGTAAATGAAATTTTTACCTTATGTAAATTATTTTGCAGCTGCTTAAAATTTTAACCTATACATTTATTTATTTATAAATTTTGAAAATATGATATATTTATTTCATCTCTTTAAAGGTTAAAACATGCAAAGTGACACCTGTTAAGAAAATGATTGTTTTAGGATCATCATTCATCATCATTTCAGCCTATCACAAGTCCACTGCTGAACATAGGCCTCCCCCAAAGATTGCCACGAAGCTCGGTCCTGAGCCACCTGCATCCATCGACTTCCCGCAACACTGCGCAGGTCGTCACTCCATCTTGTGGGGGGTCGTCCTACACTGCGTTTGCCTGTACGTGGCTGCCACTCGAGAATCTTTTTTCCCCGACGGTTGTCAGTTTTGCGAGCTATGTGGCCGATTATATCAGCGTTGCAGACTCTATCACGCAGAGAAACACCGAACATAGACAATAATGGGTTATGACTTACGGAGAATTCCCGCCATATTTGCCAACAGCAATGCCGTGCAAACAGCCCCAACACAACGTCACATCGCCTACATACACTAAACATTACCTTTGCTTACTCGGCCGGAATATTCAGACTCGACAAACAGTCGGGTTGGTATAGAAGCCAACGGCTGCAAATATTTGAGTGATTGCCTACATATACCAGGAATTGGTTGAGTTTGCATCTCGTTCATGTGAGTTTCGGCAATATTCATGTTTTATTATTGATGAGCACCGCTTCGATTGCAATTCACGTTATTGATATGACGTACGTTTGATAAATGTTCTACAGTAGAGAAGAGATTTGCATGAAAATATACGTGGGCTCAACGTTGGCTACGTTTAGATAACACAATAATGTAAAGTAAACAAAAACAAAACAACGTTTTGACCTTGAAACAATTTAATACTTCATACCATTATCTTTAGATTATATTCTTTGTCGGTTCCAAACAAGCTATTAAGGTTGGCAAGTTGACAACGAACTGCACAAAAAAAAATCTCGCGGCTGTTAAATTCCATTGTACCTGGATTTGTCACGCGTAACTTCAAAACATTGTATGTATTATTTAATACCAGCGCCGTTTTGTCAAGACCAGACCAAAGGACCATCTTTTGCCTAAATATAATCTATGTACATCCTTCAAAATCAGATTCCTCCATATATTAACGTAGTTGACAGATAGCATAAATACTAAAAACTATGCCAAGTGGCATACTCTACCATCTCTTTCTCTAAACGCCAACTTAAATTGCACGCAGTGCACCCATCTAGCAAACAAATTACGTCTTGGCGACCTAATAATGGCGGAAATCCATCTGAATTTACCTAACCTAAGTCTCACAGAATGGTGATAGAGAACAGCATCTCTATTGCGAAGGTATCGGCACTACGCTCGCCGACCCGCTTGTCCTTGTCCAGTGCGGTGAGTTAGTGATAACCTTTAAAGAAATCCATATCTGCTTCTGCAGGCGCTTTCTTGGAGAGGCCTATGTTCAGCAGTGAGCTTAAATAAGCAGATGATGAAGAAGAAGCCTTTAGTTACACATAAACCTTCTACTATTTACTTTACTTGCACAAGTTATATATAAAGAACGATGTCCTGCCCCAGTGGGGAATAGCAGATGTATTTTGTACATTACATTGTACATTGCATGTACACAGTAAGATCGTTGTCGTTTTAACTCAACCGCGGAGGACGTGAACTAATTAACATTTAGAATAAGAATTTTCATCATAACATAACGTTTAACTATGCATTAACATAATATTTAATCTACTTAATCATTGAAATATACAAATTCATGAAAAATATAAGTTTAAATATATATATTATTCAAGCGATGGACTAAGCAAAGTAAGGCTAAGGGTTCTAAAACAGCAAACGAGCGAACTGCTCACCTGATGGTATATGTATACATCTGCAACACGAGACTAGCGGCAGCTGCGTCGCTGGAATTTAAGCCTATTTGGGGATAGTTAGAGGAGGTGGGAGTGGGAGTGGGCCTCCGCTTACAGGTAACTGAGAGGAGTAACAGGATAATTCTCTCGAATCGCGGAAGCACAAGATGCTTATACTTCACGCCGGTATTCTACGAGGCCGTGGTACTACTCCGGTCGAGGCGGTCTATTCGAACAGCAGTAAAAGCCGCCGCTTGGCTCTATCACGTACGAAAGGTTAGACGAACGTTTACAAAAAAAGGTTGGTTAATATTAAGGTTCACATGCAAATGCTTTTATAATTTTTCAATATGCACAGGATATAGATAAAACTGTTGATTTTTTAAGTCCTTCCGTCTGGCAGTAGCGTAAAAATCTGCCATTTTCTTCTCGTGGGTGTCGTAAGGGTCAACTACAGGAAGAGCATTGAAAATGCCGATTTATATATATATATATATATATATATATATATATATATATATATATATATATATAACAAAAAACAAATTATATACAGAATATATTATTTATTCGCTTTGAATGTAATTAACTAACCAAAATTATGCAACATTTCCAAACAAACTTGTATATAATACATAGCTAAAGAGTTCTATTTCGTAGGGCATATTTGTCTAGAAAATTTAAAGCAATACTTACTCACACCTTGGAGTAAGATAATATATTATTCACCAAGAATGACCATTCTGTCTTTATTGTTCGTTGAAATTACTTTAAAATTATTTTGCGTAAACGAAACATTTATTTGCATTTTATGTTTGTTGTGAATAAAATTAAAAGCATGAAAACAGTAACAGGCAAACAAAAAGAGCCTGCAACGAACATTTACTAAAATTACGAGCATTTTACTTGTAAGCACCAACACTTTCTTTCCAGAGTCAGATGATTTTACGTCTCGCTTAATTTTTAATTATGTTGACACACGGCTACCGGAATGGATTTTTTCATTCTAACATATTTATTCACTTGCCAAAAAGCACTTGCGTTTCGCCCTGTGAGTTCTCTCGAGGCAAATTGCAGCGCAAGTCAGTTGCAGCAAATATTTGAATTGTAGAGTGGGATTGGTTTGCTTTCTAGGTATTCAAAGGCACTGTTTACATCAAAATATAAAAATTCTTAGCAGTCAGAGATCGGAGAGGTTTTCTTGTTTCACTTTGACTATTCGAATTTCTTGCTGAATTTAATATAACACAAATGATAAAGGTAAACTGTTCTGTATTTAACGTTTAATAGCAACATATTTGTTAATAGGATTATCAATAAAATGATTTATGTTAGCACAAGACATTAATTTCATAGAACGCAAATAACCCGCGTTCAAATCGCATTGTTAGTACTATAAACATTATTTGTTGCATTTTATGTGTAGAATTAACGTGCACTATGTTAAATAAAAGCATTTTCAGGCCATAACATGGAGTCCGTCAATCGACAACTTGACGAACTCTTACCGACTCTAAATTCTCAGAGAGTTAAGTACAAAAACAGAGGAGGTATTTGTCCAGTAGCGGGATTTTTATAGGGTGTCTATATAAAAAAAGTATGATTAACAAAGGATCACACATCTTCCTGGTCATATAAATCCACTATAAACTCTCGACAAAGACGTTACGTTATAACTCTCGTGGACTTTTATGGAATTACTCATTAAATGAAAGCGGATATCAAGTTTTAGTTACTTTTCGAGCGATACATAACAGCGCTATGCTGGTGTTCTACCGGAGCTTGATGCTTTCCCGGTCACTAGGTCGGCCGGGGAAGCATAAATAACGCACAGTGCCACGTACCACGTCGCACGAAGACCATTTTTTAAACGTCGGTAACAGATACGTTAGAGCTGTTTAACATAATATAATAGTAACGTGTTGTGAGAAGGATTATTTTGTTTTTTTCCGTTTATCATATGTGTACTATAATAATGTGTAAAAATTTGCAGTAACATGGGAGGCGCACTTAGGATTTGAAGTTTTTCTGTTTATTTCTTTTGAAGAGGAAATGGAATAAGTTACGTGCACTTAGGTTGGTTCTTATATTTTTACGATTTTAATTTAAATTTGTTATATGTATACTAGCGGCTGCCCGCGGGTTCGAGCACGTTACCACAAATTTCCTTCGAAAAGATTATCTACGTCTCTGCCAAATATCGTTCACATCTGTTCAGATCTTTGGGGAGTGTGATTGAACAACAAATGTACACATTAGTAATATTAATTAGAATAAAACATATCCTATAGGACTTCTGGATTCATAATTTTTTCTTTTTTTTTTATAAAAATCCACCATTATCTGTCAAACTGTCTTTGAGTCAAATCCGTTCCAAATTACATATGTACATGTACAATAATTTTATACATTAGTACAGATTACGAATTTATAATGAATTTGTCGCAGTGTAATGAACTTGAACAAATTTGCTGATAATTTACGGATTTAATGATATATGAAGTTAACTCCGTCATCGTTTAATCTGGGAAAGCGCTCAGCAGATTGGGCTTTTATTAAAGCAAGAATATTTTTTTTATTAATTGCCAATGATAACATACTTAATTTCTTATTGACCTTTTATTTATGGGAAAGGGGGCAAACAAGCAAGCGGCTCACGGCTCATTTGCAACCAGAGGAGCTGCAGGTGCGTTACTGGCCTTTATTTTTTCTAAAGAAGTGGGCCTCCGGTTACCTTATTCACCGAACGAAACGTAGAAGTACAAGATGCGACTACTTCACGCCGGTATTTTGCGAGGCCGTGGTACGACCCCGGTCGTGCCGACCCATTCGAACAGCAGCAAAAGCCGCCGCTTGGCTCTACCACGTATGAAAATGACCTCAAATATTAATTAAATAATTTTAATGTATATATGTATTACTATTTAACTACATATTTATGAATCTTCAAATCAGACATTTGAATGTATTATTTAACATGTGTATTGTACAAGCAGGGTTGTAAAGATGAAAGAAATTACTGTTAATCTACACTATATTAGTTTAGACCCTGAAAATTTACTAGTCTTGTCACTTATCGCCAAGTGACAACACTCATCTTGATTGTTGTTTGGATGCTGCATATATTTTTGTCAACAGTGAGTAATTAGATATTATTGGCGATATACAAAACAATTAAAACAATGAGAAAGGTAGTTTTATCTACGTGAATTAATAAAATCGTACATAATTCATAGAAAATAGTATCTAGTTAATAGAGAAGGAGAGTTCCACCTACCTTTCCACAAGTGCGTGTTCTCCTGTAGTTTTCACCATGGCTATGATTGCGTTTGAATTGAGTTAATTATAGTCTATTTTTTTTATTTGGAGTGGTAAATGAGCTTAGAGTCCATCCGAGTAAATGGACACTCGAAATTAACTTCTATTGAAAAAGGATTACAAATGCGTTGTCGACCCAGCAGACTGAGACAGAATTCATCATAATAAATTCGTCATATATACAGCTTATCATCTCATGACTTTTCCTTGTTTTTGAAGTATTGGTCAAAAGTTTTCATTATATACTTAGACGGTTCCTCAGCCGGAAAAAATATTCCTCGTATGTACGTTAAGTCACATAAACAAACACATTGTTTAGTAAAAGTTACATTCGGGATGTAGCATTAGAATCGCTACATAATTGTACTATACATATAATAACAAAAATTCACAAACCAGCTGCTCGGTCTCTCGTACCGAGCACAGAGGCGATCTGCGGCCGTTCCTCGTTGATCACGAGCTCGGCTTGCTCGCTGTACACCGAGTGCACCGTTGATATGCAGGACAGTCTCAGCTGGCCGCGCTCGAAACTATCTGGTCTCACCATAAACGACAGCTGGCTTATTGAGGCCACCTGGGGAGGGTACATATAGTTTATTTCAGCGTTCGCGTCGAGAAATTTCGTAACTAAAATTACTTACTATTAGCAAAAAAGTAAGTAGGGTACACTTATAAGTTGCAAATGCCTTCTATCGATATTTGAGAGGGTTTTCAGAGCCGATAGAGTCTCCCACGCTGATCCAGTTCGGGGGTCGGCGGATTTCACATATGCTTAAAATACTATTTTATAATTTTTCTGACATAAAGTTTTCCTCTGGATGTTTTCCTTCATCGCCGAACATGTGGGGTAAATTCAATAGTTAATATTAAAAAATTCGGTGGTGCCAGCACCGGTTATTCAACTCAGGGTAACTGCAGACTATGAAATTAAACGGAGTTCCCTGAGGTACCAGGGCTAAAGTTTATTAATATTTTGTTTCATCCAAAATCAAACAAAGTTATTCAATATATTCTCGTGATTCTGATTTATTGAAAAGACTTATTTAAATATGGATACGTACATTTGTTATTACTTTCCGAAGAAAAAATAAATAGAAATAATAATGAAATATCATTCTCAGCTTGTCCATGCCCTCAATACAAATTATACAAAAGTTTTAAAAAACTCGTTAGTACACGCTCTACATAGAAGTTCAGATTCTCGAACCTCCTAATCACTCGTCTATCGCATTTCAATCAATATTATTTAACCTATTCGAATAGAACAGAATTATTCGACCCGAACTAAATCAAGAGTTCGATATGCTGATAAAGTTCGTTGGAGCGGTCATCTGTTAGAAGATTGGTCGGATACCATACTAGTTAGTTAGTTTTAGTTAAACTAATAGGATTTCATATTTAGTCAATGTAAATATCGCACACGTGTGCATATCTAAGTACCTTTTTTGATGATTCCGCAGTCGGCATAGGATCTGTGACGTCTTCATCTAAGATGCCGTCGTGTTGCCGCGGTTTTGGAAATAATACGGTGTCCTGACTGGGCAGTAGTTCACCATCCTGAATAAAAGGAAGAATTAAAACCTTTCTTTGTGTGAAATTGTTGACTGACCTTATCCGCTACGCTACCAAAAAAATCTTGAAAATTCCGCGTGACATCATTCCTTGATAAAATCATATAATTAAATCGTATAATTTTTTTGGCATGGTTTCATTTATCCAAAACAAGGTTACCAATGAACGAAACCATGTCTTGGATGTGAAAAACAATAAGGTATATTTTATCGAGGAACAACTTCATATGGAATTTTTGTGGCATAGCAGACAAGGCTTTACATCGGATACGGAAATGAAAAGACGTGAGGCTGTCCATGTGTTTGAGTGTACACATACTCGTACAGCTTTACGATATAATATTTAGTGCATTTACCTGTCATAGTAAGTCACGATAGAAATTATCTGTACGTACGTGCTTGCGTGTTTTCGTGACAAAAAGTGCAATATGATATTATCATACGATGTGATGTTTTTCCTTGGCGATTCCGACTATGGCGACAACTGCGCAGGAAATATTAAAGTGCCGAAGTGTACGCCCAAATACAAAGCCACTCATTACCTTCCCGTATCCGACGTAACGCTTATCCGATAAGATAGTCCTCCTAACTTAAGTGTGATATAAACTATAAGATAGTGTGCGTAAACAAATAATTTTGCGTTTGGGATTAGAACCATGGACCCATGACTTAGTAGTAATGTACACTAACCACCAAGACATGCCGTCGCCATGCTGATTATTGACTGGACCGATAGAGAACAACGGTATTAAGATGAATCTAAACATTCTAATGAAATAAAAGTCTCAACACTGACAGTACTCTTAACAATAAATACGATAAGTTAGATAAGACCCAGTGTTTACTTTTGCTCACATGTAAAATCATATGTAATTTCAATAGAATATTCTAAACAGAATTCTCTATTACTTAACATTTATTTGAAGTACTTATTATATTTGAAAGATGGTGGTAATAATTATGAATGAAGTTCGAGTCGACCACCAATCTAATTCCGCACAAAGAGAACCTCGGCTAAAGTAATGGATACGTTATAAAATCGAAGTGATTGAGAACTGAAACATCATCTGGGTGGTACATCATTAATCAGTGTCTGAAATAAATTAGAGTATAATAATTGTTGTAAGAAAATCTCAGTTCCTCTTGGGGATTTATTGTTCCCTTGAATAACTTGTAGCAAACTTTTGATATATTCAAATAGGACTTTTAGCCAGTAAAGATTAAAGGTCAGTTTCATTTGGCCAATTTATAATATACTGTCACGTGAAATTTTAAATGAGTAAAAAAGTTTATCTAATTAATGTGTCACTTACGGCATTTTGTAATATTTTAAATACCTATTTCTGGGGTTTGGAACCAAACTTGCAAAACATAAACGTATAAACCCTGTCTTTCTGTTCCATCTTGGTGAGAGATGGTCCATACTTTCTCCAAATTTCATTGCTTTGATGAAACAAATATTCTAGCTAAATAATTATTATTTGCGCTTTATTTGATCATATTTGTTAATTTACCTACCTGCACAGTGTCGACGAACGGTCCAAAGGCCTTCCATGGCCTAAATATAATGTTACTGTTTTCGTCACCAGGGGGCGAAGTGCTTTGTTCGTGTATATGTGGAACGTCGATGGCCACTGCTGGACTGGGAAGAATCCTTTGCTGGATGATAGGCTTGCCTTGAATCTGAAAAGAATTTTCATAGTAAACAAGCGTAACAACGAGAGATGTAAACATAAACCTTGTAGCGTAAGAATCAACCACCCCGTTCGTTCCTTTGATATGGTAAGGACTAAGGAAAAACGCTTGTAAATCCCATGGTAATCTCCGGGAGCAAACCTGTGACTTTTTTCTCCCTTTGTGGAAACTAGTTTGTGGACGCCCTTTAGGCTACGCTGAGTAGTGCCAAATCATCACTTTTGATTTTATAGTCTCCGGCGTTCCGACCGCCGTTTCGCATCGAATAGAAATATCTTCCTGGGGGAAAATATAAAAAAAAATTCAGGCTTTAAGGTTACAAATTTTATCAAAATCCCTTCAGCCGTTTATGCTTGACTGAAAAACATACATTTTCACATTTATTAAATCATAAAGTAGAATATAAGTTTCGAGTGCTTTACAGTACTATTGCTCACGGGGAGACCGAGGTGTTTGACGTCCAGATGTCATAGTTAACTCGGATCTTTAATTACTAATTTTCGTCCGATCTACGCAAAAATTGCTTATAGTATCTTTAGGTCGTACCGAAGCATGCATGGTTTTAGATTTATTAACGACAGGAACATAAAAACAAACATTAAACGCGATAAAATGCCTAAATGGTAGTTTAATTTCAAAGGTGTAGTGAACGCGTAAATATAAGAAATCATTTTAACAACCACAGATGTTTTGTGAAAAGTTAGTTTTTAAGTATGATGGAACCACCATGATACATGAAATTTATGTCTTTATTATTGTTACAAAAGTCGATGCACTATTTTTCCGGGAGTTCTTATGTGATATCTGCGTCCATACATAAACATTTTTTTAGAACTTTCGGGCGCAAGTCCAATGCTTGAGAGGAAACGGGGAGTAAGCCCTAGTGACAGAAAAACACTTACTCGATGTGACGATGACCTATTCAATTATACGGGTAGTTTAGTTCAACGATAGCAACAGGCTTATATCCTGTCACCTTGCTCCAAATACGTTTTAGTGAAAAATGGGTTGAAAGTACTAAAATTAACGTAGCTATGACCACTATAGTGAGTTTTCGGTCACAAGAGATTATCTTGCAAACACCGTATATTATAGTAATTATATCGTTTGGGGCATATATGATATTTTTATACAAAAGCAATCTCTCTAGCACGTGATTTAACACACTGTCGACTACCGAACGAGGTTCTGGCAACTGAATGGTCGCGGAAAATCCATTCATATTCTGAACTTAAATCTCTCAGACTATTGCTGAGGAGCAGCATCTCTAATACGAGGTTATCGAAACTGCTCTTACCAACCCGCTTGCTCAGCGTACTGAGCATGAGAACAACTACCAAGAAATCTATACCAGCTTAAGCACCAGTATGCTTTCTTAAAAAAATCTATGTTTTGCAGTGGACTGAAATAGGCAGATATTTATATGTACATTTTTTGTCTATTTCATTCACAGGGATTTACCTTTTTCCGATCATTTACATAACCGCAAATGAGTTGTCATGATTTGAACTGTTATGACTATGACTTTTAACTATTATTATATATTTTATACCTTAATGCAATTTTCATTAAAAATTCAAGTAACTACAGTATTTATAAAGTCTAAAGAGTATCAAACCATTTAAACAGTAACTATTTCGTTAGTTAAAAGAAAATTATAAGAAATATTTTTGATCGTCAAGGATTCTCTTATAATATAATGTAATTTCTCGAGGTTAATGACAATAGAACTGAAAAGAATAAAATGGAATTAGCAACACAAAGAGCCAGAAGCGGACGCGATGTGAATAAATTTCTCATACATGACTTTTATCTCAGCTACTATTTTAATGTCGAATGCGATTTTGAATTACGTTTGATAAAAAAATTCAGGCTTTAAGGTTACAAATTTTATCAAAATCCCTTCAGCCGTTTATGCTTGACTGAAAAACATACATTTTCACATTTATTAAATCATAAAGTAGAATATAAGTTTCGAGTGCTTTACAGTACTATTACTCACGGGGAGACTGAGGTGTTTGACGTCCAGATGTCATAGTTAACTCGGATCTTTAATTACTAATTTTCGTCCGATCTACGCAAAAATTGCTTATAGTATCTTTAGGTCGTACCGAAGCATGCATGGTTTTAGATTTATTAACGACAGGAACATAAAAACAAACATTAAACGCGATAAAATGCCTAAATGGTAGTTTAATTTCAAAGGTGTAGTGAACGCGTAAATATAAGAAATCATTTTAACAACCACAGATGTTTTGTGAAAAGTTAGTTTTTAAGTATGATGGAACCACCATGATACATGAAATTTATGTCTTTATTATTGTTACAAAAGTCGATGCACTATTTTTCCGGGAGTTCTTATGTGATATCTGCGTCCATACATAAACATTTTTTTTTAGAACTTTCGGGCGCAAGTCCAATGCTTGAGAGGAAACGGGGAGTAAGCCCTAGTGACAGAAAAACACTTACTCGATGTGACGATGACCTATTCAATTATACGGGTAGTTTAGTTCAACGATAGCAACAGGCTTATATCCTGTCACCTTGCTCCAAATACGTTTTAGTGAAAAATGGGTTGAAAGTACTAAAATTAACGTAGCTATGACCACTATAGTGAGTTTTCGGTCACAAGAGATTATCTTGCAAACACCGTATATTATAGTAATTATATCGTTTGGGGCATATATGATATTTTTATACAAAAGCAATCTCTCTAGCACGTGATTTAACACACTGTCGACTACCGAACGAGGTTCTGGCAACTGAATGGTCGCGGAAAATCCATTCATATTCTGAACTTAAATCTCTCAGACTATTGCTGAGGAGCAGCATCTCTAATACGAGGTTATCGAAACTGCTCTTACCAACCCGCTTGCTCAGCGTACTGAGCATGAGAACAACTACCAAGAAATCTATACCAGCTTAAGCACCAGTATGCTTTCTTAAAAAAATCTATGTTTTGCAGTGGACTGAAATAGGCAGATATTTATATGTACATTTTTTGTCTATTTCATTCACAGGGATTTACCTTTTTCCGATCATTTACATAACCGCAAATGAGTTGTCATGATTTGAACTGTTATGACTATGACTTTTAACTATTATTATATATTTTATACCTTAATGCAATTTTCATTAAAAATTCAAGTAACTACAGTATTTATAAAGTCTAAAGAGTATCAAACCATTTAAACAGTAACTATTTCGTTAGTTAAAAGAAAATTATAAGAAATATTTTTGATCGTCAAGGGATTCTCTTATAATATAATGTAATTTCTCGAGGTTAATGACAATAGAACTGAAAAGAATAAAATGGAATTAGCAACACAAAGAGCCAGAAGCGGACGCGATGTGAATAAATTTCTCATACATGACTTTTATCTCAGCTACTATTTTAATGTCGAATGCGATTTTGAATTACGTTTGATAAAAAAAATTTCCGCACAATTCTGTAACAAAATAAGTCAAATGATATCTCGTAAGCTCAGTGGACCTTGTACTACTAAAATTAATAAAGTAGTCTCAAATTTACGGGATTAAAAGGAAATTGTGAGAATAATTGGTTTTCTTAGAATTATTATTTACTTTGTCTAATAAATGCCAAGACAATTTCTTCACGTTGGTTTTTGGTACATTGATTCAGTTTCATAACTTAATTGAAACTAATTTTCTTGTTATTGTAAATTGTCTTCTCTACCTGACTATCATTGAAAATTAATATCTCCGACGAAGATTGCGCTCAATAAATCACGGAGATTTATTACGTAAGGGTTCAAACAGGCATAACAGAACCTTTCAAGATTTGAAATAGCCCGATCAGGTTTCTTGTATTTTGATACAAGTAATCTTGCAAAAATACGTCATCTCTTCTATTTTTGCAATTATTTCTTGTGGTAAATAAAAACAAGCCATAAACTAAAGTAAGACAAACTCGTGGAAAGACCATAAAAAAATCAAGTTGTTATTCACTACTACTTTCTCTACAGCTACTCACTTTGTTTATTTTATTACAAAAACTACAGCTCTTGTTAATCAATTCCATCGTTGTATAAACGCGTATCAATATGAACTATTGATTTTATAATATTTCTTACTCCATGATTTGTTCCAATAGTCTCCCTGTTATATTAGCACAATGTAAATTAATCAAAAATGTGATACCTAATAAAGTAAATAGTAGTCAAGCGGACTACTATTTACTTTATTAGGTAGTAGAATATATGAAGCGCCAATAGCCTAATGGGTTAGGGTGCGGACTGCGAAACATGACGTCGCAGGTACGAGCCAACCATTCGACTATTGTCGTGAACCACTCCAAATAAAAGCTCTAATGCTTAGTTGGAAGGTTAATAGGAATATTAGTAATGTTAGTTAAATAGCATTGCTATAATATTTTCTTTCTTTATTATAAGTAGGTACGTTTGGGTAGGTATCTATTGTCTACAGTTACTTGTATCATTATTATAATAGCAGCATTATAAAGATGCGAGACAAAATATTCAAAAGATACCTCGGCCGAACAGAGAATGAATGTAATTTAAAAGTTATATTAACTTTAAAGAATGAGTTAATTTCAAACAGTGTTAGAAATCGTTTGAGCAACTTTCTTATCGCCAACTAGCACCCTTTCAAAAAGTTTACACTTAAGACAAATAAAAGTTTATTGTTCAGAATGGTCACCTTTTTTCCTTTGTTCTATTGTAGTATAATGGAAGTATTTAATTTGTATTTTACAAAAATTAAGTGAAGTGTTCGAGTACGCTTTATATAATTTTATAGGGAAGCCCGCATTCCTATAAAAGAAAACCCGAGTATCTCCGCGGATTGGAGCTTTCTCACATGTTGTGACTATGCAGACCCTATTCTTTTTACTTCTTTGCGTAGGTGAGTAGCCAAAACTTAGGCAACTTCGTATGTTTAGGTCAACTAGCTTAGTTACATTTTTCTTACGATTTTTTTTTCTGTGACATTTTATAGCTGAGAATAAGCTTCTTATTTAACCTTATTATAGTTTAAGAATTATGTTTTAAACAGCAAACTAAGCACTGCTATAGAGCTTAACTAGGACTTTTTTTTTAAATTCGACGCATAGCGTTCGTTCACTGTATGGTTTTTTTACATACATCATTTTATTTTGAAATTGTTCAATAAAACAACACCGCGTCAGGTGTCTTCAGGTCATGTATATTATGTGAAATAATCCGAGTTCACCGCGGGCGTTGTGTGTAATGTATCTCCATTTCACCTGGCAAATCATGAGAGCATCAGTGGTGCCACCTCACGGCCACACATGCTATTACGCATACGCGAGTAGTTTTAAAGGAACGTGGGCGCGCGATGTACCACATGGTTCTTCTTCTGAGTGTATTGCACTTTTTGCACCCTTTGCGTCTGAAAATATACTGGCGAATCCTGAAACTACTGGACACTATGCGGGTATGTAAATAAATTACAAATTGCTGGTGCTATCGCTGAGGAGCCGCAAAAATCCGCAACACAACTGTTGGAGCGAGGAACGCCTTTCATTCGATGTGTGAAAGGTAAAACATGCAAGGAAGTTACGTGGTTGTTCGTAAAATAAATATATATGATGAACCAGTCTCTACCGGGGGCCTCTATCTTTCGTATTCCGTCAAACTCCTTTGCCCCCTACGCGTGAAAATAAAATTAAATTCTGATTTGATTCTTAAAAAAGGTTTAATTTTTAAGTTTCCACTAAATTTGTGAAAGCAGCAGGCTGGCTTTGTCCGGGTGATCCAGGGTAACTCGGATTAGTACAAAATAAATCCACACAACATCAGTATAGTGGACTCTTCCCAGCTCTAAGACCCTCTCAATAATGACTATACAAAAATGTGTGTTCAGCTGTGGGACGTTCATAAACTGTTACTTCACTTTAATTTACGCATTAAGCTATAACCGGAAATTTTCTGATTACATCGTCATTATTATCATTACAGTCTGTTACTAGACCAGTACCTCCCCCAACGATGCCCACGAACATCCACAACACCAGAGGAGTTATAGATGCGCTGCCGGCCTTTAAGGAAGGAATAGGCTCTTTTATTGAAGGTCCCTGAGTCGTAAGTGTTCGGAAATACCGCTGGCGATAGCTAATTCCACAAAGTCGAAGTGGGTGGCAGAAAACTTTGAGTAAAACGCACTGTGGTGGAATTCCAATCATCTTGGTGGTATTGATGGAATTCTGTCGATGGTGAAACTCATTTCGGCTATATATATCCTTACGGCTAAGACGGTTACCCTAATTCTCTAGCGAATACCATCGTTGCAGTAATTGCAGTAGTTGTACACAGCTATGAATAGGTATAGTTATATCTACGATTCGTAATTTAACTCACTATTATAAACTAAAATTGTTTAATATATTCAATGTAGTTTTAACGAAAAATCCTTAGAACATGCATAGATTAATCCTGAAATCACATGAGTAACGTTATTAAGGTAGGTATAATAGATTTCATTACGTTCTGTAAATAGTTCCATCTGTTATAGCGGTAGAACAAATGCAGGATTCTACGTAATCCTCACTTTAAACATTGATCCTACTCTCCCAGCTGAATCTAAATAATTCACAGCGATTTCGCTAAGCGATGAATTGGACCCGAGGCGTTTTGGGTTGAGTACTTCTTAGTTGTTAAATATATTTGATTCGGGAGTATGTTAAAATAAATCAGAGAAAAATGTAGTTTAATTCATTTAGGTATGAAAAGAAAAGTTACAGTTTAATCGGTATAAGTTAATGCAAAGACAATTATTAACGCGTACAGATTTAACGACTCTATCGCCTATCATAAGGTGAAACCATCACAAGGTAATCAGTTAGAAACCTGGGATCCTGAAATATATAACCTCCTAGTCGGCGTTTCTCTCAGACCGTAGAAATGCCTAAGCTCAGCAAGTATCGAACACGAAACACAATAGTACATAGTGCTCGGTGCCATTTGACTGCGAACAAAATTCTCTCCTGGAGAGGCACCCGTCACGTTCATACCTGCAGCGGCTAAAAGTGGTTTGTAGCTGCTCCTACCTCTATCATATCCTATATACCGGCTTGAGTTCTTACATCATTGAAAGGTTTAAAGTAAAGTAAAGTAGCAGCCTGTAAGTGCCCACTGCTGAGAAAGGGCTCCTACTCAAATATCTGAGAGGGTTTTTGGAGCCGGGAAGGGCACACCACGCTGCCTCAGTGCGGGTCGACGGGCTTCACACATCCTTGAAATAATATTTTTTATTATTACACAGATATGTAAGTTTCCTCACGGTGTCTCCTTTACCGCCGAGCACGTGGTATAAACAGCTCTTAAAATAGCTATTAACAACTTTAGTAGTGCCGGTATCGGGGATCAAACCCAGGTCACCGCGCTCTATGAAACTAAAGTGAGCGCCCTGACCACTAGGCTGCCACGGCTCTCGGAAAGGTCTATTGAACATATTTCATTGATATTTGCGCATACCTTTACGGCACTGAAATATCTCATCTGCAGTTGACAACTGTCGACAGTATTTGGAACCAGCCACGTAGACAGCATCATTATCATTAAATTAACAGCGAGATCAGCGTCCTTGAGCTACCAAGGCTGGTCACCTGCGTCATCTGGTCGAATCCCAGTCGAAGCCAGAAGATAGATTTCGAGACGACTAGACTTAATGGAAATATTAGTTTTCTTTGATTGCCAATCTTAGCTTGCTTGAAGATATGACCGAGTGATTGCCTGTGTTCAGACATTTACAACTCATATGATATGCGTAGATTATGGCTTCTGGTAATAAAACGAGGCATTTTAGCCATATTGCCTCAGTACAGAAGTTGTCATAGTAGGAAGCAGCTCTATTTATATTTACAGAATATATACCTAATATTCTGTAAAAAATATTAAGCGAAAAATGTACATTGCAAGGATAAAATTATCTTTAACTATTGCTCACATATGTGATGATAAGCTCTAACGTGGTAGAAAAACGGAGAGGGACGAACACAAGAGAAGAGTGACGCCCTACACAGTGTTGCGGGATGTTGATGAATGCACCCTGCATTCATCAACTTCCGGGAAATCTTTACGAGGGGTGTGCTAAGTTCAATTGTTAAATTGGGGAAGAGGAGTGTCGGTATAACGATACGCCGCACTCCATTCCCTTTGCGGCCAACACGTAGCTCGCCTCCCCGATCTCCATGGACTCCGGGCGGTGGGCTCTGAGGTTCGTTACCCATGTGGGATTGGAGGTCGAGTTGAAAGGCGCGTTCGTGTTCCGGCGCGCCTTGTAAGGAGGTAGAGGGAAAGTAAGAGTACTTTTCTGAGAAAGGGCTGCTTAGGGTGCTGGGGTCGCGGATGTTTGCGAAAACGCTATGCGGCGAAAGTGGAACACCGTGGGGTTTTGGAAGTTGCAAGCCCGCATAACTTATCTTTACCCACGCGATCGCCCGTAAAGGTTAGGCCTTCACATATAAAAAAGGGTATAAAGATACTAACATTTTTACCGAATGTCAATCTCACCTGCACGAGAATCGGGCGACAAATCGAAAAATACATCCGAGTACGCTTAACCCAAATCCTCAGACTAGTGACTTCTAGTGCGAGTGATACTGCCACTCCACTCCCCAATCCGCAAACAAGGATAAATTTTATACGCTTATGCATGCTAACTTTTGATGGCGCTTTGTTTGGAAAGCTTATACATAGCTTCTAGAAAGAATAGTACATAATAAATCAAATATAAAAAATAAACAGACTCCACGCTGTTACACCTACCACGGAGATGGCCAGTTATAGACGATTCTTAAACCCACATTTCACCAGAGCTTATTTGGAACAACTTGACAGGTGTTAAGCTTTTCTAACATCTATCATAGTGTTTAAACCAACGTTGCAAATCGTACACCGCCGTATGTTTCTAAATAATCATTGGTATGAGTTCTTCATATGAACTTGGTTCTGATTTGGAGGAATCCAGTAATCTTTAGGCTGTTAGGGCCCAAAATAAGTCTATTAATTTAAGGAAAAAAATGTAATTCTGTTATAAACTTAGTAATAAAAACATTTTTTTTTCAAATGTTTCCACTATTTATATAGCTAAATTCCCCAAATAGTCTTCATGAAAAGTGACGGACGGAACAAAATTATTAATATAGATTATCCCTCACACACCATTCATGAGATACGTCAGTGTCGAACTTGGTCATATCTTGATCGTAAGTTTACTAAATCGAGACATCGATTTCAAGTCCATCATGATCGAGAGTTGTCATCGCTCATGGCACTTGGTCTCGGATAGGCAACATAGATATCATACAATCAACAGATGTCTATGTTTCGATGGGCTTAAGATATCGTAATAAATTCTGCCACGAAGGTCAGAACTTGTCACAAAAAACGATATTTTTTGAGAAAAATGATATACTAGAAAGTAAATTAAGCCGTGATAGCATAGTGACAGGGCCCTCACTTTAGTTTCATAGAGTGCGTGTGACCTGGTTTTGATCCCCGGTGGGAGCACTACTAAAATTATTAATAGCAACTTTAAATGAGGAAACCTCCATGTCTAAGAAATAATAAAAATATTATTTAACCTGCACTGGAGCAGCGTGGCGGGCCCTTCCCGGCTTCCCTGAAACCCTCTCTGATATTCGTATTTGAGAAGAAGGCCTTTGCCCAACAGTAGGCACTTACAAGTTGTTACTTTACTTTGCAAGTAAATCTATGACGCGATCCACTCACAAACTAGGATTCCCCGTATCCTAACGTATGTGCTGCTGGCTATATAGGTGATATGGCCGTGAGAGTTACGGTGTTATGATGAGTTTGCTGCGTAAGAATCGGCCAATCACTTTCTTTCCGTGGGTGTCGTTAGAGACGACTAAAGGAAAACTTTCATAGCAATCTCTTGCCGAAGAAGCTCGCCCTCCGTTACCATATTCTCCCAGAGAGGCGACAAGTGAATTGCCGGGGGCCAGTTTAGCTACATTGAGTCTTGTGAAATGGAAATTCGTAATATCTGCCTACCCCTGTGGGTGATAGACCTTAGTCCTTATATATAGATAAATAATATATATATATATATATATATATATATATATATATGGATTAAGATTACTAACCCAGTTACTGAAAACTAATCTTAATCTATAAATGTTTGGTCCACAACCATCAGCTCTTAAGTGTCACAACCATACAGATAGACCATTGGACCGTTACATAAAATATGATTTAAATAAAATTTAAAGAAAAATTGGTTGAAATACAATGAACATTTCTTGTATTTTCAAAGCAATTCCACCGAAATAAAAACAATACAAAGCTTTGACGTTAAGGAAAACTGTTCTTAAAAAGAACTGTAACATAAAACCAAACAAAGCGTCGACAGTCGCCTCCTCAAGGGAATAACTGTCAACGTTAGGTCATGTTATGTGGATAAAGTTCTGAAATTACGCTGTATACGTCAACTGTAATTTATCACGTTGAAGAAAGTATAAAATGAGCTCTAAAAGGGTAACCATTTAATAGTCTAGTTTACCAGGTTTATGTACTTATACAAACATCATCGTGTCTCAGTGATCCGAAAGCCCATTAAGTTGCGGTTCCAACCCACATAGAAGTAAACCTTCGTCTTCTTCATCATCAATCTGCTAGTTGGTCACGTTCTATCTTCCGGAGAGGCGAAAAGTAGGTTGCAGAAACCCGTTTGACTACCCATAGTTAAGTCAAATGGAAGATTCGGTGCTTATGTATACTCATATAATATTTATACATAATTTTAGACACTATGTATTTTTTTTCTGCGAAACGCTAAAAATCGACGATAGAGTTCCATGTGTTCCACAAATTCAATTAGATTTACTTCTTGTGTTGAATTTACTTAAATTGTCAAAGAACAAAATAAATAAAATTTTGGTTATATCCTCTAATGAGTAAGAACATTCCATTATCACTTTATTACGAAGCAAGTTTCTTTTGTTATCTGTTAACAAATTTCATGAAGTTATATAGCGTGAGATGGATTCTCTTACAAAACTCCACACAAAAGCCTTAGTCGCATTGTTAGTCGGAAAGCATTTCTTCTCTTTTATAATACGACTATCTATTTTTGATATATTTCAAACAATACTTGAATATAAGTGACTTAATATTTGTATACTATGCTGTGGTGACCGTTTAGTACCATAGGAAATATTGACGATGTTGATAATGTCCAATGGCGTGCCGGTTTTTGGCCTTGGGTAGGCAGTAGGTATAAAACCAAAGTATGAGTAACGCAAAGGTCCATTCTACTTTTCTTAAGAAATTATCTACGTTCGGCACAGATTTTTTTCTATGCGCACGCCTGCATCTGCTCGAATCTCGATGGATGCCATCACTAAAATTGTTAATTGGAATTTTATTAATTGAATATACTACGTGCTAGGTGGTGAAGTAACAATAATAACTTTGTAATGAGTAAATGTGAGTGTAAAGGGGAATATACCTCCACTTTTTCCAATTGCCAACGTCACTAGAACACCCTGCTAGCCAACCAATGAGGCTCTAGCGATCGAATGATGGCGGAATATCGATACGAATTTGCTGAACGAAAATCTCACATACTAGTTATGGGAAGCAGCATCACTAGTGCCGGTAATAGTACCGGCACTGCGCTCACCAACCCACTTGCTAGACAAGTTGCGTTGTACGCAAACTTTTCTTGGACAGACCAAGAACCTTGGACAGGAGAGGAAGTTCAGCAGTGCACTAAAACAGGGTGCTGTAAAAACTAGACCCAGCCTTCACTAGATCAGTATAACGTACTCTTCCCGGTGAAGGGCTTTTTTCAGCAGTGGGACATTAACAGTCAGCACACGTTAATACAAAATTCAGATTTAAATGTAAGATTTTTCTATAATAAATAATAAAACTTCTGTATGGCTTCAAATTGTAAAAGAATCCGTTTTGAAATATAAAAATGTTTTAAAATATGACAACGATGTTCAGGAGGTCCTTGACAGTAGTAGAGAAAAGAATAAAATGAAATTAGGAACACAAAGATTATGAAGCGGACGCAACTGGAATAAAATTCTCATCTCTTGCTTTTTAACCTCCATTATACTGCGATTTATCTGAAGGGAATATGTATTAAAATGAAGTAATTTAAAATATCTTCATGAATATTACATAATCTTGATATTAATGGAAGAGATTACGTTTCAGGTTAAAACATTTTGCCAATGATAATGGCTTAGTTTAACTAAAACACGAAACTTATTCACTATATAATAAATAGGTAAAATTGATTTTTATGTAAGTTTTACATTTACACCAAGGTTTAATAGTGTAAACAAATAAACAGAAATTTAATTACATGGAAGTAGAACAAAATTGTTTGAATTAATTGTGAAACTTGGTCCGATTCAAATCTGTGCATGTTACTGTACAGTTACTAGATGATTTAAAAGTAAAGTAGCAGCCTGTAAATGACTCACGGCTAGGCAAAAGCCTCCTTTAAACATTTAAGATGACATTTGGCGCCGAAATAAAAAAAATATATATATTTTGTTATATTACACTCTTTTTAATATTATTATTGAAATATGCAGATGCCGAGTACGCGGTAAGTTCTGCACTTAAATTGCATTGCACTAATTAATGCGAGCGACCTTACCACAAAGCTACCACGGCTCCGGTTAACCGAATTCAGAATAAAGAGAAAATTGAACAAGCATTAAACGTTTCGTAATTCTTAGCTGGATGTGTTATTTTTAATTATTTTAGAAATCAATGGACAAAAACAAAGTACAACATTCAAAAAGTCAAACTCTGTTACGTAACTAATAATTTTGACAAATCCTCATTACTAAAGAAAAGGCTACATATACCGAGCTATTCCAAGTAACAGAATTCATAAGTTGTTAATGTGATAAGTTATTTCATTAATGGTTTATTTTAAATAAAATAATTAGTTGACTAGGTTGAGCCCATTTATCAGACCGCGTGACATCGGATGCTACTTTGCTGCTGCAGACATCAAACTGAGAGACATCTAACTAATTGGTAATCGTAGCTGTAGTACGAAGAGCAACGAACTAAATAGTACATCCTGCATTAGAGAACGTTGCAGCTAATGAAGATTGCCACGTTCGAGTAAATAAAGTTGTATGAAGGTGGGTGTGTTTATACTCAAGAGTTGAGTTGATTACACACGACAATTAAGTAATTAAATTAACGTGTTTTTAAAACTGAAACATCAAGGATGAGTCTTTATAAACCTATTTATATTACCCCGCTCTTCAATAAAGTATAATTGGAAATGAAATTCTTACGCCTAGATTTCTTTTGCACGATCTTGTAATTTCAAGCCGTGCGTTTGAGAATGGCCAATTTTTATCCCGCCCGGCTTCTTAACATCTTCCTATATCTCAACTGGGTACATAATAATTAAGGGATTATCAGTCATTTAATATTCGTTAACGACTTTTAATTAAGAAATGTTTACTGGTGTATATTTTGTTAAAAGGATATTTAAAAGTAACCCGGCCTCTCCTCATTTATGTCCTGTCGTCATTCGGCTATCGTGGCGTATTATAATTTTATCGATTTTAATATTAAATATTTTTCAGTAGAGAAAAATTTATAATTAATTTGTGCTATCTTTTACGGCACTATAATATCTCATGTGCAGTTGAGAACTGGCGATAGTGATCTACCCCGTCTTATCCCGTGGGTGACGAAACAGGCGACTAAGATCTAATCGGTACGCTCGGCAAGCAGATTGGCAGTCGTAGTTTTTTTTTTATAGAAGAAGGAGCCAAACGTGCGTGCGGCTAACCTGATAGTAAGTGATCACCGATGCCCACGAACATCTACAACACCAGAGGAGCTACAGATGCGTTGCCGGCCTTTGAGGAAGGAATAGGCTCTTTTCTTGAAGGTCCCTAAGTCGTAACTGTTCGGAAATACCCCTCGCGACAGCTGATTCCACAAAGTCGAAGTGCGTGGCAGAAAATTTCGACTAAAACGCACTGTGGTGGAATGCCAACCATCTAGGTGGTATTGATGGAACTTCGAATTCTGTCGCGATGTACGATGGTGAAACTCAGCTCAATGGCTAATCCGAACAGTTCCTCAGAATTACCAAATTACCAAAGTAACAGACACTCAGCACCTTAAAAGCTGCTACCCGTCATCGGCCGGTGGTTAATTTTGTTGTGGTATTTTTCGTGATGGTTATCCGCAGTTTATCGCTAGCCATTGCAAGGCTTTTCCGCTAGTCGCCTCTTAGGATAATCACGGAAAGAAAGGGGGTGGCAGATTCTTACGCCGATATCACATGGCCACCAATAGCCCGTTATTATTTCTTGACGTGTTGAAACAATATTAATCCTATTGTATACTATACTAATCCTATTATTACTAATCGACACGTGAAGGGTTATCATGAATGAATATCGAACAGTTTTCATTTATGTGAACAGTTCGTGTAGTAGCGTCTTACCACTTATTCTCTACCAATGGGTGCCTTCAGAAGCGAATAAAGGATTAACTTTGAAACTCTCATGGAGATATCTGGGAGCAAATCCGGTCGAGGCGTCTCGTGCTATCTCCGGAAGAAGCGAAAAGTTAATCGCGGAAACGCTTTGTTCAGTCAAACCAAATGCAAATCTCTTATCTCTCCTAAAAAGAGATGGAGCGCTATCTAATAGAGAATGATTACAAAGTGGGCAGCATTAAAAGCAACTACTGGCTGGCATAACTGCTAATCATCTCGTGGATTGTTAGCTCCTTTTTCACCTCATTGAAATAAAAAAACAACTTAGACACTAATGGCGATCCCCATCACTAGTCTGTTGGATTTTGTTTCGAAAATTCAATTGGCTATTTCTCCAACAATTCCTTACACTACTGTATAAATACTTATTATATTACAATTATGTAGAAAACATTTGTGTAAAATAAAATAATGAAATATAACGTCAACAAATTCTTTCTTTTGGGAACAACTGTCATCGTTAGCTCATGTTATATTGCTGACATTTCAACATTGCCCTGTCTGTCAAGATTATTATAGAATTTTACATCATAATTGTAAGAATCCACGCCGGCTCATTAAGGTTTGCTTATGAGCGGGTATTTTATTTTGAATGTTACTCCCTACAGTGGCTATTTTTGTTTTTATTAAATGAACATGATTGTACATTCAAAGTATTTTTGTTGTTTTAACGATGACTTGTTTTTACATTGGTTTTTCATTGGGGTGGAAAACGAACTAACATCCATCTAATGATAAATGGCCACTGAAGCCCGTGGGCACCTGCTAACAACTGCAACAGCAGGAAGTCCCTCCTCCTGAGGAATTCCTTACAGGGTCAGTATACCTTTCAAACCGGAACTCAACACTGGCTGTGTGTGCTGATTGGCGCCAGAAATTTAAATATATAAAAATGGATGGTGGTATGCAAAAGATTGATAAGCCCCTAGACCGTTTTACCGATTACGATTAAAGTTGGCAGACATATCTATTTTTTCACGGTAAACGTTTTCGTGTAATCCACTTTGTTGTAACTCGCCATTAGATGGGGCTGCAGCACATAAACTTTTATACCGTGAAACGGATCGCAATGGAAATTGGTATACGTGATTTTTTTTTAATTATATAGCTAATGTAATAGTCAAAGAGAATCTTAATAAGAAAATGTGTATTGATCATCATCTACGATTAATTAATTATGATTATTTTTTAATATTTCTACATTTGCCTGAAACGAGTCATAGATTCTAGATTACATACAGATAATACATTTTGTACATACGAGTAGAGAGGTAAATAAATATACACATGTAGGATATCTACCGAGATTAGTTGGATTACATCAAATCGTGTTGTTACATTTCATTACCGCTTAATTTTATGCGTCCATTTCTCATTAAAATCATCACACCATAGATGAAGTTGTAGTAATGATTGCCATTATTACATGCTATTACAAGCTCATTGTTCACTGGTTTGTGGCACACAGATTACCTAAAAACTCGGTCCAGTGTCGCATTCATCCATCGATTTCATAACAGTGGACTTGTGACAGGTGGTAGTGACAATATTTTCTTTAAGTCTGATAGACGAAAGGTGCAAACACCTAACTATCATTGACAGGACATGTCGGGAATAGAAATAAATGCCGAATCCACTAAAACCCCTACGGAATTTGAGATGAGCTGTTGGCCCGGTGGCCTCAACATCTTCGGTGCAAGAGATTAGCGAGCAGAGGGTACGCAAGTAAAAGTAGTAATGTTACAACAAAACGTTAATCATTTAAACCACTGCTGGGCCTTTGCGCTCTCAAATACTTTTCAGATAGTTTGGAACCGGAAAGGGTCAGACACGATGTTCCATTGCGGGTTGGCGAACTTCACACAAAATAATATCCTCAAAAAATATTTTGTATTATTTTTCAGACATGCAGGTGTTTTCCTTCATCTACGACCACATGGTAAAATAAGCACTTAAAATTTTTATTAACAATTTTAGTCGTTTCTGCACCGGCTCAATCGCGCACTATGAAGTTAAAGCGAGCGCCCTGAACACCTGGTTACCACGGCTCTCGCTATTTATATATCTATTGATAATTAATTATTTTTAATGACAATTATTAAATAAAATTTATGTAAACAATGCTGACAGAGGTCTCTTTAAGTGGAATTCTAAAACCAGGAAAGGTTATTGGCTTTATCAATTTGGTACAAAGTTTAATCATAAAGAAATATAGGGCCCCATCCTATCAAAGTACACTCAAATCCTTAAGCTATTTGCTTTTAATTGGATAAAGATAACAGTATTAAAGTTTTAGGAGAGGTAAATATTTGTTCTAAATACTATAAATCTAAGAGACACTTTATCGCCGGGACGAGATATTGCCATCATATTCGTTCTATTTTTTATTAATAATTATTGTCGTTAATAAATTATTCATGTTTATATTAAATCTCGTATTCGCTGATCGTTAAAACAAGCGCTAAATAATAATAATCAATAATATCACCCAACCAGACGAGTATATATATAAATAGTCCCAAAATAATCATCACTCACTACTAAACCAAGTGACTTCTTTTAAGGGTTCCGTACCCAATGAAAAATGGAGCACTATTAATGTTCACTCTGCTGTCTGTCTGTCTGTTCTTCTGTCTTGCAACGGATCTCTAACTCGTATACGGAATGAACTATACCTCGTATACAATTTAACACATTACATTTAGGGTTTTTTGTGTGATTGATTATGAGCGGTTATCCGTGTTCTAGTGTTCGTGCATTTGTCGTAATGAAAATTATTAAATAGTGTCGACAACAAATCTTGTGTGTCAAAAAATGGTTTTTTATACTGAAATCTGGAAATAGAACACTGAATTGGTAAGACATTACAAGAATTTGAAAACGTTTTTCTAAGTAGAACTCAAACGTAATGCAATGAAATTAGGAACTCAAGGAGCAGAAGAGTACGCACCTTGAATAAACGATGCACGATGTACGTACGTGTACGTTCTCAGATTTTTTTATACAGATATATTAAATATGGGAGATATTTACGATCGTTTATTACAATAATATAATATTTAATTATATTTATTTGAGTTATTCCGATTGTTTTATATTTTGTTTCAATCGTTTCACTACAATTTTTTTATATCTAATGCTGATTATTTACGTTTATTTACTATTATCGAACTGCACCTGCTTGTCACAGACTGATCTGTAATATATACGAGTACACTATTATTTTTTAGTGAAATACACACATTATTGGGTTGACTGGTAGAGAATGCCAATAGGCATTAAGTCCGCCCATTGTATTGCTTTCTTTTTTAGGGACACAATAAAGAATAAATAAATAATGAAAACTTTCCTAAGATATTATATGTTTTTTAACATTCGCAAAGAAGTTTAAATGTTAAACGAAATATACAGACAATCGCGGAGTACGATTTGTCTTCTGATAAACGCAATCAATTCTTTGAAAAACCAGTGAGTGTCACAGTGGAACAAGAAAAAAGATTTAAAAAAAAGGTAGCATTATTTGCGTTGTTATGAATAACTATGTCCGTTGTGAATCCAGCTAATATATCAATAGCTTTTTTATTGTTTTATGGTTACATATGAGCTAATAGTATACCTGGTGGTAAGCAACCCATGAACACCTACACAACAACTTCGATCGAAGCAGGTTACAGATGCGTGGACTGACATGGAATGACTCACAGTCCGTGATTACGGACTGTGAGTCTACGGGTATAGAGACTAAGTATAATTATACTGAGTCTCTATACCTTTCAAACAGGAATACGATATCAGTCGCACTGCTGTTTGGATGCAGAAATGGATAAATTTATTTAAGCATTAAGAGAATAAAAATGATTCTTATTTATGTAGTAATTTTGTATCAATTATTTTTAATTTTTTGCAGACTAAATGAAATATTAAAGAAGTGAAAAACAATCAGGAGTTCTACACTTGACATTAATTATGTAATTTATTTTAAATTTATGATATAATTCAACATCACCATCATCATTTCAGCCTATTAGAAGTCGACTGCTGAACATAGGCCTCCCCCAAAGATTGCCACGAAGCTCGGTCCTGAGCCACCTGCATCCATCGACTTCCCGCAACACTGCGCAGGTCGTCACTCCATCTTGTGGGGGGTCGTCCTACACTGCGTTTGCCTGTACGTGGCTGCCACTCGAGAACCTTTTTTCCCCAGTGGTTGTCAGTTCTGCGAGGTATGTGGCCGGCACATTGCCACTTCAGCTAGCTGATCTTTACGGCTATGTCGGTTACCTTAGTTCTGCTGCGGATATCATCGTTGCAAACTCTATCACGCAGAGAAACACCGAACATAGACCTTTCCATAGCGCGCTGAGCAACTTTGAGCTTCCTCATAGGGCCTGCAGTGAAGGACCAAGTCTCGGATCCGTATGTCATCACTGGCAACACGCACTGGTTGTATACTTTGGTCTTGAGGCTTTGCGGTCGAGTATCGACGAGAAGATATGACGTAGTTTCCCGAACGCAGCCCAGCAGAGTTGGATTCTTCGATTGACCTCTGAGTCTAAGTTGGACTTACCTAATCGGACAATTTGTCCCAGGTATACGTACTCGTCTACAACTTCGAGCCTATTGACATAATTAATTGACGTTAATTGTATACATGACATGACATTGTTTTTAATAAATTAATGTACTCTACAGCAATCTATTGCTTAAAATAACCCGTGGTCTAAGTTGGTCGAAGTCCTGATGTCATAGCTTACTCGGACTATAACATTTAATTAATTATTTTGGTCGGAGCACGCTGCTTCAAGGCGGTTTGATCTACACATATTATTTCTCAATGCTGCCGATTTCTTCACGATGTTTTCTATCACCATCGAGCACGTGGTAAATTCAGAACTTAAAATATTCACACCGGAGTTCGAACCTTCGTCACTCATGTTCTAGGAAATTAAAACGAACGCCGTGGCTACTAAGCTACCGCGGATTATATTCACGTCTCCTTTACATTAATAGCAAACGATTTCGAGAACAGACGGTAATGGATTAAGTCGTTCTCTTTCGTCAGACAACATGACGTCAGATGCCACTTCGTCGCAGTTCACTGCAGTAAACGAAGTAACTTGTAACTGTTAAACACCGCAGTGAAGGAAACTCATTAGATTTTATTACACTGTTAACGTTGGATGACTCATGGAAATGCAGCTGTCCAAGGCGCCTTTTAACTGAAGGTGCTCGTTATATTAAGCATTAGATTAAAAAAGCATATGCTTTATGCTATTTATTTACACCGCGGTCTACTGTTTGCACTGTAGTAATTGCATTTGTTCCTGTTCTAGCTCGACTATGATTATAGTCAGGCCATTAAGAATTCTTGAAATCCTGTTTAGTGTCAGTGTGATCTATTTTGTTCCTTAGATGATCAAGAGACATCGTTGGTTCGCAATAACACATACATAAAACTTTATGCTATTGAAATAATGTTTAATATCAAACGTAGGTATATTTTTGTCAAAGCATATCAATACAACAGACATAATCGCAATTCGCTGTCTGTTTCTGCGATACGAACAATTGTTGATGCGCTTAAAATATAGCATCGCAAATATATAACGCGTGTTAATTATCTTTGTGAACACGACTACTGTTAAGAAATGATTTCCACAACGACATAAAGGTAAATGGAAATATCGTAAGTAACGCGTGAAGTAGAAAAATCAATCATTTGGGCAATGTGAGCTATTCTTTAATCATTTCGGAGAGTGTGCGGAGGTTTTGCATAACCTAATACCTCCTTCCCCTTTCTTTTATGCTTATCTCTGTTATGCTCCTACCTATTTCTAAGATCCTGGTTGCCGTCACTGACCTATGGGATATGAAAATTCATTCAGAATTTCCACTATCAGTTAATCTTTCAGCAAGTGTCGCGTCCGTCAGTGAGCATGGCATAGCGTGTAAGTGACATCAAACTTGTTAGAAAAAGATGGCCTTCAATCCAATTTGGCAACTGTTCCGTATATTTCTATTTTATCCAAACTATTCACGCAACAAGTTACGATTTTACTGACATTTCTTGATGATGCGCTCTTGATAATCTCTCGAATTTGAACTCTACTATAGGTGGTAGGCTCCTTCTCTGTTTCAGTGACGTCCAGGTAAAGAGAGGTTGTCATTATTAGTTTGTTTTGTTACCTTCATCCATTAAAAATTAAATAGAAATATTCCTTGAAGAAAAATTAATTTTTAGGCAAAGGTTAGCGTCGTTTGTGTGACTTTGCCAACTCACCTATCATTGTCTAAAGTTTACAGTTTACACATAATTATACATAAATTGTACATGGATAAACACGAAGACGCAGAACAATTATTTGCAGCTCATACGAATAGTGTTCTCGCGCGGGAATTGAACCCTCGACCCGCGGCTCTATCACTGCGACATCATGCCGACCAATTACAGCAAACGCCTGGGCTGTGAGTGGTCGAAATACCGTAAATCAGCGTTGATTTTGTGTATATATATTACACACAAAAAAAAAACATATATGATACATCAATTTTTCTTTAAGGATTAACTGACGTGAAGGAAGATGTAAACAACATAATAATTTTCATGTAGAGAAGCACGACTCGTATCGAATGTGTAATTCTATGAGAGTAGATGCGGAACACTGGCAACTCGTAATGGTTGAATAAAACACGCGACCGGAATACAAATGAAGGCGAAGGATTGGAGACTACCGACGTAAACGCACTAAAAAAAAAGTCAGCATAGAATCCAAACAATAAGAAAGTAGGTACTCTAGTAACGTAATAAATATGGGAAAATTATGTACGTCTTTGTTACAGTTCCTTTGTTGAAGTTGCGAAAACGAAACGTGAACCACACACTTCATTCACATCCCGCCTTTATCTGTAATCTTACGTAACACTTCGTGTGTTAAAATATTTAAGAGGCTTAGGAAATACACTAAAAATAAAGTTTTTTTTTATCACGCTTCGATTATTTATGAAGTTTCACGTCTCTAGCTCATTGGGCAGTTAGTTTAAAATTGATTGCAAAAGTGATATCAAAAGCTTAATTAAAAACAATTTTGTTTTTTAATAAATTACGTAAATAAATGTTACTAGTTTATGTGTATTTGCTCTTTGGTCAAACATTTTGCTTCGCTATATGCTACTTACGCTAGTATTACATGCTACTCGTAAAAGATTATCTATGTCCAGATGATGCATCTCCAGGGCACAAAAACGAAGTCTTCTCAACGAAGCCGTTAAGACTGGCGGGCCAACTGTGTACCCTGTTTTTATGTCGGTTCTAGCTCCGATTCCGACATAACTCGTCCTTGTCTTCGTGGACGAATATCAGTAAAGATTTTCTCCGTGATACAAAAAAAGACGAATACGCGATGTACACATATTATGTACTATAAAATATTAACATCAAAAAATCGCACCCAAACCGGTTGGGTCTACGTCCAAGTTATGTAAGTAAACTGCACTCACGAAACAAAAACAAACAACGTTAACAAAAAAAAATTAAAAATATTTTTTACATACTATTTTAGGAGGTCTTTATCCAACCGTGAAGGATTAACCACACTGCACCAGTGCGGGTTTGCGGACTTTGCATGTCCTGGCATTAATATTTTTATTATTTCTCAAACATGCCTTGGTTTCCTCTCGATGTTTTCCTTTACCGTCGAGCATGTAGTAAATTCAGGAATAAAATTGCTTTTAACAGTTTAGGTGCCGCAGGCACCGGGAATCAAAATTTAGTGCCATATGGCTATTATAAATAAAAATCCTAAACGATGCCTTTTTTGCCATCGGAAATGTGTTTTAACTTAATTGACTTGTGGACGTGACATTTTAGTTACTTTTTCACAAAATGTTTACTATTTACGTAATTCTTAATGAACGGTTTTGTTATCCGATTTTTAACGTTCCGAAAAGTTGAACGTAAATAGAAAATAACAAATCCAAGCATTCTGTAACATTAAAATAATTATAAAGTTATAATTTCTTCGTTTATATCAAATTTATATCAAAAGTCGATGTAACACATACATTGCATAATTTAAATCATGTATCATATGTGGAGATTTTCTTCCTAAGCTTACGTCTAAACCCAGATCTGACTTGACTGCCTCTAAATTATTCCCGGCGAGCTTGTTAAGCAATGACTTCGACCTCAGTGCTTTTGGGATTAAATACAACTTAATTCCATTTAATCCTTCCTTAACAAATAATACCACAGTACACTTGTAGAGAAACATACACGGCACTTCTTTCTAATGTTTTCTATAAACATAATTTAGTCAAACAAAATTTCCTGATAAAATATCTGCTCTCAGGTCTGTCACCTATGCGGATAGGCAGAGATTACGGATTTATATTTAGTGTGACTCAGCCTAGCCAAGCGGACTTTTGCTACCCAATTTTCGCCTCTCCGGGAGATAGAGCGTGACACAAGAAGAAAGTGGCCGCAGAATTTCTTACACCGCTACCACAAGGTTATTACTGTTATTGTTATTACGGTTAGTTTTCTGCAAGTGTATTGTATTACCACAAGGCTATTTATAAGCCACTGTTACTTCGGTGGGGTAGCAAGGTAACAATCTGTCACCCCTTTTCATTCCGAGTGTGCTGTAAGATGATTATGGCAAAAGCTTTGAAAATCGTAATGGCTTCCTGCAGATGGCGGGTTAACCATCACGAAGAATACTAGACCAAAAAGAAGCAGACCGCTGATGGGCAGCAGCGTCTAAAGTTCGAAGTGTCTGGTGCTACGGTCACTACGCTGGTCGAGCGTGGTGATTATGACAAATCGTCCTATTTCCTGCAGTGGAATATTTACAGCCTCTTAAGGTTAAGCCACGATAGCCAAGTGGTTAAGGGATCTCCCTCCAAATCAAGAGACTTATGTTCAATATCTATGTGAAGGGCTCGTACCAATGAGCAAAGCAGCGGCTTTTGCAGCTGCTCGAATGGGCCGGCTCGATCGGGGTGATACCACGGCCTCCCAGAACCATATATTCTCGGCCAAAAATGCTCCTGCGGCTCATCTGGTGTTGGAGATATACGTGGGAATCTGTAATCAATCATCATCAGGTGAGCCGATAGCTCTGTTGCAATAAAAAAAATCTCTGATGAAAAGTGGGTTGAAAGTACTAAAATGTAAAACGTAGTATAGACTTCCGACCACCCCAGTATGGGTAATATGCTGATGAGAGTTTATTATTTTTATCGTCATCATCATCATCATCATCATTTCAGCCTATCAGAAGTCTACTGCTGAACATAGGCCTCCCCCAAAGATTGCCACGAAGCTCGGTCCTGAGCCACCTGCATCCATCGACTTCCCATAACACTGCGCAGGTCGTCACTCCATCTTGTGGGGGGTCGTCCTACACTGCGTTTGCCTGTACGTGGCTGCCACTCGAGAACTAGTATATTAAAATTTTGATAAATAGATCAGGCTAGTGATGGAGAACAATACCACTTGCCCAGCGTTTTAAGTATGGGTGAACCTTCCGAGAGATGTATACCGGCTTCAGCTGGCGCTTTCTTGAAGAGTCCTATGTTCTGCAGTGGACATATATAGCTGATAGGAGGAAGAAGAATACATTTTACTAAACTAATAAAATATGCATTCGAAGTAGGTGTTTTGTATCGTACAACATTTTATGGTACATGTAATGTCGAGCACACCTCCACGCGGTATAATAGCCAACAGGTGGCTGATAAACAAGGCTGTGCCAATTGACTTTACAACACAAGAAATACACAGCCTAGAATGTTTTGACCTTGCTTCAAAGCTGATCAATGCCTCTAGCAGAATACAAACCTGCTAGAGGCATTGATCATGATTTGTGTGATGCATTTCTGACATAAATAAGACATTTAAAATATTTCGAAAATATGTGAAATTGTTTATATATGTGTGTTTATTGTATATCTATAATATAAATATGAAATTGTAAGTGTTTGATGTTATTATTTCTCTGCCTCCTGAGCGTGGTATTTCCGGCCATCTTTACCGGTCAGGTTCTGGATGCATTCTGCATGCTTTCTTACTATAATTGTCAAAATATTTCTATAGTATCTGCATATAATTGAGATACATAAAATATGTATAAGTATTAAAGCAGCGTCAGTTAATGGCCCACAGCTGGACAAAGATCTTCGCTGAATATTTGAGAGGGTTTTGGAGTTGGGAAGAGTTCGTCGCGCTGCCCCGGTACAGGTACCAAATAATACATGCATCGAGGACTTATTAAATTGGTATAGGAGAAATTAAACTGGTAATTAAAAATATATAGGAAATAAAAATAATAGGAGTGCCAGCACCGGTATTTGAACCCGAGTCATTGTTGGTACTGTAAATTATAACGAATGACCCGTCCAAGCTGCCATTATTAACCATTATTTTACATTTTTTAGTATTAAAAGATAAAAGGCCAACAAAGAAAGCAAAAGTGATAGAATCATCACAAAAACAAAAACTTATTGTTGTAGGTTAGGCATGTGTTTAAATAGCTTAGGATTAATGCATTACTAATGTATTATTTTTATTATAAAAGCTCGCAATTACACGTCGCATTCTTAGTTATCGTAAAGGCCTAATGCTTTAAAGTATCTGAAAGGAGGAAGGAATATGGCGTCTTATTATACAGAATATAATAAAGAGGTCGTATTAAATAGACTAATTGAGTAGTAAAATAAGTTATTAAGTACACAAATAACTGATTAATAAACGAAATATATATTGCAACTAGTAAAATAAGAAACTTTGAAAGACATTGGTCACATTCCAACATATTCGTACTATCTAAATTGATATCAATATAGTTGCACACTGCCATGTCACATTCGCGGCCACTCGTGAAAGTTTTGATATCTGTTCCGTGCTATTGAATTTGCTCAAACATGAATCGAACATTGTTCAAGAACACGTGAAAATGTCGCTTCGAATTTTCACACCTTGTTTTGTAACTAAAATGTATTTTCAGAAATTGAAGCAAACGTTAAGAATGAGATGCTTTTTTGAAACGTAACATATTTATTTATATTGTTAATCGCTTGGCTTAGTGATTTATCTGACTGCTGAGCCATGGACTCCGGGTTCGAATCCCAGCCGAAGCTAATATTTGTACAAAACAAAAATTATTGGTTTTTGGGGTCTGTTTTGTTGCGTCCCTGTCTTTGGTATTGTCTGGCGTGGTTTCAGCGCAATTTACGGCACTATAAAATACGTTGCGTAGTTGACAGCTTCCCATATCAAACGGATGCAGACGTGGTCAAAATTGGTTAGGTAGACAACTATCATAGTATGTATATTAAGTGCCTGCCTCACCAACTTGCCTGCCAAACGTCAAAAACAGCAAGTTCTTCTGTTGTGATAGGATGATGATTATAGATGATTATATCGAGCCTATTCATGACTTGATGATGATGAAAAAACAATTATGAATAGAACTCGTAATAAATACAATGTAATGACACAGTTTCGCGAAAGAAAACACGCAGCTAATTTAATTATCTGCTAGTCTAATGAAAGGCCCCCGGGCTTAGCTTATGGTTATAATTAAGTCCGTAATTATTCCTTCATCGCCTTTTGTTGTAATCAGTACGCGCGTAACTGTAAAAATTGTTAGTTAATGCACTCTAAGCATGTTAAAGCTTATGACGTAATTTTCTTTTGAATATCTTAAATAAATATTGGGCAGAAATCAAATTTAGACTTATATTATTCACTTATTATACTCAGATGTTCAATGTTCGGCTAGTAATTTGTGGAATTATCTCAATTAGCAGACAATCAATCGCCGGAAGAGGAAGATGTCGGCGTGTGCAAACGTTTTTACAAATGATATCCTGCTATAGTATTGTAAACTACGATTATTTATACATGGGTGACTGTCACAGTCACTCATATCCCTAACATATTGCTATAAGTAAGGGCTTAGTTCAAACCCCATCGATATTAATTGACTTCCCGCAAATCGCACAGGTTTTCCTAACTTTCGGAAGTCAAGGTTCACGGACTCCTACTCTTTAGGCGTCGTCCCGGAATCTTGGAAGACAGCATTTGTGCATCCGATACCAAAAAAGGCGACCGCTCTGATCCGTCCGACTACAAGCCTAATTCCATCACCCCCTAGTTGTCTAAAATAATGGAGCCACTTATTAACATCCAGGTCCTGAGGTACCTGGAGGAACATCAGATGATCAGTGACAGACAATACGGTTTCCGTCGCGGACGATCAGCTGGTGATCTTCTAGTTTAGTAAGTTTACGCGTTTACCGCTAAAAATAATCCCGTTGTTGTTTCTCCTCCTTTTGAGAACATTCGCCTTATCGCCTCCGTCAGTATCTTTGTTGTCGACATATCTAGCGACGTTCAGTTCAGTGGTCACTTGGAGGGAAAGACCCAATTGGCCTCCAAAAGTACCTTTGGAAAGCGGGATAGTATTTCATGCCGGTCCACTGATTGCAACTTTATAAGGCACTTTATAAGTTCGGCCCCACAACAGTATTCCCTGTTCACATCTCTGGGCAGGGGCTCTCCAGTACCAACTTCCATTTGACCGCATCCAACGTCGAGTGGCTCGAATTGTCGGCGATCAAGCTCTCTCTGATCGGCTTGATCCTTTGGGCTTGCGAAGCGATGTTGCTTCTCTTTGCATTTTTTACAAAATTTTCCACGGGGAATGCTCTGAGGAACTGTTCAGAATGATCCCAGCTGCTGAGTTTCACCATCGTACATCGCGACTGAATTCTAAGTTCCACCAATACCACCTAGATAGTTGGCATTCCTCCACAGTGCGTTTTCCTCCAACTTTTCTGCCTCGCACTTCGACTTTGTGGAATCAGCTGTCACAAGCGGTATTTCGGAACAGTTACGATTTAGGGACCTTCAAGAAAACAGACTATTCCTTTCTTAAAGACCGGCAGCGCATTTATAGCTCTTCTGATGTTCCGGATGTTCGTGGGCGTCGGTGATCACTTACCATCAGGTCAGCCCCATGCTCGTTTGCTCCCTTCTTCTATTAAAAAAGAAAACGGACGGTTCGTACCTCAACGGTTGTGTAAATTCACTAATATCGTTATTTCAAACTCACTGACAACATGCGCTAATTATTCTTTTAGATTCTAAAGAAGACGGTATAAATAGACTTGATAAAGTTGACAGACCTTTTAGGATGTGAGAGCTAAAATCTTAGTTAAAATTTGACCCACCAAGTAGCGTTCCTTGCTATACGATTTACTGTTCCCACCTACGACCGATATACAGGTGTCAGTATGCCATACCTGTATAACTCCGAAATATATACGACACTATTAAATTGTACGTGGAATTGAAAGAACAGCTGAACTAACTTAAATCACATTAATCTACAATTTAGCTAATTCAAATGTTTAAGAAAATGGACAAATAAATAATCGTACATGCTAATGCTTTTAAGCTCTGAATAAATTTACTTAGTAGAGATTTTAATGTACAATTTGTTAAAACGTTGTGGTGCAAAACAAGTAAGAACGAAGGAAAAACCAATTACAATCACAAATCGTGTCCGTTTTGCTTAATGGAAATTAATCTTACCAACGGATTTATTAATTTAACTGTAACCTATGATTAACTTACTTAGGTTATAGTTTTGTAGTTAACACATTTAAATTATAGCATGTAATCTCTCACAGATTAAGAAATCAATACTAAAAAATAATCATTATTTTTTTATTTATTTACAGAATCAATACAGCAATTACACCTACATCAGAATCTAACGATTAAATTTAAATTAAATGTAGCTCTTTTCCTCGGTGGCATGTTACCAAGAACGCTGGCATCATTTCTCCACTGTTTTGTTAAACTTAGTCTCCAAATGATTTTAATTGTAATTAAATTATTTTGCTTATGGAGTTCTCAAAATAAAATAACGTAATGTACATAGCGTTATTTGTAATGAACTAATAGTCCTTAATCAACTGTAATATAGGAAATGTAATACATTTTAGTATTCTGCTATTTTATTCATGATTTTGAGGGAGGGAGGGGAGGTTAACAATTACAGTGCCCGGTACAGTAATTGTTAACCTCCCTACCAAGTATCATGTTTGAGGAAAATCCTCTCATTGGTAGATGTCTATGTCTAGCGATGGACTATATTAAGAAATAAGGGAAATTTATAAAACCGAAGGAGCTAAATTTTTTTCAGCCTGAGATAGTTAACCGCGTATATGATTTAGTCAAAAAAGAACTAAACTTACGTCTCGTCCATTTAGCAGCCACGTGAGATTGGCGGGCGGATCGGCTGGTGGCGACGAACATTGAGCACGAAGAGAGTCACCTGATGCATACCAGCCTTTTTCTGCTTTGATTGATGGCTTATCTGGTGGTAGTTCTGTTAACAAAAGAAAAAAGTGTTAGGAAACATTTTCTGGAAAGGAGGCTTCTGAGTAGGTACCATTTCCTAATATATTTCTGCCATTAATTGTGATACCCTTCGGGATAATGAGAGCTACTAATAAATAAAAATGTAATTTTTCAGCGAAGGAGACTCGCGAGCGAGTATAAGGAGCTGGCTGCTGCTGTGCTGTACTCCGATTCCTGTTAAGTGAAAGAGACTTCCGACAACTAGAGGGGCACGAAATATTCCAAAGACCTTAAGGAGTTACTAGTTACTATTTATAGACTTTTCAAGCAGGAACTTGACAAAAACAAGATTTATTTTTATTAAATAAACCAAAAAACCAGTCTACGTAAAAATTTAATCTCTCTCTTTTTTTATCGCAGCAGATATATTTAAATATTATAATCCAAATCACTCCCTCAATTAAGATTGAATCTAACGACATACGAGTATGTTGAAATCCATATACTTTTGAGACACATTACCTTCTGGGGCAATAATACAACATTAAAGGTAACTAGGTTGTTAGCCCATGACTGCTTTTCTCCTACTCCCAAGTTGTAAGGAAGCTTGGCATAATTAAAGTAGTAGTATGAGTAAATATTCCACTATTAAGCAATGGCCTCTTCTCAATGCTTGAGAAGGTTTGAGCCAAGAAGTGTCTACTACGCTTGACTAAATTTTTCATTATTTCTCATATATTGAGGTTTCCTCACAATGTTATTCTTTACCACAGAAACATGCTAAATTAGGCACTTAAAATTGTGATAAAAAATTAGTGGTGCCAACCGGGGGAAAGCCCGCCTAATCGCACAGGAGTATCGTGACGGTCCCTTCCCGGCTACAAAACCCTGTCAGATATTTAAGAAGTAGGCCTTTGCCTAACAGCTGGCGCTGACAGGCTGCTACTTTACTTTACAGCCGGGATTCAAACTCTCACACACTCGCGGCTCAAACCGCTAAGCTAAGGAAAGTGGGTTAAGCGGAGTATTCTGGTGAACCACATTGGGCGAAAAAGGCCTCTGGGGTTGTGGACAACAAATGTTCAGTAAAACGACCACGAGGAGGACGGTGACTCGAAGTGGTCTCGAGCCACTGTGATACCATCGTGGGGTGCTGGGGGCAGGGTGATACTGCCCCCAGGACGGGGCTATTTTAGCCAAGCGAAAGAGGCGCCACGGTTGTGTTCCGAACGGAGATCCTGTGACCCCTCGCCAGCGCTGATGGCGACCACCGTAGGATTTTGGTCGGTGAGAGTCCGACATAACCCGGGTATCCTCCAGGGGGCTGGCTATATAAGGAATTTACCCACGATGAAAAAAAACTGGGTCCAGTTTAGTATTTTTATCACCATCATTCTTGACATGTTGAAACAATAGACTATCTATTGTTATGACAGTGAATGATTATATATGTGACGAATAAAGTTGTACGTGTGTGATTCTTAATCTACAAAAATCAGATACTAGCACAATTTGTCAAGAATTGTTAATCCAACTGTGCAATGGCAGTATTATCACGTCAGTCTACCCTGTGACGGCTTACTATTGGTGTGTTAGTGTAGATATAGTGTAAATAACTACATGAATGTATTAATATCTTCCGTTAGTATTAATTGTTAGTATAAGTGAAAACGTTTCGAACTTATCTTCTCGCAAATAGATTTCTCCGTATAACTTCTGTGTACATTTGACGTAACTGTTTACTTTCAACAACACAACTTAAGGATTAAGTATAAACTACATGTGTAAACAAACGTGCTCGGTGAAAAGGTCATAGTATTAGCCTTCCCTGCTCGGGGCGTGCGTAAAGATTTGCTGTAATCCCTTCCAGGGATTCTTAGAACGGAGCAGTAAGGTGGAGGTAATTATGCATTAAGTTCAACATTAAGTTTCTAGAAACCTCCGTGCATACATAAGCTGCGGTCAGAAACGGCAAACGCGAGTTGTTATTGTACCACAAAAATGTATAAATTCAAATCAAGAGTATTCAGAAACAAACTAGCAGAATAATCACTCCAGACTTGACGGTTGTATGTATTACGTATATATTTAAAGGTAAGACGGCGTAGGCTTAGTATTAGAGCTCCGTATAGACCCTTAAAAAGGATTCTTATCTATTAAAAAACACTCATTTTGCGTCTGTGGCGATTGACACTAAGGGCAGTGTATAAGACAGACCTTTTCTTAGCAGTTGGACATTTACAGTAGCAACTTACACTTACAGCGTACTTACATCTTAGATAAAGTACTAAAAAATGGTTTTAAATATTTTTTTTTAATGATGTTTTAGAGAAATTTAACAAAATATAAAAATAATTCGGCGACCCGCTCATCACCAGTCCCGTTGTACCAAATCAGCCATGGTGAAAATTGAGTTCGAAGTAAAAAGAGTTTTAAAAATAATAATAATACTTATTGCAGAGTCGACCTCAGATCCCCAACTCTGATGTAATTTTTTATTACTATTATGCAACTGACTAACTAATAATCCGATCTTAATGAAATAACTTAGCACATTACTATTTCATTGATTGAAAAATCGATAATATCATATTCATTTACAAATTTGTATAAATTATATAATCAATTTTATACTCCGCCTCACATATGTCCGCAACATTCCAAATATACTAAAGATAAAATAAATACTTATGGCTATTGTTTTCTTATTCTATTTGATTATATTTAAAGGTAAGATAAAACTAAATATCATCTTTGATATATATTTCGATACGGAACTCCTAATAATCAATCCAAGAAATCGCTGAAATATAGGTCGTTGTAAGTGTGGAACGCAAGCTTCTCCACAATTTCCGTATGAGAGCCCTTTGAAACATATTCGTTTGGATAAGGGGACTTAGGAAGAACGTATGGTATAATATCTAGCATTCGATACTACACGTAAAGGTTTTTTTTTATATTAAAATAAGATCAATAGTGAAACACACGTCGACAAAAGTGCGGTTTCAGATTCACGCTCTCACGATTCACGAGATTTAATCGTGTGTAAGGGCATTTCTAATAATGGATCCAATTCCTCCCTTCTGCGATGGCCACCCGAGCGGAGGGTTTACCTCCTTAAGAGGTGATTGTTGTCCCTTGGGTTATTGTCAGTGTTTCTTTCGTTAACAGTAGTCCGAGCGCGACACAGCAGAAGGCAGCAGGTAGCAGCGTCGTTGCTCACTTTTTCCGACCTATCTTGTGGACCTTATGCTCACGAGTCTCTCTACCACTAGGCCATCTACCTACCTAGAGTGGGATTAGTTCGATTAGATGTTCAATGTTGATCCCGACATAACCGACTGGTTGGCGGTGACTACCGCCTTCGGTGATTACCACCTTTCCCCCACGAAAAACTAAAGAAAAAAAGGAAAAGTTTTTTTGACTCTCACTCCATTCGCTTTTTATGAATGTCTAGTACGCTGTTGGCCCTTTGCTCTTGACCGCCACGTCGAAACATAATAGAGAGTAAGAGGCTCGCGAGTAGGAATACAACGCGCTAACAACGAAAATAAACATTTTTGTTATATAAAAAAGTTAATTATCATAAAAATATTAAAACAGTGTTGATGATATGTATACTGATATTTCTTTCTGCTAACCCTATTAGGAATTTATATTGAAATGGCGAACTTAGTGCGAAACTAATAAATAAATAAATATATAAATAATACAATAATAATATTTCCGAGTCATAGATGGTTATTCGAAATATATATAATTATTTATCTATGTAGATGTATGTTTACCTATCTCATCACAGCTTAAGTTTAAGTTACCAGTTACACAGCTCTTAAACAAAGAAAAGCGGCAGATAGTAAACGAGCCACTGCTAGCCATTGGCTCTCAATTACTTCTATTCATGTCAAACCAGCACCTTACTCAGACATACAGAATGCCTACTCGTGCGTTTCAAATTCTGTCAACTCGATTGATACAGTGGCTGTGTTAATTTTCACATCGTTACGAAAATTCATATTTTCTCTGGCCTGTAGATAATTGATTCCGGGGAGTATGCAAGATTTAAACAATATAAATGCTAGTGCTTTATATAAAAACAAGTCAGATGAATACATAAAACTAGGTACAGAGTTTCTCTACGTAAATATGTATATAAGTAATATGAATTAAAATATTAACGTGTTTAATTAATTCCATCCAACCTATTTCAATTTAAATACGCGAGGCTTGTAGTATGTAGTAGGTAATACCCACTTTGCTGCGGTTAACTTCATATTTAGTATTTCTCTCAGTGGCTATGGAATAGTAATATGAAATCACAGGTGCCGCCGTAAAAAGGGTCGACTTTGTTATTCAAATCTGGCCTCGCTAAGTTTTCAGGCAGGGCGAAGCTGCATAAGTTAAATGTAGAATATAAATGTAAAAAACTTGCCGGCTATTGGAAATAATTAATTTGGAATGAAAGAATAACAACTGTTTATTTTTTAATTATGTTTTGGCGATATTACTGGTAAGTGGAAGTGCCATAGTAGAGCCACGTGGTGACGGTATAACTACAGGCTGTAAGAGTAGGCCGAGGATAACCTCTTCAAAATTTCATGCTGTCTGACAAGTGGTGGCTGCCATGTGTTGTTCGAGCAATGCAATATTATTGATATACTAATAATTAGTTTTAATTTTGTTTTTTTAACATGTAGTGTTCGCGTGAATACATTTGAAATGAAACCACTATTTACAGATTTGATGGCGTATAATTTTGATTTTATATTCCCGACGTTTCCATTGCTTAACAACAGCCGTGGTCACGAGGGGACTGAAAAGTTAGACGTCCAGATGTCATAGTTAACTAGGGCTACCTTCAGCTTTTATTTATTAATTTTAGCCCGATATTTAATTTTTTATTTTAATTTAATTTATTTACATGTAAGAAACAGACCCGGTTAGCCTTACGCATCGGCATCTTCATGGTATTCAATTAGTATTATTCATAAGGCACAATAAAGTTTCTTCACCAAGTGACAACAATCTCAAGTATAAATTATATATAATAGTGGAAGACTACTTTTCGAAATATTTACATACAATACAAATAATAAATAAAACGCTAATGTTGATACAACAACAAAATGGCTTCAGTTTTATTTTTTCTTTATTCCAAATTTGAATGCTCACTGCCTTCAACGAACCGTCAATGTCAATACACTCAACGTTACTGTAAGCATCGTAACGACTAACGAGCCCGTCGCACGGTTGGAGGCATTTAACAAATATTGCTTGTATTCAAGAACATAGTCACTGTACAAGAGACGTAAAATATGATTTTATTCACTGTTCACGGTACGTTTGCTGAAATTAAATGAATTGGAAATTATTATTTTTTAACCACCATAATCGAGTGGGTAGGGGATCTCCATATTAGAGGGGGTTTGTACTAATCAGTTTTTCGACACTTATGTACGATCTGTATCGTTGCCGACAGGCTTACCCCCTGTGAACGCTCTGGTGAAATGTGGGTTGAAAAACTAAAATGTCTAAATCTCTGAACATCCCAGTATTGGTCGAGAGCCAATATTTTTTTTGATCCTTGTTCTTTATGACTGTGGCAAAAAATTTACGTCTGCCAATCCACCACGAGTGATAGTGAAAATAAATAATAGGAAAGTAAAAATTAAGCTAAAAAAGCTTGAGAGTAAAAGTAATTCCATTGAATTTCATGTATATTCGAAAAAAAGTACCAGTCTGTGAATATGCCCTCAAGTGACACATTTATTTACATTTCTCTCAATATTTGAGTGGGTTTTGGAGCCCCGAAAGGTGCGTCGTGAACTTCACATGTTCACGAAATAATATTTCATTATTTCGAGGACGCGCATGAGGATTCCCCGCGATGTTTACCTTCACCGCCGATTAAGTGGTAAGTGGTAACCTATGTCATTCGGTTATACTGACCCCTGGGATACCAGGGCCGTAAGTATAAAAAACAACAAAGTTACATATAGTCTTAAGGTCAATAAGTATTTAGAAAAAGGTAGTATTATATTTAAAGTTAAAAATTAGATTGATGTATTGTTTACTTAAAATTTATTAATTTTGAGTTAAGTTGACATGATTTTTCGAAATTATGAAATCAACCCTACAATATCTTAGTAAAACCATCTACATTGAAAAGAAATAACCTTACTTACACATAATTTAATAAATCTCTGAATGTATATGATTTGAGTTAGACGACTGTCACATATAACCTTATCTTAGCTTTACAGCTTTTAAATAGTCTACTCCCAGACATAGGGTTTCCCCCATTAAAAGTATTTGCCATTCCAAGGCGCCATTGGCGATCACAGAACCAGACAATTCGCACCTTAGAGGCTGCTTCCCATCATCGGTCTGGTATATATCGAGACGGCACCATTGTGATTTTCAAGTATTTTACCTTAATTGCCTCTTACGACACCCACGGGAAGAAAGGGGCTAGCTGATCCTGACTCCGAAACCACTCAGCACAAGTCACAAATATGCCATGAGCGCTCTTTAGGTGCAAGATATCTTGTGCTGGGATCTCCAACTCGATCGCAACGTGCGTCGATTACAGCAAATCTTCCCATGGGTGGAGGCTTATGTCCAGCATTGAAATTTTCAAAGGTTAAGTTAAATTAAATTTTATTTTTCCAAGTACACTCCAATCCATTTCTTCGTGCAATATTGCATGTGTTGTAATAAATAAATCTATATTTATAAGTATTGGTTATCGCTACTATTCGTGTACAATTCAAGAATTTTAAATTGAACGAAAAAAAAAAAAAACAGAGGAATTGCACACTTCAGTCTCGTGCTCGCTATGACGATAAGTAACGCTACTTCCTCTCATTTTAAGAGGGGTCTGGAGCGTAGTTCGCTATGTTGCTTTAACGCGACTTGTCGGACCGGATACTCACTTGAATAATATAATTTTTTGTCTATCTTCCATATACAGTACTACGAAAATTTATTCTTAAATAATATATAAAAAATAAACCAACAGGTTCGCTTCCCGCGCTGCATACGTTTTTGTATGGACCACAAATAAATATTTGTTTCATGTCTGGGTGTTTGTCCGTGTGCAATATACATGTATGTATGTATGGTAAACTGGCTTCGCGATGCAGGAGAAAATGCTAGAGTGGGAGGTAACGTTTCGTGAAATATGACAATGGAAAAGAAAAAAAAAATATCATCATATCATAGACTAGACCCGCGCCAGCTAATTGATATAGATTGATTAAATATGTAATATTTTTCAGAAGCAATAAATTACTTAGAACCCTGGTTTTTACGCACGTCATTCTTTCATCTCAATGTAAGATTTGAATAAGGAGTAAAAATTCTTCAATTAGTTATTAACAGAGATAGTTTTTTTTTTAAAATGTTCAAAGAATTATTCAAAATTATTTTCAATTTAATTATTCCTTGAATTAAGAATAAAAGTAAGCATTTATTAAAAAAATCATTTTAACATCGTTCGAATAAACAATTGATTTTTAAAGTCATTATTCATTATTTTTTAGTACTTTTAATAATTTTTATAACTCGAGCAATATATTATTTCCAGTTTAAAAATTTGATTATTGAGATATTTGGTAAAAAAAACAACTTTTATCATTTAAATTCTTAATCTTGGTTTTCCTTCTTCTTAATAAATTTTTTTTACTAATTTAAATAACTTGTTCTTGTGCCTTAGTAACTGAGATTTTCCGAATTCCATGAATGGAAATATTTTTAATATGTAAAACGTACCTACTCAAAGAGATTTTGGAGACCTTACCGAAAATAATAGAACAATGTGAATCCGATTTATATCCAAACGTTAAAGTCAGTCAGTTAAAAATACTCGCTATACTTCCTGTAAGTGCACAACCGAACAATCATTTTCCACTCTACGACGTCTTAAAACAACATGGCTGCGTGCTAATAAAGGTAAAGAGCGACTTACCGGTCTCGCGTTACTAAAGATCGATCGAGATTGGGTCATTGACGTCGATGTATGGAGGGTAGAGGTAAGGAGAACCGTCTCATATAAACAGTAAATAATAGTTCAAAAACCCTCCAAAATGGCGCTGGCGAAGGCAAATGGCGCGGTATGAATGTAGCAGTTGTTAATGCATTGAAGTATGCAGAGTTAGAAAATTTTATATTTTTAGTGACTAGTTAGTGACAGTCAAGTATACCATAGCTCAACAATTTATCTAGTCCAACATTATTTTGTAAACATAACCTAAAATTATTGCTGTAAGTAATTTACCCGGCGGCTACTTTTTTTTTATAGAAGAAGGGGGCAAACGAGAATGTGGCTTACCTTAAGGTAAGTGATCACCGACGCGCACGAACATCCACAACACCAGAGGAGCTACAGATGCGCTGCCGGCCTTTAAGGAAGGAATAGGCTCTTTTCTTGAAAGTCCCTAAGTCGTAACTGTTCGAAAAGACCGCTGGCGACAGCTGATTCCACAAAGTCGAAGTGCGTGGCAGAAAACTTCGAGTAAAACGCACTGTGGTGGAATGCCAACTATCTAGGTGGTATCAAATTCTGTAGCGCCACCCTTATATATCACATTTTAACGGACACTTTTTCATACACAGAGATGGTTATCCTTACCTCTACCCACCATAAGTCGATGACATTTGCAAAAACAGAATTTGTCAACAATTATTAACAGTAAATATAATTTTTATAAAAGATTTTTTTTTTCTTTTCTAATTTATGTAATTGTCTTTAAATTTGTATAACCTGCCACTACTTTTCAATAAAAGTAGAAAATTCTGTATTTTTTATTGTAATTACATGTTGGATGTGGGATCTTTGAGAAATTTCTGTTTCACACACTCTCCAATCTTTAAGTCTAGACTCTCTGCTCTTGTCAGTTGGTTTCATGAAACATTTTAGCGGTTGGTTACGCCGGCATCAAAAAATAATGCATTGATTTCTATTGTTTTCATTTTGAGGCACTAGGCGTGATGCTTATGCCGCTCTTACTAACATAACATGAACCGACGCCTACAGGTTTGTGAATAAAACTTAGAAAACGTTACTTGTTTTTTTTTCTGAGTTGTAGAGGCGAATTTCAGATATAAATTGCTCTTGGACAAACAGACACAACCGGACCAATCTACTGAAGTTTATGACAAATAATTGTCTGGCGTTGGAATCGAACTTGTAGCCCAATTTTTTATAGAAAAGGGGGGTAAATGTGCTAGTGACCTACCTGATGGTAAAATATTACTGATTAGACTCTATCTCTCTGCCTGGGAGTCGTCTAACAGACCATATCAAACTCTTATCCATTTCTGATGTCAAACAACAGTGCAATTATTGTTGTGTGTATTACGGGCTGTGAGGCATTCATATTAGTTCTCAGGGGGCTGCAGTAGCACTTACCATCAGGTAGACTGTTAACACAGCCCCCCCCCCATAATTTTTTTACAAAAATAATAAGGTTTATGTAACAAGATAAAATAGTATAACATATCTAACAAAAGAGTTTGTCACAGCCATAAGCGTTGCTCAACGAAGTTCGCGCGTCTGTCAAATGAAGCATAATGTTAAATGAGCGATAAACGGCAAAAATTTTGAAAGCCCCGCTATATTTGACTTACACGATGGCTTAAATGCGATATTAAGTACTAGCTAACCGAGCCAGCTTCACACCGTCAGACCTTAGTATAACCGTATGGAACCATTTTTTTTTTAAATAAATATGTTAACATTTGTCTTTATTATCTATCGGTTACTAATTTCGTTTACTTCTCGCATTTTTTTTAAGGACCCCAAACACCTTTCAAACAGACAAAGAATTTTTAAAAAGGGTTCGATAGGTCCGGAGATTATTCTACACTTTTTTAACCATCCAAACAAGCTCTTTGTAATGTATACATATATTGACAATTATAATGAGTACTTGTTCACATTTATTAAATATCCATACAGAATAAATAGAGATATAAAAATTTTCTATAACATTGTAAAAAAAGAGTACATATTTCAAAAATGCATTGCTCAATGGCCTGTATTTTAACTTAGGTTAGGTTATGATCTCGATTAGCAGGCAAGACTTTTTATTTGTATAATGAATTTCATCATCTTCATCATCATTTCTGCCTATCACAAGTCCACTGTTGAATATAGGCCTCCCCCAAAAAGTGCCATAAAGCTCGATCCTGAGCCACCTGCATCCATCGTCTTCCAGCAACACTGTATACTCCATTTTATGGGGGGTTTTCCTGTACGTGGCCGCCACACGGGAAACTTTCTTCCCCAACGACAATGTAAGTTCTGCGAGCTATGGGCTATGGCCGGCCCATTTCCAATTCAGCTTGCTGTCTGCTGATGTCGTTTTACCTAGTTCTGCTGAGGATATAATCCTTGCAGAGTATATCGCGTAGCGAAATACCGAGCTTAGCCCTTTCCAAAGTGCTCTGAGCTACTTCGAGCTTCCTCACGCTGAAATTTAATGAAAACAAAATAAAACTTTTAAAGTAAATTATAACGACAACAACATCAAAAGCTGAGTTGCAACCTCGTTATTGTTTCCTATACATCTTAAAGAAAATGTTATAAAGCAAACGGAAAGTATACGAAAAGCAAAAATATGCAAATACTGTACACGAGAGGCTTTCCAAACATATTCGGACGGATAAGGGGACTCAAGGATGAATGTATGGCACTACATTCTGCTTGCGAATCCACTCGCAGGATTTTTAAAAAGGAAAATGCAAACAATATTGTAAGTTGATAATTGTGTTTATATTTTTGGTCGATAATCATATATAATCATGTATAAATTAAAAACTTTTTTATAGTATATGGTGTGGAAATAAATGATTAAAACTAGGTAAATTTCATCACAGACTAGTTAAGACTAGACTAGAGCAGTACCACTAGTGCGAGCCTACGCAACGTGATGAGGATATCTTTTATGTAAGGCAGCGCTTTCTTGAAAATTCCATTGTTCCAATTATATAATAATTTAATTTTTTTCTTAATTTTTTTATACATTTTCTTTAGCCTTTTCTTTGCTTGTTCCTTATAAGGGTGCATATAAAAAATATCACTCATTTTGGCAGATGCAGGTGTGAAGCTAAGGTAAAATGGCCTCCTCCACAAGTATGCAATCTTTTTATTGTAATGTGGGAGAATGGTGCACGTCGCCTACGTGCCACTGAAAGCTATGTCGGGACCAACTATAAGTGTCGGACCGACTAAAACCCCTTCGGACTTTCACTCACGAGCCTCCCGCTCGCAAGTCTTACCGACGAAGCTGTAGAGGCATCCAGGTCAACAGCAACGTGGATGGTTTTAGTCGGTTTATTAGAAATACGCTGTTGCCCCGTTGGCCTTGTCACCTTCGGTGAAAGAGAATTATGCCATCTGGAACTTGTATATATACTTGTCGAATCTATGATAGCGCAATGTTGGTTAGTTCTATTTATCGTCATTGAAAGTCATGCTATTTTGGAGCTTCTCATGCAGTGAGATGGATGTCGCCACACCCATTTAAGCTCAATCGGTGGAGAGGCTGCAAGTCTAAAAGAAACATTGATATATATATATATTATGTGCTATATGTTTGGATACAAGTTATATCATTAACATTACTTTCTTACGTCAACCAATCGAAATGCAGCTAGACTAACCCGAGATCAGAGATCCACCTATCGTGACACATCAAATTTTGGGAATGTATTAATCAAATAAATTCAATTATTCCTTTTCTAGTGCTATCTAGAACAACATCCATATTTTACAATTAAGCCCTGAATCGGTTACTCTATAAATCGGGAAGTTACACCGTTTTCTGGCAGTGACACTAAACGGTCGCGGTGATTGAATTTCGAGTTGGCATCTATTGCATTTAGTGAGAAATCGTGCGACCAAATAGTAAACTCGCTCGATTCATCGATAGTTTACGGGGAATTCCCAACGTGAAGACAGAATAATGATTCGATTGAATGAAACTGAGTTCAATTCAATTGAAACATTAAGTAAATACAAAACTCACAACAGGGACCTTTCAGTATGCATTAATTATGAAAAATGTTTCCATAGGTATCTCTAAATGAGGAAGCAAAGATATCATTATAATTTATGAATAATGAATTCATCCTAATGAACATGCCTGGGATCCGAAACATACTTATACAAAAAGTTAGTCAAGATAGAACCCAGAAATGTTACTTATTATACAAGTGCATGCGTGCGTGCGTAGTAAATGTGTATGTGTGCGTAAATACGTGAATTCATTTTTGCATTTGTATATAACAAATGAAAAACATGCGTAAATTTAACAAATGCTAAATATTTGTCTCGAATACGTTGTGTTGCAGTATGCAAAATGAATAAAAATTTAGACCATTCACAGACTGAACCGTCTAAATACTATGTTTGCTCTCTGCAAGTTTTACCCAAAGTAACTAATATTAGTAGTCCCTGCAAAACTCAGCCTTCATCAGCAGTTCAGATTTATTTAATATTCGCTTCATAAAAGAGAAAAACTAAATTAATTTACATCGAAACCCGTGCTTTCAATTAAGTGAATTTCAGCTTGGTACATTATTAAATGCAGAGCGAGACTCACAAAGCGCAGCCAGATGTAACCACACAGCTGCAGTAATCCTCGCATTTAGTATTTCACAGTGGCTATGCAATAGCAGTATCAAAGCAGGTGGCTCCCTGAAAAGACGCAGGTTGACTTTGTTATTCAAATACAACCTTGCTATAGGTGCGCCAGACAAAAGCGCTGTTTAATGCGGAATTCCATTAAAACTATTATTTTTACGTATGAAAAATAGTTTGAATTTCTTTGCCTATTTTCGCTTTAAGACAGAGTTTTTCTTTATTTTTTATTAAAGAAACTTTTATTTATTTGCTATCTTAAGACACTACCGAAGAGAAAACGTTGAGAACCTTATAGCGGGCTTTAGATGTATACTGGTAAGTGATTACCGTCACGAGTTGCAGGTGCATTGCCGACTTTCAAGGATATAATGGGAGTTAGGAGGGAGGATGAGGATGGGTGATATGGAGAGGGGTAGTGAGCCTCCGGTTACCTCACTCGCCGAACGAAAGCAGAAGCACAAGATATCTCTACTTCATATCGGTATTCTGTGAGGCCGTGGCAGCTGGGCAATAGGCTGTTACTTTCTATCTATCTATTAAACTTAACTTCCTCCTCCTTTTTCTCAAATATCTGATAGGGTTTTGCTGGGAGGACCCGCCACGCTGATCAAGTGCGGGTTGGCGGGCTTCACATATCCTTGAAATAATATTATTTATTATTTCTCAGACATGCAGGTTTCCTCACGATGTTTTCCTTCACCGCCGAGCACGTGTTAAATAGAGCTAATAGCAATTTTAGTGGTGCCGGCATCGGAGATCGAACCCCGGTTCGCTCGCGCTCTATTAAACTGAAGTGAGCGCTCTAACCATTGGTTATTGACGATGTTGTTAACGACAAAATACTGATGCACAATAACGAAAACATTAAAAGCGAAAATGAACACTTTTTTCGATGCGTTATACTCGTATGTAAGCGAATCATCGAACGATCATTTGCTACCGTACGTATTCGATTCTACTAGAATGATTTATGGAGGTGATTGCATCGAGCGTTTCGCTCAAGCGATTCCGATAATCGATATCGCGAGTTCACTTTTATAGCACTTTCGTCGGTGAACCGTTACTAGTGGAATTCACCTGCATGATGTATATTTTAATCAAAGTTTTTTTTTTTTTTATTCGTTTCAATATTTTACTTCAAAAGCAATTACTTTACATAGAGTACTACTTAATATCAATATATTAACGTCTCTAGGCCACCCTACCCAGTTTCGCACATTGACGAAATCAAACAATTTCTTTATAACTAACGTTTATAGGTCCATGAACAAAATGGCTTCATAATAATAATGGTAAGTGTAATAATGTATGATTTCTTGTATTTACGCGAACACTACACATTTGAAATGAAAGTATTATTTACGGATTTTATCGTGCTTATTTTTTGTTTTAATATTCCCGAAGTTTCGAGTGCTTTAAACCAAGCAAGGCAAGGGGGGGCTGAGTTGTTAGATGTCCAAAAGGAGGCTTAACTTGCGGGCCTTCTACTCATGAGTCTCTTCCGCTGAAGCTGTTACAGCCACCGATCCAACAGCGTATCTACCTTCGGGGTTTTAGTCGGTCCTGCATCTTAAATGTCGATTCTCAGATAAGTAACAGTCTAAAAAAAAACCCTAAATGAGTCACATAAACCGGTCTTGGTAGCTGCCCTTTTCCTTCGAACCTTCGTCTGCCATATAAACATAAAAATGTAAATAATGTCAATACAACAATCAAACATAAACTAATGCCAGGAATTCAACTCAGTAACTCATTCATGAGGCCATTCTTACTTTTCTACAATAAAACCCCAGTCAGACTAAAGTCTTCCTGTGAACAAGGTTAAACAGTTTGTTACACTAATTAAATCACAGTAGGAGTGATTAACGGAAATAAAATAAATGTTAGTAGCATTGCAGTTCATATAACTGATTCTAGTTTTTTTTAAAATGGGTCTAATAATAATAAAAAGTTACTCATTTGAAAACTTAGTTATGAGGCGACCTAACATATAAATTTCGTTTATCTGCTCTCAGTGGCTCAACGCATTTATTCTAAATTACGATGTCAATACTTTTCACAAAATAGTTGCTTTTCTAAAGATCAAATAAAGGGGTAGGAACGTTTCTGTTTATTCCTTACGAACATGAAATCAACAATACAAAATTTTTCGCCCTCACTAGAACTTCGTGCAAAACATAAACCGTAATTCGGTTTACATCTGTGAGTCGCTATGTGACTAATTAGATCATTATAGAATCGGTCAGGATAACACCATCTCATTGTTAACTAAGATATTTTCCAAGCAGAGTTCGATCGCGGAGACAACTATCAAATACTATCGGCAGTTGTCAACTATACTGGATATGTTATAGTGCCATAAGTGGACGCACGAACACAAGGACAGTCTCTCGTCTTTACCTTCCCGGTTTCAATGTAACGCATAAGCCATACGATCGTGGAATAAGACAGACGCGAGAAGATCGTAGATTATACTACGAGGTAGGACCAAGAGGCAGCTTTTACTACTGCTCGAATGGGTGACAACGCACCAACCATCTTCCATTTATCCGTTAAGGAAGGCAACGCGCCTGCAACTCCTCCAGTCTTGTAGATGTACGTGGGCGACGGTAATAACTTACCATCAGGTGAACCGATTGCACGTTTGCCGCCTTTCCCATAAAAAAAAAACGTAGTATCGGAGACACAGGACGTGTCTCAAAACAACCAGAAGCTATAACTAATAAATTGTCCAAATGTTAGCTCTGGCTAAGATTCAAACCCAGGGCTCATGCAGCAGCAGTCAGGTACATGCTATCCGTAATGGGACTTTAGTTTTTATATACCAATCGAATATGCCTTGCATGACCGGGAGGACATCAATTTTAAACAGTATAATACAAAGTAGCAATCCACTTTCGTCTGTGTATTCACTTAAAACTTTCGAGTGGATTTCAATGCGGTTTTCCTTTTTGGAAAAATTCACGAGGTAGCCGGTCTGGACATGTTTTCGTTTCAAGGCAACGACTGGAGTACTATGTACTGCCTGCCCATGTACATCTATGTCGCCGACGAAGGTTAGGTTGGAGCAGCTTTTTATTTATACCATATTTTCTTACTATATTTCCTACGTACTTCCGGAGTTAGGGTCGGATTTTACCATATTAGTGGCCGCCGTGAAAAATTATCAGTATTCGAGTTTCTTTCTTTATGAGGATCGGCGTGGCGTTGATTTATGTCAATTTGTTTAACCTCGAATAGCAATATTTTAATTATGCATAGTTTATATTACATATCTGTTCGTGTGAAGCCGACGCGGTTCGCTAGTCGGTAAATAATAGTACATACATTTATTGATGTAGATTATAAATATTAAAAAAAATACCTAAGGAGTTTGTTTCACCTGTTTATTCTCCATCAGAGGAGCCTCATTATGAAACGGTGGTAGATTGCAAAAAAAAAATCAGATTCGATATTTGAGTGCGTGGGATCTTTATATGCTAATATCCTACTTTTACTTTTAAATACACTAAGGTTATTCGGGAACATAAAATAGGGAAAAACTCTAAATTTCCGCTGTAAGATTAGCTTCCATCTCAGTAGAAAGCTTAAAAAAATTTAGAGTTAAAAATTTTGATTCACAATGTTACAGACGGTTTCTTAAGCTAACTTAATTATGAAATGTTAAGTAAACTTAAGAAGACAAACTTCGAGACGTTTGGGTACTGGCCTATTTCATGCTTTGCCGTTTTTCAATTTACGAACATCTGCCTCTGGATGAAATAATATTTACCATGTGCCCCGAGGCGAGTAATGGGCTCCTCACGATTGCAGTTGATACAGCTGGCTGGTTGAAGTCTAAGGAATATCGTCTTTAAAAAAAATAAAAACTTAACACAAAAAAACATGCTCTCTTTGATCATATAGTGGTGTGGTTAAAAGAGACATTATTACTCTTTTGACTCACTCTGCACTAAAATCTTTAATAAACATTGCATTAGATTTTGTAGTGTTCAGTGTAATTCCTGGTATTAATATTGTAATATATTACACAGAAGATAATATAGTACAAGTTGACAATTATAGTGCCAGTCGCCATTCCATGTGGTTTGAGCATTTTAATAGAAAATAGAATCGAAGTACGGAGTATTTAGCAAAATATGCGATTTCCGACAGATGGCGGAAAACCCATTTCATAAAATATCTTACCGGCTCCGGGCAGTTCTGTGGTCGTTTACGGCCGTATTCAATAACTTGACCTACCAGAGATAGAAATTTGAAATTACTTCCTTGTCAGTCAAATTTCTATCCCTTGTAAAGCCAATCGTGGATATTTAGATTATTGGTGTGATAGAGCCATGCGGCGGCTTTTGCTGCTGCTCGAACAGGTCGGCTCCATCGCCATAGCCATAATAACCACGACCTCGAAAAATACTAGCGTGAAGTAGAGGCACTTTATGCTTGTGGTTTTCATTCGACGAGTGAGTTAACCGGAGGCCCACATCTCCACCCCCAATCCCCCTTCTCATTTTCCCTCCCATTTTCTAAATATCCTTAAAGCTCAGAAACGCACCTGTAGCTCCTCTGGTGTTGCAGATGTTCGCGGGCGACGGTAAAATACACTTACCATCAGGCGAGCCGCTTGCTGGTTTGCTCTCTTTAACATATAAAAAAAACTACCGTAAGATACGATCACTAATTCACCTTCTATTCGTTGTGATTAGGAGAAGCAGTTCTACTATAACTGGTAGTAGTCCACTAAATAAAGACTCTCAATGAAGAAGAATTAATAGCTATGTAATATATCTGTACTGGGGTGTAAAGGAGAATATACTAGCTTTTCTCTAAATACCATTGACACCTGCACCCGGTGCGTCGAGACACAGGCGACCAACTGATTGAGAAAAATTAATTTGAATTTGATGAACCCAAGTCTCCCAGACTTGTGATGGAAAGCAGCATCACGAGGCTACCGGCACTGTGCTCTCTAAACCGTCTGCTCAATGTGGTGAGTATAGATAGTCGAAGAAATAGATACCGGTTTCCTGACGCATGTTTGAAGATGGTTAGCATAGGAGTTGAATAGATGACAACGAAAATGTCTTACTATTTCCAGATATGGTATATAATGCAACGTAGAAAGTAGTAAAACACAATGCCAATTAGAAACAATTCACACTGAGGAAAATACTTCTGAGTTTTTTTTTCGCAGTCTTATACACCGCATTTAAATTGCACAGCAGGGCTTTAACAAGATACCCAGCATAGAGTCAAATTTGAATTACAAAGTCAACCAGCACCTTTTCACGGCGCCACCTGTGATTTCATTTCGCTGCTCTATAGCTATTGTGAGAAATACTAAATATGAGGTTTCCGGCTTCAAACTGGCTACGACATATTTTGCTTTGTGAATCGGGCGTCAGATTTAATAATGCTCCTTTCAGAATTTTAATTAAAAACACGGACATATTGTTTGCCTATTTTTGTTAAAGCGTTTCTATTAACATAACTTGCTGTGAGAATTGGTTTGAATTGTTTTTGTTTTCTACATAGATTGTTTAAAGCTCCAAGCAAAACTATTTACTTTTTTTTGGTCAAGGACTTATATGACCAGCTGTGAAGATTTAAATGAGTAGACTTGTTTAAGGACGGTCAGATAGCCTTAAGAGAATAATATTGATAAAAATAAAATTGATAATATTAAAATTACAAATGTTGTTGCAAACTTATACTTCATCATATTAGTATACTTATTTTACTTATAAAATATATCAAAATAATATTTTTTTAATGAATTTTATTTACAACTATTTAGTACACAAGCGCCAGTTTCTTTTAAATTTCGTTTATTGTTCTAAATGTACCTACAGTTTTTTTTGTCAAGGATTGAGTTAGGTGTGTTAGAATTACTGTGCAGCAGTGTGCAGTTTAAATAGACAGCCTTACATAAAAAACCATTTTCATAGTTAAAATCATAGCTTACATCTTTTTTATATACTCGTCATTCGGTTTACGTATAGCTACTTATGTTTGAAACATCTCTACACAGACAAAACGATAAGGATTTAGAGAATAATTACACAATGTAAAGAGTTACAAACACATGTGTGAATATGAAAATGTCGATTTTTTTATCAATGAAATAAGCAGGATGCATGAAAATTTAAATATGCAATGTAGTTGCATACATCCACTTCGCTTCGCTCAGTGATCTCCGCCGGATTCTTTTTCCCGCTATGTATACCACAGTATTACCTTAAGATACCGATTGTGGGCGTAGATCAGACCAAAATTAATAATTTTGAATACCTAGCGGTAGTCCTTACGTTAGGTAGACTTACCATAACATAATGGCGTCAAACACCTTAGTCTCCACGAAGCCACAGGTATAGTAAACAGTCATACAAAAAAGGAAAATTAAACGCTGTAAAATCCATTATTACTATTTTAGTTTTAATAAACAGTTTATGACACGAGCCGTGGTAGCCTAGTGGTCAGGGCGCTCACTTTAGTATCATAGAGCGCGAGTGACCTGGGTTCGATCCCCGGTGCCGGCACCACTAAAATTGTTATTAACAATTTTAAGTGCTGTATTAACCACGCGCTCAACGGTGAAGGAAAACATCGTGAGGAAACCTGCATGTCTGAGAAATAATAAAAAAAAATATTATTTCGAGGATATGTGAAGCCCGCCAACCCGCACTGGAGCAGCGTGGCGGGCCCTTCCCGGCTCCTAAACCCTCTCTGATACTAGTATTTGAGAAGGAGGCCTTTGCCCAGCAGTGGGCACTTACAGGCTGTTACTTTACTTTTAAACAGTTTATATGAATAACTAATATGAATAAACTTTCAGAAAATATATTACAACCAAAAATTAATAACAATAATTATATTAACATTTTTTTTTGTTCAAAGGTCAAATTAATTAAGACCCGGTACACCGGTTACCTACGTCAGTGAGAGTATACTCACTGACGTTGGTAACTAGTACGTTAGTCACAAGCGTCAGCTCTGGCAACTGACTAAATGGAAAAAATACAACCGAATATGCCAAACATGCTTTGATGAATAAGGCTATGTCCAACTGTGGACTTAAGACTATACAGGCTGCTAAAGAATATGATACAGTAACTGTGACAACATTAAAATAGGAAAAAATAAGAAAGATCTCCAACGGTAACAGCGAGCAAAAGCGGCAAAAAAGTGGGAAAGATGGTAGTGGTGGTACTACTAATAAGTTTTAAAAGCTTTAAGATTTGAAAGCTTTTTTTAAGTCTATATCTGTATGTACATCAAGTTTATAATAGTCAACTGCTGGATAAAAGCCGCTACTAAGGAATTTATTAAAATCATTATCGGTGTGTCCGGAGAATTGGTGCTTCCGAACATTTGCCTTCCCGATCTTTGTGGTCTTCAGATCAGCACAGGAAGGTCCGTTTATCCTGTGGGATTTAAGGCCGAGTAGGAAGCCCAGTCCGTGTTCCCGCGTGCCTTGGAAGGATGGAAAGTGTTGTTTCTCGTGATGGGGCTGCTTAGACTGGCGCTAAAAGGTCACGGATAAACATCTCTGCAACTTTTCATCGATTTATTAATCATTGTCTAGGTTAATCAGGTCTGGCATATATTGATATACTTACATCACATTGTAATTACCTTTTAAATCATCAGAAGTGATAAATGGGTGAAAATGAAAATTTAATAAATAATCCGTTTAACTCAAACGGCATGTGCTTTCTTGTATGTATCATAATAACGAGTATACGGTTTACGTAAGAATAAATATGGCTACTGGATTCAATAGACTGAAAATGTCAATACACTAAACACAACTGCAAGCAACGTTAACGAGCCCATCAGCCGCCTCGGGGCTCGCTGCAAATATTATTTCATTCCAAGAAACACGAACGTAGCTCGAAAACGTTATACTGTAGATATTGTTAGAATCAGAAATTTGTCTGTACAATTTGTTTCATGCCTATTCCTAAATAAGTTCGTCGTTTTAGAAACACGGTTAAAGATGAAATTATACACGTCATATTTTGTTTAAGTATGTTATTTACTAGATTTTACAAATTTCGTATTAGAAACAAGTAATAAAAGTAAAATGCTGAGTGGTCAGGCCACGATAGTTGAGCGGTTAGGTAATCAGCATCTGTATCAGGAGAATCCAGTTCGATCTACCAAGTAGATGGCTCGTGCGATTGAGTTTTTCGAATCTTATGTACGATTTCTATCGCAGGCGTGAACATTAAGATAGTGATGGGCTCACCATCTGTCACGTTGTACCAAATAAGATATTCCTTAGGTTTTGAAATTTAAAATAATGTTTACTTTTATGAAGTGAAATGGTGGGTATGGTAAAAATAATAACAACAAACTTTCTGTCCAAGCTCTAACCTCGTCTGCACGCTGTTGGCTGAACAAACAACCTGACGACCGATTCATCAAATTTGCCGAACTCAACTCTCACATAATTGTAACGAGTGATATGGATTGCAAGTGCTATTTTTCAGTTTCGAGTTTTTATTTAAGCACTCACGCCTATCACCCACAGAGGTGGGTAGGTTTCTATTTGTTACAGAGTACCCAAACGGGCTTCAGCGACCTACTTCACGATCCTCCGGGAGATTTCGTCACGAGTGGTGAACCTCGTCGTCGTGTAACATCGAGTCTAGGAACGTAACGTAAACATGCAAGTGGAACTCGGTGTTCTGCAAATAAGTAGATGTTCGCTTATCAGCGGACGTCAATCAACATCACAAAGAAAGATTTAAGGCTTTGAAGAAAACATCGCGTCACACGTCCGTGATGAAAAATAAGAAATATTTCTCCCAACGTAAACCAATATCCTGGTGTTATGTCAACTGTTGCCATAGTAAAAATTCGGAATTAAATGAAGCTTTAAACAATAGTTTTAAAAAATGTCTCTGAAAACGTCGTCAGCATTCTATATAGGTATGTCAGCTGAGACTTATATATATCATTGGTGTTTTTTTTATTTGTATTTTCACTACGATTAAACCCGGTCAAGTGAGACACGCGCATTGAACCTATACTATTCATAGAAAAGGAAAATGTTTCATTGTTTTTACTTTTTTCATACCTACATAGATAAATAATCACAAATAATTATGTATTGGTATCGTTTGTACTTGAAATTCGACCTATTGACTTTGTAACGAAATTCAACATCGTTTTCATATAATTAGATGGTTTCATGTATATAGTTAAAGCGTTTTGTGTGTAAAATGCATGTTCATTTTGATTAATTTCCACTGAGGGCTACATACACACGTGGTTTTGATTTTTAAAGCACATCTATGTCATAGTATCTTTCGAATGATATAATTTTTATTCCTTTCCCTTTATAATGACTAATTGAAAAGGTAAATGATATAAACTTCTATGATTTTACAGACATTATAAACTGTCGTACTTATGTATGTCATACAAAAGTTTGCCTGTAACGGGATTCAAACACGCAACCCACAGCTTCGAAGGCAGTTTTACTTCCAACTAGGCAATCGAGCCGTTCTTTTATTTTTAATTATTGAAGATTTTTTAATAAGATTCTAAGATAAAGATAGGAGATAGTATTAATGTTTGAAATATTATGACATGATCGAAAACTAAAAAAATAAACACGCTTGAACTTGAAAGAAGTGTGCGTGAAAAGATCCAATCTTTATAAACAAAAGTATAAAAAATCCTATAGTAGAAGTAAATTCTTACATGTACGAGTAACTTCTACTTCTATACTAAATTTCAAGTAGCAAGCTATTGTTGGTATTCATAAAACACAGATAGGGTGTATGAGTAAATGTATAAGGTGGAATGGAAAATATAAATGTGTACTTATATTTTTTTCACTTATATAAAAATGTAGTAGTTTTAACCCGCTTTTTTCACCTAGGTTCGATTGGAAACGTTACAGGTGGTGGGCCTGTCACCATCATAGGGTTGGAAATCGTATATTATTAATTTTAGAAAAGCCCTCCACATATGAAATCTAACTTGGACCTCTTGATTCAGAATCTTTTTAACCACTCGGTTATCGCCATTTAACTGAATATACCCATTATCTTATATCTATTCCTCCAAATGTAATTTAAAAAAACAAGGCTCTGGCCACCGAATGAAGGTAAAAATCTAAGTAACTAGTTCTGGGGAGCAGGGAGAGTGTGTGGCGAGTATGGGTAGACCCTCCAAGTAATAAGTTCCGACTTGTTGTCGCGTTTTTGGAGAGGTCTATGTTCAGTAGTAACTTCAAGTATATTGATGAGACCCCCCAAGAAATATATGGCGGCTTTTGCTGATGATTTTTTGCAGAGGCTTATGTTCAACCATCAAGTGAGCCGCTAGCTCTTATAACACGTTTTCCCATAAAAGAAATATCACCATTTTTATTTTTCTGATAGTTTTGAAACTAAAAATTTAAACACTGAATTATTCTATTTTGATTCGGGCATAAAATATTTCACATAACCCGGCCACCGTCCGCGGACCTCTACATTGAAATGTAAAAGTTCCCAACCAAATGTGTTTTTCTTGTTACCTCAAACTTTGATATTTCACCTAGTTTGCATTCATAAATGGCTGCCATAAACGTCCAGTGAATGCTAAGTTGAAGCAATATTAGAAAAATTGGCGCTAGTTAAAATGAAAATTTTTAACCCGCGGTTGAAATTCGCTTTGCGGTGTAAAATATTATTTGCTGGGGGCCTTTGTTATTGCTGGAAATTACTATCGCTCTAGTTGCCTCATGTACACAGAGTAAATAAGTGTTCCAGTTAGCAAATTAAATTTACTGCGTTACAAATTTTATTTAACCTTACATTTTCAATGTTATGTTTTGAAATACATGTAACTTCAATTGGTCAATTAAATTAAAATCATACGTATTTTTAAATAACTAAAAATTACTAAGTTTTGTGTAATAATAATAAAACAGCAATAATTGAAGAGAGATATAATAATCATAAATGTAAATTTCAAACATATTTTCTGTTATAAAACGTAGAGAATGTAAATATGCATTTATTACCATAATTATAATATCGCTCGGCTGAGATGCCATTTGAAATTAACATATGTATAAATTGTTGGTTTTAAATCACCGCATCTAACTCGGAGAGTATCTCTATACTGTCGCAAACGTATTAAAGACGTTATAACACCTACAGTGTATACAGGGATTTTTTTATTGGATTACTGTGAAAAAGCGCTATTAGTAACTTGATGGAAAGTGGGTACTGAAGCCCATGGGCACCTGCTAACAACTTGAATCAAATAAGTTTATAGATGCGTTTTCATCCCGGAGGACTAAAATGGATTACCTCGGAGTCTTTAATTATACTGGCTCTATACCTTTTGAAAGAGTCTACCACCTAAATTCTCCTCCCGTATACCCCTTCTCATCCTCCCTCCCAGCCAGTAACGCACCTGCCGCTCCTCACGTATTGCAGATGTACGTGGGCGACAATAATCACTTACCATCAGGTGACCTGCTTATTTGTTTGTTCCCTTGACCAAAAATAAAAAATTATTTGCAGCGAAGAATCATTGCGGATCCATTTCAAGGTCTCGAAAGAAGAGCCTTGAAAGTAATGAAATTACTGGATATATGAAAGTTAATGATTAATGAACGCTTTGTAGGTCATTAAGATTTAAAGCTAAGGAGGTCGCCTAGGAGGAAGGAATTAAATAATGTTTCTTGCTAAGCACACTAGTAGAGCAGACTATACTGTGCTTGTTTAGGCAGTATGCTCCGGAGCAACAGTGGACCTCAGGGTCTCCTTATGAGACCACCAAGGAGAAGCCATTAAGAAACAAATAAAATGTAGTTTGGAGCTTCTATCTTAATAGAGAAATACGTATAGATTATTTTGAAGTATACTGATATGTAAGTTGGTCTTCTATTTATTAGGTACTTAAAGTGACATAAATTTTCTCTTTTTAAAAAACGTTACGCTCCAGTAGGAATTTCTCCTGTATTGCGGAGACAGTTTACATACATAAATTGCACATAGACAAACACCCAGTCCTAAAACAATATACCATACAAATACGAGTCCCGTGCGGGAATCGAACCGAAATTATAGAATAATTAAATGACCTCGCCGAACACTAACAAGTTAAAAACCTTACCACGTCGCTTATAAAAAAAATAGACTATGCAAATAATCGAGTGCCCATTTGTTATACGTATGTTCTCGGCCGTGTCAAATTACCATTATCAAACCGTACCGTACCATTATCAAATTTGTAAAATTCAATGAAATAAATGCCTAAAAATGCTTAGATACTGTACTGGTAACAGACTCGTAAAATCACTAAATCGCAAAATCGATAAAAATTACTCCCTCACGTAAAACGAGTTTCGGGTATCTACGTATAACACCGAGGTGGGAAATGAGACCGGTGGGGCAAAACATTTATCGTAAGTTGCGGTCGTTGCGCCCCTCGCGTTACATTCATTTTATGGAATGAAGGTGTTACGGCGTTTAAATATGAGGATTCTCTGTGTGCATTGCTAGTATACTGGAAATAGACGCTGGATTTTATGGAAAAAATTCAGTAAAAAACAAAATGGGAATATATATATTTGCGTCGCAGATCAATTACATAATTGTTTTTATACGCATATTGACCGGGATTTAAATGATTGACAACTGATTATAATGTATCCTCGTGGTAGATGCCTAAGGCGAGCTGGGGTATTCTTATACAAGAAAGAGTACGTATAACTATTACCTATCTAAGTTCCTTTTTGTCACGTGCTATAGCTAAACGGGCTTCAACCTTCTGTTTGCCTCTATCGGAAAGAACGTGACAGTTGGGGTGTCTTGTTACCGATTATGGCCCCCAGAGCTTTTCCCTTTATCGACCCTAACGGCACGCACGGAAAGAAATCGACTGGCAGATTCATACGCCACTTTCACACTTCACATTAATTGAACTGTTTCACATATTGTCGTTTACGACCATTATTAATGAATATATTAGATTATGTTATATAACACAGGCTGTGCCCCGCTTACTATCGCGTTAAATTTGGATTACTCGTGTATTCATACATATGATGAGTACACCACCAAGGTTTATGGTTACTGTTCCGCTCCCATGGTCCCTAGTTTGTCGTACCCTATCATAAAAGACTATCTAAACGTTTTTTAAAAAAAAATAGGAATCGTAGTTCCTGAGTTCCATTCAACGCAACTCGAATAATACAAGTCTTGTATTATAATACAAGTCGAAGTACATGTTTAAATTTGATAAAACATAAAAATTTTATAAAGAGAAAATATTTTAACTCCTTTCATTTTTCAGGCAAAGTAGTGAAATAACGAGTTTATAGCAAGGCCATCTGCGCCAGTAGAATATCTGTGTGATGACGTGATAAATTGAGTTTTCTCAAGTACTCAATATTGCTCATATTGAAAATCGCAACACACACACATATAAGCCATCGATATTTCATGTTACTATAGCAATACAGACGAACTCTTTGGATCAAGGAAAAACTTTCAACGTATATGATATTCGTTACTTTAAGGAACTTATTTTACCGACGATTGGCACCGAGATATATCAAGACCGGTCATATCTGTAAAAGAAAATAAAAGTAACTTACACCTCTTTATATATTTAAACTACGAAGGCAGTATATGATAGATATCTTAAAGACTACTTATGTAAAATCATACAAGCGTTTAAAAAAAAAAACAGTTTTAAGTACACGCAATCTGTGTACTATAATACGTTAAATCTAAATATAAATTAGATAACGATATAATATAAATTTAATAAGACTGTTTATTTTAACCGACAAACGCATTATTTCTAAATAAATGGAAAATAAATGAATTACCAAATTTCACCTAAAAGCTAGGTTCACATTTTTAGCAAAATTAAAAATAAAGTGCTGCTAATCGCGCGACGTTCTGTGGTGGCGCCTGTTCAATACGGGAAGACCTATTGGTAGGTCTATGTGGATGGATATGGACTAGCGAAAGTTGATGACAGTAATGAAAACGTATCTTAAGCCATCGTAATAACAGCAAATGAGGGGTAGTACGTATCAGTAAATAATTAATAAACATTGTTTCGAGGACATGTGAAGTGCACCAACCCGCACTGGCGCTGTGTGGCGGACCCTTCTCGGATCTAAAACCCTCTCAGATATTTGAGAAGGAGGCCTTTATCTAGCAGTGAGCATTTTTAGGTTGCTGCTTTATATATGAACATTGAATAACCAATTCCGATTTTATATTTGCATCTAGTACTTTATTTTTTCGTTGCGGTATTATTTACAATGTCTAAGATCCAACTCTATCTTGACTATTTCGCTACTAGAGTGGAATCACTCGTCACTGGTTTTATTAGTTCTTACCATATTATCCGCCATTGTGAGGACAAGAATCCATGCATATTTCACTTTATTTTTTATCTTTTATTATATTTTATCGTAACTCGGGCTACCTGCAACTTACAATTATTAATTTTTGGTCCGATCTACGCAGAAAGTGCTTACAATACCCTGAGGTCGTGCAGTGGTATGCTTGGTTTTAGATTTAATTTTATTTATTACAGGATCCCAAAGCCAGTGGTTGAACCCAACAATCTACTCTATTAGGATGCTTTTTGATTTCAATAGCCTCGCGAAACATCCTTGGCTAGAACTTTATTTGAGAGGATATGTGGTTTATCAAATCATTTATGATTGCTGGAATTTTTTTTTCTTTAAATCTTTAATATTGCGAATCAAAATTTAATATCCCCCTTGGTACAAAAATAACTCTGGTAGCCTCATTTTCAATTAAGATTAACTTTTCCACCAATGTCATTAAAGTGAGATTCAAAAATAATTGTATATCGTTAGCATTTTTACCTTATTCTCACAGTGGCCATTTACATAGCACTGGATAATTTTAAGTTCATGCTGCGAAAAGGTGTAGGCTTTTGTAATTCAAATACTTTGTGCCGGTATCTTTTTAAAGCACTGCAGCGGATTTGAATCCTACTTTACTATAACTGCAACATTTTGCGACCCAGTATTAATTGAGGTCTCTTTTCTTACTCTTTTATAAGTTTAACACAAACTTCAGAAGATTCAGGGGTATAGAAGCTTGATTGTGAATATGGTCTTTCTTATATAGGGCAAATTAAAATATCCGTAAGGACGCGCGTGAAAGAACATATAATTGACGAGTGCATACATTGTGTTAACGTCGGGAATATAAAAACAAAATTAAACGAGATAAAATCCGTAAATAATAGTTTCATTTCATTATTATACATTTTCCAAACAAAATTAAAAATTTTCTTATTCCACAGTCGGCCAAAGTTATTATCCCCATGTTAGTTGTGTCTATATATTTTTTATTTATTTTGGATTTATATTATTTTTTTAAAGGAAGTATATTAATATTAAAGTAGAAGTTAAGTATTGATTTTTTTGCTATATGTAGGTACAATTACTAAATCATCTAAAATGGTAAACATTTGTAATTTTATTTTTGAAATGTACCAAGCAGATTGATCTATTGCCAAGTTATTGAGAAGAATATTGTGAGTTTCTCGACTTATCTCTTGCGAAATCAACGAACAGTGGATTTTCTTCGTCCTAAGAGAATAAAGTATGAATATTGGCACTTCAACGAACTGGTAATGTCAATACTCTACGAAACATTGTTAACGAGTCTTCAAGCTCCCAGTCTTATGGTAAATATTATTTCACCCCGGGGCGGGCAAACTTCATTTGAAAAACGGCAACGCAAGGACTTTGTACACTATGAAAACGCCTCGAAATTTGTTCAAGTTCTTATAATTAGGTTTATTATAAGAAGCATTTTAGAATCTTTATTTTGTTTAATTTTAACCACTCTAAGTTTGTTAATATAGTAAATGTAGTGTCTTGTGCTTCTACCTTTATTTTAGCGTGCCGTGGGTTACATTTATATTAAAAAGAAGCTTATTCAAATGAATCAGTAACCAGTAAATACTGTGCTCGAGTCGTATTTATTTATTCTTTATTGTTGACCTTAAGCTTACGGTTACAATAGCTGGATTTCTCAGGTGCTCGTATTTGATACTGTGATCATGTATCCATCTGATAACAAGAATGCAGAAGGTACTTGTGAAATGCCTATGTATTCTTCGACAGCTTGCTGATAGTCCACTCCTGGATATAGAGCTCTCTAGTGGGAGGATTTGCCATAATCGGCTTGGCAAGCAAATTGATTATAGCACCTTGATTTTGATTGATTTACCTGACATCTCGTACGCCGATGCTTGTATGTAAGTTAAAGAAGATTAAGATGCAACTATTGCATCTTTTCGATCGATGCAATTAAGTCAATATGCGTCGCGACAATGTGAACTCCATTGTTAAGATCCGCTGTGCTTACTTTAAGTGTAACTACACAGGAAATAATACAACGTGCTGACATTAGTTAAATCAAATTCACATTTAAATTCTAACGCGGTTGGGTGTAACGGACTTGGTAACATTAATCACGCAAATTTCAGCTCTAAGCCTCTTGCACCGACGGGGATTTCATCCTATCAGCGCATGTCAATCAGTATTACAAAGAAGAATCACCGACTTGGCGTCCGACAGACGTGTGACGGACAGGGTGACAGATTACTCTCAACCCAGACAAATGTTTGTTTCCTGAATTCGACAGATTCACCGAAAACAAAAGCTTGTGCGATTGTAAGATAGCGTTTCCATTTACAGTATTAGCATTCATAAAGTACAGTAGGATTTCTCCGAATCAAGGGAAGCATGAATACTAATCCAATAGTCAGAATTTCTAAAAGGGTTCGTCGAGTTTTCTAGAAGCTTCATTTTCGATATTTACTTAATGGAATAAACTCATGTTACAAAACATAGCTATATACGGTTTTATGAATTAACTGTTATACTTTTAAACTGTTTAGTAAAATTATAATATCTTGCAATGAAAAATAAAATAGTAGAATATATTTAGGTTCATATAGATATTTGATAACTAATTAACTTATATTTGAAACCAGTTTTTTTTTAATGCTTTGGGTCGAAATTTGCCATTGAAATTCACAATGTGATATTTCTAAAAGTCAGCCCATTTTGCACCTACGTATAGGTGTGCTAATTGAATTCAATCAAAATAACGAATAATGTAACATTCATTGCATTGATAAGCAAAGAAAACTTTAATGAGTTAGTAACAAAGTCTATTTGCTGGGATCATCAGTCAACGCATAGAACTTTCCCCAGTTGAACAAGAATTTAAGAAGATTTTAAACCGTTTCGTTGTCAGACGGGTTGGCCATTGCAGTATAAACCACCTCTTACCTTAGATGTGTCTGCTCTTCAAAGGTCTAGGTTGTGGAGGCTGGTCTGCACGAGTTCGCTGTGCACTTGTGCTTTCATTCTGGGTGAAGGGTGGTGCACTTCTTCTCTTCTAGGTAATATATACCATTATTTTATTTTTACATTCAGAATTGTGCAAAGAAACTTTATTCTAACATTAAAGTTGATTGAAATTTAAATTTATTTTTATCCGTCGGTGAACAAAATATTTTCCTGTAACGACACACACGAGACGTGTTGTATTGGTGGATTCTCTCATACAGTTCCCACACGGCAATTGCTAAGATTGTTAATATCTTGGATTGTTAAGAAAATAAGAACGGTGTGAATTTAATTTTTAATTATATTTGGGAGATGAGACGGAGGACGAAGAGGGGGAGAGGGCCTCCGGTTACCTCACTGACCGTACGAAACGTAGAAGCACAAGGTGCGAGGTACTACCCCGATCGAGCCGGCTTATTCGAGCAGCAGAAAATGCCACTTGGGTCTACCACGTAAGGATTATTCACCTTACGAATCTATCCAGTATGGCGTATGGTAAAATAATCGACATCGAACATCGAATCAATAAATTGTCTCTATTGCTCGTTTAGAATATCTTATAACTTATTTTTTAGCTTTACTTGGAGTAAATATGGCTAACACCTACCCGAAGAGTCTCGCGAGCAGAAGGCCCGCAAGTTAGGATCTTATAATTTTAACTATAGTACAAGTATAAGAACAAGATTGTGTAGTGGTTGACGTGAATAAATCTAGAGTAGAAAATATTTTCCTTGCTCCTTGGCTACATTACATAAACAGTCTTCCACTTAAATTCACTTTATAACATGCACGATTTAAACGGCCGTTATTCTCTTCGTCTCCTCGGTGAAAACTTAAGTACCACTAAGAACAACCGGAATTCTCGGAACATAAAAAAATATTTGTAAACTTGGATGAAAAACACTTACATCTTGCGCTTTAGCCAACAAAATGTTCCTGCCATAAAAAAAAAGCCGCCATAATGTACGTAGAAAATTATTATAAATCTTTACGGCATTACCATGGAGTAACTTACGGAACTTTGCTCTTTCTAGAATCACTTGGTAAGTGGGTTATAAATCACAAGGGCGTACAGAATGATACTTGTTTTAGGACATTTCTCGTTTATTAACGGTGACAGTTTTTATGTTATTGAGAAAAGAAAACATCGATTTTTCGATATCGTTTCGTTTTTCAATTTTATATTTTAGGTTCTGAATATTTTTTAAATTAGATTTGTGTCATTACCTAGGTCGAATTTTCGATGGTGAGTTAAGACGAAAAGCGTAGTATCTAAGGCGAGAGAAGCCCTTTGGTCACTGTGAGACACTTATAGGTTTCTACTTTACTTAATTTTTTTTTATAGAAGAGGGCAAATGAGCGTTGACGATGATGTCTTCCTCCAAGGTAGCCTTGAATTTCCGAATACTATTAGCAGTGGTAACTGCGTAGGATATATTAAAGTGCTGTAACGAAAAATAAGTTTGAGACCCCAGAGCCCGAAAATAGTAATTTGTGCTATGCACAAATATTGACTTCGGCTGGAATTTGCACCCTGCCCCAAAGGCCCAATAGGCAGGTACCTCTAAGCCACGCGGTCGTCAAAAATCTGATGATAAGTGGTTACCGACGCTTATGAACTTCCACTACACTGGAGTTGCAGATGCGTTGCTGGCCTTTGAGAAAGGAGTAGACCCTTTCCTTGAAGGTCCTTAAGTCGTAACTGATCGGAAATACTTAAACTAGGTCTAAATCAGCTAAAATCTTAACAAATTTCGTATACATACAAATTATAAGTTAAAGCAATCTATTTCGTAATATTTCAAAAAACTTACAGAGGCTATTTAACAAAGCTGAAAAAACCTTTCAAATTATACCATGTTTCTCTAATATCTGAATATCCGCCTGTCAAGGATCAAAGCATATATTCGGAAACAATATTTAACAAGCTTTCCTGGATATTGTGTTGTCTTTTGCCAGTTATCATTCGTTGGTTTTTTTTATATTTAATATATTTAATCAAACAACACACTCTTATAACTTTGATTATTTAATATTTGTTCGTGTTTAATATTTATTATTACTTGTGTGTCAACCTGCAAGATTTATTCTTTGACGATTTATTCTATGATATATCATTATAAATTTACTCTATCGTTACTATATGAAAAAAAAGCGTTTTATTTTAGAGCTATGTTGAATAAATAAATGAATTGATATGATTTTTATTCGTACATTTTAGATATATATAGATATAAACAAAGCATTTGAATTTTTCAAAGACTTTTACACTGAGAATAAACTAAACCAAATCTGTTTCAATAAAAATAATTTGTTTAATGTTGGATGTACTTTTATTAAATCTCCACATAAGCGCGATTTTTTTTAGCACCGACCTCAATGATTTCGAAGTTATCTCTTTTTACGTACTCCCGAGGCGCGTATTTGAATTTCCAATTGGTTGCTAGCATTTTAAATATCCAGAGGGCTGCGTTGAACCATTCAATGTCGCTAAACCGTAAAATAATATGGAAATTTAAATCACATTTCTTTTTAATTTGGAATACCAACATAAGTGTTGATAGGAAATATCTGGGGTATATTATATGTTCCGGCGTGTGGTACCAACGAATCTCCACCAACTTTCTTCTCATGGGTGTCTCGTGTGGAAATCTCATGGCGAGCTCCGAGAGGAAACACGAAGACGAGACTCTCCTCTCATCGTGTTCTGTCTCACCCTGGAGACAAAAATCCCGTTTGTTTAAGCTGAGTCATCCAAATTTAAATCACATTTCTTTTTAATTTGGAATACCAACATAAGTGTTGATAGGAAATATCTGGGGTATATTATATGTTCCGGCGTGTGGTACCAACGAATCTCCACCAACTTTCTTCTCATGGGTGTCTCGTGTGGAAATCTCATGGCGAGCTCCGAGAGGAAACACGAAGACGAGACTCTCCTCTCATCGTGTTCTGTCTCACCCTGGAGACAAAAATCCCGTTTGTTTAAGCTGAGTCATCCAAATTTAAATCCGTAATATTTACCAAACATTATAACCACAATAGTCGAGTAATTAGGGGATCTGCCTCCAAATCAGGAGATTCGAGTTCAATTCCCTATGTACAGTCGGATAGGGTAGGGAGAAGATCCGACAGATATGGGCCCATATCCGACAGATATGGCCCCATATCCGGTGGCCCATCCGATAGGTATGGCCCCCTAGCAGTGGAGTTCATTCAACGCACGTAGAAGTACGTCTGGGTCCTTGGGTTGCGTCAGATGACGCTCAAGGTGTTTTGTCAAGGTTCCCGTTACCCTCGTCGCGAAGAGGCGAAAAGTGGGTTGCAGTGCCAAATTCCAATGGAAATCGGTAATATCACCTTAATGTTAGTAACCCTTGTGGTTTACTTATTTGATACCGTCTATATCATTTTTGAATTTATTTCTATTACAAAGAATCATACAATGTTTTAAAAAGAAGAGCAGTATAAGGATGATATTAAACATAAAAGTTGTTTTAACGGTTCTATAAATTGTCTGAAACATATCTTATTTATGTGGAATAATGAACTTATACAGGATAACCAGCGGGGCTAAATGAGATAGTTCAATCTACGTCGTCACGCGGACAGTGGATCGGGGTGCTCGCTTGGGCTAAAGTTACTTTATTGTTTGTGTCGCCGATATCTTAGCTTTATACTTTGAAATACAAAATAACTTTATAAAAGTCGTATTTGTTTTTTTTTTATTTGCCTTTATTGTCCTCTCATTATACATTATATATATGTCCTCATGACGCTCTGACAATTTACGATGAGTGATGAAATTCAAGAATAGCTACAACTCTACTTGTTAATTCTACTATCATCGAATAAACTCAACACATTGACAGGTATAACCTTATTCTTGCAGAAGAATTTTGATAAATGACTAGAATATTATATTAAAATGTTCACATATCCGTAACTCCTAAGTAATTGGTTCGAACAAAGGGCGAAATGCAGGGATAATACGGAGATGTTTAGACAAAGTTTAAACGCGAAAAAATCCTTTGCGAGTCCACACTGCCACGGTAAAAGTCTTTAGTCACTTGTGCTACTTAGCAAATTGCGTAAACCATCGCGCTACGCTTTTAATAATTACATTAATGAAGTGAATAGTGAAGTATTTGAACGTTTTCAGCGAGGTCGTTTTGGCATTGAAATAAACCACTAACTATCAGTGTCAACCACACGTTGTGTAGCAGACATTTATCGACTTTGCCACTAATGGAGCTGAGCTATTTGCTGTAACAGATTTTGCTCTGTTATCCGCACTTTAAACTGTAATGGGACTATTATGCAGGCCACTTTGCGCCCGGCAACTCTGGCTGTATAAGTTTATGTGAAAGAGAAAATTAAATAATGCCAGGGTGGTTTAAAATGCACCGTCCCCGATCTGATCTAATGATGTTTTGTCTTTGTAATGTTTACAAAATGCTAACCTCAAAGTCGTTGCATGATAAAAGTAATACAATCGAAAATAAATATAGTACGCAACGTTTGTCACCTCCGATGCAACGCGACGCGTCTAGAGTAGGCAACGTTAAACACTGTTTGTTTAAATAATTGTTTTATTAAATGTTTTGCAATGTTTGTTTGTTTTTGCGTGGCGTCTTTGTGCGATAAATTTTTCTTTCTTTCTTTCTTTCAACGGGGGGATGCAGATCATTCAACTGACGTCATAAGAGTTAATGTCGAATGAATCTGTCCCGGCACAATCGGGAGACTAGAAGTTCGTATAATATTTAAATTAAGTATTTATAATTAATTTAAAATTATAACACTGTCTCATGTTATAATGATGTCACTTTAATTCATTTAAAATATAATTTATATAATTCAAATGTGTAGTGGTCGCTCTGTTAGGTTATTGTTAAAATAATATTTACGTAACTTCCACGTTTCATTGTGCAATGTGTACTCGCCGATGCCTAAGAGTGCTTCACACAAACGTTACGCCCGCGTATCAGGGCGGTTCTCACCGCCCAGAAAGATCGCCGTCAACACGGCCGTCCGAGTAGAGGCCCAGACTACTCTTGATGCTCCATAGACAGCTTATCTAACAAATTTAAGCAGTATATGTACAGAGTGCTACTACAATAAATACTCTTGCGGCCTCAAGGACGCAAGCACAAAACCGACTATGCTATATGTACAATGTTGCTGAAAGTCGTTGGATGCAGGTAGCTCGGGCCAGTGCTTTGTGACTTGTGACATGCTGTATTATTGGTGATGATAACACGCAAGAATTGTTAAGAAGAAGCAGAATTGAATTACGAGTTATGAAAATATCCTAAGAAAAGTCAGAAGGTTTTTGTTCGAATTTCGAAGATCAGATTTTCATCAAGATGAATGAAAAATTCTTTCAGGCCTTCCATGCCTTTCCTGTAGCGTGTTTTCCTTATTCATTTGAAATATAACATAAAATGAGCGACATTTTGTATGTCTACTTCTCGAACGTCCATATATCAAATAAACGAGGTTTATGTATCTAAAATCGGTCGCTAAAGATCATTTTAAGGTACGGTCACAAGGGTTAATGGTTGACCCTTTTGAACAACAAACCTCTTAAAATCGCCGAAAACACAAAGTCAAATAAAATGTCAGAGGCATATTATAAAGGTTTTGCTGTAGGCCGAAAATCTGAGAATGGATTCAGAGTGTTAATTTAAGAATCGTGACCTTGTTTTATACTCTGTACGACCGCCATAAAACTCCAACCACAGACGTACGAGTACATAAGTCGTTGATTTGTAACATTTACGTCTGTAATTTGTAACAGTAAGTCTGAATATTGTGTTCGAAGTAGGTAATAATACCATTTGGCGCCAACTTACAAAGTGATTGTTGTTTTTTATAAAAAAACATATTTTTGTGTATTTCGAGTGTCAGAATTCTATTTTAATTTAATACCTTTAAGTATTCGCAAATATTAAAAAAAATAAGCTAATTTGCGTTTTGTTTCTGATATGTACTCATAATATATATCTTAATACATTTATAGCACTTACCCATTGAGGTAGGCAGAGATTCCGGATTCCCACTTAGCAAGACTCAGCACAGCCAATCGAGCCACCGCAAGCGATTTTTCGCCTCTCGGGGCGATACGAATAGAATGTGAATAGTGGGTACATTATCTAAAACTATGAGATCTAATAGGGAATATATAATTTGTTTGTCTGCAAATGGAAATTTCACACTACAATAGACTGTCTAACTAATCAATGAGGTTCTGGCGAACAACATACCTTAGATAATCCTTCCGAAGCTGTCGAATCCAAAATGTACGAAAGGGTTATTAAGTTATAGGATGTATTCATCAGTGCAAGTTATGTTTACTTTATGGAAATTATTCACTGCCACCCATAGCCAATTTACTCTCAATCATATTTTCAATTTATTTTTACCGTCATTTATATAAATATGCAGTGTGCGAAAACCCTTTATTAATATCAAACATGATTTGTCCTCGACTTGGAGATGCCCTTGTGGAGCATTTATAATGTCTGGTGCTAATAATAATTTTCAAGTATGTATGTATGCTTTAAATTTTGTAATATTCCTTCTTGCGAACCCACGGGCTGTTATGTTAATTTACCATACAATTAGTAGTCATATAAGAAAATGGCTCTTATTGCTACTTACTACAAGCATTGCCCTGTTATCTTCAAGAAGCGTACCGAAGCGCAAATAGCCAATTATACGTTATTAAAGATACGCTCTGAAAAGTATTTTCAACAATTGTCAGAAAACTCTTTCAGGATTTAATTAACGTCAGAAATTTATTATTCATGCAATTTCAACAAAAAACTGAATAATAGATTCAGTTTTCTGATAGAAATTACTCCTAGAAATAGATTTGTTTAGAGAAAAGGAAGAAGCGGAAGCAAAAGGGTAAAAATAAAACCAGGAATCTTAAAGTCGCTTATATTTTATTCAAAGTGACCTTTATAAGGGAAGCTGTTATAAAATGAAAATTAGTATTTTCATTTCAGTTTAAAGAATACTTTTTTTTACTCATAAAGACAATAAAAAATTAAAACACAAAGTTCATAATTTGTATCAACTTTCTTTTGACATTTTGGCTTTAAATAACGATGTCGTCTGTATCAACTGTAGTTCCGACAAAAACCAAAAGAATTATAATCACAAGTCTTTGAGAGATTTTCTGTCTTTTGAAATAGAAATGACGATGTTGTAAAACTTCCTTTCAAAATAAAAGTAAAGAAGTACGTAGAAAGAAGTCTGTAAATATACCACGGTTGAGCTAAGGCCTTCTCTCCATTGTATTGGAGATAGTTTTAAAGGGTCCGCCAAGCTTTTTTGAATTTTAGGTTCATCTTAAGCTATTAAAATAACAGATTTCCAAAGATATATCACAGGGTAGTCAAACGGGCTTCCACAATTCACTTTTCGCCTCGCTGGGAGATGGGACGTGGTGAGCCTGGTCGTCTGTTTTCGAAACTTCATTACTAAGCGTTTTCTATGTAGTTATAGTCACGGAGTCGCTGGGAAAGAGGAGTTATATATGATGATACGCCATTGTCTTTCACCTGGCTGGACCGCACCGCTGATGCGGCTGAGGTAAGGCCACGGGGGTAAGTGTCGGTACTCGCCTTTCTTACCTCCATGGCCTCTAAAATTACCCAAAAGAAGCGTCCGTTTTCCGGCGCACCTTGCCATAGGGAAGAGAGAAAGAGAAGAAGTACTCTTTCCCGAGGTGAGGCCTCCTAGGGCACATGCAGTGAAGGCGCAAAAAATGAGGTTTTGGTAAATTCAAGCGCGACTAAGCCTGTCCTTGCCCCCATGGGGGTGCATATAAGTTAGGTATTTCCTCGCGTGTAATAAAGGTGGCTATGGGCAGTTTTACAGTGACTATTACTTTCCAGGTGTTCATCAGCTAATTGATGGTGTAAGAAAAAAATATTACACAATAAAATTCACACCTGTAAAAATTCAAGGGGAAACTCAATAGTTCATTGACAACGTTGAATAAATACATTGGCAAAAAAAAATTAAACAATGTTCTACATGTAAGGCATACTGTCTTTTGCTTTTTATGACACCCATGCTGAAACATTATATTTTAATCATTATGGGCGAAATTCCCTGTATTGAGCATACATAACCTACATTCTAAAGATACAGTTCGTTAAGACTGCTAATTCTAGACGTGTTGTAATAATATAAATTCTATTGTGTCTATACGTGAAGGGTTGAATGTTGAACGGTGGGATTTACAAGTCACAAGCGCCAATAGCCTTATGAGTTAGGGTGCGGACTGTGAAACATGACATCGCAGGTTCGCGCCCACTATCATTCCACTATTGTCGTAAAACAGTCCAGATACAAGTTTTTAGGAGCTATGTACAGTTCGCTTAATTATAGTATTGATATTTATTTTATTTGTTGATGGTACATAACGAGTAGAAACTATAAAGAGTATCATTTTTGGGCAGAATTTTAAAAACGTTTTTTTAATAATGCAAACGTAAAAGTAAAGTAAAGTAAGCAGCCTGTAAGTGCCCACAGCTGGACAAAGACCTCCCTCTCAAATATCTGAAAGGGTTTTGGAGCCGGGAATGGCCCATCACGCTGCTCCGGTGCGGGTTGGCGAGGTTGATGCAGGCGTGCTAATCTGCATATATACTGATTCGACTTACGAAAAGGCAAATTGTATGCAAAACATATAGTAAAATTGAACACTGTACTGAACTGAATACTGTACGTAGTAGAGAAGAACTGAAGCACCTCTGGTGTTGCAGATGTGTCGTTTGCCGCCTTTCCCATAAAAAAAACTCAAGTTTACAATTGTATCAACCAATCGGATGGCTGGTATTTCGTCCAATAGAAGCTAATCTATCACAGTACAGCGTTAGACAGAGACAGCGACTAACACGCTCTAATTAAATAATCAAATAATCTAAGACAGGTCATTTCGAAAATTTGTACGCTAGAAACCTCTCCTAAATACAAACAAGAAAAAGTAAATAAAAAGTGTTTCTCTTGACCACCGCTTCCACGCTTATTGTAACGTTGAGCTCCCTCAAACTTGATACTCTTCTTTCCTACGCTAGTTCTAAATACGGGTAACTTGTATCCAATTTGATATGATATCGGTGTGATCTTTTGGTAAAAGCTATATGTGAGTGTGTGATTTTAGTAGTATATATTTAGCAATTACGAGTAGACATGTACTATATGTAGAGAGTTTATATAAAATTATCAATTTAATATAGTGTTAAGTAGTAATAGTTAATAACTGTTTTAAATCCTTATTTTTACTTCTCTGTAATACTTTGTCGACTTCTCGCAACACTGTGCAGGTCCACTGTGAGGTGGGTGGTCGTCCAAAATGAAAGAAAGTAAGAAACTTTATTCATCCCGCAACAGCGCAGCCTTATTCTACTATTGACTACACAACGTTTAGATGTGCAGGGTTTCCGCTCGAGGACCTGTCTTACCTAACGGCAGCAGTTTTGCGAGCTATGTATCTGGCACACTAACACTTCAGCTTACAATTAATAAATACTTTAGTCGTATAGGTAACCCAGTCCTGCTGCAGATATCATCGTTGTACATTATAGATAGTCCACTGAAAAACGTTGAGCTTCTTCGTAAGACCATATGAGTAAATTACTGAACATAAGCCATTCAGAGGAACTGCTAATAAAGATCAACATTCCTTTCTATAAAGGCCATAGTACCCATATTCACCACGCAAGGTTAGCTGGAAGGCAGCAACCAGCTGAGCGCAGTACCGGTACCATCACACTGATTACGCCATTCCCTTCCCATCACTGGCCTTTGGGATATGGGTTCAGTACTTATTCATATTTGGGTCGCCAGGGCCTCGTTTGTTTTGTAGCAAAGAAATAGTATGTAATAATAATAATATTTATATTACCCTTACACCCCGAGCTTCCTCTATGATAATCGGCAAATATTTATCATCATTTTTAAATGCTATTAAGATCTATCGCAGTTGCTCTTATTATGAACATTAATAAACCGTACAAATTTTTTTTTATTGATCTTATCAAAGTCAACAACCTATATTGAAAAGTTCTCGAAAATTACTTTCAACGGGAATATTGAGAGTGTGTTATTTTTTTACATTTATTTTAATATTGCTTCGCTATGGGCAGAGTTTTTACCTTAATCGTTTCAAAGATTCAGAGAACTATCGAATTGAGTTATGAAAATGTCATGCCAGGTAAACAGTAATTTGATGATTTTGCTTACAATACTTTCTGAAAAATACTTTACATATATTTAGCTCCGATGACAGAGACCTCACCTTGAGTTCACTAGAAGTGCTCACATCTGAAATACAGTCAAAAGTCTTGTTTGATATGATATCAGCACGTGCTTGGTTCGTGTCCATAACTGAGATACAATAAAAAATATTTCGTGAACATGAGAAGTCCGAACCGAAAAAAATCCATAGCAGGCTCCAACAATCCGAAGCTGTTTGACTACATTGTCACCAGGCGGTAAGTGATGAACTGAGCATTAATCAAAGAATTAAAATATTTTTTACAATAGCCGTAATGATACAATTCGTATTGAAATACTTTTATTTCCGTTCAGGCTCCAACAATCCGAAGCTGTTTGACTAATATCGGGCTCGCCTCTTAATACTGATGACAGTAGACTGTAGTGTGATGTTCTTTACGGACACCTTAATATGGCTATTAATTTTTTAACACAACCGCGTGGCTTCACACTAAGGTTCTAGGTTCGAATACCAGCCCTAATATGTATTAGTGCATATCATAAATTATTGGTTTTGTGTCTGGTTGTGATGGGTTGAGGCCCAGTCATTTACAGTACAGCAATGTCTATCTCCTGCGGTGTTGATAACTGTCAATGGTGTGCGGAAGTTGTCGCTGTGGTTGGAATCGTCGCCAGGAGGACATCGTCATAAATATCTTTGTTACGATGAACAATCTTAAATTGTTTCGGTTATTTATCTAATTGTGGTTGCGGTTGTCAACGGATTCACTTACGAGTAAATTGTGGCTGCGGCTGATGTTCACAATGTGAATAGACTAATTCAACTATATCGTTAGCGTTTCACTACGACAACATTTAAAAGAAGAACTTATAGTTGTCACAGAGATTTGGGCGTAGTAGTTGATAAAAAAGGACAAAAAACTAAATGTGACATATATTATAATAGTTACGAAAAAAATCTCAATTTAATTTGGAAAAGATTTTTTAAAAAAATATTTTAAAAAACCTTTTCTTAAAGTATTTTGTTAGTGTAGAGATATTCTTAATTTTTCTTATTTTTTCTACCTTAAATCAATTATTTATAGCCTGCTTCTCAAAAGTATTTCAAAATTATTCTCATATGTTCGAAAAGGGTCTAACCGTTCGACAAAGTTAATAACATGCGGTGAATTTCAGCGAATTTGTGTGCATGGTTCAGTGAGCAAACATCAAATAACGTCGCGTTTTCCACCACGCCCGTTACACCAACTAATTATAGTATAACTTGGCTTACCTTTCCAGTTTCAAGTATTATGTGAAGTTGGGATTTTATTGCAAAACTTATATAAGTTATATAACATGATTGTATAACGTAATCAGAATTTGGTGTCGGTGAATTGTGACCTCGTGATATTTGTAAGTGGTGTTTTTTTAATGTATGAATTATGTAAAACATTTTGTGAAATTGTATACAAATGCTGTATTTTTTTTTTTTATAATAAATATGGTGAAATTTTGTCAAAGCTTTAAGAATAAACAAAGATTTCTTTTACAAATGAAAACATTATTTTGTTGACATACTCCTTAGGAGGTTATATATAGCATATAATAGATTGGATAACGAGAAACGAGAAGAGGGTTAATAACCCTTCACGTGTCATAACTTTGAAACAGTTGAAATAATGTAGTTATGAACCAGATCAGCACTGGGGACACTAGGAAGAGTTATTTTATTTCTTCTATTGGTTCTGTATGAGCTGCGACTAACTGACTTTAGTTGAGTGTACAAAAATCGCAACTACGTGTGTTTTAATATTTTAAAAATAATGTCTTTGTCAATACTACCATTCAATAGTCAATGATATTTTCCATGACCTCATTTGTGATTGAACGATAAACACAAATTCGAACGAATTTCTCGTCAGGGATGAACGAAAATTGTCAGAGGTGCAAATTATAGATATGATGGCATATACAGAATGGATGCGACGTTACGATATTAAATATAACCTCATATTCTACAGGTTATTTCAGAGTCATACTCAAATATCTCTTATATATGTGCAGTTTAATCACAGGATATTTTTTTAGTTTTTGTTTTCTGCCTCAAAATATATTTGCACTACTAGGTAACTAGGTCAATAAAATCCTGCAAGATCACCGCTCATACCGAGGTCATTAAACTATTAGTCATGACGGATAGCGGTTAAGTTTTATTTGAATTATTAGGCTATTAACTTTGTTTGTAAAAAGGTCTCTTTTCTATTTCATTCAATAAATAATTAAAAATTTTGTATTATATGTATATTAGTGTGTATATCTCCATATATAAATATACACTTCTATATTAAAGCATAGTTTTTTTTTGGAGTATCCCTATTATAGTTTTTTATACTACGTTTTGCACCTCCCAGCTAATTGTCACCATGACAAGGGTTGACTAGTAGAGGATGCCACTTGGAATTAAGTCCGCCTTTTGTAACCTTTAGCTTAAGTTCATCAATAAAGAATAGGTAAATAAATAATTAAAATTTTTGTATTATATGTATATTAGTGTGTATATCTCCATATATAAATATACACTTCTATATTAAAGCATTGTTTTTTTTTTGGAGTATCCCTATTATAGTTTTTTATACTACGTTTTGCACCTCCCAGCTAATTGTCACCATGACAAGGGTTGACTAGTAGAGGATGCCACTTGGAATTAAGTCCGCCTTTTGTAACCTTTAGCTTAAGTTCATCAATAAAGAATAGGTAAATAAATAATTATAATCTTTTACACTAATACATTTTTCACTAAATGTCAATAAGATCGCATCCAATCTGTATACATACATACACAGAACATTATATTAGTATACATCATTATATTAATATTAATAAAAGTTGCTACTTGAGAACATATAATATTCCTTACACTATATAGTGTGACCCTCGGTGTCTAGTTACTACTAAAACATAAATTCTAGAATATATATTTCAAAGGTTTCAGGTTTATTGGGTGGAATAAATGAGGTAAGCAAAACACATATGTCTCTTTGACCGCAAATAAACACATCTCGGGTGTGTCCCTTTATGAAAACTTGCTCTAGTATTATCACGATAAAATTAATTAATAAGCAGTTACCCTAAGTATCTATTTGAAGCATCATAATGATACTATAATAAAAATGTAAATAGTTTTTAAGAGTTCTTATTGTGTATGCAAAAAAAAGGATAAGCTAAAGAGAATCTAACACTATATCTCATCCCGTGGGTGTCTTAAACGATTAAGGGAAGGGAAGTATTCCAAGCGTTGCGGTTACCGCGGATCCTGGTACTGTATACTGTTTAGAAGCCGATAAAAAGAAATAGACATTTTCATAAAAACTTTTGTAAAAGAAATCTATACTTAACATTGTTATAAAATATGAAGATGTCGCTCTGTTCGAACTGTGTGGTTGATATTATAGTGCCGTAAATGTATGCGCAAACACTAAGGCACTCCCTTGTTATTACCTTCCAATATCCGATGTAACACTCATCCGATAAGATCGGAGGAAGTGTCCGAAGCACAGACAGAGACACGGGACTAACACAATACTACAAGACCAGAATATCAATAATTTATGTTGATGCATACCCTCATTTGCCCCACCCAGCGCTTATGGCCCAGCAGTCAGGTACGATAATCACTGAGTCACATGGTTGTCGTATAAATAAATACATATGACAACAAGGATGTATGGTAGCGACTAAAAAATCTTCCACCCTATACTTCTCAAGGGTGTAGTAAGTGGGAAGAATCTTGGAAATCATATATTCTATTCAATTCAATTCAATTTATTTGCATAAAACATGGCAATATAAATTTTGCACATAAGACAAGCTAGTATTTTTTTTTTGTTATTTATTTATAATCCTTACCGTAATTATAAATTAATAATTAAAAGAAATTAGTTTTATTATTTATATGTTAGGTATTTACGAGTATATTATTATATTGAAATGGTTTAATATTATTATAATTAAATACATGTTATGATTATTAATTATACTTTTAAACTTATTCTGCAAGGCGTTAACCATCACAAAGCACATCAGGCTGAACAGCACAGTGTAAGGTGCCAGATGCCCGTCGCAGTATCGTTGGGTGGTCCGCTAAGCGTGGCGCTTACAGGAATTCTACTGGCATAAGCCGTGGAATTAATAGCTGTTAAATCATTAAGCGAAGTAGCATTAACTTTAGTTAACGCTCTGTAGCCACCAGCGGTTTGTCATTAATATTAAAAATATGTTTTTCATTGATCTTAATGCTGAGACTCGACAAAGGATATTTCGAACACAGTCAAAGTAACATCGCAGTCGAAATTGCTGTCTTTTCAAATTGCGAAAAGAATGGAATTTTCCTTTAGCGAGAATTACGTTAAATTGTGATGCGGCAAAGCGGTCGCCTTTAATCCTGGTAGAGATTTGATTTCATTATAGGGACGCTTTCACGACTTAAGCTCCTTTGACAATACCGATAAGTGTAGATAATTACGTCTTTGTGCGTTTAGCTCACGCGTCCAAGTGTTCAAATGCGTTGTACCTAAATGAGATCAATAATGTCTCATTAAATGAAAAGGTTTCTTTGTGGTGAAATAAACTACCACTCCACTGCGGATTAAGGTGGTGGTAGAAGTTGGCTTGTATATGTACCTAAATATTATAATGAACTGACGTTATTACACTGGTTCTAGATGATTTGCATCAAATTGTAATAAAACATATCGTGTTAAGCCTCGATTACCGATCGGTTAGGGAATCTGTCTCCGAATTAGGAGGCTCGAGTTCGATCCCCTATCTAGAGTGCTCGTACCAATGAGTAATCGAACCTTACGTACAACCTGTCACGTTGTCCCTAATAAGCTCTGGTGAAAGTGTGTTGAAAAAATTTAAATGTCTAGATCTCTGAACACACCACCAGAGCTTATGTCAAATGTTAAGTTCGAATTAAGCTATTTCGATTTCAGTTTGGTGAATACCATTTTAAGTGAAGACCATTGTTTCAAAGCATTCCTTTCGGTACTAGAAAGGAATGCTTTGAAAAATGTAATTTAATCTATTCTAGTCAAAAATAATAACTACAAATGCATATATTTACATCTCATTTCAGCTTGTACGTACATAAATTAATTTGTCATGTGTTAGCAGAATTTACTTCAGAATAAAAACACTAAAACATACGCGGAAGACGTATGGCATTAACCATACGTCCTCTACGTAGTGAACATTTATCGACTTCACCTCTAATGGAGCAAAGCTATTTGCTGTAATAGATTTTACTTTGTTATCCACACTATAAACTGTAAGGGGACTATTATGCAAGCCACTTTCAGACTTGTGTCTGAAACAGTATTTTGTAATTGTTATCAAAAGTAAAAGCAAAAAATGTTTTATATTCTGTTACAGTTTTCACATACTCACCACACTGAGCAAGCGGGTTGATGTACTATACCGGTGTTACCTACCGTGCTTTGTCCATAACTAATCCATATATATCCAACTGAAATATTTTTTTTTTATCGAATGGTGGTAGATTACTTCTTCATCCACTCTTACCCATTTTTTTCCACCAGACAGCAGTGCAGCGCTACTGTTGTGTTCCGGTTTTAAAGGTATAGAGAGCCAGTGTATTTACAGGCTGTGAGGTATTCCATCCTGGTGCACAGGGGTTGCAACGCAACTGTAACCATTTACCATTTCCATGTGTCTATTGGCTGCAGTAACCAATTACCATCAAGTGGAATAAATCTCAATCTAACCTCTACGGGTGGTATCCTAAAATTCCTTCACAATTTACCGAACTCAAATCCTACATACACCAATCTGTAGAATATTGGGAGCATCTCTACTGCGACGGTAGAGGGCACTGCCCTCACCAACACCCTTGCTCAGAGCGGTGAGTATGACTAATGATTCCTGTAATGAATGCTGGCTTTTGTAAGCGCTTGCTCAGAGCGGTGAGTATGGCTAATGATTCCTGTAAGCTGGCTTTAGCTTATATGTCTCTCCAACATATCTTCTTTATAAGTCTGTGTAAGGCCACTATTAGAAAATGGGTAATTAAAGAATTCTGTTTTGGCTGGCATAGCACAAAAGAAAGATCTGCCCGCACTTCGCTGGGTAGATACTCTCACACTATAGATGCTTCTCTCCACCACCGCGAGCGACGAAGTAATATTATGCCACTCAGTTTCTTCCCATGGGTGTTCTAAGTAGCTACAAAATTAGAAAATTAAAAGTCTTGAAAATATATGGTAATCTCACGGAGCCAACGCGGGGACGAAACACCTGGATGAGATCTTCTGGACAGGTAAAAGGTTGCAAGCCCGTTAGGCTCCGTTGAGTCTTGCGCAACTAGAATCTGTTATCTCTGCCTACCCCAAGGTTAACAGACGTGAGTGCTTATATTACTTCGTGTCATCATCATCATCATCATTTCAGCCTATCACAAGTCCACTGCTGAACATAGGCCTCCCCCAAAGATTATTATATATTATATTAATTCTTCAACAAAAATATCCTTTATTTTAAGTCGACACACTCGCTTATTTTGAGAGCACAATGGCACAGCTGTTCGAAAGTTTCACCCATATCGCGCAACCGTTTAATTGTATTTGTTCCATGTTGTTCTTAATATTGTACAATTTATTTCGAAAAGTTAATTTCTATTGTTCTAAAGCAAACAGATGGTGAAAGTTTAAGGTAATTATATATCGAACCTTTACTCTGTATAGACTTTGTCTCGTTTAACACGTTTATGATTTAATAGCCTTAACTTAATCAGAAGAAGACATTTTCTCTTGACCAATATATCAAAGATATATTAAACATTAACTTAGAAATATATTGTTTATTTTTCATTGGTCTTGTATTAGTCCACTGCTGGTTTAGGATGTACTTAATGCCAATTTCGATCACGCGATAATTTCAGATTACAATCGGCAGTTGCCAACAGCGCAGGAGATATTATAGTGCCGCAAGTTTATTTGGAAACACAAAGGTACTCGACCTTATCTTCCTACATATATATAGATATACATATATGATCTAACGCATATACGATAAGATCGGAGGTAGGTTCAGTGCAGTGTCAGAGACACAGGACACTTTTTCAAATAATTTGGCTTCGGCTGGAATTCGAATCCATGTCTCAGCAGCCTGGTACGCTAACTTCTAACCTTCGCTTCCATAAGCTACTGCTGGATAGCTAAAACAAGTGCCAAAAAACTGTTGTGAAGTGTCAACATTTTTTTTTTAATTTACCACGGTGAAGAAGCAAGTTGGAGTGCGTATTACCGTCCGATTATTAATCACAAATCTGTGAGATTTCGTTTGCACGCTAATCTTCTCCCTCTACTTCATCAGCTTCCTAATAGTCCACAGCTGGGCTAACATAGATACTCTGTCTTGCGAATCATTATAGACATCAACAGATATAGCTAGCACCTCGGACCTGTGTGTTTTTAGACTGACACTAATTTGACTAAAATTATTTTTGTAGACACCCGTCATTAAGTTATCGCCGAGCAATATCTGTCAAGTTTTTGCTTAAAAACATTTCGACGAGTCAAAGAACCCTTGTTTCTGCTTATGAATATTAATATCGAGGGATTTTTCCATTACCGACCGCGTGATGGGACGATTGAGTTGAAAATATTTCCAAAAGTTTTCATTCATTGCTAAGTGATTTAGAAATCAATTATTAGCATACTATCTCCGCTCCTATCTTATTTTAAAATAATATTAATAACTTTAAAATATTGAATAAGTAGCGAAATATTTATTAAATCCTATGACTTGTACTGAATAAGCTAGGAAGATAATACTGAATAAATTCATGTGGAATTATAAGCATTATTTTTTTTAATTATTTAGAATTTTAATAAATAACATTATGGTTTTTAATGATTTCTAGTATTTACGCGATCACTACAAATTTGAAATGTAACTATTATTTACGGATTTTATCGCATTTAATTGTGTTTTTTATATATTCCCGACGTTTCGATTGCTTTACAGCAGCTGTGGTCACGGGGGAACTGAGGGGTTAGACGTCCAGATGTCATAGTTAACTCGGGCTACCTTCAGCATTTATTTATTAGCTTTTGGTCCGATTTACGCAGAATGTGTGTGATACTGTAAGTATTTCATAAGATATTTTTAAGTTAAATGTAAAGCTTGAATGCATATTACATTCGTTTTCATTGAAGTCTCATATTTTTAAAAATTGACGAATATTCTACTGCATAGATAACTGTAAGTCCAAAATTATGTACACAATGAAATAAAAAAAATATTATAGCAATCAATAAAGAATATATAGAAAATATAGAAAATAAAACGTGAATACATTCCGTACTTTCGTTCATTAATTGATGAATGATGACAGAAATTAAGATTCAACTATGATTTTGTTTTCCTAATTTGATTCATAATATATGTGTCATACTTAAACTGTTCGAATTAATATTTGAGTTAAGTTAGGACATTCAAATTAAATTTGAGAATAATACGAGTATATTAATTGAGTGTATAAATGTGGATAATGTTTCACTTCTATTGAAAACATAACATTCAATCAAAACTTCGCCTATTGATACCAATTGGATGTTTCACATATGAAGAACTACTAGCTGCTCCCACATAAACTTTTATACGAACCTAAGTAAATATGCCAATTTGGTTATGCTATCAGAAATCATTTTCAAAAGAAACTTCACGAAAGATGGACGAAATTATCTTTCACAAGAATTATTTAGTTTGCTACGTCTTACAATATTAACAGTCGATTACAAACTATTGTTTTATTACGTGGTAGAGCCAAGCGGCGGCTTTTGCCGCTGCTCAAATGGGCAAATGGGTTTAACTGATGGTAAGTAATTATTATCGCTCACGCATATCTGCGACACCAGAGGTGCTGCAGGTGCGTTGCTGGCCTTGAAGGGTATTTGGGACATGGGAGAGCGAGGAGTGGACCTCCGGTTAGCTCACTCACCGAACGAAACGCAGAAGCACATGATGCCTGTACTGCACGCCACTATTCTGCTAGACCTTGGTATCGACCCGGTCGAGCCGGCCCATTCGAGCAGCAGTAATAGCCGCCGCTCGGCTCTACCACTAACAAAACAGACTATACATATACTGCTTACGGACAAAATGAGTCCTAACATCTAAAAATAATTAATATATTAAATAATATTTTAGATATTGCTTACAAAGACACATCAGTCGGTTGTTTTTCAGATATCTCATTTCGCGTAAAGTAAATTTGTCTGATATAAAGGACTGCATGCAGTTTTGCAACATTGGGCCAATCCTGTTCCAACGAGCTAGACTGATGGCTCGATGTCAGCGGCTCTCGCTTTCCGGAATATTCATTTTGGAACATTAATTTAAGAGCTACGAGCTAAATTGCATGTCGGAGGAATAGCTAAAATACGGACTTTAGTTACCCTCACATTAAATCTTTATTGATTCCTTTTTTATATTGAAATTAAAATTTATTTTACGCGTTTAATTTTAAACTTATTCTTACTTCGCGACTGAGGACATGCATTTTACGATACCCATGGAGATTCACCAAGACTAATATCAGACAAATCTTACTCTAAATATCTAAAAGTAAATCATAAAACACACATCTGTGATAGATAAAGTAATATTGCGGATCATTCTCCAAACATGGGAGAGGCCTATTTATTGCTGTAATAATTTTATGGCCGGATATAATAATGACTCTCATTTTAATAACGATATTGACATTCTAGTCTACTTTAGCCACTGTGAAAACTTCCGAATCATATAACTTCGCAAGATAAGTTAAAGTACCGCAAGGGTACGCGCAAACACAGAGGGATTGACATGTCTTTAATTGCCTTCACCCGATTTAACGCTAATGCGATAAGATCGATGTGAAGAGACATCTGTGAAATAAGCGACAAAAAACTGTCTGTGTGTTGCACAAAGTTGACACCGACTGAGATTCGAACGCAGGACTTGTGGCTCAAATGCGCGTACTGTCAGATACGTAAATGTTGCACCTTGGCCACTAAGACTGTAGCCATTGTGGCCAAGCTTGGCAGCTGTTTAGGCTAGTTTCGCAACAATTGTATTCGCTCAATACCGAGTTATGAAAACTTTTGACATTGAAATAAAGTGTCGTGAAAATTGTAAACTGTGTCAAGTTACTAGGAACGGTACCCTAATAGCGTTTTATTGCTATGCACAATTTAATCAAAGAATATTAAGCACAGATCTGTACAAAGATACAGATGTAATTAGACCTAAGATTCTCTTGTTATTTTCGAGTTAAGAGCGTTGAAACACCTTTAGCTATTTGCGTAAATTTAAATTTGAGTTTTAATTGCTCTCTGTCAAAATTCGCTTTAATTTATTTGAATTAGTGATTAATTTTTAAATTAAACTTTGCTTATGTTACAGAATCAGCAGTTATAATTTAAGTTGTCCCTAAAAATGTAAGGTCGTTTAGTATTTTCCAAAACTACTTTAAGCAACTAATAATATTGCATCTTAATGAGTAGATTTAATACTATACAACTATATATAGAAAATACATATTAAGTGAATTTTGTATTTTTAACTATAGGGTTACTCCAATATCAGACAAGACAATTATTTGCAGGATGTGAAAATAAATACAAAACCTTGTTCAGCAATGGACTGGCTATTATTTCTCAGACATGCAGATTTCTTTAGTGGAGGCCTATGTTCAGCAGTGGACTTGTGATAGGTTGAAAACATGATGATGATGATGCAGTTTTCCTAAAAAAAAAAGTGGTAAATACTGCAATTAAAATTGATATCAACAATGAAACTAAAGTGAGCGCCCTGGCCAATGCGCTACCACAGCTCTAGGTTACTGTATAATATATTAACAGCAATGTTAACTTGGAAACTTTGTTAAAGAGCTACTGATTAAGTAATTTACTGATAGAAAATTAAATTGACAATTAATCTACAGTAGAAATTTATATTACATTAGAGTTATATAATAAGTATATGTGCTAATTGTTCCATCGTCATCACAGTCTGCTGAGCTCAGAACTTTTTTAAATGAAACTGTCAAGCATCCCAACAGGTGCTGTAAAGTACCCGAAACGTCAAGATTTAAAAAATGTAATTAAATTCGATAAAATCCGTAAATAATAATTTATATTTTAAATGTGTATACTACACATACTGCGTAAATACAATAAATCATTATTTAACAATTTTACTTTTTTAAATTAAAAAGTTCTGCTACATGTGCCATTTCCTACATTTAACACGTAACGTATTTTTCGTTAACTTCTACTTCCAATATTTTGGTAGTTATAATTAAACACTATCCTGAAGTCGACACACAAATGTTAGTCCTTTCTTATCAAAATAGGAAAATAAAACCGAAATCAGCAACATCTAAGTATCCCACAGCTGGACTAAGGCCTTTCACTTCATTTGTTAAGTAAGTTTTTAGAACTGGCAGCAGTTAACCGTGTTGCTTTAGTGCAATTGGGTGGACTCTACATGTACACGATATAATATTTTTATTTGTACTTAAAATTACAATTCACAATGTTAGCGGTACTGGGATTAGACAAAAACGGGCTCCGTGACGACTAAGTTATCACAAAGCATTTAGTACTTAATGAGTTTATAATACATCAAAATGGATTCAGATTTTTATAATATTTTTAACATTGTTTGTTACGATCTTTGTGCGATATCTGCCAAGTTTTCGCCTAAAAGTATTTCGACAAGTCAAAGAACCATTGTTAATGCTTATGAATATTAATGTCGGGAGAAATTTTCCATTACCTACGGTGCGTCATAAGACCATTCTTTCAGATTGTATTTATAAAAGTTTCAATTTGATTCTTTGTAGGTTTTTGATTAGTTCATTTTATCCTTATTTTCTGCAAAACGTATTGAAATCGCTTACTGCTCATTAATATACTCAAGTGCTATAGGCATTTAGGTTGGGCATATCAATTAGAAAATTTCTGCTTCGTAAACCAAACATAGAAGGGTTTAATTAGTAGTTTCTATAACTTATCTCACTATCTAACTAACGGATTAGGCTGATTGATGCCGCAAAATCTATCTAGACAAGTTAAAAGGAGCAGCATCTCTAGTGCGAGAGTGCTGGTACTGCGCTCAACAAACCGCTTGCCCAGCACGGTGAGTAGGGAAAAATCTCAGTTGCTCGGTGATAAGGCCCCGAGGACAGCAAGTGGTGGGGGCTCCTAATTTTTACGGAATTACAGATGGTGTAGGCAAATATAACAGATAGCTTATAGCTGGAGACTGAGTCTCTGACGGAGAGGAAACAGACGGAAGACCGTCCGTTACATTTATATTTTTATATATTTTTTACACGTGTATGTCTCGATTTATACATGGCTGCAAAAAGAACAATGTATTTAGCAGAATAGGCAAGCGTTACCACCGCTCGCAGTCGTTCGTACATGACATACACACAATTATTGTGTAATATTGTCGAAGGGCGAAATAACTCGACGTTCTCCAATTCGCAAGGTGTATACGAAGAAACGTCAAATTTCCGCTGATGTTCAATTATTTTTACATAATATACAGACAGCCGTTTTGACGTATCCATTAGGTGCTGGTATGCTTACTTTTGTTGGGGCTTTCGTGAAAAGCTTGTGTTCGGCAGTGCAAGTGCAAAGATCACGAAGTATTACGACAGTTCAAAGTAAATGCAGATAACTTAACAAATACCTAAACAATGTATTATTTTGCAAATACCTAAGCATTCTCTCTTATTAGTCCTGTCTCAGTTTACTGCTGGCCACAAGCATTTCCCAGAAAGCGCCAGTAAAACCTAGTATGTCTTTCTTGGAACATTTGTTCATCACGTTGAGAGAGTGCAATTTCGGTGTCTTACCAATTTCTGCAGTTAATCAGCAATGCAACTTCTGTTGTGTTCTGTTGTTGTTGTTCTTCGGCTGTTGTGCATAGACAGCCAGTATAATTTTGTAATTATACAGTTATACGAAGAGCGGTGGTAGCTCAGAGGTCAGGGTGCTCGCATTAGTTTCATAGAGAGGGAATGACCTGAGTTCGATCCCCGGTGCCGGCACCACTAAAGCTTTTAATAACAATTTTAAGTGCTGTATTTATCACGTGCTCGGCGGAGAAGGAAAATATCGTGCGGAAACCTGCATATCTATAACTACGAAGGGTCAACACCTTTGCGATTGTGTGAAGTGTCGTAATATATTATGTATACAACCACTTTTTTTTACCGTGTGCTTTTACAATATAATTTCTTAAACAAATTAATTCTTCTAGTTGACTATCAGTAACGAGATTTTATTTTGCTATACGATTAATGAAATGAAAACGAACTCGATGTGGACTTTAATAATTAAATATAGAACTAGAACGCTAACGACAGAGGTTTGCAAATAAACTAAATTAAATAGACAAGCTACGTCCCGACCTTCACCTAAATTCAAAAGGAAAGTACATTCGTACAATTCGATATCAAATCTTTGGATATTCCACTAAACATTTCATAAATTTATGTTCGACCTTAAGAGCCTGATTTAGATTTATCGTTCTCTTTGCAATAGTACAAAATTACTTCACTGACCTTCAAGATTTTTCCTTTAAAATATAATCTTATCACGTTATTGAGATAGATCAGTTATTGTATTAGTGGATACTGCTGATAATTTTGGTCCTGGTGGAGATCGTTGAAGTCATATGCGGGTACCGTACCATTTATGACGAGGGGGCATAAGTTTTAGCGAGATTTTGAAGTTCCAGTCGCTCATGTATCAATGTCGACGACAGGTAATTACGGAGGATTCCACGCTTAGCAATATTTGATAAAACGGCGATTGGTCCTTAATACAGGAAGTAGGACTGTCGAGTCGCCTTAAGCGACTGGACGGACAGTCGCCGCACGAGTCATTGACCTTCCAGCTGCTGCAGGTGCTATGGGAGTACAGTGCCGGAAGAGAGCCGACAACCGAGTGCCACTAATGTAGCAGCATCGAGAACACATACGCTGTAAGAGTGTCCAGCATAAGATGAGCTGCGCGGTATCTCGTCTAGAGAGATAGCGAAGATTATTAAGGCGTATACATCCCCATAATGGAGCTGGGAATTTTCATTGCTCCCAAACCATTTCTAGAAAAAATATTGTAATAAAATTAAAACTTTGTTTAATTAATATTTTGAATAAAATACAAAAAAATGGATCTTTCGTCCTCATCTTCTCCGTCAGAAGAACCTTATTACGAAACGGTGGTAGATTTTTAAAAAAATACGTTTGACAAGAGAAATGTATGTTTCTTATGTTGAATAAATTATTTGACTTGATTTGATATAAAAAAAGCTCTCCAAGGTAAGCTTATCTAACTAAAGCAATACTAAGAGATATTGTAAAGTAACTGCGTACGTTTTTTATATTATTTGATATAACTTTTTCTACCTGTAGCTGTAACGGAACGTATCAAAAAAATAAGTGTCAAACGTCAGATCGTTGACATCTTTCTTCTCACTAATGTCAGACACGACTCTTGAACTTTGGTCATCATCATCATCATCATCATTTCAGCCTATCAGAAGTCCACTGCTGAACATAGGCCTCCCCCAAAGATTGCCACGAAGTTCGGTCCTGAGCCGCCTGCATCCATCGACTTCCCGCAACACTGCGCAGGTCGTCACTCCATCTTGTGGGGGGTCGTCCTACACTGCGTTTGCCTGTACAACTTTGGTCCATACATATTAATTATTAAACATTGTTAACTACTTTAAAATAAAACCACCGAAGATTCAAGAATTACCTTTTTCTACAATATTAACATTCATAAGAACTTAAACATATAGAATACGAATAAATATTTCGGTTAATGTGAAATCTTCTGCTGAATAATATACGAAAGGTTTTATTAAGGTAAATATAGATACAGGAATAAGTTTATAGTTAAGCTTCCCGTGCAGTCAATGTCGTCACGCTACACAAAACACAATTCTTATCGACAATAGGACATAATAAAATGGGAGTGGAAAACTGCGCTGTGTCACGGAATCCCGAGCAATCAGTTCATGCCTAAAATATATGAATAAAGTCCGAGGTAACTTAACCGTTCCGATAACAATAATGTTTGCAAGCAAATGTTTTATATTTCTGTTTTCCCAATTCTACACAACTCAGTGAATAATGTATAATCTACTTTCCTTTTCTAACTGAAATCTTCTATCGAATGAAATAAAATATATAACCTGAATTTATTAAGAGAAAAATATATTCAATGTTTTCGTCGTTGACCCGTAAACAATCAACATCTGTACATAGCTGTCTTACTTCTATGCTAGTTCTAATCAACCGCTCTGGAGAAGAGTGGCGTACCCTTGCCGTCTACATTTTCACTCAAACAATATTTAAGAAGAGGCCTTTGCACAGCAGTAGGCCTTTACATGCTGCTACTTTACTAAGTGATGAATGTGATAAAAAGCTTTCAAGAAATTGATGCTGCATTTTGGTGGCGCTTTCTTGCAAAGACTTGTCTTCAACAGTGGACTTAAATAGGCTGATGATGTTGATTATGATCCTGCTCACTCTATGGACCGTGATATGTTAATGTTATTTTAATTCACGATTGAAATTAAACTAAAACCAGATGCAGTAAGAGGGATAAGAGTCTCAATACATACGCAACAGAAAATGAATAAGTTTTGCTTCAAAAGTATAACGGTAGAAATCGATGTGATTTGTTTATACATAAACTTGTGAACACAATCTGACTAGATGGTCTGAAAACGGGCTCTACTGTTACGCCCATGTGTCATAATTCGTTTGATCTACAATTTGCTATTAACTAAAAGTATAACTCATGACGTGTTAGAACAATGGATGTTCCATTGTTATGACACATAATAGTTTTTTTTTACTACAAGCAAATAATAATCTACTGTTTTTGCATTTTGAATTATTATTATTATTATTAAATGAATCAAAATTTTAGTGTTAATACTATTTTACAGTTAGTCCTAAGGGACTTCAAAACTTTTCATTGAAATAACCACAAACTGTACTTGTGCTACAATTGATGATGCTTTAAGGTGAAACAGGAAAATTTATATAAAGTTCAGAAAAATGAGGAAGTTTACGAGTACGTAGTTTAATAATAAAAGAGTGCATCATATTTGAATTAGATCTGCGATCATCTAACCGCTAATAACACGACTATTTGGCAATAAATATCAAACTGCGTCCCAACTACGATAACTTGGTTCTAGTTTCGACATAAACTTGGATTAGTTAAGCCATTAAAATGAATTGGCTTTGTAATATAAGTAAATTAATAGTATATTAAAAATTAGGTTAAGAGCAAAGAGAGCAATCTAGCGAATGAGTATTCTATAAAGAATTTTTTTATAGTACTCAAGTGATTTGTAGGACGTATGAGGTACAGTGACGACCTGCGCAGTGTTGCGGTAAGTCAATGGATGCAGGGGGCTGATGACCGAGCTTTGTCAGGAGCAATCTTTGGGGGAGGCCTATGTTCAGCAGTGGACTTGTGATAGGCTGAAATGATAATGATGATGATGGTACTTGCGATTTTTGATGTCCACCACACCAAGTCTGGTGAAACTTTATCATAATGGAAATTATCATTAACGCTTGTACTAATTTCAAAATTATTTCCTCCCCTAAGTTATTAATATGTTTAAATAAAAAAACGATTTCGAAATATTTACATATTTATATATGTATATAACTAAATGTAATAAGAAAAAAGAAACACTATTTGCATAACTAGTACAACCGTTTATAATAATTTTCACAAAGAAATCGTTTCATTTATAAAGTTTTCACTGTTATATAATCTCCTTCTTCTTCTACAGCCTGTAAATAGTCCACTGTTGGAGGTAGGCGTCTCCAATAGAGAGGATTCGCTGCTATCACCTTGCCTATGCCGGGTAACCTTGCACAACACTTTAACAATAACTTAATAACTTAATAAACATATTATATTACTCGTAATAGCATAATAACTCTTTATTTTGTTTATAGTTTCTTAGCGTAAAAAGTGATCATGGTTTTCATATGAAAAACATTAAAGTGGAATCGTCGCGCCGCTCAACCAACATGACACGTTTTATTTCAACGGACGACGAGTAGCTGAGCTTGATTTGATTTATGCAAATAAAACACCAGAGGATCTAGGACTCTTAAAATTTAAAAGGGTATAAAAGTCAGGGCTCATTGAAATATAGCTTCAATTTAAGTCTTCCTAATAAATTATATTAAGCCGAAATAAAATATAATTTACTGGGGTAGTCACTTTTACAAAGCCACTTCTTCAATAGTCAGTTAAGTAAATATTAAAAAATAATATTAGTAAAAAAATTGTAATTGCCTTTATTACATTTTTATTTTTTGGTTTATTAATACATGAACTATTAATTAATATATGAACTATTTATTACATGAAGTATTTGAGGAGGCCTTTGTCCAGCAGCAGGCACTTGCAGGCTGCTACTTTAATACATGAATTTGTTTGTGAATATCGAGTGGAGTTTTTATTGACTCCGACGTCTAACGCTAATATCCCAATTGGTGCGGACTGCGAAATATGGCGACGCAGGTTCGAACCCAACATTCGATATTTGTTATAGTCGCGAACCACTTCAAATACAAGATCCTACGACTTAGGAGTGATTAACATGAATATTCTTAATTTTCATTAAATTAGTAGCAGCATTGGTAGTATTCTTAAAAAACAATCATAAGCCGGTGATAATTCGCGAAGCCAATACGTGTGGTACCCTGTATTAAAAGCTTAATATTTAACAAAAAAATGTATGGCTAAATGCAACCTCCAGAAAAGCTGTTATTACATTTATCAACGTAATTATAAAAATTCTAAATGCTCTAAAATATTATGGGTTTACTGTTTTGTTTCAAATAAGGCGCGTTCTCATTTCAATAATAATTTAATGCAGACATAAATTTAAATGTGAGTGAAATCCGATATTAAACACTCCAATATTAGTAATTTTTAAAAGCATATAAAAATTTTATTTAGAATAGCGCTGTTTATCCAATTCTATTTAAAAAATATTTGGTCCTGTTTGTATAACTGGTAAACATTCGATTCATTCTTTTTTGGGGCGAGCGGCTCTCCTTATGGTAGTGATTACTGTCACCCGCGTATATCTGCAGCACCAAAGGATCTGCAGGTGCGTTGCCGGCTTTAAAGTATACTTTGGGGGATGGAGATTCGTGAATGAGGTAACTGTCGTCCAGTTACCTCGTTCACGAAACACAGAAGCATCAGATGCGTCTACTTCACGCCGGTATTCTGCGAGGTTGTGATACTACCCATGTCAAGCTGGACCATTTGAGCAGCAGCAAATGCCACGTACAAAAATTTCATTCTTTCATCGGCCTATTAAAGTTCGCGGCTGAATATAAGTCTCTCAGAGAAAGCACGAGCCAGAGCTGGTATAAGCACCTAAAGACCTCGCTCCAGTGACGCTGGTCTCCGCCACTAATTGAAAGCGCCAATAGCCGAATGGGTCTGGGTGCGGACTACGAAATATGATATCGTAAATTCCAGCCCGCCATTTGACTATTGTCGTCAACCAGATACAAGCTGTAATGCTTAGTTGAAAGGTTAACCGAAATATTAGTAATAAATAGCATTGCTAGTATTCGTTTAAAAAAATTATTAAAATTAAAGAAATTAAAATTAAAAAAATACTAGTCCGTGTGATTTGGATTGTTTTTCCGTCTCATTCATTCGTCACAACCTCGTTTGTTAGCCAGCAGAGAGCAGAGGGCACCACGTACAGGTGAGTCTGGAACTCGATGAAAAAGAATGGTCTATTCCCCCTTATACCCCAACGGCCCGTCTCGAAAGAACTGTAAAAAGGATTTTTATTCAAAATTTATTCAGACTTTTTAATAGAAAAATATCGGCGTCGTCTCGCCTGTCGATCAATGTGACAAGTATTATTTTCAACGAACATTGAGTAGCGCGTCTTGATTTGATTTATGCAAATGAACTTTCAAAAGAACAATGACCCATGAAATCGAAACGAGATGCAGTGATAAGAATAATTGTTGAATTGTTACGTTCGTAAGAATAATTGTTTAATAGACATTTATTAACTATCAATATGATTCCACTCGTGTGTTCAAGTTTGAAATGTAAATATCTTGACGTGATGAAAAAAAACAATTTCTTAAACTTCAATAACAGAAAAATTACAAATGATGGATTCCGATAAAGTAACGCCTGATTCTATTTAACAGTAAAGTATAGCTGCTTATAAGTGCCCACTGCTAGGCAAATGCCTCCTTCTCAAATGTCTGAGAGGGTTCATCATAAGTGAATCTCACTTGAGATTCTATTTACTAAAGTATAAATTATATTATCATGACACGTGAAGGGAAACATTGATAGCGGTGGCCTAACGTTGCTTTTGGTCTGATCCCTAGGGTATTGTAAAATTTGACTCAACAAAAATACCTTTAAAAAACTCGTCGACTCCGTCAAATGGCGGAACGGTTTCGAATTAACTAGACCGGTGATGAGCAGCGGCGTCTGAGGTGCTAAGAAGTTCCTAAGATCGCCAACCCGCTTGCATCATTGGATTAAACATCCATATTGGAAATATTCACCCGTCGCTGATGTACACATCCTTCCCTTCCGGTTATGTTAATGGTTAGTAGATTTAAAACGGTGGTTCATTTTATATTAAATTCATCACAAATTTAAATATATTTTTTTAATAACGTTTACACAAAGCTAACAATCTGTAACATTCATGCTCAAGGTCAACTAGTGTGATACGGTAACCAATATTTGCTTTAATTAATGTTCCAGAACATGGTTGGAAACAAACTTTGAAATCATCCTTTTAGCGAAATTAAGCTCGCTCGCTGTTCCTAGTTGCTGAGCCGCGGAGCGTACGATATGATGGCAAATTGCTAGTTTAGTCTGCAAGACAACGTTGGTCTGTAACTTCAGAATAGGCAGAAATAATTGTGGGCTTTCTCTGGTCTTTATTCTTGTTATATATTTTTCAACTATCCTTGCGATCATCCGCCAAAGACATCGTAACGGTTGTACAAGGGAAATGGTAAACAAACATTGAGACTTTTCGATAGGCCGAACGAAATGTGCATGAATGAGCACTCAAGCCTGTCTCCCAAAAGGGCAGATAGAGATTAAGAGTATACATTTGGTAAGACCTAACCTCCCCGGGAGATAGTATCTAACAAGTCCATAGGCATTACCTTAAGTCGAAAAGTATTATTTTTATTTGAATCATCATCATGATTTCAGCCTATTGCAAATCCACTGGTCAACGTAGGCCTCCCCCAAAGATTGCCATAGTTGCCACGCCTGACGAGCGGGTTGGCAACTGCAGTTTATTTGAATAACGACCTAAAATTGCATTTTAAATAGCCCCTTTGAAATAAAGATTTTGCAAATTAATAAAATAAGTCAAGGCTATCAGTAGCTCTACCATGAAAAGTGTAACCCGCGCGTTGGGTTTGCACCGGTTTTTGCTACTGATCAAATGGGCCGCGAAAGTACCACGGCCACGCAGAATACCGAAGTGAAGTAGAGGCATCTTATGCTTTTGTGTTTCATTTTCCGTGTTCACTAGAGGCCCACTCTCCCTTTCTTTCCTATTATTCCCCCTCCCCTCCCCCTCCTATCACCAAATATACCAGAAGCTCCAGTTGTGTTGCACATGTACGTGGGCGTCTGTAATAACTTACCATCACATGAGCCACATCCTCGTTTCCCTTCTTTACCATGAAAAAACAAATAATGGTGATGATCATGATGTCTTCCTGGTCGGATATAACATAGTGCCGTAAGTGTACGCGTAAACTAAAAAGCACTTGCTAGTCTTTAACCGTCCCATATCCGATGTGGTATAAGAGAGGAGGAAGTATAAGATATGGTATCAGAAAAAAGGAAGGCGAAACAATGCAATTCATTCCGAAAATAAATAATTTGTGTGTTTGAGTGTTTTTTATAAAGAATGCTAGCAATGCTATTTTTTAAGTAGCATTAGTAATATTCTTGGAGGGTTATCCAGCTAATCATTACATCTAGTATCTGGAGTGCTTCAGGACAATAGTCGAATGGCTGGTCCGAATATGTGACGGTCATGTTTCGTAGTCCGCACCGGTTAGGATGTTGGCGCTTCAATATTTAGATAGTTTTGGCATAAATATTGGTTTCGGCTGGGATTCGAACGCAGGATCCATGGCTCAGAAGTCAGATAGGCTAATCCCTTAGTCATGACGTAAATAAAATCAAATAATTTATTCATCGGCATAAGAAACATAACGTTCACTTTTCAAACTAGTAATTCCGATTTCAGAACTCCGGCGATCTCAGTGTAGTAATTTTGTATGTGGAAGTTAACAATGTGCATGTGACTTGAAAATAACATCTAATTTTCGATGACTCTCATAAACAAAGTTTTCAAAGACAAAGCGAAACGGTGCAAGAGTAAATGGTATTTTAAAATTCTTTTCGAATCTCTTCAAAGCACATGAGAAAAATTACTTAAAAGTTTTCCACTTGTCTGGTAAAATAAGAACGGGGTTACGACATGTAATAATATAGCCTAAATAAATGTAAACTGTTTAAAGGATATACTTTTTAAAGTTTACTGGTAGAGCTATTGGTAGAGACTGGCGAGTCGGAGAAGGAAGGCGGGGAAGTTCCACAGCCTTGGAGAATACCGGCGTGAAGCAGAGACATCGTGTACTTCTGCGTTTTGTTTGGTGAGTGCGGTAACCGAAGGCTGAGTCAATTCTCCCTCCCTCTCTCGAAGTATCTTTAAATGCCGGCACCGCACCTGCAGCTCCTCGGGTGTGGCAGATGTATGGGAGTTTGTGTTAACTCTCCCATAAAAATAACAATGTGTTCCTACATTTTTTTATGATTGCTTGTTAGTATTCACTATCCAGTAGAACCATTCGTATAGGATGAATTCAGCAATACCATCTGAGTAGATGTGAGCCAAAGTAAGGCGAAATAGCCTATTATCCTGACACTATTGCATTCATGCCATTATTATTCCATTTGCCCAATCGTTCGTCGATACGTTTCAATGTGAAATTGTGAACAATAGCCCTCCATAAGAGCCAATGCTAAAATAGCACGCTAAAGTCACCCTAACTGAGCTAATTGAATCTAGTTTCAGTTCGATTGCATGTTATTACGACCGGCTATTTGATTCGCTGCTCTATATATAGTACATAACGTGGTAGCGCAATAGACGTTCAGGTATACTCGACCGGGGAAGTACCAAGCGGTCATAGACTACCAAGGTGAAAAATCGGCGTATGTTAAGTGACTGAAGACTGGCTGTTGATCAGACTTGTTTTCTCTATTCTCTACAGGTAAGGGGGTAAACGAGCGGCTCACCTGATAGGAATCGATTACCACCGCTTATGTCCATCCTGCTCTTCTGGTATTGCAGATGTACGCCGGCTTAAAAGGATATTTAGGAAGAGAGAGGGGGACAGGAAGAGGGAAAGGGGAGTGGATCTTCTCAGCAAAAGAAACGCCGAAGCGCAATATGCCTCTACTTCCACTATATTCTGCGGAGTATTACCCCGGTCCAGCCGGCCCATTCGAGCAGCAAGAAAAGCCGCCGCTTGGCTCTACAGCGTACATGCGCTTGAGATTTATTTCTTCTACTTGCAGGTTTCCTCACGATTGGATGCATGATTGCATGTTGTTCCTCGGCTATCACTAACATTGCTTCTTACCCTACCCTCGATCGCAATACTCTGATGTTTGTTATTCTGTGCAGTTGGTGTACATATTTATAAAGTGAAGAGGATATCGTAGGAATAACTCTTTTTTTATATTCTTGTTTAGTTTGCGTTTCTATTTTTCAGTTGCTAAAAATCCGTGACACCATTTCACAGTTTTAAAAAAAAATCACTTTCACGTTTTTGAGTACAGATACAAAATTATCTTGATACACAGAACAAAAATGTTAAATCCTCATTTAGCACAACGAAACTAGGACAGTTGAGTGTTTCTTTACAAATTGGAATACGTTGGCAGTTTGTGTTAGTCTTATGTATTGCAAAAGCTACGGTTTTAGTTTTCCTTAGATTTTATGAAATGCTTTTGCTTCTTCCGCTTCAAAATGTAATTATTTGTTTTTCTAATAAAGTATCACGTGTACGAGTACTCTATTAATCTTCACTAAGTTACTATATCGTGCAGTTATGTCAATATCTGACAATTATTATTCTCTCTTGTACTAGTTTTAAAACTAACTAGCTTGCTTTAGTTTCATAAAGCGCGAGTGACCAGGGTTTAATCTCCTGTGCTGTCACCACTTAATTTGTTACTCACCGTACTCCAGAGCGGGTATAATATTTTTATAATTTCTCCGATTTGCTGGTTTCTTTACGACGTTTTCCTTCACCGCAGATCAGATAAAATCAGCATTTAAAATCCCTATTAATAATTTCAGTGGTGCCGGCATAGGAATTCAAACTTAGCTCAATAGCCCTAAATGAAACTAAAGCGAGCCCTCTGACCACTAGGCTATCCCCTATGCCACAAAGTATTTCAGAAAAGATCCGTACGACTTCGTTCTTCTAAAAATCACACCGTGTTATTATTAACATAGTTTAGTTTATCTGAAACATGGTTAAAAGAAACCATGTCTTGGATGTAAAAAATAGCCCGGTATGATTTTATCGATTCATTCAATTCACAGGAAATTGTTGTGAAATATTTCTATGGCATAGCCAAGCAGGCTCCAGATTTGCTTAAGTCATGATAATATTTTTTAATTATATGGTCACCTAAAAATATTTTTTTTTTAATATAAAGTTATATTACAAAAGTAAAAAAAGTCGCGTCGTAATATATGATTTTTTTTTATATACTCCAAAAGTCTTACTTGCAATAATGCATTAAAATTAATAACATTACTTCAATGTTTGATTATTTAAAATTAATATTAAAAAATACTTTGAAAGAGAAATAACCTTTAAATAACAAAGAGAGTAAAATGTATTAAAAACAGTAATAATATTAAATGATGCTTATTTACAACTTGTTTCTGCTACGTTCTTTTAACTAGGGAATGGATGTGTTAGTAAATTGTTAACGTAACTCAGTAGAAAGCTTTTTTCTCTTAGAACAAAGTACGTAGTAATATTTTATATTTAGGTTAGACGGCATATGCGCTTGTTGTAAATATTAAGCAATTTTCACGTATTTACATCAAACAACACGTATTACGCAACGTTCACTATTTTCTTAATATACGTGTGTATTGGTTGTTTAAATTCTGTCTAAGCTTGTGTTTATGTTATGGCAGAGATTGCAGATCTCCATTTGACTCGGCTCAACGTTGCCAAACGGGTTTCTGCAATCCACTTTTCGCTCCTCTCGGTATCTATCTCCTATGTGACGGATGGCGCGATATTTTAAAGGCTTTTCCGTATATACTCGATTATCCGTGAAGTATAACGTGGTCATAGGTCTATTCATTAAAAAAAAATTAATTATAGAAACTGATCCTTATCTAACAACTGAAGAATTAGCATGGCATACTGACATAGCAACTGAACAATATTGACTCTTTTGAAATTGGTTTAAATAAAAAAAAAACAAGAAATGGGTGCCTCATGAATTAACTGATGTGCATAGAGAAGCACGGTTTTTTTATAGAAGAAAGGACCAAACAAGCATGCGGATCACCTGATGGTAAGTGATCACCGACGCCCACGAACATCCACAACACCAGAGGAGCTACAGATGCGCTGCCGGCTTTTAAGGAAGGAACAGGCTCTTTTCTTGGAAGTCCCTAAGTCGTAACTGTTCGGATATACCGCTGGTGACAGCTGATTCCACAAAGTCAAAGTGCGTGGCACAAAATTTCGAGTAAAACGCACTGTGGTGGAATGCCAACCATCTAGGTGGTATGATGGAACTTGGAATTCTGTCGCGATGTACGATGGTGAAACTCAGCGGCTGGGATCATTTTTCTGCTATTTACACAATTTTCTGCTAAGAAAAATATTTTTTTCTCAAGAAACGTTACAAAACTATGAAGAGTCCTGATCCCTAGAGTTCTACCGCAAAGGCATAAGTGATCTTTTCTCGAGATGGCTGAAATGTATAGATAATGAGGGTAAGTATTTCGAATAAATAAATATATTTTTTCTTAGATGAAAAGGTGTTAGAATTTATCAATAAAATGTGCCCACTGCTGCGTACAATGTGGGCAAGGTCCTCCTCAAATATCTGAGAGGGTTTTGCAGCCAGCAATTTCATACTTTAACTCCTAATATTATCACAATGATACACTATAAATTCTATGACACTATGTATAATATAACATTCTGTCAGTGCAATAATTTTCAGAAACAGTTCAATAGTTTCCGGAGGGGGGTAGGAAGGGGGTAACCATACAAACATACTAACTAAAAAACTTTAGTTTTGTTATAGTTTATATAAATAAACTAACTGTTTTACTAGTCTTTGATCGTGTTGAAAAATTTAATAAAGTATAAGAAGAAGATAGTGAAGCCCTCCAACCTGCACTGGAGCAGCGTAGCGGGCCCTTTCCTGCTCTTTAGCCCTCTTAGATATTTGAGAGGGAGGCCTTTGCCCAGCAGTGGATACTTACAGGCCGCTTTTTAAGAAAATAACAAAAACCTTGAGTTCGTGTCCTTCGCATCACAAAAAACACATTAAAAAAATTCGATCAAAACGGGTTCAGTGTCTTTAGATATTGAAGTATATATGAAGATAAATGAACGCTCAAAAGCATATTTTTTAATATGACGTAACAAATAAAAAAAAGGACAGATTTCTACAAAGTGATAATTCGACCATAAATATATCATATTGACACGTCTATATTTGTGAGCGTGGCATATATCACAATAATGGATATTTTATGAAATATTTTCCTTGTTTACGACGTATCTCTTTTTTCATATTTATCCACGTTTACTTAAAGCGTTTATTGTGTAGACAAAACTAATTTATTTCCTTAGTTATAAAATCTATACAGATATTTTCAGGAAATGATTGGGAGGTTAGAATAACTAATGTTTTCTAGCACATTTTTTAAGGCACTGGTGATTATTCTTTAGTTTAATCGTAATATCCGAGCATATTTAACAGGAGGTACATTCCTTCTCTGTTTAGGGGTCACCTGGCTTGATACCACACTCCTACCCATTTCTGCCGCAGCAAACAGCAGAGCATAGCTTTTTTTTTTGTAGTAAAGGCGGCAAACGATCAAACGGCTCACCTGATGGTAAGTGATTACCGTCGCCTACGTGCATTTGCCGCAGGTGCGTTGCCGACATTAAAGGATATTTGGGAGAAGGGAGGGAGGGTAAGGAGGGGGAGGGGAGTGTACCTCCTGTTACATCACTCACCGAACGAAACGAAGAAGCACAAGATGCCTCTAATTCAAGCTGGTATTCAGTGAGGCCGTGGTACTAACCCGGTCGGGCCGGCCCATTCGAGCAGCAGCAAAGACCACTGCTTGGCTCTACCACTAATAAACTTTTGTGTTCCTGTTTAAATATAAAGGTATATCAGCCTATCAACCCTTCTAGTTTCATAATGCTGATATGCTACTTCTAACCTTATATTAACAGGCTAGAAACAGTCCACTGCAGGACATACGCCTCTCCAATAAGTAATGATTTGGCATAATTGCCACGCTCGGCGGATTGGTAATCGCAGTACCAGACACCTCGCACCTTTAGACACTGCTGCCCGTCATCGGTCTGCTTTAACTTATTCTGGTATTTTTCGAGATGGTTGTCCCGCCATCTATCAGTTTTCAGCCTTTTCTCTTAGTCACCTCTTATGACACCCACGGGAGGAAAGAGGGTGGTAGATTCTTACGCCGAGATCACACGTCATATGTCGAAAAACAAAAAAGAATTTCAACAGTTGCAAAGACATGACACGTGAATAATCAACTGCTAAGCAAAGTCTTCCTGTAATTTTTGAGTGTGGCTTGTAACCGGGATTAGTCCGCGATGCTTCAGTGCTGTTTGGCAGACTTGAAGCCTCGATTTTTTTTTTCTTTACGTTTATAAAAGTTTTGCCATTTTTTTTAGTAAATTTCGAAGGCTTTTAATACGTTAATACAGTCGATAGCTCGATGACGTTACACCATCAATATCGTGTGGCGCCCACTAAGTAAATTTATCGAGTGGTAGCGTGCCAAGAAACGAGTTGTTAGTTCAATATCGATGCTGGTAACGTAGTCAGCGAAGAATAAACTGGCGTATGGATACATAAAGTTAATTTCTGTTTAAATTTTCTCTTAAATACTGTTAATAAATATGCACATTGCTGATGCTCAAAGCTGTGTCGGTAACCTTTGATCTACTGCTCATATAATCGTTGCAGACGTTATTTTGCAGAAAAGTACCGAGAATATGTGTAACTGTTATTTCTATCCTAAATCTACCTGTTTAAGTCAGTTAGTGGTAGTCTCAAGCATCTTCTGCTCGAATGGGCCGGCTAGACCGGGCAGTACCACGGCCTCGCAGAGTACCTATTCTGCATTTCGTTCGGTGAGTGAGAGAACCGTAGGCAGACTCCTCTCTCCCTCTCCCCCTCCCTCCACCAGAAATATTATTTAAGGTTGACAATGCAACTTTAGCTCCTCTGGCGTTGCATATGTATACGTCGGTAATCACTTACCAGCAGGTGAGCCGCTTGCTCCTTTGCAAACTTTCAATAAAAAAAAAACAAGTAAGTCTGACTCGCATCTTGATAGGTTCTTAATTTATTTAACATGTATCATTGTTTTTTTAATTTATTTATAAACGTCTTCCTGTCACCTCGTCAAACTTGCAAATGAGTCAAACAAGAAGGTCACGTGTGACACTTGTGGATATTTCATTTGATTATATTTCAGAAAAAATACAGTTACATCTAACATCAGTAACGTTAGAACTTGTGCTATATTTACTAACTCTGCAAAATACTTTATAATGTAATTTCAATAAAAAAAGACAGGAAATTATATAGTCATGACTCTGAGGATATCCGGATTTTTGTATAACTTGTAAATTATTTTTATTTTGGTACTAAGCAAACAGAGCTCGAAGCGATTGTTATATTCAATGAGTCTACTGATGCTAGCCTTACAGATCTTCCGGACTAGACAATTTCCGAATGAATTCTATATAGAAAAATACATATTTAACGAATCATGACGTGTTGCGACAATGGAAATTTTATTATTATTACATGCTAAGTTAAGAGTCAGTATATCGTATACACCTTATTGTGTACAGTGTAAAGATTGGAGTCGTCAAAACTTGAGGTAGTAGCAGATGCAGAATTGAATACATCGATTACAAAGTAGCCTGATCGATAGTCTCGTAATTCATGATTTCCTTTCCCTCATTAATTTCAACCTATTAAATTCCACTCCTGAAACCGAACCAGTGATGCTGCTCCTCATCAGAAGTCAGTGTATATTTCTGCCTCCCCCTTTCTTCCCGTGGTTGTCGTAAGAGGTAACTAAAAAAAATCAAAATCTCAAAATAAAACCAGACCAAAATGAAGCAGACTGATGTCGCGCAGCAGTCTCTGAAGTGTGAAATGTCTGGTAATGCGATCGCCTATCCGCTTGCCAAGTGTGTCGATTATGGCAAATATGGAAGAGGCTTTTGTCCTACAGTGAACTATTTAAGGCTATTAAGGTAAGGTTAAGATTAGCTAGCTGGGTGCGCCATGTGTCGTAGGATTGCAATTGGAAAAAAAGATGGTATATTCCCCCTTACACCCCATGATTCCCTTTATCAGACTTTAACAAACCAATACTGGGCATAAGCCACTCCCAATGAGAGGATTTCCATGAACACAAATTTTAATACTTTTATATATCGAACTTAAACAACAGACAAGTGTTTGAGGGCAGCATTACTGGTGCAAGGGAACTCTAACACTAACCCACTTGTCCAGTTTGGTTAGCATGGGCAAGATGTTCAAGAAATGTACGCCGGCTTTTGATGGTGCTTTCTCGGAGAGGTCTATGTTTAGCAGTGAATTTCCATTGACTGAATAGGGTGAATATTAGACTAAATAATATTTAACGTTGAACGTTTTATATTTGTTTGTGGATTTCACTTCACACAAATCTACTTCCATAAACTGCATAAGTAAGAACTCATAAAGTTTCCGAGAAATACTTCTACAGATGTTTTAAAAGAGTTCGAGATTGAAAGCGATTTTCATGAATTTTCGATATTCTTTATCTAGAATTTCTAAAAGTTTAAATTTAAAACAAGGAAAAATTTATATAAAACTCTTCATTATGCTCCAAGGTTTTCATCATCATCAACAGTGTGGCAAAGATTTCATAAAAAGTTCAACAATTATAAACTTAATTTTGATGTGAAGTTTTTTTTAAAGTTTTTTTTGGTCATATTTGTAAGCTTAAATGGTTGTAACACATCATGAGATAAGAATAAGGCTATTAAATTTCCTATTTCCGTTTTTACTTAAGGCGTAATAAAAATAAACTCACTAGACTATAAGACAGGCAATGGATATTTATAACAAAATTATAGTATTTTGTAATTAATGAAATTGATTTGAACCATGGCTCCAATACTCATACACCATAAGTACATGAGTACTCGTCATATATACTCGTAAATACACCGTATAACTTCATATGTCATCGTATTATGAAGAAAAAGAATATCTATTTTTTCAACATCCCAATAAATAATTGGAACCGTAAAACAGTAAAAAAAATTTGGGTTGGGAACTAAAAAATGAAACCATTGTAAGATTGCTTCGTGGTCTGCCTTTCCATATATCCGTCAAGACCCTTTTGCTTAAGAACGGTTTGAGAAATCAAGTTGAAATTCGTCTTGAATACTAAGATATGCTGACTTTGCCCTATACAAAAATCAAGCTTATAACTTAATTTAATAAAAAGGGACGGTCTGTTTAATAGATATATATACTCACTGATTTACTAATCCAAACCTGCTATGTAATAATCAATGAGGACCTCGAAAGTTTTGTAAAAGTACGAGCCAATTAAAGTCCCACTGCTGGGTAAAAGTATCCTCTCATTTTTGAGAGGGCTTTGGTGCTGAGCTAAGTCCGCCACGCGACGCAATGTTTTAAAGTTTTCAAACTGGAAATTATTGTAGTAGAGGAAAACACCTAACATTTTCGGATTGATAATTTTAGTCTTAAAAATACACTATCGTTTTCATTCCACATACAAGTGCCCCCTCTGAAATCACCACTCCCACACTACTCTTGATTTTTATTAACTAAATTTTAGTTGTAGAAAACCCTCACACTCGTCACGTCCTACTCAAGCTTGTCTTTTTTTTCCAATCCTTAAAACCGATTCGCAAAATTTGGCGATCAATTTCGCCGTTTCCAGACGCTTTATTGCACGGATCTCTGCAACTGTCGACCCCGTCTCCTATCGAGCTTTATTGAAATTACTTACATCGTCGTCTGGTAATGGGCAATTGCCTACAGAAGTATACGCTAGAAGGCATGCGAGGGTGGTAAATTGTGCGTTACGGGTTTAAGGAAAGATATTCAACGACAATCGGTTTCTGATTTTGTTTCATATTGAATGGACAATAGTGAGCGGGCACTAAATAGTAAATATTAACATAGTACTTCTTTAAATAAAAAATCCTTTTTGGAATTCGAAAGTGCCTGCTTTAAAATAACTATAATTATATGGAGTGGGGGAATATATCTATTTATGTCCCAAACGTTAACCTTAGCTTCACGAGGCCATCTTGCCCATTGTGCTGTTCGACAGACTAGGCTCTGGCAATGGATTCACGGAATTTCATTCTAAGAAAATGCATGATAAATGACCAAATCTTAATCCGATGGCGGCTCCGGGTGGCCTTCACGAGCCTACGTAATCGAGTTGATGGACTGTGAGGGGGAAGATTGACAATGATGCAAAGTGCTGCTAAAGACACCTGTCCACCGCAGCCGTGATGGAATCGCGGGGAAAGAAAAGGGTTGGCATTACACAAGTTCATATGATAGTACATAACATACCTATAACTATGGAACATACTCGTTATGTTGACACAAAAATGGCACAACTACATCTTGATACCAATATTTTTACACGTAAAGTGTAACCAAATGATAGTCCTTCCAGTTTTTTTTTGGTTGTAGGGATTCCTAAAATTCTAAATACAAACGTTGATTTCAGTTTTATTGCAATTTCTTATATCGTCGCTCGATAATGGGCAATCGCTTACAGAAATCGTCAAGAGGCATTGGAGTGTGAAATTGCGCGTAATAAGCTGAAAAGAAAATCTGGTATGGTTTAAAAAAAATAATTATTGGAAATTGAAATAGATAATTCAAGAATTTAATTATGTCATAGTTTTTCTGTTAAATGCATTAACATCCAGATTATAAAAACGTGTTGTCAAACCTGTAAGAAATCAAACAAAGATGACGAAAAGCGACAGAAATGGGTAAGAGACTACCCAGATGTCATCTAGACAAAAAAAGAGTCCACCGTCTAGTAAAATATTAAAATTCTTGTTTAAAAATTATTTGCATGTAGTGTAGATTACTGTAACTTACTGGTGGTTTACAGATATTTGAAACAAAGGGAACGTCGTTGGAAAATACGACGTATTTATTAGATAACATTGTCACAATATTTTATAGGGCATACCCACATCGCACAGGGAAAATGGGTGGCTTAGTAAAGTGTCATCAACTGCTCCTTAATCAAGAGTCTGTGGAATTTAGAAAGAACCTAACTTGTGTTATTTTGGTTAAAAGCTTTATATATTCAACCAAAAAGATTCTTGAGACACTATATATATTCATTTTAAATACAAAACTTACATTACACAAACAATCAATATTGTTGTGAATTTTTGTTTCATTAAGATACAATATACGAAAATACCTCAAAAGAAATATTAAAGAATTACAACGGCACAATTTCACTCACATTATATAACGTTGCAGTAAATTTCGAGATGTTTAGGCTAAAATACTGATGCATTCTCTTCAATATGAGCCGTATTAAATCTACTACATTGTCTCTAAAACACGGAACGTATAGGAAGCTTGCTTTGAAAACGCCCTTTCAACCAAATTAAGCTAGCTTTCAACGCGTCTGTGCAAGATGCCTAGTCCCGGTAGAGTAGGAAGTTGGTAAATTACTGGCATACCTTGCTTGAGAGCTAAGCCTTGAGTAATAAATATGTAATTTTCTATCGACTTTTCCATTTTGAGATAATATTTAATAAATGAGTAAAATACCTTAGGTATACTTTGTAGTGTATCTCTGTAATAAATAATCATATAATTTTTTATACACAAGTGATACATAGCAGGTACTAAAGTTTTTTTTTTAATATGTCAGAGGATAAAACATCTGGTTAATAATTACGATTCACTGTATCTTGATAACTATATGGTCATAAGACATGTATTGTTTGTCCATTTATTTATTAATATTCAAATGTTATTTAGTTACAAATGATTGTTAGCATTTCTTCTCTAGATTAATGATTGCTGAAGAATACTCGATACCAGACAATATATCATGGGATGGATAAAAGTCATTGCGAAAACATTAAACTGAGTAATAATTAAATGATGATTGATATGTAAAATAATTAATTGGTAAATAATAAATTTAGTTGATTTCTGTGTGCTTTGTCCAGCTGTGGACTGATTACGACCTTTTAAGGAAGAAAAATAGAAATTTAATATAATTGAAGCAATTTAAAATATTAATGAAGCTTACATAGTTTAACTGGTAATATTATTATTAATGTATATAACCTAATATAATAAATATATGTAAATAAATATAATAAGATAATATATTTGAACTTGAATTGTTTTATTGTTATTAAATAAGGGTAGAAATAAAAAAAACTATAATATGCGAGTTACTATTTATATGAAATACTAAAAACAATAATAAAGTAACAAAAGAGATTTAATCACAGCACAAGATATATCTAAAACATGTCGGTTATTGATTATTAATATTGATAAAGAGAACATATTTTTAAATGTATTTCAAATTTTACATAATGATTTTTGGTACTTTCGCGAACATTTGAAATTAAATTATTGTTTATGCATTTTATTGTGTTTAAGTTTATATTTTTATATTCCCGACGTTTCGAGTGCTTTACAGTACTTGAGGGCACGGGAGAACTGAGTGTGTGTGTACGAGCCTGTAAGTGCCACTGCTCCCACTATTGGGCAAAGGCCTCCTTATGAAATATCTTAGAGGGTTTTGGAACCGTGAAGGTCCCGCCATGTTGCTCCAGTGCGGGTTTGCAGGCGTTCCTGACGTTTCCCAGACGTCCTGATGTCATAGTTAACTCGGGCTACCTTCAGCTTTTGACTGTTAAAGTTGGTCAGATAATTACAATTTTGTAGTGATCTCGTAAATACAAGAAACAAAGCTCACGGGCAATATTTTGTTGTAACAAGTCACAATAACACGGGACGCATGTCGGTAATTTACTATCATACCTGACTTGAAAGCTTAGTCCGTAACTAATACCTGCATATGATGGCAAATTCAGTTGTAGCAAAATGTTATTTCCGTGGAAATGTCGGACTTTAGACTACATGTTAGAGGAGAAAGATTTGTTACACTACTCCAATTGTGGCTTACAGTTACGTCTGTATTAACATTGTTCTAGAATTTTAGCCATTGTAAATAAACTCGGAATGAATTTCAAGCGAAATAAGGAATTAAAAGTGTTTTGTTTTGGATTTATTTTTGGTATTAAGGTATTAAATATTCATTAGCTTGGTAATCACTCCTATCTTATCGAATAAGCATAAAATCTGGAACGTGAAAGTAAAGCAGAGTGCCTACATTTGTGTTATCAATAACACAAACCAGAACTACATATCCTGTTCTGGAGGAGGTTCTTCAGAAAAAGTTACACGTAGATATAGCCGAGCAGAAATCATCATTGTACCTTGTACCAAAAACGTAATCATAATCTTTCTGTTAAGTATATTTATCTACTTGACCTCTCTTCTGTATTGTTGCGTTCCTTAAAGTTATGATTTTCGCTTGAAGAATTCGAGGTTGTTGAATATTTAAATATACAAGTAAAATGTAAAGATACGGAAAATTCGCAACATACACGACACTAAAATTCTGTAGATACCGTAAAAATACGTAAGTAAAACTACTCTAGAAACTTCGTGTACGGGAACACCCAAAGTTTTTCGATGAAAACTTTTAAGGGTGCACAAAAGAATACGGGTGAGAAAACAGTTTTCTTTGCGCTTGAATTTTTGAAAATTTCCATTCTTTTTCATATTATTTACTGTCATCTGTAGTTGAACTTTCACACTGCCTAATCATGGTACAAGGATTTCATTATCTATTAATATAATAGAGCCTTTAGATGAGCATTAATATTCAACACCTCTGTAAGTGGCAGAGCCAAGCGGCGGCTTTTGCTGCTGCTCCAATGTACCAGCTCGACCGGGGTAGTACTACCTCGTAGAATACCGGCTTGAAGAGGCATCTTGTGCTTCTACGTTTCGTTTGGTGAGTGTAGTGATCGAATGCCTACTCTTCTCTGCCACATCCCCCTCCTCATGATCCCTCCCATCCCCCAAATATCCTTGACGGCCGGCGATGCACCTGCAGCTCTTCTGGTGTTGCAGATGTACGTAGGCGACGGTAACTAACTATCAAGTGAGCAGCCTGCTCATTTGCACTCATTTCCATAAAAACCTATCATACATTAACTATTAGTTATTTCACATTTTATTCGATATTTACTTTATTTAATTAAAACTTATAAGGCAGTATTGCTGCCTTGGACATTAAGATAGCGATAGGCTCACCACCTGTCATGTTATCCCAAATAAGCTCTTGTGAACAGTTCGTTATAAACCACTAAAAATTAAAGACCTCTGACCACCCCAGCGCTGTCCACACGATCGTGTCAGCTTAATTATTTCATTAAAATCTCAATCAATAATGCATATGTAAATAAATACAGTGTAGCTAATATTTTATTAACTTGTAAACTTAAATTAGTACTTTCGTTGTGTTATAACTTACAAGGTACGCTTATATTAGGTTCGTTCAATAATATTACCTAAAGTTTGTAACGACTGTAATATTTCAAACAGTTTACTGATAAAGGTCACCCAGCTGTGCCGACGCAAAGAGCTCTCGAATTTGATTCTCCATCATCTTTATCGACATTGTCTTTAAGTGTCAATAAATTATGTGAATTATGAAATAATCTATTTCTACTCTGTATTTAAGGTAAACCATTGCTCTTGTTTTATATCAAAGACAACCTTTATCATAAACAACAATTTATTTTCATTGCCATATAAAGATAATAAGTAACTAGAGATTTTATTGATATGAATAGGATAGTACGTAATAGATAGTAATCTAAAAAGTGAGTTTCTAGCCCACCCTATCACGCCTGTGGGTGTGTTAAAAGTTAACCTGACGTTTCTAGCGATTTAACTCATTTCCTAAAAAAATATTAGAAAACTTAGAGCAGTTTTGCGCTTGCTAAAAGTAGTGGTTAATCAAAATTCCTATGTCAAGTAGTGATTGTAGGAGATTTGAAACTTGAAATCTTTTCATCCCGTAAGAATCTCAAGTAAATGTCCATGCTATTTAAATTTGTCTACTAGTTTCAGGTCGTCAACGATGGATATTGTCACTAGTGAGACGTGTCAGGCGCAAACCAGCAAAGAGCTGAACTTGAAAGAATCTTAATATCTAACCGTGGACTTTCATATGTTGAATGACAAACTAAAATACCGTTACCGTTTCTCACGCACGTAAATATTATTAAAAATAAATTATCTATACTACATATTATTATGTATCATAGTATAAATAAATTACATACATTATCGTTAGATAACACGTTTATTGAGTATATAACACCAAGCTACGATCCTGAGGAGCGGAGCAGTAATCATAAACCTTGGTCATACACTCATCACGTGTATGAATCAGGTATATGTGAATTTAACGCAGGTGAAATCACGGGGCACAGCTAATATACATATTACTTGAAACTGATCAAAAGGTAAAGTAGCTATCTATTAATATCTCACTGATGGGCAAACGCATCTAATTTTTAAGAGATTTTTGGATCTGGGACGACTCCGCCACGATTGAAGAAATTCACTTATTATAGAAATATTTTTTTATTAGCGTGCTATTAGATTTTAAAGGTAAAGGGAGACGCCTTTTGATGTTTATTAATACTAAGGCGACGAGCACACACTGTTGTGACAGCAACAAAGAAAGTAGAAGCTTTGAACAAGGCTCATTGTAATTCAATATTCTTTGGCTTCCACTTGAGGGATATTCTCATTATACGCAGAACCAAGGCTACACGATTTTCCCATACTCTTAAAAGTAGTTTGAAATCATTCCGAGAGTTTGGTCGACGGCGAACCAACAAACTTTCCTACAACACGTTTCAAGTGTAGTTAACTTCAAATAAGATGTTTCACGAGTGGTTAAACAGAGTTTGTTATAGAGTATTCTGTATATACATACGTATGATCGGTATCATTCTGTCATATTACAATAATATAATTATAGTCATTCAAAATGAAAATCCGTCTGAAACAAAAGTTGTGTATTTCAGAAATCAGAATTCTATATTCTCCATTATTTTCCCCGAGATATTTTGATCGAAATAATAAGTATTCGAAGTGTTATTTCATGACATAACCAACATTACTGCAAAATTTTATTTGTATCAGTTCAGTCATCTTGATGCGATTGAGTGACAAACATACAAACTATCACGTTTACAAATATTCTTCATAATTTTTTCAGTCCTTAACAGCCACTCAGAGGCTGCTGCTCATCATCAATATGTGTTTATTTTTTAAGTTGAGTAATACGCCATCGGTCGAATGCCATGAGACCGAAAAACTCCACATCCACAGATAGACAGCACAGATAAAGTGGCAGTTTCTGTAAGAGTCCGCTACCGCGGGATACAAAGCCACTAAACTGACATTAAATACGCCGAATTTACGAACATCCAAATGTATTGATTACAATATGATTTATTTTCTTTTGAAACCTAACAGTACAGTAACTCGACCGAAGCGAGCAGTCCAATGAAGCCGAAAGCGAATTCCCTTGTCTGGAATGCAACTTAAGTTCCAATCTTATTCCAACACCGAGGCGCTAACGGTTTTCGCTTTGAACAAAATCTCGTTTGATTAAAATCGTTTGTAGTAATAAAAGGAGCACTAAAAAGTTATATCCGTACGAAACTGGATACCGGTATAGGCCCGTTAAATCGATCACCCGCCGATATTGATCACGGGGGCAAAAATTTAACGGCGAATTCGAGATTCCGGAGCGGTACAAACTTAATTTTGTGTCTCGTGTAATAGGTGGCACATAAAATCGTTCATCAAACTTGAACGAAGGAGTATTACGTCATACTAGCAACGGCACAACCAGCCATTCTTGTAATCTACTTTATTACTTTATCCTACTTTATTTCACTAAAAGTTTAAGCACCCTACTCCTTAAAATTGTAAAGAACATAAACATACACGATATCGTATATGTTGATGTTGACAAATGATTACATATATATGTAATCATTTGTCGCCTTTCTGGACACTCAAGCTCAAACAGGGTTGGTGTAACCTGACGCGCAGGTAGGAGTGATATTTGAAGATAAATGTGGTATACCCCCCTAACGAACTTAGATATTTATTTGGCCTGTACTTTTTTTGTTTTTTTTTTTTATAGAAGAAGGGGGCAAACGAGCGTGCGGCTCACCTGATGGTAAGTGATCACCGACGCCCACGAACATCCACAACACCAGAGGAGCTACAGATGCGCTGCCGGCCTTTAAGGAAGGAATAAGCTCTTTTCTTCTTTTTCTCTTTACACTGAATCGTAGTGGTTATGTACTTTCATATTTTATCATATATATCAATTAAAGTGCCATTTCTCTCATTAAACTAATAACGAGTTTATTTTTAATTATATGACGAATGTTTGAATTTTTTTATCGTCCGCAACTCGCCGTCCCAAAACAGCATCGTTTTAATTAAGTTAAGTTAAAGCTAAGTCAGTTTTATTTTACGTGTTAACTATCGGAATACTGATGGTCATATTGTTTAGATTTTCGAAAACCTCTTTTATTAATTACAACCAAGTTTCATATATCTTTTTTATAAATCACACTTACATCTATGCATAGTCCTTACTTAGCCTATCTTATTTACATTCGCGATTGAACCAACGGAGTGGGAAATTTTATTTCATCGACAATCCGAAATGAGATTAGCTGTAAATTGATTTTATGGCAGAATCAAATATGCATGTCTCCTCTCTTTCCACCCGAAGCGCGCCGCGACTACGTTCACGCTTCATCGAACTCATAAATTCAGTACTAGCTCTTATAATCTTGTGACTACGTCGTTTCAATACTCCTACGGATCGATGATTTCATTCTAATTTAGCGGCTCACTCTTTAAATCGAGTCAATATTTAGAGTCGAATTTTAAACTTTATCTTAAACTAATGCTTGCCTGCCGAGCGTGGAAATTATGTCCATGCTCACCACGATGAACAGGTGGGTTGTGTTGAGTGCCGGTACTAATCCTTGAACTAGTTTGTATAATCTGAGTTCGACATATCTGGAGAAGATCTACCACCACCTTTCTGTTACCAGAGCCTCGTTTATTAGTCGGCAGAGCACGCTATGTGAAGGTGAGGCTGGCATTTAGAAAGAATGTTGCTGAATTTCCTCTTTCGAATAATTAATTAATTTAATTAAAAACTTTAATTACAGTTACCCAATTAACTAAATTTTGAAGGCAACTGTTTCGTATAAACTTTTAAATTCTCTGTATAAACGTTATACTTGCCAAACGAATCGTAGAGTTTGTTTTTAATTACGCCTTGAGAGCTAACTTTTATACAGAACTCAAACACTGTCATAAACAGCCTTTCCCATATCGACATTTGAGTAATTGAACGATGACGAAGCTAGTATTGCCTTTTCATCTCGTTAAAATCAGTCATGCACATGTCAAAACATTATGGCATAATATTAACGACATGCCATTATGCTTAATTTTTTTTTATTTAAAAATTCACATGCTTTAAATAACACTAAGGCGCTAGTTTACCTACGAACAAACAATAATTAACTAACTTACTAACGAACTAACGTTTGGTCAACAAGTTTTAGTATAGTAAAGCAGTTGATTATAGATTAACAAACAGTTAATTTGTGTTCGAAAATCTTCTCTTTTTACTAACTTGACCTGGGAAGTGCCACGCTCTCACACATCCTGTTTTGCTTCATGTGGTGAGATCCGAAAATTCAATAACTGGTAATGATATAAACGATTTTAGTAAGAGTTGACAACTCACTTATATCTTAACTCTCCTTCGCTCCAATGCGCGTTGGTCCTAATACATCTTCATCTTTATTAATATGTATAAGAATCTTACATTTCTAAATAGACACTACGTTTACTTACATACAAAATAGGTAAGTAAATAAAAATGCGTGTAATGGATATTAGGAGGACTTTTTTTTTATAGAAAAGACGGCAAACGAGCAAGCGGTTCACCTGATGGTAAGTGATTACCGTCGCCCACATACATTTGCAACACCATAGATGCTGCAGGTGCGTTGCCGGTCTATAAGGATATTTGGGAGATGGGATGGAAGAGGAGGGGAATAGGGAGGGGAGTGGGCCTCCGGTTTCCTCACTCACCGAACGAAATGCAGAAGCACTAGATGCCTCTACTTCACGTCGGTATTCTGCGAGGCCGTGGTACCAACCCGGTCGAGCCGGCCCATTCGAGCAGCAGCAAAAGCCGCCGCTTGGCTCTACCACGCTTAAAGTATACCTATACTATACCATGTATTCTCCAAAAATCTCAACCTCTCTCAGAATATGACGTCCCGATTTTTTTTTGTTTCGCTTAAATATTACAAAAACTTTACTTTAATAAAATTTTGAGTAATACATAAGTAGCATGTTGCGTGTACACGCTTAAACAAAATAAGAACTTCAAGTTCGGTCCGGAGTTTTCTTCAAACAACAATATGTTAATCTGACACCAAAAATTGCATGAGAAAAAGGAGTCTTCCTATTGAATCCTCTTGACAGCTCCTTTACTGATATTTTGACATTTTCTCAATGACGTTAACTTGAACGTGCCCTTGTATGTTTATGCTTCCATATTTTTTGAGGGTTATTATTATTAGTTAAACTTAGTAGAAAGTAGGTTTTGACTAAAATTTTAAATTCGTACAATGACTGTCACTTTAAATATTTTACACTGAATCTCACTTTAAATATCCTACACTGAATTTCACTTTAAATATTGCACATATATCATGACATTTTTAAATATGAAACGTTAATTATAATATTTCTAATTTAATTAGCTTAAGCGCACGTAAAAGTGATTGAATATTTTTGGACCCAATGTATAAAATAAGTAAAGACATTTTCTGATTGCACGGCATTTGATGTAACTTAATTGAACCATATCTTTCTTAGTATATGCTTAATATTTGTTCAGTTTTCTTCTCTAAATATATAATAATTTTCTAGGTGCGATGATCACTTACATTATAAGATATAGTTGTGATGTTACAGATTACTCATGTTATATTTATTTTCATAGATGTTGGCATGAAAATTATTACGTAACATAATAAACAAAAATTTTAATCGTTTTTACAAATGTGTTTAATATATATATTTGTGAAGTTTCTTGTCCGTGAGATGAACTTGATGCGGTGGTAGAGTTTAAGAGAAAAAGATGACATGTGTCATCTGAGATTTATATTTCTCACGTCGACTAGAATGTATATTTAATTCCAATTCATATACAGACAAAGTATGCATTTGAATAAAATTAAAGTATGCAGCGTATTAGTGTATTTTATTTATCATTGAACCCTGAACGTATAACAATAGAGTTTCTATTGTTGCGACGCGTCATGGTGTAATTAGATGGTGTAATTAAAAAATTCTAGTTGTAAGGGAGGTGGTCAATTGTATGATTCTACTTAAAGATTAAGAATTTCCATTAAGTACGACTCAGTGTAGACAATCGGGATTCTGTAACCCACTTTTCACCATTCCAGGCGATAGAACGGCGGCTAGCCTCGTCATCGAATTTCCTCTCGAAGATTTTCAACACTTTTTTTCTTAGTCGCCTCTATCAGAATAAAGATGGTTGTTGATTATTACGTCTGCATCAAACTTTGTAGCTTACATCTCTTAATAAATAATATAAAGTTAAAGTTTCTACACGAAGCACGTACACTAAAATTTAAACATAAATCCAAATAATAAATGAACGGAACATTAAACTAAATTGAATTCTAAAACGCTTAAATTTAAATTCTAGGGCCATTGAAGCGATTAGCAGTCGCAGACAGAATTATGCATTCGGTGGCCGCAAGTCAGGAGCAAAGCCCGTTATGTGATATTAATGCGGGGTTTAGACTCGATAATTGTCTGCACTGACCACCTACAACTAATGTGGTCGGGGTTCATGACGTTCGATATAAATACAATCGTGGTATATGAATTTCTATGTAATTAGATATTTACTTATGTATGAATTACATCTAATCAATTCATGTACACTTTAGTTTCTAATTGCTGTTCCTGTCACTTGGTAAACCACTAGTTGCCAACGATGCCATGAGGCAAAACCGAACGGTTTCTATAAATAAATGACTTAAACAATTTGTCAAACTGGTACGAGTGTACGACTAAAATTTTAGCTCAAAGAAACTTATCAAGCTGAATTACTATTTAAGTCGTGCAACATCACCTTCTGCGTGTTTGAGTTTAAGCACGGATGGATCAGTGTAAATAAATTGTGTATACGCTGCACCTTTCATAACTCATGACGTATTGATTTTTTGTGAACCACAAACTTTTATAACGTCGTTGCGCGTCTCAACCTTCCTTTGTTTTACGCAGCTAGCAGTTTGCAATGATACTAATAATTTCAAATGAACTCTTAACAATGGATGTAATAACTGATATACAAGGTTACACGAATCTACGTATATTTAATTTAACCCTTCACGAGGTATAACTTTGATACACTTAAATAACAATAAGTCATATCAGGAGCCTCATCCGCTATGCTTTAAACGTATTACATAACAATTCCATGTGAAGTTATTCGTTGATACAATCATGCCGACTTTTTTTCCCATCCACTTCATAGTTTCGTTTATTGGTAACCATATCATATTAAAAGTTAAAAATTTCGCTGTATGATTTTATAGATGAACGAAATCAAGCGGATTCTTTGTGAAACTGTTTAAAGGATAGAGTATAACGCCCCTGGGCTAACGACATTAAAAGAGTTGAATAACTTTTTACACCATTTTTTACTCAAACTGTCGAGGAATAATATGGACGTGGTACATTGACAAACGTGCCAACTGTACCAATACCGACAGCAATTACAAGCGTGAATAGTGCGTTATAGTTTGATGTTAATTAAAATTGAACAGATTACTACTGAAATATAAATACTAATAATAAAGGACTTTTGTTTGATCCTCATATTCTAAGACTGGATATTATCTAAAGAATCTTAAGAATAACCGATAAAACTGTACGATTTAAGAGAGGAAATACATGTATTTGACCTAGATCAATGTAACATACATTATGTGCTACCAAATTGCCAGGTTAGGTCGGGTGAGTGGCACCATGCCAGATTCTGGTATTTCGAGCTCCACTTACAGTCGCTTAGTTACGTTCATTACATCCGCTTCGTAAATATCTAAATTTTTAAGGGTGGGTCGTAAAAATAAGATTTTTACGGACTTCGCTTAGAATTTATATTTTTGTACATACTTTTAAATTTAAGACTTCGGTTCTCAAACTTTGTTACAATTATAAAGGTAACTACTATTACATTTTATATTATTCTTCTCGTGAAATATTCCGGAAAAGAGTTACGGAGTCTTTCTAATTAAAATTGTAAATTTATTAATAAGCTTCGTCTAACAGAATTAACTGCACCACCAATGTTAATGGATGATTAAATTATAATAAAAGACACACATGACACAATGCAAATTTGACGCCTAAATTTGAGGTTAATGCCTAATTGACTAATATATTAATCATGTGATGGATCGTAACAGTTACCAATATCATCGAATACAATATAATAGCAGCTTATATTAGTACAATACAATTTAAACCGATTACGATTAACGATTAATATAATATAAGAACAATAGGAAATTTTAGAGCGTGGTAGAGCCAAGCGGCAGCTTTAGCTGTAGCTCGAATGGGCCGGCTCGACCGGATTGGTGCCACGGCCTCGCAGAATACCGGCGTGAAGTGGAGGCTTGTGCTTCTGCGTTTCGTTCGTTGAGAGAGGTAACCGGAAGCCCACTTCCCCCTCCATCCTTCATCCTTATCCTCCCTGCCAACTCCTAAATATCCTTAAAGGCCAGCTACGCACCTGCAGCCCCTCTGTAGTTCCAGATATACGTGGGCGATGAGCATAAAAACAAATACTTTTTGTAGCTGTACTTTGTTTAAATTATCAATGATAATTAATTATAACTATTATTATATACCATATATATGGCGCCGTATAAAATTTATTAATAAGCTTCGTCTAACAGAATTAACCGCACCACCAATGTTAATGGATGATTAAATTATAATAAAAGACACACATGACACAATGCAAATTTGACGCCTAAATTTGAGGTTAATGCCTAATTGACTAATATATTAATCAAGTGATGGATCGTAACAGTTACCAATATCATCGAATACAATATAATATCAGCTTATATTAGTACAATACAATTTAAACCGATTACGATTAACGATTAATATAATATAAGAACAATAGGAAATTTTAGAGCGTGGTAGAGCCAAGCGGCAGCTTTAGCTGTAGCTCGAATGGGCCGGCTCGACCGGATTGGTGCCACGGCCTCGCAGAATACCGGCGCGAAGTGGAGGCTTGTGCTTCTGCGTTTCGTTCGGTGAGTGAGGTAACCGGAGGCCCATACCCCCTCCCTATTCCCCTCCTCTTCCCTCCCACCTCCCGAGTGTCCTTAAAGACCGGCAACGCACCTGCAGCATCTATGGTGTTGCAGATGTATGTGGGCGACGGTAATCACTTGCCATCAGGTGAACCGCTTGCTCGTTTGCCGTCTTTTCCATAAAAAAAAATCTGAATGGAACCAGTATAAGATCTACCATCACCTTTCTTCTCTTGGATGCCGTAAGCTTCGATTAACGGAAAAGCCTCGAAAGTCGTTATGACTAGCGACCGATGGCGCGATAACCATCACGAAAAATACCAAACCAAAATCAAACAGACTTTAAAGTTTCAAAAGTGTACTTGACTATAATGTATATAATAATGAATAACAACTGTATAACACGATATGACGTGCAAATGCGTCTAAGGAGCGTGATGTCTGGTACTCCAATCGAAATCTGCTTGTCGAGTGTAGTGATTACAGCTAATCTCCATATGGGAGAGACCATGTCCAGCTGTGGAATATTTACAGGCTGTTAAGATAATACGAAATAATTATTATTAGGTTCATAGAAATGCAATTCATTATTATAATTATCATCATAAACACTTTTAAAATTTGCGTTATAATAATTAGTTATACCCAATTTAAATAGTATACAGTAATAATTAACGTTTCAAAAATTTTAGATAATTTCTTAATTTCATGGCAATATTTCAAACATTTTTAACCATTTAAAATAAAATACAATGAAGCATTTGAAAGTTTATTATGCGTTATTATTATTACTGGTAATTATTTTATGCTCTTCTGATTACTACAAATTGAACTTGAACTCTGAAAATGGCGTAAGGCGAAACCGGCCGGTTCGTTGCATAAACAAATAAAATGTATTGCGAAACTAGTACAAGAGGTTATAATAATTGTCAGTATGATGTATTTTCACCAAGTGACAACAATCGCATGTACAAATTATTTATGATTATTAGTTACACCTAGTTTAAATAGATATTGTATTTCATTATAAGCATTTGCTTTTAGTAATTTATTAATTGTGGAAAGCTTTAACTATAACAATTTTCTAAGTTTTAAAGCGATGTAACAATTATAAATATTTGATAAATTACCAAGATCTTTTTTAAATTTACTCACGGGAGAAGCTAATAAAACTTGCTAAAAGAATTGCAATGTTAAAAGAATAGCGAAAACTTGAGTCTGAATCAACGGGAAACAGAACTGAACCCATCAAGACGTAATCTGATACTATCATTACACTTTGGACAGGCGAGAGAGCGAAGCACAATCAAGACGGCATAGAATCCCATTTCGTAAACAACGACGAAGCAGGTGCCTGCAGTAGGCAATCTCGTTTGTCCCAACTCAGAACTGCTGTGTCGACCCACCGAAACACTAATTGAGCCATTTACCCTGTTAATCCAAGTCGCCAATTTAATTTGTGTTGTTCCAATGCTTTGTACGGCCAAACTATCGCGTTTGTGTTACGTTCTACTTAAACGTGTTGTTTTAAGTAATCAGACACAATTATCTTATTAAATAAAATAGTTCATTTATGCCTTATTTTATTGTAATGTCAATGTTGCAAACTTTAATGTTGTAGGAAACAATGTATTTTAACATATCTATGGTGACTGTTGTCAAAAATTGAATTGATTAAACATGTTTATTTTACATCCCTTTACAAATATAGCATATATATATATCTTCAATGATGATCCCGACATAACCAGTCACCGATTAATCGGAATAATACCAGTCGGAGACGGTGACTCGTTAGGTGAAGGTACCTTTCCCCCACGTAAAACTAAAAAAAAGTCAATAGTACGTAAGTCACGTGCTCATTGAATCTTTGTAAGCAGGTATTTATATATGATAAACTTAAATAACAGAAAACACCGAAAAGTGTAATACAGATCAACATTATCAAATGTTTTACGGTATTCCAATGTAATCATATGCTAGGTGCAATTGCAGTATTTTAATTTAATTTACTAATAACATCTGAAATGGGGTATTGAGAACACGTCTCTAACTAAAGCTTGGTATATGGGGCGAGAGGATTAGTGTTAGAGGAGGGGTCTGTTTAAATTAGGTCACAGTAGTTCAACTTTCCATTGAGCTGTAGAAATCATCTTGTATAGGTACCTCGACCTAACGACGTTTTAATGTTTTAAAAAGAATTATTAGAAAAAAAACGTGACAAAACATTGTTATTATAATTCTTTATTAGTATTTTTGTATTTTAATAAAATCCTTCTCAATAGAACACTTACTGTTTTTTGTTGTCTGTTGTGTCATGAATTCGACATTCCTTAACTGATTTAGACGATTAAGTACAATATATATAAGTATAAAATATGTGTATGAATTTAGTTAAAATCCGTTGACACATATCGGAGATTAAACGGAGAGTTATTTTTTGCATTAAATAATTGCATAGAAACGAGTTTTTAAGAATATTTCCGATTATGCACGACTCAGACAAGGAGTTTCGGCAACCCACTATTACCCTCTCCGGACTACTAGATCGTGACGGCTAGCGAATACGCCGGGTTTGTTCCCGGACTCCGCCATGAGATTTTTCCTTTGTCGCCTCTTGTGCATGAAGAAAGAGTGTTAATAAATTGTTCTTCATTAGTTAATAATTCGCAAAAAATTGCGTATTAACCGAAAAATATTACACAGACAGGGTACTAGTCATATTTTTTTTATATGGAACAAAAAACATCTGTTTTAAAATACATACTTTATAATACTACTAAGGTAATCTCTTACGGTAGTTGTTTCGACCCAACGTCTGTACGCTGTATGAGCTTCAGTCTTTCCGACAGGTTTGTTATTATAGAACTATGAAACGTGTCAATCCTGAACATGAATGAAGCTATTATTTTTGTAATATGGCATCAAACGATTCCAACCCTTCCCCGGCAGGTATTGCTAGAGCGCTACAATAGCATTTTATAGGCATTAAGTCCGCCCATTGTATTCCTTTCTTTTTTTAAGGGACACAATAAAGAATAAATAAATAAATAAATAAATAAATAAATAAATAAATAAATAAATAAATAAATAAATAAATAAATAAATAAATAAATAAATAAATAAATAAATAAATAAATAAATAAATAAATAAATAAATAAATAAATAAATAAATAAATAAATAAATAAATAAATAAATAAATAAATAAATAAATAAATAAATAAATAAATAAATAAATAAATAAATAAATAAATAAATAAATAAATAAATAAATAAATAAATAAATAAATAAATAAATAAATAAATAAATAAATAAATAAATAAATAAATAAATAAATAAATAAATAAATAAATAAATAAATAAATAAATAAATAAATAAATAAATAAATAAATAAATAAATAAATAAATAAATAAATAAATAAATAAATAAATAAATAAATAAATAAATAAATAAATAAATAAATAAATAAATAAATAAATAAATAAATAAATAAATAAATAAATAAATAAATAAATAAATAAATAAATAAATAAATAAATAAATAAATAAATAAATAAATAAATAAATAAATAAATAAATAAATAAATAAATAAATAAATAAATAAATAAATAAATAAATAAATAAATAAATAAATAAATAAATAAATAAATAAATAAATAAATAAATAAATAAATAAATAAATAAATAAATAAATAAATAAATAAATAAATAAATAAATAAATAAATAAATAAATAAATAAATAAATAAATAAATAAATAAATAAATAAATAAATAAATAAATAAATAAATAAATAAATATTCCAATGTAATCATATGCTAGGTGCAATTGCAGTATTTTAATTTAATTTACTATTAACATCTGAAATGGGCTATTGAGAACACGTCTCTAACTAAAGCTTGGTATATGGGGCGAGAGGATTAGTGTTAGAGGAGGGGTCTGTTTAAATTAGGTCACAGTAGTTCAACTTTCCATTGAGCTGTAGAAATCATCTTGTGTAGGTACCTCGACCTAACGACGTTTTAATGTTTTAAAAAGAATTATTAGAAAAAAAAACGTGACAAAACATTGTTATTATAATTCTTTATTAGTATTTTTGTATTTTAATAAAATCCTTCTCAATAGAACACTTACTGTTTTTTGTTGTCTGTTGTGTCATGAATTCGACATTCCTTAACTGATTTAGACGATTAAGTACAATATATATAAGTATAAAATATGTGTATGAATTTAGATTAAACGGAGAGTTATTTTTTGCATTAAATAATTGCATAGAAACGAGTTTTTAAGAATATTTCCGGTTATGCACGACTCAGACAAGGAGTTTCGGCAACCCACTATTACCCTCTCCGGACTACTAGATCGTGACGGCTAGCGAATACGCCGGGTTTGTTCCCGGACTCCGCCATGAGATTTTTCCTTTGTCGCCTCTTGTGCATGAAGAAAGAGTGTTAATAAATTGTTCTTCATTAGTTAATAATTCGCAAAAAATTGCGTATTAACCGAAAAATATTATACAGACAGGGTACTAGTCATATTTTTTTTATATGGAACAAAAAACATCTGTTTTAAAATACATACTTTATAATACTACTAAGGTAATCTCTTACGGTAGTTGTTTCGACCCAACGTCTGTACGCTGTATGAGCTTCAGTCTTTCCGACAGGTTTGTTATTATAGAACTATGAAACGTGTCAATCCTGAACATGAATGAAGCTATTATTTTTGTAATATGGCATCAAACGATTCCAACCCTTCCCCGGCAGGTATTGCTAGAGCGCTACAATAGCATTTTATAGCCATAAGCTGTCGAAATATGTTATTTTCGGCCATCTCTCGACTTTCTGGTATAAAATGTCTGGCAGAAAGATCTGAATAATATTATTTTCACATCAGGCGATGATATATGAATCTATGCTAACCACGCAGAGAGCCCTACGCTGCCTTTTCAAATCGGCATCATTTTAGAGACTGGAAGTAATGATGTGGCCAAGATACTTAAAGCTATCAACTATTTATTTATTTATTTTTTATTGAATCATATATACAGTAATCATATGTACAGTATATTATCAAAAGGCGGACATAATGCTAAAAGCATTCTCTGCCTGTCAACCTTTCTTCGACTATCGTAACTTAATATTACTTAAGACTCCAATTATTACTTGTTACTTCGTTTCATTACAATAATATTAAATTGCGTTCGGTTACACTTTAGAAATTTAACAACCTATGTAAATTAACTAATGTGCAACAGAAACCAATAAAAGAGTTTTAATATACAAAATAAGTAATTTTTCTCTCAAAAATTAATCAAGGACAGCGCCTAAAATTAAAGTATGTGGTTGTTATAAAAAAAATGTTGTAAGATTTGTAACCTTTTCTCTGTACGCAGCGCAATCTGTCGACAATCGAAGCGACTTTAATAATTGATATGTTGGTGGAGAATCCATCCGAATAATCCAACCTCAAATTCCACGTACATGTGAATCACAAGTGCGAAGGTCCTGCGCTTAGCAGCCCTGCTTAACGTGGTAAGTATGGTCTAGCTAACCGTCTACAGAGGAGCTGTTTTGTGATAGGTGCAGCAGCTAAAAAGAAGATAGTAAAGCATAAAAAGTATTTTATTATCAAAGCGCATAAAGCAATTAACAAAGGTAAATGACCATAAAATTGCTATCCACGCAATATACGTATAGTTTTCGTACAATATTCTCTCCTTTGGTACATTTTTTTCACTAAAGTACTTGAAAGGGACAGGAAATGGAGCAATTTACGTTAATATCCTTCGCCGAGAATGTATCGTCTAATTACTGAAAACGGTCTGCTTTTTGTCATCTCTCACTTGCTTATGGGCCGGGCCTTATTTTTCTGTGGGACGTGTTTCCTCTAATGACTTGGTACGTGGTGAGTGTGACAATTATATTGTATAGTTGTGAGACTTGTCACATGCTCTTGGTGCCCGTTTGTAAACTACGTTGAGATAAATTGACATCACTAAAGTAGTGTTTATGAAAATCGCAAAGTAATTTTTTTTTTTGGTAACACAAAAAAGGGTAATTTCTCCGCACAGAGGTGATATGCTATTTAAATGTTTTTTATTGGTTTAAGGTGGAAAAACAAACTGGCATCTTCTTCTGAGCATCTTCAATAGAAGAAACTTACAGATATGTTCATTGAAAAAAAAACCTAGAATCTATGTACCAAAAAATACCTATGATCTTTTGTATATTAAGATTTTACAGCTACATATATAAAATACTGACTTTTATACCTTGCAATTGTCGATACATCGACAATATTTTATTAAAAAAAAACATGTCTGGAATCCAAATAAATTAGGACTTTAATATGTAACTACGACATAAGAACTTTAATTACGAGACAAGGATTAGATGTTACTAAGTTTTATATTCCTTTAAGTGCGATATATTGACGTCGTGGTGAAGATTCGTTCTATTCATTCCTCATTTCTCCCGTACATGTAGTGAATGTCGACTATAGCATATGCCAGATAACGAAAAAAAAGGAAGCTCACTGGTCGGAAATCTTCGTCACTGAGATTGAAGAGTTTGGATTGGATATTATGTCACATAAGACCAAGGCGCTATGGTTCTCCAAAATGGCACGAGGCAGGGAACCACCCAACTCGTGCGACTATATTTAATACAAATATATAAACAAACTACGTATTGGATTCCGTATAAACATATGTATTACTTAAGTACTTTCATGATTCGTGAGTTCAATGCTTATGTTCAGCTTATAGAAATTGTGGACCCTGTTATCAGGAAAATAACAAAACTTTGTTTCGAAAACTCTTTTAAACAAGAGCTTAACAACATACTTTTTTAAAATAAAAAATCAACTCTTAAGCCAAAGAATACCCAATAAAACGTTTCAAGTTTATTAATCATCCTACTAATCCAACTAGTAATATTAATATTATAAATTTAAAAGTTTGTATGTTTGAATGTATGTCGCACATTCACGCTCTCAAAGACGATTTATATTACATTTTACATAAATTTATTTATTTTTATTATTGAATTTTTTATAATAATTAATATTTATAAAATTTGACGAAGAGGTAAATTGCGTAATGGAATAAGGTGATGAACCAGCAATTACATGGGGCTTAGACCACATATGACTAGTTAATTATAATTTTAATGAACATAATGTCAATGAAAGAAATCGCTATGTGAAAAATTATTTTCTTAAAATATGATGCCCAATATCTAATTAACTTTTTAGTTAATTAAACTTCACAGTCAGAGGAGATATTTTTTTACATTATTCAATATATATTTATATTTCTTTGATTATCGTCATAGTTACAACCTATCACAGATTTACTGTTCATAGTCGCCTAAGGATTGCTGTGCTATAAATACTACAGTTTGTCACTCTACCTTGTCATCTTATGTTGGATTTCCTATGCTATCCCTTCCCTTCCCTTTCCTCTCAGCTACCTATTCTTCCCACGATTATCAGTTATGCGAACTATCTGGACGGTTCATTACCATTGTTATATTTATTTATTTTTTATATTTATCCGAAACATATTTAGATTCATTAGTCCAAAATAGTCATCATGCAAGTCTAATAAAAGTCGAGTAAGGTCAATTAATAGGAAATTTCATTTAATAACGTAATAAAGACATCTAAAATAGGTACAATGATTTAAAAGACAAATATAATGATGATGTACGGTAAGAGGCGTTTGGTAATGATATCACTATTCTACCTGTCAAGCGCGGCGTGGACCGCAGGTCTAGCGGTATTCGATTTGCAGAGAAGTTGTGACAAAAATACAAAACCTAAATAAGAAATGCAATTTCAAGTAAATCAAAACATATTGGTATTAAATCTATCAAAAATTGTAACTGAATATTAAATTGAAATACAAGAGGAATTGAGGGATATAACAAAGATAAATCATCAACACATTTCCGTTTCAACGTAGTTTGTCAACGTTAACGTAGTCAGATGTCTGCTCGGTTAAGATTTAGGTCGACTTCTAACCTCGGCCAGAATGTGCCTATTATATTCAAATTACATGTCCAGTTGTCGGGGTCGGCGGCCATTTGCTGGAAGTAATTTAGAATTAAGACGTGGAACTAAGGCGGTGAACTAAGTAAGGATTAGTTTTTATTTATCGCGGCACAACGACAAAACCTGCAGAAACTAAAAGTTAAACTAAACTTTTACACCTGTTTAGCAAACGAAGTCTTTGTATTCAGTACTGGCGACTTCCCGGGTCTTCGCTCGGCTGTTCTTAAATTTGGTTTACAGTTTGGAATAAATATTATCGTATTCCATGACATAATCTGTAATAAATTTCATCTAAATCCGTTTCACAGTTCAGGCATAACTGAGCTACAAACATTCATCTGTATGGATGATTGACATTTATAATACTTGTAGGATTTGTAACTTAATCACAAACCATTAGAACTTAACGTTATTCTCACATAAATAAAATCACTGTAAAGTTGTTTAGTAGACCTTTGTTACGTCATAGTTTATGATATCTTGAAATAAATAAATACGAAACACGGAACCCTTCAGCTTCTAAGAATTTGAAGACGTGATAGTCAGGAAACTGCGAAGGTTACTTTTGACAGTTCTTTGACTATGAGTGAATAGTTCGTTCAATGCACTCCTTAGGGATGAACTGTCAGCAAGAATATTGGTACTTCCTGCCGTTATCTCTATAACTATTTTTGCCATGAAATTTCTTTATCCCTTTGAGGAAATCCCATATAAATACTATGTGAAACTTTTGCTAAGTTGTTACTGAAACGCTAAAGAACTAATATTGTTTCCCTTATTCTTGTTACTAATATGTATGTGAGAAGTGAGATAATAAGTCAGGCAGAGATTATGGATCTTTATTGGGCACTACGCCGAGTAGTGCCAAATGGGCTTCCTCAATCCTCTGGGACATAAAACACGACGGGTGGTGAGCCTCGTCACCGGATTTGCTCCCGTTAATTGCCATAAGATTTTCAAAATGTTTCCCTTACTCGCCTCTTGCAACACCCGCAGGAAGAAAGAGGGTAGCAGACACGCCGGTACCACACGGCGGTTAACTATTTAGAATATATTTTTGCTCGAATAGGCCGGCTCGACCGTCCTCTCAGAATACCGGATTGAATTAGAGGCATCTTTTGCTTTTGCGTTTCTCCCTCCCTCTTCCCGAAATATTCTTAAAGCAGAATATCCGCAACTCACCTGAGCCAAGCTCCTCTGGTGTTGCAGATGTACGTGGGCTTTGGTAACCACCATTACCATCAGGCGTGCGAGAATTGTCACAAATAACGGTCCTATACCGTCTGCGTACAACACTATGCAGGCCGTCACACCATTTATTAGGGAATAATGCTATACGACCTGCACGAGGTTACCACCCGACAGTATTTCTCCCTCAATGGTTATCAGTTCCGCGAGCTATGTGGTCGGCTCATTACCACTTACTTCGTCCTGAAATCAACGTCGGTTATATCAGTTCTACTACGGAAATCATAGTTGCAGATTCTGTTATGCAGAGAGAACGCCGAATATATCGCTTTCTACAGTTCGCTGACCATTTCTGTGTTCGAATTTAATTTCTATGAGAATTTAAAAAAATAGCCTGTTGTAAGTTATAATAAACCTTCTCGTGTCTTGATATAATTCATAATAATGGTAGTTTCAATTAATTCAAAGGTTTCAATACGTCAAGTTTAATCTTATAGTATCTGCTTTCACGACGCTATAGACATTGATTTAAATCCTTTCAACCTACTTTTCAACAAAGCTTATTTGGAATATCGTGACAGGTGTTGAGCCTGTCACCAATTAGTGTCCAAGCCAACTCGTACAACAAAAAGTCGTACATACATTTATAAAAACTCAATAATATTGAAATATTGGCCCTCAATAATCTTCATATGAAGGGTTTGTATGATTTGTTGATCGTTACTTAATCACGCCTAAAGAGCCAAACGGATTGAAATTAAATTTCGCACAGAACACAATATATAAAATAAAACGTATGAGATTTTTACGACAGGTTGCCTTGTGACAAATTTAAAGGTCATACGTGCGGCGACGCAAGCAGTCGCTGGTATCTAACAAGTTGCATTAAGTATTTAATTGGTTAATCATTTATAACAGTGAAATCAATTAAACGAAATACTAATATAAATACTTCAATTACAATTAGGAGTTATAACAGGAGATTTTTATTGTCTAATTCTCAATGAACCTAATTTACAGTATCACGTTTACTAAACCGACAAGCTTGTTACGAGCTCCAACGTGTCGGAAGTAGGCTCTACGATGTTCAAAGCGGAAGTTGTCGGCAGCGCCTTCTCAAAACGTGTCAAGTTAATGCGCAACTTTGTTGTACACGAAAGATCTGTGCTTTGTTTGCTGAGGTAGTGTGAGGTGTTTTAAAAGAAATTAAAATGTTAGTAGACATCGATTAAGTTAAAAATAAAAGCGAAATAGAAGTCTTGGGTATTTGCTATCGATATTACGCACATTGATACCAGATATCCAAGTTATCATATTTATCAGTTACATTGAATCAGATATGAATATATAGCTTGTTATTTTTATTGTGTAAGCGAAATAGTGTTAATTCAGCTAACAGTCAGTCAGTCTCACCATTTGCCATCATTGGTGCCATGTATCAGTTAATGTCTGACGTAAATTACGCAAAATGTTAATTAGGTCGAATACCACGTCATTGACAGTTTTGGTTATACTGGATGTGGAAACTAACACGCTAACAGCTCACCTGAGTAAGCAGCGCATGAAGCAAACAACATGATTTCACAAATTTCTCACACAATCACAAATGCACTTTCACCTCTGAGGGTGGAATGCCTCACCATTTCAAACCAGAAAACAACAACGATTGCATTACTGGTTGGCGGCAAAAATGGATATGGAAGGTACTTAGACGACTTCTAGGCAGATAAGGTGTCTAAAACCAGTTAGTAATAACCAAATAGACTACTTAGTCGTCTTATCTCTTGCTATAATAAAAAACTCACTTTGAAATTACGTTCTCCTATGAATATTATGGCCCATAGGCAGAGCATATTTTTACTATATTTTTTATACTACAGCTTAAGTATGATGATTATCGCAACGTTCACTCCTGTCAGCGTTGCTGCGTACAAACGGAGTATGAAATCATCCTTGGAACTGTCTCTCTGGTATCTGGTACACATATATATACATATTTTAATAACAGAAACTTTATTTCCTTATCGTTAAAATCATCGTGTATGCAGAGAACTTTAATTTAATATAAACAAACCGTCGGCAAAGGGGAGGACGGGGCGTCAACGTGCCGGAAGGAGGTTGTTATCCTGCTTCCGGAGGAAACGGTATCGCCCTACCTGTCCGACACTTGTCAGCTATATTTGCGTTGTTATTAACAAAACCTAGCAGAAAATTCGCTTGTAGGAGATCAATAAATCGTATTAAATTGTACTTATGAATAAAACGATAGTAGTACTTCGTTTAAGACAACAAAAGAAAATGCCGACGAATGCAATAATAGCGACTTCGGAATAGCAGTTATAAAGTATCTTAATTTATGAAGTCGTTTCGACAGCAGTTCAATCAGCAGTGCACCCCCTGTTGAGTTCCGATTCGAAAGACAAAAGGATAGTGATAAGGATAGATAGAAGGATATTGAGGATAATTACAGGCTGTAACGCATTACATATTAGTTCACAGGAGGTAATAAAGCATTTGTAATCTTCTCCGATTAAAGTTGTTTACAGGTGGCGATGGAATTAATTAGCCACTTACCATCAGGTGGACTATAGGTTAGTATGTCACCCCACTCCACTAAAAGAAAATGTTAGGGAAAGCCGAGAGCAGACACGGCTGCAAAACTGGTAGTGGTCACATTCTATCTCGCAGAGAAGCGGGTTTGCGAACCTCTTCAAGTTAATAACAAATAGAACATCTTAACGGTTATTTTAAATGTTCGAAGAAATATTCAAATGTATTGTCATGATGACGAAGCAATGACAATGCAGCTATTAGTTTTACAAAAATTTGGAACCCACCAGCCAGTAGATGAAAATGCGCTGACACCTGGCGACATCACTTGGGCGTTAACATATAAGTTTTTATATAACATAAGCTATTAGTAGAGGCTTCTAGCTAAGAACTTTGATAAAGTACAATAAGAAAAAAAAACGATGATGTAATTATTATGAAATCTACTAAGTTAAAAAGCAGTAGCTACTTAAAAGAGACATAAGTTAATAAATCCATTACAATTTTAATTTCATGAGATTAAAAAAAAAGCATTACAATCGAAATCGGTAGAACGATTCCAAAAACGAATACAGAGTCACGTTCCGGCGCGACTAATGAATACTTGCCATTTTGAATTCGTCATTAATAATAGATTTCAATCACACGCCCACGAGTCAATTGGATATTCATTTGCCAACCTTGCATTTGGTTAAATTAATTCAATCATTTTCTTTTTATTTCGATAATTTAAATGCATGGACGTTATAACACATTACCTTACAGCATATTTAGAACTAGCTTAAGGGTTTGAACACTCAGTTTAATATTTTATTCGAATCCCGGTGCACGCACCACTAAAAATATTACTTACAATTTTAAGTGCTGTATTTAGCACGTGCTCGGCGGTGAAGGAAAAAATCCTGAAGAGACCTGCAGGTGTGAGAAATAATGCAAAATATTTCGAAGGCAGCTGAAGTATGCGGCTCCAAATACCAAAAATTGCTACTATTTACATTTAGCGTATTTATATCAGCTGACATAGAGTGTCAGGAATCTCTCCGTCCTACACACAGCGTCTCACAGGGATCTCTCCGTCTTGTGGGGACGACCCACACTGCGTTTGCTGTGTGGCACGACCCCCTACAAGATGGAGAGACAACCTGGGCAGTGTTGCGGGTGGCCCAGGACCGAGCTTTGTGGCAATCTTTAAGGGAGGCCTATATTCCGCAGTGGTCTTATGAGAGGCTGAAATGATGATGGTGATACCAGCTTAACGGAGGAAAATAACAAGAAGAAAATACAAATCACTAACAAGGTAATAATTAGTTACAATCATTTATAAATATCGCTGTATTGGGTGAGTGTTGTAAAAGTCGATAGAAAATATCAGACCATTAATGAAATTCCTTTAAAAGCTTTGCAGAAGACTATTCGAAAACTGATACAGAAGAAGATAAACATTTATAAATACTGCAAGCAGTATCATCACTTTTGGATGAAATTGTATTTGTAGATCAACAAAATTCAATATGGTTTTCAATTTCGAGACCACCTTCATATGTCTGTGTTCCCTTTATTTTGTCTTAATGTCAACATACTCTTCTTTAACGATTTCTTTTTGCGAATATGTACGACACAATATCTTTCGAATGATCTGAGATTCGATGTTTACAAATTAATATAATGATGATAATTATGTTTTTATAAATGAAAATTTCCAAATTAGTTTTAATTTGTTAATGGTTATGTAATCAGTTGTTATATGCCATCGATATTTGTATAGAAGCTTAATTCAGTCTAAATCAGATACTTGCGTTGTATCGTTTCCGTATCCGCTTGTGCATCTTTAAACCGAAAACAGATATTTGACCGAAACAATCATACGTCTCGGAGCAGTTTACTGTAGGGTCTATAACACTTGATCTAAGCATGAATTGAACCCGCGACTGCCACACGGCTGAGTTCATACTTAATAAATTATAACAAAAGTAAATATACCCGTAAATACTAATTCCTCTTATCAAATCAAACACCAACTAAATGAGAACCTTGAAAAGAGAACTAAGCCTATAGAAGAGGCGTCCGAAGTTATAAGAAGCACAAATCGGATTTCACAGTTTGTAGAACAAAATAAACTTTCAAAAGAATTTAAGGCCAGTTAATAGACATTGCGTCAGAGCCCTTTAAGGTAAGTAGCTTTTAGTCTTATTTTTACTCCCATTATTTCGGTAAACTTCTCATTTTTTTATCTGTCTACTAAGTTTGAGTGAAAACTAAAGCTTTGTGAACGAGCAATTGTTGTCACACTTCGACATAATTGTAAGGACCCGTCTTGTGAGTGTCTCTGTATCTCTTATACTGCACATGACTCTTCTGATTATGCCTACGAACAGCAGAGGTACCATAGAGTAAATAAGACTCTTCAATTGCTTATATTACTATAATATTTCCTGTAGTCAAGAAAGGTAAAATATTTCGACTGGAATATGCAAAGGTTGGCCCGGCTGACATCATAAATATTAATTTATTCCTTTTTCAGTTACAAAAAGCCGTAGATATTTAATTATTGACACATACTAATATAAAATAATTGTATTGGGTGTCGTAAGAGGAAATCAGGATATGAGTTTGCGTCTATATATGACGCATATATCGCAGCCCAAATTTAATATTCGTTGTGTTACACATCGGCCAAACGTTTCAGAAAACGGCACTGTTTTGTATTGCGGCCCATCAACGTTTAGAAGAATTGTCATACGTTCTATAATAACCCACGTTAAGCCACATTGTAATACAGGTTGGTTGAGTTAGGTTAGAACTGTGACAATAGCCCGCGAGCCGAGCTAGTGAAGCGTGCGTGCTGCGGAAGCTGCCGACGAAGCGCTAGAAACCGGTTGTTCAAGCAATTTAAAATTTTGAATAAACGGCTGTTCATGAAATGAACTACATTACGGGAAGCTAATTTTAGCAGTTATGACAAACGCGAGGCGCTATTGAATCTCGACGTTGATACGCCGTAATATAAAACGCCTTCGTTTTCTGAAACGTTTAACTAATATGTAAACAAGCGAACTCCACAAGCTGGCTGCTATGTACATTTATATATAACTATTCATCAAAGTAATAACCATAACTGACCGCATTGAAATAGTAGAAATTGTCACATTTAATCTTTAATGCACGTATTAACGAATTTTCTATAATATAAATACCCGCGGTATAGAAAACTCTTGATATATTATGTAGAAGTAACTCTAAATGCAATACAATTACCTTATAAATCCGAAGCATTAGTAAATGAAGCAATCCTAATGTAGCCATTCCTTAAACGGAATAAGTACACTTCGTTAGTATTAAAGTAATCCTTATTTTGTTTTTACTTTTTTGGGAGAATTATTATTTTCGACGCTTGACCCATTGATTTTTAATCTAAAGATTTTGATTAGTATCGGTCTATTGTGTTTGAAAAAATTAAGAATTCGATGACTTCAAAGCCCATAGCAATACTTTCGCGCGTGGATTTTTATAAATTATTTTTATACATATATATATAAAAATAAATAAGGTAAATATTTTTAAAGACTACTTGCAGTATTCTACAATTTTTTCATTTCACTTCACAAAGACTTCTCTGAAGAAAAGCTTAGCAGTAAAACCTGCCATAGTGATGGAAAATTAATCACACTGACAATTATAGCAGCTGTCAATGTTTGACGCAGACGAGTTACTCGCAGAGGGAGCATTAATCAGTCATCTCTTATGATTGCGCCGTAAGTTTGGTGTGAGTGAAATTAATAGACGATACAGAAAACGGAAAAAGTTCAAGTTACGATTAAGTGACAGAATATTTAGGAATATTTTAGTATCTAGTTTACTTTATAATAATTGTAAGCTTATTGCATCAGCTTAAACTCCCGCTTGTAATCGCTCACGAGGTAGGCATAGGCGCTAATACTTCGAAGTAATCTATTTAAGTCCACTTTCTAGCAAATAGGGTAAAAAGGCACCAACACGTGGTGCTACTTCACATCATTAGTCTGTGTGATTTGGTTACCAGACTCTTGATTGTTAGCTAGTAAAGCACTTGGTAGCAAGAAGAAAGGAGCGAGAGAGCCGTGGTAGCCTAGTGGTCGGGGCGCTCACTTTAGTATCACAGAGCGCAAGTGACCTGGGTCCGATTCCCAGTGCCGGCACCACTAAAATTGTTAATAGCAATTTTAAGTGCTGTAATTACCACGTGCTCGGCGGTGAAGGAAAACATCGTGAGGAAACCTGCATATCTGAGAAATAATAAAATAAAAAAAATATATATATTATTTCGAGGATATGTGAAACCCGCCAACCCGCAATGGAGCAGCGTGGCGGGCCATTCTCAGCTCCTACACCCTCTCAGGTATTTGAGAAGGAGGCCTTTGCCCAGCAGTTGCCACTTCCAGGCTTTACTTTACTAAAGCACTTGGAGAAATAGTTGCCCCTTACACCCACTCCACATCATACTTTCCGTTATTATTTGATGACAATTGATGCACGCACGCTTAACAAAAATTGCATATAGAATTAAAATATGACAGGTCGACAGCTAACCGCCGCTCATTTATGTTATCGGGTCCAGCGCTTAACTATCGTAGTGTGGTAGCGAAGCAAGCTTATCTGCCCGTAGGCAGAAGCAAAGGCGAAAACCCATGAAAACTTATGAAAATCTTCGGGAGCAAGCCTGGCGACAAGGTTCGCTCCTTGTCGCGATCTGTCTACTGGTGTGAAGGCAGAAGTAGGTTGCAGAAGCTCGTTTAACTACACTGAGTCGTGTCAAATGGACATCCGAAATATCTACTCACACCTATGTTTTGGTAAAATAAAAGTTCAACAACGCCTGTATGCAGTAATAAAATGTTGCGCACTTTTGAATGAACATTTTACACGATTATTAATCGAGGAATTTCTAATTGATGTTTTACCTTTTGACAAATTATTCACCTACATATTGCCTCCATTGAACTCGTATATCATTTATAAACAGAAATGTTTAAAACTTGATTCATACCAAAATAAGACCCGAAAACCACCAAAAAAGCGCTATGTATAAAATATAACAAATAGTTTTTTAACTGTGCATATGTATAAAATAAATAACAATTAATATTTTAAAATAACAATAATTTAGTAAAACGGGATAAAACTAACAAGGCATATTTTCGACAGTTGAAACTACCCAATTAGCAACAAAGACCTAATCAGAGTCGTCTTGTACGATCGCAATTAGAGTTTGCGCGAGACAGATTTTCCGTCTGTTGTATGAGGGAGTCCGCCTATAGACACAGGAAGCACTTGTTTTCTGCTACATACTTACATGTATCCAAACGCTTCTACATTAATTACACGCCCATTCATATGCCGGTATATTTGCCTTAAGCTTCTCGAAATTTCTTCGCTTCTATTTCGTATTTACTTCTCATTACTGCACACAATTGCGTCATGCACCTGTCAAACACTCGGTGAACTCTTTGTATGTGGGTGTTGTTGTTATGTAGTTAAGAATTTACTGTTATTTTGAAAGTTAAAGTAGTAGATGCAATTATTATGCTTGAGTTATAAGAAATTATATTCAAGTTTAAACATACATTGATAGCTTAATAAAAGGCGATGGATACTACTTGAGATCGCATAGATTTGTATTTTAAAGACATGTAAACGGAAACGTTTCAGGCTTTTCCTTTAAATCTCACCCGCACAGGATGCAAACTCTCACCCGCTGAACAAGGCCGTGGGGACCGACCTGTGGTTAAATTCGTCCTAATATCAAAATTTTAATTTTAATTAAATAATGGGGAAGACCGACCTGCCTCTGGTGGTGAGTGTGGGCAAATCTTCCTTCCCCTTTCATGAAGAGCTCTATGGCCAGCCAGAAAATAATATGTGTTAATACTAATGATATTTTTACTTACTTCTTTAGCAGCTTGTGATCCATCCACACCTGGAAATAGGCCTAATATATTCCTATAAGGAGTATTATAACTCCTATAAAGATATATAATTCTATATATCCCGTAAGCTGTAATCGACACTCTTGACAGGTGTATGGTAAGCACTATGCCGAACACTTTGCACCTCAGATGCTCCTGCCCAACGCCGGTCTGGACAATTTAGGATGGGCATATTGGAGGTGGACATTTTTTTTTAAGAGCTAGCAAGCGGATCATCGGATTGTAAGTAACTACCGTCGCCCACGTACATCTGCAACACCAGAGGTGCTGAAAGTGCGTTGCCGGCATTTAAGGGTACTTGTGAGATGGGAGGGACGATGAGGAGAGGCATGGGGAGAGGGAGCGGGCTTCCGGTTACCTCACTCACAGAACGAAACGTAGAGGCAAAAGAGGCATCTACTTCACGCCGGTATTCTGAGGCCGTGGTAACAACCGGGTTGAACCGGCCCATTCGAGCAGCTGCAAAAGCCGCCGCTTAGCTCATACACATGGTCATTACTCCATCTGTCGGATGTCAGAAGATTTTTTTGGAATTTCCTTCGTGGGACAATATAACACAAAAGTTGCAGACTCCATCTCTGTCCACGAGTCGTCCAGTTGGTGTGACAGCGCATCTGTAACTTTGTCTGATTGAAGTTGTGTGGAGGTGCCTATGGACAACAGTGGCCGCTTACCGTCATATGAAATGTTAGCTCGTTTTTTTCTTCAATCCAATAAAAAAAAACCCACAGGATGAGATTGGGTGACTCAGATTCACTTACACAGTCAACTCACGACATCTATACTACTTTATTCTTTTTTTCACTTATTTCTGTTTATATATCGGAGAAAGTAAATTACAGTGTTATCTTTGTCATCTTCATGTTTTATATCAAAATCTGTTCATGTATCATATTAAATAATCCTTTTTACCTTGTTACTCTGAAAATTACTACTTGCCATTTATAAACTCCTTAAAGGGGACTTCAGAAACAGAGTATAACGGTGCTTAAGCCAATTTGCATATAATTTGCACAATGAACATAGTCATCAAGATTAAACGGTAAATTTAAGAGTGCATATATTTTTTCAATTTATATATTTTTCATAACAATCGACATTTTAGGTTTTCAATGTGAGATTTGTAAACTAAACCCATATTATTTACTTTATCTAGTAATTAATTACGAACAAATTTTAAAATAGATGGATCATGAAATTAAATAACCAACAGAATCATTCAATACAATAAAAACATTTTAATGTAAATCTAAATCTAAGGTGTAAAATAATTGTAGAATTCAGCAAACATTATTCAGTCCTTCTCTCTTTTTTATTTCTTAGTTAGTTAAATCAGAAGAGAGACGAGCTTTCAGAACAATTTTCTTTTATTATTTTAATCAATATAATACATAAATATTATAAAAATTAGAATCCGTATTGGAGATAGTTTTAAAATATACAAAAGTGTAAAAATTTTTGACGAATATGATTCCCGACTATATTTAGCTTTTTAACATAAAACTTTTTAGTTTTGGTTAAGTTGAGTTATAAACGTGAATTCTTAGAGTAAAAAGGTTATGGTGAAATAATATAGTGTCACATAGTCAATGATAAAAAGTTCACAATATTATGACAATCAACATGAATCGTATAAATTGGCACAAATCAATCATGGACGTGTGTTCTACACGTAGATATTTTACAGATACGTTGCCTCTGTAAGGTGTGTAAGCTGCGTCTGTGGCTTAGTGATGAGACAGCGGTACGTTGCGATCGATGGACCCTATTCGACCATGCAAATAGCTCCCAGGCTCACGCACGCAGCGGGCATCGACGATACGTCCAACGTTTTTTGCAGATTGATCCGAAATAGTGTAACCAATTCCCAATTTTATATCAATAGTTTTGTTCGTGGACACAAATGCGAGATATTTGTATTGGTTTGCGTAACGGAGTTCTCAATTTGTTTTGTTTGTTCCATTTAGCACTTTATTACGTAGCGCTCACATAACGTAGTGTCACTATAGGTACTAAGAAATTGAAAAGATGTTATTGTAATATTATATTGCACAATTCCGCATACATAAATAATATATTGCCTAGTGTGAAGATGGGAAGTGCAAAACCCTCCCACCGACAAATGCGTCCATTGCTTCTTTCACACCATGCACCTTCACCACAACAATCACCCGTACCAGCACTACGCTCGATACTAGGTAATATGTTGGTACATTGAATTATCAAACGATTAGATTCTGCGACCTACAACTGCCGGTGCTTGTGTGGGTGATTAATTCAGTTAAGGTTCATTGTTTGAAAGAAGTAGTTCACGTCAATAAGTGAACTAACCTCCATGGAGGATAGTGCTCTTCTTTTCTTCGAACTAAGTAATATATGCCATTTTATTGCGTAATTGTGCAATTTAAAATTTTCTATCATCTTTGACATATCCGCAAAGTAACGTCTGAAATTAATATATGAATTATATTAATTCAATTAATCCGATAAAATCCGTGAATAATTATATTCCCGATCTTACGAGTGCTTGACAGCAGTCATGATTACGAGGGGTGAAAAACAAAATTAAACGCTATAAAATCAGTAAATAAAAGTTTCATTTCAAATTTTCGCGTTCGTGCAAATACAAGAAATCATTACAAGAAATTGTCCTTTGTTCTTTCATTATTTTAAAGTTTTCTTCCTCGCGTTTCATTACTTTCATAATAAAATTGTAATAACACATCGCATTTAAACACTTTTACTAACGATAATTCTAGAACAGCATAGAAAACATTTATAATAAAAAAAAAAATACTCACCCACAACATGGATATAAGCAGATCGAACTTGAGTATGGAATGAGGGTGCGTCCGCGGACACTTCGCATCGGTAGCGGCCGGCTAGCGCACGTGTCGCCTCACGTAGCACCACTTGCTGCGATGATGACTTTGAAACCTACAAGAAAATTCTCACATTAAAGCTTAGATAAGATACAGGTCGTATCGTTTAAGAAATAAGTCTTCTGGCGATCTTCTTTCTCTTAATCCTGTGCTTATTTAAGCCTACTGATAAACATAGGTCTCTACAAGAGACCAGCAAGCCGGCACGCATTGCTCATACGGATTTACCAATACTCAGCGCGCTGGGTAAGCTAAACTGACGCTGTTCATTGCTCTGTGAGATTCTGGTTAGGAAAACTCTTAGATTTCAGAACTGTCTGGTTTATCATCTAACCGGGCGTACTATGTGCTTCTAGCGATACGATTGTCGTTTTCCAAACGTAAAACGAAGATTTTGGTGTATTCCCCCGATTCCTCAAAAACTAAATAAGCACCGTAAATATGGAATATGAAGCCTGGTGATTGAGTGTGTTCACATGCAACACTACAAGTTCTGCCCAGTTGACAACTCCCAGTGGTATTCGAAAGTTGTCACCGTTGTGGAAATCGGTCAGGAAGATTATCGGTCATTGACATACAAATGATGACGTCATTGTTATGTTAATCGATGATGAAGTGTTACTATTGCCATGGGATATAAAATATTCATTACGATAGAGGCGTTCCTTGAAAATTCAGATTATAATCATAACTAAAGCAACCGCTATGCATTTGTCATTTCATTAATTTATTTTGTTGACGGACTTAGTATTATTTATCCTTGATCTACCACAGTACAGATAAAAATGAATTACTCCATGCAACAACTTAAATGTAAACTATAATTTAGTTTTTAGGAGGAGTCTAGATTATTTTAACTAGTCGGTCATGGTAATTTCAAATCTTCATATCACTGTGATGTCAATTTTAGCGCAAAATTTCCAAATCAAAAGTTACAATTATTAAATAACGTTTACAGAACTGTGTTTATTACATTTACAGGTCCCACCTCGAAACCAAATAATTTATGTTGTTATAAACTTTGATTTCAGCTACGATTCGAACCTTTGTCCGAGCAACAGCCGTCTCACCTCTGTGCTGCGAGATCAAAATACTAACACAATGGATTATAACATTAGCGAATGCAGAATTCTACTCTTTCTTTGTATGAATAATTATTCAATGCCCGACGCTTCAAAACCTATACGAAACATACGACAGACTGTCGGACCTCAAAGCATCGTGTCGTAATTAAAGCATGTGTTTTTTCGCCATTTAAATGTCCGACAATATCCTGTGTCCCACTTCCACTTATTGATCCGACATTGGAAAATAAGATAGGTGCCCCCCTCCACCCAATATCCCCCCCAACTTGTTTACACTGACCACGCTTCCAGCTCATTTTAATTTCTCACGATATTCTCCCATCTTTTATTATCTCCAACGACAGCAGCCGAGTAACCCTCTATTGCCCTCTTTTATTCAACGATCATTTTTATAACATTATGGAAAACGCTTACAGAGTTTTATGTTGTTTTTAATCCACTGTAGTCGGTGTTTTTTTCTTGTTTCACTTTGTTCTTCATGGTTTCTTACGTGTTAAAGAATTCACTATCGTTGCTTAAATATTTTCTTTTAGATTCATATCATTTACAAATTTAAATTTGTATAGAACAGTAAAGTTAGAAAATTATGTAAGAGAGGGCCTCCGGTTACCTCACTAACCGAATATTTGGGATAAGGAAGCAAACGAGCGTCTCACCTGATGGTAAGTGATGATCGCCCACGTACATCTGCAACTCAAGAGGAGCTGCAGGTGAGTTTTTTATTCGATGAAGTTATTACTGTTAGCCGTTTTGGCTTTTACAGCTTCATAGGCTTGCGCCTTCGTCCTTGAGGCCGCAAGCGTTTATGCAGGTGAGTTGCCATCCTTTATGGATATTTGGGGGATGGGAGCTTCACCGCACTAAACACTGAAGCACAAGATTTCTTTACTTCACGCCGGTATTCTTAAGGCCGTGGTACTACCCCGGTCGTTCCGGCCCATTTGAGCAGCAGCAAAAGCCACCGCCAGACTCTACCACGTGTCATATAAACAAACACACAGATTAATATTTTCGATGTATATATTAACTCACGTATATTTAACGTCAGTTTCTGGGTTTGCACGAACGTGAATTAAATTCGTATATATTGTATTCTACACCAGGCTATAATTTTATGTTCCGATACCATAACAATAGGACGAATGTAACGTTGGTATGTTACGAATCGAATCGGAACGATTGCTGTTACACCTTCATTGTCATTTATTGTTATTGCGTGTTTATTAGAAAATCGGCAATTTTGGCACACGAATGTGACCGTTACATATAATATGTTCTGATACGGCTCGCTTTAAAACGACCGCAATTTTACTATTGGCCTTTTTAAATAATCCGAACCGCTTCAAACCTTAGTATTAGAATAAGTGCTTTAGCTTTACAAATACTTCTTATATGGATGCGGTAGAGCTAAGCGGCTTTTGCTGCTGCTCGAATAGGCCGGTACGACCGGGGTAGTACCACGGCCTCGCAGAATACCGGTGTGAAGTAGAAGTGTCTTATACTTCTGCGTTTCGTGGGTGAACGAGGTAACCCGAGGCCCACTTCCTTTTCCATCTCCCTCATCCACAAATATCCTTAAAGGCCGACAACGCACCCACAACTCCGCTGGTGTTCTAGGCGAACAAAAATGCATTATGAAACATTTTATTTCAGGTAATAACTAAAGAAGTTATCGTGTTATAAACACAAGTTGCTATAAAGAGTGTTATAGCGGAATCTAAGAACTCGTTTGATAACGTATATATGTATGTAGGTAACGGCTGTTTTGTGAGTATGGGGACTTAAATGACGCAATAGAGGATTCTAATTGGCCTTAGAAGGCTCACTGTACCTGACTACCAATTAAGGCAGATTACACAAGTATAATCTGGTAGCTTTACGTCCGGTCTTGCAGTGCGTCCTACTTCTAATAGGTAATTTAATTCTATAAATTATTTATTTGTATTTTATACACTCGATTTATGAAAATTATAGTTGTCTCTATCTTAGTAGTTTACCCCAATAAATCTTCCCAAAAAAATACATAATATAATAAGTAACAGCTAAGATTCCAATTTTATTAAATAAACATTGGTTTAAGTAATAATACAAAATAATCACTTTAAAGATAAGCAATGAATCTAAGTGATGAATGCGTCTAATCAAATTAAGGGATAGTACACTACTAGAAGGAATTAAAACAACTAAGGCAATTAAGCGAAAAGCTTTTTTCTATGGGAACGTACAAAAACCTTGAAAATCGCATAGGATCTAGTTGATTGACCGACGAAATAGGTGTGTGTCGTAACAGGAGGAATATGGAAAAGCCTTGTAAATAGCAGTGGCTACCGATAGATGGCGTGATAACCATCTCGAAAAATACCAGACCAAAATTAACAGCGCCTAAAGTGCAGGAAGTCTGGTACTGCTGTAGCCAACCCGCTTGCCTAGCGTGACGATTATGGAAAACCCTCCTTATGGGAGCGGCCTAAGTCCTGCAGTGGACTTTTTACAGGCCGGTAAATTAACAATAGATCACTTTCATCGGAACTACAAGCTATTTAATTAGGCTGACTGAATTTTTAAGAATCCCTTACACTACAAGTACACTTCATCAATTGCCTGTCATCGGTCTGCCCAGAATTTTTTGAGGCGATTAATCTGGCCGCATTGAGATTTGTAAGGCCCTTAATCGCCCTTTTACGACACGCACGGAAAGAAAATGGGTGGCACCCAACTTGCATCACATTTTATTCCACTGCTGAACATAGGCATCTCCAAGTTCGAGCCAGCAAAATCTGGCATGCATTCTTGAGAGGTTTGCTCATACTAACAATGGTTATGTATAGGTGAGCCCAGTGCCAGTACCATCGCACTAGTGACGCTGCTCCCCATCACTAGTCTGTTGGATTTGGGTTCGGCAAATTCCGATGGATATTCCACCGTCGTTCGGTAGCTAAAGCCACATTTGTTTGGTAGCAGGGAGAAAGAGATGGTATGTCCTCTTACACCCCCTTATAAACATTTTTTTTTCATTCATACTTATGTTAATCCCAGTATTATTTGGTTCCAGTTTTCATAAAGTTTTATTATCAAAAACATTATCACATTACATTTTATTTCATTGACGATCTATAACAAAATTTTCGTGTCTTTTATTCCATTTCTTCGTCCAAAATGCGATCGCATTACCTAGAAACACGAAATAACAATACACGAACATAAAGATGTAATCATCGTAGTCTCGATTGCATTAATAGCACACTAACTTAACGGTTACTATGTTGTTATGGTATTGTATTGTAAAATGATATCGCGAAGTAGAATATGACGAATCTAGAATTAAAAGTTTGTAATGTGTGACAGCCATTCTTAACTAAACTAAATTCTTAACGTATCTATGACGTATTTATGAATCATGATCGCATGGTATGTAAAATTTAAAATATATCGTAAATTTGCGACTTACTTTTTTTTATTGCCTCAATGTTTTAATTAATGGAAACATAATAATATTTTACTTTGTCAAATTCGGGCAGACGAGATGCGCCATCGATCTTTTTTTTTCAATTCATCATATTTGTCGTAAATTGTCTTACTGCGACATAGCTACCTACAAGTATTTTCAATTTTGAAAGTATTTAGGAGCAGAGAGAAGTCAGTCTTTTCACTGCAGTGAGAGTTATCTGACGTACGTAATTGTACTATTTGCAAGCTGTGTGTTTGCATTTAGACAGTGAAATAAGAAATAAAAAATTACCTGTAATGGTTTAACAAAACCTTACAATACGTTCGCTTTTGTCTTATTTAAAGATATTTTAGAAGACGAAACATTATCTCCACGAATTTTATTTCTTTCATTGAAAGTATCACAATTATTTTAACAAAACAAATTTCTTTTGTTAGAAAAATGTTATTCAAATTGAAAGATTTTTCGAGAGGTTGCTAAAATGTTGTTCAATTGCCTTTATCTATTTCAAAGGATTCGAGGTACGGTAAAAAGACTTTTTTTATTAAAATAAATGTTGTTTTCTTCAGATAATTGAATTTAGAAGGGTTTCTTCAATTAATTTTGATTTTGTTCTTTCTGAGTTTCACATAACTAAAATTCAAGTATCTGACACTGACGATGATGACTGACTGATGATTAACGAACCCAAAACTCAAAAACCTTTCTCTGTGCTAATTTTTAAAATGAAATAATTGATTTAAAGAAACTTTATCGAGATGGTTTGTTACCTTTGTTAGGACGAGAAATATTTAAGATTCCTGCGAAAATTTATAAAACCTTCAAAGTTTTATTTTACTCAAAACAAGTCGTGGTTAACAGCTAATTAGTCAAAAAAGGACACAAATTTAACTACCGATTAGATGCAAGGTTTAAGCGTTACAGTTCCTATAATTTCGAGACCACCATTTACCGAGATTAAGACGATTTTATAGAAAAATTCTTGTCTTTGACTTCATCAGTCTAATTAAGTCCACTGCTGAACATGGCCGACGTTCTCCAATAAAGGAAGTCTGAAGTCTCTCATGGACAGTTTGCTCGTACTCACCACGCCGGGTCAATCTTTATTATCATTCCTTTATACAAAAGGACACAAAGGGTGAACTCAATGCGTAGAGTTATTGTCTACCAGTAAACCTAAGGTGTGGTGTAATTTACTAGGAAATTACTAATAAATACCCGATATTTGTTACCTAAATACCTACATACATGCATTTATATATTAACACATACTAACAAACATTGAACTATGCGAAATGACATGCGTACGGAAGGACATAAGGCTACTTTTATTTAGGAATATGAATGGTAGTTTGAATTAAATATTTTACATTGTATAAATTTCTTATCTAAATCTCAACTAGAAGCATTATGTAATGAACATAGCACTTCAATGTGACATGAACAATTCTTGGTTAGTTACCAGGCGTTCAATCACCGGCCTATGTATTTTAAGAACAGACATATTTGAAATAGCTTGACGTCGTTGATTGAACGTTGTGACTTTATACAATTTTATTTATTCATCATTCGGTTATTATCATAAAAGATAAAACAAAACATTTATCATATAAATAAATTAAGTTTTTAGTCATGGATTATCAAAATGGTTGGATTCCTAATAAACACACAATAGCAGCGAATGACAAAGAAGGTGTAAAAATAATGGTACCGTTTCGATTCGTTGTATCGAAACGAATGTAACTGTTATAGGTTTCAATAGCCAATAAGTTCTGGTGCTGTATGGTCGTATTTTGCTCCTTTAAGATTTAATTTGATAATAATACTATGATATATATGAATTCCTAGTTTGGGACTGGATGACGCGAGTGTGATTGTAAAAAAATCCATAATAATAATAATTTGATATTGCCGGAACCGGAATGTGGAGTGGTGTGCCAACCGAAATTATTCCGATCGTCGTCTCTGCGAATGGGTTAATCCCAGTCAGCCTCTCGGAACATCTGGGGCAGCTGGGACTCCGTGGCGGTGTGTTTGAAGCAAATAAAGAAATTCTAATTGTTATTCTTTTTCGTGTCAAGTGTTTGAGATGATTTGTAGCCGGAAAGTATCCACCGCACAAAGTACGGGTTGGCGAACCTTATATATCGCCTACCTGTATATATTTTCCTTGGCATTATTGCCTAGAAAAATATACACAGAAAATTACGTTAGAAAATAAAGGCAGCGCCCTGTTCCCTGAGCTATGTATAATAAAATTCTTTTTACTCTCTTAAAACTTTTTTTCATTTTGTAAAGCTTATTTGAAGTTTTCTGGAAAATAATTAAATTATTTTATATTTTTATTTTTATTTTCAGAAAACAATGAAGATATTTCTGAGAAACTGTTTTAGAGATAAATTTTTATTGCGTTACTCAACAATTTTGTTAGGTTTTCGTATTTTTTTATAATTTTACTTTAATTTTTTTCTTTTAACCGAATTATTACAAAACCGTTCAACGCCACAGTACGGCATAGCTATTATTACAGAGTTTAGTCATGTCTTTACAGAGAATATAAACAATCACGCCCGCAACCAACAAGGATAGGCACGGCTCAGCGCAGCCAAACGGTACTCTGCTTTCCATCCCTCACCTCTTTGGGAGATAAAACAGAAAACGTGGTCCCTCGTTTGCTTCCGGAGAATGCCATGAGATTTTCATGGCTTTTCGCTTGGTAGCCTCCTACGAAACCCTGGGGATGAAATGGGAGGGTAAATTCTTACACCAAACCAATTCAAACGAAAATGTATTAGTTATATCTTTTGCTAGCAATGACCCGCGGTTTTACCGGCATTAATTTATCTCATACATACCACATTCCGTTTAATACACAAAAGTACATGACCAAGGTTAATCGTTACGTAGATTTTTTTACATCGGACTCATAGTTCTTGTAATTAACGCGTTCAAATCAAATGACACGCAGTTTAGCTTAATATTAAACCTAAAATATTTTTACATACGAGTACATATAAATTAAAAATCGAATTAATAAGAGAAGTACAAATGAATACAGAAAATAAATAATATTTCAAGCCATATAACAGATCTTGGGATTATCCTTAACCGGTCCCTTGGAAATAGCTAAGCATTTAAAAGTTTTCATCCCTTCTGTTACATCGTTTTACCTTTAAAACTTCTCAAAGTTTGTATCCCATGCTTAAGCGAATAACAATCTGTTTACCGTTATAGTACTCAGAAACAAAGTTTGAAATACGCTTAATTACTTAAATCGCAGTGATTATTACGTAAATGTTTAAAATTAACAAAGGTTAAATGTGATGTACCTATTACTTTATATCACCCGGAGAGGGGGAAATAATGTGAGTGACGGGCGTGAATAGTTCTCAAACAGATTGTTCTTATTAAGAGCTTGAAGTTATTCCTAAATGTCACATAAGTGTAGTTTACAAACAGCGTTCAGCTGCTGTAAATATGGCTGTCGCAATCGAAAATTTTGTAAGAATCGCCATTTTCTTTTTAAGTAATTTATACACATAATCTAGTGTCTTGGTAATTTCCCCTGTGTCTTGGCCAGGATTCCCCATGTCATGGTAACTGAATGCCAATAAGATTGATTTGATAATAATCATATGATATTAAATTAACATTCATGAGTGGAGTCAGACAGACAGACAGACATTTATATTTAACATACAAATGGTTTCCCCAAGCGTGACATGAATCCGCGACCTTTAGTTTCGAAGACAGCATCACTACTAATTAGGTTACGAGCCGTCATGGCTTGGCTTTGGCTTGGCTTTGGCTTTTTTATGAGAAAGACGGCAAACGAGTACCTGATGGTACAAGCGGTTCACCTGATGGTAAGTGATAACCATCGCCCACATACATCTGCAACACCACAAATGCTGCAGGTGCGTTGCCGGCCTTTAAGGATATTTGAGAGATGGGAGGAAAGGGGAGGGGAATACCACGCTTAAAACCAGACACCTCGCTCTATTAACGCAGCCGCCCGTCTACGATCTGGATCATTTAGCTCGGGCATACTTGAGAGGTCTATCAAGTGGTTAAACCACCACCTGTCGCACTGTCACGAGATTTTTCAGGCTCATACCTAAGTCGACTATTATTTATGACGACACAAATTGAAATGGGTGGTAGATTCTTTTATGCCTCCCGCATACTATTTATATAAAAACTGTAAGCACTCACACCTGTCACCCATGAGGAGAGGCGGAGTTTATTTAGAATTAAAATTAATTTATTTCTGAAAATGTTGGTAGTTGTATAATTTTGTAATTGTGTAATATTCATAATTGATAAGTATCGAACATTTTACCAATAATGATATTTTGAAATTTTGAGAATAAAAATTGTGAATTGTGGAAAAGGGTAGTAAAATTTATATGACATATTTTAAAACAATTGTACAAATGTCAACCTGTAAACATATGGAACCTAAAATTAAAATATTAATACGTAATATGTACACACTGCTTCCTCGGAACGGCTTTAACAATTTAGATGAATTTTAGTATTTAAATTATGTTTGGCTCTCCAAGTTCGGTAGATCTAACCTAAAGAATCTGCCGAACTTCATCTGAGAAAACTCATTTTGAAATAAATAATTAAAATATTTATACTATACTCTTGAGATACCATTGAGTTCAGAGTGTGGCGTTCTGTTAGTAATGTTATTATGTCATATTTCATTAAAACACGACGAGTGAAGCTCGGTCGCCCAAGTTGTATTCTTTACCCGAGTAAAAGCATTTTCCTACGCAAACATTTTAGACTAAGATTTATTTTTATATTAAAGCACGACTCAAGGTAGCCAAATAAGCTCCCGCGCCTCAGTGTTCCTGCACCCCTAGTGAGAGGGTACCGTACCCCATATGCGCTTTCTTGGGCCTATGTTCAGTAGTGGACAAAAATAGTCTAATTTAGTAGTAGTTAGATAGTAATATTATTAATGTACTAATTAAGTAAATAAAAAAAAGACAATTTTACTATCCGCTCCGCTATATGGATGAACTGAATTTTTAATTATAATTTATTCAACGTTAGAAACATACATTTCACATGTCGAACGTCATGTTTATTTAAAAGCTGCCACCGTTTCGTAATGAGGTTCCTCTGACGGAATAGAAACCAGCGAAAGTACCTCCGTAAGTATACTCTGTTTATGTAATTTTTTCAAAACATACAATACGTCTTAATGATCTAATATTACAAGATTTTTTCTAGAAACGGCTTGGGAGCGATCAATTCATTCCCAGTGGATACTTTATATTATAACAAACCTTTTTATTAAGTCTTTGGAAGACTTTGCGAAACATTGCGGTCACATCCGGTTCATAAACAGAAGTTCATCATTCATTAACAGCTTCCTCTGAGCAGGAAATATTGTAATGCCTTAACCCGACGTTGACTTAGTAATAACGTCAGAGAATGTGAAATCAAGAAAACAAATATATCGGTTAATTGCAATAATATTCGGTTGGAATTCAAACCCAAGAACAAAACCGCCGGGGTTCGCTTTCGTCAATACGTGTAGGTAACCAATAAAGTGAAAATACAACAATAAATTATTAAAAGGAACGAGAAGGCTTGTACAAACAGTTTCTATACGAGCGAAAATATATTGAAAGCGACTGATTTCTTTCAAGTAGCCCATTGGTCATGAATCTTTTATAGACAGGGAAAATAAAATAAACCTATAAAATATTATGTAGTTGAAACGATCGCATATATGGATGATAGGCAGGTAATGTCCGGTGTTCGTATCGGCTATTGGTCAAGTTAATATACGATTTAAATTAATATACGGTATACGATTTTACTACAAAATCCCAATATATGTATATGCACTACATAAATACGCTTTTTTTTTTATTAAAGACTTCATAATAAGTGTTATTATGATATAAAAGAATACGTGCATGTTTATAAGCTCTGAGAATAAGTTTGAAAAATGAAAACCAGATGTTTTGTAATATTTTTTTATTAAAAAAAAACCGAACACTAACTATGACTACGAAGTTTCTTTCGACAGTTTAATTTGGCTTTTAACTTTACTTTGCGTTGGACATTTTACTTTGAGTTTGACAATTTGACGTTATTAATTAAGTTAATGATGAGGGTAATTTTGTTTTATTATTAACAGTTTATTAGGTATTTTGAATGCATAACTCGTTTTATTTAATAGTCTACCCAATTATTGGATACTAAATTAATTTTAATAATGTTATGATGAAAGATAAAAATAAAAAAAAAAGATAATAAAATTCTAAGCATTACCCACTTCTTCCTCATCATACAATCTAAGTTCATTCTGTACATAGCCTTTTTGAAAAAAGCAAATTATGTTTTGTAAAATGTACTGTTTTTATTACTTTATTATAATCTAGAAATGTGGATGAAATTATCTCGTATTTATCAAAATCAAAGGTGAAATATTTATAGCGAATTATTATAAAATATGTTAACACAAAGTATTTTTCCTATAATTCAATAATGCCTGGTGGTGAGTCGTGCGCTTTAATACCACACTCTTCCCCATTTCTGCCGCCCAACAGCAGTGCAATTACAGTTGTGTTCCGGTTTGAAATCAATAGAGAGCCTGTATATTAACGGGCTGTGCGGCATTCTACATCAGTCCTCACAGGAGGCAACACATCTGTAAAAAAACTTCAATCGAAGAAGGTTTTAGACGTGTCTTCACCCTGTGGATTAAGACGGACCTCAACGCTTGTAACTATACTTGCTTCCTGAACCCTTCAAAGTGGAAAAGAAAGCACTGCTAATTAGCGGCATAAATAATTATACTCTAATTAGTCATACGAATAAACATTATATAAGAGACATGAATTATTAGGGAGCTTTCATCCAATACTCATAGATTTTTTTTACAAATTTGTTTCTTCTAAAAAATTGTTATCCGCACAGACCCCGAACAATTATTTGTCCCAATAACCCACATAAATACCTATCCCGTGGGTGGATCGTACCTGCAACAGGCAACGCCACAGCTAAGCGCAAAGCCACTGCGCCACGGGGCCGACAGAAAAGCTGCGTTTATCTAAAACATTTAACTATACGACAGCTCAATATTTATTGACGGAAGTGTTTTTAAGACGGCTAAAATATGACGCAAGCAATAAAATATAGTCGCCTATAACTTATTTTCGTTACATGTAAAGGCGAAGCTTTTTAATGCTGATCGTAAAGCGAATCTTCCTAACAATGGTTGACAATAAAACATGAAAAGTGCGTTAACGACCAATAAAACCGTGTTTACTGTACCAAGACCATCAGGTTAGGTTAAGTATTGTATAGTAATGTAGTGTAAATTTAAACAGTCGTTGATAAATAACAATAATGATGTAATACTTTAACTTCATAACCTTTTGGATATAAGGAGGAATATGTTAATCTTTTCTTGTACCTTACCTGCACGCAGTGCACCCTGCTGCATAGCAAACAAAGCTCTGGTGAACGACTAATAGCAGAAAAGTAGCAGCCTAAAAGTGCCCACAGCTGGGTAAAGGTCTTCTTCTCAAATATCTGAGAGGATTTTGGAGCCGGATAGGGCCCATCACGCAACTCTAGTGCGGATTAGCGGGCTTTACATATCTTCGAAATAACATTTTTATTTTATCTCAGACGTGCAGGCCCTATGAAACTAAAGTGAGCATACTGGCCACTAGGCTCCATGGCTCAAAAGCCGGATAGAAGAAAACTTATCCTTAAATTTATACGGAACCCGAATACCACGGCTTAGTGATGGCAAGTGGGATCACTGGTGCGAAGGTACCGGCACTGCGCTCACCTACCCGCCCGACCAGTGTGACGAGTGTGGGGAAAATCTTCCATGCATAGCATCCTGGCTTTCGCAGGCGCTTTCATGGTAAGGAGTATGTCCTGCAATGGCCTTTTACATACTGATAATGTAAGTTAAGTAATGCTTGAACTAAAGACCGTGGTAGCTTAGTGGCAGGGGCGCTTCCTTTATTTTCATTGTACACAAGTGACTAGGGTCCCAGTCATGATACCAGCATCATTAAAGTTATAAGAAATATGGGTAGTGGCTTTAAGGTTTATCTTGTTTAAGGCTCAACACTGCCATGGCTTATGCTATTTTATATTTATTTTTGAATAGATTATGTATATACTATATACATATATATTATATCATTAGTTATGTGGATGCTTCTTTATTGCAACCTAGGGAATATATGTAGAGCATTCATAACCTCTGTATGGCGGTGGTATAAAAGATTTCTTCCGGTTAGTGACATTATCGTCAATAAGTAAGTCAATTGCCCGAATAATATGACTATGCAAAACCTAAACGATAAACAGTAGTAAATACGAGTATAAGGCGTCTAGTGCTGTGACCGGGGGCCCAACAGAGCATGACAGCCACTACAAAACTGGACTTTTTTCGGACGTGGTAGAGCCGAGCAGCGGCTTAAGCTGCTGCTCGTTTGGGCCGAGTCGGCTGAGGTAGTACCATGACCTCGCAGAAAACCGACGTGAAATAGAGGTACCTTGTGCTTATGCGTATCGTTGGGTGAGTGATGTCAATATTTTTCCATCAAGTGACCCTCCCTTGCCTCCCTTTCTCTTAAAAAAAAGAAACTATCTAGGTAGGTATAACTAGATGATTATTCTATATTTATTATGTAAAATTATTCAACTTACGTCAACATCGATACCGGGCTGCGCAAAGATCCTTGTGTAGGGATATTCCTTCGGGAGGTAACTGAAAAATTCTTGCCTCCCTCTGTACCACTTTACACTATACAGTGTCTCATTTCCTTCCAATGTCCATTTACAACCAAGCAACACAGTGTCTCCAAGTCTAACAGCTGATGGTGCTATCAGCTGCACGTCTTTCAAGGCATTTATATCTGTAATTAAAAAAAAAACAATATTAGTTTGACCTATTTCAAAGGGCTAAAACATATGCGCTTGATATATTTTCTATGTAGTACAGCCAAGCGGCGGCTTTTGCTGTTGCTCGAATGGGAAGCCTCGACCGGGGTATGTCACGGCCTTGTAGAATACCGTCGTGAAATCGAGGCATCTTGTGCTTCAGCGTTTCGTTCGGTGAGTGACGTAACCGGAGATCCGCTCCCTCCTCCCCTACTCCACTCCCTATCATACTTCCCATCGCCCAAATATCTTTAAGGACCGGCAATGCACCGGAACCTCCTTTGCTCACATTCAAACCGCAGCCAACATACTTAGCGATTGGTGCGAATCGTTGCAAACCGGAAAAAAGCGAGGCATTCGTTTTCGCTAGATACGGCTTTAATAAACGCAAACTATCAAGTAAATTCTCTGGTATTACAAATTCGGCAAACCCGTTCCATGAGTGTCGGAAATGCAACACCTAGGTGTCACCCAAGATCTCGTTACAGGCTTAGCTTCACTAATCATATTAGAAACGTAAGGAATAAAGCGGCCTTTATATCCGGTCGCCTATACTACCTTACGAATAAAACAAACAAAATGTCAATAAGATATAAAATGTTATTATACAAAATTTGCGTACGACCTATTATGTCTTAGTATTCGCACACATCCCTAAATCGCGACTGTACCCCTTCGAGTGATTACAAATCGCTTCATACACCGGGCAACTGGTGCATTATTACATGCGGAATGCACCGCATGTAATAAGGACCGGTAATATACACCGCGGTACTTAATCTGCCCTCTCTGGCGTCCAAAGGATGTCATCATCGACGAACATAACGTAATCACCCTTCATAATAATGAGTTCGTGGTCACAACACCCGCACACATTTACACTCACAACCTACGGGCAGGAAAAAAATAAATTAAATATACGTATGATACCTACGATTAAAAAGTTATCAATATCTTATCATAAAAGGAGTGGTCGTCTGTTTACTTATTTATATGATCTTAGAAAGCACAATAGCTTTCATCATCTATATCCCGCCATCTATCGGTACTCATTGCAATTTTTAAATTGTTTAACACCTATGTACTCGTATGTATATGTATTTTCATTTAAATCTCTTTCCAGAAACTCAATTAAAACTAAATGTCATTATTAACCGTTTCTCTTATTCAATGACTCGGAAATAACATTCCTTTCAGTACGTTTTGAAAGAGCAGCTCTATGCGGACCTCTGAATAGTTTCGACCAAGTATTAGTTCTTACCAGTAATACTATAAGGTTCCGATGATGCCGTAATAATGTTAACAAAAGAAGCGTATTAATTTAGACCTACCTTTACCGTGCCTTTTATGAAGTTGAATATAACTTGAATTTCCGAATAGTTGCTTTACTTTGGCTTCTTCCAATAATACCAGTCTTTATATAATCGTACGATTATATAAAGACGGATAAATACGTTATGCTCGTGAACAGAAAATTTAGTCACCACCGTAACATACATAGTTTTAGTAGAAAATGCTATAAAAATTGTCGGACTTAATAGTACATAAATATGAAGCTTAGCCATTTGTATAAAGATTAGTATAAAGCGTCTTTATCTGTATTAGTAATTCATACTCATTATGAATAAAATAAGTCATAGTTCTCTGCTGAACAAGCCTCCCTTGAATTGGAAAGTTTTTTGTAACTACCACGTTTATAAAACGGGATCAGATCAAAAGCTTGGCAGCATTAACGCGACTGCCAAACAACAGTATAGATTTTTTAATTCTGGCATTTTTAAAAGGATATTTGGCAATTTTTCTTACAAGGAAAATTGTGGTTATGTTAGTACCCACGAGATTTGCTTTGGGCGGCTTTTACGACAAACATTGTCTTAGAAAGTAACGTCTTGTTTGATATAGGAAACTTGTCTGCCTTTGGTAGAAGATATGCTCATATCGCAGAGATTATTTAGAGATATTTACCCTTTCTTCGGTTACATTAGTTCTGCTGCGGATATCATCATTGCAGACTATATTGCACAAGGAAACTCCAAGCATAGCTCTTGCCATAGCGCGCTGAGCAATTTTGAGCTTCCTCATCCTGCCTGCAGGGAAGGACCATGTTTCAGTTCCATGTGGCATCACTGGCAACACGCACTGGTTGTATACTTTACCCTGTCTTACCATACCAGAGCAGGTTGATTGTCGAGCTGAATTCCGTTAGCCTTGCACAACGAATGCTTTTACCAGTCTCCAATTGCTGAAGGATATGGGTTTGATGTATACAGTGTGTTTTCCGCTATCAATCCTTCTCTTTTAATAATCAGTAGAATGCAAGGTGGATAGTTGTGAAGAAAGGTTATCTCTATCTCTTTCTTATTTTTATGTTACAATCCGTGTAGTAATTTAAATACTGTCACTAGTGTGCACGAGACATTAAAAGTATTTAAAGGCTAAGAAAATCTGATGGCTAGTTTATTATGTATTCAGGAACCCCACAGATGGATACAGATCTCTTTAGTTGGTAAAGCCTTAAATACTATAGTAATGAATTTGTTAATACACCTGATAAGGCATCAATGACGTTTCGAATTTCATAAAATTAACTAATCATCCATGTTGTTAATCTTTATTACATTCCTTTCATTACATAAATAACCAATCCAGTCACTATATTTTACTACAACGACGTTGTTTTTTTAACATATTTTGACACATGGTAGAACTAAGCGGCGGCTTTTGCTCCTTCTCGAATGGACCAGCTCGACCAGGTTAGTGCCACGGTCTCGCAGGATACCTTCATGAAGTGGAGGCATATTGTGCTTCTGCGCTTCGGTCCGTGTGTGAGGTAACCGGAAGCTCACGTCTTCCGTCCCCTCGTCTCTCCTTCTCCCACATCCTAAAATATTCTTTAAGGCAGGCAGCGCACCTGCAAATCCTTCGATGTTGCAGATGTACGTGGGCGTCGGTAATCAGTTACCACCAGGCGAGCCGCTCGCACATTTTCCCCCATTCCCATAAAAATATAAATAAAAATGAGTAGGTATTACAGTACAATTCATAGCTCTCTATAATACTTTCATTTGGAACGAATAACTCTTAGTTACTGAGTCCTTACGGACCGATATATAATAAATAAGCTAAATCTTATCAATGAAAGCAAATAGAAGCCATTAGTCGACATTCAACTCGAACGTTCGAGGAAGTAAACAGCAATCTGTTTATACACTTTGCCGTTCACAGATGAATAATAATTGTAGGGATTAGAAGCAGCGATTCGCATTTTAATTAATAATCTATTTACCAATAGGCTACGCTATGCTTTAATAAAATTAAAATGTACGGTAATCGTTTTTTAAAAAAGAAATTGTGGTCCTAAACTCATAAATTAATAGTTGTTCGAGACAGTAGAAACTCAGACATTTATCTATCAGATTAAATCCAAAAAGTGACGTAAGACTAAGAAGTGAGTAACAGACTGCAAATGTCCCACAGGTATCCTATCAATACTTCAGACTTTTTTAAATAAAATTATTTCCCTAGTTTTTTGGCATAGTTAAAAAAAGAAAAGGAGAAGCATGTAAATGCCCGTAGCTGGGCAAAGGCTCACACAAATACTTGAGAGTTTTGGAGCCTTTATAATATGTTCACGAAATAATACTTTGCATTATTTCTCAAAGACAGAATATAATATTTTTTTTAAATCTAATAAACATGTCATAAAATCTACTGTTAATTAATAACTAAAAATTATATTTAAGAGTTATATTAAGTTAATTATAATATTAAGTTAGTTAATATTAACTAAAAGTTATATTAAGTTAATAAAATAATTAAGTGTAAATTCAATAGAAGTTAGTATCCAAATAATGAAGTGAACTTTTAACTTATTTCCCTAATTCCTTTTTTTAAAACTTGAATATAATTTTTTTAACTTTAAGGAACGAATTATTACTATAGTAAAGTCTAAATCGTAATATTATAAACTGACATTATTATTATGATGCACATTCAAAAAAAGCTCATGTGTCCCTAATACATGTTATTAATACTTGCTGGATCGGTTCAATCACAGTACAAAATAAGTTATTTGTTTACCGGTTCTGGTCAATTATTTTGTGTACCCTGTTGTTCAGTATTTTTATTTTGCGTGAGTCATTATCAAGTTATAATTTTTATCTGCCATAGTTGCCATGCTTGAAAACAAAATTGCAATCAAACAAATCATTCCCTTTTATTTTTCTAACCAGTTGCAATTTATCTCCTATTTGTTTCTCATGCCGTACTCGGTCGCCTCCTCACTGTTCCTCGGTCCCTAGTCACGAACGCCGTGACCGCAAACAATTACATTATATCAAGCGTCGCCTGTGTCTTAATGCAATTAGAAGACCGACGTGTTCCCGATTTATACGTAATTGTGTGCATAAATAGGACTCAAGGGAATTTTTTTTATTGAATTAAATATAAACGACGTTGTCGTTTTTACTTAACGGAAACAAAACACGATAACTTTAACTTCTTTGCGATTAACTTAAATGCTGCTGTACATATATGAATGAATAACTGACGTACTGACATGGATGTGAAACTTCATAAATAATCAAGAGAAGGTGATCCTGATACTCTTGTACACTTGTGGGCGTCTAAGAAAATTTAAGGTACACCAACCATTAGTTAACGTACGCTGATGTGGGACGGAGCATTTTGCTGGATACCATTTGTAAATCAATTTAATACCTTTAAAGTAATTACTAAACAAAATGACGAACTTAATGACATCAAAGAACTTTAGTCTCTTGCAAATAAGCACATGAGCTTAGGAAAAGGTAGTAATTTCGAAATCCATGGTAACACCTTAATTTTTCCTACGTTGACTTTAGAATTTGCAATTAAGTCTTATGAAATGGTTAAAAATTTAATTAAAGTTATACGATGGCTAAAATTTATTGGCAGGGCAGATCAGAGTCCCTATAGGACGTCATATACACTAAAGAGCAGTGTTAACGTTGGAGCCGTGGTAGCCCAGGAGTAATGGCAGCTTAGCTTTCATTTCAGAATCGATCCCCGGTGCCGTTCCTTTACCACGTTCACAGCGGTGAAGGAAAACATCGCGAGGAAACATAAGTGTCTGAGAAAAAATATTGACGTCATGTGAGCAGAGTAAAGCAGAGTGAGCGTGAAGTAGAGGCATCTTGTGCTTCTGCGTTTCCTTAGGTGAGTGAAATAACCGGAGACCCACATCCCCTCCCTATTCCCCTCCTCTTCCCTACCATCTCCCAAATATCCTTAAAGACCGGCAACGCACCTGCAGCATCTATGGTGTTGCAGATGTATGTGGGCGACGGTAATCACTTACCATCAGGAGAGCCGAAATTGCACTAATAATGGCATGTTATGCGTAGCAGGTAACATTTGTAGTATTTTCAATTTAAATTATTTGTAAGTCTATGAAGCCATCACGAACGGAAAAATTGAGGACAAAATTTATAGAAAACATAATCGGTTTCGTATCGGAGCGAGCGGCCTATTTCGGTAATGGATGCCGGACCGCCTGATCTCAAACGTATTACGCCGCTTTCTGTCTGAATTTTTATACGATTTCGCCGCAAGAGGTAGCAAAGAAGCACATAGAAAAGTATCAGATTGGATTTTTTTTTTTGGAAAAAACAATACCGTGAGTAGTTTAATTTTTAATACTTAAGTGTTCTCCGATATATCAGAGAAAGATACGATAGCAATATTTATTTGTTAACGTACCAATTATGGAATTCGTTTTTATTTATTTTTACGTTATACAGTTATAGATTGCCGTGGGGGATCTACGATGTCACTACATTTCTTTTCGCGGATGTCGTAATAGGCGACTATGGTAAAAACCTTGAAGATCTCACGGCAATCTCCGGGAGCCAAGTCGACGAGGAGATTCGCCAACTGTCATGTTCTTTCTCCCAGAGAGGCAAAAAGTGGGTGCAGATGCTAATTGTGTTACTCCATTTGCCAAATGGAAATCCGTAATCTCTGCATACCCTTGGGTGACGAGCGTTCTTAACGTGTTCGTTAGAACATGGTACTTGCACATTACAACCGACCTATTTCTGTAAAATAACTAACATCTAAATGCAATACTCTTAAATTATTAAAATACTGGGAGCATCCCAATTTATTTTTCTTAACCCTTCATGTGTCATAACTTTGAAACACTTGAAACTGTACTTTTATGAGTTATGCCAGTACTTATGGCACAAGAAGGGTTATCTGTTACGGTCCCAGATCGAAATCAACTTTTGGACAAGCTTCTCCAACAAAACTTTTCGCTTCTCCGAGAGACAGGAACTTTGATAAAAATTTATGCTTTATTGTAATGAATATGAATAAGACTTCACATACGAATTAAAGAAACCGTAAATTACTTTAAATTAAAACAATTTACAATAGGTGACATGTGGACATAATTAATAATAAGCCTAGAGACCGTCCGCTGCACGACATAGGCCTCTCCAATAAGCAGGATTTGCCATAGTCGCCACGGATTTGACAATCGCAGTAGCAGACACCATGTGTCTTGTACCTTAAATAATTACGGCCCTCCATCGGTCTGCTTAATTTTAGTCCGATACTCTTCGAGATGATTCTCATGCCCCCTATCGGTAGCCGTTGCTGTTTACAAGGCTTTTCCCTTAGTCGCCCTCTTATGACACATACAGGAATAAAGGGGATGGTAGATTCTGACGCCGATACCACACGGCATAGTAATCGTATCCTTGGATTAAAATGAAGTCCTCCGACTAATGAACATATTTTACTTGTGAATATAATTGGAGGAATTTTCGTAATGTTAACGAATTTATGTGGCGTGTGGTTGCTACAGAAAAGCGGGCAAGCCGCATTTAACAAAGCTTAATTTATTCGTTAATTTTTGTTGCCTGGAAATTGGTTTCCATTATTTTGGTTCATTCGTTTATAGTAATATAGGAAACTGCATCGTGAAGTTAATTAATGCTTTAAAAAATAATAATATTGTTTAAACGCTTCACGTGTTATGAGACATATTAGGACTTATGGCACTATAAGGGATTGAGATTTAAAATGCAATATTCAGTTTAGTTACGTTAGTTGTTTTAGGTTAGGATGAGTTAACTAAAGAAAGAGTCGGTTTCGAGATTCTGACATATCGGAACACAGCTCGAAGATACAATAATATCTTGAGTATATTTTATTTTAATATATTTAACAATAGTAAAATATACTAAGAGCGTGCTACATAGATTTTATTAAAACAGGGTGTTGTCGTAATCTGTAGTCCGTTATTGCTATCGCCGCTATTCAGAAGAAGTGCTAGCGTTTTATTTAGATCATTTGGCTTATATTTAATTATAAAAAAAATATATAAATTTCCAAATAATTATAACCACGAGTACTAATTTATTTTTTTCATTAAATGTCAATACGGTCGCATCCAACCTGTATACACATTGCTTATTGGAACAACGTAATATTTGTTAAGCCGTCCCCGTGCTAATGCCAACTACACAAATCGTGCATAAGTTTCGAAAACCTCATTGGTACGTCTCCTTCGTATATAGGATCTCTCGGTTTCCTGAATAGGAGGCAGATCATCTAACCAATCGGCTATCGAGGCTATAAATATTTTGCATTGTATCTTAACTTTCGACTTCTAAATATGCATTATAGATATTATTTTCCAATAGGGAGGATTTGTCGTCGTGACTATGATGGCTTGGCTGGGAAAGCGATGGATTAGAAAAAAAGAAACTATGTAGATGTCAATCATTTTAAAACTCAACCCGTGTAAGCAAGTACTACTGAATTTGTCGAGCATACATATTGCGCAACATTTTGTCAGTTAGCATAGTTTGTGACAACAAAGTAATTGATGAAGGCATCATATAAACAGAAAACAAAGAAAGAGAAAAAAGGAATGGGATTTAAAGCGAGATCTCTGTGTCTCTGAACAATAGTACTTACATCAACCCCCCGGAGATGACGACTGCTTTAATTACACTTTCATTGCGTTTTACCCTTTTAAATTTATTTGTTACGAGATGAAATTCTAAACGTCTATACTTTAAATGTTACTTTAAATACTTTTTTATTACAAGACCAACGTTTAATGTTATTAAGCAATCTGTGGGATAAAACAGATAAAATTACAAAGTTAATTTTAACGGTGCCTGTAAAACGGGAACATTTTCCTACAATAATTTTTATTTTCACTGCATATTTTTATATGGATAGGTTTTTAATACAAAAACTGTTTAATACATACAATGTGGTTATGTATTTGGATTTCGCATACTCTTCATAAATAAGCACCTTGTGGTAGTGGTGGAAGAATCTGCCAACCCTTTTCAACCCATGGGTTTCGTAAGCGACGACTAGGAACGAAAATGACATGGTAATCTCCGGGAGTAAGCCTTGTGGCGACCATCCGACACTTTTTATTTCATGAAGTAGTAAAAGGTTGTAATTCGTAACCTCTATCTGCCCTGACCGTGGTAGCAAGTGGTATATAAACTTTTCGATTTAAGCTAATGCTACCTCATATCAGCTAGTCTGTTGACCTTATCTATGTACAGAATTGATCAGTAATCGAGTGGATTGATGTGCTGCTTATCGCAAACACAGGATTGATATACCAACTAACAATAAAAGAATGTTATCTGTCAATTGTTTATTTATTTTAATATTTTCCACACCTTCGTTTTGATTATTTAGAAAATGTCTTGGGGAAACATGCATGTCTAAGAAATAATAAAAAAAACATATTAAATCGATGGTTTGAAGAAGTCACAGTTCTTCAAACCATACGTGAATAGCGTGGCGTACTCTTCCCGGCTCCAAAACAATCTCAAGTATTAAAAGCAAGACTTTGGCGAGCAGTGGAACATTTATTGGCTGGAATTTTTTTTTATTTAATTAGGTTGATTAACGAGATATTGTCATCCCTGAGGACTAAGATGCAATGCCTCACACCCAGTAATTGTACTGGCTCTCTTTACCTTTCAAAACTTTTTCAAAGCAAAATAAAACCGAAAATTCACATTCGGAACATTTCGAATGATGTTCTATGAAATTTCAAAAACGAGCCCAGGTTTTATTGACCTTTCCTATTCGTTGAAATCCTGTGATTTTTCTATTTTTTGCAGCAGTACAAATGGTCAGTTTACAACAGTTGGTACTATCTGCCTGTGCTTTATATATTCGTTTCGAAATTTATTTTCATCCACAAAGGCTACATAAACCTTTTAAAAATCCGGAATATTTTATTTGTTAACGGATTTATTGTTAAGACTTTTATCTTGACGTTTACTTAATTCTAATTAGATAAAGAAAATCTAAAAATACGTGACTGTGTATATTTTTTTTTATTTTATCACTGCATGAAAAGCAAATTTTCAGAAAACATTAAAAAAGAAAATAAATTAGAAGGTACAATTTGCAGCTGCGTAACGATCTCTTCTAGGCCATCAAAGGCGTAAAGAAACAAAGCTACAGATAAGAGGCAACATTTACATACTATATAACTAAGATGCTAAAAAAAATAAAGATAAAAATAAATAACAAAAATCTTCAAACGTATCTCAAAAACAGCAAATGCAATATAAAAATAATAATAGCAGTAATTCATCACGTCCTTGCCCGAGAGATTGAGACAAGTAATGGACTTTACCTAATTTCTTCAAGGTGCCAATGAATCGTGCCTCACGGAAATTCATACAGAGTTTGTTACATTAACTGTAAAGCAATCAATAAAAATAAGTTTGCTTCTCAAAAACGGACATATTTAAAAACGGTATATGCAATCATTAATAAGCGCTTGTAATTCATCTGTTGGCTTTATTACCTCAACCATATTGTGTATACACAACATTTGAACCCGGGACGGGCGAGCGATGTTCGAATCATATTTCCTTAACTTAATCCATTTTTATTAGGGTGACCCTCGTACCGGCTGCTGGGTTACGATAAGTCGGAGAGGAGTTTTTTATATTAATAGTGTTAATATTTCCGCGGTAATATTGATCAATGGGGTTCGTAAAAAGAAGCTTTCGAATATTGAATAACGTAGGAAATATTATTTTGCGATTTATATAAGTACTCGTAGTCATTATAGTCATTGATAAATATTTTTATCGGCGCTCAAAGAAGAGTGCTACGTCTCCATTACTGAAGTTTCGTTTACTATTGACTATGATTGTCGTAGATTTGATGATGAACTATGCCAGTTTATTTAAAACACGGCCATTCCCGTCATCCACAATATTTAGTTAAGTGAATCTGACATTCGTATATTTTAATGTCTATCCCAAGAAGCTGTGACAACTCAGAAGTTCTCTAGAACTTCATTAGTCAGTACGATAAACGAAGCTGCTGACCTCAAAATATAATAATTTCAGGACTGCATAAAGCAGTGTATTTTTTAGTTTTATTTTGGGAAAGTTCTCCACATCTGTAGATTTTTGTGCCTTCTCCCTCCTTCTCCCTTCCCCCTAGTCGCTTTTAACGACAAATTCTAAAAATTCAGTATCTCCAAGTCATGCATTCAAGACCAATCAAATAACGTCCCGATAGCCTTTTTGATAGTGACGTTGCTTACGAAACTGTGGATTACGGGTTGGAACCCCGCTAAGGATAAACATTTGTACGGTGTATATAAAAGTTTGTCTCCGAGTCAGGGATCTTTGTACATCTATTTTATTACCATGCAGTTACTAAGACGCAGGTTATCCGAGTTTGAGATGTAGATAATATAATAGCAAATATGAAGGTACAAATATAATTTTTACACCGAAGAGGAAACCGATATAGTTATCCTATTTTTGTTCTGTTTCTATATATCGAAGTTTAAAAAAAAAGCTAATACCGTAATCGTAAATTACAACGCGATAAGATAAAAATTAACAAGGTATACTAGTATATATATTAAGTAAATAGTCAAGAATAGATCTAGAATAAATAAGTTGTTGCTCAGAGAACCTTTTTATTTTTACATTGTATACATCAGACATATAAAAGTAACGTTAATCCGAACCTTGGCCGAAACAAAACCAATTATGCTTTCTATAAATCACCCAATGTGTTCTCACTGGTCAGACCGCGTGTTCTTTACTGAGGCACTGTTAGAATTAAAACCTTAGGTCTAAAGTGGTACAGCTCGAAATTCTTTGTGTGCTATTAACAAAATTATTGTTTCAATCTTTCTTATGTGCGCGTTTCATTTTGTAAGTCCCGGCACATACGTTTTACACTGCTCTATTGATGTTATGTTTTTCTTTTATCTGTTAATGAAGTTGGGCTGTGTACACATATTGATTTCTAGTGTTTACTGTTTTTGTATAGAGATTGCTTTGTATTAAACAACGTCATCTTTACTTATTTCATTTATTTTGTCAACAGTCATTACTAAGTAATTAATACTAAAACATAATATACGTGAAGAAGAAGTAGCGAAACTTACTAAAGCTTAATAACTTTGAAAAGGTTCATATAAACTAAATGAAAGCGCTACAGCTTTTATTCCATAATTAAATTATGATCTATGCTTCAAACTTGATTTCAAGGTCAAAACAGATTTCAAAATATGTCTTTACTGAAGGGACTCTATCCCTTCAGTAAAGATATCCATATTATAAAATAGCTCATGGTAAGATTTTAAGAATCGAGATATAAAAGTAACATTATCTTTCCTTTTCATTTCCGTAAATTTTAGGAGAAGGGCGAGCGCAGATAATCAGGCACATGTAAATGATATTTTAGAAAGCAATGAAGTTCGGTCCATAATTTGGCAAATGGAATGAGGCGTTAATTTGCGGTAATCGACTATTTGAAAGATATTAGAAAAAATGTTTTTATATAATACGAGGCTTAACACGTGGCGCGTATTAAATGTCAGTAGTGTATATTACCAGGTGTCGAGTGTAGTGCTTGAGTGGGCGATTATTGTGGTGAAGGTGCAAGGTGCAGGTGCAAGGTATGAAAGAAGTAGTGCACGCATTTGTGGGAGGGAAGGTGTTGCCCTTCGTCTGTTTACTGTTTTATATGCGGAATTGTGCAAAGTAAATTTCTTTAAAATCTTCTAAGTCTATTTTCTTATCTTATACAGGAGTACTAGATTAAAGTTTTCTAAACTAAGCAAAACATTTTAATGTCAAGTATTTGATGTTGTCTCGAAATTACAAAATTGTAATAAACTATTGTATTTATATTATTTAATATATTATTAAGTAGGCATATTTATACTACACGTGTAATTAGGATTCTATTCGCGACTGGCGAAAATCTAATGAAGATCTTACAAAGAAGAAATTCAAGTTCTCGTTTTCTTAAGTTTAGTTTTTGCATAATCTATTAATACAGCTTAGGTTACAGAAAGCTCGATATTGTATCTATGTGGTTATTAAATATGACTACTGTTTATTACAATTCCCAAGTCTCTAATTCCATATACGCGGCTTCGATAATTATTATTAATTTTAAGACAAAGCTGATTTTTTTTGAATAGTGAAAAGTTTATTCTTAGAACATCACTCAGTCATATTTGAATGGAATTTCAGTTATTTAATAGTTACTCTAGTTTTTATTTCCTTTTGATAATCTGTAGGTACTATTATGTGGTAACCACTAGGCTAGCTGTGGTAGCCTAGTGATCAAGGTGCTCACTTCAGTTTCATAGAGCACGAGTGACCTGGGTGCAATCCCTGGTGCCGGCACCACAAAGTTGTTAATAACAATTTTTAGTGCTGCAATTACCACGTGCTCTGCGGTGATGGCAATTGTGAGCTCATCGACTCGCATCTGAGCAGCCTTCCTGACTCCTAAGGACGGCTCCTCTCAGACATTTAAGAAGGGACGCTTTTGCCCAGCTGTGGGCACTAACAGGCTGCTACTTTACTTTAATATTGTATGGTTGTTATAGGTATGTCGAAATAGAGAAAGACAAACATATTTGTTTTATTACTCTTGTTTGAGAGTACTTATGTGACCCATATGGTAGAGGCGTAAGAATGTGCCTCAACTTTCTTCCCTTGTGAGATGTTAGAGGCAACTAAGGGAAAACCTTTGAAAGTCTAATAGCTATCACTAGGAATAAACCTCGCGGTGAGGCTCGCGACCCGCCACGCTCTAGCTCCCGAAGAGATAAAAATACGTTAGTGTGTTTGGCTAGGTTGAGTCTGGCCCAGGCTACCATGCCTGGCATGGCCTGCCGGCCATGGCATACCATATGAAATTCCACAGTCTCTGCCCACCACACGAACAAAACTGACGTAGGCAAATTAATAGATGGTAGATTCCTTAAAGATGTCGTCTGGGCAGGTACCACCCTCTTACCCATTTCTACGGCCAAACTGCATTTCAACAACTGTTGTGTTTCGGTTTCAAAGGTACAGAGAGTCGGTATAATTGGGAGCTGTATGGTATTCCACCTTAGTACTCAGAAGTGACAACGAATCTGTAATATTCTTCTATCGTTGTTATATACAGGTGTCCACGAGGTGCAATAGCAACATACCGCCAGGTAACCCGTTTCGCATAACAATCCGATAAAAAAATCATCTAAACTAAATAAAATCCCGTAATGAATAATAATAATAATTTACTTACGACATGAAGCGATAAATCTGGCGATCTAATTGCATAAGGATGAATTAGTGTGACTGTGTTTAACACTGGTGGCAATATAATATTATATATTATGAGCAGTTGACAATAGCCGCTCATATTCGTAAGTTGTGTGCATAGTTGAAATCGGTCGCGAGTACTTCTAAGTCGTAAAAATAACATTCTCTAAAAGAACTATTAATAAAATAAATTTTATTCAGTATTTCAAATGTAAAGCCTCTAATAGTTGAAAGCGTAATAAATTGAAATAACAACTTTATATATGGCGTTTAAGCAACTATTAAATTCCACTTTAACGAATAACGGTAACAAGTTATTCCCTTTCCATTAAATGTAATATACCGTTGATCTATAAATCCTACAGCTGAGTACACGATTATCACAACAAATTAATACAGACTCATAAAAGTCCTTTCTTGTTTAATATAGACGTTTGTTACACAATATGCATGATCGGGCTTTGCTCGGCTTCTTTAATGCAAACGGGCATAATGGAATTACTAACGTAGCGTTACACTCTAAACATATTGATACCTAAATATTCTACGAGATGGCGTTTTAATCAATTCTAATTAATAAATTATGAATTATTTTTGTGATAATTAGATTTCTCAGGTATGACACCTATGTACAAATTTGAAATGAAAAACTTTATCTAAATACAATGTATATATAGGTATATTTTCACGCCCTGTTCCCAAAGTTGTAGGCAGAGACAATCTTCTTCGACTTGCTACGGTCCTGACATACGTGAAAGGATAACAAGACAAATAATCAGATAACTATGAAAGACCAAAGCTAAGTAGTAAATATTTCACATAATTGCGATATTAAATTTAAAGTTAATTTCTCTGGTATGTAGTAAAATAGAAATATATTCGCGTGTGTTTGAAGCTATGTGAGTCATAGATACCCTTAGCACATTTTAATGATATACACTCGTATAACGTGTCGAGTTTAGGGTTAAAATGAGACTCATTAGATACTGTATCCGTAGTAAATAACGAACCATAAATTGTGAACGCAGTATGCTGTACTTAAAGGTGTAATTACTTATGGTGTAATTTTAATATAAAAAAAATATCGATGTGACTTGTGACGGGTCTCGGTTTGCTTCCGGAGATTCTCCGTACACCCGCCCCATTCAAGGTGCGTCTGTAACTTTGGTTTCCAGTGCACATTGCGTTTTGTCTTTTGCACACTAAAATGCTGATACCGTCATTACCTCCGATGTGACGTAAAAACTTTCCTTATGAAATGCTGCGATTTTGACATTGGTGGGGTATTTTACCTAGTGTCGTGTATTGTGCTGGTGTTTGTAATTGGTGTGGTGGTGGTGGTTACTGTGGTGGTATTGCGTGGAAATAGTGTATAATCTGGAAGGAGAGAAGGAAGAGCTCTTTTTCTAAGTATATTTAGATGATATTTTATATTTATTTAATTGTGTATATTACACAATGTTTTATGCAATTTGTAATGTTCGAAATGTCTACTATCTTAAAATAATAGATTTACCATAAACATTGCCTGTTAATAATAATTAAAAAATCTTTAAGTGATCACATAAATTTCACGCAAGAAAAGAACGTGCAAATTAGAAGCTAGATTCAGTTCATTCAAAGAAAAACACTTTTCGCAGACGAAAGAACATTAACAAATGATTGCCTTCAAAGTAACACTTTAAGCTCTCATGAAACCATCGTCTGGGACGTTCGTTAGGATGCGGGGTGTGATACAAAGCCCAGTTTACACAATATCGTCGTCTCACGGCACTCGAGCAGTATGTTTGCAGAGACAACATTGGGTCCCATTGCGGTGTATGAAATCGCTCTTCAGGCATATGCAAATGTTGGTTGGCGTGCGGGATGTGTAAAACTGTCTTTTGCTGCTTCATGTATGATGTCTATCGCTGAAAATATGGCAGCAAATTAGAAGTGTTTCATAATTTTTTGAACTCGCAAGTGAGTGTGTAGGAATATTACTTCATATTTTTGAATTTTCGGATCTGATTTCATGATAACTGTTTTTTGCACATACATTGCACTGATTTTTTCAATTTGATTTAATCAGTAAATAATATAAATTTGTTTCAAATATATATTACCCTAATTTACAGGTTTAATATCTTCATTTGAATAGTAAGACTGTAATCGTTTTACTGTTTTTAACAAGTTATACTGTTTATAATTTATATGAAAACTTTTCCGTTTATGTACCTAAATGTTTTTATATGTGTAATATGTCTGTTAAGGCATGGGTCCTGGTATTAAAAAGGTTGGAATACCCGATATAAAAATGGTAAAGGTGTTATAATATTTAGTATTATATTTAATATAAACATTTTCACAATTTTTTCTCTTTATTTCAGTACTGGTTTGAAAAGAGAATGCAAGAAACCAAATCGGATTTATTAAAGAAAATAATTATACAATTTACAAAATACGCAACACAAATTAAACGAGATTAGGCTACCGGTAGTCTTAAATATTGTTCACGAAATAGGAAGCTGTTTTGAGTTGATTATTTGATTGATATGTTTGATGTTTATCTGTAAGATGTTTAATAATATGTATTATACTATCGGAAGTCTATTACGTAATAGCTTATAGAGATATTCCATCTCCAACCTATAAATTCTGTTTAGTAACCTTGATGTCTATTCAATCATTTGTATATTACCAAAATCGTTCCAAGTATTTTACTGTGTACTTATGTTGTGCCTTATCGAAAATTGTAAATGACGTATAGTAACAAGTAAAAAAGAGCATTTTATCAAATTGTAAAAAATTTATATACGAGCATTAAAACATTACAATATATATACATAATCAAATCTAGAAACGCAAGCTTCATTTCGTTATCAAATTGTACTGAATGAGTTATTAAGAGTCTTCTGGTCACCATGGATAAAGTAGCATAGCAGATGTAAAATTAAATCATACGAAAATGCTGCACGACTCCAAATCATCATTATATTAATACGTGAACATCGAAAATCTAAATACCTTTATTTAGTATAAATATAAAGGAGTAGAATGAAACTTCTTTCATTCAAAAGGTACTGTGTCAAAGATGTGCACAAAAGAGTATATCGTATTGCCATTGAGGTAGGTAAAATAAAGTGATCAAACGCACATGATTTTTCCATACAAAATACGTGCTCTTTGCCCTTTCCCACTCCCTCCTCATAGCCTTTAGGTAAGAATGGTCTAATTTAGACCGCAGCCGATACTACCAATAATAAATACAAGATGTAATCAATTATGCATGCATCAACCTGTGGAAGAAATCGTGAACAAAGCTAGCATGACGTGCGTAGAAGTTTTTCCCAAGCTCACAAAGTCGGACAGACGGGTTGTTGAGCCCAATGCCGGTAACATCTCAATAGAGATGCTGCTCCCCTTCACTAATCTAGTGATTTGAGTTTTGGGTTATATTGATGCCATCATTTAATTGCTCGTCCGATAGTCAACAGAGAGCACCGCTTGCATGTGAGGTTTACGTTTGGAGAAAAAGATTGTATATTATCTCTTACGTCTATATTAGGCGATTAGGTTAGATAACAGTAAATTTAAATTTAGGAATAAGTCATTTTCAAAGTACATATACCTTCCGTTTCCGGTCACTGGACCGAAGCTGTTAATATATTACGATTTAAAAATACAAAACCGTTCCTTACTTTTGAAATTAGTCAATAAAACCATGACAGATATAATAATATGAATTGTCCTAAAGTAAAAGTAAAGTAAACGCATACAAATATACCGCCGCAGATTCTGTCATTCGTCATTCTATTTAAATTTAAATCTTTGAGCGACACAAGGCAGCCAAATGACGACCAACTAATTCCGGTTAAATAGAGCAGCGTCATAATAATACATAAACAATCATAAGCAATTACGCAACGGCGTTGTACAATAACGGGAAGGGACGGCGCATGAACATAACTCGCAAACAAAAAAGAAAGTTGATATTTAGTGACAGCGGCTTCGTTCCCCCAGGCCGTCCTTTATTGTCCACTGGCCCGGCTGAATACAGAGCACGGATCACGCCTGACCGCAGTCGCGTCACGTATTTGTTAAAACTGGAAGTGACATTATTTTACTTATTTACTATATTTTAAGGTGAGATAGTTTAATATCAGCCGAAATTGTCTCTGGTCTAGTTCCTATCGTGGCTATACTTATATCTCTCACTCTACATTCCAATTAATCCAATAGGTTCTTATAATTGGAAAATCGTTTTATCCGATATGAGAATGCGATGTATATTTTTTTTTCAAGGAATGGGACAGACGTAATATAATACTATCCAGCAAATATGACAATTACAAGTTTTTAATTGGAAGATGATGTTATAGTCAGTAGAACTCAATAGGAAGAACACGGTTCCCATGATTGGGAAAGTTATTTCTTTTAACAAGTAATTGTTATTTGTATTTTGTTCTTTAATAGTTAAGTAACAAAATATGTTATCGCGCCATTATTTCTATTAACAACTCTGTGTAGATATAGTTAGGTTCATCATCTAGTATCATTGCATGTATCTAAAAGTGGTTTTATTGATAGTGACTGTAAACTAAGTATTATGCACCATAAATAAATAAATGAAACTAAGCATTTCCGTCTGTGCCTTGTACACAGATTACATATATCAATATAATATGATAACAAATAAGCACTCCTATCGAACAGTTTTTAAAACATTGACGTTTACATAGAAATGGTAACTCAACGCAAACTATCATGTTAAAACTATTTCATAGTAAGGATTTATTTTCGAATTAATATTCAAACCAAAGTAATTCGGATTGTTGTCTAAAACTACAAAGGAAGCAAACGTTTCAATAGTCAAAGAAGAACAGAATGATGAATCTCTTGAAATAAAAACAACGATCCAAATAATGACAGTGAGTCTGTAAACCAGCGGAAGTCACCATTACCATCTAAATTTACTGAAGCAAATAGCTCCTCTATCGTCCTGTGAAAATTATGTAGAATACTTTTATGCTCAAAACGTATATTGTTTAGCATTTCAGTTGAAATGATTACGGAATAATTCATGAACAAATAAACAATTTTTTGGTCACATCTAAAAACTTTATGTCGACGTCAAACCTTTCTCTCCTATTATTTTCATTAACAAGCTCGCGCGTGACCGAAATAAAGTGGCTTTTGACGGAACCAATGGTTTTGAGTGGATTTTTTTTAGTGACAATTGCAAAGAGTTTCGCTGTATGGATTTTTAATAAAATGATTACAGATTGTTGATTGTTATTGCAACTCATTTTAAAACGTGACATTCTTCAGTTCAGTAAAATTTTTTTTTTTACTTAACGTTACTAAAGAAAGCGAATGTTAGTCTTTACAAATTACATCTTCTAATGGTACAATTAAAGCAATACCAATTTAATCATCATAAGTAAGTAAGTTTTTGATTTTTTTTTATAAAAAGTTATGTAAATACCCCACGGCTGTGGCCGAGACGCTTCCTCTCAACATTTGAGAGGGATACGGAGCCGCGAAGGATACGCCACGCTGCTCCAATGCGGACTTCACATATCCTCGAAATTTCCTCGTGATGCTCTCTCCTCCTTTATCGCACAGCACGTGGAATACTCAGAACTTCAAAAAGCAATTAATAGTTTTAGATTTGCCGGCACCGTGGTTCGAACCCAGGACACTCGCGTGCTACGAATTTAATGATACGATTAAGAATAGAATACGTGTCAGAACAATAGAATAATTATTGTTTCTACTCGTCAAGCATTTAACGAAAATAATTACGTTCCACATATTATTTATCTATTATAAAAACACCTGGGGTAGCTTTTATCAGCATCTTTGTGGTGTACTTACACACATACACATATATATACTACTTACACACATACATATATATTATTTACACATTATATACGGATTTTGCTCGTTACATGCAGACCCTTCTCACGAGCGAAATCTGAATGATTCGTTACAAATTTCGATTTACAAGTAGACTGCTATACTTAAAGAGAACTAGGAAACAAGTCAAGAAAACTACGTCAACAAGTGTTTTGCGAGGTGGAAGACGACGTGAGACCGGTATTCGGCGCGGTCACAGCGCGACCGGAGGACACCGATCTCATGGCAGTGTCGTAGCTCCTAGCAGTCGGAGCCCGTGGCCCGGCCGGCTGACGGCGTCCGGCGGCGCGGCGCGCTACATCTTTATGCTATCTAACTATTCAGTACCACCATTATTGACAATATTCGAAAACGTAAATTATATAACAGTTGAAACATGTGTCCTTTTTGCGAGCGTTCTCTCAGCTTCTTAAGATAGTTAATAAAAAATATATCATATTGAAAGAGATAAAACCTTATCAGTACCAAAATTATTAATGTTCAATCATTATAATGTGATCAGAGAGCGTTGTGGCGTGAAAGACGATGTAGTGACACGAATTGAGAAAGGGATGCTGAGCTGGTTTGGACATGTGGAGATGATGAATGAAAGTAGGTTGACGAAACAAATATATGTAAATGGTAGAGTCGGGTGAGGAAGATCTAGGCGAACATTTCACGATCAAATCGGAGACGTTCTGAAAAAAGGCCAGGTCAAGAGTACTCCAAACCAACGAGACTGCATGCGAAGATTGACGAATGTGAAAGAAGCGAAAGACGTATGTCAGGACCGTAGCAAGTGGAAGAAGATTGTCTCTGCCTAACCCGTTGGGAACAAGGCGTGATTATATACATACATACAATAAATTCTTAGGACTCAGTCTAAGGATGGTAATACTTTTACTAGTTACAAAATAAATAAGACTCATATTTCTACGCTAGTTCCGTAAAAAGTTTCGACAGTAACGTTCGCTGAATTGACTTAATAAACCTTCAGCTCACGAGGGTTGCTCCCGCGCGAGCTATCGTCTCCTTTCGCGCTGTATATAACAGGCCACAAGCAATTTATATGGAAAACGTTTCTAAATGTATTTCGGCCGTGATAAGATCAACAGAATTTTACAGTTGGCCACATTCCGCAAATAGGAGATTTCGACATTTATGGTTGTTTGTATCTTGGGACTGAAATTCAAAGGTCAGAGTCCGACGGCACAAAGACTGCGACTCGGCATTGTTATTTGTATTTTTAACGAAACGTTGTTGTACATTTTGCTTAAGGTTGCACATTAATTGTCAACTAAATTCGTAACCACTTTTAACAAATAATGTATTAAGCATCAAAAACGAGATACAGGAGACGGACGGATGATTCGAGAAAATACAGAGTCAATGGATTTGGAGAGTTCGAATCTCAGCCCAACCCAGCCACCCGTTGTTATATTGGAAATGTTCTTGTTTAATTTCCACTCTAAATACGCTTCCATGATTAATGAGTAATTGCTATAGACAATTTTTTTTTTAAATGCTTTAGTTAGGTTCTCAAACAATGAAATAAATTTGTTTTTTTAAATAACAAAAATATTACGTACGTATAAATAAACGAGAAAATGCCAAAAGTTAAAAACTAACTGAATTACTTTCAAAGAGAAATTTCTTTCCCTCACAAAGTTGCAGCCTTATGATAACTTGTACGTTTAGTCGATGCGTGACCGACATAAAAGTAAGAGAGAAATGAACGAGATAGACTCAGAACTAATATGAAGTCCGTTTAACTAGTGGTGGCTTCAGTCACGTTGCGAAAGTAGTCTTCAACTAAGTTAGCTTGTGTTCACCTTTTGAATTTTTGATTTTTAAAGGATTTGTTTTTTAAATTCAAGATGCGACTGGGGATAGACGCGTGGGAGCGATATAAGAGAATCGTGCCCCATTTAATCTTACGGATTTCGAAGATATCGATTCTGAGAAATGCCAGAAAAATGTCGTGGCTTCCAAAAGATTACCACCCCAAACTAACCTTAACCGAAAAAAACGACTACACGGATATCGGTTTGGAGAGAAATATACCTGACTTATACAAAATATCCACATAGAAACACAAGAAAAGTTCATTGAAATAGCTTACAAAGTTGAAGAGAAATCGATTTGTGGTAACATTACCGGTGTAGTTTGGAGTATAGTAAAGGAATTGTTAGGTGGTAGACTCCTTGTCTGACGAGGAAGTGTCTGGGAAGGTACCACCCACTTACTCATTTCAGCCACCAATCAGAAATGCGACTACTGTTGTGAAACAGTAAACACTTAAAAGGTATAGAAAGCCAGTCTAAGTTGTGAGGTTTTCCATCTTTTTCTTCAGGGTGACAACACATCTGTAACCGTAACAGGTGGTAACAGGCCCACTAATCAGCTCATTTAATAAATTCATATAGCAGACATAACTTGAATATAGTACATGTGTGAGTGTATCACACACAGAACAATAGCACAACATCAAATTTCTTCTATCATATATCAAATGCAAACATATATAACAATATAAACGGTACATTCGTTATTTCGTTGAGAGATTCAGTCGAAGATAGCTTCATTTGAGAAAAAAATGAAGGTAATGAACTATGACTTGTTATTGTATGCGCAGAGGTGCAATTAACCTCTTAAGGGCGGGCGAAGATAAATCGAGTCTACTTAAAGCCGTAAAAACGTCTTTTCAACTCTGTGAGAAAAGAAGAAAGTTATGTGAATTTCTTACGAACGCTCATGGCGGTGTGATCTAGTGAATTGCAGGCACTTATTTTGATAAATGGCATGTTTTATTCAATTCAGACACTGCGGTAAATAATCAAGCAATGGTACTTTTACAATTTAAGCTGTCAAATAGCAAACTTTTAACACTGATAAGGTTCTAACAAAATTTACTGTTTTTATATACTGTATACGTTTATACTGTATTATATATTATTCTCTGTAATCATTTCTATGCTATCTTTAATATCTTAAATTAAAAGATTTTCAATACAAAATTTTTCTTATTTTGACACTTCCCATCGGGTGAACTTTTGTTGGTCAGCCCAATCCAATAAAAAAATTGCCATTTCTTCCTATGGGAAAAGAGGCGGCTATATAGATTGATAACCTTGAAAATCTCATGACAGCCTTCGCAAGTAAACCCAGTTGCGCAGCTCACCTAGTGTCACATTATGTCTCTCGGAAAAGCGATAAGTAGGTAGCGGAAGCCTAAGTTACTGTATATATATATATCCTATCTAAAGCAGGCGTGAATACTTATATTTAAAAACACGCTTTTCAGTCCAATTAACATTCGAAGTATCAGACATCAAAGATGCTCCATCCAGTTATTGTTCCAGGTATTATAAGTCTGGTATATTTCTCTGGTCTGCTCTGGTGGTTATGATATATACAAGGGGCCATAGGTTTCTCTCTCTCTCAAATGACTCAATCATCACATTATCAATTATCTTCAAAATTTAGTTTATTAATAACAAATGTTATAAAAGTTTATTTAAAAAAATCTTGTAGGATTTAAGGGTTCATTAATATAAATAAAAATAACAAATGACTATGTTTTCTTTGTTTCTCTTTACAAAGTAAAATTTGTTAACAATTATTTAATATTATTGTAAAAGTAAAAATAAAGTGGCAGCCTGTAAATGCCCACAACTGGGCAAAGGCCTACTTCTCAAATATCTGAGAGGGTTTTGAAGCCGGAAAGGGCCCGCCACGCTGCTGCAATGCGGGTAATCGGACTTCACATGTCCTCGAAATAGTATTTCTTAGACTATTATATTATATATATTCTCTGGATGTTTTCTTTCACCGCCAAGCAGGTGGTAAATTCAGCATTATAAAATCACTATTAACAATTTAACGGTGCCGGCATCGGGAATCGACATCGAGTCAATCGCGCTCTATGAAACAAAAGCGAGCGCTCTGACCTCTAGGATGCCACGGCATCTAATATCTGTCTCCTGTATCCAAAACATCGCATGAAAGGATGCAGTGTTAAAGACATCGGACGCTGTTCACTACCATCAGACCCAAATCTAATAATTTGTGTCAAAGCAACATTGCTTAAGTGTAATATTCTATTCTTTAGAAATCTTAACGGTCGCTTTTAACACTAATCTAAATGTTTCACATTGCAACTAAACTTATCTCGCCACTTAAGCTACAAATTGTTTCGTAAACTATTTACTGACGGTATACAAGACAACAGCTGAATCTGTTTCAGGCAAACATGTAATATTGGCAAGGAATCGTTGCTAGAACTAAACTGCGTTCTTCAATTAAATCGAATGTACTAGTTTTTTTTAATAAAATGAGTTTCATATAACCCAAATGTTTTTGAATATTTGTATCATGTCACTTATAAAGAAAAGACCAATTAATAATATGTTGCTTTCTTTTTGATAAGATATTTTTTGTGAAACACTGTCGAGTATGTGGACATTAGACACAGAAAGGTGAATTTTTTCATTTGTACTTGTCTGTTAAAAACAATCAGAGTTGCGAATTTCACGAGCAGAAACCAAAAAAAAAGTAAAAAATATTTCCTGAAATTGAAATATTCTGTGTCACGATTGTAAAACATACATACATACATAAAGCTAGAAACAAAAACACGAGCACATTCTTAACTTAAACATAAAATAATTTTAGTAAGATTATTTCACAAAGCTGTCAAGTTTTTTTACACAGATTTGTAAAACAATCTTTTGATAGCTTAACGAAGCCGCCATGCAGCTTAACGGTAATAATGTGTTAAAAACCTTACAAGTTAAGCGGCTAATTAAATATTGAGGCCCTTACTAATAAACATGCATAACACAGTCGTAAGTCATCTGTATAGTAATTCATCGATTAAACTGTAATAGTTATTCGCAGCTGTTACTAATTATCGATGTGCAGGCATTGTATTGTTATAAATTAACTATACCGGAACATTCATCAACATTTGAAACGAGATTACGCAACATTTCACAGTTCTGTACACTGTACACATCTCATAAATGTATTCCTTTCAAAATTAAAAGATCTCTTTATGTCTAAGATCTCTCTATTACCTCTAGAACTAGTTTAACACATTGTTAATATGATAAAGTTTAACCAAGTGACAACTATTGCAAGTATATTTTTCTCTCTCTACAAAATTTATCTTCAGGTAACTTTGATAACGGTGTTTAAGGTATGTTACCTTTAAAATGTCAAACGTCCACATTACAAATCGTATTTTGTCATTGTAATTGTGAAAATGCAGAAATGGAAAGGAAAAAGATTGGTGTATTATATAAACAGATAATAAGACTGGCTTTCTCTAAATATATTTTTTCTTCATTAGTGTCATCATCTTCTTTTATTTCTTTATGCCGTTTTCTTTTAGCCGCCGATGACTAATAGTTTGCCACTTTTTCTTTTATTAATAATCACACACTACCTTGTAACTTTGTGATAAAAATCCTTTCCTTTTATGTAGTACTTCAACTACCGACATTTTTAATTTTATGTACGTTTAATTCATAACACAAACATGTTTCCCAAATACGGATATGTTTCCAGAATCAATTTATTTTTGCTAATACAGAGTCACGTTTCATTCATTGTAATTATCTAGCAAAGATTTTTTAATCATCTCCGTTATCGCTCTTAAGATTGTAATTATCTGTAAATCTCTGAATGTCTGTCTACATCTGGAACTTCTTGCCGTGTCCATATTCAGACATAATACAAGCCTAAGTAGTCTACTTTAGTAAGTTACTTTTAATATGTCTGTAATATCGAAACGTTGAATTTTCATACAGCCTTGTAACTCCCTTTTTTCCCCTTCAGAGATGGAATTATAAAACTCGTACTTAGCGGATGCCTAAACCCTAGGGACATACCTACCTACCTACCAAATTTCAAGTTTGTAAGATTTATAGTTACTGAAATTTTGTGATAAGAAATTCAGTGGTAATTCGCTTTTATATATGTATATTACACTATTAATTAATTTTATATAAGAAATTATTTTTATCAGATAAAATATAACAAATTTATCAATAATCAAGTATCTTCGAGTATGTATTTAGTTAAATAAAGTCTTCAAATGGAGGAAAATTAATAAATGTAATTCAGATAAGACCGTAAGACAGCTTTTCAATTTTGGCGAGAATTGAAGAATGTAATGGGATTTTCTCTTAACCTGTTTATTTATGAAAGAAATATTTATATATTCCAGGCACATTTTTTTTTGAGATTAACCCATCCACATATTTCCATACATATGGAACTAATACTTAGCTAACTTGTTGTAATTAGAAATGTATTTAATTTCTTTATAAAATACTCATAATTCTCTATATTTTTGAGAATATTTGGCACAGTGTTATATATTTTAATGATCATTGAATAAGACCTAGATGAAAATAATATGAGTTTTACGTTCGATTACTTTTATGACGGTTTTTTAAGTCCTCTTATTTTTTTAAAGCAATGCTTCAACTTCATTTAGCTTATTTTGTGTTGTGCACGCAACTATAAAATCTTCATTGGATATTATATTAGAAATTTCACAAATTTCATGAGCATTTCGAATTATTTTCCCGTAAAATACACACTATCATTGATATCAGTCTTCGAATGATAGCTTCGCATCAGGAATATTAATGGATCGGCATACTACCTACATTACTATAAAATTTTGTTCATAAAAACGTTTACATTTGTAATAAGATAAGTAGGATAATACATAGTCTATAGCACTTCTGGAATCATAAGGAATTATAATTCTATCAACAGCAGTGAAATTGCTTTTAAGATAAATCCGTTTAAACAAACCTAAAAACAAAATTAAGCTCTCACGACCCAGTATTGAGAGGGCCAGAGGTTTTCTTTATTTTAGCCATTTCAACGTAGTATGAACAGGTCTTGGTGTTCAAGCCAATAATAGTAAACTTACATTAGTTAAAAAATAATTCATCGCTCAATCAAATTCCCCAGATCTAAATGTCTCAAGATTAGTTTTCTACAACACAGCACTGAATTCTTCAGCGGATCTTTAATGTACAAGCTAACTCCTCTGGAACGTCTACCTCGTCTATGTCAGAAACGCATGCAATTAAATCTCCTTCAAAAGTCTGATTCGTCAACATTTTCGGAAGTCTGAAGACTTCAATATTTATGTAATGTTATAAGTGTATTTATGTTGTATATGTGTATATATTATCAGACATGCAGGTTTCCTCACGATGTTTCCTTCACCGTTGAGCACGTGGTAAATACAGCACTAAAAATTGCTATTAACAATTTTAATGGTGCCGGTACCGGGGATCGAACCCAGGTCGCTCGCGCTCTAAGAAACTGAAGTAAGCGCCCTAACCACTAGGCTACCACGGCTCACATTTTAACAGTTCACATTTATTTGCTCAATTAGTATGTGAGTTAATGTTTACATTTCTCTGTATGATTTAATTTTTTTTGTTGTTATTTTCCGATTGCACCTGTCAATATTGTTCTTTATCTCCCTTGGGTTGACTAGCAGAGACTGCCTCAAGGCAATGCCTTAATAAGTCCGCCCATTGTAGCCCTTAGTGAATGCAATGAAGTGTAAATAAATAAATATGTAACAAAACCAGGATGTTAACGAGATGTAAATAATCCAACATTGATGAGGATATCATAGGTTTGTGTGTTTACTCCTAATGGCTTTGTAATTGAGAATAGAAAAACGTTCGATCAATATCTGACCTCCTGACCGAAGACGCTTATTCACATTGCACCAAGCATCAGCATGAATCTGCAATTTTACGCTTTTATTCTCTTCTTCTTTCGGGCGTACTATTCATGTACTACAATGAGAATGAAAACTCCACGTATTCTTGACTCAAAACTTAAAAAATTAAACAAAAAGCATTTCTTTTAAAATTGTTAGAGCATTTTACACTTGGCTCATTATATTTTCTCTTTCATGTTTTTTTTTTCTCGTGACAAATGCAACAACGCAAGTATTAATTTTACACAGAAACTTAAATGTACTCTGGGGAAATTTGACTTTTAAAAGCGTTTTCTAAACGAACAGACGGAATTTCGAATTGCATGGATGGGCATAAATGTAAGTAATTGAAAATTTCACTGACGAATGGAACAATTTATCAAGTCGATATGCTATAGGGAACTTGGGAAATAACAAAAAACCAGGACAAGCGAAGTGAGCTGAGCTATTAATATTCCGTCGTGCAGAAAGTCACACTTTATAATTTGATAGATTTATCACACCAGTCGGTGTCAATTTATATGTTAAGCTTTTGTATTTCTTTAAATTTTACGCTCAATTTTTTTTTATAGATACGAAATTTTTATTAGTAGCCAGTGACATATTATGTATTTTGCATTGGCATTTCATTATACATTAGTTGGCAGTTGAAACATCGCGTCTCAAAAAAACTTTGAACACTGCCTCAACACATTACAAGTACATTTAAAGATACTAACCTGTAAATTTACGCATGAAATGATGCTCAATGTTCTATACTAATTACTTATTGTCGAGAATTAATATCGCTTTGATTTTGAACCATTTAAATGTTCAGTGAACAAATTTTATAATGGAGAGAGATTGTTATACTGTATATAATTTAATCTGACTTTTAGTACGATTATTTAAATTAGTGTACGCGTGTTCAATAATCAGAAATCGAGTAAACTTGTTCCAACATCAACTCCTAGAACACAAAACATTCAGAGCGTTTACACCTCACGGTTCTTCATACAAACGTAAACCATTAGGTGAACCGCTGGCTCGTGTGCCCCCTTTCCTATAAAAAAGAAACTTGCCTTTCATGAAACTTTATACGCAAATGCAGAATACATTGAAATTAAAAAAGATAATATTTTCGGAATTCTTACCATATTTTCATCTAAAACACCATTAGCGAAATATAGCACGCAAAAATTGTTAATGATATAATCTCCTTTATTTATAAACTTTTTGTCCTAGAAACTTATAATCACCCATGTTAGTGGACCATAGCGGACACTCAATGAAAATTATTTCGGACACCATGTGATTAAAACTTTTCGAGTTATGAAGGTAAAGCTGCACGGCGTGAAGATCACTAACGATCACTATATAATATATAATTGAATTAAAAATTATCCCATATTCTAATACAATAGCCAAATGGGTTAGGGTGCGGACTACGAAACATGACGTCGTAAGTTCGAGTCCGCCATTCCACTATCGTCGTGAATCACTTCAGATATAAGCTGTAATGCGTAATTGGAGGGTTTACAGGAATATAAGTAATGTTACTCAATAAATAGCATTGCTAGAATTCTTTTAAAAAAAAAATTTACATATCTGCCATGGCAAAGTTTCGCTCATACCAGTTCAGTCCTTTAAGTCTGATCGAACGAAAAACTTACAAACTTTCACATTTGATGAAGTAAGATAAAACATGTGGAAGCACTTTTGGAATCCTAGGAAATATTTTTAAAAATATCTAACAAAAGTTTTTTTAAACAGTTAGCTTTAAAAGTTAAATCCGTTTAAATTTAAATGTATATATAGATGTTCCGCACAAACATTTAAATATAAATAGGAAGAAATATACTGCCATGTATTCGTGGTAGAGGAAAGAACCCTGCAAAAATGAGAATATCCCAAAAATAAAATCAAATTACGAAGATCACTTATAATAACAGTGCGATGGGACTATACATAAATCCTAAAAAAAATGTATCACTTGCCTATTAGTGGAACATTTTTAAGCTGAATCTTGAAAATGCCTTAAGTTAATCTATCGTGATGTGTCATAACTTCGGTGACAATAGCAGGGTGAAAGAATAAATTAACCAGAGAATCATCCTGTCTTGTAAATAATTTTTATTCACACTCTTTAATTAACTAAAGTTTATATGCTTACTGTTTGTCACAAGCAATGTTACAAGGTATTTAAAATTACCCTTACAAATCACGTGATGCCGTAAGCGAGCATTTTATGTACCAATTATAATATCATAGATATTACTAATATGTACACCTATAATACTCGCTTATAATATTTATATCTCTTTATTAATTCGTATCATTAATGAATTCGCATAGATTATAACTAACTTTTGTGATTAGAAATGTTTTTATTTCTTAATAAAATACACAGTATTCTCTATATTGTGAAATTGTTTAGTATACAATTATATATTTTAATAACCATTGAATTAGGACCTGATGTAAGTAGTATACATTTTGTGTTTGATTACTTCCTACGATTTTTTAAATCTCCTTAAATTTTTAAACAATGTTTCAACTTCAGTCAAATTTAGTTAAAGGTGTTGAAATAGTTTATTTTGTGTTGTGCACGCAAGTAATCAACTGTAATAATATCTTCATTGGATATAATATTAGAAATTTCACAAGTTTCAATAGTATTTCCAATAATTTTCCCGTAAAATACACACTATCGTCGATATCAGTCTTCGGATGATCGTTTCGTATCAGGAATATTAATAGATCGGTTCACTCCGCTCGTCCTGGTTTCCGTTATTCCTTAAGTTCTGTAAACAATTTTCTTGATAAATTGTTAATAGCGACGCTAAATTTTCTTTAAGAGAAAAATGAGAAGTAATGCTCTTCCTTGCGTTATTTTATTGCGTCCAAAATATTCGAAATGCATAAATCGATTTAAATGAAACTTTAAATACATAAGCAGGATGGATATATTGATCTTAAAAGATAGTATAGAACATTTTGGAAAGGCTAGTTACGAAGGAGATAATTGTAATTATCTTTTCTTTTTACGGGAAAGGTAACTTTGAGGGTATTTGGGAGATGGGGGGAGAGGGCCTCCGGTTACCTCACTCACCCCACAAGATGCCTCTACTTCACGCCGATATTCTGCGAAGCCGCGGTACCAATTCGGTCGAGCCGGCCCATTCGATCAGCAGCAAAAGCCGCCGCCTGGCTCTACCACGTACAAATGTATTTATGGAAAACCTAGAATCGCTCTAATTCAGCCACTATGAATTTTTTCATATATTACTTTTATTATTATTGTACATTACTTTTATTATTGTGTTTCTTTAAAAAAGATATGTATTTAAATGGCCTAACTGGTTAAAAGTTAAGGTCATACCATATTACAGTATCATAAGTTCGTATTAAGTCAAAGGTTGTTTTATTCAGATTACTATTTCTATACTACGTCAGCTTATTTTAGACCACTTCTGATTACTGGTATTTCCAATAAAGCATCAGCCAAAGCCGGCATGTATGTCAAGGAAGGTTGGCCCATACTCACCTCTCCGGGCAAACGTGTTGTTGTGCCGGTACCCCTGTGCTGGTGATGTTGCTTCCCCATCGTCCTCCCTTTATTATTCTGTAGGATTTGGGTTTGGCAAATTCAAAAACATCTTACTTCAAAAACATCTTTTCATTAATACCTCACCTTAGAGAGTAAGGTTTCAACCCAACTTTAGATGTAGAATTAAATATTACAACTTTTTTACATCTTACTATGAAAGTAAAAGTAAATAATCATGTAAAACGATTAATTATTAATTTGAAAATGTTATTAAAAATAAATAAAAATCTTATTTATTAGTAATAGTTTGTTGACCGAATTCCCGTTATCCAACACCAGCTTGTGGGATTTCATCATCATCATCATTTCAGCCTATTCAAGTCCACTGCTGAACATAGGCCTCCCCCAAAGATTCGTGGGATTTAGGTTTCACATTTTTAAATGGAAATACAACAACCAGAACAAGTGAAAAATACTGTTTTTTCTAACAAAGTCATCTGTACACATTAAATCAATTAACCCTGAGAATATACTCAAGCCGTAGATTTTTATTAGGTAACAAGAGCCCTTTTAGGATAACAAATATTTACGATCAACCCTACTGTGACAGTACAGTGTTCTACGTAAATGTTAGATTTAATGGCACGTGGAAAAATAAAAACAGATAGAAAACAGGCTATAAATATCCCACAGCTGGGGAAAAATCTCTCTTTTCTTGAGAGCGTTTGAAGGGGGGAGAAGACCGCCACGCTGCTCCAGATCGAGTTAGCGGGCGGTTGGGTTTACACATGTCTGTATTACATTTTTATTTTAAATGCTTTAACGTTACTTAAATTGAATTATGTATATATGTAAGCGACTCACGCCAGTCACCCCCAGGGGTAGACGGCGATTACAGATTTTCGTTTTGCACAATTTGGGTTACAAGACACAGTGTAGCCAAATGGATTACGTCAACCTACTTCTCGCCTTCATGGGAATTAAAACGTGTCGGCTAGCATCCTTCATCGCCGGGTTTGTTCACGGAGATTTCCACGAGGTAGTCACGAGAAGAATAGGTGCGGCAGGGTCTGACGCTGACGCCAAAGTTTAGTAAATATTTATTTAGGTTTTTAATCAATTAATTTTTTTTTTATAAAAGAAGGCGGCAAACGAGCTTGCGGCTCACCTGATGGTAAGTGAACACCGACGCCCACGAACATCCGCAACACCAAAGGACGTACAGATGCGCTGCCGGCCTTTAAGAAAGGAATAGGCTCTTTTCCTAAGTCGTAACTGTTCGGAAATACTCCTGGCGACAGCTGAATCCACAAGGTCGAAGTGCGTGGCAGAAAACTTCGATTAAAACGCACTGTGGTGGAATGCCAACCATATATGTGGTATCGATGGAACTTAAATATATTAGGTATGTTGTTAAATATAATTCTGATGTGCAATATTTACTGATATAAGAAGATGACAGAACAAAACCCTCCATCATCCCCATCTTACAAAAATCCCTAAAAGCTGGCGACGCACCTGCAGCTCATCTGATGATGCAGATGTTCGTGAGCGACGGTAGTTACCATCCGGCGAGCCGCTTGCACCCTTTCGCATAAAAATGTTCAAAATAAAGGTCTCTTGATTAAGTTTTGCCAAAGTCTTTACTCATTCTTGACAATAATTATACTCCGTGATTACTTAGTAGGCCTCTCACCACCATACCACGATTGATGACGTTCAACTTTTCCAACAAGTTGCTATGCTTCTGTATAGCTTTGAGTGTGTAATTCGACATTTTGTTTGTTATAGATGTATATAAGTACGTTATGTCAATTTAGTTAAATAGTGATAACAATCTCATTAAACAGCTTGGATTTAGAACGGTTATTTTGAAATTATTGTTTAAAGAGAGCACAGAAACCGAAAATGGGATGTTAATATGGAAAGCTTTATGTTTCATGAATAATTTTATTGACAATAATGCACATTATTTGACGGTAGAGTAGTTTTCAATAGTTTTCCGATAACATTGCCAATTATTTACTCGAGCTAATATCGAGTATCGTTGTATTCAATGTTTATTACCAAAAATTGATGGAATGCGTACAAATGTTTAAAAATTAAAAATTATATATTCTATGTTAATCGTCACAGACGGTGATCCTTTTCCTTATTATGTTCTTTTTGTTGTTATTACTGATAAAGACGATTATTAAACAAGGACCCGCTTCCATGTCCGCGTGAATTTTAAAATCGTGGTTATTCGAGAACAATAAACATAGACTAAATCGATATTAGTTTTATTATTTATATGTTTTTTTAATATGCAAATTTTATGCAAATTATATTTAAAACAAAAACATTCGAATGTTATAGTCTGTTACCCAGTAGAAAGAGGTCTACACGTTAATTTTAAACTTTTAACCCGCTTATCATCAGAGCGCAGTTGGAGCAACGTGGATAGTGGTAAACTTGTCACCGCTTTAGTGTCCAGGTCAACGATAAAATCGGAAATAAAACCGAAACACTCATTGGGGATCGAACTCTAGTCTACTGATTCGGTGATAATCCACTCGTACATCGTGGTCCCTTTGTATTTTATGTGTATTGTTAACTGTTATTTATTAGTCCGTGAAATGAAATGAAAACACGTCATCCAACTTGTAAGGAACATGTATCGCCTAGTGTAGTCAACACTTCTTATAAACCGGCGTTACTGGGGCAGGGTCAATGTGACCCAGTACGTTTTGAAATATTACTTAGAAATAATTAAACCGTAAGCGTAAACCGCCGTGTCTCAGTAATTGGAGCTAAGAATGAAATCACCTCAATATATATGATAATAAAAATGATAATTACCCTTAAGGCCCAACAGCGAAGTAGCTACTTTGTGCCAAAGATAATTTAGAGTTATTATGTATTTTTACTTAGTCGCGCCATTTAAAATTTTAGATACATATCTAAAATGAATGGAGCTTGAGCGTCGTCGTGTCATGGTTATACTAGAAGAGTCTTCAGAGAGTGGCGGAAATTAACTTTCTTTATCGGATTGTGATGTCAGTATGTCAGGTCGTGTCAGTGTTCGAAGCCAGGAAAGTGATACTGAAAAAAAGCAAGTGACAGTGAAGATATCGTTGCATGAATTACGCAAATTTAGTCCTTCAAATGCGATAAACTCAAGTGATGGCATTGGAGAATCGACAGATGAACAGGTAAAAAAATCTTTTTATTGTGGAAAAATGGCACGAAATTGGTACAAACGCCTTTTCGACAAAATATTTGCACAGATAATATACGGTAATTTTGTAACAACATTAAAAAAATATTTAGCAGAAAGTTAAATTATTGTTTTCAAATAAACATTATTGTACTTAAGTAATGTTTTCTTTTTAATGCCATTATCTCGATATCAAGATTAGATTTTTAAATAAGAAATAATTTTTCAAACAAAATCGCAACATTTCAAATTACGGCAAACATTGTAATAGAGTTATAATGACCTTCCCTCCTCAAGGTTGGTGTACATTTTTTCCGCCTCCCTGATGCCGGCTTAATTTAACGTCCCTTAACGGCCCTGCCAAAGCAACACTGCAACATGGCTCACGCATCGCCATCTCTCGGAGATAAATATGATGAAGTAGAAAAAAGTAATTATGATCATTATCATCATTTCAGTTACCGTAAAAGTTACAGCTAAAAAGCACGGTGCTGAGCCTCTCTCATCCATCGACTTCCCGCAAAAATGTGCAGTGCAGTGAGCTGAGCTATTAATATTCCGTCGTGCAGAAAGTCACACTTTATAATTTGATAGATTTATCACACCAGTCGGTGTCAATTTATATGTTAAGCTTTTGTATTTCTTTAAATTTTACGCTCAATTTTTTTTTATAGATACGAAATTTTTATTAGTAGCCAGTGACATATTATGTATTTTGCATTGGCATTTCATTATACATTAGTTGGCAGTTGAAACATCGCGTCTCAAAAAAACTTTGAACACTGCCTCAACACATTACAAGTACATTTAAAGATACTAACCTGTAAATTTACGCATGAAATGATGCTCAATGTTCTATACTAATTACTTATTGTCGAGAATTAATATCGCTTTGATTTTGAACCATTTAAATGTTCAGTGAACAAATTTTATAATGGAGAGAGATTGTTATACTGTATATAATTTAATCTGACTTTTAGTACGATTATTTAAATTAGTGTACGCGTGTTCAATAATCAGAAATCGAGTAAACTTGTTCCAACATCAACTCCTAGAACACAAAACATTCAGAGCGTTTACACCTCACGGTTCTTCATACAAACGTAAACCATTAGGTGAACCGCTGGCTCGTGTGCCCCCTTTCCTATAAAAAAGAAACTTGCCTTTCATGAAACTTTATACGCAAATGCAGAATACATTGAAATTAAAAAAGATAATATTTTCGGAATTCTTACCATATTTTCATCTATAACACCATTAGCGAAATATAGCACGCAAAAATTGTTAATGATATAATCTCCTTTATTTATAAACTTTTGTCCTAGAAACTTATAATCACCCATGTTAGTGGACCATAGCGGACACTCAATGAAAATTATTTCGGACACCATGTGATTAAAACTTTTCGAGTTATGAAGGTAAAGCTGCACGGCGTGAAGATCACTAACGATCACTATATAATATATAATTGAATTAAAATTATCCCATATTCTAATACAATAGCCAAATGGGTTAGGGTGCGGACTACGAAACATGACGTCGTAAGTTCGAGTCCGCCATTCCACTATCGTCGTGAATCACTTCAGATATAAGCTGTAATGCGTAATTGGAGGGTTTACAGGAATATAAGTAATGTTACTCAATAAATAGCATTGCTAGAATTCTTTTAAAAAAAATTTACATATCTGCCATGGCAAAGTTTCGCTCATACCAGTTCAGTCCTTTAAGTCTGATCGAACGAAAACTTACAAACTTTCACATTTGATGAAGTAAGATAAAACATGTGGAAGCACTTTTGGAATCCTAGGAAATATTTTTAAAAATATCTATCAAAAGTTTTTTAAACAGTTAGCTTTAAAAGTTAAATCCGTTTAAATTTAAATGTATATAGATGTTCCGCACAAACATTTAAATATAAATAGGAAGAAATATACTGCCATGTATGTATTCGTGGTAGAGGAAAGAACCCTGCAAAATGAGAATATCCCAAAAATAAAATCAAATTACGAAGATCACTTATATACTGCCATGGCAAAGTTTCGCTCATACCAGTTCAGTCCTTTAAGTCTGATCGAACGAAAACTTACAAACTTTCACATTTGATGAAGTAAGATAAAACATGTGGAGGCACTTTTGGAATCCTAGGAAATATTTTTAAAAATATCTATCAAAAGTTTTTTTAAACAGTTAGCTTTAAAAGTTAAATCCGTTTAAATTTAAATGTATATATAGATGTTCCGCACAAACATTTAAATATAAATAGGAAGAAATATACTGCCATGTATGTATTCGTGGTAGAGGAAAGAACCCTGCAAAATGAGAATATCCCAAAAATAAAATCAAATTACGAAGATCACTTATAATAACAGTGCGATGGACTATACATAAATCCTAAAAAAAATGTATCACTTGCCTATTAGTGGAACATTTTTAAGCTGAATCTTGAAAATGCCTTAAGTTAATCTATCGTGTTGTGTCATAACTTCGGTGACAATAGCAGGGTGAAAGAATAAATTAACCAGAGAATCATCCTGTCTTGTAAATAATTTTTATTCACACTCTTTAATTAATTAAAGTTTATATGCTTACTGTTTGTCACAAGCAATGTCGTGATTTATAAGGTAAATTTTAAATACCTTGTAGTATTTAAAATTTACCTTATAAATCACGTGATGCCGAAAGCGAGCATTTTATGTACCAATTATAATATCATAGATATTACTAATATGTACACCTATAAGACTCGCTTATAATATTTCTATCTCTTTATTAATTCGTATCATTAATGAATTCGCATAGATTATAACTAACTTTTGTAATTAGAAATGTTTTTATTTCTTAATAAAATACACAGTATTCTCTATGTTGTGAAATGGTTTAGTATACAATTATATATTTTAATAACCATTGAATTAGGACCTGATGTAAGTAGTATACATTTTGTGTTTGATTACTTACTACGATTTTTTAAATCTCCTTAAATTTTTAAACAATGTTTCAACTTCAGTCAAATTTAGTTAAAGGTGTTGAAATAGTTTATTTTGTGTTGTGCACGCAAGTAATCAACTGTAATAATATCTTCATTGGATATAATATTAGAAATTTCACAAGTTTCAATAGTATTTCCAATAATTTTCCCGTAAAATACACACTATCGTCGATATCAGTCTTCGGATGATCGTTTCGTATCAGGAATATTAATAGATCGGTTCACTCCGCTCGTCCTGGTTTCCGTTATTCCTTAAGTTCTGTAAACAATTTTCTTGATAAATTGTTAACAGCGACGCTAAATTTTCTTTAAGAGAAAAATGAGAAGTAATGCTCTTCCTTGCGTTATTTTATTGCGTCCAAAATATTCGAAATGCATAAATCGATTTAAATGAAACTTTAAATACATAAGCAGGATGGATATATTGATCTTAAAAGATAGTATAGAACATTTTGGAAAGGCTAGTTACGAAGGAGATAATTGTAATTATCTTTTCTTTTTATGGGAAAGGTAACTTTGAGGGTATTTGGGAGATGGGGGGAGAGGGCCTCCGGTTACCTCACTCACCCCACAAGATGCCTCTACTTCACGCCGATATTCTGCGAAGCCGCGGTACCAATTCGGTCGAGCCGGCCCATTCGATCAGCAGCAAAAGCCGCCGCCCTGGCTCTACCACGTACAAATGTATTTATGGAAAACCTAGAATCGCTCTAATTCAGCCACTATGAATTTTTTCATATATTACTTTTATTATTATTGTACTGTTTCTTTAAAAAAGATATGTATTTAAATGGCCTAACTGGTTAAAAGTTAGGGTCATACCATATTACAGTATCATAAGTTCGTATTAAGTCAAAGGTTGTTTTATTCAGATTACTATTTCTATACTACGTCAGCTTATTTTAGACCACTTCTGATTACTGGTATTTCCAATAAAGCGTCAGCCAAAGCCGGCATGTATGTCAAGGAAGGTTGGCCCATACTCACCTCTCCGGGCAAACGTGTTGTTGTGCCGGTACCCCTGTGCTGGTGATGTTGCTTCCCCATCGTCCTCCCTTTATTAGTCTGTAGGATTTGGGTTTGGCAAATTCAAAAACATCTTACTTCAAAAACATCTTTTCATTAATACCTCACCTTAGAGAGTAAGGTTTCAATCCAACTTTAGATGTAGAATTAAATATAACAACTTTTTTACATCTTACTATGAAAGTAAAAGTAAATAATCATGTAAAACGATTAATTATTAATTTGAAAATGTTATTAAAAATAAATAAAAATCTTATTTATTAGTAATAGTTTGTTGACCGAATTCCCGTTATCCAACACCAGCTTGTGGGATTTCATCATCATCATCATTTCAGCCTATTCAAGTCCACTGCTGAACATAGGCCTCCCCCAAAGATTCGTGGGATTTAGGTTTCACATTTTTAAATGGAAATACAACAACCAGAACAAGTGAAAAATACTGTTTTTTCTAACAAAGTCATCTGTACACATTAAATCAATTAACCCTGAGAATATACTCAAGCCGTAGATTTTTATTAGGTAACAAGAGCCCTTTTAGGATAACAAATATTTACGATCAACCCTACTGTGACAGTACAGTGTTCTACGTAAATGTTAGATTTAATGGCACGTGGAAAAATAAAAACAGATAGAAAACAGGCTATAAATATCCCACAGCTGGGGAAAAATCTCTCTTTTCTTGAGAGCGTTTGAAGGGGGGAGAAGACCGCCACGCTGCTCCAGATCGAGTTAGCGGGCGGTTGGGTTTACACATGTCTGTATTACATTTTTATTTTAAATGCTTTAACGTTACTTAAATTGAATTATGTATATATGTAAGCGACTCACGCCAGTCACCCCCAGGGGTAGACGGCGATTACAGATTTTCGTTTTGCACAATTTGGGTTACAAGACACAGTGTAGCCAAATGGATTACGTCAACCTACTTCTCGCCTTCATGGGAATTAAAACGTGTCGGCTAGCATCCTTCATCGCCGGGTTTGTTCTCGGAGATTTCCACGAGGTAGTCACGAGAAGAATAGGTGCGGCAGGGTCTGACGCTGACGCCAAAGTTTAGTAAATATTTATTTAGGTTTTTAATCAATTAATTTTTTTTTTATAAAAGAAGGGGGCCAACGAGCTTGCGGCTCACCTGATGGTAAGTGAACACCGACGCCCACGAACATCCGCAACACCAAAGGACGTACAGATGCGCTGCCGGCCTTTAAGAAAGGAATAGGCTCTTTTCCTAAGTCGTAACTGTTCGGAAATACTCCTGGCGACAGCTGAATCCACAAGGTCGAAGTGCGTGGCAGAAAACTTCGATTAAAACGCACTGTGGTGGAATGCCAACCATATATGTGGTATCGATGGAACTTAAATATATTAGGTATGTTGTTAAATATAATTCTGATGTGCAATATTTACTGATATAAGAAGATGACAGAACAAAACCCTCCATCATCCCCATCTTACAAAAATCCCTAAAAGCTGGCGACGCACCTGCAGCTCATCTGATGATGCAGATGTTCGTGAGCGACGGTAGTTACCATCCGGCGAGCCGCTTGCACCCTTTCGCATAAAAATGTTCAAAATAAAGGTCTCTTGATTAAGTTTTGCCAAAGTCTTTACTCATTCTTGACAATAATTATACTCCGTGATTACTTAGTAGGCCTCTCACCACCATACCACGATTGATGACGTTCAACTTTTCCAACAAGTTGCTATGCTTCTGTATAGCTTTGAGTGTGTAATTCGACATTTTGTTTGTTATAGATGTATATAAGTACGTTATGTCAATTTAGTTAAATAGTGATAACAATCTCATTAAACAGCTTGGATTTAGAACGGTTATTTTGAAATTATTGTTTAAAGAGAGCACAGAAACCGAAAATGGGATGTTAATATGGAAAGCTTTATGTTTCATGAATAATTTTATTGACAATAATGCACATTATTTGACGGTAGAGTAGTTTTCAATAGTTTTCCGATAACATTGCCAATTATTTACTCGAGCTAATATCGAGTATCGTTGTATTCAATGTTTATTCCCAAAATTTATGGAATGCGTACAAATGTTTAAAAATTAAAAATTATATATTCTATGTTAATCGTCACAGACGGTGATCCTTTTCCTTATTATGTTCTTTTTGTTGTTATTACTGATAAAGACGATTATTAAACAAGGACCCGCTTCCATGTCCGCGTGAATTTTAAAATCGTGGTTATTCGAGAACAATAAACATAGACTAAATCGATATTAGTTTTATTATTTATATGTTTTTAATATGCAAATTATATTTAAAACAAAAACATTCGAATGTTATAGTCTGTTACCCAGTAGAAAGAGGTCTACACGTTAATTTTAAACGTTTTAACCCGCTTATCATCAGAGCGCAGTTGGAGCAACGTGGATAGTGGTAAACTTGTCACCGCTTTAGTGTCCAGGTCAACGATAAAATCGGAAATAAAACCGAAACACTCATTGGGGATCGAACTCTAGTCTACTGATTCGGTGATAATCCACTCGTACATCGTGGTCCCTTTGTATTTTATGTGTATTGTTAACTGTTATTTATTAGTCCGTGAAATGAAATGAAAACACGTCATCCAACTTGTAAGGAACATGTATCGCCTAGTGTAGTCAACACTTCTTATAAACCGGCGTTACTGGGGCAGGGTCAATGTGACCCAGTACGTTTATTATATATTACTTAGAAATAATTAAACCGTAAGCGTAAACCGCCGTGTCTCAGTAATTGGAGCTAAGAATGAAATCACCTCAATATATATGATAATAAAAATGATAATTACCCTTAAGGCCCAACAGCGACGTAGCTACTTTGTGCCAAAGATAATTTAGAGCTATTATATATTTTTACTTAGTCGCGCCATTTAAAATTTTAGATACATATCTAAAATGAATGGAGCTTGAGCGTCGTCGTGTCATGGTTATACTAGAAGAGTCTTCAGAGAGTGGCGGAAATTAACTTTCTTTATCGGATTGTGATGTCAGTATGTCAGGTCGTGTCAGTGTTCGAAGCCAGGAAAGTGATACTGAAAAAAAGCAAGTGACAGTGAAGATATCGTTGCATGAATTACGCAAATTTAGTCCTTCAAATGCGATAAACTCAAGTGATGGCATTGGAGAATCGACAGATGAACAGGTAAAAAAATCTTTTTATTGTGGAAATTGGTACAAACGCCTTTTCGACAAAATATTTGAACAGATAATATACGGTAATTTTGTAACAAAAAAAAATATTTAGCAGAAAGTATTGTACTAATAAACATTATTGTACTTAAGTAATGTTTTCTTTTTAATGCCATTATCTCGATATCAAGATAAGATTTTTAAATAAGAAAGAATTTTTCAAACAAAATCTCAACATTTTAAGTTACGGCGAACATTGTAATAGAGTCATAATGACCTTCCCTCCTCAAGGTTGGTGTACATTTTTTCCGCCTCCCTGATGCCGGGTTAATTTAACGTCCCTTAACGGCCGTGCCAAAGCAACACTGCAACATGGCTCACGCATCGCCATCTCTCGGAGATAAATATGATGAAGTAGAAAAAAGTAATTATGATCATTATCATCATTTCAGTTACCGTAAAAGATTGCTAAAAAGCACGGTGCTGAGCCTCCCTCATCCATGGACTTCCCGCAAAAATGTGCAGTGCACTCCCACAAAAAGGAGTTCTCTTCTTCTTCAGTTTCGTGGACTGCATTTGCATGTCCACTTTGCCATGCAATAAGAACAAAAAGAAAGAACAAACTAAAACAAATGCAACAAGAAATTTTTATATGCGTATAAAAGTTACAACATTTAATTGTTTTAAAAGGACGATAACATAGTTAAACTAATTACCCTGGAAGTTAATTTTCTAAATGATGATAAAAAAAGTAAAAACAATATCCCTGTTATAACAAAAGTTCTCTCGTAGTGCTTTCACAGAATAAATTGTTACTACTTTTCATAGAACATGTCATTGAACTAAAAAAATATATAATATTATTTACCTTTTTTATTTGTTAAGGCATTGGCTACAAAGCCTTCAGCCAAAATGAAAATTCAGTTTGTTAAACAATTTCTAGACGTATATCTGTACTTGCCATTAAGATTACACCAAAGCTTGTTAAAATATAGTAATTAAATTGACAGTTCTTTTTAATAGAGATTCGTTAAATAGATGTAACAAAGAAAAATACATAAAATAAGACATGTACGCCACGAACGTATAACCAATAATGTCACAGATTAATCACAGAATAAGTCTTTGCTATTTAGTTCTTTCTGTTTTAGTATCCAGGCCAATGACACAAATCGTACATAAATTTCGAAAACTCGTTGGTACGGTCGTTTGACGTAGGGGATCAAACTCAAGTCCGCAGCTTCCTTATACACTCGACAATTGTGTATTACGGTAGATGTAACAAATTCGAACGATGGCGGCCTTTAGTCTTGATATGAATTTTCAAAACTTCAAATGCTGCACACATTTATGGGCACTTGCGACACTATTATTATCAATAATCTTTATTAAAACTCGAAATATGCCGAAATAACAATGAATTTTTTTTGAAAAATAACTATTTGTGTTCTCACCAAAAGCTCCTTTGTAATTGTTTTTTTTTTATAGGAAAGGTGGCCAACGTGCAAGCGATAAATGATTACCGTCGCCCATGGACACCTGCAACATCAGAGGTGCTGCAGGTGCGTTGCCGGCCTTTAAGGGTATTTGGGAGATGGGAGGGAGGATGTGGAAGAGGATGGGGTCGGGGAGTGGGCCTCCGGTTACCTCACACGAACGAAATGCAGAAGCACAAGATGCCTCTACTTTACGTCGGTATTCTGCGAGGCCGTGGTACCAACCCGATAGAGCCGGCGCATTCGAGCAGTAGCAATATCCGCTGCTTGGCTTTATAACGTTTAGAAAGATTTAACAGGACCGGAACCAAATTGTACAGTTCGGTTGCTGTCCTGTTAAATCCTTCTGCTGTTATCACAATTTTAACTTCTTCACCATAAGCCCTCAGTACTTCATCTTTATCAGCATTATTAAATGCACTGATTAACATAGGCCGCGCAAATAAAGCATCAGCAATAGCTGGTATGAATTTGTTGTGTCACATCACCCTGGACATGCGGGTTGGTGAGCGAAAAGGCGGTGCCCTCGCACTAGTGATGCTGATCTTCTCTAATCTGTGGGCAAATTTGGATAGATGTTCTGCTATCATTCAGTGGCCAGTGCCTCGATTGTTAGCTAGCATGATGCACCGCGTGCCTGTAAGAAAGGTGTTTAGTGAAAGAGATGGTACTGAGTATCTATTTTGTCGAGCTTTATGGCAATCTTTGGGGGAGGCCTATGTTCAGCAGTGGACTTGAACTGAACGGATGACCGGACTGCAATGATGATGACGATTATAATCTACTTTGCTTATATTTATAAGCTTTTAGAGATATGTATGAATAAACCGACTGTCTTTTTTATGAATTTTCCCAGTAACTTCTTCGATATATGATCGAAAGTTATTAATTTTGCCCTTTTTTTTTTAATATGGGCTTAAATAGGACAAACGTTCAATAAAAATGAGAACGCAGTATAGTCTTTGGCATTAAAACAGGTAAATACTGTCTTCTAAAGTATAAGATTATAATCTTAAATTTTAGAAAAATGGACGAAAAATAGAAGTCATTTGTTTGCGGTTTGTTGAAAATGGAAAAGTTTTGGTGAATTATGGAAAAAATTAACTATGCAGTGTTATTAAGTATCTGTGCTGGAAACAATTCACTACATAAATAAGGTATTTACGGGTAAATGCTCCGCCATGTTCTATATTTGCACGTTAATGAGCCGTATTTAAACGTGGAAGAACATCTACTAAAGATGACCTTCGCTCGGGACGCATTACTACGCTTCTGCATAACGACACCGTAACACGATTTTTGGTGGTAAGCTTCGCGCCAAAATCATCGTGAGTTTTTCTCAAACAGAAATTATTGCATTATGATTGTGATACAAAAGAAAACATCTTTAATGCTTTAAAAAATATTACAGTAATGCTCAAAAAGACTAATAAGCTAATTCAATTAAAAAAACATAGACGTGACTACAGACTAGACTACCATATGGTAAATATATATAAAAAAAATAATATATATTATTAAAACCGTTATACTAACAAATATTTGCATTAAGCTGTCTTCGAGATGTTTCTAAAAGTCTAGAAGACAAAATACACGGAAAAATTAAAAACAGTGTAAATGTTATTTGAATAATATCAGTTAATGAACCAAACTCCAATGTTGTCACTGAAAATCCATATTCAGTGAATTTAATTCAGTTCTTTGTTAAACGAAAATGTTTCATAGAAACTAAATATGTTGCCTGTGACGAGTTTGATGTATTTAAAATTAATGAATATTATAAGTTTAATCAATATTTTATGAAAAAAAAATATATATAACCTGGTTGTTGCTAAATTGATAATTAAATTAACGCCTGTCTTCCTCGTGTTCAACAATTATGTTATTTTGCCACGTAGCGTGTAAACTGAATTAGATATATACGTCACTTGCAAACTAAATTTACCGAGCAGCGTTTTACTATGGTTCTGCTGTTGGTACATACATGTAACTATTATATAATATTTAATGTACGAGAAAATTTTAATTTACATCTCGTGTAGGAGATTTTTTTTTATTTATCGAAAACACGGCAAACGAGCAAGCGGTTCACCTGATGGTAAGTGCTTACCGTCGCTCACATACATCTGCAATACCATAGATGCTGCAGGTGCGTTGCCGGTCTTTAAGGATATTTGGGAGATGGGAGGGAAGAGGAGAGGAATAGGGAGGGGATGTGGGCCTCCGGTTACCTCACTCACCGAACGAAACGAACAAGATGCCTCTACTTCACGCCGGTATTCTGCGAGGCCGTGGTATCAATCCGGTCGTGCCGGCCCTTTCGAGCAGCAGCTTAAGCGGCCGCTTGGCTCTCCCATGCTTAAAGAAGATGCAGTAAGTAGGCGCAAACAAAGAGTCATTCGCTCGTCTTTAACTTCCCATATTCAATTTAACACCTATGCGATTGGATCGGAGGAAGAATTAGATGCAGTATCAGAGACACAGGTTTTGTCCACCGGGAATAATGGATTCAGTTGCCGAGGGTTAAGTTGTTTTTATTAATTATTATAATTTCGCATTACAATACGAATATTGCTGGCAGGAGTAGATAGAACAGCCGTTATATTTATTTTGACGAGTGACTTAATTAAATGTTTATGGTTCAGAAGTTTGTTTTTGTTCAATCGGATTCTGGTGCTCAACCAGCTAACAGTCCACTTGACAGCTCGGTGGCGTAGAGGCTAAGCGTTTGGGTGCGGCGCTCGAGTCGATTCACGCACGTTTCTAGTATTTGTATGGACTACAAATAATAGTACCCGGTCTGGGTGTTGATCCATGTGCAATTCATGTATGTAAACTACCTCCCCAACACAGGAGAAATTCCTACAAAGGAAAGTAACGTTTTTTTTAAAGAAAAGGATCGTAAATGGGTACTACAGCCTATGGCCATCTGCAAACAACTTCAATCGAAGAATTTTACAGATGTTTTCCTTTTCACTCCTGAGGACTGAGATGGAATGCTTCAGAGCCTGTAATTATGGTATATACCCTTCAAACTGGAATACAACAGTAGTTACACTGCTGCTATGCGGTAGAAATGGGTACGAGGATGTTACCTACCCAGACAACACCTAGACAGAGAATAAGTGTATCATCTAGTAAATAATCATAATGCCAAACTTTCATTTTAATCAGCTATGAAATCTTCGCTCGAATCTTCAAAGTGTTCCGAATAATGAATCGCTTGACCACGATGCATTAGCAAGAAAATCAAACAGGTGACAAAGAAATGTTCGAAATTTCTATCAGTGAAAAAGAATTATAGTAAATTACTTGACCACAACCCTGTAACGATATGGCTTTGATGAAATAACTGGTCAAATATAAAATGTTATTATGAATTTAAGGTCCTTTTCATATTTGAAGTAAAAATCACAATTCACTTTAGTCGTAGTATATTTACTTCCATATCCGATTCGCATAAAAATATAGTTAAAGGAAATAAAACTCATAAAATAAACATAAAATCAGTCCCCGAAAATATCGGACCGGTTATTATAGCCATCAGTAGTAGCTGCGTCGGAACGTTTGATATTTAACGGTTCTTTATTAAAGTTTTAAAAATAAAGCTATTACCTAAGCAACTATATTTAGTGTTTATTTAAGAAAGCTAACGCTCGCTAACATAAGACGGAACTTGTAAATATAATAAACGATAAAATAATAAACGATCAATTCTTGCACCTGTAAATAGTTCACTGCAGCTCATACAGGACACAGGCATCTCCCGTAAATTTTTTTTAGGCATTTTTTTTTATGGAAGAGACGGCAAATGAGCAAGCGGTTCACCTGATGGTAAGTGATTGCCGTCGCCCACATACATCTGCAACACCATAGATGCTGCAGGTGCGTTGCCGGTCTTTAAGGATATTTGGGAGATGGGAGGGAAGAGGAGGGGAATAGGGAGGGGGTGTGGGCCTCCAGTTACCTCACTCACCGAACGAAACGCAGAAGCACAAGGTGCCTCTACTTCAGGCTGGTATTCTGCGAGGCCGTGGTACCAATCCGGACGAGCCGGCCCATTCGAGCTGCAGCTAAAGCCGCCGCTTGGCTCTACCACGCTTAATCGCCATACTAAGCAAGCGGATTGGCAATCACAATATTAGACACCTCGCACCTTCCACTGCCCTTTACTACTACGCTACTGGCTGCTTTTTTCTCTCTAGTATTTTTGGAGGTGGCTATTCTGTCATATATCGCTAGCCATTGCGGATTAAGGATTTCCCCTTAATCACCTCTTACCACACCCACGAAAAGAGAGGGGGATTGCATCGATACGCCTTGGTAAATGTAATTTATTTCTCGGAAACAACTTTAATGATTTTAATGAAATTTTGTATTAGGATAATATTTGATTTTTTCCAAGTTTATTTGAAATGAAACTATTATTTACGGATTTTATTGCGTTTAATTTTTTTTTATATTCTCGACGTTTCGAGTGCTTTGCAGCAGCCGTGGTCCCGGGGTACTGAGATGTTAGACATCCAGATGTCATAGTTAACTCGGGCTACCTTCAGCTTTTATTTATTAATGAATATAAACCATAATTAATTTCAAATGTGTAGTGTTCGCGTGAGTACAAGAAATCATTATTGCCAGTTTATCTAGATAGGTGTCATCCTTGAGAAAATTCTTGAGCAAGTACTAGTACTAGCTTATGAACTAACAACGCTTCACGTAATCTCTTATTTGACACATTTAAATTTCTAATCTACACACTCGGAAATAGGGTCGTGAATCTTAACGACAACATGTCATAATCTCAGATATGAAAAAAACTAACCATAATTAACACAATAAAAAAGTTCGGATAGGCATCAAAACAACATGATGTGTATCGAGCTGACTAAACCAGAAAATGATACACGCAAATAGCCGGGTGTTGCGACCCAAACGCGGGCTTTGTTGTGGCGACATAAATTATGGAGGCAATTGTAACCTACAACAACTCTGTATTGGTCCCAATTCCGCATATATGTATACGTTATATGGAAAGAATATTTTACTTGAATAGCTTTAATGTTTCACTTATGTTCCATGTCTTCGCTAATATTCAATACAGTTTTTTCGGTTCTGTTTTTTTTTTCTCTAAATGTATAATTTTATTAATCATGTTTAAAAAAGTAGCCTATTTTTATACCTTTCAACATGTCATAACAATATAATTTCTATTGTTAAAACACGTAATTGGTTAATACATAAAATTAGGCTTTAGTTTAAAGTAAGTAACATTACTGTTTAAAATGAATTATGATCGTTACAAAATGTTCAAAAGTAAATTAAAAGTGGAAGGTACATAATATAGGAATATCTCCTGCACCATGGATAGTTTTTTTTTAAGACAGTATACATAATTACATAAATTTCATGTGCAAATTTTATTATATTATATTATTATTATAGCCGTAGGCTTTTCTATGAAAGTATCACCAAAATGTGCCATGTTGTTTGGTGGTTGGATAGTGCAGTGCCCCTCCCAGTGACACTCCCTCATTAGTAACAATAGTTAATAGTATGTCTGTCTGTCAAATAAGTTGACAAACTAATGTTCTTTAAAGTTCTGCCGTAGTTGCACTAAAATTGTCATAAAGTGCTCTTTATTGCATGTACCCACTAACGTGTCATAACAATGTGAATATTGTAGCGACACGTCATAAGGTAATAAAGTGAATATATACCTATTTTGTCAACAAATTATTTGACCGCATTCGGTAATAAGGTGTATTGTTGGAGCAGCTTAACAACGTGATTGTTGCGTTTTATGCTGCAATGTTTCGGACATTTGTGTGATTTTCACTATTCAGTAATTTTCTTTCAACCTTACATACTCTGACTCTAAGATTCTGACTGTGGAAAATCCATCTGAATTTGCTTAACCTCTAAATCTCACAGACTAGTGATAGGGAGCAGCATCACTTGTGCGAGTGTACCGGTACTGCGTTCACCAACCCGCTTGCCCAGTCTGGTGAGTATGGGCAAATCTTTTTGAAATTTGACTATTAGTGCTTATTATCAGAGATGCTTCTGCCACCCGACTGAAGGTCACCAATCTATCCTCATATATCGAACCCAAATCACGCAGATTGGTGATGGGGAGCGGTGTCTTAAGTGCGAATTTTCACACTCACTAACTCGCAGACCCAGCGTGGTGGGTAAGGGAAGAAACGTTTGTTATTGTCTGCATTTATTAGCGCTTTCATGGGTAGGACTATGTCGATTCAAGTGGCGGCTTTTTCTGCTGCTCTTATGGGCCGTCTCGATCGGTGTAGTAACACAAACTTGCAGAATACCGACTTGAACAAGAAGCATCTTGTGCTTCTGCACAAATGATTGATCGATGATACAGATTAAACGTTAAACTTTTGACATATGTTTAAATCATATCTTAAACGAGGTTGAGGCTTAAAATAGTTCCAAAAAAATATATTTTTAGATACTTTTTACATTATTTTAGGAATAATATTTCATGAATAAGTTGTAAGTTAACCATTAAAGAGTTTTTTCTTTTCAAACAAGAGTACTATGTAATCACAAGGTGAAACGACAGTACTTTGTGGAACGAAATCAATTTACTTTCTCGTTTATCAAACGCGCATAAGACGAACACAGAAGAAATGTAGTAATCAGCCGAGAAACGTTGCACTCTAAGAAACTTAATTAAAGAAATGTTGACATAATTTACAAACACGTTTCAGACCATCTTTTCAGGTTCAATACATTTTATTAATTCCATTACAAGCTCCAGCCTAATATTATACATATAATATACGCAAAAGCAAAGCTAAATCCAGTCCGTGTTGAAATTATCATTTAGTCTATCAAAAGTCCTCTGGTGAACATAAGTCTCCCACAAAATTGCCACAATGGTCTGTCCTGAGCCCCTGCATCCATGGACTTCCCGCAACACTGTGCAGATTGTTACTTCATCTTGTAGGGGGGCAACCTTAGTTCTGCTAAATAAAAGGTATGATTCCGCACGCAAGAACTCTTAATTCTATTGAAATGACGGAAAAGTACGGTTTTATATTATTGTATGACAAAATTTTATCTTAACCCATACTCGTAGAGCACAAAATGGCTTTAAGCGCGTTGGTGTGCTTGACTAATCAGAGCACCGATGCGGAACATATTCTCTGCATATTCATATGCAAGAATAATCTGTAATATTAGGTTTGGAATTATTAACCATTGTATGAATTTCCAATAATCGTCGCTCTGAGCATGAACCGTTTAATCAAAGTGAGATAATTTTTAGAACCTATCTTTCTATTTATTATGAATGCAAGTCCTCTTGTAAAGAATGATATTTCCCAAAAGGAGGTGAAAAAAGTACGTTACCCTTACACCCAATATCATCAGGATCGTTTCAGCCTGTCATAAATCCACTGCTAAACATAGTACTTCTCCAAAAAATTGCCTTAAAGCTCGATCCTGGGTAACCTGCATCAATCGTCGCAACACCGTGCAGTTACCTCATATTTGCCTATACGACACTGCCATTCGAGAACTTATTATTACATATTATATTATTACTACCCATCTGTTATACATTATTTACACATATCTCTTTACACTGTAAATTGTTATAGATTTTTAACGCACCTCTGAAGAAAAACACGTATCACGTTTTTCCATACAAGGGCATGCATGGAACAGATATGGCCAAAATATTTAATCAGTTAAACAAAGGTACCGCCCTCTACCGTTCACTGTGTTAACTAAACGTACGATATACTTAATAGCTATACATAATACAATTTAGTGTACAGGAAAAGACTAATAGGCATTCAATTTGAATCATGGTCACATTTATACACGATGTCTATAATCATACACACAGTTTTATAATCTGCAAACTTTGATATATCTAAAAGATATTTATATTCATGTGCACAAAAGGTTTTATACCCCAAACATTTTATATCCCAACATTATACATCAATTTACCAAGCCATATCGACCAATTTTTAAAGTTTGGCAAACTTTTAGCATTACATCTGCTACGCTCATGTGATTCACAGTTTGAAATGCATAACGGGTTTGTACGAAAGAATTTTGCTAAAGTTAACCTTGACGTCTTTGTAATTCTTAATATAAATTTTCAAATACTTATATTAAATAATTGTGTACTCTTTGTAGACAAATACTAAAATTATCTTATCCCTTAGATACGAATCCTTATTCAATTGTCTTATAAATTAAAGTTTAAAAGCCTCGCTCGCATTCCTATATCGATTTATATCTGGTAATTAGCTTTGAAATTATAGTTAAATTTCAATGTTTACCTATTAAAGATAAAGTAGTTAATTATATTAAGCAGTAACGGGTTAATTAAATTATTGTGCTCATATTTACGTTCATCGGGTGTATAATTGTAGCACGTACCATGAAAACATAGCTCTGAACGTAAAATAGTTTTGAAAACTAGGTCTTTCGTAAACGTCGGAATACGACCTCTGCTGTGGACGGCAAGTTCACTGTACAATGTGACATTTGTAGACGCGCGGGCGCGTCTGTTTGTGTGTGTGCACGTGACAGACTTCATACGCGCTGATGACCCAACTGCTTTTAAGTTTGGTCTTATTAGTTTAATTATATTACAACGCTCACTTAACCTTAGGTTTATCCGGAAGTGCCATGCATATATCAGGTCAGGAATCACCTTAATTTTCCTATCCATAATTGCAGTTTTTATCTTATGCGGTTAAGTTGTGGAATTCACTACCGCCTACCATAAAATATTCCGGAACTAGAATTTTTTTAAACTTTTTACTTTATTAAAGAAACGTGTAAACGACCACAACTTAGCATCGTGTTAATCGAATATATATTATATTGTGGGGAATGTATATATCTAAACATATATTTGTTTTCAGGTGAATATGACGTGACGGGTTGAGAGCCGCGTCGTCGGGATTGCTCCCTAAATAATTTCAGTCTGTGAGGGATTGCATCATACTCCTCAGGGGTGATAGAGCATCTGTAACCTCCTTTTATTGAATTTGTTTACAGGTGTCGATGGACTGCTGTAACCACTTAGCAACGGGTGAACTGTTAGCTCGTCTGTCACTCCAATCCATTCTGATTTTCTAGATTTCTTCGACAGTCGTAAGAACGAGTCTTGTACAATATCCACGGGATTTATCCCCCACCCCCCACCCCTCCCATAACACGATGCCAATTGATTGATCAATTTATCGTGACTATTATTTGCTCTATAACCGTGAACATCTTTTGAAATTGTAAATAAAGTTATATTATATGAGGACTTATGAGTATGAAACTAGAAGAGTTAGTATACGCTGCATAATATACGATACATTTGCTAGCCGAGCTTAGGCACAAAAAATATTTTATACTCCTATACAAGATCGCAGTAGACTCCAGAAATGACTTATATATGCTACGTAAATCAACTCCAATTTGTGAATATAATTTACTTAAAATATATATCTTACGAAGTATGTTGCCGTACACGTTGATCGTTTCGAAAGACATCTATGGTCTCAATAAATCTAGTGTAAATTGCTTTCGAGACCAGCGCAGTTGAAATACTGCCAGATGTAGTCTCGTACAAATACTCCCTATACTTTCAAGAACCACGGTATTCACTCTTGTTCGGATATCGGAAATGGGCTCAGAATTCATATCAATAAATCAAAGGGATTAATTTATTATTACCGAAAATCATAGCAGTGGATTACCAACAGGCGGAAAAAAAAAATATTTAAAAAAATCATCACAGAAAACTCAATTAATACATTACGGACTTGAATAACTTGTACAACATTAGATTATCCCAAAATGATTTGCGAACGCTCATGCTATTTGTTTAAGCTATGCTATCTGTTGAACCAAAAGGTCACAAAATTACCATTAGTTCGTTCATGGGGAGTGCTAACTGACTTTGAGTAGGAATTACTCTGTGCTGCTATTTTTAAAGAGAGCATTATTATTGGATAAAATCCGTGAGTGGTGGTTACATTTCAAATATGTAGTGTTCGCGTAAGTACAAAAAATCATTATTAATGCGTCTCTAAGTAAAATGGTTAAGTAATATAATAAAGGATATAAAAAAAGTTGGCATGGTCATGCTCTCAACTACAACTTCTGAGCTTAGAACTACAATGCGGATAATTTATACTTATTGTTACTTAATTTTTTTTTAAAAAAGAATACTAGTAATGCTATTCAACAAACATTACTAATATTCCTTTTAACCCTCCAACTAAGCATTAGAGCTTGTATTTGGAGTGGTTCACGACAATAGTCGAATGGTGGGCTCGAACCTGCGACGTCATGTTTCGCAGTCCGCACCCTAACCCATGAGCCGTGGTAGCCTAGTGGTCGGGACGCTTAGTTTCATAGAGCGCGAGTGACCTGGGTTCGATCCTCGGTGCCGGCACCACTAAAATTGTTAATAGCAATTTTAAGTGCTGTATTTACCACGTGCTCAGCGGTGAAGGAAAACATCGTGAGGAAATCTACATGTCTGAGAAATAATAAAAAATATTATTTCGAGGATATGTGAAGGTCCTAAACCCTCTCTGATACTCGTATTTGAGAAGGAGGCCTTTTCCCAGCAGTGGGCACTTATAGGCTGCTACTTTTTACTTTTACCCTAACACATTAGGCTATTGGCGCTTTTAAAAATTATCTATTTTACAATAGCCGAGTGGTTGGGGGATTTGCTTCTTAATAGGAGACTCGAGTTCGCTTCTCTATGTGGATAAGATTTTTATCATTGATCAAATAAATGTTGAAACCTCTGACTTTTTGCTATTGGCTTGGGGTGACAAATGATCTTAACAGCCTATGGACACCCATTGACTACTTCAATCGAAGAAAGTCACCGATGCGTTGACACCCCAGAGGACTGAAATAGAATCCATCATAATCCGTAATTAGTTCTGAACTATGAACAGTCGAGTCACGGGGGGACTGTCCGCGTTGACTGACGACAGTTAACCACGGCTGCTGTAAAGCAATCGAAACGGCGGGAATATAAAAACAAAACTAAACGCGATAAATTCCGTGAGGGGTGGTTTCATTTCAAATGTGTAGTGTTCGCGTAAATACAAAAAATCTTAACGCATTTCACAATCATTTATAGGAGAAAATCGTAGGTTACTTAATTATTTAATTGGTCTATATTTTAATTATTAATCCTTCTTTATTTGTTTTATTTCGCCTTGTATTGTTATCAAGTTACAGTTTCTTATAACTCACTATAGTGTTACTTTAGATAAATAATAGATATGTTTTTCCTTTAAGTAAGGTGGAACATGCCTTTTTTAAACATTTGTATACAAAAAATATTGTTATTTGTTAACCTTTTTGGTAATCCTTGATAAATAAATAAGCTTCAAGATTTCTTTTGATAAATCTTTCAAGAAGTTTAAACGAAATAATCTGCCGTTTGTTTTCACGTTTTGCAAAGATATATTAATAAATGCACTCTAAAGAGGCGCAAATGTTGTTTGTGGAGCAAAATAAAAAAGTTACTCCGTCCGCAAAACAGCGTTGTGTTCAGAGCTCGTGCGTTAGTTTGGATGAATAATCAAAGTTTCACTGCGGGGAAATGCAAGAGCGCATGTTGATACGCACTGTGCGGCTCTACATAATTTTCCACACAAATATGGCTCACTTTTAATAATGTTCTCGTTATAAATTTAAATTATAAACTTAAAGTAGCGATTGCATTTCAAATTCGTACCAGCCTGTAAATACTCAACTACAGTACATAAGCTTATCCCATAAAAGAAATCGCCATAATCGGCACGCTCGGCAAGCGCAGTACCAGAAACCTCGCACTTTAGACGCTGCTGCCCGGTCTGCTTAATTTTGATATGGTATTTTGAAGGCTTTTTCCTTAGTCGCCTCTTATGACGCCTACGGGAGAAGCAGAAGGGGGGTGGAGCAGATTTTATTACTGCAACGGTTAAATAAAAACACCTAAATGAAACTACAAATTGTTACACTTTCTTTAAACCAAAAATATATTGGAACTGTTAACTTTTTTTTTAATATTCGATTTACAAACACTGTACTACTACAAAAAAATTAGAAAAAGAAATGTCATAAAATATACAACAGAATCTATAACAGATATAATGACAACGCCGCCCACATAATATATTAGAAATGAAAACCTCATTTTCGTTGACATTGATTTACTGAAGATAAATGACAGTCGCGGCATAAATAATTTAACAGAAGTCGTAACTACAAAACAATGAAGGATACATTTTCACGTACAATAATGTACATCAAAATGTTCTAATATGCTATTAATTATATTTTAGTAGTTTTCCATTAAATGTTTTGTAAAGAATGAATTTTTTGGAACGTTTTCGTCCCCAGAGACCAAAAAAGGTTCTCTTTTAGGTGTAATTATTATTCATGAGAAGTGATGTTGATTATTTTGCGTGAGTAACAGGGAGGGATATAAAAAGGAATATACCATCTCTTTCTACAAATGCCAATCTCGGCGACGTGGAGCCTGCTAGTGAACAAACTAGGCTCTGGCGACCGAATAATGGTGGAATATCCATCTGAATTTGCTCTACACTCACCAACCCCATGGCCTAGCTTGGTGAGTACGGGTAATCCTTCTAAGAAATTTATACTTTTGTCGGCATTTTTATGGAGATGCCTATGTCCAGATGTGGGCTAAAATACGCTGATGTAGTAGTAGTAGAGAAAGAGAGAGATAACTTCTAATTCCTCTGACCGATTTCAGTGACAGTACCTTTTACCGATTTCTTGTATTTAAACGTACAGCGTTTTTTATTACCTAAATAATCGAATTCGTTATCTACGCAGGTTCTATTATAGTGCCGTAGTTAGATACTGACACGAAGGCACTGTGTCTTCAATGGAATCCTAAATGTTTTATATGCTATGAGATCGGCACGGTCAGATATTAGATGAAGATAATTACAATGCCATCGACCGGGTTGGTACCACGGCCTCGCAGAATACCGGCGTGAAGTAGAGGCATTTTACGTTTCTGCCTTTAGTTCGGTGAGTGAGGTAACCGGAGGCTCACTCCCCCTTCCCAACCCCCTCCTCATCCTCCTTCCCATCACCCAAATACCTTTAAAGGCCAGCAACGCACTTACTTAATAATATACTTACTAAATAATATACTAACAAAAAAAACTTACAACACTCGAAGTGATAAACCTATAGGGATATTGTAGTTCATTCCATTTGTTTCTAGGATTTTTCTTGTCAAACGCACATACGTCATCTAGTCTCAAATAAGGATTCCCCGTCTTTTGAACACTGGATGGTTAAATGGTTAAATGATAAAAATTCAAAGCACACACGTACTAGGACAGCTCTCTCTTTTTTGCCAAAGAGCCACCTGGATTAGTTTCTGCCTTTCTGCTTCTCATCAACAATACAACCATTATTTCTATCCAGTTTGTTGGGCACAGAGAGCCAGTATAACTACAGCCAAGCATTCTATATCTCAGTGGTGACAATGCACTTGGAGCCTTATTTATTTAGAGTTGTTTGCAGGTGTCTAAGAGCTGGAGTAACATCAACATTTACTATACGGAACGACTCTGATAGAATCTGAGTACGGCTAAACCGTTCGTTTCTGTTCGTTCGTGTTATATTAATCAACACACCCTAGAGATCTCTCTTGGGTGTGTCATATTTATCAATAGAGAGAGACTCGTACTCTGAATCCAGGCTTTGATAGCTCCATCAAATAATCGCTTATAAAATTAAATAGCTTACGTCACATGACTTCGAATCACTTTGTACCGTTTCAATTATATAGGTAAAGAATTATCAAAAGTGAAACATGTTTCCAAGCAATTAAATATTAAATGAGTAACTTTAGTCGCTATAATTGTCGAGTGGTTTTAACTTTCTTAACACAAGAGCGCACGCGCCCCTATTCATTATGTCAGAGCACGCGTGGGAGACATGTGACCTTCCAACTTTGTCCTTATTTTAATCCACTAATTTTTTAGTATTACGATTTTATTGGATTTTTAAAATTATTCAAAAAGAATTTTATTTACATCACATTTTGCACAATACATTTTACAACTTTAATATACGTTAATGAAAAAAAATTTATCCTTTATCCCATTTATTATTATTTTTGGAAATTTGTTTAATATATAGACACGAAAAATTTACAATTTTATCTGTACTGTACACATAACAGATTTAGTAGTGTAACATTTTCCGTAGCAGCAGCATAAGGATCTCACGCAACACATTTCCTCCTATAGTTGTCATAAAAGGAGAGTCCCAAATAGGAGAGTCTAAAATAACTCTCGGCTTTCGACTATGTATCGCAGATGCTGGCTTGTGATTACTGAGTAACCCACAAAGGGCGCGGCCTCCGTTTATATCAAAGAACTTTACTTTATTTATACGTTACAGAAAAATATAGGTTATGCATGTAGATCATTATCGTTGGTATTTCGAATAAAAGCATTTAACCCTAAAATTAATTCGTTTCGCATAAAAGCAAAATAAAGGACACAACGGCATCGTTATAGGAAACAATTGCCCCTATAATTTATGAAGCCCCAACAAAGCCTCTGTATGGGTCACGACGCGTAGGTATTTGCATGTATCATTTTCTAGTTTAGTCAGCGTCTCCTTTGTGTCAATATTATACGTACGTTATGTAACCACCGGCACGGTTTTCATACATTTTACATTCTTTATTTGTATGGACCATCTTAAATCAATTCGAGTTTTATTAAGAAATTAATGTTCCTTTGAAATTTCGCAGAAATTGAAGAACGACATGAGCAAAAATTAAAGGCGCTAAAATCCGTAATTAAAATTTTGATTTAAAAAAAAATCGTGCGAATCGAATAAAAGAAATCATTAAATAATTAACTTGTCCTTTTTTATCGTCGCCATATAGCTAAGGAAAAAGAGGAGGATGTATACAGAAAATTATCATATACTTTACCTATATCACTGGCATAAGATAAAAGCGGTATTTAAATATTACACTTAACAATCAGTTTAGTATTTTTTATTGGAAAGACGGCTAACGAGCAATCGGTTCACCTGATGGTAAGTGATTACCATCGTTCGTAGTACCACATACATCTGCAACACCTACCTTTAAAGGTATCTGGGAGATGGGAGGGAGGATGAGGAGGGGTATGGTGAGAGGGAGCGGGCCTCTGTTTACTTCACTCACCGAAAGAAACGCAGAAGCATAAAATGCCTCTACTTCACCCCGGTATTTTGCGAGGCCGTGGTATCAACCAATTCGAGCAGCAGCAATAGCGGCCGCTTAGCTCTACCACGTATTATAAATAGTTTCCTATATGACCTATGTTACATTTCAAAGCTGTGTTGTCATACATGAAAGATTTGTCCGTACTCATCGCGCAGTACCACAGATGCCACGGTGCCCCAGATTATAGATGCTTATTGCTAGTCTACGGGATTTGGATTCGATATAATCGGATACATTTTCTACAATCGGTCGGCCGTTAGAGTCTCACCAGCTAGTCACCGGGGCGCAAGCGTACAAACAAGGATGTCATTTGAAAAAAAATGTAGCATCTTCCTTTCAAGCTTAACTTCTGTAAAATATTTATTAGATCAAAAATAATAAATAAAATGGTGTATAATTTTTTTATTCAAATCCAAGTTTCGTATAGTATTAAATACAAGATAATAAGAAGAAAAACCAACTGACGTCATCAAACATAAATAAAAAGTTACTAAGACCCGGAGAAATAAGCCTATATATTTTTTCCACGTAGAATCGTATTTACTCCATGTGAGCGATGTAACGGTTATTTCGTGAAATATTCGACTGTCTATAATAAGGAGCAGGAGTGAAGCAGTAGACGGAGTAACATTTATTACGCTCAAACGTTTCTCTCATTATTTGTGCGGAAAGAAAATAGAATCGGAAAACATTTATTATTTCCTGGTCTACCGGCACATTTAACAAGCTTTAGTACCTACTTTTGAAAACGTAATACCTCAAAGGCAGTATGAATATTCATATGCATATATATATATATATATATATATATATATATATATATATATATTTTATTTTATTTATTTATTTATTTATACTTTATTGTGTACACCGAAAGGATTACAAAAGGGGGACTTAATGCCTTTTGGCATTCTCTAACAGTCAACCCAGGGCGAAGAAATGTGGTGATAGGTGCATCAAATTTAAAATAATATAAATATGAAAAGGCTAATTGAGAAATACACTACATAATTAAAACATATATAAATATCAATATATATATCAATTAACAATTCCAAGAACTAGTAAAGTAGTATTTAAGAAAACAATTTTAGCTATAGTTTTAAACATAAATCTATGGAAGTAATTTCGCTTCATCCCAAATATTCGTTCGAAAATTTGCGCAGTCATGGGCAATCTATCACGTAATCATGTCGCTTCAGGAATATTGATAGAATTGAACGCTCCATGGCAACTACATAGTTCTTATTTCTGTGTTGGAGTTTCCGTTATAAATGGCGTTGTGGATATAGCCTTTCATCCAATTGGATATTCACAGATTTAAATAATTAAACATTCCTTCAGTTAGAGCGGTTTTGAAGAGATATCATGGACTATATAGGATTAGGACAGGATAGTGCTGCAAACCTTCGACTAAAATTAAAAATAGCAATCACAGGTATTGAAAAAAAAAGGAATTATAATTTTATCCATTGAGATTAATCAAAGATGAGCATTAGCGTTATTTTGTGTGTTAAAGTCGTACCAGACCAAATTTAAGCATACCGATGACGGGCAGCAGCGTATATGGTGCGATGTGTATGGTACTGCGATCGGCAAACTTCTTGCCAAGTGTGCCAATTATGGCAGAGTCCTTATTACACAAGAGGCCTATGTTCTGCAGTGGACTATTTACAGGCTGGCAAGGTTAGGAGCGTTACTTGTGTATATAACTGTGTATATATGTGTTTGTGCCATAACCTTGAAACAAATGAAATTCTATAATTATGAGTCATATCGACACTAGTGGCATTAGTACCGATTATGTTATTAAGCCGTAAAGTTAAAACATTGAATAACACATAGAATACTAATAATAGCAGATCGATGAAGACTTCAATTGCGAAACAATTGAACATCACGCGTACGTAGCAGCAGGCAATCACTATTTAATAGAAAATATTAATAACACGCAGACGTTATAACAGCTACTGAAATGAGTCATAAATAAATAAAGAATAAAATATTGAAAAAACATGACGGAAATTGGAACGAGTCATTACTAATTGAAAAAAAGATTTCTCACTTACAGCAAATAAAGAAAAAAATATTTTGTCCTGTAAACCCGCTATGGAATCGTGAAAGGACTCGCAAAAATAAAATCGTTAGTTCAGCTCCACCATTTAACTAATCTTAAATATTTATTTTCATCTCCTTGCTCAAGCCGTTTAAACTATGAGGTTTATCAGAGAGATGATGTATTTTCTAGCAGATTTCGACTATGGTGACAACAGTGTACCCGAAAAGGATAATTTGTGTTTTGCACAAATATTGGTTGAGGCTAGAATTTGAACCCAGGACAGGATATACGTCAATGGTCTAGTACGCTTAGCGATACCAGGAATACTACTACTAATTTAAAATAAAAATTATAGCATGTAAATTTTGACACATTAGGTTCGTGGCAGTTTTTTTTTATTTTATTTCATTCAATATTAAGTCCTACTACGAAGTTTTGCGAACTTTGGTTTTTGGCCAGTCTTATTCTTGTGTGACGAAAAGAATAGCTCTTTCATCGCTTAGAGATTGAGTTGTAGCAACAGTGATAAAGCAGGCGTTAATGGTACTCTGCTATGTGGAGTAGTCTGTTATAACAAAATTGATATCGCTATGAGAAGACAGGGTGAGGAAAGTGGAAGAAAATAAGGCGTAACTGAAAATGGTTATTATAAACTAGCTCATATTCGCTACTGTGTTCCAGAAGACTAAAATATTTAACGAAACTAAGAAATAATTACTTTATAGTATTTTTTCATACACTTTTTAAGACTCATATTTAAAACTTTAGGAGTTGAACATTTAAAATCGTTTCTACTTTTCGAATTTAGAGTTTGTATAATTGTAAGTTTCGGGGTTTTTGTGACAAATATCAGTTTGAGTCAGAATTAGTCAGTATAAGCTTTAACGAGCGTTGTACCCAATACTGTACGCGTTCTTTTGAGACAAAGTGGTCAGCCTGTAACCGTCTTGATGTCCAAGCCAATAATACAAATGATACGTAAGTTTTGAAAAACTCATCGGTACGTGCTGTATATAGACCTCGTCTTCTTTTTCGGAGAAAAATCTCCTTAGCCTAGTGGGGGCTATAATAATTGTTTTATGTTGATTAATGATTACATAGAAAAACATTAAATACGTACTTTCTCACTCTTATCACGATTTGCATCGATTAGATATCATCAGAACAAGTCAAACGATTCCGAATTCGATATGCGCGCTAGCAGTATCATGGCGAATTTTAGTACCCACCCCCGGCGCCATAACGAGATCACTACGTAAATGCATTGCCATCATAATGACACACATTTGATCGCAAGTCCGTGCGACTGTTCGAAATGTGTGAATATCGTCTCCAATGATTTACGTACCTACGTAATACTTAATAAGGTAAGGTACCTACCGGTTATTTGATTCTAATTTATACATAACTAGCCACGCTGTTTCCGCATAGATAAACCGAAATATGCTCTACATATTTATTTTGATATTAACATAGATGAAAATATAACTGTTCAGGAGCAGATACCATCTCGTTCTCCAAATGAGTGATCTAATGATGGCGAGATATCCATCCAAATTTGCCGAACCCATGGCTCGCAGACCGGTGATGGTGAGCAGCATAAGACATTTACAGTAGGCATTACATTGGATGAAGGTCCAAACGAGTCAATATTTACCACCTTGCTCGTTTGCCACCTCGCCAATAAAAAAAATTAAGTTTCATGAGTATACCTAAACTACTAAATACAATTAGTACACCTTGCTATACAAATACAATACTAGCACCCTCCTGAGCAAATTGTCGTGGGGAGGGTTGGGGATAGAAACCGTTGCTTGATCTTCCACAATGAACCAAAAGGAACCTACGTGGTGACTTGGAAGAGGAGTTTTGGTATAGAGATACGCCATTCTCTCTATTCTCTGGTGGTGAGGACCTAACCGCTGATGCGACTGAGGACAGGCCGCGTGGAGGAGTATCGGTATTACGATGCGGCGCTCTCTCTCTATCCTCTCCTCTGCACGGCTGAAATGTGGTTGGCAGCGGAGTCATAGACCCGATCCGCCACGACCGGATGACAATCTCGGAGAGAGTCCGTGACCCATGTGGCCGAGAGGGAGAGGATGTATCCTTTCCCGAGATGGGGTTGCATAGTGTGGCTGGTGCATGCGTGGTGGCTGAAGGCGAAAGCGTTACCGTGGCATTGCCGACATGCGACGAAGGTGGAACACCTTGACACACCTTTTGGTCGGTGCAAGCCCGACATAGCCTGGGGGACATACATCATCCGGGGTCCGAAATTATGAAATAAAATATACATCCGTGAAAATAACTTAATTCTCTTAATTATCACCACTCGCATTACCTACACATTAATGGTATCTGTAAAATGTTATTAAAATTATTTAATATTTCATTATATGTAATTACGTAAATAAATATATACATACTCTATCTCTTTTTTACAGCCGGGAAAATATAGAATGAAAAAAATTATTAATCTCGTGAAGCGTAACATTATTATCTGTTTGCTAACAATATGTGCATTAACATGCGTTTGTTTATTCTACTAACACAAAGCCTTTGACTATTCGACTAAAGTAAAACGTGTGTACCGAGTATTATGTTTAATTGCGATTGTATCACATGTTCGTTTAGCAGACATTGAACTGTTCACTACTGAACAAAGGCCTCTTCCAATCGCTCTTTGGGAGGATTTGCTGAAATCGCCAAGCTTTAGGGGTGGATTGGCGATTGCAGTATCAATCACCTCGGATTATAGACCAGTGTCTGTTCGTCAACGGTTTGTATAATTTTGGACTACCATACTTTGCAGCTGGACGCTCTCTTTTATTTTATAGTACGCGTGTGACAAGACCTAAAATTGTTAATTGCGATTTTAAGTTTTGAATTTACCACGTGCTCGGCGCTGAAAAAAACCGTAAAATAAATCTCACAAAAATAATAAAATAAATCTCAAGTGCATGTGAATTCTGTCCACTCTATTAGTTCCATTAGTTATGGTGTTCCCCGTCACTAGTCTGCAGGATTTGGGTTCGATAAATTTGGATCAACATTTCGTCATTAGTTAGTTGCCAGAGCCTGGTTTGTTTGCTAGCAGGGTGCACACATAGCAATGTGCAGGTGAAGTTTACATTTGGAGAAAGAGGTAGTGTATATATACTTTTAAATTTTTTGGCCATTTCTCTTACTAAACCCACGGGATGTAATGTGGTGATAGATTAACTTTTCACATTTTTATTCAAACTATTATTGTCTGTAATCGAAATTCAGCTCATTATACTATTAAATTAAATTTCACATAAATGGAAAGAACTTTAAGTATTTGTTGACAAAAATATTATTTGTAATATTTTACAGTGCAGGAAAGGCAAAGGGACACTAGCTCATACAGCCATGAACGTGATGAAAATATAATTAAATCAGTTAAAACATGTTGTATGGAAATATCATGCGTGTTTGTTGCATCTCTATGGCCTTTCGTGCGTTTTATTACATGTTGTGCAATAAATAATTTAAATAAATAGACATCTTAATAAAGATCCCTTGCTACTCTTTGTTATAGGTTGGGATTTGTATTATTTCTAATAGATCACAAAAGTAACATTATTATTAGGTAAGTAATTTTAAAAGGAGCAATGATGAACATAACTAATATTGATAATTTAGTAAAGGGATAGACTAGAAGATTTACAGCCAAAGTGTACATATAAAAGTTTACAATTATTATTTGCCCTTTAAATGGTTGAAAATGGAATGGAATGGCCTAAAGTGTCTGCGTGTCTCTTCCAAGTAGAAAACTTAAACGACAAATCAAATTCGTACTCGTATACTCGTTAAATAAAAAATGTTTTTTTTTTTTCAAATCTACCAGTAAATACTGCTGGCCCTCGGCTTTTGCTTCCGATAGTTGGGGCTCCGGGCTATACAGAGGGCTAGGCTTTGTGTTTCTCTGTATGATAGAATCTACAAAGAAGATATTCGCTGCATATCTGGTGTAACCGACAAAACCAACATATGTTCGGCAGTGGATTTATGTCAGGCTGTAATGATGAATAACTAAATTTAATCGACTGACACTACTAAGAATAATATTTTTAAAAGTTGAATTAATTACTTACACACTACAGATTATAAACCCAATCTCATATACTCGTACATTAAAGTTTTATTTATAAAGTTCATACTCCCAAAATTATAATTGACACGCGTTCTAAGGCTATAAAGTGACAAATTGATTTATTATTTTGATACATTTCACAAATACCAAAACATGATTACGTAACCTCGCGCTGTGAGTTGTCTGAGGGGGTCTACGCTACAGACAGGCTACAAATCTTAGAGTTGGAATATTTGGAACGCGGAATAATACTAATAATGGCTCGAGCCGGCCCAAAGAAAATCATTTCGAGACGGCAACTTTGCAAGAAAGAAAGTTTCTTCAATATAACGAATTATTGGATTTGCAGACGCGGCACTAGTATAATCATATCGGACATTCGAGAATGATATCTTTTTTCTAACTTATGAGAGATTTGGTTTCGGGCATGTTCTATGTTAGATTGAACATGCTAGTTCATTAATCTGTTTTGTTGTTAAATGACACATGATTGTTTCATATTTTACTTATTACCATGAGCATAGAACTTAATCACAATATATAATGATGTATGCATTAATACAATGTGGACTGCAATAGTTTTTATATTTTCATCAGATAAAATCAAAAGACCATTCATAGGACACTGGATTAAGCACCAAGTCAAGTATTTTATAGCTGGAAAGTGGTGTCTATAGACACTGAATTTTGTTTTTTACATACAAACCTACAAACGTAGTTTTTAAGTGTGTATAATTAATATTTTACCAACAATTTACGTACTGTGTTTGAAATAAAGGATATCATTCTTACTTACAGAATATCTAAATAAAGATTCTTACGTAGCATTGATGAAACAACAGCTGAATTAGTGTCCAATGGTGTATTACTGTGGGGATCTACCGTCGGATCGGAAACAATATTAAGTTTTCAAAAACAAGGAGACTAATATTTTGACACTTTTGACTGTTGTTGTTTATTTTTATAGGTCATCATCATATATAGTGTGACTACTTACTTAAGTAGACACCTAAAATACATCAGCTCTTACAGACCATGTATCTGTGTGACCTTGAGTTTACTCGTATGGCCAGCAGTAAACTAGATCACGTTTATAATTATTCTTCATACATTTTCATAAATTAGAAGGAAAAGGAAGGAATCAACAAATGTCATTTGGTCTAGTAAGAGGTAGAAATCGAATACTAATCTAGCAGTTTATCAACTGAAAGTCAGGCGCCTAATGTTGCCTAACTTGGATGAGCTTTAGAACTGAGTGATGCCATTTCAAAGAACTATAGTCATATCGACATTCATTAATAATTGTTTCATAAATTATATACATACGATTTCAAACAGTTTAAATAGCTTTTAAAATTCAATATAAAAGCATTTCCATTTTTATTTTATTAAGTAGTTTCTCGATGGTTTTCCCTATCATCATTCAAATTGTGCGATGGATTAATTTATCACCACTAGAGCAAGTCAGTATTGTGAACAGATGCGAAACCGAGATTTCGCACAATGTGAGATATAAACAAATAGATTATCAAATGTTGGGGGTGGTCAGCCCAAAGAAGCATATCCAAGACATACACGGTGTTCCCGACCGCTACACGGAAACAAAGGGTTGGCGGAGTACAAAGGGAAGAAGAGAAGGATTAAATTATTAATTAAGAAAACTGACGTAAATTGGTTAAGTTTATATGTGAAAGGAATATTTATATATACATATATAAGCTTACTAATACAGAAAGTTTAGGGTTAAGTCAATAGTAGCTCAGGAAGTCGAGATGTCATATGTGTATGTTCGAGTATATGACAAAAATGTATATTATGTAATGAATACATATCAACTGCTATATTAATACATAATACAGATATAGATAATACAGAGATAAATATATAATAGAGGAAATGCTAGCGATTATCTGACAAGCTGTATGTGTATCTTATGACTTATTCTAGTCTACAGGTAGACTTTACTACCAGTCGATAATGACAATATTTAATTTTAATTTGTTCAAATCTCAGGTGTTATTATTACTATTACATAACACCTGAAGCATTGTACAAATTTATATACTGAACGACAACTATCTAAACTTTCACATTCGTAAAAATATTTAATTAAATTAAGACTTCATTGCAAACATTTTAACCTAATGGTTACGAGAGAATTTCAGACCTTGTGGAATTCTCTATTAGTACCTAAAGATTTTGCTTGTCGTGAAAAATATCAACAAAAAGTTAATGCTACATTAGTGAAGTGTGGAGAAACGGGGAATGAAGAAGTCAGTAAGATTTGTCTCGAAATTTTTGTCATAATATATATATAGGTAAAGTTGGTATATTCCCCTGTATAAATGAATTCTACCACCCAATAAAAGGTGGTAGGTTACATTAAACCACGTTTTACTAGGTCTAGTACCTATGCTTCTACTCTGCCTAGGAGTCGTCTAGGTATACACCAAACTCTTCTGTCGTCAATCAGCAGCGTGCCCATGGTTATGGGTTGAAAGGTATACTGAGCCAATATAATTATACACCGTTAGGCATTCTATGTTAGTCGTCAGGGGGACAAAGCATATGTCACCACTTTCATTAAAGCAGTTTGCAGTTGTTTTACAGGTCTGGTCGTGTTGTATTATGTCGTGTGTCTCTGACACTGCATCTGAATCGTCCTCCGATCTTGTGGCGTATGGCGGAATCCCCATTGAAGAAACTCCCTGATTGAAAACACTTAAGCAACGTCTAATGTGAAACGGTACTATGAGCGCCAGCCCGCATGACAATTACCGTTAATTCTCCCTACGGAAGAGGCACATGAACAAAAATGGATTACTTAAAGAGTGTACATAACATAAATGATGTATCCTACTGGTTAGGGGAGCTGCCTCAGGATCGGGGTAGACGAGTTCGATGCCCTATATGAACGGCTCGTATCGATGAGTTTTTCAAAATTTATGTACGATTTGTAACATTGGCCTGGACACTACACCAAACTCACCTCCGGTCACGTTGTCTCGAACTCTGGGGAAAAGTCGGGGGAAAGGAATACAATATCTGGACGTCTTACCACCCCAGTATGGGTCATGCGGTTGTAATACCATACCGTACCTTATGGTTTTTTTTTATTTTCTTCTTTAAGAGCCAGATACATTATTTATATTATGTTTATGTTTGAAAACGAGCGTAATTCAGTAAAATTGCTATTGGAAATAAATAAATCGCTTCCATTCAATTTCAAACAGTTTCACAAGAGCGCGCGAGGAGCGGTGCAGGTGCATCTCTCAATCTGTTACCGTCATTCAAAACGCAACTTGACAACTGAATTGAATAGATATATTGTATTATAAACTTGTATCAGTTGGTCGGAATATAAAATACATCCCAAAAACTTATTATTGTGTAAGTTTAATAACATCGTTTTGTCTTGGCAATTTAATAAAAGCTACAAGTGCGAAGGAACTTTACCTTCACATGTTAAGATCGCCTGCACATGGTGTAATCTGCTAGCTAACAAACATTGCTGTGATGACCGGTTTGCGGCGGAATTCATTCAATCATTTATTCATACAGCTTGTTGATAATGTGCAAACCCTTCAAGAAATGTATCCTCACTTGTTGGTAATTTTCTCGGGAGATCTACGAGTATTTTCAACTGGGAACACCTGGTGACCTGGGTTGGTTTTTTTTTTTATAATACTTTATTGCATACACCCCAATTTGAGGTTACAAAGGGCGGACTTAATGCCTATTGGCATTCTCTGCCAGTCAACCCATGGGTTGGTGAGATAGCCGGAGAAGGTGTATTCATTTAGTTAAATTAATTAAGTAATAAAATGATTTTAAAATAACTATAAACAAATATAAATAGATATAATAAAACTGGTAATTAACTGGTATATAAATAGATGTTTATATATGTTTATAGATGTTAAATAAGTGTTTTCGTGGAGAGGGCCTACATTCAGTAGGCCCTCGATCGGAGTCGATAAGTAAAAAAGTGCAATGCCAGCCTGTAAATCCCTGTGATGAGTATGGGCAGACATTTATAGAACTACATGGCAGCTTTAGCTGGCTCTTTCTCGGAGAGGCTTAAGTTAGACAGTGGGCTTAAATATGCTATATGTAATGTATTGCCTAATATATAGTTAGTAAAGTAACAGCCTATTAGTGCCCACAGGTAGGCAAAGGCCTCCTTCACAAATATCTGAGAGGGTTTTGAAGTTGGGAAAGTAGATTTCACATGTACTTGAAATAATATTTCCTTTTTCTTATTATTTATGCATGTTTACTCATGATGTTTCTTTTTCACCGCCGAGCACCTGGTAATTTAGCATCTAAAACTGCTACTAACAATGTTAGTGGACCCGGCACAGTGTGGTCGAACCCAGATCACTCGCGTCCTATGAAATACAGGCCAGCGCCCTAATCACCAAGCTACCACGTGATATTTAAATAAATAAATTTGGTTGTATCATCCTTCTGAGTCCCATTAAATAGAATGCAGACATCTAACGTAACGCTAATTTAAGCTTAAAAATCCTTAACGTTGTATTTAATCAAACATTAGCCCTAATTGTGTTAGTCATGATTTATTTCCCCTTTGGACCGTCTCCAGAGTCAGTTGAAAAGTTAATCAGCTAAAAGCCTCTGCTTCCTGGATTAAGAAACCAGTTAATTTATTGCGAATTGAAGACAATTTTTTTCTCTGTTTTGTTCCTTAATTAAAATTGCGATGTCTGTTCTTAAAAGGAATATTCGATTAAATTTCGAGTCGGTCTTATGGAAGGGTGAAATTAATTTTAATTTTGGTTACTTTAGCCGCAATTAAGAGAGGCTCATTAATCAATGTACCCAAGCTCTAAATAAGTTAGGTAATTAATTTTTATCCTTACCCATAGAAAAATTATATTTTTTAGGTCGTTGGTTTTTCGTCGCGTTTTATTAAATTAACACATCAAATCAAATGGCAAAATCCACCACACTACGAAATAAAATATAAACACATACGACGTTAGGTTTTTTAAAAGTAAAGGTTTTTTATAACCTTGTAACTAAAAGAAATCAAGAAGTAATACGAATAGGAAAACAAAATTTATGCGCTATATCAACGTATCTTTAATCTATACAAGACAGCTACAATTAAGCTTACAGAAATATTGTCTATTTCATTTGGTAAAATATATTACTGGAAGATTGCAATGTAGTCTTTGTTTAGTGCTTAAAAGAAAACAATATTAATTTTGGTATTGAGCTCACGTATTATGTATTTACATGCAGAGTTTACGTACATTGGCATGCGGTTGTAACTAAACTTTAGAGGTACTTAACATATTTTTTTTTGAACAATTAATTTTTTTTTTAAATATTTTGATGCCGTGGAATAATTATTTTTAATATGGAATTCAAACGTTAAAGGTAGAACTATATTAAATAACTTCTCCCTACCTTTTCCAATCTTTCTAAATGGCTGCAACCACACCATGGCTGCTCTATTGGCACAGTGGCTGAGAGGTTGGCTGCAACGCGGGTCATGAGTTCGATTCTCATTAAACATATACCATATTTTTGTACCCTAAAAACTGTTCTAAGGACGGATTTCAGCAAGTGTAGCTCTCTGGTTTATGCGACTCATAAACATATCACAGTAAAATCCATTTTTACAATACATGCGAGAATAAAATGTGTCTTCGATTCCCGTACATCGATTATATTAATTTATTAACCTGTGAATTGGAATTATTTATTATATAAAAAATTATTTAAGATGTACTTACCAGTGATCCATATAAGAAGGACAACACCGACCACTTTTTCAAAAACTCTTGCACTCACTGTCCCCATTTTCTTAAAATAATTTCCGTTCCAATTTCACTTACACATTTTTGTTCAATCGCTTTTGATCGGTGGGCAATTTCGTTTCATTTCACGGTAATTTATCCTATCGACGTTACGATATAATGCTTTAAACACATCATCCTTGATAAGGGGTCACTGTTGTGGCACCTGTAACAAAGAAAACAATTTTAAGAGGTATACGATGGGGTCTGTCGCTTGGATCGTGGAGGCCGTATTGTAACATCGTTATAGCACACACGTAGCCCTTTGATACTTTTATATAACTCTTATATTATTAGTAATAGAGGAGTCGTGCTGACCTAGGGATCGTGCACTCGCTTTGAGTTTTGTAGTATCCAATATAGACCTGGCTTTTATCCCCGGTGCGGGCGGAACTAAAATTGCTTATAGGAATCGCTAATTTGTGGTCCAGTATGCGAACAAGCGGTTAATGAAAACGTCGTAAGGAAACCCACATGTCTGAAAATGAATAGAATTATGTTTATTAGCATGCAGTGGAGCCAAGTAGCGTACTATGTCCATATAAAAAATAAGAGGAAGTCTTAGATTATTAGATCTCGCCCTAAGGTAATCCCGTCCCGTCACAACAAACATATCCAACTTTTTATAAAAATAATTGTTCCGCAAACTGAAACTACGTAACAGAGAGATTTTAGATTTCAATTTATGACGAGAAACGGGTCGTGTAAGACGTGTAATAATAAATCAATTTACCACGATAGTCGAGTGGTAAAAGGATATACATCCGAATCATAATTAATCAAAAACTTTAGTAAAAGTAAAATCGCAGCCGATAAGTACCCACAGCTGGGCAAACGCCTCCTTCCCAAATATCTTAGAGGGTTTTAGAGCTACTTTGCCACGCTGCTCCAGAACGGGTTGGCGGGCTTCATACACCCTCGAAATAATATTTTTTTTATTATTTCTTAGACATGCAGGTTTTCACACAATGTTTTCCTTCACAGCCGACCACATGATAAATGCAGCAATTAAAATTGCTATTCACTAATACCACTTATACCCCGGACCAAACCCAGGTCACTCTCGCTATATATAAACGCGCATAGGAAAACTACTAAAGGAATTAAAGTGACCGCTCTGACTACTAGGATACCACGGCTCCAATCAAAAACTTTAAGCTCTGGCGAAAAGTTGGTTGAAATGGTCTAAAAATGTCAAAACTCTATGAGTAGTAGTGCCATGGTATACATAAACCATCATATATGTATATACAAATAAGTATTACATATGCGCTGGAAAGAGTGTATTTTTCATATTTAATAAAAAAAAGTCATCCTCTTTCTTAATTATTTTCATAGTTTGCATTTAATACTAAATTATAAAAGAGAAAATGAACACAGAAAGAAAATCCACAGGTAAGGAAAAACAGCTCGTTTTTCCTTGGCGATTTATTTATTCGAGGTAATGTGTTGACGCGCAAACCCGTGAATGATCAATTGCTCCCTGTGACATGGCGAAACTAGCCCGGAACAAGTGAAATAAAAAGTAAATAATTCTGTTATAAATGAAGAACCTACGCCGTTCTTGGCGCTATTCCCGTATTGAAGAACGTTTTTTGTAGAAAATAAGTAACATAAAGGCATAGAGTGATTTTGATTTGATTTATTTCGAATAATGAAATATACATTGGATACATATCTTACAGCATTACTTAGCGTCTGAAGACATTTACAGGTTATGAAGTTTCGTTTTATTTATAGGTGGTTATGCTCGAGTGAATGGAACTCTACCTATATATATGAATTATCCTGGAGGCGAAAAGGAAACAAATTCGGCAACGGTATACGTAAATATATATTGTTTCTTTTACAATTAGTCTTAACAGTTAATAGTTTATAATTTAGACTTAACACTAAATTAGCGATACAGACCAAGCAATATTATATACACGACACGGGTTCCACGTTAGAAGGCAATCTCAAGACTGTCGTCAAGAAAACTTAGTCTGATAGAACCCATGAGTCACTTTTGACCTCACCGTAGAACATGATTTGTGGTAAGACTTGTGACCGAGTTCGTTCCCCGAGATTAGAATAAGAAGATGGGAGAGAAAAGGAGAGAGAGATTATAATGAGATATTATAATGATAATTATAATAAGAATTTTGAGATCATATTTATATTTTTCATAACCTCACATATCTTCTTAAATTATATAATTTTCATTAATAAATAAGTCTTCTCCTACACGATATTAAACTATAATTACGCCAACCTATTAGATAGTAATGGTGTAATCAATAATATTATAGGAAGCTCTACAGTTTCATTACTTCAAACATAAAAAATAAAAATATGTGTAGCATATCGACTGCCTGATCACTTAATAGATCCAGCATAAAAAATATAATTAACAATCTTAATTGTGTGGTCCGTTGTTGTGGTGGTACTGAGATTCGAAACCAGGTCACTCCCGTATTATAAAATTGAATTGAGTGCCGTGACTCCTGAACTGTTATAGGCTGCAAATGAACAAAACTTATTAACCCCCCTCCTCCACATCCTCCCATTCCCCATTCTCCTTCCCATCTCCCAAATACGCGTAAAGGCCGGTAACGCACCTGCAACTACTCTGTTGTGGCAGATGTTCGTGGGCGACGGTACTCACTTACCATCAGGTTAACCGCTTGCTCGTTTGCCGCCTTTCTCATAAAAAAAACAGAAATTTTCTTTCGTTCAATTCGTTCTTTAGTTGTTCACAACTTTGTAAAAGCAAACATTTTATAGAGCTGCTAAGTGCATACTCGACATGTAGTGCAAAGCAGTGTACGATGCACGACATACTTTTATATTAAACTATAAAGGCAGTGAGTGACATACCCTATAGCATGGTTGGTAGTGTGCCTTCGAAGCGGAGGGTTACGGGCTCGAATCCCGCTAGGGATGAACATTTGTATGATGCAATTGAATATTTGTAACCGTGTCATAGATATTCATGTATGTATTATGAACATTTATCTGTGTAGGTATCTATTTTCTCATAATCCTATTACGAGGACACAGTAAATCCTAGTTTATGACTAGATGACATGTGTGATTGTTCAAATAATATTATAATTACTTTGTTGATGTACCACTGACCGATTTCGGCAATTTATAATTATATCACCTGGGTGATATTATAGTGTGGCAAGTGTACGCGCCGACACAGAGGCACTCGCTCCTTTTTACATCATTCCCAAGTAAACTCATACCGTGTTCATTTTTGGTTGCCAATAAACGAAACCATGTCTTAAATGTAAAAAATAATCCGGTATGTTTTTATTGCACATGGATTTATTGTGAAATATTTTGTGGTTTGGCGGATAAGGTTTCAGTACTTTGTAAAGTCTTTTGTGCTGACACGTGATGGGATAATCTCAATCAAAGAGAATTGTGTCTATTCTAGTGCACATATTACAAAATAACGTTTGATTCATTACCACAATTCCATACTAATATCTTCCAAGCGATTGCTTACAACAAAATTGCGCAGTTCAAAACAAAAAAATAACTTAGAGTATCAAACTACAACAACGAGGCAACTTTCGGTATCTACATTTGCCAAGAAACTATTTGGCTATTACTTTAATAGTCCCTTTACCACGAACGCTCACTTTAAAAATACAAGTCATTTAAAAAAAACATTTCATTCCTTCCAATTGACTTCCATTAGCAATCCACAACGCAGCAGTCTAGTCTGATATAAAGTATCAAGAGCTCAATCTCTGCCACTTGACAAAGAACGTCGCGTTGCGAACCATCGACGACAATAAACCAACCGATATTGTGTCTACACAATGCCTGGTCCGGGCATAAAACCCGGATATAAACCGGTCATAATGCCCCGGAAAAGTTAATTAAATAGGTCCGCTAACCACGACGACATTTTTCAATTGATTCGCAAAAAGATTGATAGGGTGGATAACGGTTAGGGTTGTCTAGTAAATGAATGGAAGTTACGTCCAAAGAATATATTTTAACCCGCTGAGATATTTTCTGATGTATATCAAAGTTAATATAAAATTAAAATACATGACTGTAAAAAATATTGTAGCCGACATTGGATTGCGGGTTGGCAGACTTCACACGAAAGTAAAGGAAAGTAAAGGAGCAGCCTGTATGGCAAAGGCTTCCTTCTCAAATATCTAAAAGGGTTTTTGGAGCCAGGAAGGTCCGCCACGTAGCTCCAGTGTGCGTTGGCGGGCTCCATATATGCTCGAAATATATTTTTATTTTTATTTCTTAGACATGCAGGTTTCCACATAATGTTTTCCTTCACCACCGATCACGTGGTAAATAAACAACAACACTTAGAATTGCCATTAACAATTCTAGTGATGTCGGCACCAACACGACATGGCTTTTGTTTAATATTAAGTAATTAAAGTTTTAAAAGGATGAGGTGTCTTCATCAGCCTATTAAGGTTAACTGTAAATTTTAGGCCTCTCAAAGAAAGCGTTAGCAAAAGCCAGCACGTATTTCTTGAAAGCCCATACTCACCGCACTGGGCAAGCAGATGAGTGAGCGCTACTCTTACACTAGTGATGCCGTTCCTCTTCACCAGTCTACTCAGGATTTTAGTTCCGCAAATTCGAATAGATATTCCTGCGGCATTAGTTCTCCAGAGACTTGTTTGTTAGTTAGCACAGTACAACACATGCAGATGAGGCTGGATATTGTAGAATTGTATTGATATTGATTGATATTAGAGAACTGTCCCTCTAATGTACTGTATGATCCCTATTACACCTTCATGAACATGAAGATTAGAGATGATGTTGATCCAACCATACATTACTCTTGTATGTAAGGCAGGAAATGTATTTTTATATTTTGTTTGTGTTGTATATGATCGATAACTGATGTCATATAATATCAACATCCTTTCTTATAATCAAATTACAAGCGGTTGATTGATTATAAGACCCATCGTAACTCACGAGGATGCTTTCGAAGTTGTGCGGTCAATCATTCACTTTAGATTCGCTCCAGCAGGATACTACAAGGTCTAGCTCTAAGCTAATTGAATAATAAAAGGCGAATAAGGAAATAAAGTTTTCTCTGTAGAAGGAAATTCGAAAAGTTATTAGTTCTTACGCTTATGGTAATGTGGCTTAGAAATTGTTAGTTTTCGATTTTTTCTTAAGTTAGAAAGTGAACGTGCTTCAAGTTTGCTTGATGATAAACGTTAGATATCATGATGATTAACTATAAATATCAACATCTTCATCAACGTCAATGCTATCATAAAGATAAGGATAAAGAGGTGCATTGTAACCGCTGAGGATTATGATACAATGCACTTGCAATATAATTGAAATTAAAAAAATAAAGCTTAAGTTTTCCAAATAAAAAAAAAGTATTAAAAAAAGGAACTGACATTAGTTCGTACAATATATCGAATCCCTTATGAATTCTGTCCCGATATATTATTGAGGAACTAAAAATAACATCTTTTGTTAGAAATATACGAAACGAAAATATAAGGAACCTATAACGATAAGCATTCACGAATCAGATAATTTAGACATCTTAATTTATGTTCCAGATAAATGACTTGTTCCTAAAGAAGAGTTATTACGCAAGATCGCAGGGTTTCAGATAGTTATATTGTCAGAATAATATATGGGCATTTATTCTTACTGTACCTCGCACATCTCTTGTAACCCAGCCTAAAACAAGGCAAATAAATATTTGTTTGTAGTTGTTATCTAAGTAAAGTAACCACCTGTAAGTGCCCACAACTGGGCAGAGGCCTCCTTCTCAAATATATGAGAGGGTTTTGTAGCCGAGAAGGGTCCGCCAGGCTGCTCCAGTGCGGGTTGGCGGGTTTCACATATCCTCGATGTTTCCTTCATCACCAAGCACATCGTAAATGCAGCACTTACTATTGCTATTAACAATTTTAGTGGTGAATCCAGGTCACACGCGCTCTATGAAACTAAAATGAGCGCCCTGACCATTAGGCTACCACGACCTCTATCCTAATTTTATTAAATATAAAGAAATAAAAAAAAAAAGTTCTCGTTACTGGATCTGTCATTACAATTCAATTTTCACCTCAGCTTATATGAAACAGAGTATCAGGTGGTGGGCTTCCGTCATCTTAATGTACAGGCAGTTCAGTAACAGAAACTCATTGATACGAGCCCTCACGATAGCCCTCCGCCTAATGTGACTGTTACAAAATAGCCCAACATCTATAGAGCCTACACAGCAGCGACTTCGATATATATCAGCGGCACACGGCGCAACCCACCAATACGTATTGTTTTGACGTCATCGGATACAACTCTAGCATAACTACCAACTTTACCTTATTTTTGATATAATAAAATAAAACGATTCTAGATCTGTTTCGACATTAGTTGTGGTATTTTAATTGTAACTTTTATTCTATAGTAAAGTATATTAAAATCATTTACCGAAAGACCCAACAAAAGTTTTGTTGGGTCTTTCGGCTGCAGATAACGTTATTTGGCTCTATAGAAAATATCTCAAAAGTAAAGAGTAAAAAGATTTAATTTAACACGCACCTTTTAGATTCAATACTAAGTAATGAGATGTTGTATGAAGAACGCTTTACTCGTTCCATCACTAATCTAGTATAGTTTAATAGTAGTTGCCTGAACTCTACTTATTTTAACACTGCTTGATACATTTAGTATGAGAAAGTTTTACTTTAAGGAATCATACTGAAAACCCTGCAAGTTTAATATCACATTTTACAACCAATTCCATTAAAAGATCTCTATAAGCTCGCTCGGTTAGATGATTGTGTTCCTCGGCTATCACAGAAGCTTTTAATCTTGCCAATAAAAGTTCGAGATGACTCGCGATAAAAATATTATCGGTCGGACATTTCAAAAGGAAATCGGCTGAATCATTTCATTTTGTAGTATTTCGATTTTATTAATTGATAGATCTTTACATCGAATAGATATTAAATTATTATATTGTGAATCTCAAGAATTCAACGAATATTCCTTTTCAGAAATATTGCAATCGTGTTTATGACCTAAAAGATAGACTTCATTACAGCCTGTTATAAGTCCACTGGTGAACAAAGGCCTCCTTATAAAATTGCCACAAAGTCAGATCCTGAGCGACCTACATCAATCGACTACCCGCAACACTGGCCAGGTCTTCGGCTTGTGGGAGATCGTCCTACACTCCGTTTACCTGTAAGAGGTTCCGACAAGTCAACGTTTAATATATTTATACGATAGACATTATAAAAGCCTAATTGATAAAGCCAGAACAATAAACTAAGTTATACAATTGACCACCTATATTCCCATTCGATTTCTAAAAGCATCGATGGCAAAGTTAAATGGGCCACGAAAAAGGAGTATCATGAAAACTAAACCAGTGCCAGAACAAATCGGTGACTGGTAAAGTTGGCATTGCTCCTGAAGCTATTGTAAAATTACATCATTGATCTGAGATATGAAATAACTCTTAGCATTTCTTTACGCTTCTCCTTTTAATCATTAAGAATACTTAAACCTGCATTTTAGTACGGTATTGTGTAGTGTGTTATTATCATAGCAAACAATCTGTAAATTTTTTAATTAGGGACATTCTTTTAATTTAATCTATATAAATGATATTTCAATCTAGTTTCATTAACTGTCTTTCTCTATCTCACTCTTCTGTCTTATCAACAGCCCTTAAATAGATCACAGCTGGCCTTAAGTAAGCACCATAGTGAGTATTTACCCTTGACTTGTGATCGCAGTACCTGACATTATAATTGTTAATAGAATTTTTAAGTGCTGTATTTACCACGTGCTCGGCGATGAACGAAAACATCGTGAGGAAACCTGCATATCTGAGAAATATTAAAAAATGTATTATTTTGAGGATATGCGAAGCCCGCCAACCCACAATGGAGCAGCGTGGCGGGCCTTTGCCCAGCTCTGGGCACTTACAGCCTGCCATTTTACTTTACTTTATGCCTGCCACGAGCCAGATGTGGTGCTAATAACCTGCTCAAGAAAATGATTTAGTTGCCTATAGGTCTATTATTATAATTTTTATTTCACCTGATAATATTGTGAAAATTTTATAGGAAAAAGTCATAGAATAGGATACATACGGAGTTTTAACTATTTATTATTCGATCTCAAGAATTCGGTGGTGGAACACAAGAACAATAAAAATCAACACTTATGAAACATTTTAGTAAGTAGTTAAGGTACTTGTATGGCCTACAAGTATGAGTATGTCTTTCACTTGCAATGTTATTTTTGTAAATAAAATAAGATTAATATGATTTAATGATTATATCATACATTACAACTTCGTCATCCGCAATTTATATTACTTAAAAAAGGCAATTTTGTTTTTGACACCTTGTTCATTTCTCTGTTATACAACAGTTTGAACAATTCCCTCACGTTTCACAAAATTCGCATTGAGGTGTTATCTCGACGAGTTTCGCTTATATTTCGCCATTATTTCGCCCCAAATTCGCGTTGTTTTCGCTTAATTTCGAGCACCTGGAAACGCCCCAAGCAACCCGATTGCAACTGACGCTATCTCATTGTCTGCTGTTTAAATGCACAAGAATATTCTTAAAGCTTTTGGTTCCATTTTCAAACATTCGACGATATCACTGTTAATTTAACGTGATGAGATACGTTCGTTGGATGTTTACAGCTGTAAATTAAAACGAATTAGATTCATTATATTTTAGGAGCTAAAAGTTATATGAATTATTATTATTAAATTAGGAATGTTAATTATTAAAAATGGAACACATTTGAATTATATCTATTTAAATGTAAAATTATTTGAAAAACGTTTACTGGTTCATGTTAATAATTTTGCGCGTTATGACCATTACTGATATTAAATGTTGGGTTCACAGTACAGAGTAATATATACCAGAGTTAGGTCATTAATTAATTTAACTCGAAGCAGACCTAGAGTAGTTAATTAAGAATGATTCACAGACACAAGAATACCCAGAAAAGACCAAAGACAACGCTAAGAAGGATTTTGTAACTTTGAAAACATGATTAATTTCACTCTACAAGAAAAACGAATTTAATTGACATTCAAGAAACAGTAATCAACGATGCCCATCAAGGACAATATTTATGCTACTGAATTTTTTAAATTCCTTAATACCAAAGGATTAAATAATTGCTCCTGTGATAATACTAAAAGGATTCCTCTGATAATGGAAGAAGTACGAGGGCAGCTGAAAAGTTTTGAGCCTAAGGTATTAAAAATCCTGATAGAAATGTACAGAAAATGAATTTTTCAATGAGATTATCAATCAATGCGAGATTTCGCTCTACTTCAATACACTTCTTACATTTATTAAAAAGGGCTTTTACCCGATCAAAAAATATTCGCCGTCTTTACCCTCGAAATTTTCGTTTATGGCCTCCTTCATTTCTTCGTCACTGGAAAATCTCCGTCCTCGGAGGTCCTTTTTCAAATTCGAAAAGAGAAAATCATCGCTAGGCGCCAGGTCTCGACTGTAGGGCGGGGGGTAGATTTTTTCATATCCTGTCTCGGCGAGGGCACGCCTTGCAACTCGCGCAATGTGGACGGGCGCATTGTCTTGTAAAAACCTTCTCCTTCTCCTTTCGCCAGTTTGCCTCTCCTTTTCTCGACAACCACTTGACGCACTTTTGCCAACAATGCAGCGTAATAGTTTCTGTACATTGCAGTATTTTTGGGAAGGTAGTCGAATTAAATAAAATTCCTTCACAATCCCACAAAATAGTGGCCATGAGCTTGACTCCGATCATTTCACTTTGAATTTCCCGACGACTTTTCTCTCTTTTCTATCCACTGCATTGACTCCTGTTTTGACTCCAGATCGTACTGTCGAATCCTGAAACATAGATTCGACAACAGTGACAAGGCGAGAAAAAACATCGTCAGGATTATCGCCACAGGTGTTTAAAAACTCTCCAGCGAAATTGTGACTCAACGATGCTTGTCCAGCGGCGTCAGAATTTTTGTCACCCATCGCGCACACACCTTGTTCATGTGCAAATGATTATGCAAAATGTTCGATTCGTTCCTTGCTAATGCCCATAGCTTCAGCTATTTGCCATAACTTAATTCGCCAATCTTCGAGAGCAAGTTTTTCACTTTTTTAATGTTTTCTTCGGTAACGGCAGTGTTTGGACGTCACAACCTGGGGTCATCTTCGAGCGACTCCCTGCCGAGGCTGAATTCTCGGTTCCAATGTTTTACGGTGGCAACTGAAGATGAAGACTTCTCATAAGCTGCAGATATCTCTTCAAATATTTCCGACGGCGTTTTGTTTTTCTTTGTGAGGAATTTTATGACAGCTCTGTACTTCAAATTCGTGCAATTCGCGGATGACTCGGAGATGGTGATGTTTACGGTTCAATTCCTAAAAGCATAATGATACTAACTACTTGACTTATTTTTGACTTACTTGAATTATATTTCTTAAAATACCTGCAATTAGTGTTGTGGAGCGCGTGTCTTTAGTAATACTTAAAGGTACTTAGGCTCAAAATTTTTCAGCCGCACTGGTAACCATGACTGAAATAGACAAGCAAATCTTCCAATGTGCTGAAGAGAAAAGTGCAATTGAATCTGAAACGTCGTACGTAACACATTGTTAACTTTATGCCGTGTTGCAAGGCACAAAGAATCAGATATTGTAATGCGCTTTTATCTTACACCATTTACAGCTAAAAACGCATTAAAAACATAGAAATCCGGTGAAGAACTAAACTGATTGACGTAGTCGTGTCGCAACGAAAATGGAAGGGTGGGCAAATGGTATTGCAGACGAAGCACGATAGTACAAAATTGGAGAACGTTAATACAGAAGCGTTTCGTACACATCGTCACGGATTGTCCGTCGATTTGTGAAAATTGGCTGGAAAAGATCGAAGGCAAAAAGTCTACCAAAATGATTGGCGCGCATTTAAAGAGGTCTACCCACAGAGTAGCAATTGTCTGTAAAAATATATATAAAGACAAGGGTAATACGCAAGTACTATCCCAGCAGAAATTACAATTATTTTATATTGTGTTAAACATTTTTTTTTGGTTTTTGTTTCATTTTATTATACTAAAAAAGCAAGCCTTAATCCATAGACATGTTATATTCTACCGATAGCTAAGAACGTTCATAGAAACAATATGTTTCTCAGTCATTATGTAAGTCTAGATTGTCCCCACAATTCAAAAGATTCTATACGCTTCTTCTTTAAAAGTCCAAGTCTCGCATCACAAGGTGTCAAATGCAACTATACTTCTCAAACATTGTAAGAATTCTTTCGTCCTGTAGTATGTACGTAAGTCATTATAACGAATAGTTTCCATGATGAGCGTTACAATTAATCAAACAATTTGTGATTGCAATTTATATACATTAATTATGACCAACATTTATTCAGATAATAGTTTCGCTATACGTAAAACTTAGTTACACATGACTGAATCTTTTCATTCAGATGTTAGCTACATCATTGTGATGTATGCCTCAAAGAATACAAATTCGAACGATATCAAGCATCAAATTCACAAATTTACGATGGGGAAACAAATCAAAGCTCAGCGCAAACAACGCGCGGTAAATCATTCCAGCAATTTGAGATGTTATCTTGCGGATCGAGTAGAATACCTGTTATCGAGCCAACGAAAACGTATTATTACGTGACATAGATGAAGTATTACGTATTATTACGTGTGGTAGTGATGTACGAATCTACAACCCTCTCTTCCCGTGAGTGCTGTAAGAGACGACTAAGGGAAAAGCTTTGAAAATGTCGTGGCAATTTCTACTGCCGCATTAGTGTGATAAGTTGGCGTTTGGATGCCATCTAGATCTACAATCACTCTGCGGGTTCCATACGGAGTCCTATTACTAATTCTACGCCGACTGTTCCTCCGTTCGTCGGTCTGTCATGCCGTTTTCACGACATATGTGATGTTATCCACACATCACATATCATAAGAATTAATAAAAAAAAAATAAAGTTAAAACTATAAATCTCGACAACAATGGAACATGAAACGTGTTTTTTTAATTTTTTTTCGCTTTATAGTACAAACGGTAATACATACCAGCGTAAAAATTGGTATGGTTCTAGTGGAAACTCTTAGAGTTGGGCTCGCGCTAAGAATCGTGAACTCAATGACAGAAAACAGATTTTTTTTTATAATTACATGACACTTATATATTGATTGTCCGATGCGTGAGGTCGATTCGCAATGGAGTAGTTTTAATGTATCAAACGTTATTTATTAATTAAATCAACAATGGAAAAACTATTAATTTATGCTAATTTGTACAAGCATTTCAATTGGCAATGTGGTAAACTTCCGTGTATATTATAATTTAATCAAGTTTCAATTTAAATTGATTAAAATGATTTAAATAAAAGTCTTATAGATTTATTGTAGTTAACATATACTTAATAACTTCAAAACATAAAATTTATTATAGAAATAATGAAATATAACACCAAACATTCTTACACAGGCATAAAATAACTAACTACGAATTTTCATGAAATTTATACAATTGAAACGAATTAAAAGCAATACTAGAGAGTAGTGTTCTTAAAAACAGCGTAAGGCAAAAGTCAAAAGTCCACTTAAGTCGGCGCCGGGCGACTTTGCAGATAAAATGTTGTAACATGAAAAATGGGCGATAGGAGTTGAGAGAATAGCTTGAGTTATTGCTGCTATGTGCACCGATGTTTTCCCGCTACAGTAACCTACTCTCGGCTCGTACGTAATGTGCATTTTGATAAAAGTTTTAATGAGCTTAGCTTGTTTTCTCGACCCAATTTATTTACTCTGTCATTTCAATGTAATGATATCCAGTCTTAATTGGTAGAGGAAAATGTTTAGCAGTGAACTAGTTAGAGTTTGTCGAAACTATCAAAACGACACAGAAGAAAGTCTTACAGTGAGGGTAAAGTTTCTTTTTAAGGGAGAAGAAAAAAGCTGATAATATTTTATATTGTCTTCTTTTACTATGAAATCACACATCACAAGTCAACAGTTCTAAAATCCAAAGTTTGTATCATTGATTTCCGTTTAAAGTCTCGCGTAAAGTTTTTGAAAACATCGTTAAGGTAACGGGATTTTGAAATTCTAAAGCAGATCGGAAAATATGCGAAAAATAACAGAGTTATGATAATATATGGAATTTGAAATGAACCATTTCTATATTTACTTCAAATTCGATATGTGATTTCAATAACTAATGTTTTAAACATCAAACTGCATTAGAAGAAAGTCAAAACAGAAAACTGAAAACTGTAGATTGCTAAGGAGCCAGGCGCTTGATTTAAAAAAAGATTGGTTCCTGGTATTAAAAAAAAAATTAAATTTAACTAATAGCCTATAAAGCTACCTCCGGGTAAAAAACAAAGGGTTTTAGAACCGATAAATTGGTGCCTTTATAAATGTTATTAATATATCTACGTATTATATATAATATTATAATATATTAAATAATGACTTCTTTATCCTTGATATGGTTTTACCGTCAGCGGCCACAAGGCACGAGATTCTAGCATTTCTCTAGATCGTCGATTACGACACTCACAGCCTGAGATGGGGTGGGCAGATTATCTTTCGTCGACACCAGATGACAGTTACATGATTAATTTTTCGTTATTTCTTGCTCCTAATTTTTCTCGTCTCTTGTTTTACTTCACATCTCTTATAATACAGCTGGAACAGGATTATACACAGTCGTAGTTTTTAAGGCGATAGTAGCGAAGTTTTCACTAGACGACAAATAAATTAGCTAAGTACCCTGTTCGTTAACTGAACGAAGACAATAATTCCTAATTATCTGCCGTCTAGCGACATTTAGCCGGCTGTTTTCCACTCTGTGTTATAGAACTGAACTGTCTTTATATATTTCGCTGTTAGTTTAAAAAATCGTTTCAGTTTATTTGACATGTTTTGTATATTATATAAAATATATAAGAAGTAAATTATTAACAAAAATATGTATTAATGAAATCTTTAAAAAGAATTATTCGTTCAAGGCGACGCTTTCACGTCATTGATTCTGAAACTCTGTCGGACGCGATATACACTCAGTTTTTCGGCCCATTACCTTTTTTTCATCTGAGCAGAGTTAAGCTGATTATACTCGCATCAGAAATGGATAGCTTGCGCTCCGTAACGTAGTTCTGAAAATTGGTGGGATGCTGCCCGAGAAACTGGCAAATGTTTAACATTTGTAACGAATCGTTTTCTTTGACTTGATCTTGAATCTCTAAAATATTAATGAAAAAATATACTGTTAATGAATTTGAATTATGATGACATGTCTATAAATGTATTACTTATGTACAATGATAGTTTTAAAGGTTTTTATCCCCACAAATAAGAAATATCATCACCTATACGTGGTGCAATCCAACCCCACTGACTAAAGAGGGCAGCATCACTAGTGACAGTTGACGCTCACATACCCGCGTGCCCTACTTAGTGATTAATCCTTTAGTGTTCGATAGCAAATGGAAGAATTAACTAAATTATTTTACTAGTTTAATTTGTATATTAGTGAGCTAACAACTGCCCGTGGATTTATCCACTTAAATTGTATCTCTCTATCTCTCTTATATGGAACTCTTGACTGCTATGGAAGATTAACTTATACTTCCCTCTTTCTCATTTCTACAGTTATGTTCCAGTTTGAAAGGTAAAGAGAGCCAGTATAATTACAGGCAATTACATCTTAGTCCTCAGGGGTGACAAGGCATCTGTGATCTACTTCGATTGAAGCTCTTCGCAGGTGTCCATGGGCTACAGTAGACACTTACCATGAGGTTGACTGTTAGCTCATTTGTCATCCCTAATAATAAAAATAAAAAATAAATAGATCATCTAGACTTTGGATGTTTTATAACTGCTTAGATTGCTATGATACTGTATTTGAGTTGTATCGCACTGTTTCTCGCGCGGAGTATAGAAACTAATGAAACCCATGTTTGTTACATGTTTTTTGGAAGAGAGAAATCATAAAAGGAAACCTTTATTTAATTTTACGCTGTGAAATATCAAAACAAAAAAAGGATACGAAATACGCATAATGTAGTCGTTTTAATTACTATATTTTCACAAATTAAGTTGTAAGATGTGAAAAAATTTCTGTTTGAAAAATTTTCAAAATTGATCTTTAAGCGTTATCTGTTATTTTTCCACTTTGACAAAAACAATTTCACGAAAATTACTTGATCAAGTTTTGTTGCGATTATTTGAACTCAATCTTTTAGTGATCCGAATCTGTTTGTCAGACCCCATTCCAAAGGACGCCCTCTGCACTAACGTGACCCAAGTGTCGCTCATCTTAAAGATAACCTCTGACGAAATAAGGAAACAAAACAGCCTAGCCCCGATCCTATCACAGTCATCGAGCGAGTGAACCGGGTAGAACTAGCCACCCTTACTACGCCATTTATCACATCCTTGGAGTCAAAGTAGTCTCTAGTGTTTGGTACTAAGGTTCAAAATGAGTTACAATATGACCTTTTCATCGTTAACATCTGAGATAAGTGTGGACGGAGAGTTTTAGGTTAAAGGGACCCTACATAGTTCGATGTATTGCATATCGCAAGCGCACCCTTGCTTGAGTCTATTAGAATTACTTATTCAAGTGATAAAACTCAGAGAATTGACTGAACAAACAGTTCATTTACTTAACATGTAATATAGTTGTTTTCGATCTACAGTTTAAAAAATATTTGAAATTGTTTATATATTTTGGTAACTTTCTAAGGACTACAAGGATTTCCCATTTCTGTAAAACAGTTATTACACTAAAGTTCAACTTCATACTTTTCTTAGTAAGTTTTGAAACCAAATTAACATACAAATAGATTAGTTAATTGCATTGTTTCCACGAATTACTGATTGTTAGCAATCGTTTCTAGATTTTGACAACAGGAAGATACGTTTAGCGATGTTGACAAGGAAATAGACTCTTTAATGACTTTGCGACTTAAACTAAAGATATTGTGGCATTATTATATAGTTAAATAGTGTTTATATAGTTAAATAGTATTTGTACGTGGTAGAGCCAGGCTCAACCGTCTGGGTACCACGGCCGCGCTAACTACCGGCCTGAAGTTGAGACATCTTGTGCTTCTGTGTTTCGTTCGGTGAGTGAGGTAATCGGAGCCCCCCCCCCCGTCCCCCTCCGTATCCTCCCTCCCATTTCCCAAATACCCTTAAAGGCCGGCAACGCAACTGCAGCACCTCTGGTGTTGCAGATGTACGTGGACGACGGTAATCACTTACCATCAGGTGAATCACTTGCTCGTTTGCCGTATTTCCAATAAAAATAATTTATTTAAAAAAATATATATATTTTCTCAAACGGGCACAATGCAATACCACGCAGACATATTTCCCATGGATCTATATGTTATGGAAATTACTTAAACTTATCTAGTTGTTTCGAAAGAAGACCTGCTGCTTATTTTTTTAAGCATATGCAGCGGAACCGCCGACTAGTTTTGGGTGCATTTAAATCCTTCCGTTAAGTAACACTACACGAGCGATGACTTTGTTTTTAAGAGTAACGTTCAAAATAAACAATGCTCTGTTCTCCAAGGCCACCCAGGGTTACTGACTCATTGAAACACCGTAGCGTGGAAATGTTGAACCATCAATAACTTATGACGTGACACTGGTGGTCTCATAACTAGGTATCCTAAATGCTGAAATTCCTTTAATATTCAAAACAAATATGGTCTATAAGCGATCGGTTCAAACGCTAATACTGTTTCAACATTAATCTTTGTCTAGACTACATAGCTCATCTTAAAGATAACCTCTGACGAAATAAGGAAACAAAACAGCCTAGCCCCGATCCTATCACAGTCATCGAGCGAGTGAACCGGGTAGAACTAGCCACCCTTACTACGCCATTTATCACATCCTTGGAGTCAAAGTAGTCTCTAGTGTTTGGTACTAAGGTTCAAAATGAGTTACAATATGACCTTTTCATCGTTAACATCTGAGATAAGTGTGGACGGAGAGTTTTAGGTTAAAGGGACCCTACATAGTTCGATGTATTGCATATCGCAAGCGCACCCTTGCTTGAGTCTATTAGAATTACTTATTCAAGTGATAAAAACTCAGAGAATTGACTGAACAAACAGTTCATTTACTTAACATGTAATATAGTTGTTTTCGATCTACAGTTTAAAAAATATTTGAAATTGTTTATATATTTTGGTAACTTTCTAAGGACTACAAGGATTTCCCATTTCTGTAAAACAGTTATTACACTAAAGTTCAACTTCATACTTTTCTTAGTAAGTTTTGAAACCAAATTAACATACAAATAGATTAGTTAATTGCATTGTTTCCACGAATTACTGATTGTTAGCAATCGTTTCTAGATTTTGACAACAGGAAGATACGTTTAGCGATGTTGACAAGGAAATAGACTCTTTAATGACTTTGCGACTTAAACTAAAGATATTGTGGCATTATTATATAGTTAAATAGTGTTTATATAGTTAAATAGTATTTGTACGTGGTAGAGCCAGGCTCAACCGTCTGGGTACCACGGCCGCGCTAACTACCGGCCTGAAGTTGAGACATCTTGTGCTTCTGTGTTTCGTTCGGTGAGTGAGGTAATCGGAGCCCCCCCCCCCGTCCCCCTCCGTATCCTCCCTCCCATTTCCCAAATACCCTTAAAGGCCGGCAACGCAACTGCAGCACCTCTGGTGTTGCAGATGTACGTGGACGACGGTAATCACTTACCATCAGGTGAATCACTTGCTCGTTTGCCGTATTTCCAATAAAAATAATTTATTTAAAAAAATATATATATTTTCTCAAACGGGCACAATGCAATACCACGCAGACATATTTCCCATGGATCTATATGTTATGGAAATTACTTAAACTTATCTAGTTGTTTCGAAAGAAGACCTGCTGCTTATTTTTAAGCATATGCAGCGGAACCGCCGACTAGTTTTGGGTGCATTTAAATCCTTCCGTTAAGTAACACTACACGAGCGATGACTTTGTTTTTAAGAGTAACGTTCAAAATAAACAATGCTCTGTTCTCCAAGGCCACCCAGGGTTACTGACTCATTGAAACACCGTAGCGTGAAAATGTTGAACCATCAATAACTTATGACGTGACACTGGTGGTCTCATAACTAGGTATCCTAAATGCTGAAATTCCTTTAATATTCAAAACAAATATGGTCTATAAGCGATCGGTTCAAACGCTAATACTGTTTCAACATTAATCTTTGTCTAGACTACATAGCTCATCTTAAAACATGCTCTGCATGGTCATAACACTAGTTTGCCCTAAGATCTCAAAGTAACGCCTATGTGAGATACCAATTTTTCAATGTTCTTCCAACGTTTTGTCCTTTAGAAATTACTAATATTCATTGGTCATTCTTTTCAGATGTATCGTTGTTACTTTGATAGTACTTAGCTTACTTTATTTAGTGCCATTTCGTACATTAATGTCATTTAATGAAAATATCATATATAGCCACGATAGCCGAATGGTTAAGGGAATTATCTACCTTGGAATTAGGAGACTCGAGTTCAATCCCCATGTGGAAGGCTCGTTGAGTCGAAGCTTTTGTATAATTTGAATCGTTGGCGTGGACACTGGGACGATGACAGGCTCACCACTTGTATCGTTCTCCCAAAAAAAACTTTGGTGATAAGGAGACAGGACTAAAACTTTCTGGGCCACCCGCGAATTGGGTTGTGAGAGATTATATTATACATTATATTTTCATAAATAGAAATAAATTTTAGGACTATATCATGTATGTGTTCTTTAAGCTTATATATAGTTTTATAGTTATAAGTAGATATAGTATGACGATGTTTAATATTTTAAAAAGCTTTGTTAATTATTCGGTTTAAGTTAAATATTTCGGATAACACAGGCCACTGAGCCACGCGGTCGACAATTAAGCTTTTAAATGTTGCTTGTCTCTGAACTAATAACAAAGAAAGCAACAATAAGATTCAATATGAACAAGTCTCTATTATTTTTTAGTATTATAAATAACGTCGCGAGTATAGGGAGTAAAGTGACAGTAGAATATCTGACACGCAACGTTACGAGATCAACGGCTCACAAGGCCGACGTCATAACGGATAGAGAGTGAATAATAAGTTCCCTGATTACATTGCCTGTTTCGCGCAAATCCACACATGTCAGAATAAATTCCCGAAGGAGTGTCACCGTTATTGTATATTCTGTCAGGACGACTGCCGACGCCTGAGTTTACATTGCTCGGAATCTTTCGTAAAGTATAGAGGTATTCGATTTTCATTCAATCCATTTACGGTTTTCAAGATTTGACTCTTTAGGATCGAACATTTTATACCAAGCCAAGCGGTGGCTTTTTCTGCTGCTCGAATGGACCGGCGCGACCGCAGTCCTACCACGCCCTCGCAGGATAATGGTTTGAAGAAGAAGCCTCTTGCTCTTCTGTTTCGTTAGGTGAGTGAGGAAATAGGAAGCCCCACCCTTTCCTCTCCCCTTTCCTTCCACTTCCTTCTTCTCTTACCTCTTTCCTTCTATCTTACCTTCTCTCTCCCCTTACCTCTCACCCTCCGTGGATCACGAAATATCCTTAAAGGCAGGCAACAGCACGCGCGCACGCACCTTCCGCTCTGTCGTCGGTAATCACTTACAATCAAGTGAGCCGATTTCGTTTATCCATAAAAAAACCTACAAGACGTTTTACTCAGAAATACTATTGCTACATTGTACAGTTACTACTAAAATGGTCTAATACGAATAATAAAAACGAAGGTTGTAATAAATAAAGGAACCCTACAAAAATTCTAAGGTTTTACTCACACTTGGAGCATCTTGTAAACAAATATATATAAGATGATAAGTCGATTGTTATATAGTAACCAATCGTATAATAAAATTTACCAAGATAGTATAAGCATTGTATGGTCAGACCTTAATCACAAAAAGCGATTAGAAGGAATATTAATTTATGTATTATGGATAACGCATTATTAATGTAATATATAAATATTTATTATTCAGTGACTTGCCATTGAAATTGGTATTAATTAATCTCTTTGAGGAAGTGTAAAATTTGGTAAAGTGAAAAAAGGGGCTTTAATGTGAAAATCTAAAGCGTCGTCTGTCTGCAGCTCCCCCAAGGGATTTCATTAGTGAAACGGAAAATACAAGGCACCACACTACCTTTATAAAGCTTTTTAAACAACGAAATTAATGTCTCAACCTCCATGGATCTAATTAGCGGCTTCTTCTTTGCCTTAAAGTCTTGACGTTTGCGGCGTAAAACCAAATTTAAAAAAGAATAACACTGGCATTCCCTCTGTAAGTTCATATAATTAAAAAAAAATTCACAAAAACTTTGATGCAATTTAAATAAACAGACTAAAAAGATAGAAATTGACTTATTTATAAAGAAAAAGCAAAGTACAATATGGTGGTAGGCTCCTTCTTTGCTTAGGAATCGTCAGGGTAGGAACCACACTTTTACCCATTTCTGGCGCAAAACAGCAGTGCAAGTACGTACTGTTGTGTTCCAGTTTGAACGGTATAGAGAGCCAGTATAATTATGACCAGTGAGGCATTCCATTTTAGTCCTCAGGAGTCACTCATCTTCTTCGATAGAAGTTGAATACAGGCGTCCATGTGCTCCAGTAGCCACTTGCCACCGGGTGGACTGTTAGCTCCTTTTTCACCTCAATACAATTTAAAAAAAATTATTTGCTTCTCTCATATGTAGGTATGTATGTATGTATTCACGGCTTGTTCCCAACGGGGTAGGCAGAGACAATCTTCTTCCACTTGCTACGGACCTGAAATACGTCTTTTGCTTCTCCCACTTTCATCAATCTTCGCATGCATACTCGTTGGTTTAGAGTACTCTTGACCAGGCCTTTTTTCAGAACGTCTCTGATTTGATCGTGAAATGTTCACCCAGGTCTTCCTCTCCCGACTCTACCACTTACACTCGCCTCATATGTTTGCTTCGTCGACCTACTTTCATTCATCCTCTCTACATGTCCAAACCAGCTCTGCATTCCTTTCTCAATTCGTGTCACTACATCGTCTTTCACGCCAAAACGCTCTCTGATAATATTTAATTATCTTATAAGTACAAGCCAATGTGTATTATACATTGGTTTTAAATTAAAATTGTATTGTTATCTTTGTAGATATCTCTGTTGTAAAAACCTAAATAAATTTTAATTACTCTCTTAGTTGTTTGTACAACGTTGCTACAAGCCAATTAAAATTACTTTACAAGCTCTACTAAAAAAAAACTAAAAATAGTTTGTATTGTCTGTTTATGTCATAGGGATTTTAATTATTAGTACTTACTAGTCATCTGACTTGCTTCCGTTATTTGTTTTGTCATAATCATAAAAATATATACGTACTACTCGTGAAGGCAGTGGCGAATGCTTTAATTTCAAATTAATGACCAGGGTCAAAAACGCGGTGCCAGCACCACTACAATTTTATGTACCTTCGAGGTGAAGGAAAACATCGTAAAGAAACGTGCATGTCTGAGAAATAATACTCTTTACTTATAGTAGCATAGCACCTATATAACATAGCAGCTATGGCTTATAAAATTTTAACCATTGTAAAATGTCAGTAACTTCATTAGATCTGACCCGTTAAAGTTTACGATCTGTAAGATGCAACAAGCATCTAATAACTATCGCCAGACTATGTCCTGTTAATGTGGATACTTTTTAAAATTTCATTCCTCCTAGCAAGAGTTTCCGAGACAATTCATAAAGTGAACACAAAGGGCCAGAGAGACGCCAACTACGGTTTTGTTCACTCGAACTTCTATTGTACACTCGGACCCATTGTCTGTTAAATCGGAATAAGCTAGTGTCACTTTAGGTGCATTGGATGTGCGACGATAAAGCAACTGGTCTACGCAGCTTTTTTTACCTTTATTTTCTACTTCTTCCATAATTAAACTGACAGTCTGTTTTTCTTTCGACGACTTTTTAGTGCTTATTTGTGTGATGCTTGTTGTAAATTCCAAATTCTTTTTCTTGTTCTAGTGAGAAGAACAAAGATTTATTTTGGAACACATTGAGAAACAAGCAAACAGTACATCCGATGGAAAACGGCTGCTGCAGCCCATGGAAATCTGCAAATAACCTCAATCGAAGAAGGTCACTGATTCTTTCACCCCAAAGGACTAAAATGGAATGCCTCACAGCTTCTCATAAAACTCCAATAGTTTTCCTAACTATCTGCTGGAGGTGTTTATTCGTTGTCATACAAATTGGCAGGAAACATTATTATATGTATACTATGAAATAACCACAAACAACGACTGATACTAAAGATATAACACTTAACCAATGAGTGGATTTGCCATTATCGGAGATGCATATTTTTATATGTTTTGTGCATAGTGTTTTTATATGTAATTATTAAATAGCAGTAAATTGCCCTCTTATTTTGTATCTGATGTAGCGTGTGCGATAAGTGTGTAACACCTGTGCGATAAGCGGTTAGATGCAGTTTCACGGACGCAAAAACACCTGAACTAGAAACAATTATTTGTGTACACAAATAGTGGCTTCGGGTGGGATTCGAAGTCAGGATCCATTACTCGACAGGTAGTTACGCTGACCACTAATCCACGCAAACTTCGTAGCTCCAACTTATATTGTTTTATTCTAGTATATCATAATGCAAGTTTTTTACATTCATAGAAATGTAGATAATAAGTACAACATTTATATTGGCCCTGTCAAAACACTTTGATTATAACTCGCTTCGATGCGGCGCTATTTCTTCCTATTTCCTGCAAATGCTGTGGGAGTGCAAAATTGTGTAACAGCGCATAGCTGTATATTGATATTTAGCATACAAGTTGGTTTAAATGGCTCTTAGTTGGTTAAAAGTTTACAGTTTCTGAACAAACTTTCTTACAATATTATGAGTTAAATAATAAATCGAGTCAATTCTATATATTACCTGGTAAAGCTATAAGTTCTATTGCACATAAAAATTCATGTATTTTTTTAAGAAACAGTGTAAAAGTAGTAGCATGTAAGTGCCCACTGATGGGCAAAGGCTCTAATATATCTGACAGGGGTTTGAAGCCGGAAAAGGACCGCAACGCTGCTCCTGTGTGGACTTCACATATCCTCGAAAAAATATTTTTATTATTTTTCAGCGGTGCAGGTTTCCTGACGATGTTTTCCTTCACCGCCGCGCACGTGGTAAATTCAACACCAAAAAATTGCTATTAACAATTTTAGTGATACCGGCAACACCCACCACACTCCGCACACCGGGATCGAACCCCCTTTACTCGCGCTCAAAGAAACTAAAGCGAGCGTCGTAACCACTTTCAGAAACAGTTTACTGTATTTAAAAGTTTTAAGTAATTAATTAAAAACAATTTTATTCAAAGTAACCGCCTTTGGCTTCGAAACATGCCTTTAATTGCACTGGCCACAAATCTAAAGATTAACGTACAACCTCCATGGGGAATTTAACCACAGCTCTAAAGAATTCTTGAAGACTCAATGATGAAGTAACGTTTTAATCAGGACATGTCCTCTACTGACCACAATTTGTAGTTCAACAGATTCAGATCTGGCCTGAACGACAACCTATGAAGTTCGGAACATTGTTCTCAACCCAGGCTTGAGTGGTTCCTGCAGGAAAGTCCAAGGCATATTTTTTAAAGTGTATTATTGAGAGGCTTTACTGCACAATCAAAGACAAACGTGGTAAAGCCAAACGGAGGCTTTTGCTGCTGCTCGAAAGGGCCGGCTCGACTGGATTGGTACCACGGCCTTGCAGAATACCGGCGTGAAATAGACGCATCTTATGCTTCTGCATTTCTTTTATTGAATGAGGTATCCGGAGGTCCACTCCCCCTCCCCATCCCCTTCCTCATCCTCCCTTCCATTTCCCAAATACCGTTAAAGGTCTGCAACCCACCTGTGGCACCTCTAGTGTTGCAGATGTACGTGGGCGAGGAGAACCGCTTGCTCGTAGAATCCGTAAATGATGGTTTCATTCCGGATATACAATCTTTTTTTCTCCTAAAGTATCAACCTTCACGCGGTGCAACCTACAGAGTAGCTCTCGCCATTCTGTCGACCGATGGATGGCAAGAAAATTGTTGTAAGTATCGACAAATTTTGCACGAATAGCAAGTGCAAGCATTCGTTGGCGCTTTCATGGAAAGGTCTTTTTTCAACAGTGGACTAAATACAGTCTGGGACCTTATCCCCTAGGCCTTGAAAAAAATTCACAATAATTCTAACGTGGTTTCTTTTATTCAAGACACATAGTTACCAATAAAGTTTTATAAATTTATTTTTGTTCTCGTATATGCGTTATGATTTATTCCGACAGAGAATACAAAAATGTTTATTTTGTATTTAATAATTCAGCGGGAATTGATGGATAGAAAGTTTAGTAGCCTTTGACGTTACACGATATTTAACATTTGTAACAGTCAAAAAGCATAGACACAGAATCATTTGTCGCCGGTATCGGCGGCACAAAGACTGCCTCGCTTCTTTTGTGCGATGCCTCTTTGTTAGCCGTGCGGGACGCTTTTATCGAGAAAATTGTGTAAGAAACATCTCAGGACAGAGGAACGTGATCTAGCCAGTAAATAGGGTTATCATTAACGTTTTTCAGTTTTAAGGTAAGGTTAATGAACTCTTAAGCATAAAGTAATAAGCATAAGCTTTTTGCCGATAAAGAAATACTTTTGAATCTTGCTCAATAAAACTATCATTATTGTAGCTAAGCTCAGAATTTTTTTTATATAAGTAAAAGAAGTACGTCTAATGAATTAGTCTTATTTCTTACTTGCTAATAGTGAAAATAAATATTATATGTTTTAGATATAAAATAAACGCTGCCTGAATATTAAAATATGTATAGGGAAACGTTTTAAGTCTCCGTATCATTGAAGCCTGACACAAGTCTACAGTAGAACATAGGTCTTCAAAGATTGCAACAAAACACGGTCCTAATCCACCTGCATCTATCAACTTCAAGCAATGCTGTACAGGTTGTCGCTCCACCTTCTGGGTGATCATCCAACGCTGCATTTGCCTGTACGCGGTTGCCACTCGAGAACCTTTCTTCCCCTTCGTTTGTTAGTTCTTCGAGATATGTGGCCGACCAATTGGCACTTCAGCATGCTAATCCTTACGGCTTTGACGGTTATCCTAGTTCTGATGGAAATACCATGCATAGCCATTTCCATAGCTTGCTAAGCAACTTTGAGCTTCCGCATATGGGCTGCAGTGAAGGATCACGTCACGGTTACGTAAGTCAAAACTGGCAATACGCACTGGCAGAACACTTTGGTTTCGAGATTTTTGAGGGTGTATACCACATCATAGAAACGTCGAGAAGATGAAACGTGGTTATCGGAACGCTGCCCATCCGAATTAGACACGTCGATTGAACTCTGGAACGAATCTGGACTTATCTAGTCTGACAGTTTATCTGGGACCAATGGCGAGTTCGTCGACAGCATCGAGCGTAGTATTCTCATCGTTTAGCGGCATTGAACGTTAGATATTATCTTCGTCTTGTCCATGTTCATCTTAATGTCACTAGGCACTAGCCTCCCAACAGGGGAGGAGGGTCAGAGTCTTTGAACATAGAGTTAAGCTCCTCCAGCGATCCTTTCATAAGGACTATGTCCACAGATAGATTTAGACTATCCTTAAAGATTTGGAGATATTCGATATTGCTGGCGATATTAGCCTCGCATAGCCGATATTGCATTCTTATTTCACACCTAGCTTCCATGCCTTTCAGAGTATGAATGGAGAGTTTTTGCGACTTTTATTGGCGGCAGGTACTCCAAAACTTAGTTCTGCTTGAACTGTTTCCAATAGCCTGATATTTATAAAGCTCTCGGGCTTTTCAGCAAGGGTAGAGGTGGATGGAGCCTGGACTTCACCAGACTGTTTAGTGTGCCTCATGCTATTAGGTGATCACTGACGGTTTTCTCCCTAGTTGTCACAGAGACATCACTGAACAGCTGTCGCTTGGTCGTTATGATAAAGTCAATCTCATTTTTAGTAAAATCATCGGGGCCCATCCAGGTTTCATTTCTGTGAAGCCGTTTTTAAAAAAATAAGTTCATCATGTATAGTCCATAAAGTCGTCCAGCTGTTGGCCACTGGCATTTCTTTGCCTTACTCAAAAATTGTCCACTATCAGCTCATCACCTTTTTCATGCTCGGTTACGCGAAACAAAGAGTTTTAATGCGACGTATTACAAACATAACAATTATCCCTACTACACAAAACTACTAAACTAAAAGGCCATTAAGGTATATTGAAATATCTTATCAACGCCTGTTAAGGAACCACTTCAACCTCTGAGTCCCCGGTCGTTCGCATGCATTTTTAACACGAGTGTCATCCTCGCGAAGCTCCGACTCGTTACCAGAAAAGTGAGTCAAGTGTTTTCATACCAGTAACGTCGGATGCGAAGTCAAGAACATAAGCAGAGTCTAACGTTTGTTGTGTCTAAAAATAATTAGAACAGGAAAAATTGTTGAAAAACTGCAGATTTCAATTAGTGAAATGAGCTCTCTCAGGAATCTTTTCTGCCTTTAAAGACATGAAGATGCAAATATTTTAGTGTTATTTCTGGTAGGTTTTGTGGTGTTAAAATACTTCGAAATTATTCTAAAATGTAGAGCACATCAACTTCTTGAACAAAAGCTATGTGGCTTGTGCTTTGGGATGATGAAGAATATTCCCCATAAGTTTGTGCACTTATGTTCTCCTTTCATGAGATATATAGAAATATATATAGCTTATGCCCCAAATAAGATATGTTTGCTTGGAAGTGAAAAGTGGATTAAATGCACTAATATATACTACTAATATGTCTGAACCTCTGATCAACCCAGTTGTGAGTATACGGTTATTATTTTTTATAATTTACTTTTAAGAAGGAATATTGCTCCAAATCCCAACCTTTACAAGCGGTGCCCAAGATTCTTGATACTGACCTATTGATAGAAAAAATTCTACTGAAATCCTCCAAATTAGTGATTAGTGATGCATCTTGTGATACCGTGAGAGTATCGGCACTGCGCCCACGCCTGCCTCGTGTGGTGAATAGGGGCAAATGTTTCTACCAACTAAAGCAAGCATATATTTCTTAGATTGTTTGCCCAAACTCACAAAGCTGGGCGGGCGGGTTGGTGAGCACAATGCCGGTATTCTCACACGCATTGATGTATGTATTTTTGTCGTATTTATCGGAAATTACAATTATTATAATATTACCTTTATGTGAAATAATTCGTATACACATTTGCTATAGTATATACATAATTCATAGTAGATACATATTATTTATCAGAATACGTAAAAGATTTGATAGTATTTTGGAAATAGATATCTGCTTAGTTATTGAAACTATGCCAATTATCGTTTCTTTGTTTACTGCTTAGCTTATTTGAGTGGCAGCTATATAATGTGTTATTTCTTATTAATGTTTTTTATGATTGTATAAACGACCAAAATATAAAATGATACATAAACAGTCAAACTTATCATCCATAGGAGTAGGCAGAGGTTATCGGTTTATATTTGGATAACTTCTATACTCTAGTTCGACCCACTTTTTGCCTGTTCGGTAGATAAAACCTGATAGGTGGCGAGTCTCGTCTCCGAGCTTGCTTCCGATTGGTGATTGGGATTACCCGAAGAAAAGGATTGGCAATTTCTACTTTTTAATTCCTTATGATTTGTTTTTATTATAGGATTGTTAACTAGCTATCAGAATATATCTGTAGACTGTGAAATGCATATATCCTTTACTAAGTCGTAATTTTGTTTACAGTTTTTGGGTACGTGGTAGAATCAAGCGGCGAGTTATGCTGCTGCTCGAATGGGCCGACTTAACCAGTACGCGGTAGTACAGTACGTGGTAGTAGTAGTACCACGGCGTCGCAGAATACTGACGTGAAGTGGAGCTGACTTGTGCTTCTGCGTTTCGTTCAGTAAGTGAGATAGCCAGAGGCCTCCTCCTATCTACTCTTTCAAATATTATAAAAGTCCTACAGCTTCTCTAGTATTACAGAAAAACATGAGCGTCGGTAATCACTTACCATCAGATGAACTGCTTGCTAGTTTTCCCCAGTAGTTCTTCCAAGTAAACAAAATAAAAGTCTTTACAACAACTTTTCATCAACATCATCAACCAATGTCCCTAAAAGAAATAAATAATTTAATTATATTGGTGTAGATTAATTGTAATTGGTCCGTGTGTGTCAAATGGGTTTCGGAAAGGTAAAGGCGAGGGAGTTTTTTTTTTTATAGAAGAAGGGGGTAAGTGATCACCGACGCCCACGAACATCCACAACACCAGAGGAGCTACAGATGCGCTGCCGGCCTTTAAGGAAGGAATAAGGTCTTTTCTTGAAGGTCCCTAAGTCGTAACTGTTCGGAAATACTGCTGGCGACAGCTGATTCCACAAAATCGAAGTGCGTGGCAGAAAACTTCGATTAAAACGCACTGTGGTGGAATGCCAACCATCTAGGTGGTATCGCTGTTAACTTTAATGACGACGGTGATGATCTACTAACCTATTTCATCCACAGTGGCAACTTCAATCAGACAGTTGTCAACTGCGCAGGATATATTGAAGTATTATAAATGTTCCATGGTAGCCTAGTGGTCAAGGAGCTCACTTTAGTATCATAGTACGCCAGTGCCAACATCATTAAAATTATTAATAGTAATTTTAAGTGCTGTATTTACCACCTGCTCGGCAGTGAAGAAAAACATCGAGAAGCAAACTTCATGTCTGAGAAATAATAGAAAATACTTTTTCGAGCACTGAAGCTGCGGGGCTAGCCCTTCCCGGCTCCAAAAACCATCTCAAATATTTGAGAAGGAGACCTTTTACCCAGCTGTGGGCGCTTACAAGCTGCTACTTTTATGTTTTTATCGAAGAAAGACTGCACTAGGAATTCTAGTGAAATGTTTTTACGCTATAGCAGATAAGACCTCGGACTCGAAAAATCGGTGCTTTGTATGTCACACAAATATTGGCCACAGCTCGCATTCGAAGCCATGTCTGATCCTTGATAAGTTAGGCATGTACGCTATTAACCATTAAATAATGTGATCGTAGCTTATACATACGGCATTATTTATCAGGGGCAGATAGTGCATTTGGCTATTATATGAAGATCTCGTTGTTGTCGTAATCATTCCACAATGACCTCTTCATCAAAAGTTAGTAAAAATTTGTGAAAAACATAAACAAGGTACACAATTTTACATGAAAAAAATGTCTGTTCTCAGAAGGGAAAACTTAATTTGTTGTCAGATGCGACAGCTCTTCAAAACTTCGGTCGTAAAATAAGGCGCGAATAAGTCAACAAATATAAGAAAAAAAACCAACCGTCTATAGCGACTGTTCTTAACTTTCGATCGCTTTGACAAATATGAACATTGTTATAAACACCATAATATATAGTTCATGTCAAAGCAATTTTAAAAGTAATTAAGAATGTGATTATCTATACGTGTAAATATATACATAAGAAAAATCGATGTATGTAACTCAAGTATAGTATCGAATGTTAAATATTTCAATTTCGTTCTATTTATATCGAGTTATAGTTTAAATATTTATATTATGTATGCATATATAAACACACAGATGCGCCACTCATAAGGTAAAGTAAATAAAATTATACTTAAATTCGAAATCTCTGATATCTATCTATTTCAAACCCCCATCCTCTGTCCCCCGGTGACCACAGGTGCTGTAAAGCAGCCGAAACGTCAGGATTTCAAAATTAAACTAAACAGGATATAATCTGTAAATAAAAGTTCGATTTCAAAGACATAAATCACATTTAATATCTAAAGACTTATTTTTTATTTTGTATCCCATGGGGGAAGGTAATAAGATCTGGCTGCCACCGAAGGCACCGGTTGTGCCCGGATCAGCATCAAGTGTCGGACTGACTAAATCCCCTACGAATTAGATATACGCTGTTGGCCAACTTTCACCGTTGGCGGCAGGAACTCGCACAGCGCCCGCAACAAACAGACAAAAGTATGACTTATTGTAATATTATTATTGTTTATAAATTCTTCCCGTATACTTTCTTATTTCTTAAGTCGTACGATGATTTCTAGTCCAACGAAATATGTTTAAAAAAGAAAGAAATAAAATAAATTTATAATTTCAGATAAATAACGCGCAGCGCCTAGTTCATAAAAAAACGGCTTAAATATTGTGTATTTTACAGAAAGAACTGCTACTACACTATAATTTAAAAGAAATGAAAATGATTAATTAAATACAATTAATTAATAAGTAATGTGTTGTTTTAATATAAAAATTTCACAAATTTGATACTGGACATTTATTGTCCACTTAAGGCAAATGACACACGGTATGATTAATCACCTGGTACGCGGTGTTTGCCATCTCCTAGATCGAAAATATGTTCATCAATCTTGTTACATGAATTTTGCACCGTTTGTTTAAAACAATATTATTTCTCAGCGTGCTCCTAAATTAAATTGGTCTAAGTAAAATCTAAGTTAAGAATATCTATTCTTTTTTTAATTTTTGTTTTTCACTTCTGAGTTTACTTAACTCTTTATTAAACAACAACCCATTAATGATTACAATAATAACATTCTAATAATTAAAAGTATGATAGATTCCTCATGGTATGATACTCATCTATCTCGCAGATCCCCTTGGTCATCTATCCCCCAAATATCCTTCAATGCCGGCAACGCACCTGCAGTTCCTTTAGTCAAATAGGTTTCTAACCAAAAAAAAAATCGTTCTGCTCGTTGAAAGTTTGCTTGTTTGTACGTGTGATTTTTCATTTAGCTCTTCTTCATCTACGTTTCTTGGGCAGGCATGTTTAAGTCCACCGCCTCTCCAATAAAGCGCTTGCAAGCCAGCATATTTCACATCGAATCGAGCGGACGGATTGGTGAGTGCAATACCAGCAGCCTTGCACTTGAGATATTGAAAGAAAGAAGGAAAGAAAACAATGCTTATTCGATGACAACACAAGAAAGAAATAACAGATATGTTGGATTATAGCAACGAAAAGGCATTCGACTCAGCATTGTCCTGCAGCAGTATAGCTATAGTGCTAATATTCTGCCGCTACCCTTTCACTGCTGCCCTGCTCTGTTACTCCCTATCACTAATCTGTGAGTTTTGAACTCCACGAATTCGGATAGATTTTCAGCCTCGTTTGTTATCGAGCGCAAACTGCTATTATTATTATTGGATTGGGATTACTTTCAATATGATGGTAAGTGACCACTGCGGCCTATGAACATATAGTAACAATCGAAGTAGATTACAGATTTCAATATGAGTTAGTTACGGATGAGTTGCCACCGACAGGCACTGAGATGGAATGCCACGCAGTCTGTAATTATACTGGCTCTCATTACCTTTCAAATCGGAACACATCATTTTAAATGAAACTATTATTTACGGATTTGATCGTGTTTAATTTTTGTGATCGTGTGGAAGAGACGGCAAACGAGCAAGCGGTTCACCTAATGGTAAGTGATTACCGTCGCTCACATACATCTGCAACACCATAGATGCTGCAGGTGTGTTGCCAGTCTTTAAAGATATTTGGGAGATGGGAGGGAAGAGGAGGGGAATAGGGAGGGGGTGTGGGCCTCAGGTTACCTCACTCACCGAACGAAACGCAGAAGCACAAGCCTCTACTTCACACCGGTATTTGATTTTGTTTTTATATTCCCGACGTTTCGATTGACTGAAATCCCTAAATAATAGTTTAATTTAAAATGTGTAGTGTTCGCGTAAATACAAGAAATCATTACGGAATACATCAGTTGACCGCAGACCACCGCAAGACCACTCCCATACATAGGAGTCTACCACGTCCATGAAATATTTGTGTTTGGAGACATACAAAAACATCCAAAGTTCAAGATACAACATTTTTATCAACCTCGTGTTATTATTATTCATAATTAAAACGATCTATACTTATTGAACAGATTTTTTTATAAAATTGCGACGTTGCTCCACTCTGATATTATACGCAACAACCGCGCTCTATATGCACAAGCATAGCATTGTAACCAAAACATGTGTACGAAAGCGCAGTTATAAGTGTCACATTGGCACTGTACCAAACTTTAAATTATTTTAGCGCTGTATGGTTTACGGTTTTTCAATTCTATATTTTAGTCGCTATAAATGAAATATAGACGATAAAACGTTTATGGAGATGAATTTTGTAAGTTCTTGTATTAAAAAAGATTTTATGGGTGCAGTAAATTAAATTATGAGCTTTTGAGCACATTAACTCCACCAGCAGCTTAACTGCACCAGCGTAATCTGACATTCACGGGGATGGCTATCACTCATGCCTCTAGACATAGAGTCAGCGAGCACAGCGCTACTCTCTAACTAGAGATGCAGCTTCCCAGGCGCCTTATCTGCTATCCCATGAACGCAAACATAAAACACAAAAATTCCTTGCGGCAAAATCATATCGTATTATTTTATAATATGGTTTTGTTATCCAAGACATGGTCACCAATAAACGAAACCATGTCTTGGTCATGGTCTTGGTATAAGGAATGACTTCACATGGAATTTACCGACTTCACAGCGGATAAGGTGCTTCATATTCTGATACATTTTTCGGTATCATTCTGTAGAACAGACATGTTCCTCCTTACAATTACTTACACACTAGTGTATTAACAGTAGATACATGTTACAGTGTGATCAGTCTATTGTAATCTATTACTCTATTTCGTACCGATTTAACAGGCAACTAATGATATAAATAAATAAGGCTATTGGCAGCAGAATGTGCAAATTTTTTCCACGCTTGTAACCACGTTCACTGTAGTTCAATATATAATATAATAGACTGAAATTTTGTATTTTTATATTAATTTTTATATCAAATTGAATTTTTAAATTGCACTATTATAATAACATTTTTATCAACCTCGTGTTATTATTATTCATAATTAAAACGATCTATACTTATTGAACAGATTTTTTATAAAATTGCGACGTTGCTCCACTCTGATATTATACGCAACAACCGCGCTCTATATGCACAAGCATAGCATTGTAACCAAAACATGTGTACGAAAGCGCAGTTATAAGTGTCACATTGGCACTGTACCAAACTTTAAATTATTTTAGCGCTGTATGGTTTACGGTTTTTCAATTCTATATTTTAGTCGCTATAAATGAAATATAGACGATAAAACGTTTATGGAGATGAATTTTGTAAGTTCTTGTATTAAAAAAAGATTTTATGGGTGCAGTAAATTAAATTATGAGCTTTTGAGCACATTAACTCCACCAGCAGCTTAACTGCACCAGCGTAATCTGACATTCACGGGGATGGCTATCACTCATGCCTCTAGACATAGAGTCAGCGAGCACAGCGCTACTCTCTAACTAGAGATGCAGCTTCCCAGGCGCCTTATCTGCTATCCCATGAACGCAAACATAAAACACAAAAATTCCTTGCGGCAAAATCATATCGTATTATTTTATAATATGGTTTTGTTATCCAAGACATGGTCACCAATAAACGAAACCATGTCTTGGTCATGGTCTTGGTATAAGGAATGACTTCACATGGAATTTACCGACTTCACAGCGGATAAGGTGCTTCATATTCTGATACATTTTTCGGTATCATTCTGTAGAACAGACATGTTCCTCCTTACAATTACTTACACACTAGTGTATTAACAGTAGATACATGTTACAGTGTGATCAGTCTATTGTAATCTATTACTCTATTTCGTACCGATTTAACAGGCAACTAATGATATAAATAAATAAGGCTATTGGCAGCAGAATGTGCAAATTTTTTCCACGCTTGTAACCACGTTCACTCGTAGTTCAATATATAATATAATAGACTGAAATTTTGTATTTTTATATTAAATTGAATTTTTAAATTGCACTATTATAATAACATTTTTATCAACCTCGTGTTATTATTATTCATAATTAAAACGATCTATACTTATTGAACAGATTTTTTATAAAATTGCGACGTTGCTCCACTCTGATATTATACGCAACAACCGCGCTCTATATGCACAAGCATAGCATTGTAACCAAAACATGTGTACGAAAGCGCAGTTATAAGTGTCACATTGGCACTGTACCAAACTTTAAATTATTTTAGCGCTGTATGGTTTACGGTTTTTCAATTCTATATTTTAGTCGCTATAAATGAAATATAGACGATAAAACGTTTATGGAGATGAATTTTGTAAGTTCTTGTATTAAAAAAAGATTTTATGGGTGCAGTAAATTAAATTATGAGCTTTTGAGCACATTAACTCCACCAGCAGCTTAACTGCACCAGCGTAATCTGACATTCACGGGGATGGCTATCACTCATGCCTCTAGACATAGAGTCAGCGAGCACAGCGCTACTCTCTAACTAGAGATGCAGCTTCCCAGGCGCCTTATCTGCTATCCCATGAACGCAAACATAAAACACAAAAATTCCTTGCGGCAAAATCATATCGTATTATTTTATAATATGGTTTTGTTATCCAAGACATGGTCACCAATAAACGAAACCATGTCTTGGTCATGGTCTTGGTATAAGGAATGACTTCACATGGAATTTACCGACTTCACAGCGGATAAGGTGCTTCATATTCTGATACATTTTTCGGTATCATTCTGTAGAACAGACATGTTCCTCCTTACAATTACTTACACACTAGTGTATTAACAGTAGATACATGTTACAGTGTGATCAGTCTATTGTAATCTATTACTCTATTTCGTACCGATTTAACAGGCAACTAATGATATAAATAAATAAGGCTATTGGCAGCAGAATGTGCAAATTTTTTCCACGCTTGTAACCACGTTCACTCGTAGTTCAATATATAATATAATAGACTGAAATTTTGTATTTTTATATTAATTTTTTTATATTAAATTGAATTTTTAAATTGCACTATTATAATTTTTAAACAATGCGATGAAAATAGCTAAAGACAGCAAGTTGTAGGAATTCAAGAGATAGAGAACGAGGTTACTAAAACGCAAGCGCTTATTTAATTTTTATTTAGGCATGATTTGAGGCTGTAATGCTGTCTTGTCTTGTACGTGCTAAATATGGCACTGTTTTTGCGCAAATTCAATTCTTAAATATTTTTTCCTTATAATTCGAGAACTTTATTCATTATTTACTCTATATGAAATAAAAACAGCAATCAAAGAAAATGCGACCCTCTTAGTATTCGACGAGACTCTCTATCTAAATACCAATAAAATACAAACAAAAGATCTTTTATTGCAAGAATTCCGAACCACAAAGTATGCATTATTCAAACCGAAGAAGCCACTCGCATTTTTCCATTGATAGTGAATTGCTGGATTTTCTTTTATGTTAATCGAGTCGTTGTATCAAACTTAACTCTGAATTTATGTCAGAAAACTATACGAGAATAAATCAATCTGTTTTGTTAATTACTTGAGGAAGGTGATTCTGACACATTTTCAAATAGGCACTGGTAAAAAGACCCGAACGTCTAAATTAAAAAAAAGCCTAGAAGCATATTATATATATTTTTTTTTAATTTTTCTGGCGAAATTCTTCTGAATGTCAAAGGCACTCTTTGTAGTAAACAAAAAAAAAACTCGAATTAAAATTTAATTCCCTTACCGCTGAATGTATAATAAAAAAGAAAACTAAATATTATTACTCCGTATCTTACCTCAGCTGTGACACTATTTCACAACACAACACTTAATCATAGATCCGCACACTAGAAACTGTCGTCGGAATTTGTTCAACCGCTCGTAAGATTCGCGAGGATTCACGCTGGTAGAGACGGACGTTCACTGTCCTCCAGTGATCCACACACACTGAGCTTACTCCACGAAAGCAGGGTCCACGGCGCGCGCATGTCTGCGAAAACAGTAATTCAAACACATTTATCAAGCTAATTCTGCAAATTGAACTAAATAATGACGTTTCGGGGCCACTACTAGCTCCTATTTGTATTTGTTGATATATGGACTAGCAACATTACCAGGAATAAAACCTGGTTTAATTTTTAATCCGACTTATTGATAGTGCAAATTTGTTTCTAGTTGAGGCGTTTAATGTCTATATACATTTAAGTCTAAATTCTTATTTATCAGCTAGTGTGAAATCTTCTAAGCAAATGCCTTTTAACGAAATCACCAACGGGAGCTGGCATGCCATGCCTGGCAAAGTTGCCTGTCACCACACTGGGCGGGCGGATTGGCAAACGCAGTATCTTCACATTAAAGATACCGCTCCTCATCCCTAGTCTGTGGAATTAGGAATATTCGCTAAAGCCTCGTCTATGAATCAACACCACCTACAAGCGAGATGGATATTTGTAGGAAAAGATATTGTACGCACCTTCTACGTAGATCGGACAAAAACCAATAATTAAAAGCTGTCGAAATCGACTATGGTGTCACGAAGTCGACATCCTGATGTTAGGATGTGCTATTCTGTCTTCCAGTGACCATAGGTGCTGCAGAGCACACGAAAGGACGGGTAGTAAAATTTTAACTGCGTAATGCGATAAACTCCGTAAGAGTTAGTTTAATTTTCATTCAGTTTAGTCAAGAAATCATCATTATGACGCCCGCAGCTTGGATTCCGCTATCCATCAAAAGTCTGGGTACTTTTAATGAATGCTTTTTATGAGATGTGTAATACACTCTCTACCGGCCAACTCTTATAGCACCCAGTAAAAAAAAGGGAGCCAGTAGCCGGTGACTATGAACTCTCAATCAACTTCGAAGAATCAATACATGCATTCTCTATACTGTGGCGCTTGGACGCTACGCTGCGGATCGCGAGTTATATTCCTTGACGGGACAAGTATTTGTATGACCAGCAAATGCTGTGTTGCTATTGGTGCTTATACAAAGTGTATGTAAAATGTATCAATGTCTCCAGAGAAATTTATGGAGAATGGTTCTTGTACATGGTAGAGCCAAGCGGCGGCCTTTGCTGCTGCTCAAATAGGCCGGGTCGACCAGTGTGGTACCACGACCTTGTTGAATATCAACGTGAAGTAGAGCATGTAGGCATTTGTGCTTCTGAGTTTCGTTCGGTGAGTGAGACAACCGGAGATCCACTTCCTCTCCCCTCCACTTATCCACCAAATATCCTCAAAGGCAGGATACCTGCAGCTCGTCAAGTGTTGCAAATAAACATGGGCGACGGTAGTTATTTAGCATCAGGTGAGCCGCTTGCACGTTTGCCCTCTTTCACATAAATATAAATTTAAAAAAAGTGCGTTGTTCCTTTGTTTAAGTATAATTCAAGGACTAAGATGCAATGCCTGTGGATCTGCCATTCTCATGAGTTAGCGCACGGAACGCACTAACATATACGCTCTTATTATTTTAGAGCGTGGTAATATCTTATGTATTCCTTGTAATATTTCGTTTCAACTTGGCTCTATCACGTCATTACATACGTACGCAATTTGTGATGTGGTTACGATTGATTTATAGACTAACGAATTGGTGCGGCACCCGCCCTATGGCTTCTAAATGATCAGATTTCGTCGGCGGTTAAATAAGATCGTGTGTCAGTATTAACAGATTACGTGAGCCTTGAATTATTTTATTTAAATTCAAATTTTATTTAATAAGCTAAGAGTCGTGGTAGCCTAGTGGTCAGGACGCTCACTTTAGTTTCATAGAGCGCGAGTGACCTGGGTTCGATCCCCGATGCCGGCACCACTAAAATTGTTATTAACAATTTTAAGTGCTGTATTTACCACGTGCTCAACGGTGAAGGAAAACATCGTGAGGAAACCTGCATGTCTGAGAAATAATAAAAATATTATTTCGAGGATATGTGAAGTCCGCCAACCCGCACTGGAGCAGCGTGGCGGGCCCTTCCTGGCTCCTAAACCCTCTCTGATACTCGTATTTGAGAAGGAGGCCTATGCCCAGCAGTGGGCACTTATTGGCTGCTACTTTACTTTACTTTATTTAATATTCATTTATTTTATAAATTTTATATTTAGGGGGAACATACAATCTCTTTCTCCAAATGTCAACCTCACCTGCACGTTGCGAGAACCAACAAACGAGTCTCTGACGTCCGAATGATGGCGGAATATCCATCCGAATTTGATGAACCCAATTTAGCAGGGAGTAGTACGCGAGAGTAGTTGCACTGGCCTCACCAATCTGCTTGCCCAGCGTGGTGAGTATAGGCAATCCTTCCAAAAAATGTAACCAATTTTGGCTGGTGCTAGTTTTGGAGAGATAAGTTCAGCATTGGACTATTAGACTTTATTCTTCGACATAGGAACATTAATGAAATTAAGTAATTCTTGTTAAAAGTAATTATTTTTTATTCTACCACCGCTTTTGCTACTGCTCGAATGAGCTGAATCTACCTCGCAGAATACCAACGTGAAGTAGAGGCATCTTGTGCTACTGCGTTTCGTTCGATGTGTGAGGTAACCGAAGGCCCACTTCCTCTCTCCATCTCCCTCCTCATCCTCTCCCCTATCTCTCAAATATACTTACACATCTGTAACCTCCTTCTATTGAAGTTCTTTGCAGAAGTTTGTGAAATGTTGTAGCCACTCACTTCTCAGCGAACACAATAAAATAAAACCAATTAAACTACAACTTCGTACTTTTTATCAATTACCATGTTAATAGTCCACTGATGTACATAGGCATTTCGGCATTTGCCATAATTGGCACGCTAAGCGAGCGGGTTGGCATTCGCAAAACCCATTGCACCTTTTGATTGCATCGTATCTTGGGTACCAATCTGTATATTTGCAATTGGTCATTTTTTGTGATGGTTAACCATCTATCGTACGAGATAAGAGACATGGGTAGGGTTACTAAAGATGAGACTTACTTGTCTCGATATTTTGTTCTATAAAATAATTCTTGCTATCAGTATTATTGATGTTTATTTTTAACCCTTATCTTAGGCTTGCCATATTAAGAACGGGTGTTTTCATAGGACCATTCGTGAAGTAGTGATAAATTGATGTTACATCGTGTTTATTTTTTAAAAATAGATTTAGTTTATACTTGTATTCAAGTATATATGAACAGTAGGACTATTCTAAATCAACTTTTTTTTTGTTTAAACTTTTAATTACTGTCATAAATTCATTGCTGTTTATAAAATTAAAAATTGTAAAACAAAAAAAATATATGTAAAAAAGTGGTGATATATCTCGAAGGTTTTATAAGAAATAATCGTATTTGCGTAGTTCAAAATATGTATTATTTACTCCTCAAGCAAAGCGTTAAATCAACTTGCGTGGAAAATACACATTTATACGAAAGTAATTTTTTTTTTAATTTCCTTTCTATTGCATTTTTCATTCAAATTATGCTGAGGGCACTTGGGGGGGAAAAGGTTCTCGAGGGGCAGCCACGTACAGGCAAACGCAGTGTAGGACGACCCCCCACAAGATGGAGTGACGACCTGCGCAGTGTTGCGGGAAATCGATGGATGCAGGTGGCTCAGGACCGAGCTTCTGGCAATCTTTGGGGGAGGCCTATGTTCAGCAGTGGACTAGTGATAGGCTGAAATGATGATGAGGATGATGATGAGGGCACTTGCGGTGTTTAGTTTTTTAACTATCTTTTTTCGCAATATTATAGTAAATAGCGATAAGCCTGTCTCATAACCTGAAGAATCGATAAAACTGAGAGAAAAAAGTTAACGACTTCCTATTTGCAGGATTAAGGTAGGATTGCGGTATGTCACAATCATACATAATTCGAAAAGTATAATGACTAATTAGTTGTCGGACCTATCAGGTCAAGTCAGGGGGCTTGCTTAAATTTCATAGAATCTAGTTTCGATCCCCGGTTCCTGGACCGCCAAAAATTTCTATAACATTTTTAATTGCTGTATTTACCATATGCTCGGCGGTGAAGGAAAACTTCTTGGGGAATTTCATTTTATTTCTGAGAAATAACTAAAATATTATTTAAAGAACGTGTGAAGTCCGCCAACTCGCACTGGAGCAGCCTGACGGGCAATTTAAGGGGGCGTCAAGTCTTAAACTATTATAAGAATCGTAGCGATAAGAGCTTTTAGTTATGTTAAGGAGCATATAACGTTATAATAAAAACAATACACTAATAAAATAAAAAATTCTCACAATCAACTTTGTTCATATTATCGAATTATATTGAGGTACTACGAACAAAGTTAACTGAATATAGTTGACTTCAGAAACTCCCTTTTACTTCGGCTGTCTTAAATATTACATTATAATTTGTTTATAAACAGAAACTTCCTTAATCTAATACAAACTTTGAGCGTGAACAATTCTCAATTCTCATACGCCTTCTTATTCATATCCTTCGTTTATTTATTTAAACTTTATTTGTATACCTTAAGAAAAGCAATACAAAGGACGGAGTTTTTGCATTCTCTGCCAGTCAACCAAAGACTTGAAGGGGTTTTGGTAAAGTGTATTAACATAAAGGTTTTAAATAAATATGTATATAATAAAACAAAAAGACATAAATATCATAACAGTAAAATGTAAAGATATTCAATGACCTTATCAAATATATAAATTTACGTAGTTACATACATAGTATCAGAATAAATACAAATACATAAACATGAATATATATCATATATTATAATAGACAATAATAGGAATACTTCATCGGCCTTTAAATAGTTTACTGCTGACATATACTTCTTCCAGTGGATGGATTCGTCTACCCACATCACATTTAGACTGAGCTAATCTTCATCAATGTTATTTTGGTTCGGCATTTTGAAATAACGCTAATTCTCCAATTATCAGAAACTATTATAACTTTAAGGATTTTCTCTAAGTCTTTTTTTCTATATGCTAAATGAAGCAAACGTGCAAACGTCTCACCTGATGGTAAGTGATTATCGTCACCCATCTGCCACATCACAGGATGAACTTTAAGGATATTTGGGTGATAAAAGCACATGTGATGCTGCCCCCCATCAATAATCTCTGTCTATTTGGGTTCAGTGCACGGCTCCACGTACAGGTGAGATTGACGTACGTACTTAGTTTTTTCTCCCTTATTACTAATGTACGATACGTTATTACTGGTAAAGAGAATTCCTTTGATGTAGTTTTCAAACATATCGCGCAAGGTATAGACTCGCATTTCTGAACAATTTATTGAGGTTGTTTCGTACGTTTCTGTCCACTTCAGTTGATGTGACTTTGACACGGTAAGTGGTTATTTTTCATCAAGAGGGATTATATGACCGATGGTCTAAAAGCTTTGCCGTGTCGTATGCCGGTCCCATTCGGTATTATACGATTAATAATTACGTGAATTTGACCAAAGCTAAACCTATGCTTTTCAGTAGATATGAAGAAATTTCCTAGAACAAATTATAAGTTGAATGCCTTAATTAACCTTTGTAATATTGTGTTTGTTAATAAGTTTCTAATTAAAATCTGAATCGTAAATTATATAAAGCGGAATATATTTATCGCATCTTCGGTATATCGACCTTTAAATTGAACCATATTTTTCATTTTTAAGTTAAATATTTGCTGTGCGCTTACGGTGTGGTAAAATACAATCGGAACAAAAAGGAGAAGTTCTGAATTTTTGCCCAATTTTTCTACTTCCTGAATTCGCGAACGCGTTGTCTTCTATTTTATTTTTTATGGGAAAGATGGCAAACGAGCAAGCGGTTCGATTGTGTAAAGAAGCCCGACGAAGCCAAGCATGCCGATTGTGTAAAGAAGCCTTTTCCCAGCATTGGACTATTTAAAGGCTGATGGAGAAAAAGGTAAAAAAGGAGATGGAATATTCGGATCATTATTTTGAGATACCCAGATCTTTTGCTGGCAAATAGTTGTTTAGTATGTGATAATCAAAAGCTGACAATTGAGGTCTTTCCTCTGATATTGAAGCAAGAGTTGAAAAACAGATACGTGAATGATTAACGATGAAGCATCTAAGGGGAGTTAAATAGTAACTGAAGGTAAGCCAACACCAAAGGCAACATATTATAAAAAACATTTAAGTTTGAATGAAATTAAGAACTTTGAATAATGATGATGGCCATATATTATTAAAAGATTCATCGTACTCAGCGTAAAACCAAATTAATAGAGCACCCACTGCGAACGTTAACGCTGTAATGCGTTTAGAAGCCTCAAAGCGTCTCATGAGGTTTTTAGAATATGGTTGTTTGCATGTTTTAATTTGTAAATTTTCTTTATTATTTTTGAAATATATCGGAAAAAAGTACTTAGCACAATTACGCATGAATAATCTAATATGATAAATAAAAACTAAAATAATGGATTTCCGCAAAGGATCGCCTGATTGTATTTGCAATCCTATAGCTTAGAGCAAAGTAATGTTTATTTAAAGGCCATCATCAGAATGAAAAATACCTCATTAAACATTAAAGTCGAAGTTTTAAAAATAAAAGAAATACTTGCGCTAAATAATAGTGATAATTTAATTATTATATATTTAGAGATTAAGAAGAAAGCCCTTTAAGTGTATTAATTAAACCACCATATACATAGTATAAAATATAAAAGCAATAACAATATATAAAACCTGGTTGATTACTCCGGCCCAAATGCTCTATCAATTTGATAACAGAGGATTCTTAAAAATTTTCGAAATCCGAGTGTCAAAAAATTTCTTAGTCTTGCTTTGATCTCCTGCTGTGTCAACTTCTTGGATTGGTTCGTTTCTTTATCTTCAGTGCGATTTTGAGAACGACAATAAAGTCGTATCTCCATGACCAGAGCTAAAGCTGAAAGCGAGCGAACATAATATACACGAGGTGTTATAGTTTTTATTGGTATTATTGACTATGAGAATCTCATGAATTAGTGGTCAGCATACCTGCCTATTCTAATCCTCTTTAATAAGTAGAGGAGACTTTTGCTCAGCAGTTGGACATTCTGCTACTATGTTTTCTTTTCTTTTCTTTTTTTTTGGAAAGGAGGCGAACGTACATGCGGCTCACCTGATGGTAAGTGATTATCATCCCCCATGTTCATCTGCAACAACAGAGGAGCCGCAGGAGCGTTGCCTGCTTTTAAGGAAATTTGGGAAATCGTAGGAATGAGGGGGAGAGTTGTTGGGCGAAGGGCAGAGGGCCTTCAGTTACATCACTCATCGAACGTAACGCAGAAGCACAAGATGCCTCTACTTCACGCTGGTGTTCTGGAACCGTGGTACAACAACGGTCGAGCCGGCTCATTCGAGCTGGAGCGAAAGCCGCCGCTTGGCTCTACCACTGGGATATTTTTTTTTAGTTTACACCTATTTCTCAGACTGCCAGTTATTTTGCCTGCAATTTTGTATTTACGACACTTAAAATTCCTATTAACAATTTTAGTGGTACCGGCACCAGGAATCTAACTCTGGTCATTCGCGCTCTACGAAACTAAAGTGAGCGCCCTAACCACTAGGCTACCACGGCTCCTAAGCTACCAGAGTTCGAATTCGAGCCAAAGTCAGAATGTTTGCTTTTTTAGATATCTGGGCTTTATAAATTACAAAATAATATTTCCGCATAAATAACTAATATTGTATTGGTATTAATATTTTAATCAGTAAAATGTTAACTGTGAGATATGCTTCTCTCTAGCTGAGATAGATTATATAATCGCCAGCGAGTATATACTCGGAGCGATTGTTGAGTGGATTAGCGATGACTGTACCAGACAGACACTTTACACAAAAGAATCTTCTGCTATTCACCGTGTTTTAGATCAGACATATTGGAGTTATTAATTGTATCTATCAATTTCAAACTCATCTGCGTAAATAGTCTCGTTTGTAACAATAGACAAACGAGACTATTTATTAATAATTTTTTTTTGAAAATGCCCTTTGAATCGTAAAATACCCAAGTACATAAAAATCTTATGTCATTCAATTGATGGCAGATTAACTATTTCAAAATATACCAAACCCAAGATCCAACAATGAACCATTACTAAGAAAAAAAAAGGTCCTTGCATGCTCGAGCATTTGAATATATCTGTAACCCTTATAACCCTTTACAGAGATTGTGTGAATTTAAGGACAAATATTAAGACATTTTTTATTTGAAATATATATATATATATATATATATATTCACGCCTTGTTCCCAACGGGGTAGGCAGAGACAATCTTCTTCCATTTGCCACGGTCCTGACATAACTCTTTCGCTTGTTCCACTATCATCGATCTTCGTGTGCATGTTCGTTGGTTTAGAGTACTCTTGACCAGGCCCTCTTTCAGAACGTCTCCGATTTGATCGTGAAATGTTCGCCTAGGTCTTCCTCTCCCGAGAATATTATTGTATATTTATACATTAAGAAATAAGTAATTTTTGAAGATTTGATCATGAAGAAAAAAAGATAATTTCGACGATTTTTGCATAGCTTCAACTTACCTGCCAATAGGTGACCAATGCCTAAAAGGCAAAATGCACCTCGTAACATGACCAATGACACAGGTTCGAGGCCAATCGTGGATTCCGACTGTGGCTAAAATATAAATACGCGTATTAACTCTTATAAGTATGATACCTTTGTGTTTTATATCTAATTTATATTACAAGTGAAGCTTTGTTCCGGCGTGAAAATACTACATTATACTTAATTCCGATTACTTGATTAAGTATAATTATTGTAGTATTTCGAACCGCGATTGAGCTCAATGTTAAAGAAAAGCGAAAAACAACTCGGTAACTCATGTCTGAGAAATGTAAAAATATTCCAATAATGATTTGATTTCCTTAAGATGACATAAGGCGAAACCGGTCAGCTTTATAATAAATAAAAATATGAAGGTAAACAAGATCAGGTATACAGTAATATGTTTCAAAATTATAGAGTTTCATTAGACAGCAAACGCATATATATTTCATTTCAATGATATGTGACGACCCCTAACCCTCGTTGATGGTTTCAAAATCTTCCGAAATTAATTAGTAACCAGCGCCGCTGATATACTAGACAGCGTGGCAACTTTTGTTCGCGCTTTCATGCAAAATCCCTTTTGTCCAGCTGTGTACTCACACAGTTCGATAAAGGGGATGAAGATATTTAGATGAGTTTAGTAATACCTGCGAGGCCGCGGCCGTGTCTCCCATGGCGTCGGTGTTCTCTTTATCGCTCTCCGTTACAGGTTCGGAGCGCCTCGCCTGCTCTGGAAGATTCTTGTATTCGTCTTTCGTCATTTTTGCTAAAATTCCGGCTTCGAATAGATTCATTATCCTAAGCAAAATTATACAAGTTAATTTATAGGATTAATGTATAGGTAAAATGCTTGCGTACATACGTGCGTAGAATAATAACGTGGAAATATTATTGTGGGTATTACTGTAGATGTTAGTATTCATACGCAAGCGCTCGTGTGTATGTGTGCCATAGAGAATGATAGAGCGAAAGTGTGTGATGGTGTGTGTGAACTCGGGAACTCTTTTGCCTGGTCTTTTGGCAGTATCGCCAATAGCCAAATGGGTTAGGGCATGGACTACGAAACATGACGTCGTAAGTTCGAGCCCGCCATTCGACTATTGTCGTGAACCACTCCAGATACAAGCTATAAGCTTAGTTGGTGGGTTAATAGGAATATTAACGTAGTAACGTTACTTGATAAATAGCATTGCTAGTATTCTTTAAAAAAAAAATCTAGCAGTATATTCTACCAAGGTTCTACGAAGATATGTATTATTCGGTGGAATCTTGTCTCCGTTATGAACCTAATTTTTTGAACCTTATCGATATTTAGTGATTTCCACCAAAGACCCTAACATTCCAGTAACTTTAGTCATTTGGTAGAGGAGCAAAGTATTAGTTGTGTTAGCCAGTTTTGAGGCCTTTTGGAATGGATATGTCTATCGCTGGGGTTCATGAATATTGACGTAGAATAAATACAATTTAACACAGATATCGTTAAATACGTACACGTTATTGAAAGTTTCCAGATAGGGGCAACCAATCTGCAATGCAATAGCTGAATATCGGGTATAGAGCTTTTCACTCAAGTGAAAATTATACGACCCTGAAATGCAATGAAAACATAGTATACACTAATTTTTACTATAATTCCTTAAGTTGTAGGATTGACGTCCGACGGTTAATATTTTTATTATAGATTTAATTTTAATAAATCTTTGATAATATTCTCGTAACGTAATACTACTCATAGATTATTATATTTTTATTGAGAGTCATCGAAGATATGAAAAAATACACCATTGAAACATTTTTACCCGAGCAAATATTTTTCAATATTTTCAATATAAATAAAAATGTTTTAAGTGTTTACACTATTGCAATGCATTGTGCGAAAACCTTACTCCTCCTGCCTTAGTGGGCCTACGGTTACCTCAATCACCGAAGGAAACGCAGAAGCACAAGATTTACTTCACGCCGGTATTCTGCGAGGCCGTGGTACTAACCTGGTCGAGCCGGACCTTTCGAGCAGCAGCAAAAGCCCCCGCTTGGCTCTACCGCGTACAAAAGTTTAGTATTATATATGTCTTGTGCATTTATTTATTTTGGACATGTTGGTATATGTTACTATAATGTAATATATTGGTTAAGTTAATAAGCTCTGATACACAGAATAACTATATTCACCACCTCTAACTGTCCAATTACTATTTTTTTCCTACTATTTCTTTAGCGATGAGACCGCCTATAATGTACCTAGTACATCCTAAGTCTTTATGTGTATCTGTGGTATTCATTAAAGTATATGCATACATGACCAGCCAAATGAGTCTACGGTTTAAAACAAACAAATATTAATACTATTAAAATAAAATGATTTAGTACCAAAACGCTCAGTATCGTAATACAAAGTTTCCCTTCCTCCGAGCACTGCGATTCGCTTATGCGCCAAAACTAGTCTCACTCCAACCTCTATACTGCGCACGCGCTGCACTTTTTGACGACGCATTAGTCGAGCGAGACGTCCGTATACTCCTGTGCCGTTCTACACACGTCATATATTAATAAAAAATTACATTCATCACACAGCCGCGTTACGTCCCGGAGTTTCTCCCTTCGAAAGTTAATATCTGTGCATAAACACAAGTAATTAGGTTTGCGGGTCTGGTTGTGTTGTGTTCGTCCCGTACCTCTGACATTGTATCTGACCTTTGCTCCGATCTTAGCATAAGTGTTACATCGGATATGGGAAGGTAAACACAAGTGAGTGCCTCTGTGTCTGTGTACACACATGCAGCACCATAATATCCCCTGCACAGTTAACAACTGCCGGTAGTATTCGCAAGTTGTCACCCTTGTCGAAATCGGCCAGTAGGACGACACCAAATAATGTACATTGTGTATTACTAAAATGTTTCTTGAGCATAATACTAGGCTTTTTTTTATAGGAAAGGCGGCAAAGGAGCAAGCCGTTCACCTGATAGTAAGTGATCACTGTCGCCCACGTACATCTGCAACACCAGAGACGCTGCAGATGCATTGCCGGCCTTTAAGGGTATTTGAGAGATAGGAGGGAGGATGAGGAAGATAACGGATGCTGTTTCTGGAGTGATATATCAGGCTATGGAATATTTTGTTCCATATTCTGATATCGCACTCCATGTGAGAGCCCGCCCTTGGTTCAACTCTGAGTGTGATAGTGCCGAAGCACTTAAGCACTTAGCTTACCAAGAGTGGGCGGATGCTCGAGCCCGCAAAGCACCGAATGTCCCGAAACTGAAAAGAGCCTACAATAGTGCTCCTAAGTCCTGCAAACGTGCTCTCCGCAAGGCCCGCTTCGACTATATTGGCCGTATTGGAGCCAAACTAGCGTCTTACCCATCCGGGAGTAAAGATCTTCTTTCCCGCCATTGCAGAAGTCTGATGGCTCATTAGCTCACACCGCCAAAGAGAAAGCAGACATGTTTGCCTCTCTATTTGCGAAGAATTCACAACTAGATGCAGCTGATAACTGCCCACCTTTGCTACCTCGTTGTGACTCTGCAATGCCTGAGGTACACATTCGGCAAAAAGAGGTACTCAAAATACTCAGAACTCTAGATGTGAATAAGGCTAGTGGGCCTGACGGCATTCCTGCCATTGTCTTGCGGTCATGTGCGCCTGAGTTGTCTCCTGTTCTGACTCGCCTCTATCGCTTGTCCCTGAGGACTGGTCAAGTTCCGAAGTCCTGGAAGATTGCCAATGTCCAACCTGTACCTAAGAAAGGAAGTCGTGCCGACCATGCCAACTACCGACCTATCGCAATCACCTCCATACTCTGTAAGGTTATGGAGCGCGTTTTAAACAACCGCCTCCTTGCATACCTGGAGGACAACGACCTCCTCAGTGACCGTCAATTCGGGTTTCGTCGAGGCCGATCTACTGGGGATCTTCTTGTGTATGCTATTCACCACTGGAGCGAAGCCATTGAGAGACACGGTGAAGCTCTTGCCGTGTCTCTTGATATCTCTAAGGCTTTCGACAGGGTCTGGCACGCAAGTCTCATTGGCAAGCTTCCGGCATATGGTATTGCTCCCGAGCTTTGCATCTGGATCGAGGATTTCCTGAGGAACAGATCGATTCGGGTTGTCGTTAATGGCGCCTCGTCCGATCTCCATGATATTAATGCCGGTGTGCCTCAGGGGTCTGTGGTCTCCGCGACTCTTTTTTTGCTGCACATCAACGACCTGCTGGTAACACCCGATATCTTTGGGTATGCAGATGACAGCACAGTCTCGGGGAGATACTTGTCCGATGCGAAGTCTGAGGCAAAAGTCCAGTCTTTCAAAGAATCGATGATTGAGGGGGTGAACTCGACTTTGGAGGCTGTTTCCCAATGGGGTGATGCCAATTTGGTCGAGTTTAACCCCTCTAAAACACAGGCTTGTCTTTTTTCGGCGAAACGGAGTCCATTCCAACTGACTCCGACTTTCCGGAATGTCTCCGTTCCGGTAAATGACTATAAATGACGGTCTTGCGCTTTTAGGTCTAGATCTCTCTTCTAACCTAAATTTCGGTCGTTACATCGAGTCCATAGCAAACACTGCCGCCAAAAAACTTAGTATCCTCTCGGGGGTGAGACGGTACTTCACATCGGAGCAGCTCTTAAATCTATACAAAGCTCAAGTCCGCTCTTGCATGGAATACTGTTCCCACCTCTGGGATGGTTCGGCTAAACATCAGCTTGATGCTTTGGACTCGTTGGAGCGCCGAGCGAAGAGGATCATAGGCAGTGACTCACTAGTAGAGGCAAAACTTCAAAGCCTCGAACACCGTAGACGAGTGGCCTGCCTCTCGGTTTTTTATCGAATTCATTTCGGAGAGTGTGCGGAGGTTTTGCATAACCTAATACCCTCTTCCCCTTTCCATCACCGAACGACTAGACGCGGCGAGAAGTTCCACCCTTATGTTGTAGACATTCCTCCATTACGCACGAGGCGGTTTGCCTCTTCTTTCTTTGTGCGGACGGCTAAGGAGTCTCTCTGCCGAGGTCGGTTTTTCCGGAGGCCTATAACCTGGATATCTTCTAGGCCAAAGTGAACAGACATCTAGGCAAGCGTGTACCATCCTAGGCCTCATCTTCGCTTTCCATCGGGCAAGATTGAGGTCAAACGCAGGCCTATTTTTTCATAAAAAAAAAAAAAAATGGGGAGGACAGTGGGCCCCCGGTTACCTCACTCACCGAACAAAGCGCAGAAGCACAAGATACCTCTACTTCACGCCGGTATTCTGCGAGACCGTGGTACCAACCCGGTCGAACCGGCCCATTCGAGCAGTAGCAAAAGCTGCCGCTTGCCTCTACCACGCTCGCTTATCGGTGGTGCACGCCTACGTCAATAGATTAACCAGGATAGTTGACGACGTTCTGGTTCACACGTGAATAAATGCCTCGGTGCGAACAGTCAGATAATATACCTGGGCAGTTGACAACTCCAGATAGTATTCAAAAGAGGACGCAGTGGTTGAGATCAGTTCAGCGGACGTCAATGACATATTATGAAGGGCAAAAAAATAAGCTCTCAGTGACTAATACATTTTTTGTCCTTTCGACCCACGTTTCACCAAAGCCTATTTGGGATTTAGAGATAGGCGGTGAGCCATTCGCCGTCTTAGAGTCCAAGACGACGATAGGAACAGAAAAACTCAAGTATTCTGATTCTAAGTTAGATCCTCTGACCACTCGGCGCTCATGTCTATTTACTACACATGATAATTTACCTCTAATATAGTTAGAGATGAACTATGTCTTTCTACCACCAGCTCATATTTTCTATCCCTCATTGCCTCTTCCAAGGCCTCAAGTGTGCCAATTGGCTGCTCTTTGGCAGGCCGTGCGAGCAGACTAGTAAGATTCGCAGAATACATATCGCCTATTACATAAGTGGCACCGAGTGAAATTAAAACGGATACCAAACGAGCTTTATGTGTACTAGAAGGTGCTTTACTGGAAGCTGCAAAAATGGAAACGATGAAAGTATTAATTATCATATAAAAAATATCACGAACCTATACCCAATACTATGGTTGTTAGAGGTCTAGTCTACATTTTAGCCCATTGTACCCACTTATCACCGGAGCTTATTTGGGACAACATAACTGTTGGTTCTTTGTGTCCAAGAAGAATCGTAACGTACAATAGACACATAACGTATATAGTTTCTAAATACATACAACATGTATTTGTACAAAAAGAATAATAAATGTTAATTTTCAAAGGGAATCAAATGTTCTATATTGTTCCGTCATGTTAGAGTATTTTAATAGCTGAGGTCTTTTTATTTTCCTTATATCATGTGGATTTCATAAAAAACAATACACAGATCGCTTATCGCTCAACAGTAATCATCAGCGAGATCCTATGATAAAGCTAAAAACTGTCTATAGCTGCATCACTCTTAAGTGATAATTAAAACAGTTAAACCAAATTTTTTTTTTTTTACTGGATTGTGCTAACAGTCCACCTGATGGCAAGTGGTTACTGCAGCCCATGGACATTCAATCAAAGAAGTTTACAGATGTGATTTCACTCCTAGTGATTACGATGGAATGCCTCACAGCCCGTAATTATACTAGCTCTTTATTCCTTTGAACCTGGAACTCAACAGCTGTAAGGAGCTTACCACCTACTAACGAAATAAAACAATTTACAATTTTTCTCTAGATAACATCTTATTATTTTAAAACTTTATTGTTTTCACTTTAAAGTCTAAGGTAATAAAAGGCGGATTTAATGCCTCTTGTCATTCTTTGCCAGTCAAGTCATAGGTGGAGAGATAACAGTAGCAGGTAAATTAAGTAATTAAAAAATTGGTTAGTATTGGTTATAACACAAACGAAAATGAAATGAAAAATAATATAAATATGAAACAAACATATTATAATGTATGTTATTATACATGCAAGTAGATAAATAAATACAAATACACAAACTATCACTAAATTAGCACGCACTTACAAATATAAATTAATAAAGCTTACACTGTCGAAGGAACAATGTGGTAGTGAACCAACAACAGTTGTTGAAGAGACCTGATAGATCCTGTCGCCGACGCTGCCACAACGATGGCGCCGCTATCACAACCCATAAAGCTGGTCCTGTTACGAGTAACGTGGCGCAGACTAACGGCCATACCTAAAAAAAAATTCTAACTAATCATTCTCCACATATGTCTTGTACTTTAAACTCGCCTTGAGAGTTTATATGAGAAAGGACGCAAACAACCAAGCGGCTCACGTGATCACCGACGCCTACGTACGTCTGCAACACCAGAGCAGCTACAAGTGCGTTACCGACCTTCAAGAATATTTGGGGAGAGAGAGTGAGGGGGAGTGATCCTATGGTTACCTCATCACCGACCGTAACGCAGAAGCTCAAGATGCTTCTACTCCACGCCGGTATTCTGCGAGACCTTGGTACTCTACCAAGTCGGCCTATTCAAGCAACAGAAAAAGCCGCCACTTTGCTCTACCATTTATAAACCACTGTTCGACTCAGGCCTTAAAATTAAAAAGCAAGATTTGCCATGATCGCTACGCTTCGCTGTGGGGTTGGCCATCGTAGTACGTTTCACTTTAGATGCTTCTCCCCGTCCCTGGTCTGGATAATTTTGGTCTGTCATAATTTAGGTTTAGATGGTTATTCCATCATCTGTACTGACATTTAACAAAGTCAACTTTTACATTTCGAGAAAATATAATATAAGCAATATCATCTAATTAGCGAACCGCGCCGGCTTCACTCTGCCAGATCTGTTAATACAGACACAAATTTCACAATTTAGTCTTTAATTATAAAGTTGTTATACATAAACCTTTCTCGTGAAATATATATATATATAATATTAGTTATAAGTGAATACACAAGCATACGCTGTTTGCTCTGTTTTATACTTGTTAAAGATTAAATGTGTTCATAGCGTGAGTGAATACCCTAAACGTCGTGTATCGTTCCGTGGGAGTGTCCGATTTCGGTCACGCCATGATAGTTATGATAGTATCTATGCTTATTAATACTATTAATATTTCCTGCATGAAGTGATCACTAACTAGATACTTACTTCCCATCTAAATGGTCTTATAATAGCCAGAGTCTCACTGAGCTTTGCAGGCGCGTGAGTTAAGAAGGCGCCGGAATCCGCAAGGGTCACAAATGAAAATTCTACCGCCTGAAGGCGTTCCCATGTAATTGTCACGTCACCGATGAAAAAATCTGCTTTCTATATTTGAAAATAGAAAATATTTACTTAAAGTGTTCATGATTGAACTTATATAATATTTTAAGCTATAACGCAATGGGCATAAGATCAAACACTGTCTGATTACCTTTAAAAAAAAGTTATTAGAAAATGGTGAAATTGATGAATGAAAATTCTTTATTTTTAAAAAAAGAAAATTACGTTTGTCAAATCCTATTATTATTTTTTTACATTCTACCGCCGTTTCGTTAAGAGACTCCTCTGAAACGGGCGAAAGTAACTCCATAGGTATCCACTTTTTGATACTTTTTTTTTTTCAATAATTGTTATCCACTAAATTAGAGCACTGCAAACTCGAGCAGAACAGCCTTCAAAAGCAGCACCTGTTCACGGGTTAATAATTGGAGTCCGAATTAACATGTCCTGCAAATATTTCTTGAACATGCTGTTTTTTTAAGAATGTTTTCATTCATCGCTGATAAATCAGTACCAAAATTACAATTTATAATTTTAATTTATCGAGAATTGAACTAATTCTAACGAAATTTAAAAGCGTCATTCCTCTGAACCTCTAAGGTTCTTTAAAATCGTACGTACCCGTTTCCAAATCAGTCCTAGCGTTCCTCTAAATGTTCCATTGCCTGAAATGCTTGAACCCTGACTTCTGTCCGGTGGGTCATAATATTGGTACCTGGATTGAAAAAAAAAATTAAAAATGGAATTAAAATAGAAATAGTTTACTTGCATCAAAAACGTGTACAATAAATGTAAAATAAATCCATTGTTAGGACATCCTTTAAGGGAAATATTTGTGCCAGAAAGGGGGGCTTCTTCCATATTAAGGTCAAAAAAAATATAAAGAAGGTGTACGAATTATTGATACTATTCTATTATGTATGTATTTATTTAATTTTGATTTTATATTAATGTATAAGTAGGTGTATGAAGATTTATAAAGAACGTTTTGAATATATTTATTTATTTATTCTTCGTTGTTAGCCTTAAGCTTAAGGTTACAATGAGCGGACTTAATGCCAAGTGGCATTCTCTACCAGTCAACCCTCGTTATGGTGAAAGGTAGTTGGCAGGTACAAAACAAAGAATTAAAAACTCCAATAATAATAAGTTGATAAGTACATATAAACACACTATATAATTAAATAAACATTTATAAAATACACAAATACGTATACAAGTATATAAAAAGATACATAAAAATAAATGTATAATAAAATTTAAAATAGATAAGCCGAATATTGTCAATGATCTATTAGGTAAACACGAACTAGACTCTTAAATGATTTCTTGCTAGGAGCTGCTTTTATGTTATCGAGCCGGGCGTTCCAGAGGAGTGTAGCATTAACAGTAAAATAAGAGTTATAGTATCCTAGTATTATGTTGTAAATATGTATATTTTCTTTTTTTTTTATATTGTACTCGCGCAATCTACCATTAAATAACTATACTCCGGTTGCAGGTCTGCTGGAAGAAATTTCTTAAGAAATAAGCAGTACCTTTGCACAGACCATTTCTTCCTATCATATTTGTTTTTTTTTCGATTTACTTGTGTGTACAAAAATTATTAAATAAATAAAATAAATAAAAGTGCTTAATAGCATCGAACTATAAATACCTGAAATTTAATCTCTTCGCTATTAAAGACAATAATTTGTCGTCACGACCTCCAGTTACCCGAATTGTAGAGTTATTGTTGTATTTGACAAAATGCCACGGAGGAGCCTAAACATGTAAACAAATTATTATTTTGGGCTATTTCTATATATTCTCATCTGGTTGGGTTTTAATTATCTATTTAGTTTTAGCTAGCGGCAGGGGAGACCAGACGGCCGAGGGTTAGGGAGAAAGGGAAAGAAACCGGGGGACAATGCGAGCGGTATCGAGTGGCACCGCCTTCTGCATTTGTACTCGGAGCGGTCGGTCCGGTCCGAAGTCCCAGCTGCCTCAGATTTTCCGAGAGGCTGACTGGGATTAACCGATTCGCAGAGACGACGACCGGAATAATTTCGCTCGGCATACCACCCCACATGTCGGTTACCTCGTGAGCAAAGTCCACATATTTCTTATTTAGGACACGAATACTAAAGCCTTTACAGTTTAATTTTTATCTTTATTATGTCGTGATGTATTTTAACGATTGAAATTCTATTCGTAAACGTTGTAAACTAGAGCATTGGTAAATAACATAGCATATAGGTAATCGTCTTCCTAGAAGACTTTGTACGAAGATAATGTCAATAATTTGTTTTTACAGCCTTCTGAGACACTTGAAAAGCCATCGCAGGACCATTCGGTCTCTGATGACGAAGTGTTAAACCTTCAACTTACAGTGTGTATATATGTACGTGGGGCCTATCTTATAAACTTACAAATATAATTTCTAAATTAAAACGTGATTTCAAAATCAATAACTAGGTCAAATACTGCATTCGATGCACATGCATATATACCATGATAATTCTTGATGTGTTGCAACAATAGACATTTTATTATTATGACACGTAACCGGTTATTTGGTTTTGTATACAATGTCGATAATATACAAATTTTCCTCAATATATCTAACGCGGGACACTTTGCCGACTATCAGACGCATCCCTGAGAAATGATTGTTAACGGAAAGTCCATCCGACAAAGTCAAGCCTAAATCTCACAGACTAATAAAGGGTGGCTCTACCACGCCGTCCGTCCAGGGTGGCTAGTGAACCAATCTTCCATACGTGGCATGTCGGTTATAGTTGACGCTTTCATTGAAATACGCTTTGCAGTGAACTTATATGGATCGGTGAAGAATGATAAGGAATAGTTGGTAATTAATGAGGTCCTTCTATGCCTAGAAGTGATCTGAAATTCAATCAGCTGCCGAACAACTTTTGTATTCCCATTTGGAAGGCATAGAGAGGCAGTGTAAATGCAGGCATTCCATGTCCTTATGGGTGACAACACAACTGTAACCTTCTCTGATTGAAGTCGCTTACAGGTGTCCGTGGACTGTAGTAGTGTGTTAGCTCGTCGCATCACTTAAAAAAAAGAGTGTCAACTATGTTGGCTCTTTAAGCGCGTTTCATATTTTTAGCGTTAAATCCAATCAAGCAAAAAAAAAGTTATAATGTACTCTTGCCAAGAGTTAGAATAATTTTTAATTCAAAATACTAACATGCAGTACGGGTACGTCGAATGTACGTCCTTGAAAATTCTTGTACACAATGTTAGCAGAAGGCAGCAACGGCGATTTGTAGAGTTTTTCTGACCACCAATTGACTAACGCCAGATGATGGGGACGATTGGGAGTTGCTTGGTTATAGTATATTCTGAACCTTAAAAAAATATATAATAAATAATTTTTGAAAGTGGTAAAAGCTGGCGACATTAAGCCTTAATTAAAAACTTACACGCCTGGTCTAGGATTGGTTATGACAGCGACCCTCATAGCCTCCTTGAGAGTTCGTCGAAATTTCAAGCTGACGTCACCAGTAGGCCAGTAGAACAAGTAGAGGATTGAACGATGGATAAAATTGTTTTCTGTCAACTTATTAAATGATACAAATGTTAGTATATTACATATTTCACAATAGAATCTAATTTCACATATATAAATGAATGCTTTAATGTTTTTTTTTTCTAAAACTAACACTGAAACGATTGTGATGTTTACTCTTAGGCGATTGACTAAGGTGAACGATTGTGATGTTTACTCTTAGTCGATTGACTAAGGTGAACGATTGTGATGTTTACTCCTAGTCGATTGACTACGATGTCAACTATTATTATATGTAGGACTTATTATTAGTATAAGGTACAAATATAGAGACATTCACTCATCACTTTCTTGGAACTGATGTAACGCGTATACGATAAGGTCTTAGTGAGGGGCAGTTCCAGTGTCAGAGACACGGAACGGAACACTGGATAACCAAACCCGAGACCCCAATAAATAAGTGTGTTTGTGTGTTGTACATTGACTCCGGCTGAGATTCGACTTCCGGACTCATGCCTTGGCACTCAGATACGCTAATCACGTACGACCACGTGATTAGCGTATCTGCCATACCATACAGAACAATAGAAATATGAAAAAAGAAAGGTATACACATTAGTTTAAATACATACCTCTAAAAGTATAGTTTCACATTCAATTGGTTTACATAAAATAAGGCTGGTTCTTTCATTAGAAGAATCTAAACCATCTTTCAGATAACTGTAATACTAAAAATACGAATAATTGTAAGCTAAAGTTATTACTAAATTTAGTGCAAATACGGGGATCTATGGGAAATATTGTGGGAAAGGCGACAAACAATCAAGCAATTCACTTGATGCTAAGTGACTAGCGTCGCCCACGTACATCTGCAACACTAGATGCGCTGCAGGTCGTAACGGCCCGCTAAAAAGCCGCCGCTTGGCTCTACCACGTTTAACTTACACTATCTATGATCTCCTCCTGGCCTATCCGACAACGGACAAAACTTGAGCTGACCAGCTTATGTTAAGGTGCTGCAAGTGTATGCACAAACCTAAAGGTAATCACTCGTCTTTACCTTCCCATATCCGATGTAACCCTTATACGATAAGATCGGAGGAAAGGTCAGATGCAGCGTCAGGGACACGGAACGAACACAACACAACCAGACCCGCAAAACCTAGTAATTTGTGTTTTGTAAGGAAGCTGCCTGTAGATGCCCACTGCAGACAGAGTTTTGGAGCCGGGAAGGTTCCGTCACGCTGCTACAATGCGGGTTGGCGGACTTCAAGTGTCCTCGAAATAATATTTCTCAGACATACAGGTTTCCTCATGATGTTTTCCTTCACCACCGAGCATATGGTAAATTCAACAATAAAATTGCTATCAACAAAATTTTAGTAGACCCCAGGGATCAAACCCGGATCACTCGCGCGCTATGTTATTGAAGCGAACGCTCTGTCTACTAAGCTACCATGGCTCTTATATACTTTTATATTATACTTACAATCGCATTGTTGTCTGTTGTTATAACATCCAGATTAGTAACTTGAATGTTATTTCCATTTAAAAGACAAATCAATTCATACATATTCCAGGAACTGCAAAATAAATAGTCTGAACACAGTGATTGTAGCAAGGTTTATTCAAATATTAAAAATATTTCTAATATTTATCACTTTTTGTATAGTTTCTACATTTAAGCTACATATAATTACTGATGTGCGTTTATAAAGTATAAGCACTGACGACTATCACCCACAGGGGTAGCAAAGACGGATTTCCATTTGAAACGACTCGGTGAGGCCGAACGGCTTTCCGCAATCCGCTTTCTGTCTCTACGGAAGATAGAACGTGACGAATAACGTGCCCCGTCGGCGTGTCTTGTTTCCTAAAATAAGTTTCTAAGGTGCAAAATGTCTAGTACGAATGATCGCCAATCCGCTGGCCACCCATGGCTATTATGAAAAATCCTCCACATCGAAGTTACTTCTTATCCACTAGGAATAAATAGTCCAGTATTTCCAGAACTTTTTCCGTAAGCAATTGTTGTCAAGAGTGAGAGCGCCAAATATCAATTATATTAAATTCTGTCCACTGAAATTTAAAGTTAAACTTGAAGCATTTGCACCACTGCTAACCTACTAAGTGAAAGAAAGGAAGACAGAAAGAAGACAAGCAGCAGCTTTTTCTGTTGCTCAAATGGCCCAGCTTGACCGAGGTATAAGCACGGCCTCGCAAAATACAGGCGTGAAACAGAGGCCTTGTGCTTCTGCGTTTTGTTTGTTGAGTGAGGTAACCGGAGGCCTACTACCTCTACTAGTTTTTGTGCATTTGGATGAAAGGCGTGAAATAAATCGTTGTCATCTGTCTGTCTGTCTATGTAGCCTTTAGAAAAAATAACTAAATTCACCTGATATTCGTTGAGTTTCCCCTTACGATTGTCAGATCTGTGGATGGGATTCCTTGAACTATATGTGTAAGAGCGAGGGAAAACTCCTTCGGAAGTGACGTAAGAGTTTCCGATGCTATATCTTGTATATTAAAGAAACCTGAACATAAACAAAGCCAGGTAGACATGAACAATATTTTTATTTTCATTGTATTCAATTAAAAATAATAAGACTTTACACAAATGTTGACAGTACTTTCTACGGTCCGATATAACGAAGGCATCGAACAGTTCTAAGTTTTCCTCAAACATTACGTTTCTAGAGTACAATGCATAGATCAAACAATGTATGGATTTTACACATTCTGTTGCTTCAAATACCTTTCGCATCAAGAAAAAACGGCGTGAGCTTAGTTTACCGTATTAATAGGGGAATTGTGTATATTTTTAACAGCTTTAGGAATTCGTACCAAACATAGGAACCTGACTATATAGGATAATTTCACGTAATCGCCACGCATGGCGATTGTAGTTCTGGTACCCTCGCCCTGGAGACACTGCTCTTCATCACTAATCTCTATGATTTGTTTTCATCATTGTTGTATGTATTTTTCACCATCAGTCGATCGTCAGAGCCTTATTGGTTTATGCCCCCTTACTCCACCATTCGTTAATTCATTCTCTTTATGCTTAACTAATCTATGACATATTACAATGTCAGTCAAATTTAGACAGGCTACTTAGTCTTCACCTACTGTGTCCGTAATGATTCGCTATTTAATATTTAAGCAAGTGTCCATCATAGAAAAGGTCTAAGGTACGTATAAAGGAGTTTTCGTTTTATGTAAACTATTCTATAGGCAGTTCAGTAAATGTAATCTTAAGGTAAATATTTATAATTTATTATTCTCTGTAATTAAAATATGACTTTAGTAACAATATGTAAAATTAAATTCATTTGATTTCCTGCAGGGTATGGAATTATTAAATCAATTTAATGTCTTCTTCATATTCAGCTTATAAATACCCACTGCTGACAATGGACATTAACTAATTGTAATTTAAAAAAATGGTTAAACTTAGCAGTGCCGTGATTGGTCGGCTAGTCTCTAACACTTCTTCGACAGAACTTTCTTCTACAAAATGAATGACTAAAATATTTAAAATTTAAGTGATAAAATTAACTGTATATATACATATATATATATATCTTATTTGATTGCTATTCAGAGAACTTAGGCACAAATTGAGAATTTCCAATTCAAATATGCTTAGAGTTGAAACGTTATACCGTTGGTGCAACGGCGTGAAGTCTATGTGTAGTTGGAGAAATTACTGGCCCCAACGTTTGGGGCAACATTAGCAGCTATGTCGGTTCGGGCCAACATTAGCAGCTTGTCGGTTTTTTTAAGAAAATATCATAGGAAATGGTGCCAACGTTTTGTGCAGCCTACACAAGCGCGCTGATATTCAGCGACAGCCTCCATTGTGAAACGTACATGAGCTTGCTCGCTCTAAAATGACAAGTTATTTAATAAAGATAGAGAGTTTTTGGAATTGTTACAGGCAGTAAAGATTTTGTAATACAAACATGTACATTTGTTACATGTTAACGCTGCCTCTGTTTGGAGCTCACTGGCGTTGGGTCCAGTATAAACAACGCAAATGGTTTTAGCTGCTATTATCCAACTAGTGTGTCCTCAGGGGAGATCGCGCGGTGGGGATAATCAATTATTGCGATATACGAAATTTAATTCAAGCTGGCGGTGGTTTTTCGTAATATAAACGAACCAGAGGCTGGTAAGTGGAATATAAACTTACCTGCGCATCCTTTCCTGGCACTCGTAGAACAAAGGTAGTTTCCAATCCTGATTCCACCCCGTTGTTTCATGATTTCACACGTGGGGGAGGCACAAAGAGCAATGTATTCAGCGGAAGAGTCGAGAGCTCCGCTTTGTGTTTACGTTAGCCCACACCCACGCGCGTTAGAAATCCGTTGCGTTATGTGTGGTAGGCCTGAGAGTAGGCATCAGCCAAGAAACGTAGATACGTTCACACAATTCCCGCTGATGTTTAGTTATAAGACACAATAAACACACACCTTGGCTCGCATTGTATCTGTCCCTTCCTTCCTTTTATCTTAACGCGCATAATTTTTGTGAAAGAGAGGAACAGACATTTTTTTGATGGTAAGTATAAGAACGTTACAGAATCTTATACTGGCTACCTTTACCCATCAAACCGGAAAACAACTGTACGATACGAATATAGAGCGGAGGACATTATCTAGGTCCTTAGCTACAACATATCATAAAAATATTTCTTTTCTACTTTAATTATTTTTTTAATTTAAATTCCATTAATTTATGTTTTTATCTAACAAAGGCGAACAGCCGTAGTGTTCGCCATAATACAATGTTACGACTTCAAGCATTATATCTATATCTCATTATATATTAACAGATAGATAATATCATCTTGCTATTATGTAGGTGGCTAGTATTCGCCTTATTGTTAGTGTACTATGTACTACATTAAGCAATATATTGATTGGGCATTGTTCTTTCACGAGGGGTTTCAACATGTGATTAATCCGTGATCCGAGACAGAAATACACAATAGTATCCACTACTGGGCCTCCTTCTCAAATATCTAAGAGGTTTTTGGAGCCGGGAAGGGCCCACCACGCTGCTCCAGTACGGGTTGGCGGACTTCACATATCTTCGAAATACCTTATACTTTTTTTTTCAGACATGCCGGTATCCTCTAGATGTTATCCTTTAACGCCAAGCACGTGGTAAATACAGCACTTACAAATTGTTATTACCAATTCTAGTGGTGCCGGCACCGGGGATTGAACCCAGGTCCTTGCGCTCTATAAAATTAAAGTGAGCGCCTTGACCAATAGGCTGCCACGGCTCTTTTAGTTTTTTTTAGTATATTTCATATGTATTACAGATCTATCCGTGCGAAGGAGAATGGGGTAACGCTAGCATGTAATAAAGGAAATATGAATCTTGTCTTATCTTTTTCTGTCTTCTGCTTTAACAGTCTGTATAAGTCCACTGCTGGACCAAGGCCTCTCAATGAAAGCACCGATAGAAGTTGGCTTGACATTAATGGAAGATTTTTCCAATGCTCACCCCAGGGGGCAAGTGAGTGGGGCCCTCGCACTACAGATGCTGCTGCTGGATTTTCCGCCATCATTCGATCGCCATATTCTCTCTTAAACCCATGAGTAAAATCTTAACTTTTTTTTTATTAGTTATTTCACTACTTCTAAATCACAGAAAATGTTAACAACATTACAAATAAAAGTCGAAGGTGTGAGTGTTCACATCTTCGACTTTTCTTTCTTCCATTCACATATAAAGGGATCAAGCATTATTATTTAATATACAGAAATCATTTGTAGTTATAGCTATTGGCTTTAAGGTACTCCAATACATCTTTTAAATTATTCAATTATACTTCAACTAATATTGAAAAACGTGAAAGTTACTGTGCACTTAGCACTATATCATTTCTAAAGAATTAAACGAATTTAAGTTACAATTTTCCGTGACTTTACTGCTTTTAAGATAATATCTAGTTCATGATTTTCCAAGAGAAAATTTTAAATCACGTAAGCATAACTGCAGGCAGTCGCTATATGTTTAAATCGGAGGATTGATTGTATGCACTGACCATCGAGAATGCTGTAATCAAATTCTATTATTATATAGTAGCTCTATTCTCACTATGTAACTATTCAATACTGGCACTGGTAACATTAGTATGTACGTTCCGGCACATACTATGTCTAATAATAAACAAGTTGAAATGTAATAAGTTACACTTTTATCTCTATAAGCTATAATAATTACGTCCGTTAAAAATAAACAATTTTAAATTCAGGTACATAATTCTATTATTTATATACAAAATGACTTTAACTCATGCCGAAGGACTGAATTTCTTATTCACCATAATTTATACAGAGTGCTAAAGAGTTTATTTATATACCCGTCCTATTGGAAGAATTACACTAGAAGGATTAGGCTAAATGGTTGGCGACCGCATCAAGACTTTAAGCGCGGCTAGCCGTCACCTGTCTAGATAATTTAGTTTTTACTGGCCCTAAAAGCCTAAACGGGCCTCCCAAACGGATTCCCTTCTTGTCGAGGAGGGGGACTTAGTAACCGTGGCTTGGTCACCAAAAATAACCTATATGGTCGGCCTTACATTGCAGGGCGGGCAGGCCGTAGTGTACGCTCCGTGAGAGCTCGAGGAGCCCACTTAGAATCGTGTTGGTGGACTGTGGGGTGAGGATTGGCGTCGTTGCTTTGCACCGCTGCTCTCCGCAGCAGAGTTGCAGTCGCGTAGGAAGAGGAGTTTTGGTAATGTGATACGCCATTCTCCCTGTCTTCCATGTGCCGCCACTCCGCCGATGTGACAGTGTTGGGGGCAAAGGAATATCGGTATTAGGATGCGCCGTTATCCCTACCCTCCGCGACCTTAATATAGTCGGCGGTGAAGCCTAAGATTAATGTTCAGCCAGCGATAATAATCGTACATGAGTTTCTTAAGACACTCTCCCCATAGAGATTCAAATTCGGGTCTTCTTAAAAAATCATTATTTGTGGTTCATGCTACAGATTCAAGAATTTAAGTAACCTTATAGCTGATGCATATATAAAGGCTTCCAAGAAACCAATGTCTCGGTTTGAAAAACTAACGATAATGTTGATAAACTTAAAAATAACTTACATAAAAGTTAAACGCAATATGATAAATAAAATAAGTATATATACTTTTTTTTGTATAATATTCTAAAACATGTAATAATTATGATACTGAGACATACGGTTTAAAATTAAATATTTAATAATCTTTTAGTAATAGCTCTAAACATTTTTTAAATAAAACAAAAACTCCTATCATGATGGGAAACAGAATTCGCATTCTTTGCGCGTTTCTGTGATCGCCCCTAGGGCAACCGCAGACAAAGTGCGGTGGCGTAGACGAGGGCAACCGCTGGAATTACAGAACATAAATTGATAATATTTGTTCATCATGTTCAGTAAATTACTAAATATATTAATAGAAAAAGATTCTGTAGCTTAAGATATATGATATCAATTATTCAGATAATACTAGTATATGTTGAATTTTAATTACAGTATAAGTTAACAAGCAGCTACTTAAAGCTGCTTGTTAATGTTCCACAGCTTAGCAAAGCACTACTCTCTACTTTTAAGATGTTTTGAATGCATGTTTTTCCAGTTTAATAAAACTATCATTTTAAATGACAAGCAATTCGGCTTTACAAAAGGAAGATCCATGACGAATGCATGGTGTAAAGTTACAAATTTTAGAGGCATGGGGCATACCATGACACTGTCGGTATCTTCGGTGACCTCCCAAATGCATTTGATTGTGTGGATCATAAAATGTTAATTTATAGACTATACAACACTGTGTGTTTTCATCTGTATGTATGGTAAAAATGGGTGTCCCACAGGGATCGACATTTGGCCTTTTTTGTTCTTGGTCTTCCCTTTGTGGTATTAAAAAAAAATCTGAGATATTTTTATTACTTATTTTAAGTTAAAAGTACTCCACACTGATGTTTACAGTTTACACTAAGTCACCACAGAATGCTGTAATTAATTTACAAATGTTCATTCATATTCCGAAAGTTAGAACGTATTTCTCGTAAATTCTATTGATTTCTAATTCCAGTGATACATACTGATGAACTAGCTTCATAATTAACATCAGTATTTTCACCTCATTTTCACCTTTAAGTATAAGTATAAGATAACACAGGGCGAACTTAATGCCTGTAGTCATTATCCGTCAGTCAGTATCATCCATGGCGTGGTGAGATACAGGATCAGGTGCATCAATTAACAGTATGATGACTTATGACTTAGGAAAAATTATTAAACAAACCGAACACAGACAAAAAAAAATATTAGTATGAATTGATATATCTTTAATCTAGATCTGTAATTTTTATGAGCTGGTAAATGTCCACCGTGCAACAAATTGGTCTCGAAATCCTTTAAAAGTTTCACAAAATTCATTCAAAAATGAGTTTTTGGAAACCTATGATTGATATGCATCGTTGGCCTGGACACTAAGACCTCTATCGCGGTCCGTCGGCTCATCACCTGCCACGTTGTTCCAAACAAGCTCTAGTGAAAAGTGAGTTGAAAGGACTAAAATTTCTAGTTAACTCACCACCCCAGTATGGGAAATACGGTCATGAGAGCTTCTTCTTTTAATTCTTCTATTTTGTCTTTTATTGACACTGCTCTCGTGTTTATGATAATTCATTTCTGTTTTTTTTTTGTGTATCGTTACAAATCCAAGTTTATAACTATTGAGGCTATGATTACATAGCTATAATTAAAGAGTGCGCTCTGATCACTAAGCTGCCACTGCCACCAAGTACCAAAAAAATATTTTTTCGAAAACGTGTGAAGTCCGTCGACCCGCACTGAAGCAGTGTGGTGTAAACTTTCTGCCTCTACACTCTCTCAAAAAATACTTGAGAGGAGACCTTTAGCCAACTGTATTTTAAAGGCGTTATAAACTGCGCCACCACCTTTCTTGACGCACGTGTCATAAAAGTCTATAAACTATTGCATTCCACAGAGAGCAAACCCACAAGGCTCACAGGCTATATTGTATCTCCGTGAGAGGCGCAAAATGAAAAACCATAATCTCCGTCATCTCTGCCTATTCTTTTGATAGAAGTAAGCGCTTTCAATTAACATAAAATCATATAACATAAGCTTAGATTAATGTATAACAAGACCATGTGTAACCGATTATATTTACACGTAAACATACTAATAAACTTAGTTAACAGAGATAATGCGCCTAATGAAATTAATCAAATTCGATGAATGCTTTAATTACGTACCTAACGAGACAGCCATTATTATAACGTCCATTACCCGAGAAAATTAACAGATCATTAACGAAATGATTGCGTCATTAAGATACGAGAGACACTTTACATCCTGTTATATCTGACTTAATGGTATAATAATACTTTTAATAATTAAACATCGAATTCATTAAACATATTTCAGTGATTCTTAATTGTTGAAGAAAATATTTACTCTACTGCAGGACATATGCCTTTACCATGAAGAGGATTTTCCATAATCGCCACGTTCTGCAAGCAGATTGGCGATCGCATCCCGGCGACAAAACTCGCCCTCTTTCTCTCGGAGAAGAGAAAAATTAGTTATTGTGGCTCGTGTGGCTACGCTGAGTCGTGCTAAGTGAAGATCCGTCGTCTATGCCTACCCCTATGGGTGACAGGCTTGTCCAGCTTTCGCCTGATTAATGGATATAAAAATCACAAACTAATTTTTATTTGTTTAGTAACTAGCAGTGCTACGCGGTTTCACCAGCGTCAAATTTTTAGAGTTAGTTAAAACATGGCTTTACAAGATGAGTATATGATTAAGGTTTATAGTTACTACTCCGCTCCTATGTATAACATCTTATTTTATGCAATCACTAGCGAATGTAACAAGATTTTTACTATAAAAGTGGATACAAGTCGTAAAAAAGCATTTTTTAGTGAAGAACGAATAGAGAAAGCTGTATGACATTTATGGCAAAAGGTCACCTACAGCTAAATGTAAAATTCCATCAATATATATGTACAAATATACTCAAAAAAGATTAAGAAAGTTTAGTATTTAAGCATTAAAAATTATTAAAATTAAACTTTCTACAAATAAAACTAAAGCCACATGGAATGTAATCAAATTAAAAACTGGCAGACTTAATACCAAAAAGGAAGAGACTGCATTAAAATTCAATGGAAGTATTGTGAATGATAAATATGAAGTGGCAACAGTCAATTCTCATTATGGTTCTCGCTGAGGTTCTTTTTAAACATATTATCTATACGGATATATAAGAAAACCTATGGGGCCTATCGAAATATACAATTGATATAATTATAACTGATATAGCTTTAACACATGAAATTGGCGTTTTGTCGAACTGGCCACTTTGATATCAATTAATCTGGCGTTTGGTTAGGAATTCCTAATTCAAATGTATTTCAAATTTAGGCCTGTGTATTCGTGTTTCGAATTTAGTGATTCATTTGTTTTCGCGCCATTTGTTTTTTCTTTGACATCCTTCTGTTAACAAAAAGGAAAACTTTATTTACGAATATGAGTTCCTCCGTGGCACCAGCGCTGCAGAGCCGTTGTTGGGCACTTACGGACTGCTACTTTACTTTACTTTACCAGCGCTGCAGAAACAGCTCAAAGGATTAATTATGTGTATGGGGAAGCTTTTGGAACAAATGCTTATTCATTAAAATGTAAATAATATTTTAAATGACAATGCTTTACAAAGGGAAGATCAATGACGAACGCAAGTATTAAACTAGTTTCGGCTTGGAAAAAAACAGACCTCTCCTTCTCTGTGAAGGTCAAGTTTCGCAAACCGGTGTAGATTTTGACGTTCATAAGAGCTCCAATTAAGCCTTAATTAAATAAAAAAGTTTTAAATTTGGCGTCTGACGCTGACTATGGGTCATAGCGTGATGTTATATAACCTCTAACCTTTCTAAAAGGGGCTAACTAATGCAAAAAAAACTCCTGAGATTAGTGCGTTCTAACTTGGAAACTCCATTTGCTTTATAATATTAATAAGGATATTATAATTATTATTGATTTTATTTCGCCTTTCGCCATAATTTCTAGCAACTTTCGGGATTAGTATTTCTCTGCGTCTCAGATATACTAAGCAATATTTTGTAACAAAAATAAAGGTACCGGCTTTCATATTGAAAGAAAGAAAGAAATATTTTGAAGCTTCGTCGGTCACGGAGGCTTTAATCCAATTGTGTCGTACGACGACTACGAATCGGTCGTAGATATTTTGTACGTTTTATTAAAATTATATTTTTTTTCTCTTTTGAGCTACGGATTAAAAGGATACAATGCTGCGAAGATTATTAACCTGGCCAATAATATTTCTATTATTTCTCAGACATGCAGGTTTCTTCGAAATATTTTTTCAAAGATACCTCTTGCCGCCGAGCAGCGACATGCGGTATCTTTGAATGCTGCGGTATTAAAGTCTTGAAACTAAATTTACTAATGGTCGGTATTTATAAGAGAGGCAAATCGAATAATGACACATTTTTTGAACATCTAGAGACACATTTGTATTTAAATTGCTAAACAAAAGAAGAAAAAAACCTTAATTCCAGTAGGTGACATAAATATCAATACATTGATACAAAGTAGTGGGGTAACATACTTGCTGAAAAACTATGTACTGAGTCTGTAGGTAAATGAATTTTTAAATTTTGAATACCGGCGTGAAGTTGAGGTATCTTGTGCTTCTGCGTTTCGTTCAGTGAGTGAGGTAACCGGAGGCCCACATCCCCTCACTATTCCTCTCCTCTTCCCTCCCATCTCCCAAATATCCTTAAAGACCGGCAACGCACCTGCATCATCTATGGTGTTGCAGATGTATGTGGGCGACGGTAATCACTTACCATCAGGTGTACCGGTTGCTCGTTTGCCGTATTCTCCATAAAAAAAAATGAACCAACAAGAATGAAGGCATGTCTTGACCACATTAAAAATTTAAAACTGCGCCTATAGGGTAACATCCGAAGAATGTTTTGTTATCGGTATGTAAACATCCCACCATACCGATAACAGATTTATGTTTTAACATAAAACGTCACACGCCACGCAGGCGCATTGAATACCAGCCCTGTTGCTCAACTGCTACATTAAGCTGAATGCGGTCTGTTTTCTTAATGCGCCACGGCTCACATGACAATACAAATTTTTAATTCAATCTTATTATTCATTCCATGTAATTTTTATATTTTATTTTCTCGTTAAAAACTCTTGTTCGCTCTGTTTTTATTTTTTTATTAATCTTGGCATTCGTTTGTGTAGATTGCTTGATATATACATATGATTTTTTTCTTTTTATTTTTTATGTACTTATAACAACTATAAATGTATGTCTGTGGCGTAATTGTGCAATAAATGTTCTTTCTTTCTTTAAAAAGGTAACCTTTTCTGGAAATTATTATCAACGAATACCCCTGTAATATGGGACATTTACTTTCACCAATTACGTAAAAAACGACAGATCGCACATTTCAAAAATATTAAGTAAAAAAAAACAACCATTGGGAAAGAAAGGTTCTCGGCCAACCTCGTACAGTGTAGGGCAACCTTCACAAGATAGTGTGACAACCTGCATGATATTGCGGAAGACCGATGAAAGCAAATTGCAAAGAACCATGCTTTGTTGCAGTCTTTGGGGGAGACTTAAGTTCAGCAGTGGACTTGTGATAGGCTGGAAGGATGATGAATCAGTATAAAAAATAAATGTATAATAACTAAATCCCATCATAAAAACTATGAGATAGGCCTAATTCTATAAGCATATCACCAATAAAGCTGACTGCATTTCCATGTTGAATGATTATACTTTACCTAGTTATATTAAAATAGACGTTATGTTTTTAATAAAGCCATTAACTTCAACAAATAACTTACTATTCGGATAATAACTTGATGAAGGAAGAACTGAATTTTATTAATGCGCCATATATAAAATAAGGGTGATAAATAAACCATATTACTCTTGCAAAGTTACGATTACTTCAGAAACCACACTATATCGAAAAACGCAGCATGTTCAAACCACAAACCAGATAGCCAAATGAAAATAGTAGTGAGAGAGGTCCCAAGCCGTATCTAAATGAGCTTCTCGATCGACGAAAGCTTTTAAGAGATGAGATCAGACACCTTGTACATCAACTATCGTTACACGTTTCAGCGGACGTGAAGGTGTTTCCAAATGTGATCAATGGAACACGGAACATTTTTAGGTTATATCGAATAATAAATTCTTATTCGAAATTAATAATTATGCAACTCAAATAGAACGTTTTATTATTTTAAACACTTAAATCATATTTAAAAAAATAGGTGGCCAAGAGGAGTCTTTTATTCCTTTCAATATAACTTATTTGGGTCTACGTGACAGGTGGTGAGCATGTCGCCGTGTTAGTGTAAAAGTAAGAAAAGTAGCAGCCTGTAAGTGCCTACTGTTGGGCAAAGGTCTTCTTCTCAATTATCTGAGAAGGTTTTGGACCCGGGAAGAGTCCGATACGCAGCTCCAGTGTGGGTTGGCCGGCTTCACATGTCCTCGAAATAATATTTTTATTATTTCGAGGACAAGCAGGTTTGCTCAAGATGTTTTCCTTCACCACCGAGCACGTGTTAAGTGCAGCATTTAAAATTGATATTACCAATTTTATTGGTGTCGGCTCGAGAATCGAACCCAGGTCACTCGGGCTCTATGAATAAAGGCTTCCCGTCTTAGTGTGCAACGATACAAATCCTACGTAAGTCAGGACTCAGTGGTACAAAAATAGCAACAGTATATACAGCAGATCAGATAGTCTGTTTTACTTCTGTTTGTTGTGTCTCTTGTTATTTAATATAATAAATGTGAAAATTTGTATGTTTGTCGTTGAATCACTCTTAGATGACTGAACCTATCTACCCGAGATAGGTGTATGATCTAGGTTACTTTATATCTTCAGTTTTTACTATTTTTTTTTGACTTACTACTCAGTTTTTTTTGGCATTATGATAAGCGATACGTTCTTCAAAAGCAACAAGTATTAAGCTGCGGACGTTACAGCATAAATATGATTAAATGCATTCTTGGCGGAGGCCCCGCGGCAATAGTTATCGTAGCTGTCTTTATTAAAATTATATCAATTTTCTTTTTAAATTTGCATAATACAAATAACAAAAAAATTGTAAAATTTCCATAAATATATTTTCTTTATACAACTTATTGATTACTATGTGATTTTATGAACATAATGTATTTTTGTCTCATCAAATCAGATTAAAGACCTTACATTTTTTTGTCATAGGGAATAAAATGACTTTAAAGACTTAAAAAAATTGTACCAAAATATTATTACCATAAGCGATTTACCGTCTTCAACCCCTGACTCAAGTAGGGACGGCTGTCGTTACGAACTTAAACATCCAATGATTTGGTTCCTTTCACCTGAGTATGAGTAAAGATTAAGATCAAAAACTATGTAAGCCACTCGAACCGTTCAAATATATTTAATTTATTTTAGTTTTTGATATGTTAGTCTACTCCTGCTAGTTACTAGTCTAGTTACTCCGTTAGTCGCCTCTTACGCCGCTCACAAGAAGAAAGGTGATTCTTACGCCGCTGATATTTGGCTTAAGAACTACGATTTCCTCTATTGCGTAAATATTCATAACTTATTGGTTGTGCATTTTTTTACAATAGTCTCTATAACCATTGCTTGTCTCTGTGGATGCCGAGGTGTGAATGTTTTTTTTTTTCATTATGTTGTTATTTAACATTTCTGCCTTGTTAGGGCGAGATCTTACCTTTGGATGATTCCATCTTCGTAGTCTTAAGTTGTCACGTCTGTTCCACTTATTCTAACCCTCCTGATTTAGGGACAGTAATTAACACGAATCACGCGCGGCGTGGGACGGCGTACGTATGAACCACGCGATGACACTAATGCCCTTTTGACATCTCGACAAGTATGGCGCCCGCGCACCCCGTCCGCAAACATTCTGACGTCACGCTTTGGCGTGTACATCTTGGGGGAGGGGAGCCCTCACCCTTGTGCTGATTCTATAGGGAAACGGGCAATCTTCTGCACTGGTCTCCGCAGTGTTCCATGAGCAGTTTCTAGATCCACTACACGGATCACTCCATCCTTTCCCGGGAGAGCGCTGATGATTCTTCCAAGCCTCCATTGAAGAGGCGGCAGGTTGTCTTCTTGGATGAGTACGATCTCGCCTAATTGAGGAGGGGTGCAAGAGGAAAGCCATTTGGATCGGGTTTGAAGGGTATGGAGGTAGGATTGTGTCCACAGCTTCCAAAAGCGCTGAGATATGGCCTGTATGAGCTGAAATCTTTTAAGAGCGGATAATGGTCTATCATCAAAGGAATGTTCCGGTAGTGCTGTAAGCGGACGACCGACAATAAAGTGTCCGGCGGTGAGAGGTTCAAAGTCCGATGGGTCGGAGGAGAGAGGGCAAAGAGGTCTTGAGTTGAGCACAGCTTCGACTCGCGCTAAAAGTGTTGAAAATTCCTCGAAAGTCAGGTGTTGCTCACCCATAACCCGATACAGTAACTGTTTGGTAGATTTAACGGCAATCTCATGGATACCTCCAAACCACGGCCCCGTGGGTGGATTTAACCACCATGTTATGTGCTGAGTAGCAAGTTTGCGCGTTATGAGATCATTGTTTGACGCAAGGAAACTCTGAATTTCCATGAGCTGGTTCCTAGCGCCTACGTAATTGGTGCCACAATCTGAGCGAACGAGAGTCGGAGCCGAACGACGAGAAACAAACCGTTGCAATGCCGCAAAAAATGCTTCTGTGCTGAGTGATGACACTGGTTCTAAGTGTACCGCCTTCGTAGATAAACATACGAATATACAAAAGTATGCTTTTAATAACTTAGCGTTACGCAATGTGCTGGATTTAACCATAAAAGGGCTTGCAAAGTCAGTTGACACTTGACTGAAAACAGGCTGTGGTGTGACCCTGTCAGCTGGTAAGTCAGCCATAACTGGGGCCTTGGGCTGAGCTCGGCATCTAAAGCATCGTATACCTGATGACGCGACGTGCTGATAGTATCCAAAACTGTTGTCGTAATATAGCGTGTAGAGTGTCTGAGCCAGGATGGCAATGTATTTCGTGGTAGTGGTCGATGAGTAGGTCCACGAGTGGGCTAGAGCTGGGGAGAATGAGCTGATGTTGTGCCTCATATCTGAGCGGGGCATGCGTTAGACGACCTCCGACCCTCAGAAGGTTATCTTTCAAAAAAGGTGAGAGACGTTGAAGTCTCACGGTGCACTTTTCGTTTGCCTGAAGGCGCTGAATATCTTGAGCAAACACGTTTTGTTGGACGCAGCGGATCCAGAAAAGTAAAGCTTCCTTTCGTTCAGTGGCAGTCAAGGGACCAGACCGACGGTCAATTGAGATCACTCGACAATTAAATGTGAAACGTCTTATGCAAGCAGTTACCCCCTACAAGCTTGTCAAGAGAGCTGAAGCGTGTGAGCAAGTCGACGTCGAGGTCAGGAACTGCAATGTGAGCTGAAGCCTTCTTAGGCTTGAGACCTGGCAGGACATGGTGACCTAGAGCTGGAGGCATAGTTGGCCAAGTGTCTGGAGCTTCCTTAAGCCAAGAAGGAGACCACCATAGGTTATGGGTGGCTAATGTTTGAGCTGACATCCCTCTGCTGGCACAATCCGCAGAGTTGAGAGCTGACGGTACGTGCCTCCATGTGCAATTGGACCCCGTGGATATTATCTTTGTCACTCGATTAGCTTCGAAGACTTGAAGTCGATGTGGGGACGTATTAAGCCAGGCTAATACTATAGTGCTGTCTGACCAGCACACCTGGTGTTGTATTTTTATATGAGCCGATAAGAGAGTTGAGACCTTGGTCATGAGCTGAGATAATAGTAATGCTGCAGAGAGTTCTAGTTTAGGGATTGAGAGACGAGTTTTAATGGGAGCGACTTTTGATTTGGCCAATACCAGATGGACATTAACGTGCCCATAAATATCAACCTCGTGAAGGTAAACAACAGAAGCGTAGCCAGCTTCAGACGCATCGGCAAATCCGTGCAGGTTGTAAGTAGACGTGCGGCTTTGTGAACAAATTCGTCGGGGTAGGCGAAGAGTTGAGAGCTGAGGGAGATCCTCTGCAATAGATGTCCACTCCGTTTGAATCTCATCGGGAGGCTGTTCATCCCATGACAGATTCAAGAGCCACATCTTTTGAAGGAGAAGTTTTGCGCGGAATATGACTGGCGTCACCCAGCCGTTGGGATCATACAGTGAAGCAACTGTGCTGAGAATGGATCTCTTAGTGGCTTTAGCTAAGGTAGTCAGAGTGACACGGTAGGCGAATTCATCGGTCTGGGGGATCCACTCCATACCCAAAACCTTAATGGGGCTTAAATCTGGGCTGCTGTCAAAATCCTTAGGCATGCTACACTGGTCATCTGGGAATCGTTCCAGAAGCTCGGGCGAGTTTGAGGTCCATTTAGACAACTGGAAACCTCCTAGAGCCAGCAATTCAATTAATTCAGTTTGCAGCGCTTGAGCGCTTTCCACGGAGACGTCTCCGGTGAGAATATCATCAACAAAGATGGACTTGCGTAGTACTTCGGCAGCTCTAGGATATCGATATCCGTCGTCTTTAGCAAGTTGAAGGAGCGTACGTATAGCGTGATAAGGGCTGGAACAAAGGCCGTAGGTGACTGTGTTGAGAGCGTAGGTGAGCAGAGGTTCGTTTGGTGATGAACGCCATAATATGAGCTGAAAACGTCTGTGGTCTGGATGCACCATCACATTCCTAAACATCATTCGAATGTCAGTGCTGAACACGACAGTATGGGTTCGAAACGTCATAATGAGGTCAATTATATCCTGTTGGAGAGGGGGCCCTGTATGAAGACAATCATTTACGCTCACTCCGTTAGAGCTCTTGCAACTACCATCGAAAACAGTACGTAGCTTCTCTGAACCTGACTTAAGTATACCAAAATGAGGAATATAAAAATGATCCTTATTCGCAAAGGTGCTAGGGTGACACAAAGACATGTGAACTAACTTGAGATAATCCGTCATGAAGTCAATGTACTTTGAGCCGAAGATTGGATTTGCCTGTAACTTCTTCTCCAGATTAAGAAATCTACGTAGCGCAATTGCATGAGTGTCACCTAATTTAGGTGCATTGCTAAGGAAGGGCAGAACAACCATATATCGACCTGAAGGGTCACGAGTTGTTGTATTACAAAAGATTTCCTCACACTGGTCCTGTAAGGTATCAGTAGTTACGGTAGGTTTAAGCTCCTCAGCCTCCCAAAACCTCTCAATTGCCTTATGAATGTCTTGAGTTGACATATCTGTGTGTGAGTTAATGATATGAGCTGAGTTTACCTGCATTGCATGTGTTGTGTGCAAGTCATTAATTGGTCCTATTAACGCGAAATCGAATATCGTGCCGAAGGCAATAGGCCTGCCCGGGCCCAGGAAAACCTTAGTCCCATCCAAAACCTGGCCAAGGATGTCACAGCCGATTAAAATGTCTATTGGAGCAGGTATGATCTGCTAGTGGTATTCCTGGTTGACCTGAAGTCTGACTTACATCTGGCATTTTATCTAATGGCAAATATCCAGTTACTTGCTTTAAAATATGAGCTGTAGCCGTGATCGTAGGCGTGGTGCTATGTGTTGGGCGAAATACAATTTTTACTGATGCTTTTGAGTGTTGTATGTGCTGATTCCCGATCCCTCCGATATTCAATGTTGTACGTTGTAGCGGTAATTGTAACGTGTTAGCTTTGCGCTGAGTTATAAGTGTTAACATACTACCACAATCAAGTAAAGCACGTGCCTTATGAAAGTTACCATATATATCTGATACTTCAAGTGATACTGTTGGTAGTAAAATGGGAGTGTTGACTTCTGATTGAGCTGAATCACTTACGACTTGAGCTGAAAGAGGTTGTAATGCTTCACTAGGTCTTGAAACCGTAGTAATCGAGGCGTGTGTTTGTGTGTGTGAGAGCTGAGCGTGTTCGTATTCGGGGTGTTCAGTGATCGCCGGTAGTCATTGCGGCGGACGCTTATTACTATATGGGCAGGTGTCTTGTGGTGTGGGTGGTGGAGGCAACAGAGCGGCGTGTGATGATCTGAATTGAGTTGTTTGCGCTGGGCGCTGTCCGGTTTGCTCTCTCATTGGAGGAGGTATAAAGTGTGCTGATGACTGTATAGGTGATGAAGTGTCATGTCTATGTAGTGAAGTGTGATGATTGCGGCTACTGCATTCTTTACAACGACCAGATGATTTGCATTCATTTTCATAATGTGGCCCCAGGCAGCGTTTGCAACGATTGCGCGCATGAATGAAATCCCACCGACTTTGAATGGGCTGGTTATTGTAATCTGGGCAGGCGACTAGTCTGTGACCTTTGGTGACACACCAGGGGCAATAGTAATTATTCGCAATAGTCGGCGGTGATTCTGTAGTGTGTGTTGAGTAGACGTGGCGATACTGTGTTGTGTGTTGTGATGTGCTGGGCTGGCGAGTATTATGTGGACGAGCTGATTGAGATTGATTATAATATTGCTGACTAGGCTGTTGTGGGCCGCGCGTTTGGTGCTGGCAAGGTACCCACTTACGTGCTGCACTAGGCAGTGGTAAGGGCTGAGTATGCGGAAGGCTGGATTTTTCTGTTTCGGCACACCGCGCGTGCTCTTCCAAAAATGTTATTAGATCGTTGAGTGTGGGCAGATTGTCAGTAGAACCGTGACTACGCTCGAATAGTGTGCGAAGTTCGCCTTTGAGCTTACGTACCACAATAGACACAAATACGTAGTCACAGTCCTCTATGGGAAGATCTAAATTAAGGAGTGCTGACTGTGCTGAAATTAGCGGAGTTAGGAAGAGCTGCCGTATATCCGATCGTGATGTGATTGGTGGAAGTTCCATTATGATATCTATGAACCTATCTATTAAGACGCGCCTGTTCTCGTAGCGCCTGGTTAAGATATCCAGGGCTACTTTATAGTTGTCATTAGTTATTTTTTAGGTGAACTATCATAGTGAGAGCCTCACCAGAAAGGCTAGAAAGCAAATAATGCATTTTAACTGCGTCTGTTAGATTGACCATGTCATCAGTTAAACTTTTAAAAATGGCAATAAAAGAGGGCCAATCTTCTAATTTCGAGCTGAATCTAGGCAATTGTATCTTGGGTAGCACAGACACGGGTGCCGCCTTGGTTTGCGATTGAATGGTGAGCTGAGACGAGGACGGTTGTATATTTTCTTTTGCCACGAGTATACTGATGTAAGCATCACTGGCATTTTCAAAATTTTCAGCATACATAGCCTCAGTTTTGTCGTCCAAGTCTTCATCGTCAATGATGTCGTGGTAGACCTCATCCAGCTTCTTCTTATATTCGTCTACCTTTGTTATGCGAGCGTTGAAATCCGCGACCGTGTATATGGCAAAGTCACCTTTGGAGATTGCATTCGTAATTTCAACGAGTTGAAAAAGTGCCTTGTGGGCCTCTCGAAAAATTGCAGCTTGCGATTTTGTCGGCATTGCAACGCAAAAAACTAGAGGAGGTAGAAAAAAAGGCTAAAACTAAATGTCCGAGAATATGTCTTAATAGTATGGACACCCTACTGAGCATCAACTTTTTTCAAATAAATTGTCGATTAATTAGTTTCATGAAACGCGTGACAATCAAACAGTTATTGCAGTCGGGAAATGATTTACTGTTATGTGAGTACATAGAGAAGTGACGAAAAATTTTTTTTTGAATGTACCCGCCTTTACGAGATATAAACTTTATATTTGGATATTTATAGGCGTAAAACAATGAAAGGGCACAGTACGATGAATAGAATAGTGGATCGTTAATATTTATACAATCCTAGATTAAAAAAAAAAATAAGGGCGTGGGCTGGATAGCGGTGGACTGTATGGATCACTGGTTTAACGGATCGAATGGACCAAATGTTAGGGCGAGATCTTACCTTTGGATGATTCCTTCTTCGTAGTCTTAAGTTGTCACGTCTGTTCCACTTATTCTAACCCTCCTGATTTAGGGGACAGTAATTAACACGAATCACGCGCGGCGTGGGACGGCGTACGTATGAACCACGCGATGACACTAATGCCCTTTTTACATCTCGACCAGTATGGCGCCCGCGCACCCCCGTCCCGCAAACATTCTGACGTCACGCTTTGGCGTGTACATGCCTAATTTATTTAGTATGGAATGAATATTTTTGCAATGATGATTTTTTTATCGATAATAAGAACATTTATTATACTCGTAAATGTTCTTTTCACAGAAATCATGTACGTTGCAAATACTGTGTTACCTACTTTGAGTTGACAGCTGACACGACAAAGCTTTTGAACAAGTGGCCGTGTCACATTTTTCCGTGAAAAATGACTTGCTGTGAAATACTGGACGATGTTCAATTAAGTAATATGAGATGAATCCACTATTAACGGATTTTAGCAAGTTTGATTTTACTTTGTAATCCCGACATTTCGGTTGCTTTACAGCACCGTCCACCTATTTGCTTCCCGTTGTCATAGTGAGCTCCGGCTTGCGTCAGCGTTCTAAATATAAATATTTCTTATTCTCACTTCGTTCATTTATCTACGAAGAATGAGCTCGCAATGAAGCCGAACACAGTTGAGCGCGGTGGCAGCTGTATTACCATACATCGTAGGCCTCGCGGACTCGATTGGCGAGCTTCCGTTAATTGCTTCTTAAAACGAGCTTCCATTAATACTTTAAACAGTCTTCAAGACAGAATGGTCAGTTTTTACCATCGATCAAGTGTAAAATATCTCTAAAAGGGTCTTGTACAGATTGATTCTGAATGTGGTCTCTCTTACAAAGCGCAAACAAAAAGATCGATGTAATCGTGACTGTCAACATATAACCGATGTAAAAGAAAGATTGCACTTACATATTTTAGATCACTGATATTTTAGATGGTATTTACTACATTAGTTGATAAATACAAACCACATGTTCTCGTAAAATGACACCGATTCCATTCAAGTATGATTTGTGCGGCTATTGATATTAAAACACGCTAATTTCAATAGATAGAGGTGCTTAGGACCCTGTAATAAATAAAATTAAATCTAAGTCCAAGCAACGAACTTGTGAACTTACTCTACGTAGATTCTAACCAACAAAGGATGTCAAATACCGAGGTATCCGTGCTTTGCAGTACCCGTGGTGAGGGACCCACCTGACAACGGGTACTAAAAAGCACCGAATTATAAAGTATAATTGAACGCTATTAAACCCCTTCCATTTTTACAAATCGAGAGTGACCTGGGTTCGATCCCCGCTGCCGGCACCACTGAGATTTTTAATAGCAATTTTAAGGGCTGTATTTACCACGTGCTCGATGATGAAGGTAACAATCGTGAGGAAACCTGAACAGAAATTAAAAAAAAAGGAATATTTCGTGAAGTGTGAAGGACGACTACCCGCACTGGAGCAGCGTGGCGGGCCTTTGTCAGCTCTAAAACCCCCTAAGATATTTGAAATGTATGCCTTTCCCTAACAGTGGGCACTTACAGGCTGCTATTTTACTCTAAATCCGTAAATAATAATTTAATTTCAAAAGTGAAGCATGCGCATAAATTAAAGAGGTCATTACATGATATGAGGATACGGCAAAATCAGAACAAACATAATTGACTAACTTAGCTAACTTAACTAAGAGTTAAGGTGCAAGAGGCACATGGTGTACCCTGCTATATGATAAATGATGCTTTAGCAACTGTACGTTGGTGGTAAATCTAACTGAATTCGCCCAACCCAAATCCCATAGACTAGTGACGTGGAGCAGTGTAGCGCTGACACTGCGCTCACCAACAAGCTTGACCAGCCCGATGAGCCTTTACTCATCAGGCCTTTCAAGAAATGCCAGATTTCGCTGATGGCTGAATTGATGATGGTGATGAATGTTGCCCATTCGTAAAGTTTTCAATTCAGTAATTTAACTTTTAAGGAATGTATGCCGGATTTTACTGTCGTCTTCTCGGAAAAGTCTAAGTACAGTAATTATGTGGTAATTTATATTGACGATTCCTGAAGTTTTCAATTCAATATTGACATATTGAACTAAGATACAAAAGTAATACATAAAATTTTAGTACAAATATTCACAATTGTCTTGTTATATACAACGTAATTTAAAACGATAGAAAAAAACAACAAAAATGTTTTATTGGAGTTTATATCCCTTCATTACGTAGTTACTTGCGTTAGAAAATATAAAAGAGGAGGCTGGAAAAGTTTTCCTAACTTTCAACTAAACATTTTACCGTAGGCTAAAGGTTTGTTTTTTATTACAGTATTTGAGGTATCGAAATATAACGCAAAGTTTTTTTTTTTTTACTAAAACCTTATTTTTTACGAACGCTAAGTCGATAAAAAAGATTTTTCTTGAAGTTTCGTAGTTAAATTTTCATCGTCATTGTTTATTATAATCAAAAATGTAAAGTCAATGTTGTGAAAACTATTGTTAAAGAAATATAATAAAAACTTCTCTTTAGAGATCTCCTAGTATCTTACATTAAAACTACATTGTCGGTCTGTGATTGCGAAATTAACTACGTTCCACGAAGCTCATTATTATGTAATATGATAATTGCCTAGTGGCACGAAACCTAAGCTCATAGTCCAGTTCTAAAAAATAATGTCTACTGGTTCGAGTCAACCTATCGAGATCGATTCGTACATCGAGGATAAAAAATACATAGCAAAGCAGTGTTAAGCACGTGACATCTACCAGGAGCGCAGTAGGTTCTGGAGCACGTATGCGGTAAGGTAATCGCAATTCGGGTCAACCCCCGGCTAAAGCCACTGTTGTTTTTTATGAGAAACAAGGCAAACGTGCTATCGGCTCACCTGATGGTAATTGATTACCGTCGCTCACGTACATCTGCAATATCAGAGGAGCTGCAGGTGAGTTGCAGAATATTTGGAAGATGGGAAAGCGGAAGAGGACTGGAGATAGGAGACGGGGAGTTGACCTTTGTTACCTTACTCACCAAACAAAAAGCAGAATCGCAAGATGCCTCTACTTCTCGTATTCTGCAAGGTACCAACCCAGGCGAGCCAGCTTATTGGAGTAGCAGCAAAAGCAGCCGCTTGGCTCTATCACGTTAAAAAAGCGCTGACTGTCAACATAATACGCGAATCCAAACATAGAACGGGGTGGAGTGTCTTGGGAAAGCGGATCTTTGTACATGCATCTACCGTTACTACTGAATGCCTTCGCGTCCACAATAGATTCACATTTAATCAAACCAAAACTGTTGGACGATAGAGTGTTCAATTTTTTAAAATAAAGATAAAATAAATATCGATTTAATTTCGAAGTTAACTTTATGCTTAAATTTCAGTTTCTTTGTTAAGATACTTTAAATCAGATTTCCGCTAAGTCGTTGGTTGCACGCTAAAGGAAACATGCAACTGTTGTTTGGCAGATGTAAAAAAGATTAACAAAGCCCATAGTCGTATACGAGTTGGTAAATCCCAGTAAATTTCGGTGATTAAAAAAAAATACTCGTGACTAACCTCAGGGCAAATTGGTAGCTTTCTTAACTCTGCAAAATTGTCTTTAATAAAGTTTTTCTGTATTTTTTTGCTTGTAAACCAAAATACAGGTTAAGCAGCCAAATTTACTTTCGTGTTTTAACAAGCTGGCTTAAGAATATTTATTTTTAATTAAATTAAAAATTGTATATTTTTGCTAATTTAAGGTTTCTTAATAAAAAATAAACACTTAATAATTTATATATTGACAAAATTCACAATGTTGCGGAAAGACGACGGATGTAGGTGTCTCAGGACCGTGAATTGCCATTTTTGGCATCATTGGGAGATCGATGTTCAGCAGAGGACTGTGACAGGATGAAATCATAGGGATGATGAATGTAGCAGAGCCTCGGCCACGGGCGAATCGCAACCTCTTCGAATACTAACATAAAAACTGGAGTGAGTAATTAAACTGGAGAAATATTCACTAGTAATGATTGAAATTCCATATTAATTCTTAGGTGGAGACATCTCATCTGCATTTTGTTACTTAATCGATGATCAATACAGAATGGTTATGAGCCGCAGCGAACACTTAGCACTACAAGGTGGACTATATGCTCATTTGTTACCAGAACTCTATCAAAAAGTACAAAAAGATTGAGTGGTCAGACCACTGCTACTGTTTAGTGTCCCTGATGACTGAAAAAAAACTGTAATAATAATAAAACTTGTGTGTACATATTTAACGTAGTCTATGTAAAAACTATTTTATTCAATGTGGCATTGACACAAGCCTTTAATTTTTCTAGCTACGAATCTATGGATTGAGCCACTGCCAGTTCTAAACCTTTCTTGAGTGACTTAACGCTGACGTTGTATTCCGAAGCAACGTTTCGAGCGGGCAGTCCTCTAAGTACAGTCGACAATTCGAAGTCCAACAGTTTTAGATCAGGACTGGACGAGGCGATTCTTCAGCTCTTATGCAGTCCGGAACATTATTCTCGAGCCAGGTTTGAGTTGTTCATGCCTTGTGACCAGGAGTAGTGTTGAGACCCTGATGAGACACATAAATTAAGAGCTTTCTCTTGTTTTGTAGTTTCTGTAAATTCATGACGTGTTGAAACAATACACATTCTATTAGTGTGAAATTTGAACTACAAGTTGCATCTTATCAATTATTTATTAAACTCCCAAATAATATTTTGCTTAAAATTCTCAAAATAAATAATGACAAGATAAGTCATCTAAATTGCTCCATCAAAAAGTAATACTCCCGTTTTGAAAATTCACGTTTCGTGGACATTTTAATATGTTAAGCACACGTCGCTAACTTCTTGGAACTACATACTGCAACATCATTAATAATGGAATACGAGGAATTAAGATATTCAGCACATTCCGATTTTATTAAATATATTGTGGTTGTATTCTTCAATAAAAGCACTTTCTAAGAAAGCGCTAACATAAGCAGGCAACTTTTCGTGGAAAATTAGCCCATACTCAACACGCGGGATAGATTTGGTGACCGAAGTACCCCGGTACCCTCGTTTATGGTCACGTTACGACACAATTTTAGTTTTTTTTTTATATTATGTTAACGTGTTCCGTAGTGAAGGAAATCGACGTATGGAAACTTGCATATCTGATAAATAATAAAAAAATATATTTTGGAGATTTGTGAAGCCGCTCTGCCGCTCTGCCGCTCGGCCTCTCATGGGATATTTATAGGCAGCTCCTTTAATTTATGCATGTCTTTCTATGTTTATCTAAATTAAAAATAAGCTCACACGACTCTACACACAATACTGTGGTGTCATCATTTTTAAAAAATCATTGGTACGTGCGCTCCACTACAGCTTTTCTGACTAAGCATTTAACTGCGGTGCTGTGGGTCGTGGGTTCGATTCCCGCACGTGCCTAGTATTTGTATGGACTACAAATAGTAGTTCCGGGTCTGGGTGTTTGTCCATGTGCAATTTATGTATGTAAACTGACTCCGCGACACTGGAGAAATTCCTACAGTGGAAAGGATTTAAAAAAAGAAGGTACAACCCTTAACCGCTCTGTTGTTTTGGCTTTGTATCTATATAAAAGGTACTCGTATATGTATAAGTCAACACAAAACATTAGTGCTATGAATCCAGTCTAATATTAGAAACAATATCGCATACCGAAAGTATATATACCCCCAGATAGCCTAGTTGGTAGCGACCCAGCCTACGAAGCTGAGGGTTGCGGCTTCAAAGCTCACTAGGGTCAAACATTTGAATGAGACATATAAATGTTTGTAACCGAGACCTGGATGTATATATATAATTATTTATCTATATTATTACCACCCTGACGAGTCACAAAAATATAAAGAATTCTAGCTTAGGACTGGACTATACGTGCATGTCTGTTCGGTATATTATTATTGTATCACTTACAATCTAGCTCTTTATATAATAATACACTTCTTTTGCATCCAATATATAAAAATATTACACAATTATTACCAAATATTTTTTCGTAATACAGAAGCGAAATACATTTTTACAGTTGAATAAACACAAATCAAAAATACTTCTCGTTACCTATCAAATATAAGTAATTCTTACAGTAGCTTCAAGAAATATTTCTATATTATCAAAATATACGAGTTTCCTCGAGACCGTAACCTAGCAATAAAAAATTCTGAGAATTACATCTCGCTTTTCAGTCCGAGCTCAACAGATCCGAACATGGAATACAAAGCTTTGTGCCAGCACGTACACCGTAATCTAATTGAGTCGATCGACGATTGTGAATTGACCGAAACATATTTATGGGCGCCAAAGGAAATTTACAATTTACGCAGAAATTGAAAAATAAAATTACTTTGCTTTTTAAATCACTGGCCTATTTTGTCATCTTAAAATTACAAGCGTGAATTATTTTTTGTCACTGTTTCATAAAATATAGCCACATGTTTACGTATCGTGAATATTAATAATCGAATGTATTAGTGATATGTACTCCCAATGAGTATAGTGGTGGCTATGAGACGAAGCAGTTTAGTGGTTACGGTAATCACTTTAATTTAATAGTAAGTAATAATCTGCCACCCATCATTTCACGTGGGTGTCGTAGAGGCTCACCAAGGGAAATGCGTTGAAAAACACAATGACTACCGACATTGCAAAGTTCGAAGTGTCTGGTACCAATTCGAATTAATGTAAGAAAAGGTAAAGCACTTCTGGCATTTTAAGTCTCGACGAGTTAAAAATTTAAAAAAATTTGATTTCAGTTATTATTAGTCATATCAGGACAAGGGATGAGGATATATAGGGATTGGATAGTTTCTGTATCATGTCCGAATAAATCAAGAGTGACAGACTACAGACCAAATTTTATAAATTTTTGGATCCGGGGGCTGTAGTATCAATAAGCAATCATTACCACTCGTATGTATTTCAAAAACCTAAAAAATTTACAAATTTGTTCTGACACGAATGAATGAAAAATTTAAATATTATAGTATTAATGTGAATATAATATCGCTTTCTCTAAATACCAACATTACCTGCACTTGACACGCCTTCCAGCTGGCTGAACTAGGCGACCGACTGTTCACCGAAAATCCTTTCAAATTCGCCGAACCTAAATCACAGACGATATGGAGCAGCATCCATACACTGCCCACAACAACCCGCTTGCTCAGCCCGATGAATATGGGCAAACCTTACAGAAAATGCATACCGGTTTTTATTTGCGCTTTCTCGAACATGAAAGTAATAGGCTAATGAAGAATGCAGTTAAAAGTGAAATTAATTGAAATTTAATTTTGAAAGAGTTTTATTCCCTCGAGTGAAGATGAGATGAAAAAACACTTCGATTATTCTTTATTATTTGTAATTAAAACTTACAAGATCTGAGGTAGTGGTACTGAATTTATTGAGGCTTTCCTTTTAACATAAGCCTTCAGTTGATAGTAAATGATCGTAGATAACAAAGTACGGCAAAATTAATCAAGTCTGGGACTAGATGACGTGATGGAGGTCCAATAGACTTAGGATGACTTTTATAGTATGTACCCGTTTGAGGCCAGAAAACCTGTTTAATGGTAGGTATCTTGTTTTTATTTTATTTTACAATTTTCAACCGTACCAAAGCATCATCACTACTACGCCACCAACGTCGAATACTTACGAAAGTGATGCTAACTATTGGAAACTTATTGTTACTCTGCGAAATCAGTCTCAGCTACAGCTGCACACAGGCCTCCTTACGAAGGTGCTGGCAAAAGCCAGCATATATTACCTGCTCGGACTTACCACTCAGAGCAAGTGAGTTGTTAAGTGAATGGCTGGTACCCTCTTACTAGTGATGATGCTTTCCATCACTTGTCTCTCGGATTTGGGTTAGGCAAATTCGGATAGATATTCTGCCATTATTCGGTCGCCGAAGTCCTCCTTAGGGTGTATGGGGCACTATAACATTAATTCAAAAGGGTCTTTGATATCAAACAGCAGCGTCAGCGGGCTCTACTCCTGTAGTAACAGAGGCGTTGTAGAATACCGGCGTGAAGTTGACGCATCTTGAGCTTCTTCGTTTCGTTTAGTGAGTGAGGTAACCGGAGGCCCACCTTGCACTCTCCCATGCCCTGTCTTCAATCTCTCTCCCATCCCCCAAATATCCTTAAACGTCGACAACGCACCTGCGGCGCCTTTGGTGTTGCAGATATACGTGTGCGTCGGTAATCTCTTACCATCAGGTGAGCCGCTAGCACGTTTTCCCACTTTCCCCTTTAAAAAAAAGTTATCAAGAAGACGACATTATTGCAAATTAATCGGAGTCAAAGAGTAAACTATATTTTGTTTATATATATATCAGTGTTTGAAGAATTTGATTATTTTGTAATATGTGCCTTGCCTTGTGGTGGTGGTGCAGCTTTTATATGGCTTTTTGATCATGTACTCATGGCCGACTTCAACCTAGGCGATAACTTCCGGATAACATTTCAATTTAACAATACTACTTTCTCATATACCAGGTGTCGTGACATGGGCATTGCAGTAAGTTCTCCCACCTTGGAGTTACAGATGCTTACAGTTCAGGCATAAGGCATACGCTGACCTAACTTCCTGTTTCATGGCCACAACTATAGTATCCAGCTGCGAGTGTTATGTAACCGAGGCCCTTCTTGACTTACATATGTCTGTGGATATGCATATTGTAGTGATATTGTATACCCTAATATATTAAGTACGTGAAATTTTGAATGTGGGATAGTGGCACAGTTACCGGACGGACACTCGCTGTTATTTCATAACACGTCATTGATCTCGGTTCGATTTCACTAAATTTGTTTATTGTAATTTTAGATACTTAATTTGCCAGATTCACGGCATTACACGACGGAAAACTCCGTGAGTGAACATCATAATATTCTAGGAATCTGCAAAAGTCGATTTACATTTCTAGGAAGGTTATTTAGCTATTATCCCGTTTTTAAGTATTTATAGACTTCTTTATTGCATAACAAGGTAAATATTACCATAAATACGAAATTAACTTATATTTATTTATAAAACGGTTAACATATAATCATGTTTTTTTACTTTTATAATATTTTTTTCTAACATCTTTAAAATAATGAATTTCCGCAAAGTAACTCAGGATTCTATTTACAATTTTTATTGGTTTATTAATTGATGTTAAAATATTCAATCCCTTAAGGCTTACTAAGCAAATACGAAAAGCTACGAGTATATAAACGTTAAACAAAACTTTAACAATGAACTACTTATAAGCAGTTTTGACAATGACAGTTTCTTCCACCTAAGTACAATAGCTGTGAAAGTTATTGTATACATTTCATTGTTGTCATTTCTCTTAAATTACAGTTCATTCAAATTTAATCTTGAAAATTATGCAAAAGCACTAACTCTTCGCGTACGAAGTCACAAGTAACAGCTATTAAAAATGTCAACTTATGTATTGTTATGTACTTTTTCATCAAAAAAAATTTTATTGCTTGAATCACAGTCATTAAACGAAACGCAGAAGCACGAGATGCCTCTCTCCATATATACCTCGGTCAAACTGGGTAATTTAAGCAGCAGATAAAACCTCCGGTTATGGTGCCGGGAAGGGCCTGACATGCTGCTCATGTGTGTCGTCGTGACACTTCACATGTCGTCGAAATAATATTTATTTAATATTTTTCAGACATGCAGATCCTCACGATGTTTTTATTAACCGTAAAGCACGTGGTAAATTCAACTTTAAAAATTGTTATTAACCAGTCCAATAGTGCCGTTAACCGAGTTACAAATTATGTTTTCAATTATTTTTTATTGACAGATATCACATAATCGTGGAATTCATTTCATTCTTGAACCTTGGGTCGACAGTATCCTTTCAAAAAAACACATACATTTTACTTAAAAAAAGTTACGCCATTTGTTACTTTTTGCAATCCCTACGTCAGCGTACCCTCGTCTTAACAGATGTAGCAATGATTCAAACGCAAAACATGCCAAACTTTACAAGTTCGCGGTAAAAAGAAAACCTCTATAAATTATGATATTTTTATTTCCCTTTAATATGTGAAACGACTATTTCTTTTTATTGGATTGGGGTGATAAACAAGCTAGCTAACGGTCGATGCGATGGTAAATGGCTTCTGAAGCCCATGGACACCTTCAAACAACTTCAATCTAAGAACCTTACATACGTTGTCATCCTTTAGTACTAAGATGGAATGCCTCACACCCCCCATATTACTTACGGAAACCGGAACACAAACAGTAATTGCACAGCTATTTGGCCACAGAAAAGGGTAAGAGTACGATACAAACCCAGACAACTTTTAAGCAGGAAACGAATATAGCACCTGTTAAAATATATCTGACCATCGCTTATTCAGCTCATTAACCGTCCGCAACGTACTTATGCTTTTTTCATAAATTGGTAAGTGATGGTGGGGCCTTGGTAGGACACGATTAGACACGTTTTCTGCCGAGAATCCGTTCGGGTACCACTCTTTTACCTACTTCTGCGGTCAATCCACAACGCAATCTGTGTTGTGTTCGCTTTGAATTTTATATAGAGCCAATATAAAAACGTGATGTGTGACATTTTCATGCTAGTCAAACGTGGTAGAGTCAAGCGACGGCTTTTGTTGCTGCTCGAATGGGCCGGCTCGACCGGGGTAACACGGCCTCGGCCGCTCGGTGAGTGAGTTAACCGGAGACCTTTTCTTCCTCCCCAAAATACTCTTAAAGGCCGGCAACGCACCTGCAGCACTTCTGGTGTTACAGATATGTAACAAAATACCAATAGACATCAAATCATATGACTATTGTTTATTCTGGAAACCTGCACTTGATTACTTGCACCTATCAATATAATTATTTTGACATCATACATTTTATTGACATGAAAATGTAATTCACGTTTTCTATGTCCATTGGATGGACATTGACTATTTACGTATTTTGAAAAATCGGGATTTGTCATAAGTTTAGTACAGTATATAATAAATAAAAACCTGCCGACAGGCTAATTAAAAGAAAGATATAATATTATCTAAATACATATCTCATAAGTGAATATAAATTATTATTTTACATAGAATATATATATTTAATTTGCATTTTAGTATTTAGTTGTTATTTTAAGATGGATAGTTGTGTCTGCAATAAAGATATTAGTATTATTATAAAAAATTAAGCAAAATACGTTTTCAATTTGTTTTATATACCCGCATTTAATAAAAGTTTGAAAATAAAGTAGTTGCTGCAGGTGTAGGGAACTAGGCACCACAAGCTACGATTTACTTTACGCCCGCATTCGTTTCCAGCAAAAATTCGCTGGAAACGTTTACTCGCGCCTTGCGTTTGAATTTGTGTCTAAACTTGCAAGCAGCTGAGTTGCTTATGGAACGAATGTAATGTCTTCGTGAAAATCATATTTTTAGTTAACGTCGCATCGAAATAAACAGATTATAAAGTTATTCAATTGTTAAATGCACGTAAATGCTATTCCAATTTCGTGTGAATTTCGTTATTACGGAGTTGCAATGGCCTCGGTCTTTATTTGATTATATGTCGGAGCCAATGTCCTGTTACATTTAAATACTGTTTATAATTTACCTAGAGAATATGTTTTTGTTCTCACAAGGAAACAGTAGTTAAACTGTACGTCCACTCCACGAGTGACTGCGAGTATGAATTGCAAATAAAAAAATAATTATTAGTAAATAAAATTGGAATTAATAATTATGGTGTTGCCGACACCTATTGCACAGCTGTTTTTGAAGACAGGGTAATGATATTTATTTATTATAACGGCCGGACTCCTTAGTAACAAAGTGTTGAGAGCTTCATCTCAATTTTTCGAGTTGTTTTTATGTTATACGGATCAAAAACTATGCCTCCAACAAATTTAAGAAATTAATCTTCATTCTTAATGGTACAAATGATAACGTGGACTTAAAAATTACTTAAATTAGATGCAGGTAACAAAGGAGAAAAGGGAAACTGCGTTCTCCATGTACATAATTTCATACATATTTCATAAACTCTCAATAATCTTAGAAGAAATCAATATTTCAATATCATTCAGTATGTAAGTATCGTTTCACAGTTCAGTGAGATATGCATGCACTTCAATCAGAGGTCATGAATATAAAATCATTTCAGACGACGCATACATTATATCCGAGCGCAGGCGATCCATCTGCGAGCACTTAAGTTGCACTTAAGCTACCAATATGCTTCTAGAAGCTACAATTTAGTTATTATCTACACGTATACATTTAATACTTTCTATGAAGACTTGCGTGCATAGATTCCTTATCAGCCTACTAAGTTCTCTGCTCAACACACCTCTGCCTCTCCATTGAAACGTATGTAAGTATGTTTTTTAGTATATGTTTCCGTATATATGAAAGTATGTAAGTATGTATACGATTTTATGAATTTGATTAGATCTTATTTATGTAACATATGTACAAATATTTATTAGTAATGTAGTCAGTAGTTTAGTAATTTAAGGTTCTCTAACTTCTTTTTGCCCTACCGTAAAAATTCACCATACCATAGGTTGACTGGTAGAGAATGCCTATAGGCATTAAGTCCGCCTTTTGTATCCTTCTTTATAAAGGAATGCAATAGAGATTAAATAAATAAATAACGCCAGTATGGCAGCATACATAAACATTTCTTAGATAGATTCTCAAACCAGTTGGTGACCACCGTAACGCTTCTCTCGTGCTCGTGATGCTACCCTTCACTATTCAGTTAGGTTTGAACTGAGATAGTTCGGATGGATGTACAACTATCAGTTGGTCACCCGGTCATCGTCTGTTAGCTAGCAGGGTGAGGTTTGACATTCGGAGAAAAAACTTATATATTTCTCACAGATGATTTCTAAAGACGTATTAACATTGGTATTTTTACTCGAGCTAATTTTATGCTATCGTTGCAAAGAAGAACTCATCGCTCCATTTCGTCTTTTAAGTGGCAGTGGTCGCAATTCAGCGACAAAAATAGCTTTTTTTTCTATGTATTCTGTGGCCTTTTGTTTCGTATGTATCCAAGTGGTGATTGCGCGCACAATAGCCGCTATAATATTTCCTGACCAATCAACACTTACCGATAGCATTCGTTGGTTCTAACCGCAGTCAACATCGGCCTGAAGGCTAATCATCATCGTCAAACACTGATATATAAAACGGTTTCACCTGGTATGACCTGTGGACTAGATAGTATTTTAAGTAAAGTTTCAGTCCCATGTTTTGTTTTGAGAAATGAGATTTTGAGTTTGAATTATTGTCATTTTAACAGTAGTAGCAACATACTAAAAGCTCATGCTTATGAACTTTTAGTAACAGTTGTCAAAAACTTTGTCACGTAGTTTTTGAGTTCATCTTTGCTTTTAATACCATTTTCTAATCCAATTTACATCTCAAAATATTGAACTGTAGCTAGATTTTCATTAAAACTATTTGCGTTACATATACAAACAGCAAACCATAACCAAGGTGAATATTTATTATAAATAGTGTTACAATTATTATAATCATCATTGTTTCATGAAAGTAATTGTATAGTATAATTATTATGAAAACAAATCGAACTAATATTGTAAAGTTGGTACACAATTTCTTTAAACACCTGCATATATATTCCAGTCATTAAACTTTTAAATTGAGCAACAACTTTGACCCAAATGTCACCGCAAGATCCTTCCTTTTAGACAGTGGTGACATTAATTGGTCTAGAAATGGCGGTTATCAGCATTTGTAAGTTTTATGTTTGGCGCATGTTTCCTCTAGTTTGTCATATGTTCAATCAAATCAAGCTATATAATCATCGTTAGCTAAAGTTACTTTAACCTGTTATATTGTTGAATATATTTAACTTTGCGAATACACTGTTACAATTTTATCCAAAACGGATCGATAAATGTAATTAAAAATATCTTGTTCTACAATTTATGTAATGAAAAGACCTTTATAGTCCTATTTATTATGATTAATGAAATACTTTTAATTATTAATGAAGTACTTAAATTTAAGAAATACTTGATAATAAAAGGTTTTTTTTATAGGAAAGGGGAAATATGAGCTTGTGTCTCAACTGATGGTAATTACAACAGTTTAAAAGGAGATGTACCATATTTTCCAATCATTCAATATCAAAAACATAGAAAAAAACAAGCAGATAATGACTATGTTAATTCAGCTTTCTTCTAAACGTCTGAGGTCTTTCCACAGAAATAGATATAACATTTATCGTTTATTATATTTCAAGCTCATCAACCCATCAGCCCGAATAGTGCTGCAAGAAATGCACGACTGTTGCTATTCCTTTTTTAGTGTGGATTATGTTCAGTATAACTTAACTTGAATAGGTTAATAAAGAAGAATGTACCGCAAGCGAGTACGCGTTGAGTCTGTATTTTACACACGTGAAAACAATAATAAGATAATAACACAATACAAACGATGCAACAAACAAGATAATAAAACGTAAAAACAATTGCAAAACTTTTTTTTTTAAATACAAATGAAATAACTCCGATGTTCATACGAAAATTAATGATTCATATAGGCTATGTTGCAGGTCGATGAATTTAATATGTCCCAGAAATGTTTAAGTGTACTTTAATTTTAGTACACATTCATTTGCAGTCTATTGAACGAGAGTGTTTTAATAGCTGAGTGTACAGATTTTTTGCCGTATTTTTATACTATGAAAGAGTTTGACATTTGGCTAGCGAGTTGCGACTTTTTTTTTAATGAGCATGGTGCTTGTGCAAAACAAAGGGTTTTTATTTTAACAGTAATAGTTTGTATTCACCGATATTAAATAGTTTTTGCTTAACATTACGAATTATTTGATATATTGGTTTTCTAATTATAATTGTGTTGTGTTACACCCCGTTTTCTTTGACACTGCATCCATCTTCCTCGGATCTTATCGCGTAAGCGTTACACCGGATTTTTTTTTATGTTAAAGCGTGCAATGTTATTAGCATTTGCAAGTCTATAATATATAATTTGTTTAGAATAACACTTATTTGATATCATGAACATATATCTCCATGTCTAGAATTCGCTTCAATAAGAAAATTGGTAATTTTTAGTGCAGTATTTTAGAAGGACATGAGTAAGATGATAGTAATGGTTTTAAAAGAAGTTAAAAGTTAAAGTAAATATTTATTTCATTAATGTACGTAAACTTATAAGTGAACAGTAAACATATAAAGCATTAAGCTTATTAATAACATCACCAAGTAGGATAATACTTTTGGATTATTCCGGTAAGCTTATATAGTTAAGTAAATAACTATCATTGCTACCAACGTATTGTTAAATTATTCATTAAAATTACTAATGGTAAAAAGGTAAAAGTATCATTAATAGGGATTTGTGATGAACGGGGAATCAGTTTCCGTTCTAGAGACTTATAAAATAAATCCGAGTAGAAATATAAAAATGAAATTACAAAAGGTTTTGTTAAATCCTTTCCACGCTAAGGAGATATTTGTTGAATAATTAATATTATTTCATGGAGGTATTTTCACTTTCAGAAATTGAATATAACTGATAACGTGTTGCAGTAATACAAATTATATTGGTACGCGTTCCCTTCTCGTGTTTTACCTTGTTGAATTTACATCGTTCCAACAAATTACGACTTAAGAGTTAAGGTTCCACTAAAGCTATAATAACTTGAAAAGGGTAATAAAGAATAATGTATCTCAAGAGAGAACGCGTTGAGTGTGTATTTTACACACGTTAAAACAATAATAAGACCTTAACACAATACAAACGATACAACAAACAAGACAATACAAACGTTAAAACAATAACAAAACATTTTTTTAAAATACAAATGATATGATTCCGTTGTTCAACAGAGATTAATGGTTCATATAGGCTATATTGCAGGTCGGTGGAACTAACATGTCCCGGAAATGTTTAAATGTACTTTAATTTTAGTACACATACATTTGAAGTATATTAAAAGACAGAGTTTTATAGCTGAGTTTGCAGATTTTTTGCCGTCTTTTTATGCTATGAAAGAGTTTGACATTTGGCTAGCGAGTTGCGTCTTTTTTTTTTTTTTTAATGAGACTCGTGCTTGTGCGAAACAAAGGGTTTTTATTTTAACAGAAAGGTGGTTTGTGTTCACCGATATTAAATAGTTTTTGCTTAACATTTCGAATTATTTGATATATTGGTTTTCTAACTATGGTTGTGTCGTGTTACACCCCGTTTTCTTTGACACTGCATCCATCTTCCTCGGATCTTATCGCGTAAGCGTTACACGTTTTTAGTAGATTGTGATAAACAACGAGCCAACAGTCCGCCAAATGGTAAGTGGCTACTAGAGCTCATGGATCTGCAAACAACTTCAATCGAAGAAAGTTCGGTTACTAATCGAATCGGAGAAGGTTCGGTCACCCCTGAAGTCTAAGATAGAATGTCTCGCAACAAAGATAGATACGGGAAAGCGAAGACTAGGTCAACGATACTATTTTGGCGCGGTTTTAATAAAGATCCGATACTGCACAAAGCGTCCTTGCAATGGTCATGCATCATCAATCACTTTCTCAACTTTATTATACAGAATAGTCGATATTATACATGACGTTTAGTCAAAAATTTAATAGTACTAGTGACTAACCAATTTAAAAAATCTCAATAAAATGCAACGCTTTTCGATATGAGTAATAGTTAAGTAACCTCGACAAGAGCGGCGATCGTGCAGGATTTTATTGTCGCCGCGTCGGGGTCTTCAAACGCGAGCAGCGTACGGACCATAAGGTCGTTGACCTAGCTGTTGTTAGTCTTGTTAACTAGTAGCGTAAATATATATTTAGGCAAAATAATAATAATACTTAAAAAATATCCTGTGTCTTAACAACTGTACCTTCATAATTCATATTTGGTTTATGACTTACAAATAGCCTGAAGAATTTGTTGTTAAATTAAATGTTGTAACGTCGTATCCAACCGTAGAACTAAAATATTATGTTTTAGAGATAGCCACGACAGCCTAGAGGTTAGGGGATCGGACCCCCGAATCAAAAGACGTAAGTCGATCGTCTATGTGAAAGGATCGTACCAAACCATACGTTTACGTTACGATTCAAAACGTATGTATGATTTAAATCGACGGCATGGACACAAAGACGGCAACAGGCTTGCAACCTGTCACGTTGTTACAAATAGGCTCTGGTGATAAGTCGATTGAAAGGACTACAATGTTCAATTCTAGACTTCTGACCACCTGAATGTTCGGTATACGGTTCATGAGGGCATATACATACATAAACATTTTTAGATTTAGTACGTCGGGGCTGACATAGATATCCCAAAATATATTAAGAAAAACATTATCAGATATTAATGAATGATTCAGTCGAGTGGTTAGGGGATTTGACACCAAATCAGGTGATCGAAGTCGAACTTACAAGGGGATGTATACATAAGGGATGTGAAGGGCATAAACCAATGACTTTAAGAAACTTGTGTACTATTTTTATTGTTGGCTTTAAGACTTAAACGACCTCAGATCCACTATATGTCTCGTTGCTCCAAATAATCTCTAGATCACCGACCACCCCATTATTGAGTTTACGATCATATGAGCTTATTTATTACAGAATGCTGTAGCTTTATTTCAAATTATGCTTCACATCAGAATGGTTACTATTCGTGTGCTTAATTGGTACTATCGAAATTCTAAAAAATCGTTTCAAATCCTCGAATAACTTAACAAGTAAATTCTTATATTTCAATAAGTTGCCATGTTCAATTGCGCCTCATTTAATAATTCGCGTTTATAGATGGAAAATTTTTCTGTTCATTTGCTGCTCGAATGGAAACTCTATTACTGTGTATCAACGGAGCCGGAAAACTGTTTGTAACTGAATAACGTTTGTAAAATGTTAATAAAAACATACCGGAAGTTAAATTTCACGGTTGAAATATCAAACATGAAAAGATTCATAAGTTACTTAGTTGGTAAAACCAAAGAAAATGAAAATGAAATGATGAAAAGTTGAACTTTTATTTGTTTGTAAGGTGATGTTACCTATGTGAAATGATCATTTAAAGTATGTACAAATCAAGTAACGTTTTGTTGTTTGTTAGTTACTTAAGTAAAGAATAAAATAGAGGCCTACAATGCCATATTTTTATTTTGAATGTCCGTCACGCTGTTTGAATGCTGGTATGGAATGGTATAATTCTATTTAATATATATTACATGTAATATATATACTAATTACCAAAAAAAGAAAATTATAAATTATAAGTTTGTCTATTATATCCTCCCATGGGTGTCGGAAGATGCTACCAAGGGAAAAGCCTCGAAAATCGCAATGGCTTCCGACAGACGGCGGGATAATCACTACGAAAACTAGACCAACATTAGACAGACCAATAAGCAGCAACCAATAGGCAGCAGTGTTTTAGGTACGAGTAGTCTAGTAGTACGATCGCTATTTCGCTTGCCGAGCGTGACGATTATGGGAGAGCCACAAGAAGGATTTCCCATAATCGCTATGTGCTGTAGTGAACTATATGCAAGCTGTTAATGTAAAGTAATGCAAACGCAGTGTAGGACGACCCCCCACAAGATGGAGTGACGACCTGCGCAGTGTTGCGGGAAGTCGATGGATGCAGGTGGCTCAGGACCGAGCTTCGTGGCAATCTTTGGGGGAGGCCTATGTTCAGCAGTGGACTTCTTATAGGCTGAAATAGGTAATTTATAAAGAAGGTAAATACGGGTTATATCTGGCTTTCACTGCCTGATACCCTACGGTATTTCATTTACAAATCCGCCACACGGAGGCACTCGGTGACATCAGCCCTATTACCTCCCTGTTGAGACTAATGCATTATTGGTGCGGCCCCGCCAGAGTCGTGGGGGATAAGGAGAGTGATGCTAAGCAACGACTCTTAACCCACTCCCACAGTCCAATAACACACCTACGAATTGGGCATGCTAAGCTCACTCAGGGCGGCCACCTTTAGCCAGCATGCCATGCCACGTAAAAAAATCGGATTTATTTGACATCGCGTTAAATATAATATTAATTACTAGATATATCTAGGTAGCTGACTAAATTAGGGCACAGTATAAAGTTTGGTATATATCAATGAAAAATAGCTAGAGATATCAAAATTAATCTATGCACCATTGCAAAACACATAGATTATCTACACTAAGTTTCAAAATTGGAGGATACAGCAATAAATAATTACATCAGAGTCGCAATAACAAATAATAAATATCCAATAACCTTCTTGTTCTTTTACATTCTGTAATTAGTCCACTGCTGGGTATATAGGTCTGACATATTTGAGATGATTATTGAACTTTGAGTGAGCGGGATGGAGTGAGGGAGGCAGATACTCTTATCTCTCTCTCATCATCACACAGACCGATGGTGGGTAATATATAAATTCCTATAAAAAAATGACAATGAGTTTTCTTTTTATTTAGAATGTTTTTAATAAAATCAAAACAGTGCGGAGAAAGAGAAATCCTATTTATTTTAAGGTCGCGCGGATCATTATAGAAACGGCAGAATTCCACTGTCCGTTGTGATCCATTTCCCGAGAATATAACAATGAAAGAAGGACTGTTTTTACGTTCCAGCGCCAGTACTTTGTAGATTATATTATAAAACATAACATTGAGGCAAATTAAAACGAAATGTTTACCTATTTTATATTTGCAATTGTTTAGTTGGTACAAAGAACAAGTCAAAGAAAAAAAAACAAAGAAATCACAGACAAAAGTATTAACAGATGAGGTATTAATGATACGATGACAAAAAAACCTTACAAAGATAGTGATTAATTTAAATGAATGACCTTTTATATGTAAGCTAATAAATCAACTGCTGTTGAAACCGGTCGTTTAATTTGTGTTGTTATGAAAATTTTAATGAATACGTTTATAGTTTTAACACAAATTTCTTTTATATATACGTTGTAACCTTATTCTCATCTAGCCTTATATTTCATCTTCCAATTTTATGGGTTCATTATTTAAACGTAGTATTATAAACTGTTGATAATTGTTAAAAATAGCCATGGTAGTGAAGTTTTTTTGAACACGAACCTAAGAACAATACACAGAGCTGGCACTACTAAATTATTAATTATATTATATAAGTGATGTATAAATATACTACGTGCAGAGTGGAGAAGTAATTAATCGTGAGGAATTCTGCGATGTGAGATATATACGAAAATATTTCGAAGTCTAACCTACACTAAAAACTTATTCACTTTTCTTCTCGACTTTAAACATTCCTCAAAACTAAACGGAGGCCTTTGCTTAGCCTTAGAATATTAATTTACTGTTATTTAATATTAGTTTTTATGTCGTAGATGGGAAAGCCTTTGTCCTGTGTCAAGCTTTCAATTATAGATAGGCTGATAGAAAAGACGAAGTGTATTTTAAAATCATAACCATCTATTTATAAATAACGTACTATAGAGGAGGGTTCCACTCATGAACAAATTTTATCTTCATATACATAATCGTTAGTGTGTATGTAAGTGATCGTGTAGTTTCTGAACGACTTGGCCGATTGACGTCATATCCACTCAACATATTTGTTTTGCCAAGACAATACTTCATAGCGATCGGATGCTAGGGTCCGAAAGGAGTAGCTGTAATCAAGTTATTAACGAATCCTAGTGCTGTACCAAAATATTAAATCGCAAAAACTGAACCCGACAGCGGGCGCTGTGGTCGAGTTACTAAGTTATTAGTAAATAAAACTATAGTGAGTTTCTTCTAGCTATATTTTTTTATGAGAAAGTGGGCAAACGAGTAATCGGCTCACCTGATGGTTAGTGATTACCGTTGCCCATATACATATAACACTATAGAAGCTAAACATGTGTTGCCATCCTTTGAGAATATTTGGAGGCATGATAAAGGGGGATGGAACTAAACGCAGTAGCGCAAGGTGAAGCAGAGCTTCACACCGATATTCTGCAAGGCCGTGGTACTACCCCGGTCCAGTGGTGTTCATTTGAGCATCAGCAAAAGCAACCGCTGGCTCTACCATGTTCAAAGGAAAGGGCAGATTAGCGTCTGCTGAGTCAGCTACTCTTTAGGACCTCATATAATTATTTTTAGATAGATTACATATGCCGTGTTAGCATACGGCATACGTACCGGCATAAGAATTTGCCACCCCTTTCTTCTTTTTTGGTGCGTGACGTAGGAGGCTACTAAGAGAAAAGCTTTGAAAATCTCAATGGCTACCGACAGATGGCGGGATAACCATTTCGAAAAATACCTGACCAAAATTAATCAGATTGATCACAAGAAGCAACATCTAAGGTGGGAGGTGTCTGGTACTGTGATCCCCAATCCGCTAGCCGGACGTGGTGATTATGGTATATTACAGGTAAAACTATTTACGGTCTGTTACATTATTTTATTGTAGACGGTACTTAATAAGAGTAAAAAATTCGAATTTATTCGTAGGTCTGTAAGTGATCTACATTTGTAGTGTATAATAAATTACGTTCCACCAAAAGATTACAATCGCTATTATAAACCACAGAAATTACTTTAGTCTACTGGGAACTTTTCCGCAATACCCCAAACAATTTCACAGAAATTCCATGTGAGATCGTTCCCCTATAAAATCATACAGTGTTAGATTGTAACATTATTTCGTGTTTCCAAGAGTCAGTTACCAATAAACTAAACCAGATCTTGGATCTGAGAAACGACACGTTAGGATTTTAGAATTATTTTTATGATATAGCGTCTAAGATTCTTAAGATGAAATTTAAACCTGAAAGTAAATGTAAGCTCAATTATTTCTTTGTTTCGTAGGTGTATAAGATTTTCAAAGCATAAGTGGTTTCAAAGAATGTATACGTAGGACGACGTTTCTATTATTTTTTAATGCCGCGTCAGACAAAACGACAGGATGCTTTTAATGAAGTATGCCTTTCACTCATTATTTCTTTCGCCTTGCATATGGTATGAAATGTGCGTAGTATAATGTATAATGGCTCTGGAATTTCATTGTGATAAAGTCTTTCATATTAAATTTAAATACCTATAAATCACTTATACACACGCAAACAAAAACGCCCATAATCCCATGGGGAGTAGGCAGAGGTGGCTATGCTTCTAAATCTTAACAGTTAGATCTTTATACCTATAAAGATTGAGCACCCACTTTTGACACATAAATATAATGATGAAAATGTCCACTTGGACGATTTCAAACGTGGCGCTTACTTCCAATTACTATTAACAGTTGTCAATAGGAGATATTATAGTGCCGCGAGTGTTAGAACAAACATAGAGGCACCGATAAAGAAGCATCAAAGGACGAACGATCAAATGCAGTGCCAGTGATACGGAATGCACACGAAAACAACCACATCCGAAAACCAGTAACCAGAGTGTTGGATAAGTATTGGCTATTGGTGGGATTCGAACCCGTCCTGGGTTAGAGCTCAGCAGTCAGGTACGCTTACCCCTAGCATACAAACAAATGATTGCTCCCGATCTAGGTCTGTGTCACATATTCTCCTGTGTAAAGAAATTCCTTTAGTAAACAAAATAAAGCCTATAATTTTCTGTTTTTCGTCTTCTGTTATACTTGGTCGATTAGAGAAGGTGCACTTCCTTAATTCTGACAGCTGTACTAAATAGTCAGAGCTTTATGTATCGTAGAGTATACCGACGTTGGCATTTGGAGACAAATCTGTTATTTTGCCTATTACAATCCCTAAATCACAAACGCGTTCAGGTCTCATTGCGCTAGCACAAAGAGCTTTTTTTTTAATACTTGCAATAAAAGTATCAACTTTAAACGCGGTCATTCCTTGACTAGCACCATTAATTTATTTTAAAAGCCCGCATTTCGTGAAAGTTTTGAAAGAAAGTAGTTCAAGCGAGTGTAAACTGAGCGCACTGTACCGCAAGTTGCGAACTTATTTCGCCCGCATTCGAGAAAGTAAGCGGTCAGCGAAAACATCCATTAACATTAATTTTTGAACAGATAGGCTATTTCACAGCCGTTTATATAGATCGAACAGATAATTATATAAAAGCTGCGCTCATCAGAACACTTACCCAGCGTGGCTTAAGCTGGAGCTAGAATCTTGGAGATTCCTTTGTTCAGCTATGGATTTAAATACTGACGAAAAGGAAAGTGTACGAGAATTATATGAAAATATTTCAAGAATATACGAATGATGTAAATTTCATTCCTCTACTTAAACTTTTCAGTACACTGCACTTGTGCTTACTATTGATTTACTATACATTCAAAATATCAATTTAAAATCGTACATTTCTAAAATGTGAGAATGGATTAGCTCTACCTTAGAAATGGATCGGCCTCAATATCCCAGTTTCATTTCGTTCGAAGTTAATTGATTATTGTTACCTAGAGATCTCCCCTGCCTCCCCTAGAGATTCGTAAAACATTTTGTAGCGTCATAAGCCGGCTTCTGAAACTGTATTGGCAGATATGACTCATAAATTCAAGTAAAATTATTTCATTATATTTTTTACAATAGTTTTTATGTGTTACTACTATTATGTCATAAATAATCTTACTTATACATAACTTAATGATACTTTACTATAATGTACAAATTACACTAACACAATATCTACTCCTAGGATCTTATTGTATACATATTTTAATGAAATGAAAAGCATACATTTTAATAAATGATAAATAATGATATATTTTTTTTATTATTCGTACCACGTAATTTGCCATTATTTGAAGCCAAAAAATCACTTGTTACTGGCATGATATAGTAGCGACGTAGGTGGGGCACATCACGAGACAAATTTTAAAACAACAAAAGGATTTTAAAAAAGAGGTAACACGCAAACTTGAACAATGGCTGACTGTTTTTTTTTAATAAGAATAATAAATCACCTACATGAACAGAGTTCTGGCTGGTGAAGAATAGAAATACAAAAATTCTATTTTGATATGCGCTTGGTGAGTTTGTGGAAAAGATTTAAAAATTATGCTAACTCCTGCTATTCCCGTAAATACATACATTATAGTGCTTGCTTTTATTTTTGTATTTAAGTGAAAGCGAAATACCACTGACTGAATCATGAAATCGTAGGGAACTATAAATTTCTATTTCTTCATTCATTCTATTTTCGAATAAAGAAGGATTAACTTTCGAATTTAATTAATAGTTATACGCCTATCACGAACTCTCCTCGTAATAGGTTGCATATTATAGAGATACGCCTGCTCGATAAGAATGAGTATTAAGAATGCATGCAGGACATGCCTGCTTTTACAATTGCATTAAAGGGTAGGCCTAAAACCCGACAGTGGAACGTGGCGATAAAGAAAAAAAAATATAAAGGTATGAAAACCTTAATTACTATTAAATTTCCTCGTGAACAATTCGACCAACAGCCCTTACACCGAGATTTTTTTTAAACCTCCTCGCGTGGTGCTTTACTCTTAACCGCTGAATTTACAAAGGTACACTTAACGTCTTAGTTAAACTGGAGATTGTTTTTATGGAAACACCATAATTCTTACAATTTTTGTGCAAAAAGGTTGCCAATTTCACATGTTAATGTGAAAAATCGACTTTTGAAGACTTTCGAACTCTTACCAAAACCGACAATCAGACCTATGTGATTGCTATAATTATTTACTATTAGTTAATTTTAAACATATCAGTTTAATTGTATGTTTAATGTTACTGTCGGTACTTCTACCAATTTATATTAAACACCCTTTTCTTCCAGTGGGTGTTACAAGGTGTGACCAAAAGAAAAGCCATCAAAATTTTATTATTTGTTTTTATTTACGTAGTATCTCCTGTAGAGACGAAAGGTGAATTGTAGAAGCCTTGTCTATGTTAATTCGTGTCATATGAAAATCTGTAATCGCAACATATCACTTTTCGTAACAAAATGCATATTGATAATGCTAACGACTGTGGTTAGCATTATAAATACTATGAAGTAAGCTCTTGGTAAATTCAGCACTTAAAATTAAAAAAAAAACTATTTAAGTAGTGCCTCCTACGAGTTTAGAAGCGAATTCATTAGCGTACCATAAAAAACCGAACGCTCTGAGACATTTTATATAATATTCAATCTCATTTATTCAATTACAAAAAAAATCAGAACGACTGTAATATGTTCCTTTAGATTCTCTACTGTGGCTAATTAATTATTAATATTATGTTAGATACGAGTATGTTTGAATTTGAACACAGACAATTATCATAGCTCCAGGCATGTTGTTGCTGAAATGGAATCTGTGTCCCAGATATGAGTTTTCAGTCCCAGCATCCCAGCCGCACCTTGTTTAGGGTTAATTGATTAGTGTAATCTATTTTTTTAAATTAATGTTTTCGACTCAAAACCAAATACCTATTTTGGTAAGAAATAAGTAAACATACAATAAGTGTAATGTTTCATGTTTTTGCCCATATTAGCTCCTTTTTTCTCAAGTCAAATAAATGAAAAAGCGTTCAAAAACTTAAGGGAATCGTACTTATTAGACATTTGCTTTTAATTATCATATTAAAAGCAAATGTCAAAAATAAGAAGTGTGTGGAAAAGATTTTTTTTTTTCTTTTATGCCAAAACTTATGCTTTATGCATAACAGCCGTGCCGCAAAACAAAGCACAAATTATTGGTTTTCGGGTCTCGTCTTATGTACCACACGTGTCAGATAATGCTTCTGACCCTTCCTTCCATCTTATCGCATAAGCGTCACATCGCATATGGAAAGGTGAAGATGAGTGAGTGCCGCTCTGTTTGCGCATGCACTGACGGCGCTGTAATATCTCTTGTGCATTTGATAATATCCGAAATTATTCTTATCATCGTATAGGATGGTCTAAGACAGTCACAATTAATCATCACATGACCTTCTTAGTGTCTTAATTTACTTATAAACTAAATATGTAATTCTAACAGTATCGAGAGAATTTCATTATATTCGTGAGGTTTTTGGTGTTTAAATATAGGTAATAGATTGTAACCAATATTAAGTTTTTTAATTAAGTTGTCTAAAGTTTCGTTTTACCCTTATCAAGCCTAATTAAACGTTAAGTAAGAAATTACTTACGAACTAAATCTTTGTTTCTAAAATGTTAAGTTAAGTGAAGTTGCAGTATATAAATTACACACATCTATGCCTTCACTAATAGTAGAGCTGTAGAAGGGTACGCCACCCCTGCACTGCGCGTTGATGCACTTCACATGACCTCGAAATGTTTTTTTTATTATTTCTCAGTCTTTTGACCACTAAAGTAATGCTGGTAACGGGATTTGAACCCAAGTCACTAACAAAAAATTTTAAGATTCTGTACTTTTTATTGAAAATGTTAAATATCTATTTCAATTATTTTCATATATTAATTTGGAGGGTTGCCAGAGAGTGCAATAAAACAAATTACTACCTTGATTGGAAATAACGTCCACCTGCTACCGGAGACTTTGTACAACGACGCGTGCCTTCGAACTTTTTCAATATCATCCCTGAAAATTATCAAAAATAGTATTTTGTGCAAGATTTGTTCAACAAGAAATAATTCTGACCAGATACAATGATTTTTTAGTACAAGAAGACATAGATACGTTACTAGCGCACTAAAAAGCAAGCGTAAAAAAGACTACAATTGTTGCTTCTGGCCTCAGTCGCTTTGGAATAAGTAGGCGATATACACGTGCTTCCCAGTTCCAGCTACCCATGTTTATTTCATTTAATAGCTTCCAATGCCGTCATGTGTTATGCGTAAATGCACTTATTATATATAATTTAAGTAAACAAAAAAATGTATATGTATGCTGCTGCTGTATTCTGAATAATTTTTTCGTTTGGTTTGTGTGCATATAATCATTGAGCGGGTAAAATATATTCGTGTATGTTATTATGTTAGGTAGAAGTCTGTAATCTATCTCTGCTTTCTGCCTACTCCTTTTATTGACAGACTTAAGTATTTGGAAATTAATATGTTTCACACTCAAGTTATTAATGTAATTACACTGAAAATATTTTTTTATTAGATCCATTAAACTGAATACAGTGTACTATTAACATAAAACAAAAAAACATTATAAATTGCATAATGGTGAATGTAGATACTGCGTGCATAACGTATCTTATTTGATACATGGAGACAAAATTTTAATCTTAAATAAAAAAAAGAATAAGAGTCTTCAAAGACTCACTTAAAGGTAATGATAAATGTCGAAAGTTAAAGTACAAACTTTTAAACTAGGGACAAGGGCTAGGATAAAATCTTAATCAGTAATTGCCTTATGGAGACCGCAGGAACCATGGAAACATTACATATTAAAAAAAATATACAGAAAATTGATGCAGGTATACGAGATTATCGTTTTCAACTGTCAGTAGTTCCCGAGACTCAGGCGAACGATAAATAGCGGATTACCCGTTAAATTTTTTTACAAAATATACAGACGAAGACGAGCAGCAGTGTCTTAGATGCTGGATGTCTGGTGTTGGGCCTGTCCCATCACCAGTCCGCCTGTCAAGTGTGGTGATTACGAAACCTCGCTATGTTTATCAATCGAGTTTTAAAAGGTCAAATTAAATATGCATTACTTGAATGAAATAAATAATAGAGTAAAGGAAAACTTGAATAAAAAAATTTTCCTTGTCAATAGAAAAGTTAACATAACCTGCATCCAGATTTTTTTATTTTCAATTTAATGAAAATAAAATCTCATATTTTCCATAAAAATTTTAATTTGTGCAAGTGAAAAAGGGACAAAGCAATAAAGATGTTGTTTGTATCTCTTGTATTCGCCATGAAAGTATTACAAATATGCTTGTTAAACCAGCGACAACATCTGTAACGGCGCAGGTGTGTTTCATGTGCGGCAAAGTGCTCACGATCAACCTCCAGTCATTACGGCATTTATGTTGCCCGAGTAATATATTTATTTTAAAGCATTTTCTTAATTATAAATGATAGCTAATAAATCTAGTATAACTACAGGTTACAGATCACATGAAAGACTACTTTTGGGCGTGACGACTCTGTTAACTATTTGTAGGTATCCATGGGAGTTGGTATGTTTATCAATATAAAAAAAAGCTGAGGAAGTCGCCCTTAGAAAACCCATAAATCACTCATTGCTAGGCTTCTCTTCTTTGAGTGGGTTTTGATACTGAGAAGATGCCGCCACGCTGAAACTCATGCCAGAATTTCTTGTCAGGTGGCAGTTCATAAAAATAAGTAGCTCTCTTCTAAATCCTATAAAAGTAACTCCATTGATAATCTCTAAAAAAAACGCCATAACAAGTCAGCCTATACTCGATTTTTTTTTTCGATTGATTTTCGACTCGCACCGTGAGTGCACGCGCAGATACAGAAACACTCACCCATCTTTACCTTCCCATATGCGATGTAACGCGTTTGTTATTTGTTCGATGAAAAGGTCAGATGCAGTATCAAATATGTGACGAAGCTAACATAACAAGACACGAAACCCAACAATAAGTGTTATTTTTTGCGGATAGGACTCGAACCCAGCACCCATGCCCAGTACACTAACCGCTAAGCCGCTCGGTTAAAGCATTAGCTTTGCCATATAAGAAGAAAGAAAATTATTTTATTAAAGCAAATGTCTAATGCTCTATCATTTATTTGCTTTTAAAAAAAGGTCTACATTAAACAAGAAGATAAATTGGGCTAACATTAATATGATTTGAAAGCATCAATTTACATTCAGACATATATTTTAATTAAGTACCTAATAAATACGACTTCCTTAATTTTATATAGTAACAAATACTTAAACAGGCCACAAGAGAAAATAGATTACACAAATCAATTAACCCTAAACAAGATGCGGCCGGGATGCTGGGACTGAAAACTCATTTCTGGGACAGTGATTCCATTTCAGCTACAACACGCCTGGAGCTATGACAGTTGTCTGTGTTTAAATTCAAACATATCTAACGAAATATTAATAATTAATTAGCCACAGTAGAAAATCTTTAGTGAACTTACATATTAAATTCGTTCTGATTTATATTTCATAATTTTATTGATTGAATATTATATGAAAAGGGGTCACGAGCGTTTTTTTATAATACGGGAGTGAGTTGGCGAAAACACAGACACACACTTCTCTTTAGCCAATAGAACACATATGCGATAAAATCAGAGGCAGGGTCAGATGTACTTAAACACGACCAACCCGTAAACCAATATTTTTTTTCAAGCAGCGATTCGAACCCAGGACTCTGATCTGTCTCAGATGTCACGAACGCTGACCACTAAGCTACGCCATTGTTAGAACAACAGAAAAAGATTAGAACAATAATTAAGAATTTGCCTAAAGTAAATTAATAGTGTATGTAGACTCTACATGCCATCACCTTTCTCTAAGAAAAGAATAAGAAAAAAGCCTTAAAATCGTAAGGTCTACCGACAGATGGCGAAACAACTGCATCAAAAAATGACAGACCAAAATTAAGCAGGCCGATCACGGGTAACAGCTTCTAAGGTACCACGCATGTCTTGTGCTAGGATCACCAATCCGCTTGCCGAGCGTGTCTATTATGGTAAATCCTCCTTAAGGGAGGGGCCTGTGTCCAGCAATGGATAAGTATTTACCGACTAGTAATGAAAAATTAATAATTGAATAAAGACATTTTTGTGTGCTTGCTATAATCAGGAGTAACAGTTATTCATTAATTTTGTACGTAATTTTATCAACTTGTTTATAAGACTTACGTATCTTTAAAGTCAATGAATTACAAAGCAAGGTTTCTGTTAATTATATCTGTCAGAGAGAGAGAAAGATATGTAAATACGTATAAATCAATTAAGTGCGGACAAGGCGCACCAGGACGACAGAATGAACAACTCATTTCAGTAACAAATATTCTATTTCAGAGATAACATGCCCTGAGAATTCATAATTATGAATCTAAATTCAAATTCAACTTCCGAACCAGTATTCTGAATAATTCAAGAATTTTTAAATCGTTACACAATTATCATAAATTGTTGATTTCTAATAATAATGTTCAGTCTAAAAACTTGATTTATTTTAACAATATTATATTGTTTACTTGGACAACTCTTACTAGAGTACCTAATCATTTCTTCTTCTCTTCTTTAACAATTTGTTATTCATTCACTGCTGAAAATAGGCCTCTCCTTTTTCAGAGAGACGGGTTTTGCTATAATCACTACTTTTGTGAAACCAATTAGAGAACGCACGTCGCACCTTAAGGCACCTTCCAACGATGCGTGTTTTTACGTCGCTTCACTGTAATCACGCGCAACACGCCGTGGGTGAGGCCTCTGAATAGCGCAGATGCGTAAGCACAGCCTGTAAATATTTTTTTGCAGGACAAAGGCCTATGCCATAAAAAGTATTTGCCAGAATCACCACCCACGGCAAGTGGATTGACGATCGCGGCACCAGGCACCTCGCACCTTAGCACGCTGCCTGTCGTCGGTGTACTTAATTTTGGTTTGGTATTTTTCGAGACGGTTATCCCGCCATCTGTCGGTAGCCATTAAGAAATTCAAAAATTTTCTCTTAATCGCCTCTTACTACACCCAAGGAAGAAATTTCATAATTATTTGTCCTTTCTTATTATAGAAGTCTTTCTCTCTTGTTCATCAGATTGCGTAGCATAGTGGTCAGCGACCCTTACATCAGCGTAGTTTACCGTTTATATTAATTGTTGAAAATGTGTAATAGTATCAATACTTAGATTAGAACTAACGACGATGAAATTGAAAAATACACTAGCATTATAAATGTAATAAATCACCAATTTCAGATATTAAAAGGAATTTGGTAGAATTAGTATTTATTGGATAACGAAACATAAACTCAGATTTTTAGGTTGAAGCAGGCACGGTACAAAATTGAATTATTTATGTTTATTGCCATTAGCTTCGTCGGACGGTGAATGGAAGCTTTTAAAGTACAATTTTATGTCTTCTTCTTGTAAATTTAGTAAGCTCTTAGTGTCGCCTTAGTGATAACGTCTAATTGAAGTGAAACTTCATTGGGCGCGATATGAGTAAAATTTCAATGTCGAATTTGAGTGCAACGTTTCGGTTAAATGGGAGATTTTTTTTTTTTGATTTCGTTTTAGTCGTATCTTTTGAATTGGAAGTGTGTAATATAAAAGTGTTTATGTAGTAAGTTTACGTATTTCAACCGAGAGTAATATTTATTGTTAATTTATATTTTTTATTATTCTGAACTGATGAAATGATGATGAAAAAAACTTAACTTTTTATTTTGTCATAATATGTTTTATTTCAATGTTATTGTAGTTATATTTCTTTCTTCAAATTTACACTCGGGAACAAGAAACATCGCACGGCCCCCAATATGTGGTATCTCGGCTATAACTGAGTTGGATCCATTTCACGGTGTCATGCTGCAGCACAGATTTCTTTTAGTTCCTTTTTAATTTTATTTAATTTACCTTCTATGGTTTACTATTTTCTTTGCTTGCTTTTTCTTTGTTTTTTTTTGGGTTGTGCTTCGACCGTGAATGAACCTGTTTCATTCGTTCTTTTAATATGACGTGTCGTAAATAATTATATCCGTTTAATCTTTCATCTATGCAATTTCGCACGTGTTTACTCAATACTCTCCATACTTTCAACAATTTTTTCAGCTTTATTCGACAATCACTATTCGAACTATAAAGAAACAAAACTTTTAGTTCAGGCGCGACTCTCAAGAACGACATGTTCGTTCCTTGGAGACTGACTCTCTCTATATGTAACATCTTATGTTACGCATTTCTTTCAATACATTATATAGAAATCTGTATAAATATACATACTGTTATGTTAGTTTACTTTTCCTTAGTTTTAAGTTTTAAGTTTCCTTTCTCTGCCTTCAATGTTTACCACTTCCCTAAGGTTGTCTGATAGAGAAAGCTTTAAGTACTGTGTCCGCCTTTTATTTCTTTACTATTTTTGTAAGGTCAAAAGTCCAAGGTCCTAAGGTGGAACGCGTTTGCCAAGGCGCTTGTCAAGCAAGTATACCCTGTAGGAAAGGCTAATGAAAAACAGATGAAAGATAAAATGTTAAACAGGAAACTTTTTAGAGGAAGTCAAAAATCTGTAAACAATTGTCAATTTTATAAAATTTATCAATACGCTAAAACAGGAGGTGTTAATTTTATTAACCGTATTTGAGATAATGGAGCAACAACAACGAAAACGTCAAGTATTGAACATAACTTCAGACCCTTATTCCAACTTAATGTAAATTTTGTAATCTTCAATAATATCTTTGCTTCGGCAACTTCCCCGGAATTTATAATGAAAATGTTAAGTTATCCTCGACGTATGTGAACTTTGAAACTTTATTTTAGCCATAACGCATAATTTCAACGAATACTATAATTCAACATGCACATTAGTTATATATAACTAAAACTTAAATAATTATCTATAGCTATTCTAAAACTTAATTGAGAGTGTCATAAGAACTCCAAAATCTAGTATTAACTTTTATCGGACCCACGTGACCAAACCACTATCAACAGCGCGGATTCCGGACTGTGTTGTGTACCCACTGTACCAGAGAATACGAAAGTTCAACGTAAATGTACAAATCTTTATCACGAAATTTTGTATCAATATGCAACAACATTTCATTAGCATAGCCAATGAAACTAAACCTTCGTTAAAACAGTGCGTTAATTTTTAATATATCTGTATGATATGTAGTATTTAAACTAGACCACCTAGTAGTAATTTCTTTTCTGCCTAAGTTCCAACTTTGTACCATCTTCTTACCCATTTCCGCCGACAAATAGCTACGACTGTTGTATTCCGGATTGAAATGTATGAAGAGCCAGTATAATTACGGGCTGTGAGGCATTCCAGGTCACTCCTCGATGTGACATCGATCCTGTCACCTCTTACGATTATATATAGCGTTATCGTTAACGTATCTGACTGTTGTACTGTGCACCACAGGCTCTGGGTTCGAATACAATTAGTTTTCGGGTCTGAGGTCTGATTCACTTGCTACAAAATTATTTCAGAACGATTCCATGTTAAGCTTATTCTCCATCAAATACAAAGTTTTCACTAAATTCACAAACGAGTCATGGTGTCGTTTAATGGTAACCATCTCTTGGATAAACGAATCGATGTTAAAAAATAACATGGTATAATAGGGGAATAACGTCACAAGGAATTTTTGATAAAATGCCCCATAGTGTTGAGTTACATCCCGTGTCTCCGACACTGCTTCTGACCCTTCCTTCGATGTTAATGTATAAACGTTATACGGGAAGGTATAGGTGAGTGAGTGATTTACATCTGTGATTTCACGTACTATTATACATCCTTCGCAGTTGACAACTACTAATAGTATTCGGAAACTGTAGCCGGAATCTAAATCAACCAGGAGGACATCTACGTAGCGTATATGGAATTATTTACAAAACACTGATGCTTTTTAGATCAGAGTTGCAACGTTAAAATGAACCACAAAATCTAAATCTAGATACAATTGGTTACCGTAATTTAAAGATATCCTAATTCCTAATACACAGGGTACTGGAAAAGAAAAACGGCAATGATATTTCGTTGACAGAATCGATAGTCAGACTAATTTTTCAAAAAAAAAATTTTTATTTTTTATTTTTTTAAATTAATTAATTTTAGAAGTGTTGTGTTCTTACACTCACGTAAGCGGCGTACGTAAAAGCTATGTCGAACCGCCATCAAAATTATTAATCAATGATAATGCATAAAAAGTCGCATGATCAGCCCCGCTCACCGCGGCGTCCAGTATGACGCGCTTTAATCTGTGATTAGATGTGATCATAGAGGTCGAAGGTGTTCTGATACAAAGCCCTAACCCGCTAACCGTTGATATGATCCGAGATAAAATAAGACTTGTTTATTCTCATAAACCCATGAGTGAATCCCTGTCGAGAAGTGTTGCAAAACATTGTGAAAAATTTAATAAAACCAGCGTGTTCGTGTATTAAGGAATTACTTGTACTATTAATGAATTACTACTAATGAAGAATTTGTGCTTCTGTGATTCGTTTGGTGAGTACTGTAACCGGAGGCCCTCTATCCCTTCCCTTCCCCCTAACTCATTCTCCCTCTCAACTTCCAAATATCCTTAAAGGTCTGCATCGCACCTGCAGCCCCACGGGTGTTGCAGAAGGACGTAGCCGGCAGTAATCACTTATCATTAGGTGAGCCGCTTGCTCGTTTGCCCCCTATACCATAATAAAAAGGTTTCCGGAAATTTGTAAGTATATTTGTAAAAAAAAACAGTAAAAATATTGATAATTGGCCTGGTCCAGGATACCTTGAACCCTGGACAAGGACATCGGCTACTTTTTTTCCAAGGAATTCCGCGGGAAAATTAGCCACGCCGTCGAAACCGCGGGCGGAAATTAGTTGTATATGAATTCAATGCGCACCACTTTATTAACAAATCAAAATAAACAAAAGAATTTTAATAAAATTGTTTATGCTTCCACCCCTCGCTACAACGAATAAATCAAGGTGCGAATTTACATTTTATACGGATATATTTGAATTCAGGAATTTAATATTTTTCGTTTTGATATGAGAATTTTGAGACAAGCGTTGGTTGAATTATTTTGCTGTGGGTTTTGATTAAGTTCTGCCTTCTTGACATTCAAATTGTTTTATAGACATATAACGTATTTTTTACTTTTAATATACCTTGGTGTATTCCTTCTGCCTTTATTTTTACTGCTGTAACCCATTTTCTAAGTCCTCGTACCCTTAGGTACCATAAATTATTTAATAATATTATAAAAATATAATATTTTCACACCCCATGCTAAAATCTGTTACTATGTAATTTGTATGTATTATTATTTTTACTATTCAAAAAACCCTCTCCTATTGTTTCTGTTTTCCGCTAGATGGCGATAAACGCGTTATAATGTATTTTTTTAATTGGTACTACATTGTGGCATAGACGAAATATCCGTGTGATGTATAGAGTCAGAGAAGAATCGAGAACTCATTTGTTTCTGCGCAACAGGTCAATGAATGAATGAATGAATGAAATGAATAAATACTTTATTGCACACAATGAAACAAAAGTACAGAAAATATTAAAAAAGGGAAGTAAATTAGAACGTAAAATTTGACAGCCTTATCACTGCATAGTGATCTCTTCCAGACAACCAAAGGCGTAGAAAAACAAATCTAAAAGTACGAGGTAGGTGATACAACATAAATATACATACTACCAATATGAGATACCTACTTAAACCACCGCCTTCTACTCGTATATACCTCTATAACTAATGTATACAATAAAATATATAAGGTCATGTACATACATCTATGTATTTATGTAATATATAAAAATAAAATAAACGTAAATACATTTATATTTACACATGCAAATAAATAAATATTTTACAAAAATCTTCTAACATACTTAAAAACAGAAAATACAATATAGTAGTAGTAGTAGTAGTAAAATTACAGTAGTAATTCGTCCCGACATTGCCCAAAAGATTGAGAGGTGGTGGACTGGTGAGATGTAACAATGAAATTTTCATTTGAGCATCAGCCCACCACGTGCCTAGTGGAAGATGGCCGAGGAGTGTGACACTGTTAGCAGTATCCGTATGTATCCTTTTATATAGCCACCATTTTGTTAATAAAAAAAATCCACATCGTTGGTAAGTTTTTGTGATATTTATCTTCAACGTTTATCCTTCGGATAGGTCGCCTTCCAGTTTGTAACAAAATGTTTTTTTTTTTTTTTATATTCACCTGGGAACAATGCACAAGGACACCGCTTCAATATTACAACCTTATTATAAGAGGGTAGCTATTAAATGTCCGTTTAGAGCTAATTAACCCACTAACTAGGAAGTAAACACCCAGCTGTCACCGTACGGAGAGATTTTAGTTGCCGGAGTGAATGCCGAGAGGTCTACACACACCCGAGGAGAAAGAGACGAGTAAGGGTGAATTATGACTTCGAGCGGTATATGATGTAGTGATGCTCTAAAAACTGTTATTGATATATTTCTGGAAGTGAAACCGAGTGTCTAGCAGAATTATTTCTCTATATTATATTTGTCAATTTAAGCGAAATTATTCGTAAAGAGGCCTCTACATCGCAATCTGTTTTACATGTAACGTTTCTATTTCTTTGTTCATTATGTTTTATACTACGTACTTACATTCCCACGCGTAAATATACAACAAATTAAGAATATAATGAAAATTAATGAATAATAATATATAAGTAATGGTTGTTGTTTAACAGATAGCATCATTCTGTTTAGCATGGGGTAAACTGACACCTATAGAAATATTTTCTGTCTGTCCCCATCTCTGGGCCATCAACAACTTAGTTGAGTCGGCCGGTACGTTGAACAACGGGAAGTGGTATTGGCGCCCAACGTGGGGCTCGGTAAGAATTACCGTTCTGAGGTTTTTTTTCTAATTTTTTGCTACAATTTCATAATATATATGTATTTTGTAGTAGTTTTAATGATATCTGTTTCATAGCAACTTATTAATAACTACATGTGGACATACACTTGTGTCTATTTCAAAATACAATTTTTTTGCATTGTGAGTAATATTGTTTTTTCTTGATAATTGATAACAACTTTAATTTTCACAATAGTTTACATACTTAGGAGAGATAATTTGTTATCCTTAATATATAGTTGTACCGCAGTAGCTAAAACAGTAACTATTTAAAACTGGAATGTCTGTAAGTAACCTAAAATATAGACTGACAATTACTCGTTTTAAAAAAACAGAAGTAGTTTGTTTGCGGTTTGTTGTAGCGTGTTTGCGAAATTTAACTACGGGCTGTTATTGAGTATGGAACAAGTCTAGTCAAGATTTACGGGATACGTTAGGGGTAAATGCTCCGCCGAATTCTACAGTACTATAATATAAAGGAGAAAGAACATCCACCAAAAAATAGCTTATCGATATGTTACAGTACGGTTTTATAGCTGAAGAAATAAAGATTTCGACAGGCAGTGCGCATAACATAAAGGGAGATGGAAAAAGTATCCGCTTTGGGCACCCAGAATACTTACCGATGCGCAGAAACAAACCAGACTGAATACTTCCCAAAGCTTTTTGGAACTATTGCAACAAGATACTGATCGATTTTTCGCCTCCAACTCCTTAGAAATTTAAGGCAAGCTTTTCCACCTTTGTATGCAGAATAAATGATTTTTTTTATTTTTATGGTCAAGGCGGCAAACGAGCAAGCGGTTCACCTTGATGGTAAGTGATTACCGTCGCCCACGTACATATGCAACACCAGAGGTGCTACAGGTGAGTTGACGGCCTTCAAGGGTATTTAGGAGATGGAAGGGAGGATGAGGAGGGGGATGGGGAGAGGAAATGGGCCACCGGATACCTCACTTACCGAACGAAATGCAGAGAAAGCCAAGATCTACTTCACGCCGGTATTCTGCGAGGCCGTGGTACCAACTCGGTCGAGCCGGCCCATTCGAGAAGCAGCAGAGGCCGCCGCTAGGCTCTACCACGTGTAAATGTAAAAGAAAACTCGTAAAAATGGTTATGTTTCCCCAAGGTAATGCCCGATTCACAACTCTGCCATTGCGGTGGCTACAATTCGTGTCTTTGAAATATTTAAGCATCTTCCACCAAGTGAACTCTATATCCACTGGCACCTACTGATTTCTATCTACTTCCGAAGTTGAAGAAGTATCTGGGCGGACTGAGGTTTGATGATGATGAAGCAGTATTAGTAGTATTATAATGCAAATTTTAAGATCCTCAGAATGAAAAGTTCTTTAGAAAGGGAACATTAAGTTTAGAAATAAGATATTCTAATGGTATTACACTATAACAGACTCATTCTGTCACAAAATTTCACCCTTTTAGTAAATAATGTATTACATATTATAAAGGCGAGAGATTAATGTGAAAAGCTCTGACTCCTGTAACACAGCCTGACACAGAAGTCAGAGATCACAGTTTTCATGTATTCTGTTTTGCACAAATGCTCAAATTGTTAAAGTTATGTCATATTTTTTTTGTTTGAATAAATTATCATTATAATTGTTATCGTATAAAATGAGGTGCCATACTAATTCGCTAGATATAACATATTACTAAAAAAATATCTAGATCTCTGATAGATGGTGGAGCAATCTTCAATGTGTCAAATCTATTGTAAATTATCTAAATAGGAGCATCTAGGTTTCATAAAAATCAACACATCTAATTCAACACAAGTTTATTTTTTTAATTTCGACTCTGTTTTGTTACTGTTTCATTGAATGTATAAATTAACTGAACCTGATTGAGTGTTTTTTATTTACTGCTCACCCTAACTTGAGCTAGATTACTTTAGATGTCCATGGGGTCATTTTGTAAAATGTGGTCGAGAGCCTTTGGATAGTTTTTCTTTGGTTGCCAAATTCACAAACAGACATACAGACAAAAAAATATATTAATGTTGATATAGTCTCCTGTCCTGAACAGCCAAATGACTTTATTCCAATTATTATATTATGAGAAGGTACATTTTTAAAAAGCGAATACCAATATCAATTTTAAATATCTAGCGAGCGAAGTCACGGGCAGTCGGTAGTATAAAATAAAGGTGTGTCATATGATTTCCACTATATAATAAGAAATTCCTTCTAAACAGTTTTGGTTAGTACATTGTTCGAAAGTATTTCTGATTGGCAATATTTGTTGAATTTTACCGCAGACATGTTTTGCACATAGTTCAAGATTGATATTGGAAAAGTTTTGACAATATGATCGTTGTAGTCCTATTGAATAAGCTTAACTTCGATTAGACTCGTATTAAGTTAATACGTACTTGGATAAAAATATTTCCATTTCAAAAAATTTAGTTAAAACGAGTTAAGTTTTACTATTTTCTTGATTTGCATTGAACTGTTTTGACACCAAAAAAATTTGGAAATCATAGAATCATCTATCTAAATTATTTAAATTCATGTTCTTTCATTAGTAGCACAGCTTTTTGTTATTAAGATCCTTCGTGATTTGCCAAAACTAACCAAATTCTAAACGTTCAAGTTAGTTTCTAAAGCAGATACCGACAACAAGAAAACTATTAAAATGGACCTCTTTGGCAAATAGGTTACATAAATCAATTAATGCCCAACAAGGAACATACGGGATGTTGAGACCCGACACTAATTTTAGACACATATATTCTATTACGCCGGCAACAATGCGGGGATATAATAATCATTCTGTGGTCTCATTAAAACAACTAATACCAATTGCAGATTGTACATGGACGTTGATAATCACTTACCATCAAGTGTGCCGCTTGCTCGATTGCCTCCTTACCTTTTTTTTTTTAATCTTTATTTAATGGAGGGTTTGTTCGTATGTTACCGAACATGTCACCCTCATTGTTGCATGCACTATTCGGCTCAGCCATACATACATTTTACATCTTATTGATACATAATTAAATTAACTTAATCTACCTGTCATTTAGCCCCAATTTAACAATTTGAAACGATATTCTAGCACTCTCGGATTCAGGGAATGCCAGAATACTGTTACAAATACCGACATTATAGTCCCGTGATAAGGCAGTACGTCTCTGAGTCTCATTCCGTATGCACTCCATGGTAATGTGAAGTACGTCTTCTATGATGTTTCACTGATTGCAATATGGAGAATTAGTTTTGCCCATCATAAATCCAAAATTGTTCAACGGAATGTGACCAGATCGAAGTCTTAAGGCTGGAATCAAATCACGCCTTTTCATTTGCCTCTTTTCGAACCAAAGGGAACGTGGAAGGGTTGGTTGAATTGTTTTGTACCAGACACCTTTCGTTAAAGATCTCTCATCGAAATATTCGGACCAAATTTTAAAACATTTTTCTCTAACTTTACTCAAAACATCTGTTATCGACGGTGAACAATTGATTTCAATACCTTCAGAGGAGGCTAACTTAGCGAGACGATCCACCTCCTCGTTCCCTGTAATACCTACATGCGAAGGCACCCACTGAATAACAACACTTTTGTTGCAGGATTTAAGCTTGTAAATACTATTTAACACAGTATACGCCAAAGGTACCCCCCTGAAATTAGACGTACAACGGATCAAATGATACAAAGCACTTTTTGAATCTGTCAAAATCACAAATCTGTCATGATTGACAGAGGAAATATAAGACAATGCTTCTGCAATCGCTATGAGCTCCACATGCATTATTGAAATTTTATTACTGATGCTCAATTTAACATGGTCTCCCGTCTGGCAATCCAAGAATGCTGCTCCCATGCCTTTATCACAAATGAATCCGTCTGTAAAAACTCTATAATAACCACAGAAAAATTCATTTAGAAACTTACAACAAATCAGTCTTAATTCATAAGAGTTGTAACAACGCTTAGAAAGTTGAACAGTATTTATATGAGGTTTTACGACTTCAGATAAATCCATATTTCTCAGCCATGTATCTAAGGAGAACATTTCTAAATGCTGACTAATATGTATATGACTTGATTTTAAATGTTCATGTACGGTTATTAGTAACGGTTTTCTTTTACGTCTCCAATATATATTACCAGATAAATGATGTAATTTCTCTAAAATTTTTATTAAAACATTTTCACTTAACGATTTTGATTTCAACCAAAATTTACTAGCCAAATACGGATAAACAAAGGTTGCAGTAGTAGTTCCGACTCCATAACATGTACAGGTGTAGATTTAATAAAGCCTCCTATTAAACGCATACATACATTTTGTATTTTGTCCAATTTACACAAATGTGAAGCGCAACTGTTATCATACAAGAAACTTGCATAATCCATACGGCTTCTAATGAGTGTTATATATAATCTTCTTAAATGCTTGGTATGTATTCCCCAGCCAGGGCCAATTAGCACCTTGAATATATTTAGGTTTTTATGTAATTTTGTTGTAATTTCATTTATATGTTTGTTCCATCGTAAGCCTTTGTCTAACCATAAACCTAGATATTTGAAATTATCTACTATTTCTAGAGTAGTTTCATTGACATGTATTGTTATCACATCCCTTTTATACCCCCTTTTAAAAACACAAATTTTACTCTTACTAGATGAAATTTCCAAACCAATTCCTAAAAATTGCTGGTTAGTTTGGTTTAAAGCTCTTTGTATCTTTGTTTGGCCTTCGTTAATAGTGGAAGAATAGCAGTATAAAACAAAATCGTCTGCGTACTGAGAGATAAAGACCTGTTTTTCAAGTTCTTTGCAAATTCTGAAGGTAGCAATATTAAACAATAAGGGGGATAATGGATCACCTTGGACTAAGCCTCTACAAGCAGTTCTAGTGATATATCCATTATTAGTTATGTCGCCTGAATTATGGTTTGGTTTTGGAATAGGAATAATCATTATATCTCTCCACTGGCTCGGAACAAAACTTTCCTTTAAAAACTGTTATACAGTTTTAATAAAATTTGTTTGCCTATCGTAGGTAGATTTTTAATCATAGAATATGAAATATCGTCACAACCAGGAGATGTATCCTTTGATTTAATACATTTGTCAAGCTCCTGCATGGAGATATCAACTTCGATTTCAGAAACAAATTTGCGAGAACTTTGGTTTCAAAGGCGAAACATAAACAGGGGTAAGAGATCGTAAGAGCTGTTCAGAGCTGTTTGAGTCTACGTAATCCCTTTTTACTCTATGACCTTTAATCCACTTCATTTTTCGCCATAGTTCAGAAGCAGAAGTATTTTCGTCAACTGAGGAACAAAATTTCTGCCATTCTTTCGCTTTACCTTGTCGTATTAACTTTTGTGCAATGTTAATTTAATTCTTGAGAAAATCTTAGTTTTGAGGAGTTGGGTTACGTCTAAATTGCGCTAAGGCCAATCTACGTTCAGCTACTGCTTTCGATGTTTCTACGTTCCAAAACGGTTTGGGTAAAAATTTTGACTCGGGATTATTACTTAACTTAATTGTAGGTATAAACTTGTTGGCTGCTTCATTAGCCAGCTGGAGGTTTTCTGGCATTTGTAAAGCTTTAAAAACGTCCTCCAGATACATTTTATACGCCTCCCAGTCAGCCTTCCGGAAATTTCTCTTAAATGTAGGAGAAGAGTTTAAAAAGGGTGAAGTAGTCATCTTAATCATTAAATGGTCACTACCGATTGTCTCATTAAGAACAAGCCACACTGAAACGCATCGAAATATCAAGAGATATGAAGGAAATATCCGGTGACGATTCTTGCAGATTGCCATCAACAAGTCTTACTCTAGTGTTATTACCATCATTGAGCACCATAAAGTTACTATCGACGAGAGCATTAAATATATAAGAACCTCTTCGATCTGTTTTGTTAGACCAAGTGGAGTGATGTGCATTAAAATCTCCTAATATTAACGTTTTATTTGGTAGCAATGAAAAGAGTGACTCCCAGTCTTTTTGGCTAGTACTAACTCTGGATGGACAGTATATCGAAATAATATTCTCAATAGGTTGACAGTTCAGTAATGTCACACCGACAACTTCGATCCCACAATTATCAATCTGCAAGTTTATAGGTTGCGATTTTAAAGACTTATGTAAGAGAATTGCTACTCCTCCATAAGCGTCTGTTCTATCCCGCCTGTAAATATTATAATCTCTTACCTTTAAAGTACTAATAGGTTCTAACCAAGTTACGCTTATAACGGAAATATGGATTTTTTCTTGTCGTAACACCTCTGGGAATGAATCTAGTTTATGACGTATACTTTGGGCATTCCATTGAATTATATTAACTTTACCTTTGTTAAGAGCCATTAATTAATTCAAATAACTTCTTTAAAATAGACCAGTCCGAAATATGCTCAACCACAACTATTACTAACCACTCCACGCACAATTTTATAACACGGAATGTTTTAGATTCGTCCCTAGAAGTTTTGAGAAATATCACCTCCTTTAGCCTTCGCAAAAGCTCATTGAATGATGTTTTAAGCTTGTTTCCTGTTTCTTCACCGTTATCTCTTATGCCGGCGGTGGATTGTTGCCCTTCTATCCATTCGTCATAATCTTCCTGTTTTTTCTTTTTTTGTTCGTGAACTCTATACACTGGTGTGCGCCTGTTGCTGTTGGGTATATTATTTTCTTCATCAATAGCAGCGGAAACTTTAACGACGTCTGCAAAGGATGAAGTGTTTTCGCTATGAGATATAGTAGTTGGTGAAGTACGATTTATATTTACAACAAGTTTAGGGGGTGTAGGTGGTACGTATATAGTCAGAGCCTTTCTGTAGGTGCAGTTTAATTCAGCCATTATTTCTCTAAGTCTTTTTTCTTTTAAATAAAAGGGGCAGATTTTAGCCAAAGCCATATGTTGTCCTCCGCAATTTATACATTTAAATACTTTACTGTCACAGTTTTCGTGGTTATTGCCACATTTAGGGCAGACAACTTTATTGTAAGGGCATGTTTTTCGGTTATGACCCATCTTCCAGCACCGAGAACATTGCGTCACCGGGTATACAATTTTTTCCACTTTAATTCTCATTCCGTATATGTAAACATACGGAGGTAGGCAAGACCCGTCGAAACATAGACGCACAGACTCGCTTGGACACCAGCCTCCTTCATCTCTGTCCCGACGATTAAGCCTCTTCACATTAATTAGTCTAATCGAAAAAGGACAAGTAATGTTTGCTATAATCTCTTCTTCTGCTAAGTCATGTTCAATATCTTTAATTACACCATAACAGTATGTTACTTCCATGGCTTTGTATAATTTCCATCCATTTTCTCAAAGTCTCTCACATTCAAAAATACTTTTGATTCCTTTGTTATTTTCAAACTGCAGTCGCACCTTGTATGGGTTAATATATTTCACTTCACTTACGTCTGTTATATTATTCTCTTTCAAAAAACGAGCCATCGCGAATTGCTTAGGCAGAGTATTTTTGGATGTCTTGTAGACTTGTAAATAAACCATATCTTCCTTATTCACAGCACCACATAAATTAATTTTATTTCTCCTTTTCTTTCTTTCCTGGAATTCAATCCATTCATCATCTTCTTCACTGCTACAAATATTCCTCTTATTTGTATTCTCACTATTCAAATTCTTCTCTTCACTTGTTTCCTCCTCCATCTCGACTTCTATTGATTCTTTCCTCGGAATTATATCATCTTGATTAGGTGTTTCTTCGGTCATATTGTAATAAGAACGACATTAGCGAACACAAATATGTTAAAAGGTGTAATTGCATAAATTTCCGCTCGCCCAACGCGCGAGAACAATAGCCAAAACCGGTTCTCGGTCTCAGTATCCCAAAGCGCAGGTAAACAATATTAATACCGTAAATAGCGCGTCGTCTAGCTCGTACGAGTACCGACACGTCACTGCCTCCTTACCTGTAAAAAAAAATGTCAAATCTGACAAAAAAAGACGAATATCTAGAGAAGAATATACATAAGCCGTAATTTTTATAATATTCTCAAAATCTAGCAAATATTACTTACACATAAATTTATAAACATAAACTACAACAAAACTTATAACCATAATATGGTTATAAATTTCGATCATTGACATAGATTCTTAATAATAAAAAAATCATCAAGACTAGTTGTAATAAAATTTTGTTATAAAGAAATGTTAATTTCTACTAGCTGCTGCGCCTTTCACAGTAAATCAGTTTAAGCTAGCCTGATTTGCTCAAGTTTACCAATTCGACTTTTCCTCGGCTCTTAAATCTGTTCACTTCTGGACGCATTTAATTTTATTGAATATTTTAATTTCCTTTATATTAATTTAAAATTTGTTCTTTTATTTCATTAAATTGAAAACAATTCAATAAAATTAAATGAAAATGGTCAGTAGAATAGTCAAGAACTGTATAACTGTATTTAAAGTATTCAAAATTTTTATTTGTAACGTATCAGTTTGAAACATAACACTGAACGTTAATTCCTTCAATAACTTTAAATATATGTATTTCCGTGTAGGGCTCAAAAGTAGGGCGGAGTATAAAATTTATGATATAATATAAATTACATATTAATTTAATAGATACGGAATATTGGATTTAGGTTTAATTACACATTAAAGTCTTCATTATAATAATTAACAAGCACCGCAACGCGGTATACTTTATCCAATTGGTTATACCTTTTTATCAATTTTTTCACCCGTATTTTCCTTTTCATTTCATTCTCTTTTCTTTAAGAAAATCTTGCTTTCTTTAAAAAAAAAGACATTATGAATTAGGAGTTACGGAGTAGTGAAATCGTGGTAGTGGTAAAGTCGTTGCCGCGTTGTTTTCCCTCGATCTCTTAAAATTTCCTACCTTTGAAAACCAAGCTCGTACTGGTTTATTCACTTAATCTACCCATTATCGACAAGGCAGATGTGTGTTACTCAAATCCATCGCAATATCTTCTCAGTAAATTGGATCGGCTTCTTATGATTACATAAGATTTATTTTCGGTTTGTGAAAATATGTATGTATTTCCTGAAAATGTAGTATATTTTCGAAGTATAGGTATATATATCATTATTAGTGTATGTGAGTACCTCTAATAGTTTGATACTTGTGATTTAATTTACAATATTTTTTTTATTCAAGTTTATTAATTCGTACGTTTGCACCTGCCAACATGTTTTCTTCCTCCCCTTGCAATGATAACAGGCAGAGAATGTCACAAGGAAGTCCAAGAGAAATCTCTTAATCTTTGTATTTCATCTCGGCGGGAATGAATATTCCATTAATATTAAACAATCGCCCAAAATTTTATACTGACTTGAATATTCACCCTGGTATGTTTTTGACTCGATAACTCTATGTCCCAGTGATTTATACATATATATATATATATATATATATATATATATGTATATACATGTATTTATATATATGTGTACATAAATGACACTCATAGTTGTCGAGATTTTTATACCAATGAAAATAGCTAGAGACTTGAGAATGATCTCTTTTTTTTTATAGAAGAAGGGGGCAAACGAGCGTGCGGCTCACCTGATGGTAAGTGATCACCGACGCCCACGAACACCCACAACATCAGAGGAGCTACAGATGCGCTGTCGGCCTTTAAGGCCTGTTTACTGATAACTGTTTACACTACGCAGATTATCTGTGCTAAGATTCATCAAAATCGGATAATAATTTTAGAGGAGATATCAATGAAAAATAACATCGGGTCAGGGGTAAGAGGGCCACTCTCGCTTCGCTTCGCTCAACGGACTCCGCCCCAATTATGATACGTAAATTAATTTGAGTAGAAAGTTAAGAGAGAGTTTTGAAGTAGAGTTTTTTGTAAAAACAATATTATTTAAGGCATTCTGACAGACACATGCGGCATGTGAATCAGTTACACGCAAAAAAAGTACCACCTGGATGGTTGGCACTCCACCACAGTGCGTTTCTTTCGAAGATTTCTGCCACACACTTCGACTTTGTGGAATCAGCTGTCGCCAGCGGTATTTCCGAACAGTTACGACTTAGGGGCCTTCAATAAAAGAGGCTAATCCTTCCTTCAAAGCCGGCAGTGCATCTGTAGCTCCTCTGGTGTACAAAGTAAATAAGCAGCAGATGTAGCCCCGCTGATATGCGGTGGGGGTTTTAGTCATTGTCAAAGTTAACCTTAATCCCGAGGTCGGGAAGTAAGTATACCTGAGCTAAACTATACAAACAGGTGACAAACAGCAGTGTCTATGGTGTGATATTTATGCTCTCCTATGATTGATAACCCGCCAATACGACAAATTAATTTAAAAATAACTTGTGAGACTACTCAATTAAAATACTGTCTTCTCTCCGTGACTTCGTCTGCGAGAAAAATTGTCTCGCTGGGTAAAGTATGATTTTATGATATATCTATGGTAAATTTCATCACAATCTGTTCAGCGGTTATTTGTTTTAGTAACAGACAGACAGACAGTTACTTTCGATTTAATGGTATAAGTATGGATAGTAGAAATGAAAGATAACCGTACTTTGCTTATCTTTGTAGTTGAATTTCCTAAAATTCTTGTTTAAAACCTTAGTTAGTCTGTATCACTTTACGCTCGACACACACAAGGGTTACAAATAGCAGAACTAGTTATAAGTTATTTACGTAACGGGTCCACTATCTTGAAAATCCTGAGACACCGAATAAGAATTGATATTGCCAAGCCTAATAAATTACAATATATAAACAGTTTCTCACATTACTGAACAAAACGACCGCTTTTATTAACGTGGCAGGGTACATACATACGTGCACATGTCCGAAAACTCTAAGGAAATGTAATTCGGTCAGCATACCAAAATCCCTCTCAAATATTTGAGAAGGCCTTTGCCCATCTGTGGGCACTTTACAGCATACTCATATTAACTAGGTGACAGAATTAAATCAATAAAAGTTTAATTGTGTTCAATAAGTCTTAAAATTGATATTGAGTATATATCCTCAAACCAAACTTTTAATATACATATATCACTAATAATCGTTGTTATAAGTAACTACATTAAAAAACAGTATTCAATAAAAAAATACCTTTTTTTCTCGACTATATTAAGTCCTGAAAATTGGTATTTCTAACATTTATGACGACACAAAAAATTTAGTTCATAATTAAATAAAAATTGATCACAAACGTGAATGATTAAAAAACCACTAAGATCGAAAAAATTCGAATAAGAATTTTAGGTAACGGAGATTGTTGCCGTCAAAGAATTACAATTTTTTTTTAAAAAAGGGGTTAAAGTATGAAGCTACCGTTTTAATGGAATGGCCACTTTGAATAAACTGAAACCTGCATGGTCCAAGATGCTTGATTAAAACTGTGAAATAAACTATAAGGTTCTAAATTTAACAAATTTATGTCATACTATTTTTTGACAATTACTTTTACATTCAATATTTGAGTTAGACATATGATCGGAAAAAATTAAAGCAATATTCGAATCAAAGTTCCGACGTGCTTTAAACGCAGCAGAGACAGCGCGCAATGTCAAAGCTGCGTTTAAAGAGGATACGACTAACGAACGCACTGTGCGTTTTTGGTTTAATCTCTTTTGTAGTGGAAACTTCGACTTGAATAATAACCACGTGGGGGACCAGACCCTGAGGTAAATAACAATGAATTAAAAGTAATAGTAAAAGCCGATCCTTATCAAATAACCAAGGAATTAGCGCCATGGTCTTATGTTATTTTACCCACAATATTGACGCATATGCATCAAATTGGTGAAATAAATATCCATGAGAAATCGACGCCTCGCGAATTAACTGAAGTGCATGTTGCATAGCACACGTCGAAGCTTACCTTGCTTTAATGAGTAGGTACAGAAATGTTTTGTTCACTTGGGGCCGACTGAAAATCAGCGCAGCGATGCCAAGTTTAAGCAGCGTTATGGTGTGACTGTCCTTTTCGTCGCTTCATCACAACACACACAAATTTCAAGAGATATACCTATTTTTGATAGCATGATTTTTATATAATTTTTCTTTTGTTTTTTTCTTTACGTTTTGTTATCTTTATAATTATTATATATCACCAGATTATGCATTATATGTTTAGATGTAAACGTCATAATAAATGTCTCTATATCTTTATTTATATCTTAAATGAAGGGATTTTGGACAGAATTGTGAAGTTTAATGAAAAATGGATTCTATTAAAAGTTGGATTTTATTATCCTACACGAGATACACTGCAGTAATCCGTGTAAGTGATGGAAATAATTAACAATTGGTAAAGAATTAAAACTCCGTGTATATCTTTTTTCTTCAAATGTCAACCTCAACTTCACGTGGTGCGTGTCATGATTTTCTATAATATGGGCAAACCAACGATATTTATGCCGGCAAATTGGCTCTTTCTTGGAATGATCTATTTCCATTACAGGAAATAATTAAAAGGAGACAGAAACCTTCCTTCCATTTCTTATTGTTATCAATTTAGTACTATCTTATCGCCAAATACATAATACGTCCAAGACTAAATATACATAAACACGGAAACATAATGTGCGTTTCCTTTTTGTTGTTTATAAAGTAAAACAAGTATATTACAGCTTGTTATTGACCCACACTCGGATAAAGGTAGGACTTCCTCATTTCCGAAAGGGTCTGGAGGCGGGACTGGCTTTACATGTTCTGAAAATGTTTGTTCTTCAACAGACAATTAAGTTTTCTCATAGTTTTTTAAAACTGCAATTACCAATTTAAGTAGTGAAAGCCTCAAAAATTGTAACCCAGGTCACTCGCGAGCACCCCTGAGCTCTCACAGCTCATGTTATTATTTTTAATCCATTTAGCATTTTTCACTGTTTATTCTTTTTTAGTTTTAATTACACTATCCATAAATGTTCCCATGTTCTATAAAACAACGACAACACTAATAGTAAATTACTTACTTTGACCACGGGACCATCATCTTGTAAATCCTTTTGGGGATTCTCAACAAGGATTTATGTTTTTAGCCGAAATAAATATTACTTTACCGAAGTTCTCTAGGGCTCTATATATAGCACGTATATAGATAGAAACGTTATAAAATCTTTTATCGTTGTCGCCGTGTAATATTTTTTTTTACATACAATAATCTCGTACAATTTCATCTCATCACGATGAAATGTTCTTATTTTATTAATATTTGTACTCTTTTTTATTTTTATATGTTTTTTTTGAAACGCACGCTGATGTTTTTCTTGTTATTTGTTATGGTTCTATTTTTTTTGTATGGTTGTATAGTTTCTCTTTTTCGAGATTCTGCTCAACTGTACAATAATTTAACAACTGTGTTATCTTTTATTTTACAATAATTTTTTTTTTATTTTTTCTCGTGTTATTAGTAGCAATTATACACACAATTTTAATAATTTGTACAATTATATTTTAGATATTTTTTTTATGTTATATCGTTGGACTATGTACAATATGCTTCTTGTCCGGTTGTTCGTGAAGCCAATGAATGACCCAAATGAAAAACAGTGCTATGGTATCACCGAGACGAGAATCTTTTTGAAATCGCACAACAAAATAATCTTTTTATTTGTGTTTTTTTTCATTATGTCTTTAAATTATTTTTTCAATATTCTTTTAAAAAATATTATAAATAGTTAATCAGTTAATCAGCCTGTAATTATACTACCACAGAAAGAGTTCTCTTCTCAATATTTAAGAAGATTTTGGAGTTAGAAGGGTCAACTACGCTACGCATCGTGCGTGTACGATAGATACTACATGTAATCGTCGTTTTTATCTTTATATTTCTCAGACATGCAGGTATTCTGTGGATGTTTTCTATTAGCGCCAAGCACGTGGTTATGTATACAACCAATGTGTGTTACCAGTGATGACTCACGAAACCGAGACCTGGTCTCTCTGCATTGCTCAGATCTGCTGCACTGCAGGCTCAATGGGCTAGGGAAAGGGCTATGCCCGGTGTTTATCCTAAAGAGTGACGAGGGTAACCGTCATAGTCGTAAGGATCAGCAAGCTGAATTGGTAATGGCCCGGCCAAATAGCTCGCAGAACTGACAACCGTTGTTTGGAGAAGAAAAGTTCTCGAGTGGCATCCACGTACAGGCAAACGCAGTGTGGGACGACCCCCCGCAAGATGGAGTGACGACCATCACAGTTTGGCGGGAAGTCGATGGCGACTCGGCGATGGTTGTCGGCTCGCAGAACTGACAACCGTTGTTTGGAGAAGAAAAGTTCTCGAGTGGCATCCACGTACAGGCAAACGCAGTGTGGGACGACCCCCCGCAAGATGGAGTGACGACCATCACAGTTTGGCGGGAAGTCGATGGCGACTCGGCGATGGTTGTCGGCTCGCAGAACTGACAACCGTTGTTTGGAGAAGAAAAGTTCTCGAGTGGCATCCACGTACAGGCAAACGCAGTGTGGGACGACCCTCCGCAAGATGGAGTGACGACCATCACAGTTTGGCGGGAAGTCCTCAGCCACCTGCATCCATATGCAGGTGGCTGAGGACTGAGCTTTGCAGCAATCTTTGAGGGACTATGTTCAGTAGTGGACTTATGATAGGCTGAAATCATGAATGACGACGTGGTATCATTATTTATAATTGCAATCAACAAGTTCAGTGGCGTTCAAATAAAATAAAAATCTATATTCTTTGATATAGGAACATAAATTTCACTTTTAATCTGCAACTGTTTTTTAATGAGGTTCCTGAGAAGAAACAGGCGAAAGGAACTCTTTTTTTTATTTTATTTTTAATATTACAATTAAACTTTTCGAAACAGAAACCATCCATCTCTTCCTTTATATTATAATAACCCTTCTTATAGCCTTTGTTTAATTTTTTAAGCTGATTGATAGGAAGATTTTGCGTACTTACGGCTGATGGCAGTTCCGGCTAGGTGCTGGCATCGGAATTCAAACCCTGATCGCGTGCGTACTATGAAATTAAAGCGATCACAGTATTCTCTAATATATATTTTGCTGTTTTTTTTATCCTGCCTGTTATAGACAGCAAAATATAAAAAAAACTTTGATGTATCATTAATATTTGTTTTTTTTTCGATATTGTTAATAGCAACTACAGTAGATATATAATATGTGGGTGAAAAGTAAATATTGCAAAAAATTAATACCTGTGAAATTCATCAAGTTTTATATTATCAAGCTCACAGCGTAGCTGCGGTATGAATGCACTTATTAGCTACGGCACCGTAGCACAACTTAGCTACAGCATGGTAGCATGACTTAGCTACGCCACAATAGAACGGCGTAGCTACAGCATGAGCTACGGTACAGTAGCACAACTAAGCTACGCCACAAAAAAAAACAAACAAACGGCGTTGCTACAGTATGAGCTACGGGACTGTAGCACGACTTAGCTAAGCCACAATAGAACGCATAGCTACAGCATGAGCCACGGTACAATAGCACAACTTAGCTACACCACAAAAAAACAAAGAAACGGCGTTGCTACATCATGAGCTACGGTACAGTAGCACGACGTAGTATTGTAGCTATTTCTTCATATTGTCGACTCACAATTGTTTTTGTCCATGTGTAAGAATCGGGCGACGTCTGGCACTGGTATGGCAATGATCAGTAAGGTTACCCTCTTCGGCATGTCTCCTGATCCAGAACCTTACAGTGTCTCTAGTAATATTATGATAAGAAGATATATCGCTAATATTATAGCCAGCTTCATAATCTGCAACTTTTATGCATACTTTAAATACCTCGGCTTTATCAAATTAAATACGACGCAGATATTATTGATCGCAAGAAATGCAAGAGAAAATACGTGACACTGACACACTGATAATTATTTTAACTGTTAGGTTAAAGGTGTACTATATTGACCCTTATTGTTTTAGCAAGTAAGTATAATTTTATATACAGTTGCCTGCTTTGTGCTTTAGTTTCAAAAGGCACTAAGAGTCGACAGCTTGATAAAGGAATGAATTTAAAAACTGACCAAGGTTTTCGTATCCCAACCGTACTATCGTATCGTAAATTATTAAATTCGTGATATATAATGAAGTACCTCGTAATAAAACGAGGATTCATTTTGATTCAAAGTTAACTATTAATAATCGGTTTGAGAACTTATTTTCATTATCGCATCGGGTTGCCAATATATATTGGACGATTGGACTGTACGGAAAAATACCTAATGTACTTATTTCAAATATTTTATTAATTACTTAAACGTATAATTGTATTCTAATTCCTTTTGGGACTTTAATATCTAAAATATTTTTCAAGTTTACTTGCATATTTATTATATTCTCTGTTAGTATGTAAAATTTCAGGAAATGCCTATATTTTACTTTACACCAAGTTTATAGCAGTTGTTCCAATACTCACGTAGATCTATATTGTTGCCGACAACGTCGAGAAACAATTCGCTAGAGAAGCAAGGTGAAATTCTTTTACAAAAGTTTTGGTCTATTGTAAGTTATGTTTGGAGCGTGAGCCTACACAAAGCATCGTATACAACTTTAAAACAGTCAGTATTAAGCTGAACCATCTTTAAGAGGATTTACTTTTTGCTTTTCAATGTCGTGATAGAAAGTCATTCATTTTTAAGCCGTTTAAAAAGTTTTTACGCTTTAAGAATTGAGAGAGTTTATTATTATTAATTCTTTCTGTGGGTACAGTAGGCGACTAAGGGAAATAACCCTGAAGATGCGATAAGACAAAACCGGTAGGTCGTTATATAAAGAAATAAAATGTGCTGTGAAACTAGTACATGAGGTAATAATGTAATAATATCAAGGGGAAAAACCTTAAAAATTTTATTACAATCTCCTGGAGCAAACCCGGTAAATAAATTCGCCTCTTGTTACGTTCACGCCCTGAAGAGGCGAAAAGGGGGATGCGGAAGTCCGACATCGAGCCTTGCTTAAACATAGAAAACAGTAATTTAAACATCGTATCAAATAAAACTCCTTATTTCTTATACATACTCACATATATTTGTATAAGTTGGGGTCCATATGTTCTTTATATAATTTTATTAAAGATTATTTAAAAGATCACTCAAAGTTTGAGGTTATTTTAGAACTAAGAAAGATCCGCACTACGTTCCGGAGCGGATCGGCGGACTACGCATGTTCTCGAATTATATACTTTTTGTTATTTCACAGGCATGCCTTCCTCGTGATGTTTGTCCTGCTACCGAGCATGTGGTAGATTCAGCACAAATTTGTATTAACAATATGTTTGTGGTGCCGACACCGGTTTTCGAATTCAAGTCAGTCGCGTACTATGTTAAAGCTACTAAATTAAAGCTAATATCTGACTTATTTTATCCGTGGGGCAAGTACGATTTAAGTCGAGCTTGTATCGACAAATAATATACAATATTTTTATATATTTAAGCTTTGGAGGTACGACCAAATGGTGTATTTTTATAAATAATATTTGTAACAAAAATAATAATCAATTTTATTTGTCTCAACGTGAATGGATTGGACGCTTCTTTCATCCACAGGATCAGCGCTAACCGTTCAACAGTGCATAAGCTCGTTCCAGAAATGCAACTTATCTTCGTCTGTTACAATTTCCATACATTTTCTTTAGATCCCTCATCTTCTTTGTTATGATATGACTTTTTCCTGAATATAAGGTAGTTCTGGGAGTGGTACTACCAGATTCTTATTATTATTTAGCAGAAAAGTGTTTATCGTCAATCCATTGATAAAATCGCAGCAAGTTAATTGTACACCACCGTTAGTTTTAGACAGTTTAAGTAATATAATTTCGAGATGGATAAGTCACTTTTTGAAATCTTGAAACTCTTCTATCTTTTGTTTCTAAAGACAGCGCGGTTTTCTTGCAGTAACGGGTCCGCCGTTGCTTAAAATTTCAAATGTCCTCACCAGTCGCAAAGTGAACATTGAGAAAAAGTTGGCACTATGCTTGATTGGAGGACTATGAGTTCGAGCAGTTGGTGAGGTATATACAACCTTTCTCTCGTGCGAAGCGATTTCATTATTATTCTGAATGATCTATCGCATGGCAGGAAGGTATGTCCTATTATTGCCTCCCGCAATTGTTGCAGAAGTGCATTACCTTTTTTACTCAAATGTCAACATATTCGTGAATATATTTCAAAAACATTCGGTCCTTTGTGGCCTTGAAAACCGCATTGAGATCAACTCAGAAGCTTAGAAGTTCATTTATAACTACTAATTTCGTATGTCACAGAAAAACGCTGATTGTGACTATGTTATACTACTACTCAAAGATTAAGTATGTAATCAATAAACTGCAATATTTCGTTGTTACTATCGTGCTCTGAGTTAAACGACATTTACATTTTAAATATCGTGAAAGTGCTGTTTCTTTCTTGCACGAGAAATATTTTCAATGTTAAATAAATAGTGAATTGGAACTTGAGTGGCACACAACGTGACAATTTTAATTAGCTAAGTCTGTTGAGTTCCGAGCGAGCTCCGGTTGTCGTAGCCTGGCGGAATTCGTTCAATTAGTCTTTGGAACTTAACGGATTCTTTCGTGAAACTCCTGACTGTAAACGATTTTGGAATGCAGTATAACTTTCAACGATCCAAATACATTTTAATTTAATTATTATTAGTTTCTATATGACGACCGCGTGGCTAATCCTATATTTGTGGTAGTACTATCCAATAGGCTTTCGGTTCTGGTCGTATTATGTTTTATCCGAGGTCACTGCATCTGAACCTATCTTCGATCTATGGGTTACATCGGATACGGGAAGTTAAAGATATGCGAGTACCACTATGTTTGCGCGTATACTTTCAGCACTATAACATCTCCGCCGCAGTTGACAAATGGCGAAATCGCCATAATTTGAAACGTCTGAGTGTAATAAAACGAGCTCCCATAGCATTTAGAGTGGAGAGCCCAGTTGCCGAGCTAGTTTCCGTTTTTGAAAGCTTTTTCCTTAGTTATCTCTTACGACACACACGGGAAGAAAAAAATAAAGTCAGACTCTTACGTCACTACTACGCGATTTAATCCATAATATCCTATCTTAGTATTTATCAAGAATGTATGTAGTTGTCTGTGCCATAGACCATCTCAAGGTCCTCATCGAGAGGGTTGTTTATTTACAAAACATACATAGGCGAATGCCTCTTGTATTAATACAAGAGGCATTCTCTACAAGTTTATCTACGGATAAAGCAGAGGTGAAATGAAGTAGATGTTTCGGTAACAAATGCTGAGAGAGAACAAGAATGCTTTAATAATACTTTTAAATATATTTTTATTGCGTGTTAGAGCCAAGCTGCGGCTTTTGCAGCTGCTCGAATGGGCCGGCTGACCGGGTTATTACCACGGCCTTGCAAAATACCGGCGTGAAGTAGAGCCATCTTGAGCTTCTGCGTTTCGTAGGTAAACGGCGGCATACTCCCCCTCCCCATCCCCCTCCTCATTCTCTTTCCTCTCTCCTTAATACCCTTAAAGGCCGCAACGCACCTGCAGCACCTCCGGTGTTGCAGATGTACGTAGGCGACGGTAATCACTTACCATCAGGTGAGCCGCTTGGTCGTTTGCCGCCTTTACTAAAAAAAACGTACTTTAATACAAATATGAATACTTGTACAGAACTCAAATATTAATAACATGTACAAAATTGTCACTGTAGTACAAATAATATATATATACATTATTTGTCATGTTAATATTACTTTAAACAACACGTAAAAACGATCCGCAGAAGAATGGATTGAATAGAAGGGAAGGATGAAAGAATTAAGGCCGAGCAGAGGGAGACACTGAAGTAGTTAGTAAATGAACGAAGGCTTCTATCGTGGTTGAAGCAAAGATACCGGAAGAGGGAAGATCAATAGAAAAGAGGAGTAGGAGACATGAGGAATGAATAATGGACGCACACACAGATTTCGGCGTTGAGGTTGTCATTTTAATTGTAAACGAAGTAGAATGTGAAAAAGTAATCGAATGCAGTTATTGAGAAGACGATCATATTTATTTAGGTAATCTGTATTCAGGTCGAAAAAAAGGAGTAGTAAAATTTAGGTCTGCACAATTTTGGACGGGAGAAAGTCAAACGTTACAAACGTTAAAGAGTCCACGAGGCACCGTTGACGTATATACTTAATTATATTATTCAACCTGTCTTTAATATTCTTCTATTTAACGTAGTTCATGTGACTCTTTATTAATCTTTATTAAATATTTTTTGCGTCTTATCAAATTAAAATCAAGGATTCATACCGTATCCGTAAAAATTTAAATGTTTCTCGACGTCGCAATAATATACCCATTTTCAAGTAAGTGAGCATATTTGCATGTATATGAGAAGATACGTTTAAGAATTTCATTATTATTTTTCTCTGTCGTTATATTTATTATGAACAATAATGCATAATTATACAATATGTGGATACTGAGTAGCTTTATATTAAAATTGAATTTAGTAACGGCGAAAGAATCCACCACTGCCTTTCTTCTCGTAGGCTACGAAGGGTCTAAGAAAAGCTAAAATTGTCGACTCCTGTAAGTATTCCAATTGAGACACGTGCGATGCAATTGCTTCCTTTTAACGCATGGTAGAGCCAAACGATGGCTATTGCTGCTGCTCGAATGGGTCAGCATTACCGGGGTTGTGCCAAACACCAAGGATAACCTTTTCGAAACTAAGGTTATTGCAAATCCTCCTTTTGGAAGAAGCCTATGTCCTGCAGTGGATTATTTTCAGGCCGTTAAGCTAAAGGTATGGTACGCTAAACAAGTTTGTCCTAGACTCGGGTTTGGACGATGGCATACTCGTATACATTTCCTACAAACTGTCAGTAATTTTCTAGGGGTTATAATAATTCTAATCATTTATTTGCGAATTATAAGTAATCTATAATTTTGTATTATAGATTGTTTCGGTGTATTGTTATATCTGTGTTACAGAGTATGCAAATATTTATATGTTCGCTAAAAGATCGTCATAATATGTATTCAGTAATATTAAACATGTCAATATTGGAAAACAGAAATAAATCAATAGTCCAACAGAAATTCATTGAGCGCAATTAATTAAAATCACTCAATTAAAAACACTTGCTATCTTTTTTTTAATTAATTTTGTCTTTATTTTATTTTAATTCGTTTGGAAGTTTATTATAAATTTAGAGTACCATGCAGAGAACACTCTTGTTCCAGAGCATTGAGTTGCTTTTACGTGCATATATTTAATAGGTGTTACGTCTATTGCGATTATGACTTGCCTTAGGAAGCATTGCTTTTACAAACATGACACTCTCAAATATATGCAATGAGGGCAATGTCAATATTTTATGTCTTACAGAATATATATATAATCCGGCTTCCCGATAAAGGATGGTGAATAGATAAATTGTTAGTTAAGGATGGCAAGACAAGACCGGATGTCCATCCCGATTGACAACAAATGTCCAGTGAGCATGTGAAATGGCTTTATTTTGTATCTATAAAGTCTCATTTTAATGGATAACCGGACGTACGTCCCTATAGGGTCCGATGTTACAAATTGTATATTCTTACTTTTTGGCAATTATTTTAAACTATTGTACTTGTTTCAAAATAAATTTTGTTCATTTATATAAAGAATTGACCGGTTGTGTCTTACGGCGTCTTTAGAGTATTCAATTATAATAAGATATGCATGTTATGACGTAATTTAACGAAGCGTTATAACTGCGTCGCGTAACGGAAAATGTTTTAATATCTTCATTGATGATATTTATTATCTGATCCTTTCGGTGAACTATACGATAGAGAAAAAGATGCGGAGGATAACATCCTAGAACAGACAGTCGTTAACAATATTTTTATCTACTTCAGAAGAAAATTAAAATGTTTTTATGATATCAAAAATTTAATTTGTATGAAAAGGTAATTTCATTATTATTTAATTTTTTTAAATATGTTTTAATTTTTTTTAATTAAATTGCATGCTATTTATAAAAATAACAAAACATGAAAACTAAAAAGACAGTAATATCCTATATACCGTGTTTTAAGCAAATAAAGATTCCTATCTTTTTTATGACGTAAGAAATTCAGATTTCGTTTCTCAATTCCTTCTATTTGTTTCTTTGTGCATCGATGTTATATGTATTCGATGAAGTTATTGCTGTTAGACGTTTTGGCTTTTACAGCTTCATATGTAAAAGCCAAAACGTTATGGGCCGCAGGCGTTATGTCATCGATGTTCTTTAAGATCTCAAACCATATTTTACTGGTACTCGCCGTTTTCTCATACGGGCAGTATGTCACGGGTGAGGAAAATGGCCGATCGCCCCTCGCGATACGCGTATTGTTACCGAAACAACTAAGTTGTAAAGCGAGAACTTGCTCTACTCTTAAAAACTTTAGCTACCGTCGGCGTTACACATACGGGACTATACGCTTTCAGGTAATATCTGGTATTTTGTCACACCTTTAAATACAGATCTTCTAAGCTTAAGATTTTTTTTTATTTGGGAACAACAACAAAAACAAAGGTGCAAGCGACTCACCTGTTGGTGACTACAGTCGCCCAGCAACAGAAGAGCTGCAAGTGCGTTGCCGGGTCTTTAAGGATTTTCGGGGGATAGGAGGGAAGTTGAGGAGAGGGGTGAGAGCTAAAAAACAACGTAGAAACTTTTCAAAAATATAAATGATCCCGGAACCTAACGAACCCGTACTAAATAGTTTGTAAAAATAATGCATCATCTTTTCTTAAAAATTAATTACAATTCCAATGTCTTCAAAATTTTGTAAAGTATACCAGTAGGTACTATTTAAATATGAAAATTGGTTTTTCTCAAACTATTTTCATATTTGACTATTAGTTTTTTTTAATAAGATATACATTATTTTATTCATAAACATTTCATTAGATTAGGAAATCGTCAACTAAATATAGTAGCTTCAGATGCAATTTGTTGTTTATATTACTTCTAAAAATATCACTAACAGGACAATATCCTTCGAAAGTTCAATTCAAAGTAAATAGCAGTTCTATGCAAAGTTTGTAGAATTGTTTCGCTTATTTCGAATTATTACGAGTTGTTGATAACTAAAGTAACTAACTAGCGTCGTGCCGGAACTGGCGAGAATAAGATATTTTTAGTCGCTTTAGGTCAGTAGTACATCTATTCTTATTCCGGCGACCGCGACAACTTTAGACTACTATATACTATCTTCACCTTCCCGCGTCCGATGAAACACATTTGCGGTAAGATCAGAAGGGTCAGATGCAATGGCAGAGATCGGGGATACAATACAAAACGTCGTGGTATAGCGGTTGCAAAAGGCAATAATAAACTCTTTGGTGTGACAAATCACATCGATTAAGAGAAATGCCAGAAACAGTTTCAACAGAGGCCGGTGAAATGTAATCTCCAATATGCTAGACCTGAAACATTTATGTGATGTCTAGCTAAGTATAACATTATGAGATATTTCATACTGCAATCTTTGAAGATCTGCTTTCGGGGTTAAAATTAAGTAGCATTAAAGATTTATCGTGATTTTTATCTCAAACGTGAACAAATATGTTGTATCGGAATGGATCTGTGACTTATGAGTACGGCACTCAATTAAGAATAACTCTCTTAACGTTTTATCTCTTTTATCTCACGTGTGATAACTATGAAACAATTGACATTCTTTTGTTATAAGTTACATCAGAACCAGTGACACTGGAAAGGAGATCCTTTTTATCTTATTTAACTTTAATTACCAATGTTCAGCAATGATGTATTTACAGTCTCATAATAAGTAATACATTTTTTACTTTACGTGCTGGCGGCGTTAATAAATTTCCCACCCTCTTTCCTCCCATAAGGATGAAAGAGTCGGCTAAGGGAAGAACGTTGCTTGATCATAGCACATAAAGCCTCTGCCAAGCGTGGAGATTATAAAAAATCATACCATTGGAGGAGATAGATGAGAGGAGTTCAGCAGTGGACATACTATTATTAATAGGCTCATAAAAAAATTCAAACGAACATTTCAAATAATTGACTTTAATCTATAAATATAAATAAAATATAAACTGTCTGTCTGTAAACGGTTAAACCGATGTTCGGTTTAACAAGTGTCAAGTCACACCGGAACATGACTCGCCTTCTTACAACGCCTCCAATTTTTTACATCCCTTGAATGATATCCAAACATTATGTACTTTGTATAGATGTACTTGTTTACACTATAATTTATTTTTTAATATTTCACAAAATAAGACCTATTAGGGAAATGTAAACTCAATGCGGACGAAGTCGCGGATAGCAGCTAGTTCATAACAAAAATATGCCCGTTGCGTCATAAATGAAAATTAAAAATTTTCTGCTTCATTTATGTAACATTTTTAGGGGAATTTGAATGCGTCACATTTCATATATTTCTTCATTTCTCATCCAAATATGTGTTCGTAAAATTTTAAATAACTAGGAGTAATGAAATGTAGATTTACTGTTATGCTTTGCGTCATATATTTTATATTACATTACATTTAGATGATCAAAAGAAATTCAGAGTCTGAGATGTGTATTAAAATATTGGTAAAAAAAATTATTACATGAACAGAAATTCCAAAGATCGGTTTACTTTTGAAATATACCTTTTATTAAAATTGCTTACATTCAAACATAGCCCTTCATTACTACCGCTGCTCATGTCCATATCTATATGTTTTATATCGCATAATTCAACGGTTTCACATTATTGTCTTTATTTATAAATTAATGCTATATGCGCTTTAGCACTATTTGATTTTTAACCTCCTTTCGTATTATATTTGAATATTTTGTTTACTAATCGGTAAAGTAAGTGAAAAGACCTCAAAAATATTATTATGAGGATTTTGGACCCGCGAAAATGTCGGCCACGCGGCTCCTGTGTGGGTTGGCGGACTTGCCATGGCATTTAATATTTTTATTTCTCAATTATTATTTGTTGTTGCATGATTGAAGTTAAGAAATTCGACAGAATTTATCATTTTTCCACAAAAAAAAATGTTAACAGAATTTTTTAATGTTACTCAGATATGCGGGATTTCTTTCACCGCCGACCACGTGGTAAATTCAGCACTTAAAATGACTATTAACAGTTTTAGTGGTACTGGCACCGGGACAGCAGGGCTTAGGCCTCTCCCATAAGAAGTATTTGCCAACATCTCAGACGCTACTGCGCGTCATCGGTCTGGTATTTTTCGAGATGGTTATCCCACCATCTGTCGATCGCCATTGCGATTTTTGAGACTGTTCCCTTGCTCGCTTCTTACGACACCCACGGGAAAACATAGGGTGGTACGCCGGTACCACACAAGTTACTCACGTATTATGAAATTAAAGCGAGCCCTGTGACACACGGCACTTCTTACTATTTATTTATTAAGGATTACCAAGAAGGTTAACATTTTATAAAAATGCTTAGAAAAATGGTATGTGACACCTTACTTAAAGGCAACCACAGAAAACCAGTAGATACAGTCTAGTACAGGTTAATGGATATTTAAATGATCTTTTCATTATTCTAAAATTATACAATAGTAAGTAATAAGAAGCTACAACTTGGCAAATATATTAGGCGACAAACCTAAGTAGCATTAATAATTAAAAAAAAGAAAACCACTATGTACTCGTAAGTTATTATGACAAATACTAATTTAACCTAATATAGTGACAGGAAGTTAGGCATGTAATAGTAAACAATCAAGTGTACAAACGTAATTTATCATTAAACATAATAAAATTGATTAATAAAAATAAAATAAAAGAAATGCTTAAAGCAATAGGTGAACACTATCGGTATGTATTGTTAACAATCGCTCTAAACCTTAACACTAAGGCGAGTCATCTGTTAGCGTCGTTAACTCGCTCCCACGTATCGACCCACATTTTGAAGCAGATTTATGGCCCCGAATTCTTACAAGTACCAAATGAGATTATACCCAGTACGGAATGCTAGCGAAATGCTTGCGTGAACCGAAACAGAATAAACGTTATTGATTCACATAACGATTTCTTGTATTTATGCGAACACTGCACATTCGAAATTAAACTATTATTTATTTTGCGCGCGTTTAATTTTGTTACTATATTGCCGACGCTTCGAGTGCTTTACAGCAGCCGTGGTCACGGGGGAACACTCCATGTTAGACGTCCAGATGTCAACACAAAATTAAACACGATGAAATCCGTAAATAATAGTTTAATTTCAAAAACGAAAATTAAATAGTTTCTACTCGAAATTTTAGTTTCTAGTAGTAATTAATAATTTGGTTTAAATATCATGTACATTTTTACAATGAGAACTCAAATGTATTATATTATGTAAAACATTATATACGACATTATGTCCGAAAGAAGAAAGGAAGAACAATTCAGTCGTTGACCAGTTGATATGGATATGTTGGAAAAATTATTTATGATGAAATTTTTTTTTTTATCTGTATTATTATTTAATATACTACATACTAACTTAATCGATATTTTTTTAAATATTTATGTAGATAAATAGACAGTTTTAAAATTATTCAATCAAAAAACATGTAATACTATAGTTTAATATTTCAATAATTTATCTCTATACAGCAATCTCACGGTACTAATATTTACCACGTAGATAATATTATAAGCTGGTAGTAAATAATTAATGCAGACAGATGGCAGGGTGTAGAATTCCACCAAAGCAGTCCAAGTCAAATTTGACAATTGAAGTATTTATTAAGTGAGTTACTCTCAGTACAACTTGGCGTTAATGTCCTCCAGCCGTCAAAATATAATATAATAAGCGAGTGTTAAGTTTGCTGAGCGCTAAGCTAGCTCCTAGTTTGTAACTGGATGACGTATTAAAAAAATTATCTAAGAGTTTTGTAGGTGGTAAAGCCAAACGGCGATTTTTGCTGTTGCTCGAATGGGCCGGCTACGTCCTGACCGAGTACCTTGTGCTTCTGCGTTTCGTTCGATGAGTGAGGTAGGTGGAGACCCATACATCCTCTCCCCACCCTCCTCACCCCCGTACCAAATTTCCTTAAATACCGGCAGCGCGCCCGCAACTCCTCTGGTGTTGCAGATGCACGTGGACGTCGATAATCACTTACCATCAGGTGATCCGCAAGCCCGTTCGCCCACTTTATCATGACAAACAAAAAGAAAACCTACGTCGACAGACAAAGAAGAAAGTTTTCTGACCATTGAAAACTTGAAATAATACTTTAAAAGTGGTGAGTAGTTTGGAAAGATTTTAAGCGTAAACAGTGCACAACGATGACTGTACCCTTGTTATTTGTTTACTAAGCAAAAGTGATTGTGATAAATAAAGGTTTCTAAATTAAAATGAGTACTTACATAAATCTAAGATATTTTCTTTGCGAGGGAAAACGTCGAAGAGGGAGTAATAAAAAGAACTGGCCATGTGCGAGTCGGTCTCAGGCACGGAGGTTTCCGTGCAACCACACAACTTATCAGTGCTATGTATTTATCAAAAACATGTTTTCTTTCGTTCTGTTCAGGATCCTTAGCGCGAGCCCGACTCGCACTTGGCCGGGTTTTTGTTATTTGTTGTTTTACTTTAGAGCAAGCATTAAACAAAAAGCACGTATCTTTTTATAGTAACCCCCGTAATTTTTACTTTTTTTTTTTTATTACTTGTTAGGATATCCGCGGTAATAAATAACACATTCTGTGAATATTTGCAAACAGCTACCAACAAAAAAAACATCATTACGAAATCTAAGCACATACACACAATTTAACACGAAGCAACACACAAGTGTAATCACGAACTGCGTAACTATTATATTATATGAGTTTGCGCTTGTGTTCACATTTGTAACTATCACAACATGAGCCCGGGGCAGTATTCTATGTCCGAGAACCACACGGGGAAGTAAATGTAAATAATAATAAACCTACGGGGTAGAATGTGTACCTTTATGCCTGTAAGGAAGCACCCACTCGTACGAGTAAATTTTACTATGTAGGCTAGTCGTAGACGAAGTGTACATTGTGAGTAAATTTTACGTGTAACAAGTAACAAAACAAAATTGTTAATGTGTAACAATATTGCATATTAAATATTATACACAGGGTAATTTAAACAGTACTGACACCCTCTTAAATTTCAATTAACTAAATTGAATTTTTTTTTAACTGATAATTAGACATTTACATTTATTTATATTGATATTATTGTTATTATTTTATTTTACTTTGATAGTTATTATAAATTTTGATTTTGACATCTGATCAACAATGTAATAATGTAATGTAATATACCTTATATAGTTATGTCTTGAAATTATATCATATTGAAAAATTTGTATGCCAATAAGTGGTAGATCATATAGGACTTAAACAAAATGTTAACATCTATACAAGTATGATTAAGAAATAAATAAATCTGGATCAATAACTTTTTTAATCGGTATTCTCAAACATAATTACACAAAGGTAGTACAGTAAATGCCCACTTGAGGTCAAAGGCCTCCTTTTCAAATATCTGAGAGGTTTTTTTGGACTCGGAAAGGGTCCGCCGTGCCGCTCCAATGCAGGTTAGCGCACACGACTCTATATGTCCTCGAAATAATATTTTAATTATTTCTCAGATTTCCTCACGATTTTTTCCATCACCGCCGAGCACGTGTTAAATTCAGCACCTAAAATTGCTATCAATAAGACGTACCGACACCCGGCGGGTGGAACCCAGGTCACACGCGCAATATAAAACTTAAGAGTATGCCCTGACCATTCACGTGACCCGTTTGCGCTACCGCGAACGTGGCCCTCCCACGATGTGTGATAATCCGTATAATCAGGCGTCCCGGCAAGTAAGTCGGAAATGTAAAAAATTTGCTACCATAATATTAAGATATAGTACTAGGAACAAATGAACTATTTATATTAAATAATCACGAAATCAATAACCGCATGTGCTGCTTTTCAATTCTGAGTTCCTTTGACGTATTACTTCGTCAATTTGACGAAGCATATCACCTGCCTGCGTCACGAAGCGCACAACCTGATTGATTGGGGGGCTTTGAATTAGTGTACGTAGATAGTAATGAATTGGAAGACGCGCGATCTCAAGGCGTGTAGGATAGAAATCGATTTACTGTATATAAGTTACAATTAGCGTCTTCCGTCTGATACTGACTGCGACTCGTGTCTGATTGCTTTATTAGTATTGAATTCTTTAATAAAAGATGGATATTTATAGGTAAGCAATGTATATGTAAACTTATTAAATATATATAAAATAAATAAGGGCTCTCGCGACCGCATACCCAATTCTGGGGAGGTCAGGGGTCACTTTTCACCAGAGCTTATTTGGGACAACGTGGCAGGTGGTGAGCGCTGTCGTCGTCTTAGTGTGCAAGGCAACGATACAAATCGTATGTAAGTTTTGAAAAACTCATCGGTACGAGCCCTTCATATAGGGAAACGAACTCGAGTCTCCTGATTCGGAGGTAGATCCTCTAACCACATGGCTTATTGAATATGCTATGACATATTAGAGTTTTAGCGAAATTCCCCATGTTATCTTTTTTTGTATATAGGTGGCAAAAATTGTACGTGGTAGAATGAGCGGTTTTTGCAGCTGTTCGAATTTGACGGCTCGATCGGGGTAATAACACGGCCTCAGAACACCGGCATGAAGCAGAGGAATCTTGAGCATCTGCGTTTCGTTCGGTGAGTGAGGTAACTGGAGATTTAGCGCCCCTTCTGGTGACTAAATGGTGTCTGATTCCCCATGATGTAGGTGTATTACCCTATATTATAATTGATGACGAAAGAAAAAAATATATAATACTTGAACACACACACAAGCTATTTTCATTTCATTACAAAACTATGAAAGACTTTATCCCCAAGGTTAACACCGGGAATCAAACACAGACCACTCGCGTACGATGAAATTCATTCACCCGGGCCCTGAAAGAAGTATACCAGCATTTATGTTCCATAAAGAATTAATTACACGAGGTCACTGTAAATAACAAAGCTATTTTCACAAACGTATATAAACCCACACCTGCTGGATTTATGAGATAGTTTCCGATCCTAAAGTAAATAATTTATATCTTTTGTCCCTTAATCCTATTAGCGACTGAATGATATCCTTTGAAACGAAGCATTAGTTTGCCAATGGCCGATAAGTCGAGTTTGGTGTTTGTAGGATAAATACATTTAGCAGATCTGTCGTCGTTTAAACACGAACCATGTATTCCTTTTTATTATAATAAACCTTTTTAGAAAGTCTTTGTTTCAAAATAATGAACTATTGTTAAAAATAATAAGCTTATTTCTCATTTGTCTTTTTTCTTTTACAACACCCAAGGACAGAAAGAAGAGGATTCCGACCGCACTGCCAGCAACACACGTGTAATTGACATGGCATTTGTAGAAAAGGGTAATAACCTCATTTAATACTTTTTTAACGTATCTTTGTTGTTATTGTCATTTAAAATGAAACTAGGTTAAGATGATTTATAAAAAATACAATAGAATTTCGACAATGTCAATTATACTCGTGTAATAACTTCTTGTATTTACGCGAACTCTTCACATTTGAAAGGAAAGCATTATTTACGTATTTTATCGCATTTTTATGTTTGTTTTGTTTCATTTTGTTTCATTTCTATTTTTATGTTTCCGAATTTTCTAGTGCTTTAAAGCAGCCGTGGCCATGGGAGGACTGAGGTGTCATTGTTATCGCGGGCTACAGCTTTGTAATTATTGATTTTGTTCCGATAAAATCCGTAAATAATAGTTTAATTACAAATCTGTAGCGTTCGCGTAAATGTAATAAGTCATTATATTATTGAAATTTACAGAATTCTATTTTTTTTTATGAATCATCTTAACACACTTCAAGCAAAATATGTAAGAAATAATGTTAATCACAAACACAAAAGCATTACATTATTGGCTGACCAACTGACCAATAAAACCTAACGACTCTTAGATGCGATCAAACTCAAAGTAAAAGGAGGTATTAACACGAGTCACTGTAGCGGCGAGCAAAAACCTGATTGCTTAAAAGAATTAATTTGCAGTCCTGACCGCCATTTTGTTTTTTGAAGGAAAGACGATTCAGTGTCAGACTTTTATACGTGTAACAATTAACAAAAATTAATATTCAGTTATAACCGCCATTTTGTTTTTTTTTAATGAATGAAGATTCACTGGCACTGGCAGACTTTAATACGTGTAACTATGAATAAGAATCAATTTACAGTCATAACCGCCATTTTTTTTAAAGGAATGAAAATTCACTGGCAGATTTTTATACGTGTAACTATGAAGAACAATTTATTTGCAGTCATAACCGCCATTTTGGTTTTTTAATGAATGTACATTCACTGGCAGACTTTTATACATGTAACTTTGAAGAAAAACCTATTTGCAGCCCTGATCGCCATTTTGTTTTTTGAAGGAATAAAGATTCACTGTCAGAATTTTATACGTGTAACTAAGAAGAAAAATTTGTTTGCAGTCATAACGGCCATTTTGGTTTTTTAATGAATGAACATTCACTGGCAGACTTTTATACATGTAACTTTGAAGAAAAATTAACCAACAGAACAAAATTGTACTATTACTACTATTACTTTAGCCTATTTAAGTCCACCGCTGAACATAGGCTTCTCGGGACTATAATAATTACACAATCTTTGGAACCGAACTATTCTCACTTCTGCTTGCTGATCCATAAATTTATGTCCGGTATTGCATTTCTATTACCATAACCTTAAGCCGACTGCGAATTACCTATGATAATTTTATTCATTAATTTTAAGGCAATTGTCGTTTTATTAAAGACATAAAATAAAATGGAGGGTTCATTAAACTAATCAGCGAGACCGACTGAACCATCCCCTTTCCAAAATTGTTCTATTTTATTCAAAATCTCATAACTATGCTGAGTAAATAGAAGTAATTGATTTAGCGTAATACTGGCTAAACTTCGTGGAGATGTTTACTGTTCCCGCTCTTGCCGCCTCCTTATCCAGTTAATGTTTCCAACTACTTCCGCAGGATTATCTTAACTTTAAAATGTAAGTGAATTTCGTTACACATTCAAAGAACTAAGTTACTTAAATTGCACTCGCTTGAGATTACCGTCTGACATAGCATACTTACTTCACGGCGATTTCAAAAGTATTATTAAAAAAATAATTTGAAAAAACAGAGGATACTTACGTAGTTTCATTTGCCTGTTTCTTCTCCGTCAGAGGAACCTTATTAAGAAACGGTGATGCTCGGTTGATGGTATAGATATATAACTTAGGCAGCAGACTTACAGCGTACGTTTAATGAATAATATAAAAGTAAAGGCCGGTTGCCTGAAGATTGTGCCGTAGGTTGGTGGACTTAACTTGTACTCGAAATAATATTTTTTTATTATTTCTGACATACAAGTTCAAGATATTTTCCTTCGCCGACGAATAAGTGCAAATTCAACACTTAAAATTGCTGTTATCAGTTTCAGTGATAACGGCACTGGCATGAAACTAAAGCGCATTGGCAATCAGGCTATCCCGGCTTAATATAAATTACAACTTAAAAAATAACTCACAAATTAGAAAGAAAAAAGAGTCAGGGATATTTTTACCTAAGCCTAAAACCTGGAAGAGAGTCATCTGTTAGCGTCGTTTACCTGCTCCCACGTAGCGACCCACATTTTGAAGCAGATTTACGGCGCCTAATTCTAGTAAGCAGCGAATGAGATTGCCGAGTTCGAAATGCGAGTGAAGTGCTACACATGCGCGATAAATTTTTAATTATTTTTAATCTATTTCTACTTTAAAATGTTTTACCCCATTTTTAATATCAAAACCAAAAATATCGATGGTCATTTTTGAATAATTTATTTACAGAATATGCACCAAAGGCGGGGAGATTCAATCTGAAGCTATTTCTTTTGTTTTAGATTGAATTGGAAATAGAGGAATTAATATTAATCGATTGAATGTTAATACGCGTGCTATTAACTCCTCACATTCTATGAATATTATGTAATAATGTTTTTTTTGTGTGAACATAAATACATAAATTTATTCTACTAATATAAAGGTTGTCTCAGAATGATTTTCTTTTTTAGATGTTAAATATAAAACAAAATATCAATTAAATATCGTTTTATTTAATGTTAATTTAAAGAGAAATTCTTGAAGTTTATTTATGAAAAACAACCGTTTGCAACTCTTCCAGGGAATAAAAAGTCCGGATCCTATGGCAATCATGATTTATTCCCTGGAAGAGTGATAAGTCGCCGAGGAGACATCAATTCGCCACGAAGGAGCCCTGATTAAACGCCTGCTGATTTCATCCTATGGGGCTACCTAAAAAGCAAAGTTTACAATCCATTGCCACCCAACCTGAATGTTTTGAAGCAAAGAATCACTGAAGAAATCAACTCTATTCCAAGAGCGATGCTCCAGCGAGTTATTGAAAATTTTGCTCCAGATTAAATGAGTGTGAACAAATGAATGGTGCGCATTTGCAAACGGTTGTTTTTCATAAATAAACTTCAAGAATTGCTCTTTAAATTAACATTAAATAAAACGATATTTAATTGATATTTTGTTTTTTATTTAACATCTAAAAACGAAAAACATTCTGAGACACCCTTTACTCTCCTCATATTTCCCAGAATTCTGGATCGAGTTTTCGAATCGATGACTTCACAAAAACATATCCCCTAATCAAACCCTAGATTCATAAAGTATCATTGAAAATATAGTCAAAAGTATATTCAAAATTCAATTATTTTAGAGTTTTAGGGTTCTCGGCGCTGATCCAGTTCCCCTTAGAGGATTTTTTATGTCCTCGAATTATTTAAAATTACAATTAACAATTTCAGTAAAGTAAGCTGCCTATGGCCGCCGTAAGATACTGCTCTCACCAACTCGTTTGCCCGGCGTGATGAGTAATATATGCTGGCTTTAGCTGGCGACTTCTTGAAAAGACCTATATCTTCTGTAGTGGACTAAACTTGGCGGATGAACTAAATCTTTATCATCATAGGAGAAATTTATTTTAACGGCAATATTAACCGATGTCTAAAATAAGAATCAGAGCTTCAAGACTGCACGGAATTCAGGAATTCGGTTAGCTTCTTGCGGAGAATCAAACAAATTCCATTCATTCCATTTGAAGCAGGCAGTAAAGTACGCCGGGAACGCTGAGTGTACGCGAGTGTGTTTAATTGGATTTATTTATTTTTATCTGTACTTAACGAAAGGAATCTTTGCAGGATAATATTATGTGCCAGCTTTCTTTTTCTTTGACGAAGTTTTTGTTTAGTTTTTAAATAAGGAATGTAACAGTTACAGAAGTTTATGATCTTCAAGAGAAAAGCCTATTCCTTTTTCCAACTCATCTGATGTTGCGGATGTTTGTGGGCTTCGGTAATCACAGGCAAATCGCTCTCTCATTTGCTCCTTCTTCTATATATATAGGAATAAAAATTTAAAAAAACTTGGGATTGTTATTCCGTTATCTGAAGGATACCACGTTCCCTTACCCAGTACTTTATTTTGATCAAAATACAGCTTTATTTATGATCTTCCATCTCTGTGCCTGTACATAAATCACCAAAATTTTCAATGACCTGCCGATCACGTGGACTTTTCAAAGCGATAGGCTTTGACCATAATTAATAAGTTGTGAAGTAAGTAATAAATTTTGACACAAACGAGTACATGATACATGATTTTAAGATAATATATTTGAAAACATATTTCACTCAATAATAATAAACTTATTAATAATAATAGATAAAAATATTTCACACATTTAAAATTACAATTTCAAAGAATATAAATTATTCTTTGACATTGTAATTTTAAATGTAACACATGACATTGTTAATTTAAAATTACAATGTCAACGAATATAATATTTATACATATAATATTGATACAATTATTTAATAAAAAATGCGATTAAATATGAATTTTTATAGCATTAAGGACTTGATTTGTATATATAGAAACTGAATATTATGAATTCCTTTCGTATGTGTAATCGTAGCGAAACAGTTTGATGCATACATTATTTATTACGATCCATTATATATCATGTTTTTTTGTAAGTAAAAATATTATTATTATTATCAAAAATATGCAAACATAGAAACACATATAGAAGTATGTCAGAAGGTGGACATGATGGATAGTCAGAAAAACAGATATCAAAATTATTCCAATTCCAACCAAACCCTCAAAGACTATAAGAAATTCAGAAAATCGTATATCTGTGAAATATGAAAATTTACTAAGTCTTTTCTTCAATCTTACCAAGAATAGTTCGGTCAGTATAGAAATGTTGTTTGTAATTTGTCCGTTTATAGAGCGTTCGTTTATTGTGGTAGAACCTAGCGGTGGCTTTTGCCGTTGCTCGAATGGGCTGGCTGGATCTATCGATCGTTGTACTACGGCCTTACAGAATACCCGCGTAAAGTAGAGGCAAACACAAGGTTTCCGCTTTTCGTTCGGTGAGTGGGGTAACCCGTGGCCCACTCCTTCCGCCCCCTTCCTCTCCCCAAATATCCTTTATAGGCCGGCAGCTCCTCTGGTGTTGCAGATGTTCGTGGAGTCGGTAATAGCTTACGAGCAGATGAGCCGCTTACTCGTTTGCCACTTTCCTATAAAAAAAAAGTATTCTATCGAACATCTTCAATTAATCTAATAGAATTTAAGATAAATCTGCAGAAACAAACGAAGAAACTATTGCTAATCTGTATAATAAAGGTTCTACATATAACAAGACTTGGCATTAGGGTATCAGAAGTAAGTAACAAAAAAAACGTTGGGCAACTCCACAAATCAAGTCGCTCAAGTAATCAAGTTTTTCTGACCCGCCACAGTGACTGTAACAAATACGTCTGTTTTCTCTTAGTACGATCGTCCTAGTAAATCACTACGCTTTACCGTCCAGTTAACTGGAAAATTAGAAATTAGATGACACGTGATAAACTACCGCTTTTATACATTATCCTGTGATACTGTAATTTGTAGAAGCGCGAAAAAGAAATGTTATGGTGAGAATATAAGTTGATTTTTACGAACGCTAGCAACTTGTAACGTATCTTATACATATTCGAATAAAATTACATACCAATCATCAATATTATCCTCTATGAAAAAAGAGGGGTTAAAACTTATGAGCCTGGTCTGTCTGTATCTTCAGCCGAATAAAGAGTATCGACTTGAATGAATTAGTGGGTCCATCTCCACTATGCAAATGATATATTTCATGTTATGATATGTAAATTACATCACATTTTTTCATCCTTCATGTGTATATATAACCTTGAAACAATTGAAATTATATTTTCATGAGACATATTAGAACCTAGGACATAAGATAAGGATAAGGGTATTGGTGATTTGTAAAAATTAAATATAATTTTGTAGATTGTAAAAACTTCCTTTTAAACTTTTTATTTATTCTCCCTCGTCTGGCCTTTTTATTCATTGCTGGCGAAAGGTTTTTCTAAGGAAGCAAAAAAAAGCTGTAATACATATCTTGAAATCTCAGATTAACTGATTAGCCAATAGGATATGGACTCGGCATTTTTGAATAAATTTGCCGCATTCGATCTTATCTGACAGTAAGTAGGCTGCACCGCCTCCAAATAAGGTGGTACTAGGAGAAATGATTAGTATTTTCCTCTGGTTATTGTATCAAAAACAGAAAAATAACTATGAGTAGTCATTATTAGGACAGTATTCATAATCATAATCATTTATTTTCGAAATATAGCTAAGTTACAGATGTTGAATTATAAATTGCTTCTTTATATTCTACTGTATTCAAGTTCAACACTTTTACGTGGAACGGAACACACGGAATGCGTTCTCATATATCGTTTGAAAAACAACTTTAATCTCCGTAGAGATGTCATTTCTTTCTTTCATTCCAACGTTTTGACGCGAAAAACAATACTGCTACTCTCATTACTAAAAACGGTGGTTTATAATCTGTGGCATTACACAAACACGTTGCAAAAACTTACTTAACTTACATGATCCTTACGGCTTTGTCGGTCTTAGAAATAAAAAATATAAGTAGTGATGGACCGGCCACATAACTTATAGAAATGATAACTATTCATGATGATTTTTTTTCGAATGGCAAACTTGTACAAGCAAATGAAATGTGGAACGATCCTGCCACATGATGGAACGACAAGTTTCAAAGAATCGCGGAAAGTCGATGGATGCATGTGGCTCAGGACTGCTGAGCTTTCACTGCTGCAAGCTTTAGAGACGACCTATATTCATCATTCATCATCAGTGGACTTGTGATGAGCTGAAGTAATAACAGTGAGTGATAACTGAAACTCAGATAGCTATTACATCAGTGCCAATTATTCTAATAATTGTTAGTAGTTTTTCATTTTCTATGAATAAAAATATCACACAGGGTTTAGGAGCCGAGAAAGATCCACATATCCCCGAATTAATATTTATGTATTATTTCTCAGACATGTACTCTTCATGATGTTTTACTTCGCGTACTTCGCTACGAACGCGTGGTAAATACATTACCACGCGTTCGGTGGTGGCACTTAAAATTGTTATTAATAATTTTAGTTGTACCGGCATCGGGAATCAAACCCAAGTCACCCGCCCTCTATGAAACCAAAGCGAGCACCCAGACCACCAGTCTACTACGGCTCTATTAGGAAGAACTAGGGCTACATTAATTGCAATAGTTACCTAATAAGGTAACAAAGAGGGTAAAAGGAAACGTTCTTTATCTGAAAACTTCTGGGAGTCGAAAACATATATAATTGATTCGGGTAAATAGTAACAGATTACTCCGTTTCCCTGATCTCCATGTTTTCGGACTTGCTCGAGGTAATGAAAATCGCTGTGTTATTTCTTTCTTCACGCAATTAATTAGAATTATCCGTTGCAAACGGTGACGTCTAGAACTATAAAAAAATGTGTTTTTATAGCACAGCTAACAGTCGTAACAGCCATTCTGTTAATTGCCGACCGTAAATACCTTTTTCTAATCAACTTTTCTCATTGTCCTACTTTTAATTTCCCGCGTTAAATGAATTCAGGTTGTGAAGTTAAATGAAGAACTTCATTTAACGCGTGATTACTCTCGATATGATACCATAAATCATAGAATTATATAATCTGCGGTAATTGTCCATAAACATTATTGCGCACCAAAAAATAGGTTGGTGTTCCTGATGTCAAAGCGGCTCATTCTTCTTGGGTTCGCAGCGCCGAGCATTGTAGCATTGCATTGCATTGTTTGCTAACCGGTTCTATAAGAACTGCGACCATTGCGTGCACACTTTTTTTTTTTTTGGAAAGGCGGCAAACGATAAAGCTGTTCACCTGATGATAAGTGATTACCATCTTCCACATACATCTGCAACACCTTAGGTGCTGCAGGTGCGTTGCCGGCCTATAAGGAAATTTGGGAGATGGGAGAGAGTGAGAGGAGGGGGAGTGGGCCTCCGGTTACCTCACTCACCAAACGAAACGCAGAAGCACACGATGCATCTTCTTCACGCCGGTATTCTGCGTGGCTGTGGTACCAACCCGGTCGAGCCTGCCCATTCAGCAAGTGGCAAAAGCCACCGCTTGGCCCTACAATGCTAAAACAGTGCGACCGCATGCATATAGGCCTTCTCTTTAAAGTAAAGTAGCAGCCTGTAAGTGCCCACAGCTGAGCAAAGGCAAAGCTCCTCCTCAAATATCTGAGGGGGTTTTGAACCCGGGAAGCTGTCTCTTTATGGTATTGGAATATCGCCTAATAATACAGTCTACAGTATCGAAGATCTTATATTTTAAGAATTCCATTACTTACAGACAAGATATGCAATCTTTAAATATCGTTTATAGTGTATATTTATAAAATTTAAATTATTTTAAGATCCGAATATTCCTCCAAGTTTCTTAACAATAGAAGATCTATTTTTTCAACTCGTCAAGAAATAATGAATATGTTATATTCCTGCAAAAGAAGAAAGAAACATAAACATTTCAATTTTCATTATGTCAGTAAACTTTCGAGGCCTTGTTAGAGGGTTCTCAATGGCGCCACAGCATAAGTTTTAACAAAAAAGACTTTGAATTTGTATGCTGTAAAATTTTTCAACTAGCTTTTCATAAAAACTTAACTTGACATTGCATTGTGATTTTTCTACTCTCTCTCTAAACACATAGGTAATTTTTTTTTACACAACCATCTCATGGACAACTTGCAATGGCATTTGTACCATATATTTAAAAAAAAATCTAATTATAATAATGTATTTAAAAATATAAATGTGTTACGCGACATGTCATGACATGTTATGCGACACTGTGTTATTCATATTTGTTTTTCACAAATATGAATAAACACAGTGTCGGACGACTCCCAAATTCTAACTTGGAGAAGATTGAATGCTACTACTGTGCCACCAAAATTTCATAGACACACACACACACACATGCACGTGCGCCTGTGTGAACATAAATAAAAAGATTACTTACATAATTTTATTACCAATCCCATTTCTATCATTGGCTATGCCACCATGCGGAGCGGGCGGCTTGGTGAGCGAAGTGCTGGCATCCTAATTAAACACTAATCTGTAAGCTTCGTATTCGACATAGTCCATCACCAGAACCTGCCGGCTGCCTACCTGGCCGGGACGGCCCTTGTTCAGTAAGATGCAACCAATGCAGGTACCTTTGAAGACGATGTTGGTATGTTCCGCGTCTTGGTCCAGGTAAACCTGGTAACCGTGGGACATATTTATTTACTCTCGGATAAAGTTTTAAGATTCCTTCACAAAGTTCAAGTTTTAAATACTTTAAGCGATATAACAAACTTTAGTTTTAATTAGTTTCCGTTTAACTAATTCGAAGCAAGCTTCGTAGAAGCCACAGTAGCTATAGACGTGTACATATGTATAAAAGAAACAGCCTGACAATACCCAGTGCTGAGCAATGACCTGCTTCTCAAATATCTGTAAGGGACTTAGAGTTGAGAAAGGCATCTTTCTTTCGGTGAGTGAGGTAACTTCTCCCTTCTCCTCCCTGCCTTCTCCTCTCCTCCACTCTCCTCCACACCACTCCCAGTGGTTCACTCTCTTTAAAAAAAGGGTGGCCTAGTAGCTCGTTTTTCACAACAATCCATTAAAAATAGAACTTCATTTTCTGAATAACACCTTACCAATGTTCTAACAGTTTTTATTGGCTCTTACAGAGTCATGCTCATCTGAAGACATCTGAAAAGTACGTACGTATATCAATATTTTAAGCAAAACAACAAAGACAACTATCAAAAATATCATAAATACATATTTAAAAGCTTTAGAAGCAAAGCGTGACAACGTTCAAACCAATCGTTTTTTTATAGTTAACGCGACTACGGCCAACCAGTGTCATAATTTAGCCATCCAATCTTTTAGTGTGACCGTTTACCGTTCAGCTCACCGGAAAATTGGTTAATACGATGGAGTGTGCGATAAACCGCCAGAGAGGCTTTTATAATAAAAGTATTTAACTTGCCGTAACATAGAACGGAGCCATGGAATACGTATAGTACAACAGCACGCACATATATAATAGTTCAATGCTGTTTGTTGCAATTGTCGGACTGGAGATGTTAATAGCGAACAAAGATGGCATTTAAATTTAAAGTAAACACAACTTCTCGCAATGAAGGCCACGATAGCATAGCGGTTAAAGGATCAGCCTGAGAATCAGAACAGCTAAGTTCGATTCCGATTAAAGGCTCGCATCTATGAGTTTTTTGATACTTATGTACGATTGGTATGGTTGACTGTGTGTGACTGTAGACTATGGTCGTTTGGTATCAGCGTTAGTATCAGCCATCGTCTTTCTGCCCAATGTGTAAGAGGCGATTGAGATAAAAAGCCTTGAAAATCGCAACCGACAGCTGGCATGATAATCATCTCGAAAAGTTATGGATTATATTTCTTCTTCCCGCCGGTATTTTACGAGACCGAGGTACTACCCCAATCGAGCCGGCCCGTTCGGGCAACAGTAAAAACCGCCGCTTATTATCTTAAATATTTTCACACATTATTAAAAATACTATAGTTATTTTATCAAATTAATAAAAACGCCCTCTGGTAGTACGTTGAGGTACCGGTATATTCAGATTGTGGCGCTTTGATGGTAATGTGATTACGCGGCTGCCGTATGCCGATTGCATTAAACGTATTCAACTGGTAATTCATAACTGGAAAACTCGGTACTAAAATAATCTACCCCAAAAATGGTAATCATACACGTCGCGCGCAAATACTCGTACATTACATATGTAATCCATAGCGTATCATTATGAATATACATACCATCTTCTTCCCCTAATGCTCACCTCAACTGCACAATGCTAACTGACAAACGAAGTTCTGGCGACCGTATAACGGCGGAAATCTACCGTATCCAAATTTATAATAAATATATATTGCCATGTAATATAAACGTTCCAAAGCGTCGGGAAATAAATTTTACTAGAGCAACTCTTACGCAATAATAATGAGTACTATATGTGTACTTTCTGTTTCTCTAAATTCCAAACTAACTTGCATCCTGGCGACAGAGTGACAGCGGCATATCCATCCGAATATTGAGATTAATGATGGATAGAAGCAGCTTCCGGCACTGCGCTCACTAACCAAAGTGAATATGGTCAAATCTTCCAAGAAATATATGCAGAGTTTTACTGGCGCTTCCTTGGAGAGGACTATGTTCAGCCTTGAACTAAATTGGCTGGATGTAGTGGTAGTAACAGCTCTTAAGAAAAAATTCTTAGCGAGCGCGGAACCCACTCGGTTTTTGACCGGATATATTATTAACACGCGAGCAGATTCCATACATTATTAACCCTTTACATACCAACTCGAACCCGCTACCCGCAGCGTCGCAGCCAAAACCCTTAGCTGCTGCCGCACCGAGTTGTCAAATGTTATAAAACGTTATCCCGGAAAAGCCCGGAAAAGGACGAAATCGAACTAAAGCGTAGTGATACATTTAATCCTTATGGATTTCAATTATTTTCTCGGATTTCCTTTACTTCAGATCCTCACGAGCCAGGATAGAGATTTCAAGAGGAAAACAATTTAATAAATATCATTACTGCCTAAGAGGGAGGGGAAAACAGAATCGTTTACTATACTTTGTAGAAGATTTCAACAATTTTACTTCATTAGAAACGAGTAGTCAGTACAGATGTGAACAGGAGAAGCACTGATGAAGTAACTCACTTCGGAATCTAATTTAACTTGACCCTTCGTATCAATCAATGCCGATTCCAACTTTCAAGTACGGTGTGTGTAAATCAAAATTCGAATCGATTTGAGTCAGTGAAGTGATATGAATAAATATATACAAGAAGCCTCTCATCATAAGAGGTAGGCAGAGATAACGGATTAACATTTGATATGACACAACGTGGCCACGGGTTTTCGGCCATCCTGGTTTCGCTTCCCAGGGTGATAGATAATCCCCTTCAAATCTTACGACACCCACCAAATGGGTCGTATATTCTTTCGTCGCTACGTTACGGCTTGCTTTATTTATTTTATTTGAAATATTGTTTTCATCTTTACTATAAGGTAACAATGAGCAGATTTAATGCCTATACTTTTATTAACAGAAAAATAATAATCTTCTCAATAGAGACAACATAGCATACATGTTTCCCATAGGGGTGTATCTCTCCCATAGGGATGTACCTCTCCCATACTCTCAGGGGTCTCGATTTGATCTAGCAAGCGGGTTTGCAATCGAAGAATCACTCTTAGAACTCTATAGAACTCACTTTAGAAACTATTGCCTATATCTGTAACTATGCCCATTAAAAAAAACCTTTACATTCATTGTACATTGCCTTAATTACTTGTACTTATTTAAAAGAATACACTTGTATAATAATCACTTAAACAATAAACCTCTTCACACAAACAAGCCTAATGGCGTTCACGAGGGCGTTGAATAAGTAATTATTTTTAATGCTTCTTGTGCCAACCACAAACGGCGTGGCATTAACAACCTTTTAAAATCTTAATAATGTCCGGATTTATGTTGTGCTTCTTTTGTGAAAGTCATCTTTGAACTTTGAAAGAACTAACTCCTTGAAAAATCAAGAAATTTTCAAGTAAGTTTTATACCTATCACAAATGAACATTTCACACGTGTATTTGAATCGGCAAAAAAAATCAAATTGAGAAATATTTGCTAAAACCGAGACTTAAAAATGTTTCTTTATTATAAATCGAAATAGAATAAGTGTCTGTATGTTTGTCACGGTCAGTCGCGTCCAAAGGACTCACCTTACCTTAACAGCCTGTAGTCCTGTATTACTAAATAGTCCACTGCAGGACATAGGCTTCTCTTATAGGGAGTATTTGCCATAATCGCCGTGCTTGGCGAACGGATTGGCGATCGCAGCACCAGACACCTCGCACCCTAGACGCTGCTGCCCTTCATCGGTCTGGTATTTTTCGTGATGGTTATCACGCCATCTGCCAGTAACCGATCCCATAATTGCCTCTTACGCAACCAAAGGACGAAAGGGGGGGTAGATATTTACGCCGATACCACACGGCCATAAAGCACATGCCAATGATATTAATCGTACATAAGTTTCGTTAAACTCATCGACACCAGCCCTCCGCATATAGGATCGTACATGGGACATATTTTGTCATCGAATATGACGTTACTTTTACTATTGATCGAGTGCTTTCAAAATCGAATGTCACTAAAATGGGGACTAGAAGGAGCAATGCAGACATTCGCAAGTTATAAAAACTTAAAGTAAATAAGATTTTCTCAATAATAACAATAGTAACTACTCAATATCTCACTTCACGATTTTAAAGGAAAGAACTGTCATACTGTTCCAATGCGGATTGTCGAACTTTAACTTTCCTTATTTTTTTTATTTATTTATTATTTATTGTTTATTGCCTTCAACTTAATAGATAATCTATATACATATATAATAAGTTCTTCAATGGCAGGCATTAATGGCTTTTGGAATTATCTGTCCGTCATCCTGTGGTGTGGGAATACATAGTATTAGATGCATGGAAATACATGTTTATAATCAAAATAAATTAAAAAGCATAACATTAAAATAAATCAAAACCTAAACGATATAGTAATTTTAAGGACATTCTCATGCACATAAACAAATAAATGCATAATATATTAATAATATATATATAGATAAACATAATATTAGATAAACGCCGTAACTAATGGTATAGCTATTCGAACACTATCACTAGTTTAAACATCGTTTAGAATTCACCTCTTGTGACACCTCACAATTCACTTACCAGATATTTTTCTGATGATGTAAATATATTGTTTCATTATATATTATATATATATTTCGCAGACATCTAAGGTTCCTCACGATATTTTTCTTTAGCGCCGTGCACGTGGTAAATTCGGAACACAAAATTGCAATTACCAATCCGATGGTGCTGGGGGTTCACTCGCATGTCGTCACTGTGAAACTATAAGCGAGTGTCCTAACCCTTCTTACCTACTTCGGTTTATCTGTACCTTATAGCGTCATAGGCTTGTTACTTGCAACCATGTTTCTCAAATCACCATTTGACATTCTGTATGTATAATTTATTAAGAAAACACATTTAAAATATTAAGCGAGTTAATTTTTAACTTCATTGAATTGCCATTATTCTAGTAAATTAACAGACGAGACTGAACGATTGGTCGACTTAATGAGACCGACAGAGATTGGTCGAGGCCCCAGTAGCGATAAATTGATTGCTTTAAATGTAAACGGTTTCAGTTGCGTAATGGAGGAAAATACAAAATTTAATTTTGACACACGACCCGTTGATCATAGTTATCAATTCGAAAATAAGCAAAATGATAGTTCTCATCCAGAAGGTCGCACATCAAAAGTGTTAAAAGCAGCTTGTATAATACAAAATTAAAGGGCTAAAAAACAATCATTTACGGATTTTTTGGTGTTTAATTATTTTTTTATTATAATCCCGATGTTAATAGTTAGAAAACAGTCGGAAGCCGGGTTAACTATGACTTAAGTACGTTAAACACCTCGGTCCCCACCGTGACCACGAGTGCTGCAAAGCAACTGACACATCGGGAATATAGAAATAATTAAACGTGAAGAAATCCATAAGTAATAGTTTCATTTTAATGAGTAGATTCGCATAAATACAAGAAAATGTTATGCCTATTGACAATTATTTCCAGTTTAGATCAACCCGTGAGTAGTGGAAGGGTGAAGGGTAAGGCGCCCAGCGTGGTGAGTATGGAAAATGCTTCCAAGAAATTTATGCCGGCTTCACCTGTAACGCTTTCTTGGAGAGGTCTATGTTCAACAGTTGACTTAAACTAATGGAAGACAAAGTGATTTTTTGATTGCCAGAGGATATTATTGCCACATACTATAAATAATAAAAAGAGCGTACCAATTCATGTGGTATTTTGTTTCGTTTTTTGTAAAATTAATAAGTCACAATAGCCGAGCGGTTAGGGGCGCCTCTGCGTCTTCTTCCGGTTTCGATCCCCTACACGAGTGCGAGCAATAGGTATTTCGAAATTTATGTGTGATCTGTACTATTACCCCGGACCCTAAGACGGCAACAGGCTCGTCACCTGTTACGTTGTCCCTAATATCCGCTGAAAAGTAGGTCGAAAAACTAAAATGTCTACACTTCTGACGACCCGCCATGTTCGTAATAAGGACGTAAGAATTTGTTATTATTGTAATTTAATAATAAAGAAATACCGGGTACATGAACTACGGAACCAAATTTTCCTTTTCGAGTGAATTGCTTGAAATCTTTAAAATTACATTTGCGTACGTGCTAATAATATTTTCGATTAACTTCAGAGTGGGCTCTCGCACCCGTTAAGAACCCTTAAGGGAAAAATTCATATCCAGTGGCTTTGGAACGTTCGTCGCCTATTACCTGGCAATATTCGTAAATATTGTATATTTCAAAATTAGTTATTTACATCTGAAAAGTAAAATTTAGTTTTAAATAGTCTTTAAGCGTTCTGATGACGGGCATCAGCGTCTAAGTGACGAAGTATCTGGTACTGAGATCGCCAATTCGCTTGCCGAGCGTAGTGATTATGGCAAATCCTCCTTGTGAGAAAGGCCTATGTTCTGCAGGTTGCTCTTTTGGGTAGGTTAGGTAGGCTGGTTAATGTTATCTAATGGTTATACTGAATAAACCAGTAATAGTGAGCAGCATCATAACAAGGGAGGTTACCGGTATTGACCAGCATGCTGTATAGATAGATCCTTTAAGAAATGTATGCCAGATTGAGTCCGATATTCAGCATAAGAGTTAAATAGCCGAATATAGAAGAAGAAGAAACGAGACTTACATGAGTCAACAGTCCAAGAACAAACATATAACAAAGTTCTTAACTTTTTGTATAATATATTTCTTTTTTAAGGCATTGTATTATAGGTTAGAAAAACACGAGAACAACACAACATACTCAGATTTGAAGTCCAGTTCTTTTTGTATTGCACCTGATTGTTAAGCAATGGGTCCTGGGTTAGAATCCCAGCTGTCAGAGTCAGAATTTGTGTAACACACAAAAGTGAATCTGTTGATTAAGTAAACGATCTTAAAAACCTCATGGCGTCCGAAAATGGCGATTAAACTTTTTCTTTGCCAGACCGAAAATAAACGTGCTTCCGACAGACAGCAGCGTCTAATGTACTCGTACAAGTCGCCTGGTACTGAGATCACCATCCCGCTTCTCAAACGTCGCGAACATGGCGACTTCTCCCAAAGGCATTTTTTCTATGAGAAAGGCAGTAAACGAGCAATCGGTTCCCCTGATGGTAAGTGATGGTACCTTCGCCCACGTACATCTACAACACCAGAAGAGCTGCAGATGCGTTGCCGGCCTTTAACGGCATTTTGGAGATGATAGGGAGGGGGAGTATGCCTCTGGTTACCTCGCTCACTGAAAGAAACACGGAAGTACAAGATGCCTATACTTCACGCCGGTATTCTGCGAGGTCGTGGTATTAACCCGGTCGAGCCGTCCCATTCGAGCAGCAGCTGAAGCCGCTATCTTAAAACTTAAATTGAACGCCCGGCCGCTTAAAAAAATATTATACAATACTTTCATACTGGCCATATTCTTTTAATTATAAAAATTCGTTGTAACACCCCTAGCATATTCCCCTTACTCAGTGGCCCGACAGAGTTTATAGGAGGCAGGCGTGTGTCAAAGCAATAAGGGCACAAACATTACCCTTTTAAATTGAATCTCGCACAATTTATCAGGAGGACTCGATAAAATACGGCGACATCGTGATCGATTTATTGTTATCAGCATTCTTCCATCCCTTAAAATGTATGCTTAAAAAACTTCTAAATTAAATGCGAGATAAATTTTCAGTAGTGGTAAAAAAAAAACTATTGTTGTCTTTTTGTACTTGTTTATGTAACTTTTAATAAATGTATTTGCCGTGTTCTCGTGGTGTAAGAATGTATCACCTTTCGTCCCGGGGATATAGCAAGGAACGACTTAGAAAGAAGTATTGATATCTCCAGGAGATACATGTCGGAGACTGGGCCCACTACTGATCATGTTCTATCTTCCAGAGAGGGGAAAACTGTGCGGCGGAATTCCACAATAAATAATTGTTTTAGAAGGTAGTCGTTGTGCGCCGTTGTTTGCAAACACTATGCAAGTTACTGTTGAAAACTACATACGCGCTTTTCTCTTCCCAGATTTCTCTTTTACCAGGTCATAGTCCTAAGGTGAAATGAATAGGACTTGTTAAGACTCCAACTCTATGGGTTTCCTAGTAGCCATTCGAGGGTTCCGTTACCCACATTCCAGCTCCATCATCGGACCAGTTTGGTGATGGCTTGTTATTGTATTGTCATTGGATCTCAATACGTGTGCAAAATACCAAATCATTGGAAAGTCTGGAAGTGGGTGAATTTTATTGAAAGATTCCTTTCACATACATACAGATCACGCTTTTTTTTAAGGGAAAGGCGGCAAACGAACAAGCGGTTCACCTGATGGTAAGTGATTACCGATGCCCACGTACATCTGCAACACGATCTCTTAAAGGGTGGCAATGCATCTTCAGCACCTCTGGTGTTGCAGATGTATGTGGTCGACGGTAATCAATTACCAATAGGCGCACCGCTTGCTCGTTTGCCGCCTTTCCCATAAAAAAAATATAGAAGTAAAAAAGAAGAGTTGAACAAAATTAAGTAAAAGTCTGAATTTTGCTTATCAACCTCTGAATTAGTAATTTCAAATAATTTTCCATTCGCTTTTAAATTAGAATTACATCAATTCTCGAGTCAAGTGTCATAGAGTGTGAGAGGCTTTGCAGCGAACCCTCCCTATTACCCGACAATACCTGTAATTTCGGCCGGAAATTGCACTGAATAATGATAGAAATTAATTTTACTAACTCACGCCAACACCACACGATGAAGGTGACAGCGGGAAGAAAAATCGTGGCCTACGAGATTAAATTAGGCGATAACATTTTCTCACTAGCTTCCGCTCGAGATTTTGTCTATGAAGATGTGAAATAAAAAATCCATGGACACCATGTCTTCCTCCAGCGTTCATCGAGGCATTTTCATGCCAAATTTATTCAAAATTCGTTCAGCCAGGAAAACGTAACAGACAAAATTTATAAGTCTTGATTTGCCCATACTCACTACGCTGGGCTTGCAGGGTAAGTGGGCGTGAGCGCAATGAGTAAATATTTTTACAGAGACGAAGCTTTCTATCTATGTCTACATTTATAATACAATGTCTTGTGTTCTCGGATTATGTAGGAACTATTCTTGGTAATCTTAATCAATAAATAGAATCAGTAAAAAAATCTTAATTGTCCGCCAAACTAATTTAATGCGCGCGACTTGCAGCCCTATCTATCATACCGCAACGGAGCCGGCGTAAACTGGTTCTTACCAGTTCTGCTCAGTTGCGCGGATTCAGTCAGGATAAGAACCCTGACTGAGGCCGCGCTTTAAGTTAGCGTGAATAACCGCATGGATGGACCACCATATATCCCGAGTTCGAGTCCCAACCGAAGTCAACTTTTGTGCACTAATACAAATTATTGGTTTTGGAGTTTGGTTATGTTGTGTTCGTCCCTCGTCTCTGACACTGCGTCTGACACTTCCTCCGATGGCATCTCATAAGCGTTACGTCTAATATGGGAAGAGTGAGTGCTTTTGTTTGCACGTAAATACATACTTCCAATAGTATTCCCAAGTGGTCGCCATGGTCACAATCGGCCAGGAACACAACATCATCATTATCAAGTCTATCTACTACTAGTACCGAGCTAATCTATGGTATTTGGGTTCAGGTTTCATTCGGTGACCGGAGCCTCGTTTCTTTACTAGTGTGCAACGCGTGCTGGTGAGGTTAACGTCAGAAGAAAGAGTTGGTATTTTCCCTCTTATACACTTTTATATACATACAGTTAATTTTTATTCCGTACAACTATATGAAAAAATATAATCGAATAATTTGAATGTATGTTTTTTTTTGCGACCCAGTCCCATACTGGGCCGCGGGTAAACGTTTAGTATATTAAATAAAAAGTACGCAATAACTATAGTGCCGGAGCCAAAATGGGTTTTTGAATGATACGAGTATTCCATTCGGTGCCATATTTTATACGAGCCAGTTTGACAAGGATTTGTGGCATCAATGAGATATGGATTCCATTTCAAAACCTAAATTTGATTTGTTTGTTTGTTGTTAGTTGTGTTTTTGCGTTCTAGTTCAACTCTGATGCAAATGCTATTTAGATTAAAGAAATAAGTAAGGAACTAATATTTTGACTATTCTAAATAATAAAAATATGGTTTTTTGTAATTTAGTAATACAAAAAATAGACAAAATAAATTTTGTTACTAGGAGCACATGTAAGTCCAAGATATTAAATAATACTTTAATGTCTTTGTACGTACTATACACTAAACGTGACTCAGGTAAAGTAACTACATTCAATATCATTATTTAATCATAAGCGTAAATTTCCTTTATTTTTGTGTCTTGAGGGGGAAAAGTGGCGTCTGCTACCCCTCACCGAAGGAAGTGACAAGTTAAGTCGGGATCAGCAATAAGTACCGGATCGACTAAAACCTCCACGGAATTAGAGATACGCTGCTGGCCCGGTGGCCTCGACAACTATAGCAGAAGAGGCTTGCGAGCAGAAGGCAAGTAAAAATAACGTAAATTGGTTGATTTATCCTCTTTGCTTATATGCAAACTGAGTTGCCTACCGAACTAGCAGAAGGGTTAGTCAATCATCTATCGGACATCATTCGCTTTAATCGACAATTTACATCACCCACAAGCACAAAACGAGGTAATGAATTCTATTACGTTCTTAAAATCTAAATTACATTAGCATATGAATATGTAAAAGTAATTCAGATAAAAGTCAGCTCACGGTAAGAAGCCAATTAAAATTCTTTTCATACTAAAAAGAAACCCTAATTTTACATCCCCCACATTGCATATATGGTGATCGTGACCTAGGGAGGACGTCTCCTCCTCCGGGGTGTTTTTTTTATTATTTCATGTGGAGACACCTTCCTGTCACTAAAAGCAGTGACCGGCGATGTCAGGATCAACATTAAGTACCGGACCGACTAAAACCCTCACAAAACGACTAAAAGCCAGCTTCGCGAGCAGAAGGCGCGCAAGTCAGGTGTGGATCTTTCGGAGTATCATATCTTGATTTCCTAAATTAATGATGATTTCCTGAATAAAGAAAAAGATGGTATATTCCCCTCACACATATATCACAGCACGTACAGACGTATATCGTATATCATGCAGAGACATTTTCAAAACTATCCATTCGCATTCGTGGTATTGAACTTTTTGTGGAAATTCATTCTGTATCAGCTGAGGAAACTTAGAACGTAATCGCATGCATTAGAAGGCCAATTTTCCGTGCGAGCGCGCATCGAACGGCACGCGGCGCTCCCCCGGCGACATCGGCCAAATTAACCCCACGCGGGCGTTCCACAGTGAACCCAGAATTATTAAATGCATTATGTGTACAGGGTTATTCGGCAACCCTGGACCGTTTTAAATATTAATTAATATCATCAAAACTAACCATATATGCTTCACAGCTTAAACTAAATAGACTGAGAGCTCTTGTCTAGTTTTTGAAAAATCTAAATTAAACGCGATAAAATCCGTAAATCATAGTTTAATTTCAAATGTGTAATATTCGCCTTAAATACAAGAAATCATTACATGTTACATTACTCTAAGCATTGTGAGTCAGAGAACTATGAAAACAGCAAAACAGCACACACGTGACCACCGTTTTATGATTACACTTCTCAGACTAAATTTTTTTTGAAATATTTATTAGCTTTCTATAAACGGTTAAAGCTAATAAATATTCTTGTGATTTAGTTTCTTAATTAAGAGCAGTCTCAAGATTTTAATGTGTCGCAACGCAAAAACCCCAATAAATAATCTTAATAAAATTGTTATCATTCCAAGTCATAAGATTGGTCGAGGTAAATAAATTCTGCTTTATCCATCTAGATTCAAGTTACCGTGCCATTTATTCTGTCGTCAAGCATACTTCTTCTTGCGATAGTACTATAGTTTGGTAAAGTAATAGCATATACCACTGTAGGGCAAAGGCCTGTCCATTTTTGTGAGAAGGTTTTGGAGCACGGAAAGTTAAACCAAGTTGCTTCTGGTATATGGACTTGCAGACATGTGAAAAAAATCAGTACTTAAAACTTGAATTAACAATTTTAACGGCGCCGACACTAGGGAGATATCATCAAAATCACTGGCACACTTAAAGCAAGCACCCGGATCCTAAGCTACCGCGGCTCATAACTCATAATGTATCACGGTTTGAATAAATTACTAAATTAATTAGAAATGTAGTGCTACACAGGCCTTTACAATTTTGTTTTATGAAGACTGCCATCACTACAATTATTATGGGCAGGTGTAACAAATGAACTACGTGCTGGTCTCATCACTTTGTTCCTTAAACGAAACCAATAACGATACATTCAATTAGTTTTTATTAATATGAAATCTAATCGGTTACAGTTTTAAGCGTGGTAGAGCCAAGCGGCGGCTTTTGCTGCTGCTCAAATGAACCGGCTCGACCGGGTTGGTACCACGGCCTCGCAGAATACTGGCGTGAAGTAGAAGCATCTTGTGCTTCTGCGTTTCGTTCGGTGAGTGAAGTAGCCGGAGGCCCACTCCCCCTCCCCATCCCCCACCTCTTCCTCTCTCCCATCTTCCAAATATCCTTATAGGCCGGCAACGCACCTGCAGAATGGTGTTGCAGATGTATGTGGGCGACGGTAATCACTTAGCATCAGGTGAACCGCTTGCTCATTTACCACCTTTTCAATAAAAAAACAGTAATATAGAAATAACTAAAGAAGTTAAAAAACACTCTTCTCTCTCACTTCTTTTCTTCCCTAAAAAAATATAGTTAAAAAAAAGGAACATGACAAAAGACTTGATTATTTTGAACAGGTGCAACAAAAATTTAAATCGAATTCCAAATGTAATAAGCGGTACCAGTGTAAACAGGTATCTATTCAGAAATTCACCTGTGTAACGTTACAATCTATTTCGAAGATTGATCACAGAAAGTGGAATGAAGTTCTTCAAAATTATTACATTCTACCGTAAATTAAAGATACGTGCATCCAGTAATAATAACAGAGGCCATTGTGGCGAGCCTTTTAATAATCGCGCCAAGTGTGGTAAACGGATTGTGACGTCTAGAAATCAAATTTAGATCGAAGCTATTCAGATAGGATCATAAATCAATCTCTATATGTGACCTAATGAATTTCATTTTCGATATTTATTTTACTTTTGCCTTCATTGTATTCTTCGTTAAGTTTAATTTTTTATTCTCCTTATTTACGAGTAAATATAAAATCATTTTCATCAGCCTCGTCATCATCAGGCTCTAAGCATCAATCTGGTATCTCTAAGTATCAGTCTTTAAAGTAGGAAGTATTAAGTATAATAATTGTGAAGTTAAAAAGCGGTTTGACATTTCAATAACAGACACCTGCATCCCACTTGTATTTATAGAATAAGGGTAATAAACGAGCATACCATCTACATAATGGTGTAAACCTGCATTAATTCTCGATTTAAAATCAAAATGCAGATGCGTTGTCACCCCTGGGGACTCCGATGGAATGCTTCGTTAACAGTAAGGGGGTCTCCAGTTCTTATACGATAAAATTTATGTGTTTCACAATTTAAGTCCTATCCTGAATTTTGTGAAGTTCTAACCTGGCGGTTACGTTGAACAGGGCGTATAGATACCCGACTACAAAAGTATAATTAAAACCCATAAATAATTCACCAACCTGTGTTACCGCCAACTCTAATTATGTATGATTTGTGTAATAATATTTTATATATAACCTTAACTTTCTTTTTGGAACTATAAAGTATGTTACTTCTTGCTGGACTTTTGGCAGACATAGTTTATTTATAATGTGTACATCATTAATGTGTGTTTATATGTATTATTTGTATGTGTATAATATACGTATGTATATATATAGATTGAGAAAAAGTTACGTTTCTTATTTTTTTATTGATAAACCTAATATCGCGGCTTCATTATTCTTGCTACATTTTATTACCTGGGCATAAACTCTATAATTTTAATATTTAATAATAAGGAAGAAGTATCAATAAAGTGTTTAATGTGTAAATCTTAGTTTGGTCTTCACGTTACAGGCTTGCCTAGTGTGCAGACCATAGATTATCATATATGTTAATATTTTCTACAATCATAGACATTGGATGTTATAATCATAGAGATTGGCTTAGGATGTTATAATGATATATGTATTATGGTTGCAAATAAAAAATTATAAAATAAGAGACTACCTATACTACAGCGATAAATAGTGACTTGAAAACTACCCCCTGCCTTCAGTGGTCACTTTTTTGGATATAGAATTTTGACGATAATTTTTACGTAATTTTTTGACAAAATTTAATATAAAAGTAAGATTGGCAATAGCCACTGCCTATACACAATATTATTCGTAGTATCAATGTTATTAGATTAATTTTCTAATAAATAGATTAATGTTCTATTTCCTTTTAAAAAATAATAAGCCTTTTCTTTTACAGTTTATTTCCCAATCAACTACGACAAAAAACCATATAAGAGGTACAAATAAACTAGTCCAAATTTTGGTGATGGTATATTCTAGCTGCAAAATCAAACAATTGGATAATTCACGTATGTTTAAAGGCCGCCGAGAAGAAGGTAAACAAGTAACATTGGAGTATTAAAGGGTTGCTTGAAACCTAAAGACTGGGGGAGAAATCATCAATCCTTGCATCCAGTAACTTGTATAATCCCGGTAGGTGATCTGTGATTTTACAAACATTTTGTCTTTATGTTTTTAATGTTATACTACCGTGCAATAATAACGTTAATATAAAAAAACAGGTTGGTAATCCCGAATGGAGATGGAGGGGGTCGAAAAGAACGTAAAATATTTTTCGTAAATATTACTCAATCTGTTTTGCGAAAACTTGGCCTTCTGTGAGTATGAGGATAAATTAATTACTTAGCTTCTTTCAAGCTTTAAGCTTCCAAACAATAAAAAAAAATTAAGAATGTGTCTCCTTTCATAATAACTCATGCCTAATACTCTCTTATTAAAAATAGTATAGAACTGATATGATGTTGTTGATATTTCAGTTGTACTGTATTGTACTCGTAGTGGACTGGAATAACTCACACATTTACGTTACAAGATACTTAAGTTTAAATCTGGTTTTTATAAAACAAAGGAGAATGCAGCAAATCCAAAGAAACTAATGCACGCGTCTCTGCAAAAGCTTACAATGTTTTCTACGTTGAAAAATTTACAAACGACACAAGTTTGATGAGTTCCCAGTACCAAGCGATGCGAGAGTCCAACATTTTTCAGAACAGCAGATGCTTTATAAATTCCTAGAAAGTTATTTCCTACAAAATTTTCCCTTTGCTACATTCAGTTGTTTGGAGATAATACATGTGAATACTGTCCATTTGAAATAATTCAAATTTGAACCTATTTTTTGTTTGCTAGCTAAAACTAACTAACTTTTCATCTGATGGTAAGTGCAATTCAAGAACACCTGCAAACAACTTCAATCGAAGGAGATACGTTGTCACCTCTGAGGATTATGATAGAATGCCTCTCAACATGTTATTATGTTTGCTGGAAGACACAGATGTTTTACTGATTAGCGTTAAAAATAAGTAAGAGGTCGTTACCTACCTAGATGACTCCCAGACAGAAGAGGAGCCTACCATCTTGTAAAGGCAGAAGACCTGGATCAGATAAATCCTCTAAGCACTACTGTCGTTATTTCTTTGATAAAATAATGCCGTGTCAGTTTCGTGACAGCTTAATAAATTTTGGCAACTGTATATGATTATACAATGTTACCCTGATGGAAAAAAAATCGAAACTATAAATGGTGTTATAGTAGTTGTGAGTTGGTTAACTTTAATACTTGTTTATTATCTTACCTTAATCCTATCTAGCATAAGATATCGACCTTTGTGTTGACTTGAACTTTACGTTTGGTTTTAAAGGTGGTATAGGCAAGCAGCCGTTTTTGCTGCTGTTCGAATGGGCCGGCTCGACCGGGTTGGTACCACGGCCTCGCGGAATACCGGCGTGAAGTAGAGGCATCTTATGCTTCTGCGTTTCGTTCAGTGAGTGAGGTATCCGGAGACCCATTCCCCCTCCCCATCACCTTCCCTTTCATCTCCCAAATACCCTTAAAGGACGTCACCTCTGGTGTTGCAGATTTACGTGAGCGGTGGTAATCACATACCGTCAGGTGAACCGATTGCTCATTTGCCGCCTTTTGTCATAAAAAAAAGTATGTCTATACTAATATAGAAAATTCTTCGTTTGTATTTATTTACATATACGTATGTATGTTTGAACGTATTTATCTTAAAAGCTATTTCACGACTATGGTTGGAACTAATTTTTCAAATGTTACTGAAGACTCCAGAAGCTTTATTAAGAAAGTATGTATGTGTGTCATTCAATTACGCTTAAAGGATTGAATGAATATGAACGAAATATGCCAGAGATGTAGATCATGGAATGGATATAGAATACTTTCTCTCTTATCTTAATTAAGATTTGGGACAAAATTTGTGACCACGTGAGCTACTCGACCTGCGAGCCATGTTAGCCTAGTGGTCAGGGCGCTCACTTTAATTTCATAGATCACGAGTGACCTTGGTTCGATACCCGGTGCCGGCACCACTAAAATTGAAACCTGCATGTCTGAGAAATAATAAAAATATTATTTCGAGGATATGTGCAGCCCGCCAACCCGCACTGGAGCAGCGTGGTGAGCCCTTCCCGGCTCCTAAACCCTCTCTGATACTCGTATTTGAGAAGGAGGCCTTTGCCCAGCAGTGGACACTTACAGGCTGCTACTTTACTTACTACTTTTACACGAGCTAAACCACACTCAAGCAACCGTTACTAACAAATAATAACGATGTCATTCTACAAGAAAATCAAACTTTTATGTGCTGTATGCATATATTCAACAGTAGGCTATAACTACCTTACTATTACTATACCTTAGCATGTAAATAGTCCACTTCAGGACATAGGCTGCTCCCATAAAGAGGATTTCCTATAAATGCCAAGCTCTGCAAGTGAAGAAACGCATAAGCGATACGATGGTGAAGAAATTTTGCTTGTACGAGACCTCCAATAGACAGCTTCCATATAAGTTACTCTTACGGCATTTACCTAATATAGTAAACCTTTCTAACGTCACTAATCTCTGATAACGTAGAACAACAGAAATGTATGACACTTTAAAGGCTTTACTTTGCGGAAATTCATTATTTTTAATATAACATCTAGATCTTACGAAACAAGTTACTTTGCACAATTCCGCCTCGTCCGGGTAAAATTACTCGGCGATTATACGTCGCTGAGTCTAATAGCTTGATAATGCTCTATTCACGCGCGAAACACGTGTCGCGTTTTAAACGTCGACTGTGTGTTCTACCTAGTGTCGAGTGCAGTGCCGGTGTCGTAATCAATTGTAGTGATTTGTTTTTGCATGCGGTTTTTTGAAAAAGAGAATTTTTCAAACATCTATTTACCCGAGATCCGAGTTTTAGAGATAGCACGTAGAAATTGTAAGTTCATGTATTTTGGCGAGAGGTGTTCTCTTTTAGTATCCAGTAATATTAAACTAGGTATAAAGTCGTGCCTGCTGTAATTGTTCGGCACAACAATGACAGCAATTGTTGGGTACATATTCACTTACCATCAGGCGAGCCGCATGCTCGTTTGTCCCCCTCTTCTATAAAAAAAAACAACAGGGTCCATAATGATCTTTAATTGTTTCTTAAGCTATATCACTACATACATTATGGAACACAATAAAATTTTGAGTATGTATTGAGCAAAAGTAAAAGTGCCCACTGCTGGTTAAAGGATCTTGTTAAAAAAATCCTTCTTCTGAAATGGTTTAGAGCCGGAAAGGGCCTGTTAGTCCAGTGGGGGTTGGCGGGCTTCACATATCCATGAAATGATATTTTTTATTATAAAGTGAGCGCCCTGGCCACCAGGCTACCATGGGCCTTAATACGAAGAGTATATTTATTTAAAGTATAAACCCTGGTTTAAGAAGGCTATTGTCAATACACAATCAGTTTACTTTAACGAGCAATTCATCACAGAGACACCTATTTAAATCTGCTCCTGAACATAAGCTTCACTATAAAAAGCACCAACAAAAGCTGGCCAGCATTTCTTAAAAGGTTTGGTCATACTTACCATGCCGGGCACAGGGGTTGGCAATCACACAAGTGGATTGTTGACACTAATGAAGAGTGTTTCAATAAAATATTACCTTCTGACTTAAATATTATTATCTCAAAACGTTCCAATCTTCCTGCTTCCATGCTCCTTTTCATCGCTCTATGGGACGCTATTGAAAATCTCATTCGGTTACTTCCTGAGTCGTGTCTCACGATTAAGTGTACAAGGGATGATGAGAACTCATGAGATGTGATGGAGTTGTGGACGGCTAGGTGGCGTAGTAGCTAAGTGTTTGGCTGCGGCGCTGCGGGTCGCGGGTTCGATGTATGTGAACTGCCTCCGCGACACAAGATACACACTACTACAGTGGCAGGTAATGTTAATGCTAAATAAACTCTCAAGGGACAAAAGGAAGGTTACCTAATGGTTGTATAAGTGATATGTGCGTTGCCGGCCTATTAGGATATTCGGTCGAATATTCTACCATTCACATCCATCCGATCATTGTACAAAAAATGCCATAACTACTACAACCTTTTTTGGTGTTAATATGAGATCTTCTCTTTCACTCTGCATGTCAAAAATATTTTAATAATTAAATCCGGCAATGTTATTCGGTCTCTTCAGTGTTAATTAGCGGCTGTGTGGAGAAACTGAGGCTGCGTCTCGGTATCACAATTAACATATAAATTGTTTTGATTCCGACGAGCATGACACGGTAATTTATCTCACAAACTTCGTAAATTTACATGCTGATCGGTGACACCCAAGACTCATTGTAGAGTTCGTTATACCGGCGTTACGTGACTTTTGACCCGTGAGGATTAAACAACGAATAACGTAGAGAATTGTTTTTTTTTTCTTAGTTCTTCTTTTTATACAGCCTTAAACAGTCCTCTGCTGGACATATACGTGTGAGAGTAAGAATTCAAAAAATTAAAATTAAATAGAAGTTTGTAAATGACCACTTTGGGGCAAAGGCCTCCTTCTCAATTATCTGAGAGGGTTTTAGAGAAGCAAAGGTTATTCACGCCCATTGCGGTTTTCACACGTCCTCTAAATATTATTTTTAGTCATTTCTCAGATGATTTCCTCACGATGTTTTCCATCACCGTCGAGCGCGTGGTAAATTCAGGAACTAAAATTGCCTAACACTTTTCGTGGTGCCGGCACCGCTAGGAAATTAAAGCGAGTGCCCTGACCACTAGGCTACCAGGCCATGCTTTGCATTTAGATACTGTATGGAAATCGACGTCCATCCTGCAGAACATAGGGTTTTCGTGAAAGGTTTGATCATACTCATCACATTGGGCTGGTGGGTTAGGTGAGCACAGTACCTTCGCATCTATATTCTCCATCGCTGGTTAAAAGGATGAATTTTATACACTACGCTATACATCTATACTCCCGCCTTACGTCCCCCGGTGTTCCTTACCCCGGTGTGGTTTTAATGGACAAATCTTACATATTACAGCGGCAGCTATTGCAGCTACTCGAATGAGCCGGCCCGACCGGGGTAGTGCCACGGCCTCGCAGAACACAGGCTTGGCAAACGGAGGCATCTTGTGCTTTTGCGTTTCGTTCGGTGAGTGTGGTAATTGGAGGTTCCTTTCCACTCGCTCACCGCTCCCAACTCCCCAAATATCCTTTAAGGCCGTAAACGCACCAGCAGCTCCACCTGCTGTTGTAGATGTACGTGGGCGTCGGTAAACAGTTGCTGGTCAGTAGTGAACCGCGTACTCGTTGCCCCCTTTCTTATGAAAAAATTTAAATAATCCATTACAACTTTGGCTGGTCTTAATAAGTTTAGAAAGGTATTATCCCGGAAAAAGCCAAAATACTAGAGAATAAATTTGAATTCCGCTCGTAATTTGTATAAATCGTAGCTAAAGGTTTTAAATGGAACGTTCTCTGAAATATAACTTCACGCTTTCCGAAGCGCCTGCACTATTTGATCGTAAATAAACTTACCCCGCACTGTACTAATTAGAAAACTTATTCAAGCTAAAAGCAACATTGATAAATTTTTTCGACGTGTTTTAAAATAATTATTGTGCAGTCATATCCTAAACATTTTGATAAGGTTTATCTGCTATGGGCTTTGTCCCAGACGACATAGAATTTAAATAAATTCAAAATCTTTAAGATCGCAAAGCTCAAACCCGCATGAAATAATAAAAAACAATTTTTCGAACTCTTACAAGTACATACCACCACAGCAACCACCAACCACCGGTGGTTGATTCCATGCCGGCATAAGAAAATCTGCCTCCTCCATTTTTTACCATAGGTGACGTAAGAGTCGACTAAGAAAATCTCTTCACGTCCGAGAGATAGCGGTGTTCAATCCCTATCCAGTAGATAAACTCACTCAGTCACAGTGTCTCTTAATGTAATGGACTCGGTAGGTTAAATTGATCGAGTCGTCTCAATTGTTACAGTGGCTAAGCCTTTAACTGTGGTGCTGCTGATCACCAGTTCTATTTTCGCATTAGACAAGTGTATGTCTGTCTGTGTACAATCTATGTTGTCGACCAAATCCTACAGTGAGTGTGTAGGTGTAATCCTAAGTTTAAATAAAAAGAAAGAGATGGATCCGAAAATCAGTATATTCCCCCCTAACATATTCTTTTGTCTTTGGCTTATTAAAAATTTGCAAATATTATAAATTCCACTGGACGAAAAATATAATTTTTAATCTCACCATCAAAATTTGCTGCTGAGGAAAACCTCTAGCCAATTTTTCGTGGAATGGTGCAATTACAAAGATCGACTCACGCTAGCCTAGACTTACCTGAATTGCCTAGATCGAGATTTGATTCCTTCTAACTAGACGTCACAATCCGTTTACCGCAGTTGGCGCGACTATTGAAAAACGTTCCGAAATGACCGCAATTTTATAAATAAAATAAAATATTAGCATTGAATTTAATTCATTTAATAATAACGCCAGGCATTGTTATACATTTAATATAATCTACAAATACTTATATAGATAGACAACACTTAACACGTTTCCCATTGATTGTTTTTTCCATTATTTCCAATTCCATGCTTGTCGCTTAAAAGAGCGAAGTAGAGAATGAACATATCCATTTGGCACGACTCAGCGTAGCGAAACGAGGTTCTGCAACCAGCTACTCTTTTCAGAAGATAGAACGTAACGTGTGGAGGAGCGCCGCTTTGCCGGACTTATTCCTGGAGATTACCACGAGATTTAGTTTGCCTCTTACGCAACCCATGGGAAGAAGAGAGGTCCCAGATTCTTATGCTACTACCACTTGCTTTATTTTGCTGATCTAAATTGATTTGTGTAACTTGAAATAAAACCTTCTTGTCGTATCATCTTAAGTTCTGTATAAACGATAAAATTAATTAATCTATAAATATCTAACAAATATGTTTTTAATTTAATTTATGGTACGGAATATGTTTGTGGTATCATCATCATCATCATCATTTCAGCCTATCAGAAGTCCACTGCTGAACATAGGCCTCCCCAAAGATTGCCACGAAGCTCGGTCCTGAGCCACCTGCATCCATCGACTTCCCGCAACACTGCGCAGGTCGTCACTCCATCTTGTGGGGGGTCGTCCTACACTGCGTTTGCCTGTACGTGGCTGCCACTCGAGAACTTTTTTCCCCAACGGTTGTCAGTTCTGCGAGCTATGTGGCCGGCCCGTTGCCACTTCAGCTTGCTGATCTTTGTGGTATAGCTGGAAGAATTTCCACAAGAATTCCACTCCCTTAAGAGTCATGAAAATCGCAATAGCTACCGACAGATGGTAGGATAACGATCTCGAAAAATGCCAGACCATAACATGCCTAAAAAATCTAGTTTCGACTGATATCGAAAATACCAACAACAACTTCCAAGATACTAGGTGTCGAAGCTGCTTATGGTGATAACGCTAATAAAATAAAAAAATAGTAGGCAAAATGCGAAATTTATTATTAATGGTCGTTATATATTTTGAGTTCATTGTAGAACTCCCGTAGCGAGTTAATTTGGCCGATATCACGGCACGAACCGCGCTCTGCGTCACCTAAGCGCTCGCACGGAAAATTGGCTTTCCTCTCTATACGATTACGTTTCAAGTTCCCTTGCGTTGTAAAGAGCGAAATTCGATAAAAAATTAAATAGCACGAACGCGAAATATCGCTTTGAAATTGCTTTTCGATGTCATATGTCTGCACGTGTATCATAAAGTTATGTCTTTGTGAGACGATTATGTCATATTTTTAAATCGTTGACGTAAAATATTAATGCAGTTAAACAGGTAGGACCTTATTGGTATTTAATGGAAACTCGGACAGTGCTAGTTGTACCACGACCTCACAGAATACCGACGTGGAGTAGAGTTCTGCGTTCTGCGTTTCGTTCGGGGAGTGAGGTAACCGGAGGAATAGGGGAGGAGACGAGAGGGCCCTCTTACCCTTTTTCGCCTCCCGATCCGCCCTCCTTCCTCCAAATATCCTTGAAGGCCGGAAAATCACCTGCAGCTCCTCTGTTGTTGCACGTATGTTGGGTGACGGTAATAACTTACCATCAGGTGAGCCTTTAGCTCGTTTGCCCCCTCAACCATAAAAGAAATGGCGAAGACAGATTGTCGATTGTCGGCGAGGTTTCTCCGAGAGTTTTGCTGTCATTTTTCAAAATTCTTTACAATAGAGATTTGCTGTTAAAGATATAAGGAGTCTCGAAACCTGAACTTACACCATGAAGTGACCACCTAACAGCCATTTGCCAGTTTGATGCAAATGAGTCAATATTGTGGATAAGGTCAAACCATGACGCTAAATCCATCTTGGATCATGTCGGTTTTTTTTTTATTGTGAGTACTTTATTCCATTTAATCGGCAACTTCATACCCCAGAGGTTTTTTTTTTTTTTCAGAGGTTTTTAATTTAATTCATAATTACAAATGTGTTTACGTATTTATTAATTTCTTCTTCTTCTGGTATTCTGTATAAATCCACTGCTGTACAAAAGTCATTCCAAGAAAATATCTTCAAAATCTGATACGCTATGCGTTTGCCCATACTCGCCAAATTTCGAGCTAGAAATGCTGTTCTCCATTGTCTGTGGAATGTCGTTTCATCGTGTTCAGCCTTTTACACCCTAGCTATTTAACTGAAAAGTTAAATAATATTAACATCTTAATATCACAACTAATTTCGCTACAAAGAACAACAAAACGAAGCATAATTAAGTCGGTTTTGGTGTTTATAGTTATTGTAGGATTGCATGAGCACGCTTTAGAAAGTGGGCCGGTGGTGCACAGCAAAACAAGGAAGTATAATACTCGTTTTAAGCGTAAATTATCCTTGGTATTTTTAGGCTATTGTGAACACATTTATCTTTTTCATGATGATTTAGTGCCTAATGAAGCCTTTTAAAAACAATTTTATTATCAGAATTCGCTTTATAGAAGATGAACCATTGTAAAGCCCGTTGTAAAAAACAAGAAATCTGATCAATTCCTGATCGATTTTAACTACGACAACATCAGAAAGAATTTAAACACACAGACGCCATCGCCTATTCAGGATACGTTGAATGATGACATTGAGAAATACTTGCGAACGCTATAGACAGGATGGCAAACAGCGCAAGATATATTACAGTGCCGCAATAGACACATCATCATCATCATTTCAGCCTATTAGAAGTCCACTGCTGAACATAGGCCTCCCCCAAAGATTGCCGTTTGGGTTGGCAGCTAGAAATCAGCCGGTGATTCTTCGCACCCCCTGCCTCGCCGTTACCATGGCTACCACCATAGCCAGGACTAGCGAGGCCGCCGGGGACTGGGGGCCATTGCTTTTTTCTACCTCTCATCATGGGGGGGTTTGCCTTAGTTGCCACGCCTGGCGAGCGGGTTGGCAACCGTAGTTTTTTTTTTTGTTCTAGTGCAGGAAGATGCTGCTGCCCATCTCCTAATATAATTTTTTACCATTAGTCGCCTTTTACGACACCCATGGTTAGACAGGGTTGGCGCTATTCTTTACTTCCGACAGCCACACGGAATAGACACAGAATCGTAGAATACTGGCGTGAAGTAGAGGCATCTTGAGCTTTTGCGTATCGTTCGGTGTTTATGGTAACCGGAGGCCTACTTCCCCCTGCTCCAAATAAGCTTAAAGGTCGGCAACGTACATGCAGCTCCCCAGGTATTGCAGATGTACATGGACGACGGTAATCACTTATCAGATGAGCCGCTTGCACGTTTGCCAGCTTTCCCATAAGAAAAAAAAATTATGTAATGCTTTCTATTCATCTCACTCCAGGACTCAAGCTTCATCTTAATACTCGTATAATTCGATTTCCGAGCTACATGTTTTTATCGTCTCGCTATTCCATAACAAGTTGTTATATGATACAAGCTGTTGAATGAAAACAATCTGACAAGCTGGGTTTCTCATGATCATTTTCTTCAACATCTTCACATCATTTTATTGCGTATTCATTGCAGTAAAATGATACGTCATCATAACCAAAGCCTACCCTTTCCTACCTCTCGCAATCAACAATATCCGCTATATCTGTTACATTGTACCTAAGCCTGCTGGCTGCTTGGCAATGGCTAACTAAACATGGTCAATGAACTATAAAATATTAGAGAGTACCTATTATAAAATTTATTCATAATGAATAAATTGGGCTGTTTTAACACACGATGAAAAAAATCCTGTCGTACACATTTTATGAATAACATCAATTTATTCTCGCAAAATAAAATGGATTTGACGTTTCTATCACAGTGAATCAACCACGTATGTTTATGTCGAGAGAGGTCAGCACTTCACCTTTATAGATTGACCGAAACCAGAACTCCAGAAAGCAATCCTGGGGATGCCTTAAATAAAATACGCGACCTGTACACGACTACAGCGCTTGAAATGAAATGTTGTTAAATTAAAAGGGTTCCGTAATAGTGATTAATTCTAAAAATCTTTTCCTTATTATTGGATTTTAGGTCTTTTTGATCTGAATGTAAGACATCTTATAATCATCAATTACTAATCTCTACCTATGAATTGTCTGGTAGGTACCAATAGCACCATCTTACCCATTTCTTCGACCAATCAGCAGCGAGTTTTTGTACGAAAGTCAAAACATAGCCAAGGATCTACAAAACATGGCTCCTACCGTAAGGACAGTTTCCACATGCCTGCTATTTGTATCGTACACTATAGCGCAATCTCCTAGGCACTGAAAGCAATTATGCAACTCGAGTTTTGAATAAAAATAAGTGGTGGACTGAGTGCCGACTTCATCTGACGAGACCGCTGAAGCCTAATATTAAGGTTGAGTGTGCCTCTTACCTTTCGAAGATTACTGCCGGATTTCACCTTTGTAATCGCAGAAACAACCCTCATCAGCTGTCACTTGGTCGACATTTTTTGTAGTACCACCATCCAGGCTCATCCAGATCCACTTTCTGTGGATCTCTTCCGAAAATAGCAGTTCATCTTAAAGAGTTCATCCTTTTCCATAAAGTCAGCCAGCTGTTGTCCACTGGATTATATTGCGCTACTCCTAAATTGACCACTATCAGATCATCACCTTTTTGTTGCGAACTTCCTATAGCAATGCATGGCTCTTGAAATATCCTCAAACAATGCCTCCACTTTACCATTAAGTTGGATTGATATTGGGGCGTATACCTTTTGGTTATTCTGAGTATAATGTATAATGAAGGGTGGCCCTTCTCGTAAATTTAGTCCTAGAAGTATTCATTGTAATTTTTTTGTATTTGTGAATGGTATTTATAACTATTAATCATACTTCTATTGCGGAACCCTACGAAATGATTTCAAGTCGGACCTTCGTCACCTGTCGACCCAACGGGTCCGCTGAGATCGCGTTCGAAATTTAATTTGCCGCAACCTCGCGGATAGCTGGAATTTAATAAACGATTTAGTACTAAGCACCTCCCCAACAGTTATTCCAACCTCTTGAAATTGGAAGGTAATTTTAAAGATAGACATTGCTGCGATGAGTTTTACCAGTATAATATAATAATAAAGCTCAGGATTCTCTTGAAAATAATATTTGAATTTAATTTGTTTAAAGGCAAAAATATATTGTTCTAGAAATAATTGTTAATAAAACTCATAAATAAAATCACCAAACCCATCTCATTCCTGTGTGCCATGATGTTAGAAAAGTATATTATTGACACGGACAGATAGCGGAATAATTATCTCAATCGTTGTACCTAAATTTTTAAACGGGGAAGAGCAGGAACTTTTTAGGTATTATGTGACAAGAGGCAAACGTACAAACGGCACACCTGATGGGAAGTGATAACCATCGCCCACATACATCAGCAACACCAGAGGAGCTGTAGGCAACGCGCCTTTAAGGATACATGGAGGATAGGAGGGAGGATCGGGAAGCGGAAAAGGAGGGGAGAGGATCTCCGGTTAACTCACTACGATCAACTAACACCGAACGATCTATTTCTTCAGCAGCCTTTAGGAGCCCTCTGCTGAACTGACTTATGCTTTTCCATCAAATTCCTACAAAAACTGGCTTGCCAAGATTAGCCCCAACCACGGCATATACAGAGTGTATGCGACGTTCTAACATTAAATTTAACCTCATCCGAACGTCTAACACCTCAATCCCCAGTCGGTAATTAAAAAACAAAATTAAACACGATAAAATCTGTAAATAATAGTTTCATTTGAAATGTGCAGTATTCGATTTAATACAAAAAAACAATTTAATTATTATTTTATTTATGCTTTATTGTTCACACTTTACACTAAAGGGTTCCAATGGGCGGACTCAATGTTTCGGGGCATTATCTACCAGTCAACCTTACATGATGAAGAAAAATATGTGGTAGGTATTTTTCCCTTATCTCAATTACTCTTCTAATTTATTATGTGATGAAATTAGACAAAAAAATAATATTAATAGGAGAATTATAATAAATATACATATAAGTATTTATTGACATAAATACATACTCACATATATATTATAATCATAAGATAAATATAATCGTAAATTATATGACCTGCAATATACATTATGTTTACCAAAGGAAAGAGAAAGAAAATTAGTAAAATCGTCGGGTGGTATTAGTATTAAATAAGTAAATTTTCTCGAACCAATCTTTAAAAAGAGTGCTTTGTAGGAGCTGTCTTGCCATCATCGGGAACAGCATTCTAAAGGAGTGTAACTGCGAAGGTAGAACTAAAAAATACTGCTGCTGAATACGAAACTTAAGTTTATTTAGGGAACGAAGTTCTCGATCAAGACTCGAGTTAGTGAGACAGTGAGAGTTATCCTTGAGATAAGAAGGTGAATTCGTTTCTGTTAAAATAGAAAACAGTATCAATAAAGGTCAGGAGCTACGCCTTTGCCGGATAGTAAACAGGCGCTCCAAGTTATTCAGATGATTTTGTAATAGGTCCGGGAAACTCAATCTGCATAATCAATTATGGTTAAAATTAGGAAATAAACAATTATAAACTTTCATTAGCAGGAAATTTTAAAAGATCCTGTTTTAGTTATTTCCTTAATTTTCTTTTAGTTATTTCGTTAGTTAGTTTGGTAGGGTAGTGACAGATGAGCGCAGCGCCGTCACACTCGCACTAGAGAAACCGCTACTCCTCATTCTTTGACACTTTGATAAGACATTGTTTGGCTTTCGGATGAGTTTGGAGTATAGAGTAATCCTTTACAACGTTGGATTTCTAATAGTGCTCCGACAACTGTAACCGGTGTAACTGTAACATCTGATATATGATAATGATATCAGAAATTGAGACATAGTCCTTCACTGCAGGCCGGATGGGGAAGCTCAAAGTTGCTCAGCGCGATATGGAAAGGGCACTATGCTCGGAGTTTCTCTGCGCGATAGAGTCTGCAATGATGATATCCGCAGCAGAACTAGTGTAACCGATATAGTCACAAGGATCAGCAAGCTGAAGTGGCAAAAGGATAGCCACATAACTCACAGAACCGACAACCATTGGGGAAAAAAGGTTCTCGAGTGACACCCAGGTACAGGACGACCCCCCACTGACACACAAGATAGACTGACGACCAGCGCAGTGTTGCGGGAAGTCGATGATTGGAGGTGGCTCAAAGCCGAGCTTTATGGCAATTTTTGGGGAGGCCTATGTTCACCAGTGGACTTGTGGTAGGCTGAAATGATTATGAACATCTTTATTTTTGTGGTCTCCTTAGCTTATAGACGAATCAAAATGTAGGTGATTGGTCTATGCTCAATGCAATGATCAATGTTGTCAGGACACTCGTAAATTATATAAACTGTGAGCCCTGAGAGTCCAGTAGTGGAATTATTTATATGCCTGTCACTTAAGATTACTTACTTATAAGTAAAATAAGGTGACAGGCATAAGTAACTCAAACTTTATTAAGTTACTTATATTTTCACTACATTATTAGGAATATTTATATAAAGAACAAATTCATATTATAGATCTGTAATACAGAACTTTACAAATACTATAATTGGATTGAGAATCTCTAATAAGCATACACTCACGCCTGTTAAGAAAAGTAAGGCATTCGTTTGTTTTGTTTTTTTGTTTTTGTTGTCCAATTTTTGCCTTCCAAGGCACACACAACAATTCATTATTTATCTTGTTGTATGAACACACGTATTTCAGAACAAGCAGAAACTGAAATCGACCTCTCAGAGTAAATTAATCTCGAACATCAGGGTAGGATGTGGTACAATACATAGACTGGTATTGTATATTTTTAGGTGCCAGGCTCTGTCTCTACCTAGGAGTCGTCTGGGTAGGTGCCACTCTTATACCTATTTCTGCTACCAAACTGCAGTGTAACAACTGCTTTGTTCCGGTTTGAAAGGTACAGAGAGACATAATTACGGGCTGTGAGGCATTCCCATCCTCAGATACTTTTATTCCAGTCAGGACAACGAGCGTACGCTTATTCTTTCTGATAATAAACGGTCACTACGGGTCTATCGCAGATTGATTATTCAAATACAGTTGCGTTGTCACCCTTGAGGACAGAGGTGGAATGCATCGTTATCTACCAGTGGATCTCTGGTACGATTTCTCACCATACGTAACACCACAACTGCTCGGCTGCGCAACAGTTTTACATTGGTACACATATAAAAATCTACAACGTGAAACAGCTCAAAGACGTTTAATGCATTTTTGTATACTTAATGAAAGTTTAAAGTTTAGCTTAAAAATATCGGCAATGTATAAAAATATATCATAAACGTATAAAAAAAAATTCACATGACCGTACATCCAAAACTAGGGCGGTCAGAGGAACACACAATAATTGGTACGAACCCTCACGTATTACCCTATACGAGGAGGGTTCGTACCAATTATTGTCTACTGATTCTGAGGCAGATACTCGAATTACTCGGCTATTGGGTCGACATAAATATTCATTGTAATTCGAAATCTTATAACTTGGACCATAATTCGCAGAAGTAGTTGCGGTGTAAATTTCTGCACTGGGATTCGCGTTAGCCGAATGGAACTAGACCACAACTTTTTGAAAATAGCAGGTTTGTTGACATACGATTTAAATGAGATTTGAATGTGGAAGTATTTTGTTTGAAGCATAAAATCGATAATGGTTTTAAGGGAATCGCTGTAATTAAATCGACATAATAGAATGTTTTAAAACAGCATTAAACATTTTAATCGTAAAAAATATTCGTGTCGGATGTGCTTTCCTTGTTTCCTTTCCTCTAACAACGTTATTACAATTTAAGTAGATTTATTTATATGTATATATTATAGTCCGATAACTTGTGATTCATTGTAGAAGTGTTTGACTTTTTCGTGCTTACATCATAATCAATATTTGTTAAAGTACAAATTTTGCTATTTTTTTTTATATAACGGTAACTTTTGAAAGATCTGCTTTCTATTTACTACTTTTCATGGAATTGAAATTTTCTGTACATGGTAGAGCCAAGTGGCGGCTTTTGCTGCTTCAATTTCGTAAAATTCTAGTTTTTGAGATTTGAGAATTAATCTCAAATCTCAAAAACAATAGCTTTCAAAAAGAATTAGTATTTATTATTATTATTTTATTTTTTTCCTTCCGTCTCACTTTGGTACTTTTATGTTAAAGGTATACATAAGTTATTTTGTCATTTTCATTAAATTTTTCTCTTCTCTGTCTTACACAAATATTAATATTATTTTATGGTTACGTAATTTTTTGATGTCCTAAAGAAAATTAAACATATCAATTGCACCTAATTGGAAAGTTTTTACAACTATACTTCTATTGCAGATCCATACAAAACAAACGAAGTTGGACCTCCGTCAACTGTCTTACTCCGGGGTCCGCTGAGATCGCGTCCCAAATTAAATTTATCCCAATCTCATGGATAAATAGAATTTAATAAAGATCCGGTATGAAAATTTATCATAACGGCTTGTACTTCTACTAATTTCTACCTAACTCGGGCTACGCTCAGTTTTTATTTATTAATTTTTGATTCGATCTACGCAAAATGTGTTCACAGTATAAATGATAACTATTACATCTGGACATCTAACACATCAGTGACCCCGTGACCACGGCTGCAGTAAAGCAATCAAAACGTCGGGAATATAAAAACAAAATTAAACGTGATAAAATCCGCGGTAAATAATAGTTTCATTCCACATATGTAGTTCGCGTAAATAACAAGAAATCATTATCGTATATTACGAATTATGAACTTTGAGTGTATTATTTATATATTTATTTGAGAAACTAGTACAAGGGGTTATCATTATGATCCATAATGATTATGTACCAAGTGACGTGACTACAACAGCAAGTATAAATTATTAATATATTATTAGATGAGATAGAAGATCTTTTCCGACAGTTACTACGACCTTCCGGAATCGATTGTGAAAAATTGTAATAACATATATTGTAGATGTATATTCTAGTGTATTAAATTAAGTATTTAGTTAATCGTATGAAAGGTATAAGAAATTTTAGGAATCTATCGGCACATTATGTATAAGTCGTGGCCCCATCGTTGAAATTTGCCATTAAATAAAACGGTGGCATTTCATGAAATTACCAACAAGTACTGGCAATATCGTTTAATTATACCAAGAAAAGTCAATGGACTATTACTGGCTTTCCAAATATAACATAACAGAAGTGATGAGAAATTTTTAATAATCCAGAAAAAATACATTGACGAACATATTTTTTATAGGTGGGGAAACAATTCCAAGTTATGTCGGTCTTGCAAGGATTGAGACCCCACGGGGTTTGGCCTGAAGGTTACGGGAACACTCTCGCACACAACCACGGCCAACCCGCACCGACAGACCTAGCGACCGTATACCTCCTCGGAAAAGGACTGTTCCGTTGCGCCACCACGAAAGGTGGTCAGCGCTGGTGGGCAGCGGATATGTTCACGGGCGTCCCTGTGGTCCTGCTGATATGTGACGAAAGTGGATGACAGTGAAGTTTTAGTGAGTGCAAGCTCTATCTAAAATGATAACATACTATTTATTATAAAAAAATAGTGTTAGCAACGTTTGAAAATACAGAATAGTTTATTATATTAGAAGATGCACAAAGTAAGTTTTAAAAAGTTTACCTACCACTGTAGGAATTCCCCATGTGTCCCAGAGGTAATTTCCATACATAAATTGCACATAAATAAAGACCCAGACCCGGGGACAATTCTTTGTAGTCCATACAAAAATACTTGTCCCTTGCGGGAGTCGAACCGCCGATCTGTAGCGCCGCAGCAAATTACACCACCGGGCCGTCAAATCTATACTTGTGTAAAATCATCCCACTGCCCTTCTAGTATCGCATTTAACAAAATACGCATACTTCACAGTGAAGAAATTAGTCCATGTAATGCTAACAACCTATTACTAATAAAATGATAACGAAAACAAAAAAAACAGTTTCCAATACCAACCTCACAAGTTACAATAAAACACAAAATATTTGATCAAACTTCAGAATTATGCAAAGACACTTCAAAGAACATGACGGCCATTTGCATTGTATGTCAAATTTAGTTAATGGTACACTCGGTGATGACCTGATGGCGCTTCAACTCTAGGCACAATGTATAATAGAGTCTGCGTACTAGTATAATAGAGATCATTGCTCATAGAACATTAAAACGTGACCTGAAAACATACAGTTAAATACAGGATTTATCCTAAATACAACACGACAGGATGCCTAAATAGGGCTCGGTACTTAAATTTAAAAAAATTAAAACTTGTTGTTTATGTAAAAAAGATTTATGAAGTTTTATAGGAATGTTGACCTTATCAATTACTAATACTATATGAGAACATTAATAGTATTTCCAACAAAAAATGTAATAGCAATAATCCATTAGTAGTGCCTATACATTTATAGCGTTGATTAAATAAAGGGAAATGTTTGATTTTAAGGCTAATATACAAAATGTTCGGTTGTTTATCAAGCAACTTTTAATTGATAGCTTTGTTAGTTGGGACAATGGAAATTAATTGTCATCGTCAGTGAAGTTTCAAATCAATGTTTATGAAATTTGATTCAAAATTTCATTATAAAGTTCGGTTTCCTTTGATGAGCTTCATTTGCTGTCACTGTAAATGTATTTTTATCATAGTATAATGAAAGATTATCATTTATTGGCATCGGATTGATAGCAACGTACCTCTGGTGCAATCAAGTGGCACAAATAATAACTAAAAATTATAGTTTTTATTTATTTAAAAAAATACGTATACTTTTGAACGGGGATTAAAAATTATTTCAATACCAATACAATGATCCCATATAAGCGGTTATAAGTTTATCTTTCTAACAAAAATAAAGAACAACAAATTCATTTTTTTTAGAAAACATTTAAATTTTACAAATCAAATTTACTAAAAAAACATATTAATAAGAAGCATTGCCCCCTGTTGCCCGAATAACAGTGTGATACCAGTTTTCCATAGACTCTATCAAGTGTTTGATAAAGTCTTGTGGCATAACGTCCCATTCCTCCCTTAGTGCATTTTGTAGCTCTTGAAAATTGGCTGGAGCAATATTTCGACCTCCTATTCTTCTTTTTAACTTATCCCACAATGGCTCGATCGGATTAAGGTCCGGGCTCAGCAGCGGCATGGGGTATTGCATTATCCTGCATAAAAATAAAGTTCTCACCAATTAAACCGCTAAATGGTACGACATGTTCCTGAAGAATTCTCTATGTACCGCTGAGATATTAATCATCTTACTCGTCGCCTAATATTTGCCCCAGCGATAAAGATAAGCTCAGTTTTCGCTTCAAGTGTGGTACCTTCCCAGAACATACAGGAACCACCGCCGTATGCCACACGTTCCGTGATGCCCTGAACCCTGGGAAAACGTGACCTGAAAACATACAGTTAAATACAGGATTTATCCTAAATACTCTCTGTAGGCCTTCTGTAGACCCTTCATCGTTCATCATTGCCATGAAGACACATCCTGGACTCATCTGAGAACAGGACTGCCCTCCATTCCTCGACAGTGTGCACTGGGCACATGTTCTTGTGCAAATCGAAAACTTCACGAACCTCTTGAAGATGTAGTGCATGTCAACGGAAGTCAGACGACGATTTCGCAATGCTGTCGTTATCAGAAACCGGTGGTCGTGCTTAGTTTTAGCTTTAGCTTGACCAGATCCTCGTCGCCGTTCATAGCCACCAGTCTCCCGATGGTATACACGACGAACTGAATATCGGCTGATATTCAGCTGTCGAGCTACAGCACTCTGGTTCTGGCCCGCAACAATTAGAGCAACGACTTCAACGGCTTTTCCAGGGTAGTATCTATTTTCTTTAGATGAATGCAACTGTAGTCACTAGAAGACTTTTCAGGTTGATTGTTGAAATGCAAATGATGACGTTTCGACGAGAGTTGATTGACTGTGGGGCAAGAAGTTGGTTTTGCACTGCTCTCCCTGCTCTCCGGGGTATCGCGGAGGAAGAAGAGTTTTGATATTATGATATACCATTTTCCCTATCCTTAGCGACTATGGCGGGGCCACACCGCACATGATATGGGCCTATCCAGGAGGAAGAGGGATAGGATGAGTTCTCTCCCGGGGAGAGGCCCCCTATGGCAGTTGGTGCAGTTGGTGTCCGCAGGCGGGCGGGACAGGGTGGTTGTGGATGTAGAAAGTAGAACGCCGCGGGATTTCGGTCGGTGCAAGTCCATGTGCCGTCCATAAGTTTACTACTTGTGCATTTTAATATTTAAAATAACGTGTGTGTGTGTGTACTTATGTACGCACGTCAGAAGTTATACTTCTTTTGCGTAACTAAACAAAAAAAATAATACATACCGACAGTTAACCTCAAATCTTTAAACCCACTTAAAAAGTTTATTACATAAAAAAACACTTTTGTCATTAATACTCACAATAAATTATCATTCACCACCATATATAATTCAAAATCATACACAAATACACATGTTATGTATGAATATATTTTTTTATCTCCACTGATGTAAAACACGTGATATAGATTCATAAATATTTGAATAATCACTTTGAATATAATTACTATGGAGACTATACACTATAATGGAGTATATAGTCTCCATAATAGTTACCAAGATAATTTAATAGACATTTAGAAACCAACTTTATCCTGTTATTTTTAGATGTCAGTGTGAGCGCACATCGTAATAAATCACTCTCATCATTTTTCTCAAACACGCCAGAAGAAGAAGAAACTTCAAAAAAAACTGTGTCAATATAGTAACATATCTAACCAAATTAAAGAGTACATCTTGCATAACGTCATATAAGTAATGAGTTTACCCGGATCGCATAGCAGACACGTCGCACTCTAAAATAAATAAACAAAAAAAGATTCCACTCTCACTTCTAAAGTCGTTAATAACAAACAGGTCTGTGTTGCCGCACAATTGCGGACCCGACAACAAATCTCAAGTTTTCGCAATTACCATGTAAATTTGCGAAGTTCACGAAATAATTTAACGCGTTGTAGATGTCGGATTCAAAACAATTTGTATGTTAATTCTGCTAGTGCGGACTGGATCTCAATGTACTGACATTAATAAACACTGAACAGTGCAAGTTCACTATTAATGCTTCATAATTAACAAATTTATATTTTATTTATAATTGATATTTACATATTATATATTATACATTCTTATACTGTTATTCCTAATTGTAGTATATACATATATATTAGCAAATTGATAATAATATTAACGCTCTCATAACAGTATTGTGGCTTGCTATTTAGTATTATGCCCAAAACCAGATAGTACCTATAACATTTGTTCAAAACCTTTTAGAAGGGTTCAAATAATAAATTTATACATAAGTTGGTTCGGTGTACATAAATGGTGCACGAGCACCTTAGTTCAATCCCCGGTGCCGTTGCGATATTATATATCCAATTTAAAATGTTGAATTGCCATATGCTAAAGGAATATATAGTTAGAAAAGTTGCATATTACAGATGTAAATATAATATTTAAGGACATGTTTGTGAAATGCGCTAACAGGCATTGAAGCAGCGGGGTGAAATCTCTTGGCTGGATTTACCTGTAAAAGTTCGGGGAGGCGTGTGCCCAGCAGCATAACTTTTAACGTTTCTAAAACAACACAAATTATGTCTGATAGTCTCATCTAACAACATACAGAATTATAATTCGTTGACAGTTGGAGGACCTAATTTTAGCAATTATCTATAGTTAGTACTGACAGTAGATTAGTAGTGAGGAGTGACGGACCACAGCAGGAATTAAAAGAAATATCAAGAGTTCCTTCGAAACTTCTGAGAATAAAACTGCTTTGCTTTGTGATTCGTTAAAGACTTAAGAAATTTATGTACTTAAGATGTTTTGCTATGAAAAAAAGTTAATTGCGTGATGGATAGGTTCAGTAGAACTAAATAAAAGTTTAGTTAAATTGCACTAATGAAAATTTTCGTTCAATATTTCTACATTTCAAAAATGCCATGATATGGTTATTACTATTTTCACCTCCATAAGAGGAAATCGTAACAAAATCTTCAAATAATAATCGAATACTCAACATTTTATTGCATTCCATAATGTATATACTTAATATAATAGTATAAAAAGATATAAAAATAATTTAAGATCATAATGGACACTGTTTACACACCAATTAGAAGATAGGAAGACGACTTAGCATCTGCTTTAAGACTATTCTGATATTTACATACAAATTAATGTAATTATTAGTAGTAGTAATTAACAAAAATAAATAAATTAAAAGATAATTTTTAATTTATGTTAATAAGCAAAAACAGTAAAGTTAGATTTTTAAACATAGTAATATTTATTTATGTATATTAACTTTATCATAATTTATTATTTATTAATTACCAATTATTTGTATTGCTTTAGTAATTTATTTTATATATTCAAATATTTACATTAAAAATTATATAATCGTTATATCTTAATAATATGAATAATAAATTTATTTGACTTAAAACATGTAATGATTTCTTATATTTACGTGACCGCGATAAAATCCGTAAATAATAGTTTGATAAAACATGTGACAAATTATGTTCAATGAATCCATAGGCCCCGAAGTAGTAAAAATAATAGAATTTAGTTGTTCCAATGTTTAATCGGAAACTGCACTTAGCTTTGGCTAACATTAAAAAAATATGAACAATGGTTATTTTATCCGCATAACCAAATCTTTGATACGCGTTGTGGTAATTTTTTTTTTAAATGGCGGTTTTAGCAGTTTTGTGCCTATGACATGACACACGTTCTCCGTCTGTTTACTAGATGGCGATGATATTGCCTATCTTGGTCCCTCTGTAGTAAAAGCCTCGAATCCAATGCTACAAAGACGCAACTACCGCGCGAGATGCGTCTGACATTTTAAATGTGACGGTTACAAATCGAATTCAAGTGATTCAAACTTTCTTGACTGTTTACAATTTAGCGACCTGGTTTACTTCAATTAATAACGCATTTGGCTCGCTTCTTTCATAACAGTGCATGTGAAACAATAGAAACTGCTTGTGTCGTATTTTGACGTGGTTTAATGACCAAGGATTTAAATGGTTTCGAAGAAAATGGTTAAAGTAGAAAAAGGCCCAAGCAGGCCTAAGGGCCCTTCTACCATCGCGCCCTCCAGAAGTGGATCCACACAAAATACGTCTGCAAATGTTAAAGTTGTAGTGAGAGTACGGCCATTAAACGAAAGAGAGATGGGGCAAAATTGTCGAATCGTAGTAGATGTAGTGGACGACAAGATGCTGGTGTTTGATCCCAAGGAAGAGATACGTCCATTTTTCTACCACGGCGTACAGCAGCCTAATAAAAATTTCCTGAAACGAGCAAACAAGGAACTTAAATTTGTTTTTGATCATGTATGTGCTCAGAATTCAACAAACAAAGATGTTTTTGAAACTACCACCAAAGATATACTTACTTCGCTAATGGAGGGCTATAATTGTTCTGTGTTTGTGTATGGTGCAACAGGTGCTGGAAAAACTTTCACCATGATAGGGAGTGAGGAGCATCCAGGAATTACTTATTTGACTATGGAACATTTGTTTTATACTATTAATTCTTTTGAGAAAGACAGGGAGTTTGACATAGGTGTTTCATATATAGAAGTGAGTATGATTGTACAATCTGAATAAAATGTTTGCTTAATTCTCTTATTTATTTCCTTAGTATTAGTCTATTAGTACATAGTAATTGTTTTATTAGTGCATAGCAATTGTTTATGCTAATAGTACACATGTGGATTAGTAGTTATATAATGTGGAATATAGGTACTTAAAATATAGTTACTTTTTAACTGCAGTAATGTTAAAAGCTATTTACTTCAATCTCCCTCTTTAGACATAATATTTTTGAATCTTCCCCTATGATCATTCATTCCTTTTTTCTTAACTTACCTAATATTTTTATTTCAGGTATATAATGAAAATGTTTATGACTTGCTTAAACCCTCAAACACTCCACTACAACTCCGAGAGGACTCTAAATATGGAGTCATGGTAGCTGGGTTGACATTAAACAATATTAAAACTGCTAGAGAACTGTTGAACATGCTTGAGAATGGAAATAAGAATCGTACACAACATCCCACTGATGCCAATGCTGAGAGCTCTAGGAGTCATGCTGTCTTCCAGGTATTTCTAAATTTAAGGTTTAAAACTTTTGTTTGAACTTAGTTTTCGGAAAAGAAATGGTTATCTTATAAAATTACTTGTATGTTTAAACATTTGTACCTAAGTCAGGAGAATTTCTTAGAAACCATTAAATGTAAGTGCGACATTATGATTTAAGAAACTAATAAACATTAAGTACCTGATATTGAGGCATATTTTAACCATAGGCTTTTATTATTTATTAATGTAATAATTAGGTAATTCCATTTGTTTTTATTGTAAGTTTTCAAAGTTTTAATTTTAAGATTTTTGTATAAAATAGATGTTACTACTATAAAATATCTATTTGTATTTTATAGTAGTAACATCTTCCTTCAAAATACTGAGTTTTAATCCTAAGGGTCCTTGTTATGATATTATATATCTTTGGCAACTACTACACAGGATTGCCTAAAGGGGTACCACTAGAATTCTGAAAACTGTTAATTTTTCTTCTACCAAATTTTATTATAATCCATCCAGTACTTAACGCATGTTGTAGAAACATATATATGTTTAGCAATTCTATGATTTTTGGTATTGTTTTTAACAAAGCACTATATTTTCTATAGGTATATGTAAAAATGAGGTACAAAACCAGCAGTCAACTCCGGATTGTCAAACTATCCATGATAGACTTAGCTGGAAGCGAACGTGCCTCGGCTACTGGTTGTATTGGTGACAGATTTAAAGAAGGCGCAAATATAAACAAGAGCTTGCTGTCCCTCGGTAATTGCATCAATAAATTGGCTGACAGCAGCAGTTATATACCGTACAGGTAAGTGAAAATTTTATTGCTTTGAGTAGAACAGATATCTTTTCTATATCTCGCAGATAAGGAAATACTAACATATTATTATGAAATCGGATTATTTGAGCCGTCCACCAAATGTTCGGTTGCTTATTTCCTTATTGTTTTCAGAGACTCAAAACTAACACGCCTTTTAAAAGACAGTCTCGGTGGTAACTGCAAAACAGTTATGATTGCAAATATTTCGCCATCACACGCGAGCTACGAAGACACCTACAATACACTTAAATATGCTGCTAGGGCCAACAAAATCCAGCTTAATATAAAGAAAAACATAGTAGATGGTGACATGAGATTATCTCAGTATGTTAAGATAAATGAAGAGTTAAAGAAGAAGGTGAAGGAACTGGAGGCCAAATTGTCATTGTCCTGTGTAAGACCCGCAGCTAAAGAAGTTGATCCCGCTAAGGAAAAATGTAAGTAACAATTATTTTTTAGGGTGAACCATTATTGAAATTATACATTTATGTAATTCAAGTTCTTTCAGTTCCTACCGTCACTTTGTTTCCTTTCACTTTATCTTGTCTAATATTCCTGGCCAGGAAGACCGAAATAATTAGTGGCAATTTTATTTAAGTCATGTGAACAACTAAGGAGACAGGAAGTCTGATCCACTCTTGATTATAGGACTTCAGCATCGTCCTCTTCCTAGTCGGTAAGATTTGGCAATCGATTTAAATTTGAAGTTACGACAGACTCGACTATTTGTCAGATCCTCTAGTAAAAACTTATTAGGAAACATTATTTTATTTAAACTAGATGTATCTGTACTTAATCGATTTCATTTATGACATGTTGCGACTATGTAAATTCTATTGTTGTAACACAGAAGGCTAAAACTTGATATCTATGGTAACTTCAAATTGAAACAAATCACTAATACAATTACCACTAGAGTTAGTCAATAGACCCTCAGAGACCTCACTTAAGACATGCTTATGATAGTTATTTTGATTTTTTTAGACAGTTCCCTTTCAGTCCCTCTTCAGTCTTCAGTAAACTCTCTCATGCCGCCTCTCCATCGATATTAATGTAAGATATTTTTATTAAATCTCTGTTGCAGTGAAACTCGAGTGGCGGAAGCGTATATCTGAAGCTGACGCTACATTCAGTACATTGGAGAATGAGCTATTGGGGCTCATGGCGAGGCAGCGAGTGCTGGCCTTACGGCATCGACTACGAACTCGAGCTTTCAGCCATGTGGCCGACTTGGCGCATAGATCTTCCTCTGATGCTATGGAGCAGGTAAAAAATCCATTCACAATTTTTCTTTAAATATATTTGTACAATCACAAACATTATCCAGTCTTAAACTATGTCGGATTCCCTATGTCTTATGGTAATAAGATATGTAAATATATAATCATATGATATAAAAATCTATGATTTGGTTTAGATATTCATCATACGACCCCGAACCCCTTCTGTTCCGAAGGTATGGTCACTACCAAATAGTAATATCACCATACCCAATATTTAAGGTTCCATACGGTGTCGAATTTTTTAAAACTATGCCGTCCATAAATACGTCCATCCGTCTGTCCTACCTTAAAGGGCTGTGTGAACCATTTGGAAACTGCTTGAAAATTTCATAGAATATATGTTATTATATTGTGTGATTGTACGGAATCCTCGATGCGCGAGTCCGACTCGCTTATTGTGTGGTTATATGGAACCCTCGGTTTTGTTGTATCCCCACTTTCTGTACCTATATTTGCTATACTACCTATAGTTAAAATGCTATGTTATTTATAGTTTTATTAAGTAATGTTCTATTATTATCATCTATAATAATAATTTACTCAGTTATAAGCTGTTTGACACTACCATCTACAGATACCAGATATTTCGCATTTTAGACGCTACTGCTTGTTGACGATATGTAGCATTGTAAGATGGGTAATCAGCCAAATGTCGGAAGCGACGAGCAAAGTCGACTTACTACACCCTCATGGGTAAACATTACGCCATCACCACCCGGCATAAACTCACCATCTCAGATTTATGGATTGTTTTTTTTTTCTAGACATGCACAGAAGAAATTCCACGGCAAGAAAGAGCGGCGGAAAATTACGTCAAGCAATCCGTGCACTTGGACACTAAAATCAAGGTCTCATGGACCAAATGGGATGAGAGTCGACAAAAAATGCAGATTATATTAAATCAAGCCCTTTCTGACTGCCCTGAGTTGTTAGACTTGGTCGAAAAAGTTCAACTACAAGGCGAAATGAGACTAATGAAAGCTAGAGATAACTTAAGACACAAATTATTGTGTATAGAGAATGAGGAAATCAATGCTTTCACGGAGTACATGAGCGATATGCCAAGTATGCTCAAGAAACTTTATTTGACGCTAAAAGGATACGACAAGGCCCCTCCCGCTTTGACAGCAGAGTATTTAGAGATAATGAAAAAGGCGAAATCGGCAAAAGGCATCACCTGGTCAGACACTGACAGAGAGAGCGACGCGCATTTCAAATTCGTGTCTACTTTGGATTTAGAAAAACCAACAACGACCCTCGACTTTGTTAACAAAAAGGACAACACAACTATCGACATAGTGACGGACAGTGAAGATTTGACCGATATAGAGAACCGAGATCCCATAAAGACGTCGACCAAAAAGCGCAAAGGAACGCCAATTAAATTGCCAAATAACGAAACAATTATAATCAACGACTCATTTGAACTATTAGACACGACCAGGAACTTGAACTCTGCGAAGAAAATCAAGAAGGAATATGACGCGGGGCTTGATATAGAGAATTATGGCACTGCTATCGATCCGAAAGATTTGAATTCGACTTTTGTCCTTACTGGAAAGATTGAAGTTCTGAAGAAGCAGCCAATTAAGACTGAAAATGTTAAGACTGTAGATGTGAACCTACCAGTGAAGAGAGGACTCGTCGACAGGACAAATACTATACAGAGGACAATTAGTTTTAATGATAAAGGTAAGAATTTATAATTTTGTAGTTTCTTCAGAGCAAACAGACAATGTCAAAATAATAGGAAATATTCGGGCCAATGCTATTCATATGGTCAGACATTACATTTGTGTATAAAGACTATTTATAATTCATTTATTATCTGTGACCGTGAATGAACAGATTGTACGTCTTTTAACTTTCACAAATTCTGTAGATATTCAGAATAATATAGACATTATTTCTTATTGGACTTCTTTATTATATACAAGAATCAACAAATGGGAAAGAAGGCAAACATGCAAGCGGCTCAACTAATGGTAAGTGACCAAGTACATCTGCAACACCTAGGAACTGTAGGTGTGTCGCCGGCCTTATAGGATATGGAAAGGGAGAAGGGGAAGTGGGTAACCTCACCCGCCGGAGTCCTATGGGAAGAATGAGAGCGACAGACACTGATGCCGCTACAACACGGCTTCTTTTTATTCTTCGCCATTCCGATCCTTGTAAAGCACCAGATGGTTTGCTGAAAGGATCTGAACTGGATTACTGTGACATATTGAAATGTCAACGGAAAATTAACACTTCATGTTATTGTCACAGCCGCTAAAATCGTTAAGCCATTAGTGGGCAAAGCTCTGCCGCTTCGCCGCGTGCCGCCCACTTCGCAGCAGCCGCGCGCGCCCGGCTTCGGCTCCAGCCTGTCGCGGGACGGCACGCCGCTGCAGAGGAACAACGTGCAAGGTGAATAACCTCTATTTGATTGCTGTGTCGGATTTGTAGCTTTGTTTATGAGAGTAGATTAACATTTTTTGTGACGTCTGTTGTTTTTATGGGATTGGATATCAAATAATTTAGGTAAAGTAATGTATATAACCACTATGTTCCTTACAATAAGACATTGATTAAATAAAAATTACACTGTTGGTTAAAAATGTATTTATTAAAAATGACCCTACCTTCTCTTTATCTGCCTGTATAAGTCTATTGCTGAACGGACATACGGTTTTCTTCAAAGCTCAAAAAGAGATTTAACCATACGGTTTGTTGGCACTTTTTCCTCTTTTTTTTTTCAATACTTATCATAGGTAATTTTACAAATGAATTAGACATATATATTATTTTTGTGTGTAAAAGTATCTGTTTAATATACAAACAAAAATTTTTTTGGTTGCAGTGTAATAATAGTTTTAATTGCATTGATATTTCAAAATCTTAGAATGATGATTTTTTTATAAACCTGTGTGGTATTGATACATTTAATGTCCTCACGCACACAGACTTGCACACATGCGTGCAAGAACTCTACGTTTTGGGGAAATGGTATTGAATAATAGTGTTGTGTATTATTTCTAGGACAAATTGAGTGTTTAATAGTATTTCCTTTATTAGTGAAGTAAAAAAAAAATGGTATCTAAAAATATTGCATAAAATTTTATTGTCACTCCAATTGTTCTATTTAAAAGCACTCTACAACAAGCGTTCATAAAAATGGAAGTAGATATATCAATTGTGCGCTAATTATTATTTTTTAAAACTCTGACGATATTAAACACACAATTTATGCAAATTTTATGTGGGCTAACCACTAACACGTCTATTTCATGTGCGCGTCTCGTCGACTAACTTACTAACAGACGCAACGTATCGCATGAAAGCGAGCGACACTCAAAAATCAGTCGGTTACAAAGCGGTGCGCGCGCGCGAACGCGTGCAGGCTCACCCGTACTCCCGGCCCGCGCCCCTCGCCGCTCGGCGACACTGACGGAGGTACGGAACAGAAAGGGGAACAACAATGGAACACAACGCGGAACACGAATTGACCCATCGGAACAAGACTGGAAGATAAAACGACACGGGATCGGAACAAAAAATGGAACAGAACGAAACTGATCAACCATGATTATGATCATAATTTATTGTTGAATCTTAAAACTCGAAACCTATGGTATTTCTTCCTTTTTTACATTAGTTTAATGTAATAATAATGTAATGACTAAAAATGTGCAGTAGAAAAGGAAGGATGTGTTTCGAATTTTACTCATACAATAGAAAATTTAGAATAATAAATTGTCGTTTAAGTACATATTAAAATAATGAGCAGTTTAAATACCAAGCTAGTAAATGTTTTATTAATGATAAAAGTATTAGCTTTAATAAATACTAAAAGGTTTAATTATGAGTATACTGTATTTGGAAACTTTGAACGTCTTTTAAAAACTTTGTTTACAGAAAAAATTGTTTCGTTCGATGTCGCCGTAGTTTGAGGGACAAATATCTTAATTTTGTGAATTATTCAAATTTTAAAGGAAGCTTAGACAATGTTATACCTTTGGTCTTTTATAAGTATATTGTCAAAAAACGATTTCATATGTGGTGCATATGAAATTATGTTTTTGAAAGCAATGATTCATATAAATAACTGACAAAATGGTAAATAATTTGTTGAATTCTTTATCTTTGTTGATTTAATATGCAACCTAAGAAAAAATTATTCATGTTCCTGATTTAAGGACAAGTTATTTAAAACCTAAACCTATAGTTCAAGAGTAACCAAAAAATCCCTTTTTTTAACTTTCAAGTAAATTTCGCCCCAGTTTCGTTTCGTCCAGATTTACAAATATTGTAAAAACCATAGACCATAATTATTTCGTTGCATTAATTTTGCTTCTTGTGCCTAGGACATTATGCTTAAATAAATTTTCTCGAAGGGTTAAAACTTTTCAAGGTTAGTAAAGGTCTACCTAGCTTTAATACGAATAGCACTAATAGTACTGGTTTACGCAGTTATTTTATTGTATTTATTTTAGAGGTAAGTTGTGTTTTATTTTATATAGTTTGTTTAGTAGTTTTTTTCATATACTAAGAGTGATAACGAACTAAACTTGAAGATGTAATAAGATTGTTAACGATTTTGCTTTTGATACTTGGTATGTATTCTAAATATTTTTAGGAATTAATTTACTAAAATACTATTATATTCTCGCATTGATTATGATAATAGATAGTTTATAATTTGTATTAAATTTAGAAAAACTATAAAAGTCGTTTTAGATGATAATGGTATAATTAAACTTTTACCTAAATTAGAAGATTATGTGACGTAAGTATTTTAATTTAAGTTTTGTCGATATTATTATTGCTAATTCTTATTGTTGCATTTGTCTATGTGAATTTTTGATTAAAATGGTCTTGTATATACATTTCGTATTTCATTTGTATTAAGTAAACAAAAATAATCTTCTCCGTATTAAGGGAAGAGGTACGACGTCATGTTTCGCAGTCTGTACTCTGCCCCATTAGGCTATTTAGTCAAACTTTACAGATAACAATACAAACAACAGACGAATGCTATTTGCTTATAAAAATAGCGCAAGTTTCTCAGAATATTAGAGCATCAAATGAAAAAGATGCTCAGACAATGTCAAATGCTTCTGAAATAACAAAAATTGAAACTTCGAAAATCAAGGATTTGCAAATAACTCCTTAACATCTCTAGGAGACTAATAAATTTAAAGAAGGTTTATAAAACAAAACGTCAGAACGATCATATAACACATCAAAAACTGCAAGATCTCGAAAACAACACCGCCGATGTCCTCGACAGTTTAATAAGTTCCATTGAAAAAAGTAACCAAATCACGGAACAGACATGATGGTGATATTCTATATATGTAGCTATGTCTAACACATTTTCGGACGTCAAGACTCGTGTTATTATCAAAAAAAAATCTTTTTACGGTTTATAGGATGATCAACCTATAAATCATAAAAAATAGAAAATGTTATCTTCAACTTAAAAATATTAATTAAAGTAACACGATTTATGCTATGTGAAAAATCTTTAACTTCTAATCTTTAAAAAATCTTTAAAGAAAAATCTAGACGCAACGTCAAATGAGTTTGTTGAACCTTTTACTTCATTATCTGTATCGATGGTACTATACGTCTTAGCTAGCAAAATGGGACGTACAGCGTTCGTCATGGAACTTCTTATTACTTAGTTTTATCTCGAAGCTGCGTGCTTAAATCTGTTTACTCTTTATTTTTATATAATTATAACGTATAAATTGAATATACAAACTGCCAGTATAGATGCAATGTCAGATAATGAAATGCCTATAGGAAGTTTAATAAAATAAATTAAGAATGTCCAAGAAAATTCAGGTATATATTACACAAAAAGTCTAGAGTTTTATTCATCATTATCACACAGCCTCTAAAAGCTCTCTGCTGTCCGGACTCTCAATTTTTCTCGAGGTTTACATGAGAAACAAAAAAATATCTCCTCCACGAGCGGATATCTTTTTAAAGGATATAAATATATTCTTCACAGTCTAACCACTGCTGCTTCAGAATCACTACTTTTTTTAATGTTAGTATTTTGGGGCTAGGTACGACGACTATGGTAGATGTGGATGAAACCGCGTCACAAGTGTTCACAAGGTATGCTAACACCAGGAATAATGACTGTTGAGCCTGGCATTTCCTTACGTCGACTTTAATGACACTGTACGAAACGGGTTGGCAGACTTTGTTACGCGGCTACCGTCCGGCACTGTTCTAATGCAAGTCTCATGCATCTAAATGACTAAACGAACATGGAAAGAAAACGACCTGACCAATTAGATATAAAACTTTACAATAAAGAGGAAGAACGTAATTACGGGCGGACCGTTACCGAGACGGGCATTAGGACAATTACAGATAATATAAAAACGCCTCGTGTGGAATACGTGCTTCGACTTAAGGGCATCTGTGTGGTGCGCAGGAATTAGTTTCTGTTATTTAATTGTATTTTTTTAAATAATATCTTACGAATTCGACGAAGTGAATAGCATTGAAAACGTGTTTTAAAAGGTTTTGCCCTTTATCGCCTCTACGGCACACAGTCGGAGAGGGGTAGGCAGATTCTTACGCCACTAACACTGCTAATAAAAAATAATCTTCTCCGTATTAAGGAAGAGTACGACGTCATGTTTCGCAGTCTGTACTCTGCCCCATTAGGCTATTTAGTCAAACTTTACAGATAACAATACAAACAACAGACGAATGCTATTTGCTTATAAAAATAGCGCAAGTTTCTCAGAATATTAGAGCATCAAATGAAAAAGATGCTCAGACAATGTCAAATGCTTCTGAAATAACAAAAATTGAAACTTCGAAAATCAAGGATTTGCAAATAACTCCTTAACATCTCTAGGAGACTAATAAATTTAAAGAAGGTTTATAAAACAAAACGTCAGAACGATCATATAACACATCAAAAACTGCAAGATCTCGAAAATAACACCGCCGATGTCCTCGACAGTTTAATAAGTTCCATTGAAAAAAGTAACCAAATCACGGAACAGACATGATGGTGATATTCTATATATGTAGCTATGTCTAACACATTTTCGGACGTCAAGACTCGTGTTATTATCAAAAAAAAATCTTTTTACGTTTTATAGGATAATCAACCTATAAATCATAAAAAATAGAAAATGTTATCTTCAACTTAAAAATATTAATTAAAGTAACACGATTTATGCTATGTGAAAAATCTTTAACTTCTAATCTTTAAAAAATCTTTAAAGAAAAATCTAGACGCAACGTCAAATGAGTTTGTTGAACCTTTTACTTCATTATCTGTATCGATGGTACTATACGTCTTAGCTAGCAAAATGGGACGTACAGCGTTCGCCATGGAACTTCTTATTACTTAGTTTTATCTCGAAGCTGCGTGCTTAAATCTGTTTACTCTTTATTTTTATATAATTATAACGTATAAATTGAATATACAAACTGCCAGTATAGATGCAATCTCAGATAATGAAATGCCTATAGGAAGTTTAATAAAATAAATTAAGAATGTCCAAGAAAATTCAGGTATATATTACACAGAAAGTCTAGAGTTTTATTCATCATTATCACACAGCCTCTAAAAGCTCTCTGCTGTCCGGACTCTCAATTTTTCTCGAGGTTTACATGAGAAACAAAAAAATATCTCCTCCACGAGCGGATATCTTTTTAAAGGATATAAATATATTCTTCACAGTCTCTAACCACTGCTGCTTCAGAATCACTACTTTTTTTAATGTTAGTATTTTGGGGCTAGGTACGACGACTATGGTAGATGTGGATGAAACCGCGTCACAAGTGTTCACAAGGTATGCTAACACCAGGAATAATGACTGTTGAGCCTGGCATTTCCTTACGTCGACTTTAACGACACGGTACGAAACGGGTTGGCAGACTTTGTTACGCGGCCACCGTCCGGCACTGTTCTAATGCAAGTCTCATGCATCTAAATGACTAAACGAACATGGAAAGAAAACGACCTGACCAATTAGATATAAAACTTTACAATAAAGAGGAAGAACGTAATTACGGGCGGACCGTTACCGAGACGGGCATTAGGACAATTACAGATTATATAAAAACGCCTCGTGTGGAATACGTGCTTCGACTTAAGGGCAGCTGTGTGGTGCGCACGAATTAGTTTCTATTATTTAATTGTATTTTTTTAAATAATATCTTACGAATTCGACGAAGTGAATAGCATTGAAAACGTGTTTTAAAAGGTTTTGCCCTTTATCGCCTCTACGGCACACAGTCGGAGAGGGGTAGGCAGATTCTTACGCCACTAACACTGCTAATAAAACAATTGACAATACATCATGTTTACCAGGTAGCAGCCTCCTCTGCCTAAGAGTCGTCTGGGTAGTTACCAAACTTATCCATTTCTCTCCTTTAGTACAGCAGTGCAATTACTTGGAAGGTATAATTACTATGAAAGAGTGATTGAATGCCATATCATTATTATGGGATGTGAGGTATACCATACAAGTCCTCAGGGGTGATAAAGCATCTGTAATATTTTTCCGTTTTCGATTGCCGTTATTCGCAGGCGACCATAGGTTGCAGTAGGCACTTATAATAAAACTATATTAAAAAATACTTCACAAGTTTTCTATAAATACTTCCATAAATTCAATAGGTATCTAAAACTATAAAGGTAAACTAAAAGTGCTCGCTTTATGAAATTTGATATTTAAATTTAATAATAATAATTAATAAATAAATTCAGGCCGTATGAGGAACTTCAAAGTGGCTCAGCGAGCTATGAAAAGGGCTATGCTCGGTTGTTTCTCTGCGTGCAAAACTAGGGTAACCGACTTAGCCCTAAGGATCAGCAAGCTGAAGTGAGCCGGTCACTTAACCGGCTGTTCTGTTCCCTGTTCTCGAGTGGCAATCTTGTAAAGGCAAACGCACTGTAGGACGAAGCCCTCACGAGATGGAGTGACGACCGACACAATGTTGGGGAAATCGATGGAAGCAAGTGGCACAGGACCATGCTTCATGGTAATCTTTGGTGGAGGTCTCTCTCTCTATTCTCAGGTTTATATATCCTTATGAATTGTCCGATTAGGTAAGTCCAACTTCGACTCGACGAATCCAACTCGGCTGGGCTGCGTTCGGGAAACTACGTCATATCTTCTCGTCGAGTATACCGCAAAGCCTCAAGAGCAAAGTATACAACCAGTGCGTGTTGCCAGTGATGACATACGGATTTGAGACTTGGTCCTTCACTGCAGGCCGTATGAGGAAGCTCAAAGTTGCTCAGCGCGCTATGGAAAGGGCTATGCTCGGTGTTTCTCTGATAGAGTCTGCAACGATATCCGCAGCAGAACCAAGGTAACCGACATAGGCGTAAAGATCAGCAAGCTGAAGTGGTAATGGGCCTGCCACATAGCTCGCAGAACTGACAACCGTTGGGGAAAAAAGGTTCTCGAGTGGCAGCCACGTACAGACAAACGCAGTGTAGGACGACCCCCCACAAGATGGAGTGACGACCTGGGCAGTGTTGCGGGAAGTCGATGGATGCAGGTGGCTCAGGACCGAGCTTCGTGGCAATCTTTGGGGAGGCCTATGTTCAGCAGTGGACTTGTGATAGGCTGAAATGATGATGATGATGATGATGATGATCCTTATGAAAAATATTTTACAGTAAAAGTGCAAAAACATTGAATTTACATTTAAACACACTTTAATGTATTATTTTGCAAAATCGTATTTCAGTTAGCATTAGCCGAGAAAATGCATATTGAGTGAGTAGAAGTCAAATGACTTATAAAACCTTTTTAGCTCGCTACCGTGTATCGGAGGAGCATCGCGTTTATCCAATGAGGCGTAAGATGGTTTCTCACAGGAATCTAACATTATAAACTTTTCCTGATCCCGAGTAGCGCATGTAGTTCTAGTGACTTATAAGATTTATTTAATCTTTCTCCATTCGCCTGTGAAATATTTTAAATTTGTACTTCGAGCCGTGGTAACGCGGTACAGTGGCCGGACGCTGGCTTTGCATTTCATAGTACGAGAATAACCTATGTTCGATCCTTCTACTGCTACCGGCGGTGGTCGGCGGCGCGTACGCACTCAAATGTGGTTTAATAAAATTCATATACCATTGAAAACATTTTTGGTATTTTAGACATGCAGGTTCTTTTCTTTCTTCATCTGGGGGAGGAAACAAATCTATACCAGCTATTGGAGACGATTTTTTAATTATTTTTTTTTACCTTCGCAATAGAGATACTGTGGGCCCCGTGACAGTTTCGGCAAGTTATTTACAGACAAGTCCACGGCGAGGGAGTGACGTGTTTCTTCCATCTGAAGTCTTTTTCATCTGCCATGAACGATATCAGAGATGAAAATGGCGCTTTGAGTCCGTTTATAGAGAAAGAATATATAGAATAAGAAATATCAACCGAAAACCTTTCCCAAAATACAATGGTTGTCCACCAGTAGTTTTGCAATAAAGACTTATCAAAATAACTGTTTTATATATGGCTATATCTAATACTTCAAATTGAATCTGATAATGATCACATTTTGATAAGTCTAATTGTTGATTTAACAGAAGTAGAAATATTTACGTTTAATTTGGCAGTGATATTATTTTTTAAGCACAAACTAAACATAATTGTTTTCAAAATTACGGCCCGCCTTAATTGTAATGTAAACAGAAAATTTTCCCAAGGTCTGTATCGGGAAAAGCATGGAAATTAATAATCTACGTTAGGAAAACAACTGAAGCACTCAACTTGTGTTTAAAACAAATGTTTATTGTAGGTATACCGATGTTAATATTTATAGGTCAAGAGTACTCTAAACCAACATGCATGCATGCGAAGATTAATGAAAGTGGAAGAAGCGAAAGACGTATGTCAGGACCGTAGCAAGTGGAAGAAGATTGTCTCTGCCTAACACGGTGGGAACAAGGCGTGAATATATACATACATACGATTATAAATAGATATATTTATAAACATTTGCTGCACTTCATTTTAATAATTCTGTAACAAACATTTGCGAAACTTGACGCTGTTGATCATAGTTGAAATTGCGAAGTTTGTTGATTAAGAAAGTTTACTTACCTCGTTAATTCATTCTCAATGCGCTCTGCATACAAACAACTTTATTTTCCCTTTAAGTTTTGTGAAAATCTTCGGCGAAAGTGTTAAAGTATGAAGTTAAGTTGCTTATGAGCTGAATAAGCAATGTTCGGGAGCGGCTGTGAGTCGGGGCTAAGAACGCGTCCAATTTGAGTTTCGTTATGCCGGTAACGCTAAAATTTGTGAATTTTGAAAAAGATATTGTGAGTTAAGACTAAATGAATTATAACCCGTCTCGTCATAGGCTGTATAGGTGATGATGACGTAGCTACACGAGCGTAAGAATTACGAGTGTACAATTCCTATAATAAACGAATACATGAGATGAAATAATTAATATACCCGTACCTAAGTCAGGGCAAAAGTAACGACCATTACGTCAACCGCAATGGTTGTACAATGATGCAAATACGTGCTCTCGACTTTAGTTAATGATCACTCATTAACTCACAACCCTACTTGGAAGCCCCTATTACGTTTTATTGTCTACACATTAGGGTACAATCATATGAACTGGAAATAAATAGCTGTTACAGAACAACTATATGAATGCTATATTTCTAACGTAATACTTTTGGATTTCCCATCAACGAAATAGAAAAAGAAAAAGTAATTCTAGTGCATTTTGATGTCGCAAGAGTCTTGAAGCAAATGCCTTGAGAATTCCGACCAGAGGCAGAGAAAGATGTAGGTGATATGGACCTCCACCAACGGATTCGCTCCAAATATTTAGCTAGAACTGATTATCTAACGGTAAGTACATTAACAGCCTGTGAATGCTCACTACTGGGTAAAGGCCTACTGAAATATCTGAGAGGGTTTTTGGACCTGGGAAGAGTCCGCCACTCTGCTCCAGTTGACGGGTTTCACATATACTCGAAATAATATCCTTTACTATTTCTAAGGCATTCAGGTTTTCTCACGATGTTTTCTTTCACCGCTGAGCTCGTAAGAAGAGTTTCTTCAATTTAGCGGCCTCAATTCTAAATTTCAAATTTGATTCGGCAGCTTTATACAATAACTTCAAGATCTTAATAACGTCCATCTTTCTTAATAATTTCATAATTTTTTGAGGTTTTCTTTCGACGTTTTCTTCAGTGGAGGAGTCCCCGAGCGAGTCTCGTCTTTACAACGCGTTCTGACACGCTTAAATTCCAAACAGTATGCCACTGCAGAATCGGTTGAAACAAAATAATAATAAGCTCTCATGAACGCTTAACCAATGCTGGGACGGGCAGGGGTTTCAATCTTTTTCATCAGTTGTTTTTTAGGGTAATGAAACGTGAGAGGAGGAAACAGCAACCGCCTCAATGGCCAGCCCGACGATACTAATCGGTGAAAAAGTTGCAGAAAAAACTCGACGGTACGTGCCCTCTTCATAGAGGATCGAACTCGAGTCTCCTGATTTGTTGACTCACTACGTTCCAAAGTAGACGAAGTTTTCAGACTGATTAGATTTTATAACAATACGATTTAAAAAAAATCTGCTGTCGAATTGGTTCAATTCGTCCAGGAGTCTTATACCGCAAACAATTTCACGAAATATCTGTGTGACTTCATGCTCTTATGAAATCATACCGTGTTATTTCTTTAACATGATTTAATGTACCCCGTAGGTGTCGCATAAGGCGACTAAGGAAAAAGCCTTTGTCTCGCAATGGGTACCGATAGAGTGCGAGATAACGATCTCAAAAAAACCCCAAACCGATGTTGGGCAGCGACGTCTAAAGCGCGAGGTGTGTCTGGTGCTCCTTATGGGAGAGGTCTATGCATCCTACTTATGGGACAGGCCTATGTTCTACAGTGGACTATTTACATGCTGATAATGTACGACAATAAACGAAACAATGTCATGGATGTGAAAAATAACAGACGGAATTACTGTAAAATCTTTTCATAGTATAGCGGATATGGCCCCTGGACGCTCATCATTGTGACGAAGTCGCTCCTATTAATAATTCACGCATTAGCTGTCAGCAGCGGCGATACTCATACCGAAAAAAGATCTCAAAGTAGGTTTGTCTTTCTGAATATGAAAAAACCGTAGTGGTTCTGTGTGATGAAGATCACGTCCCGGCCGATTTAAATCACGAGAACAACCGCTTTTAAAATTGTATATGATATATTTAACATGGTGCTACAAGTACAAACGCAAATTCGGAGGCGTTATATCTTTTTATTATATTTAAAAAAAAAAACAATCTATCAAGAAAGTAGGGTTTATAGCCAGTCAGCGGGCTCATCTAACAAGCATCATGTGTTTAAGGATCCAAAACATAGAAAAAAAAATTAAAGCTAAGTATTTCACCAGAAACTGTGTCGCAAATTGAGCCATAACAAGTTGGAGATGTTACGCGTACAGCGTAGATTTTGCTTAATCCGCGCTAAACATAGTTAAACTAAAACCTTTTCGTCAACGGAATCCGATTCGCAAAGTTTCGATTGCGATGTAGTTGCTGATTCTAGTTTAATTAAATGTTAGACAGGATATATAACTTAGCGATTGACTTCGCATTATGGCGGACGAGAAATTCATTTGGTATGATTTGATACTGTTTACTCAAAATATTAAGTACATAGTAAGGATAGTGGAAATATACCATATTTTTCTTCTAAGGCCAGCTTGCTCGAGGTAGACCCAGCTAACTAACAGGACAGGGCTCCACCGACTGATGGTGCAAAATCCGAAAATGTGGAACCCAAATCCCACAGACTAGAGACGGAGAGCAGCACCTCTGAAGTGAGGCTGTCGCCTCTGCGTTCACCAATCGCCTGGCCACCGTGGTGAGTATGGGCATTCCATACATGACGTTCCAGCTTTTGTTGTCGCTTTTATGGAAAAGCAGATCCACGAGTAGATAAATACTGAATGTCCACAGCCCTTTTTAATTTTTCTATTACATTTTCGAATCATTATATTTAGAGGCTCATGATATCTATGTTACCAGATATTTTGTTATAAAATGCATTCATGTCTGTCACCATGGGTGTAGACAGAAGATGCAAACATCCATCCGGTTAAACGTAGCGTAACGATCTTCCGCCATCTCCGGGAGATAGAACATTTTGGTACAAAAAGGAAACGTGTATATATAAATTTCGTTTGTCAATTGGAGTGAAATTACAATAGCTAGAAGATAAAATTACAACAGCTCTCGAATCCCGGTTATCTAATACCGAACGAAACGCAGAAGCACAAGATGCCTCTATTTCAAGCCAGTTCAAGCGAGGCCATGTACCATGGCCCATTGGAGCAGTAGCCAAAGCCGCCGCTTGGCTCTATCACGACCAAAAATAGGTAAAGAGAGCCAGTATAATTACAGACCATGAGGCATTCTATCTTAGCCCTTAGGGGTGCCAACGCATCTGTAACCTACTACGGTTATAGTTTGGTGCAGTAGTCACTTACCATCAGATGGGCTGTTAACCGTATTGTCACGCCAATCCAATAAAAAAAATGCACCAATGTTGAGTTCCAGTTAGGAGGGTATACTGAGCCAGTGTACTTACAAGCTGAAAGGCATTCCATCTCAGACCTCAGGAGTTACCCATATCCCAAAAAAAAGTGATAAACCGCAATTACACTTTTATAGGGTTCACCTAAGTTGCTTAATATTATCCTAATATTTTTCTTAACCCTGTTCAGCGATTTGTATTTAAAAATAAAATTAAATCTACGCTCTTCTCCTCTACATCATACGACTTAATCAAATGTGAATCGATAACTACGAGTACATCGCAATTAGAACTTGGTTGAAATCGATTCAACAAGATTTAAGTTTAATTTGATTCAGTGTAGAGAGATACGTTCTCTGAGTATCCTCTTGATCAGGGTTTAAATGCAACCGTCGTGTCCTTAAATGAAGATTGTCTTTTAAATCATACGTATTTTTAGTAAATCCCAAGATACTAGTTTGCTTTAAAACATAATTGGCTTTGAACACACATTGTTTTATTTATTTATTTAAACTTTATGCACAAAGTGGTACACATGGCGGACTTAATGCCCAGAGGTATTATCTCCCAGTATAGATAAGATAAAGATTTATTTTTAAAAAACATAGCTGTATGATGTTGACACAAATAATATTGTAATTTCCACAATTTATCCTTCTGTGGCGTACAAATATACTTAGGTTAAAGAAAACATTAAGTTAGTTAATTTCATCAGAAACAAATAAGAAATTATTGCAAATAAAATTGTCAATTTCAGTACATAAATAAAAGTTCATTTTCATTATATAGTTGTAGGGAAAAACAATTGCTAATTATCATAGACAATCATTGTTTAAAAAATTGTAAATTAACATTATTCGTAATTTTTTCTTGAAATGAATTATTTTGAATTCTTCTCCAGGTCTCGGTATTTTGTTGCAAACTATTTGAGACATACAAGTAAATTATTGACGCCGTCCTATCTCTTCGAACATATCTGCTGAAATAATTCTGGATTACTTTTAACAAAACTGCAATATCAAAGATATATAGCGAAGTCAGAGTTAAAATTTTATTGTCTTTAAATATAAAAATAAAAAGTTTGTTAACAAGCGACGAATACAAAAAATATCGGTTTCTTCTCACCTTATCGTTTGTTTGATAAATCGAATAGATGCGTTAGATTATCTTAATCTGAATTAATCGACGTCACTAGTCCATGAGTACAGAACATCGTGTGTAATTAATTACATTAGAATTTAAAAACATATAGGCATGTGCCTCCGAGACAGACGACTCGAGTTCGATATCCTATACGGAGGGGTCATAGCAATGACTTTTTCGAAACTTATGTTTAATTTCTATCGTTGTCTGTACTTTAATATGGCGACCGGGTCATCACCTGTCACGTTGACGGGATATATTATAAATAGTAAAGGAACATATTAGATATAGTTCTGGTGGGAGCAAAAGTCCCAATCAACCACTAATTATGTTTTATTTATATTAAACAAGAGGCAAACGAGTGTGCGGTTCACTTCACGGTTACCGACGCCCATGTACATCCACTCATTAGAGGCACGGTGCTAAGATTTCCTTCTTAATTTCAAATACTTATGGAGTGCCAAAAACTCACTATTTTTATCAATCCCACAATGTATAAATTCCTATTTGAAAATTTCGTCTGCACTGATATCTAACCACTGGCAGAGCTTTACATAAGCTCTGTCAATCGAGTATGTAAAAGTGAGGTAATTCAGATTATAGTTTAAATTCATTTTGTTGATTGACACTTGAGACTTTATTGACACTCCCATTACGTTCCTTACTAAGCTCCGTAAAAGATGTTCCTTATTTCAGTGTAACGGTATTCATTATGAGCGTTCCTATTCAGTCAAATTCATGGGGGCTATCTAACTTACTATCTCTACTTATCTAAGGAGGAAAATATCAGCTTTTCCTCTACTGTCAATCTCACCTGCAAGCGGTGCATCCTGCTGACTAAGGACTGTTGCTCTGACGACCGACTGATGGTAGAAAACCTCAAACCGATTATGCCGAACCAAAATCCAGAGAGTAACGATACCGGGCATTATCTCTGGTGCTCGGGTGTGGTGAGTAAGGGAAAATCTTTCGAGCATGAAACGTCAGATTTTGTTGGCGTTATGGAGGAGCCTATCTCCAGCGGTGAACGCATACAGGTTGTTTAAAAAAAAAGGATTACTTTTCTAAGTTTCCACTTAATTTTTGAAGAATAAGAGTTTTTTTTTGTTCGCGATTTTGTTGCTGCTCGAAGACTGTGATACTCTCACAAAATACAGGCATGAAGTAGAGGTATCTTGTGCTTCTGCGTTTCGTTCGGTGACTGAGGTAACCGGAGACTGTCATCCTCTCACCCCCACCCCTCCTCCTCAAATATACTTAAAGACCGACAACGCACCTGCAGCTCTAGTCTTGCAGATTTACTTGGGCGTCTGTAGTTACTTACCATGAGTTGAGCCGTCAGCTTATTTGGCCCTTTCCCATAAAAGAAAAAACCAATATTACAAAAGTCTCGGTTAACATGTTTTATAAAAAGTAACAATTATTTTTGTTATTAAATAATTGTAGTATTTCTCTTTAGCTATACATACGTTATGTGTTATATTTCCGCGAATGAAATGCCACTTGCAATATCGCTCTCCCTGATATTTCGTTGCAAATTGGGAGGCGTCATGGCGCACGCTGGCTCGTCTCGAGTTTCGGCTGCAGATTATTAAATCGAGTTTCACTTCACCGATCTCCGCGTATGATTTTTTAACGACTTCAGAATAGGAGGAGGTTATTAACTCCTTTCTATTTATTGCGCATGTTCTTCATCATCATCATCATCATTTCAGATCAGAAGTCCACTGCTGAACATAGGCCTCCCCCAAGGATTGCCACGAAGATCGGTCCTGAGCCACCTGCATCCATCGACTTCCCGCAAAACTGCAACATCGTGTGGGGGTCGTGCTACACTGCGTTTGCCTGTACGTGGCTGCCACTCGAGAACCTGTTTTCCCCAACGGTTGTCAGTTCTGCGAGCGATGTGGCCGGCCCATTGCCACTTCAGCTTGCTGATCTTTACGGCTATGTCGGTTACCTTAGTTCTGCTGCGGATATCATCGTGCATGTTCGACTGGTACTAATTTCCGATTTAGGTGATCTCTTTTTCGCGAGGCAGTTAGTATCTGCTCAGTGCAGTCCTAAGTGAATGTAATAATTTTGAACCCTTTGCATTACGAATCCTCTCCGAGATCCGATATTAGATACAACACATAAATATATGTATTTTTTTATGGGTAAGGCGGTAAACGTGCATGCGGATCACCTGATGGTAATTGATTGAACATCAAAGGTGCTGCAGGTGCGTTGCCGGCCCATTAAGGGTATTTGGGAGATGGAACTCACTCACCGAACGAAACGCATAAGATGCCTCTACTTAACGCCGTTATTCTACGGGGCCGTGGTACCAACCCGGTCGAGCCGGCCCATTCGAGCAGCAGCAAAAGCCGCTGCTTCTCTCTACCACGTACAAAAATGGTTTTAGGGATTGAATGTTTTCCGATTTTCCACTATTATTGTTAGCCTAGTATCGTTTTATTGTACACAATAAGAGGTCGGAAAGAGGTATGTATGACATAAACATAAGGAGAGTTTCATGTACACATGTGGGCAATTCATGATTATGATATTTCGTTGGTCAATGTGGTCAAAATTGAACACTTTAGAAAAATAAATGTTGATGCACGAATAAAATCAGCGTTAACGGGATAAAGTCGACCGTGGAGTAAAGATGAAAAAAAAAACACATATTTAACACTAAACATACATTAATTGGGGTAGACGAAGATATCAGATTTTAATTTTCCACTACTTAGCGTATCCTAACCTACTTTCACAACTCACTTTTCCCCTTTCCGGGAAATAGAACTAAGACTTTGAAATTTTCCTCTTCTCTTTCTGTCTGTCTCTTACGACCCCTCGCAAAAAATGTGCGACTTGACGCCAATGGAACGGCTTAATTAGATGACGAAACTGCCCAGTTACATTTTCGCTGTCGAGTTTTGTCAAAACTTTGATTTTTTATTTTATGGATGTGTTGAATCTATTTTTTCTACACTGACGTTGGAAACTCGCCAACTGCGTGTCCGACGTAGCGCACGTCGACCTGGAGGACGTGACGCCGCCGGGGAAATGCTAGTTTGTCAAGAAAATAAATCAGATTCTTAAAATTTGCTTTATACGCTTCGTGACTGCTTGAAATAAGTGTTTTCTCGCGATACAAATTAAGCGTTTTTTTATTCATCTAATCCATAAAAACTCTAACGATGTTCAAAACATGCTTTCTTCGGCTAATTGCTTACGCGGTTTGTTGGTGTTGTAATCCTATTTTATTTCTAATTAAAAAGAAAGAAATAATTTTTTTTTGCACAATTACGCCTCTATCATATTTATGTTACCTATTTAGTAACTTTGTTATAAGTTATTAAAAATATATATATTTTAACTTTTTATGATTTCAGGTAATCTATTTACGAGAATTTAAAAAAAAAACAACTGCTCTTGTTATAGAAAAAGGGGCCAAAAAAGCATACGGCTGACCTGATGGTAAGTGATCACCGACGCCCGCGAACATCTGCAACACCAAAGGAGCTACAAATGCGCTGCCGGCATCTGAGGAAAGAATAAGCTCATTTTTTTTAATTTTCTGCATTTATGGATAAAAGATCATGTTGTATTCTATTAACGAATGTCAGAGATATAAAGAGTAATTACATTAACATATTAAATTGGTTAGGGGATCTGTCTCAAAATCAGGAGACTCGTTAGAGTTCGATCGCCGACGTGGAGGGTCCTTACCAATGATTTTTCGGTACTTATGTACGATTTGTATCGGTTGGCTTGGACACTAAGACGACCACAGGTTCACCATTGGTCCTGTGTCCCAAATAAGCTCTAGAGGGTTGAAAGGACTTAAATATAGACACGACCTCTGACCACCCTAGAAGGGTACTGTTGAGAGAGGTTATTTTTATTATAATGTCATTAAATAGAGTGAGATAATCCCTGTGAATAATTATTAAAAGCTACATATATTTAAATAATAACATTTTATTACCTTAACCTTACAGCCTGTAATTAGTCCATTGCAAGATGTAAAGTACCAGACACCTCGCACCCTAGACGTCGTTAGAGAACAATTGATAGTTTGACTATTTAATTTAGATAATGAAATCAGAATCCGCGTGAAGTTATCGCTAAAAACATTCCCTTGACTGTCATGATGAATTTGTCAATAAACAACCCAAGAGCTGCCTCTCCCGTTTCATTGTCGAAGGACGGGAAGCGCCGTTAATATAGCCCGGGTGGGACAAAGTACTTTATGTCTTACTCTTGATAAATTGTGCGAGATTCAATTTAAAAGGGTAATGTTTGTTCCCTTAAGGTAGCGATTGCGGTATTAAGGCGTACAATCTTTTCAATCAATGATTAAGTAATATTACAGACGTACACGTGAACTGAAAATAAGACTGTACCGTTCTCGTACCATGTTTTAAACAATCCACTGCAAGGCATAGCCTATCCCATAAGGAGGATTTGTTATAATTGGTACGCCCGGCCAGCTGATTGGGGATCGCAGTACCAGACGCCTCGCACCCTAGACGCTGCTGCCTATCATCTGCATAACTTTGGTCTGGTATTGTGTACCTGTCAGGTCAGTGCTACAGCAACGATATGGAGATCGTCACTCCATCAGTCGAGAACTTTCTTCCCCAACGGTTATGAGTTCTAAGAGCTATATGACGGCGCATTGCAACTTTAGCTCACGAATCCTACTATGTCGGTTAACGTATCGCATCATAAGTAAAACAAAACATAATTAAAACCCGCCGAGTACGAGTCGGACTCACTCGGAGTGTTAAATATTTCCAAAAAAAAATTGTCTCCTTTTAATCATTTCGGGATCCTTAACACGAGCCCGACTCACGCTTGGCCGGTTTTTATCATTTGTTGTTTCACTTTTGAGTTTGCATTATAATCACACCTAGTTTGACGATTGTATGTGTTATTACAATTTGTAAAAAAGAGCAATATATTTTTTATATTTAAAAACTTTTGTTATTTTGTTTTTATTTTTGGATTTTCTATTCATTTCTGTTAAATATTTTAACTAATTTAATTATTAATTTCGGCTACCTATTACGGTTCAAAGCATACAGCTCTTTAAAGATAAGAGAGACGGACGGACGGTCAGAGTGCGTGAGCTAAGTAATAGTAATAGGGCTTCATACGTAACCCTAAAAATATGTAACTTCCTAAAAGTGTGTTAGATGAAAATAAAATTAATCTAATAAAAAGTAACATTAATTGAAAAAATAAAAGAAAAGTTAATATAATTTGCGAAACAGTTCCTTTTTTTTCCATCGGAGTCCCATATACGGTGTGATGTTTGATTGCATTCACGCTGGCGTGATCCTTCAAAAAGTCCATCCTGTCCAATCATGTTACAGCAAAAACCAATAAAAAAAGATGAACGCGCCGTGGGGACCTGACGCGGCGAACTATGTTTATTAATTTTAACTAAGTACATTCCTTCTAATAAAGACAAATAAACAATCACTGCGTTCGCCTTGGCGACACTGGAACTTGTTCCAGTGTCTATCAAGTGGATTATTTACAAAAGTATAATATACAGGTTAAGTGAAAAATAACTGGTCCTTTTAAAGGATGAATTAATGTCATTAAAGGCAACAACTTATGTTTTTTATTTGTCTATGAATAATAGTACTTACGTACTGTTGGGTTAATTTATATTGCATAGTGCTGGAATAATTATTATTACATAGTTAATTATTTAATTCATATATACTAAGGCTATTATTAATAATGCATGCGATAATAAAAGTATAATTTAACATCAATTAAGAAAGATTTTGTTTTGACCACTGTTGGGAGTGTTCATTGCCATTTTTAATTTTGGTTTTAAATTGCTTACAGAATATATTGTTGAGTTTGAATTGTATAAGTGATTGTGTGTGGATGAATAAACTATAACTGGAACTTACGTGTTTGTTATTTGACTGGCCATCCCAACAGTACGTATATCTAATACTGTAGTGGTCAGAGATCTGAACATTTATTTTTGTTGTTTTTACCAAGTTCTCACCTCTGCTAATTTGAAACTTGACACGTAGCGAGTCTGTCACTATCGTATCGTACATAAGTTTCGACTAACTCATTGGTACGAGCCCTCCACGTAGGGGATCCGAACTTGAGTCTCCTGATCTGGAGGTAGATCCATAACCTAACCGTCTGAACGTGATATTTTTTCAATATCCAAAGATTATAGAAACCAACGACAATATGGATTAGGTAGATCATACAATGAAATGCATTTAATTTTAAAATTCTTTACAGAGTAAAAGAAAAATCAGTCATCAATTTTTTTTATGAAAGTAAAATAAAAGTAATTGCGGGTATTTTTTTTTATGGGAAAGGCGCCTAACGAGGAAGCGGTTCAACTGATGGTAAGAGATTACCGTCGCCTACGTACATCTGCAACACCAAATGTGCTGCATGTGGGTTCTCGGGCTTTAAGAGTATTTGGGAGATGGGAAAGAGTTTTTCAACTAACGCAAATAGCTATGGCAATCAAAATTACTTTAACTATAACGCGTTATGTAGCTCTTATGTAGCTCATGACATGTCCCAACAACAAAGAAAATTTACCGTACTTAAAAGATAACAGGCTCAGTGAAAAGATATTTCGTGAAATATAATATCAAATACAGGTTCTCGCAAAATTCCCTGCAGCCGTGCAACCGAGCAAGTTTGATAAGTCCGACACACGGCAGAATAGTTTGTTACTTCTAGAAAGTTCGTCGCTGTCAGTGTATTTATTTCTACGTTTAAACTACATTTAAACGTAGAAATAGAATATATACTTCTACATACTGACAAAGCTTCTTCTTTATGTAATAATAATTTTCACAAATCAATTAATAATTAAAGTCGAGATTTTGAATGCATAAATGTAAAATAAACGCTAGCTATGTAATGAAATGAGCAATAAAAGAAGTACGGGTGCGTGTTCTTGCGTACGCGCGGTATAAATTAAATTCTTTGACGTGATTTAAAAATATTCTTTAATTCGCATGCAAAGTGCAAATAATCATTCAAAAAAATAAGGCATATTTTATATATCACTCTAGACCTAAAAGGTCCAGAGTTTACACAGTCCAGCCTAAAACATTTACACAGTTGATGGACAAAGGGCTCCTTCTCAAATATCTGAGGGTTTTGGAGCCGGGAAGGGTCCGCAGCTCTGCTCCTGTGCAGGTTGTGCAATATTTTTTGGTAGGAATTCGACTAGTGGCGTCGATCTGTAAACCATATCGATGTCCTTGTGGTAGCGATGTTGATAAGTTGGGCATATTTTGCTTAAAAGTGCCGGCAGACTGTCACGTCATATCTCTTTAAATGACGTCATCTGCAGGGCTGTTGTCTCCATAAATATTCCCTCAGTTTTAGAGTTTTACGGAATCTTTAAGCAGGCCGACTTGACGGCTTGACAATAGTCTCTTGAAAGAGAGGCAAAGCCCTTTTGAGGGCCGCTACCTGTGTAGGCTGGATAGTACCTTCCCGGCCTCTTATATTAAGTATAAATCGACCAGGGCTGGAGCGGGATCAGAGGCAGCTGAATTAGGTTAGCAGTGCAAATATAAATCTATAAGGGAAGACTATGTATTTTTGCCATTGACGTACAGACAGACGAATTATCCGCGTTTCGTCGTAGCCTTCGTTGACAAGAGGGCTGGTCTTTTCTCGTTCAATGGTTAACTATAAACATTTAGTGTGTAAATGCAGAAATACATTCGTGGTACCACGCCAAGAGGAAAAAGGTTCTGCATTAATTAAAAAAAAACAGTGTATGATACACTGTTTTTTACATAGAAATTAGAAACATATACATATCTAAATCGCCGAGATTACACGTCCAGCACTTGCTTTGGAAATACAAGAATTTCGAAACAGCATTGCATGCCTCGTGCCAACAGTGTAGATTCTATACAATTTGCATTCTATGTGCTACGCTGTATTATATCGCACATTACTACATCAACCTTCGATGTAATTAGTGTAGGTAATTAAATAGAAAAGGAGGTATATTGTAATTCTAATATTTATAATTTAACTGGTGGTAGATGCGCTTAGCTTCAGTGGAAATCCGGTTTAAATTGAGATAGAGTTCATATTTGTTTGGCACGACGTAAGTGAAGATGTACACCGTGTCTTGCGAGTAGGCGGTGTCACGCGGTAGTGATGAGATAGAATATCAGTGGTGTGCGGAGACCCCAATTTTTGATCTGAGCTAAGCTCTGCTCCAGCCATTACATCTTCGCTCAGCTTAGACGGACAACCCTAGCCTTAAAGCCTCTCCTCTTCACACGCCCTTGCCCGTCTCCGCTATGGTGCATTACGGGCTTACTATACCCCACGAATTTTGACTGGATATTTTAGGTATATTAATACCGGGGCAGACAGATGTCTAGACATTTCAGTCTTTTCAAATCACTTTTTACCTGAGCTTATTTGGGACAACGTGACCGGTGGTGAGTCCGTCACCGTTCTTAGAGTCCAAGGCAACGACACAAAACGTACGTAAGTTTCGAACTCATTGGTAAAAGCTCTCCACATATAGATTCCAAAACGAGCTGATTCCCTAATCACTCGGCTGCAGTCGTGTGTAATTCTGTCTGTCGGTATGAGATATTAGTTTGAGATGGTTCTTTTATGTTAGGTTGACTTAAGTCAATTAGACATTGGCAGTTTAACAAGAAAAGAGTCATCTCTTCAATTTTGAATCTTTACAAAATAATTTAACGCTGAAAATCCCCTTGTTCAATGCTTGTTTTACATAATTACCGAATATTAAAATTTTTCTCATTTCCAACGAAAGGAATTTTCTAATTTGGCTGCGCAAATCCTATAGCGGATAATTTAAAAGTCAAGAATACTCCAACATTAATTTGAGGATCTTTGCAAAGTTCTCATTAATTGCAGGGTCTAGATTGAAATCAACACGGTATCTATTCAAAAAATATTTGAGGACCATCCATTACAACGTTAGTCCGCGCCTCGCTCAATGAGACCTTCTCGCAATGTTTAATTGACTGCTCCAGTCTATTGACTGTCAAGGAATTTTAAGACTACCCGGAAGTAAGAACATTCATCATAAGTGACAGATGTGTCTCTGATTTTTTTTATTTATGGGAAAGGCGGCAAACGAGCTTACGGTTCACCTGATTGTAAGTGATTACCGTCGCCCACGTACATCCGCAACACCAGAGGAGCTGCAGGTGCGTTGCCGGCCTTTAATGGTATTTGGGAGATGGGAGGGAGGATGAGGGGGGGGGATGGGACGGGAGTGTGGGCCTCCGGTAACCTCACTCACCGAACGAAACTCAGAAGTACAAGATGCCTCTACTTCACGCCGGTATTCTGCGAGGCCGTGGAACCAATGCGGTCGAGCCGGCCCATTCGAGCAGCGGCAAAAGCCAGCGCTTGGCTCTACCACGTTTAAGATAATAAATAGCAGCATTTTTTTTTATTGGCCTGAACAAACGAGCTAATATTTCATCTTAAAGAGGCTACTGATGCAGTAGACTCCTGTAAACAACTTCAATTTAAGGCTAGAGATGCGCTCACACGCCTAAGACCTGAGATGGAATGCCTCACTTTCTGTAATCATACAGACTCTCTACTGCTGATTGACGGTACAGAAACAGGTGGCTTGTGTGGGTAGGTACCGAGACGCTTCTAGTCAAAATTGATCTTCGGTCATCAGTTTTACCCCAGAGCCTCGCATGTTATCTAGCAGGATACCTCATGCAGGTTACATTGATAATTAGGTAGGTAGGTAAATACATTTTCTCTTACATGCAATTACACGTAATGTACACTATCTCGCCTGTCACCCAGAGGAGTAGGCTGACGTTCTGAAAAAAGACGCGGTCAAGAGTAATCTAAACCAACGAGCATGCATGGGAAGATTGATGACAGTGGATGAAGCGAAAGACGTATGTCAGGACATACATATGACACGTGAATATGTACATATACATACAATTTAAGATTTTAAGAAGTACTTTGGGTAATGAACATAACACATTAGCTTATCTTATTTTTTCGAAAGTAGACAATAGCGCTCTGTTGCCTGGACCTTATTTATTTTCTTCATCATCATCATCCTTTAAAAAGTCCATAAATAGAGACAGAATTCCCCAATGTGCAGCTTTGCCATAATGGTCTCTCTTTGGAAGTTCCTCTACCAGATACTTCGCACCCTAGGCGTTATCGGTAAGAGCATTTTCAGTCCGCCATTTTTGAAATTGTAAATACGCCATCTGTCGGAAGCCATATGATTTCCAAGATACCTTAGTTTATACTCTGGATTAGTAAAATAAAGATATTATAAAAAAAATAACGATTTGTGTAAGTCCATGATAAAAAGATACGAAAGTATAAGTAAATACGTACCTACGCTATTCAATATTATCAATTTATACGCGACTCACTGCGGCTTCGTCCCCGTGACCTTAAACTTTGCCCCAAGGAATTCGTTCTTATTCCGTGACCTAAACGAATACCATTTAATAAAATAAATATCACTTAAACCGTTTAATCATGTCTTACGCGACAAACAGCAAAACAATAACTTTCTCATTTATAATAATGAGTAGGAATTAACGATGCACATCTTAAAAATGTTTTCAAAATTATTGTTAACTTTTGAAATTAATATTATAAACCAGATCTTTATAAAATGGTCTAAAAAAATATTAAACCTACATAGAATATAGAGGCAAATCAGCGTTATGAATTCCAAGTCTTCCAAGCAAGGAGCAAGTTGCAAGTTCTCTTTGGTTGCTGCTTTCCGTGTAAAGCCTCTATGCAGTTGTGGACTCAGATTGACTGATGAAGGAAATCAAGAAGATAGAGGTACAGCACAGAAGGCTCATCTGTATCATCTTTTTCCTTAAAGGCCGGCAGCGCATCTGTAGCTCCTCTGGTGTTGTGGATGTTCGTGGGCGTCGGTGATCACTTACCATCAGGTGAGCCGCACGCTCGTTTGCCCCCTTCTTCTATAAAAAAAATCTTGAGATGTTTTGATAGACGATTAGATAGGACGTAAGATCTTAAAAATTTTATTCCTTGAGATATATATTGCAATTTTTTTTATTATTTCTTTTTTGTTTATTTGGATTATGGTATAACCTGATCAAAAGTAGAAGCAATATCTACTTATACGTACAAAGATCATTTCGACGTTTAAAAGTATACAGTACATAATGTTGATTCACAATATTTCCCAGAGTTGCTCCCGTTATTAATAGAACACTGAGTGAAATTGAAGAGGTTGGCAGGGAATTTCCCTCAGGAAATTGAATGTTTACAGGCAGTTTCCTCATTAGTGATGTCCAGTCGAGCATTTTACATTAAAAGTTAGCAGATATAGATTTTTGCTTCAAGTTAACATGTAGGTATTTATTTAGATATATCAGTATATGTTAGTGTATATATATATGTTTGTGTATATATCAATATATATTTATTACATTATATTTTCACTTCTGTGTAACTTGCGTACACCTTGCTCACTGGCCATTATTTCCTCTGCAAAATGGTTGTCTGGTAGAGATCGCTTATAAGCGATAAGGCCGCCAATTGTACCTTTGTGTTTCTTTTTATTTATTTATTTTTTCCTATTTTTGCTATTGGTGTACAATAAAGTGTATTTTCATTTTCATTTCATTTCATTTAGGTACTTGTATTTTCTAACCATACAATGCATTGTTAGTTTTATGTTAATGATTTCGAGTCCAGGTGAATGTCTTAATACAAAAAGGACAATGGTCACCAAAGTATTGCAGATTAAAAAAATAACATTAGTTACTAAATATCAAACCATAAGTATCTAAATATGAATTTGAAGATATAAATATTAACTACTAACATAACTGAGCATATTTCACTGTAAATTTTAATAAATAGCAATAGAACTATCGTGCATAGTCATCTTTTAGAAATAAATTATGTGCGTACGTAAACATGCGGTCCCCATTGGACACCAAATGTAAGTAAAGTAGAGTAATACGTGAATAAAACTAGAAAATAATTAAAATGAGTCTTTACTTTCTTAGAAAATCCTCTCCCTCGTTTCTCCTCATCCTTGGTGTTGACATATCAAGCGACGTTCAGTTCCGTGGTCACATGGAGGGAAAGGCCAAATTGGCCTCCAAAAAGCTTGGTGTGCTCTGTAGAGCGGGACAGTATTTCATGCCGGTCCACCGTTTGCAACTTTATAAGGCGCAAGTTCGGCCCCACATGGAATACTGTTCTCATTTCTGGGCAGGGGCACCCCAGTACGAACTCATTCCATTTGACCGCATCGAACGTCGAGCGGCTCGAATTGTCGGCGACCAAGCTCTCTCTGATCGGCTTGATCCTTTGGCCTTGCGAAGAGATGTTGCTTCTCTTTGCATTTTTTACAAAATTTTCCACGGGGAATGTTCTGAGGAACTGTTCGGATTGATCCCAGCTGCTGAGTTTCACCATCGTACATCGCGACAGAATTCGAAGTTCCATCGATACCACCTAGATGGTTGGCATTCCACCACAGTGCGTTTTAATCGAAGTTTTCTGCCACGCACTTCGATTTTGTGGAATCAGCTGTCGCCAGCAGTATTTCCGAACAGTTACGACTTAGGGACCTTCAAGAAAAGAGCTTATTCCTTCCTTAAAGGCCGGCAGCGCATCTGTAGCTCCTCTGGTGTTGTGGATGTTCGTGGGCGTCGGTGATCACTTACCATCAGGTGAGCCGCACGCTCGTTTGCCCCCTTCTTCTATAAAAAAAAAAAAACGTGTTATACTAATAAAAAACATCAATACATAGTGGTTATATATTTTACATTGAGATCAATCGTTCAGATAATAACTATTATAGAAATGATATGAAATTCAAAGATAATGTATATATATATTTATTTATATGAATTTATACCGTTTGTATGTATCTAATTGTAAGTGTAAGTATTCATGTATTTTAATTCTTTTTTTTTTAATTTAATGTTTTGCACCCTTACAATATCTCTCCACGCCCGGGTTGACTGGCAAAGAATGCCAAGAGGTTTAAGTCCGCCCTTTGTAATACTTTTATTTAAAGGTATTTAAATAAAGTAGAAATAAATAAATAAATGTAATCACTAAGTTAATGCGAAAACCGGACAACGTGATGTAAGTGATCGGCGTGACAGAATCACGTTGACTTTTCAGTAATATTTTTTTTTTGGGAACTTGAACGACGGTCACGGTGATAAAAAAAATAACACGTTTCTCCATTTTTAATTAAAGTTATGATAAAGGTTATGATCGTGACATTAATGTTTTGCAAAAATGGAAATTCCGCTCTTCTATAGCTATTCATTGCGTTTGGGAATTAATATTTATATTAAAAGTTTCATATAGTTTTAAATACATATGCACCTCGTACGTCTTTGTCCCCAGGGGTGACAATGCGTCTGTAACCATCTTCGATTAAACTTGATGTTCACGCGCGTTGTCCGATATACGGATTGGAACGTCGATATGTCTTTTAAGCGCGACTATTGTAGCCGATATTTCACATGTGGGAAAGACCAATCCTGTAGTGGTCTATATGTAGTAGACGATGACGATGCTGATGGTGATTTATGATGGCGTTTTATTACATCCTTGTTAAATTATAGAAATATCACAAAATACACGTAACAATGATTTTGTATACTACACTTGAGTTCATAACTTTTGATTCTAAATGTAATGTACTTGACGAACTTTTGGAAGTGGGACTCGAGAGCGGGTTTGAGCGCATCGTTCATCATAACATTTCCTACGAGTATATCCCCGGTTCATATCAGTTACATGCTGTTTTGTATATCATGTGATTTTGTACGTCATGTGAATAAAATTCGGAATAAATATTTTAAATATTTACGATATCACGTAGGTAAAGATTAAATCTATGAATTCACGTGTATGTGACCGCCAGCAATAACATGGATTTCTAGGAAAATTAACCAGAGGCCCACTCTCCCTCCCCAGCCCCTCCTCATCCCCATCGCTCCCATCTCCCAGATAGCCGTAAAGGTCGGGAACTCACTTGTAGCACTTCTGGTGTTGCAGATGTACGTGGGCGACGGTAATCACTTACCATCAGGTGAACCACTTGATCGTTCGCCGCCTTTCTCATAAAAAAAACCATGCTGGGGAAGCGGGTTGATGAGCGCAGTGCCGGTACCTTCCCACTTGTGATGCTGCTCTCCGTCGCAAATCTGTGGAATTTGGATTCGCCATATTCGCTTACTAGATCCACGTTGGTATGATCTCAGGGTGCACCGCATGCAAGTGATGTAGGCATTAGGAGGAGTTGGTATATTCCACTTTACACTCTTAACGCATACTAGTAGTAGCAGTAGTAAGCAGAGCAGCATATTATAAGGCTTACCGCGATCTTTTTGCATAATAACTTACATCACGTAGGGGTAAAGACTCAAGCGTGGTAGAGCCAAGCGGTGGCTTTTGCTGCTGCTCGAATGGGCCAGCTCGACCTGATTGGTACCACGGCCTCGCAGAATACCGGAGTGAAGTAGAGGCATCTTGTGCTTCTGCGTTTCGTTCGGTGAGTGAGGTAACCGGAGGCCCAGTCCCCCTCCCTATTCCCCTCCTCTTTCCTCTCATCTCCCAAATATCCTTAAAGACCGGCAACGCACCTGCAGCATCTATGGTGTTGCAGGTGTATGTGGGCGACGGTAATCACTTACCATCAGGTGAACCGCTTGCTCGTTTGCCCTCTTTAGCATAAAAAAAAGACGAGTGTGTGTTTCGTATTGATCCTAATACTATCGGCATGTCTTGCATTGCACATTGAAGATAACATCTGCTTTATAAACAAACTAGCTATTGTACCAGGCGTTGCCTGGGTTAACAATTAAAAAAGCAAGTCATAAGAAAAATATCTAAACGATCAAATCGGGTCCAGTGAATTTAAAGATTAGCATGTACGTTGTACAGCGACACTAAATGAATCGTCTTTATATTTTATATTAGTATCTATACTAGAGAGGAAACACATGGATACGAGACAAAATGGTTAATTACAGAGGATTAAAATATGAAGTCACCGTTTTACTAATCTGCTTGAAAAACCGTTTTAACCTTACAAGACCTTCAGTTAGAAACTCTCATTCTCTGTTCTGTCTGTCTGTCTCATGCTCTGTTTTTGCCAGACCTAGTACCGATCGATTACAATTTTTTTCCGTTTCAATCCATTCATAAAATGTTGTTCTCAGGAAGAGGTACATAATGCCTTCATAGAGGTCGTAGAGTTCAGAGCCCCTGAGTTAAATCACAAAGGCATAAATGATCATCCCAAGAGATGGCAGAAATGTATAGATAGTGAGGGTGAGAGTTTTTCTAAATAACGGTTTAACGGTCTTACATAAAAAAAGTCTTTGATTATTACAAAATGGAAATATAATAGTACATATTACACAGAAAATGTTAAATAATGATGCATATATTTGTAGTTACTTTAGTTGGATTTTATTATGACAGATTGAAAGATATACTTTTTTCATATAATTAGTATGAACAATGAATTAATTTTACTGTTAACTTTTCTGTTTATTATTTTATTTACATTGCATTATCATAGATGAATAAGTTTTTATAATTTGACATGACATTTAGCATTTAAATATTTAACAAAATTTCTACACCGATTATGGCAGAATGTGTTCGAGTCATTGCCGAAATAAAATCTTGTACTCGTATTACCATATTCTTGGAAATAAATTAATTTTTTAATATTACAACACCATATTAAAATTATGCTTTTAAGTTTTTCGTTTATTTGTTAATACTAATACAAAAAATTAAAAGTTCAATCATTGTTTCTATCTTATATAATATAGCATGTTCATAACATTGCTACAGCCAACTTCGCTGAAAGGGATACAGGCATTTCCGTGTAAGATGTCCACGAATATCGAACTTATTCAACTCGCGACACCGTAAGTTACCTTTAGCTCGAACTTTACGAGGCTGAGGCATGCATTGTATTCTATTCAAGTTTCACCGCTCATCTTCGCATATAAATTTAAAAACTATTACATCATACGGAGAAAATTATATATAATGAAAAATAATGTAGCGGTTATTTCATATACACATACTTGTACGTCGCTATTTAAACCTAGCGAACAAATACGGTGCGATACCACGTTGGTACAGAATGTACCGAAGTGCTTATTGCATGTGCAGTATACGTGGTAGAGCCAAGCGGTAGCTTTTGGTACCGCTCGAATGGGTCGGCTCAACCAGGGTAGTACCACGACCTACCGGGCTACCGACGCGATGTAGAGGCGTCTTGTGCTTCTGCGTTTCGTTCGGTGAGTGAGGTAACAGGAGGCCAACACCCCCCAAGTCCATCCCTCTCCCCATCCTCAAAAAAACTTAAAGGCCGGCAACGCAGCTGCAGCTCCTCTGATGTTGCAGATGTACGTGGGCGACGGTAATCACTTACTTGGCAAACGCCGCTTGCTCGTTTGCCACCTTCCCAAAAAAAAAAAGTTTATTTGCTGTCACCGTGGTCGCGTACGCTTTCAAGTTGTTTCGGCGACGAACCGCAGTGACTGGGTCCGCAGACAATAGCAATAAAGAGAAAAAAACATTTTTTTGTCTTGTTTCAGGTTTGTGCTTTTTTCGTGGTAGCCGTGGTAGTGGTCAGGGCGCTCGCTTTAGTTTCATAGGGCGCGAGTGCCCTGGTGATATCTTCGGTGGTAGCACCATTAATATTGTTCGTAACAATTAATTAGCGCCAAAAGCCGAATGGGCTAGGGTCCAGACTACGAAACATGACGTCGTAAGTTCGAGCCTGCCATTCGACTATTGTCGTGAACCAATACAGATAGAAGCTGTAAGCTTAGTTGGAGGGTTAAGGTAGAAAAAAATTTTTTTTGAAGTCTTGCATTTACTACATGCTCGTCGGTGAAGGAAAACATCGTGATGAAACCGGCATGTCTGAGAAATAATAAAAAATATTATTTCGGGGATTTGAGAAGCCCGCCAACCCACACTTGATTAGCGTGACGGGTCCTTCCCGGCTCAAAAACCCTCTCAAGTATTTGAGCAGTAGGCCTCTACCCAGCAGTGGGCACTTACAGGTTGCTACTTTCCATTTATTACACATAAAAACTTATTGTTTCTGGTCAGTGGTACCAGGGTACCAGACACCTCGCACCTTTAGCGCTGCTGCCCGTCGCCGGTTTATAATTTAGTATTTGATCAAGCAATGTTTTGCGATGTTAATTCCGTCGTATGACCGAAATCCTTTACCTAACATTTTCCTTGGTAGACACTTACGACTTACGTTGTTCATGGATAGAGACGAAGTGATATAGGCCGGGAGCGCCGCAAACTTCGTTCGAGGCTAGCCGGTACACTGCCGGCGACAGAGCTGTCTCACCCAACTGTTACGTGAACTTATTCAACGTGTAACAGAATCAGTTACCTTAACTTTGGAACTCGACAACTCGTCTGATATTGTGCTTAACGTCCGCTTTGTTGATAATTTTTGGTATATTTTCATATTTAGACTATATGTTTCTTACATTTTGAAAATATCATTCTTTATTTTTAATACAACTTAAAGAAATATGTTATTTCCTCATGTCAAACTCACCTGCACGCAGTCCCCCTGCACACTAATGCACGAGGTTCACAGTATTGATGGCAGAAAGCCATCCGACTATTCCGAACCAAAATCCCACAGACTATCTATGTGGAGGCCCAGTATAAGAAACGCACTCGAATCCCTCTGCCCGACTTGTTGTGTAAATCCATGGATAGCATGCCAACATTTGCGTTTCGATTGCTATGTCCATCATTAGACTTATATGAGCTGACAATGAAGATACATAATCTGACAACAATCACAAACAGGGGTGGTCAGAGGACATTTACTGATGTCGTTTCAATCCATTTATTTGGGCCAACGTGACAGGTGGTGAGCCTATCGCCGTCTTAGTTTCCAGGCAAACGATAAAAAGAGTAGATAAGTTATGATTCATCTCTGGCATCATTGATCTGGCAGATGCCACTTTAAAATATTTTACTAACTCTTTGAAGATTAAGAGTACCGAGTGGTTCCGGCGTAGGGAAATATGCCACCCTACCCTCATCCCTCGGGTGTCATTCAGCCTTTTCCTGCTAAACCAGCTGCTTAACCTCTCTACCAGATTGGTTATGATATGGATAATTTCGAAATTTTTATATATTTAAGTTTTATATCCCTTAAATTCAATGTAAAACTAGTTCAACTCAGTGTTAGCACTAATTAGAATAAGTCCCGCACTTATGTACTTATATAGATATAGATATAAATAAAATTGAAATACTGAGTGCCTCACTTCGGACGGCGGTTAGAAATAGTACGACAGACGCTCAAGCATCATTATTTACCCACAGGGCCAAACGTAATAATCAAAAGTAATCCTTTTGTGCATTAAATTGCGGTTAATGTATAAGGTTTGCTCCAGATCCTTTAATTGCTTTTTAAAATATATTTACGTATAATCCTTAATAAAATTGTAGGAAATCCTATACTTGATCAGCATGGAGAGATGGAAGTGTATTCTCCTGAGCAGTGACTGCCAATGGGCAGCCGACGGTTATGAGGTAGCATATGTTTCCATCAACGTTCTGAGCAAATGTCTCTGTCGATGAGCAACGAAGGCGGTGAACACCGAGGGACACAGTGGAAAAAAAAATTATTGCGTTTAGAGTTGGTTATTCCGCCATCCTGCAGATTCTCTTACGAATTTATGATCGCCGCATAATTTACAAATTTTTTATATACTTTGCCATCATCTCTGTGTTATTTTATATTCAGAATTTTACAAATCCTATGTGTCCATCTTGAATAGTATAGTTTCCGAACAGAAAAATTGTATTCATATTTTAAAACTTGACAAATGTGAAAAACAACGAACGAACGTCCAAGTTTGCAGAGCTCGACACGGTCCACTGCATCAGCGACTACGTCTCTATTCTTTGAATGTAAATTCCTAGCTTTCAGTTGTTTTATACATTTTAAATTTTCCAGTTACCTGATATTTCACATGGGTTAGTGGTTAGCGTACATGACAGCTGTGCCGAGCAGAGCCAGGTGTCATCGGTTCACAGCCGAAACCAAGATTTGGGCATGACACAAACTAGTGGTTTTCGGGTCTGGTTGTGTTGAAACCACTCACACACAGAGGCATTCACCATGGCACTAGTGACTGCCTCTGCGTGTGAGAACTGAAGGCTTCCTCATTCCAAGACAACACCGAAGCTGATCGACGCGGCCGCCAACAATGAGTTAACTTTCTTCCTTAACCTTCCCTAGTGGGCCAGACCAATATAGAAGGAATTAGAGGCAAGGCAAAGTTACGGTTTATTTTCATGTATAAATTTTAAAATCTATTGGGGGTGGCGATTGCCCACAGGGTTCAATACACTTATTTCCAATCACACATAGTGCATTGAATATATTAAATACTACCATATTTTTATGATATGGTTTACCATAACAGCCACCCATGACACGCGACTTGGCCAACACAGTGCCAGGCGCCTCACACCTTAGACGCTGTTGCCTTTCAGTCTGTATAATATCGATCTGAAATTTTTTGAGATGTTCACGCCATCTGTTGGACGACATGAGATTTCAAGGCATTTTCTTTAGTCGAGTCTTACAATATCCACGGGAAGTAAGGTGGTAGATTCTTTTCTGCCTAGGACTCTTCGATTGAATTTGTTTGCTCGTTTCTCACCCCAATCCAATAAAAAAAACCTGTCTGTTCTGTTATTATTATTTAGAAATCTATTAGAAGCCTTTAATTTCCTTCATCGACTTTTACCACGTTACACTTGTTCGGTATAATTAGCAAACAGATTATGCACATTTTACGATGAAAAACACTTCGTAGGATCTTAGAGTGCAATTTAAGGATCTATACAAACCTTTACATTAATTGGACTACCGCAAATGAATACAAAGAGAAATAGCTTTTCATTAATTGCGTTTGGACCAGGAGTGGTGCAGAATGATGCTTGAGCATGTCTGGCTGTACTACTGACTCGGGATTAAACAGGCCCCGCGTTATAATTATCGTTTATACTTATAAATATATTTAATAGAAACATAAAGGTTATCCTTATCTCAAATTATATTATATGTACTTGTTATTACTTACTTTTGTGAAGGTTTTAATTTTATTATAAATACGACCGAGCTTTTATTTAAGCTGCGACCCACCACCAATATGTCTAATTAAGAGCATATTTGAGATGACGGTGGAACAAAAGATATATCAAAGTCCATCACGAATTAGCTGAACCCGAAGCCAACAATCTGTTGACAGAGGGTACGGCATATCTGAGTGCGTCATTGTGTTTATCAATAATAGCGTGCAGTGTACTGACCCTCCATGAAATGTATCCTGGCTTCTGCTGGGGCTTACTAGGGCAGACTAATGTTCTTGAGCGACTTAAAGTAAACTTCAAAGTGGCTAAAGAGCTGGCTTTTTAACCTGATGGTAAGTGATATCGACGGCTACATCTGCAACACTAGAGAAGCTGCAGATGCATTGCCGGCTTTTAAGAATATTAGGGGAGGGGAAAGGAGGCGAGGAAAGGGCGATGAGAGAGGGGGAACGCAAAAGCATAAGTTGCCTCTTCTTGTCGCCGGTATTTCTGTGAGGCCGTGGTATTACTCCGGTCGAGGCGGCCCATTTAAGCAGCAGCAAAAGCCGCCGATTGGCTTTACCGCGTAGTTCCGGGTTCCGTGCAACAACACGATATATCTGTGTTACCAAAAAAAACGTGTTTTCTTTTATTCGGTTCGGGATTCTGAGCCCGAGCCCGACTCACACTTATAAAGTGTGAGCGACACGGGACGAACACAACACAACCAGACCCGAAAACTAACAATTTTTGTTTCTGCGCAAACAGACTTCAGGTAGGACGCGAACCCAGGAGCCAGTCAGGTAAGCTAACCACTAAGCCGTGCGACCATCAAAGAAGCTTACAGATATGTTGTGAGCCCGGACGACTAAGATTGAATGCCTCACGAACCGTAATTATACTGACTCTCCATACCTTTCCAACACTGTTTGGTGGCAGATAAGGGTAAAGGGCGGTCCCCACCCAGACGACTCCTAGGCACAGTAGAGCTCTTTCACCTTTATCAAACTCTACCTTATTTTATTGTATGCATATATATGCACACGTATGCACGTGGTATTTGACGAGATTTCGTTCTATATCTCATTCGTATTATAAGCTCGATAAAACATGTATCACGCCGAGCGTCACGTCCTTCACGTAGACGTGCGCGATGCGGGACACGCTGCAGGCAATTTTCTAACAATTGGACGTCATGAATAGAAATATCTTTGACAAAGTTTTGATTACGTTAAGTTTGCAAGATCGGGTAAGTTTGCGCGCGACTCTGATCTATTTTGTGACAGATAGAAACTAAAGGGAGCGTTGTAATATCGTAAATGTTAAAATATCGAATTAATTAAATTAATTGTTTTAAGTTAATAATTCCTTCCTTTTGATTGAACGGAGGAAGGTTAGTAACTGAAGTATCCGCGTACGATTCTGATCCTCTTTTCATCCTGTGGGCTTCGTAAGAGGCGACAAAGGCCTTGAAAATCGCAATTACCGACAGATGGTGGTGCATCCAGCTCGAAAAATAACAGTCCAAAACCAAGCAGATCGATGAGGGGCGGCAGTCTGGTACCGCGAACGCCAATCCGCTTGCCGAGCGTGGCGATTGTGGCAAATCTTCCTTTGTCCTGCAGTGGATTGGTTTCCAGCCGGTTAAGGATAAGGAAGGATAGAAACTCATTCACGGGCACTCACTCATGTATCTTGTCGTGTTGTATCAATATAAATTATTTTGTCCATTACACGTGAAGGGATATGCACATACATGCAACAAACATGTGTTATATCATGTTATATATATTATGTTATTGCCGAGAAAGTATACATATACAATTTTAAACATTTACAATTTGTGTTTAATGTTTGTACCTACTAAGTACTTCAAGAGTTACTGCCTGCTGCCTATGATGTACAACAAAGACTCTTTTTCTTTTTCTTTACCAAGATGATCGTTTTATCAAAATAAATATTCAGTAAAAACTTTCGTGTGTTATCAAATTATATTAAATTAACGGATAACAGAATTAAAACAAATAGGAAATTTATTTTATATGCATTAAAAAGACGTGTAACAAAGTTGCCTGGGTTGAAATCCCGGTGCTACTAAATTTGTCAATAGCAATTTTAGGTTCCGAATTTACCACGTGTTTGGCGGTGATGGAAAGTATCGTGAGGAAACCTGCAAGTTGGAGAAATAATAAAAAATATTACTTCGAGGTCGTGTGAAGTATATGAGTATTGGAGCAGCGTGCCGGACCTATCCCGGCTGCAAAATATTTGCAGGCTGGTAATTTAAGAAAAGAACAACTCAAAAATAATAAGTTTTAATCATATCTAATCCTAACAACAAACAAAATATTATTAAAAAGAGACACGGCAACTTGAATCCCTGTCAGAAACTCACTGACACGGCACCGGGGCGATAGACGATGTAAGTTTGAAAGTTATGAAATGCATTCGCGTGTATTCTGTTTAAAGTTAGCTGCTCGCCTTCGCCTTATAAATAAATATTTTTATGTAATATAAATATTATAGTAATATACTCTGTGTTTTTTGTACAAAAGTTTAACAAGCTGAGAATGGACAAGGCAGTACGTTGAACCTTTTTTTTTATGGAAGAGTTACAGCGACAATTTCAATCGAAGAAAGTTACAGGTGCATTGTCCCCCCAGAGAGAAAATGTAATGCCACACTGCCTCTCTATACCTTTCAAACCAGAACACAACAGTAGTTGCACGCTTGATTGATTCTTACGTTTACTACCTTCTTGCCTTTTCTACCGCCTACCAAAATCACTCATAGGCAGAGAAGGAGTACATCTTCTAGTAAAGTGACATTCCCCATAGGATATTATATTCCAAGCGTGTTTATGCTATATTCTCTTTTCCACATACGTTCGAGGTATTATTTGATCTTTAAATATTTGAATATGTCCACGTCTATAATCGGAAACCACGGACTCCCAGGCAGAGAAGGAGTTTACAACTTAGTTAGAAACTAAATTAGTTATTATATTAAATTTAAAAACTTCAAAAATATTATTCAGTTATTTGCTACTTGCTAACGGGGTCGGGATATAATTTATATATGGTAAATGTATAATCTGCTACGATAACCTAATTTAGGCGATCTACGTCCGACTTGGTTCTGGAGACTTGGGTTAAATCATCTATGTGGAGAGTTCGTACTAATCAGTTTTTCATAACTTATGTACGATCTCTGTCCAGTTTTAGCGGGTTCGATCTTTTGACCGAGGATCGGAGAGCAGACTCCAAGCGGAATTGCCTAGCACTCAGGACCAACACTTATTAACCAGCTTGGTCGAGCCGAGTTCCCCCGAGGCTGCTGACCCCTAGTTTTAGCGGGTTGAAAGGAATGAAAGTATTGTGTGAGCTTATTTAGATTTTATTTATTCATATAAAAATAGTTTAGAATGCCGGGGACGTCCACTAGAAAAACGATCTTCTTAAATACATTAAATCTAAAAAAACTTATGAGCACCATGACAAGTGCGGGATGCTGAAATTAGCATGAAAATCTCGCCGATACGGAAGCCTGTAATTAAAATACTATGTCTGTGCTTGCAGGTAATAGTGCATATGATTAGGTGATGTCAATGAAAGAAATTGAAATAAATACTTTTTATTATATTTTCTATAATCATTTCATATGGGCTCACCAACTAAATCACTCACCGGTATTTGCTTGTCATAATCAAAATCCCGGAGCTTTAGGGATGTCATCGTTAATAAGGAAGTTGCTCGCAAACATTCGATTTCCAGCGGGAAATTTCATTTCGACCCCTGGCATCTGTCACTCGATGTACTTATCGAAATAGATTAACGTGTTTTACGTTCTAAAACGGGCCAAAAATAATCGAACTTTAAATTTTTCATTAAAAAAATTTCGCCTAGATTCTCTTTTCAGAAGTTGTTTTTTTTATAATCTCGTGTATACTTCCCCTCGCATATTTTTTGATCGAAGTAGTGTTTATTTTTAACAATATAATCTTAATAATTATCAATCAAATAACATCTTAGAAATTTTAAGACATGTTCAATTTAATGAAAAAAAATATTATTTAAATTTAATCTGTAATTCTGGCGCTTCTTAAATCTATGTTGTAATTATTAGACGAAGTTTGTGCAGGAACCGGCAATGTTTGTTAGTGATCGGCTACGGGAAGCACATGTGTGGAATTACAACGTAAGAGCTTTTAAGCCTAGGTACGTGAAGCCTCAATTAGTACGATAGTTGTTAATATTCCACAGTTTATTCAACACGCTTTAAGATTTGCAAAATGTGTTAATTTTCCACATAACACATTTTATACCACCATCGGTCTTGCCACCGCTCCGGCAAAGAAAAGATCAAATTTATAAAACTCGTGTGAATAAAAAAAAAAAAATATATAACATAACGGTTAAAGATAATTATTGCCAGACCAAAATTATCCAGATCGATGACAAGCAGTAGCGTGTAAGGAGCTAGGTACTTCAATCTCCGACCCACCTAAGCACCAAATTGCACCAAATTCTACCATTCGGAAAAGCCTACGTTCATCAATATATGTACAAAAAAAATAACGAGTTAAACTTCCGTATAACTCGTAAACTATTATCAAATAGAATTAAGAATTCGGATAACCGCGTGGTTGAGTGATTAGTGTGGGTCCTGGGTTCGAATCCCAGCCGAGGTCAATATGCAACACACAAATCATGCAGTGTCACGTATCTTTGACACCGCATCAGACTCCTGCTCCGATCTTACCACAGTGTTATACTGGAGGTAAATGAGTCATTTTGGGTTTTCGTCTACATTACCTTCAACAGTATACGGCGATCGCAGTACCAGAAGACTTCGCGCGTCTTAGACGCTGCTACACCTTCTGCGTCAGCTTAATTTCGTTCTAGTATTTTTCGAGATGGTTATCCTGCCATCTATCGGTAGCCATTGCATTGTATTGCATTACAAGGTTTTTCCGTAAGTAGTCTCTTACGACACCCACGAGAAGAATGGGAGTGGCAACCTCGTACGCCAACACCACACGTTAGTGTGCCAGTGTGCACTTGCAGTGTACCATTTGCGACACTATAATACGTCCTGCGCAGTTGAAAAGTTGTAGATCGAATGCGAAAATTGTCAATTATTGAGTTCAGCTGGGTGGGCATCATCATCATCAAATTAATGTGCCATGTCGACGCTTGAATGCCATTTAAAGTAAAGTAAAATAACAGCCTATAAATGTCCCACAGCTGCGCACAGGTCTTCTATGAATATTTGATAACCGGAAAAGGTCCGTCACGCTACTCTAGTCACATGTCTTTCCAAATATATTTTTTCCTTCACCACCGAACCGCATAGTAAATTCTGCACTTGCCACAAAATTGGCATTAACAGGTTAAATAGTACCAGCACCGGGTCTAGAACCCAAATCACCCCCGTACTATGAATTTAACCCGGACCAACACTCGGCTCAACAACGAATCAACTTCAAGTATCGACTCATATTTCAGCAAAAATGTCACGTGAGTCCTTGTGCGTCTTAGCTCGAGATATTACAATAAGCCTTTACGTCTACTGTGTCGGCGGCATCATACTCCCCAATTGCATTGTCATCGATGCTTTTATGAAACGCGAGTGGGAAGCACTCACGTTGTAATGTCATACGTCGCTGTTCCGTGAAACAATTACCGGCTATCATTGTCGGAGTCACTTCAATATCTGTTGAGCTTCAATTTCGGTATCGAGATTCGTTTGAAAGCATCGTGCATTAGATTCTAAGTGCCTACATAGTAACTGAAAAAAATTGTCCTTAAATCGATAAAAATCAGATTTTGTACTTACCTATTTTATTTGTATGCATTTTACTATAATATTCTGAAATCATTTCGAATGATAATATATTATATAGGCTTTATTTTTTTTTAATCCTCCCTCTTTAGGCAAATGATATCAAAAATTGTGCCAAATTTCAAAACAATATCAATACTAGTATACTAGTTGCATAGTAACTACTACTGGGAAAAGCCGCGGTGAACGGTGGGATTCAGGCAGATATTGTTGATTCGGATTCCTAAAAAAACAACCAAATTAAAAAAATATATTTTGTTAGCATAATACTTATCTAAACATAGCTCATAGTTTAAATTTTTGCCAGTCTGATTTAGCTTGAAAACTGTTATTTATAGGCGTCAGCCTATAAGTAACGCTTAGTCCAGTACATTATTATCGTAAAACTGGAAATAATTTGCTATGATTTTTTTAATTTTTTAATCTTATTTAAAACACCTTATTCTTTTACCATAAAAAATATATAATTTTTAGTTAATCAGCGCGTGAAGTAAAGAGTGATATTTAATAAAGGGGTATTTCTTTTATTCAGATTTAATATATTTCTTGGTTCAAAGTGCCCATTACAAGTTCAGATACCAACAAGTCAAACCATATATTGGTTTAACTTGTTGGTATCTGATAGAGCTACTCCCTCAGATTTAACGTTCGATTACCTAACCACGGCTTAATTTGACACAGAACAAGATTAATTAAGATCGCAGAGGTTAAACACGTGTAATACATAAGATGGACAATTATTTATTATTAACAACGTTTAACTATAACCTTTAACAACAGATTAACATGAATTTACAGTAACATTTTTTCGTTATAATTGTTAAACCATTTCCGAGGTTTGCTTATGTTTTTGGATACACCTAAATATAAACCAAGGCGAAACCGACTGGTTTTAAAAAAATTGAGATTCATGATTAGTCCAGTAATAAGTTTTATAATGATGTAGTTACACAGGCGACACCACATTCAATCAATATAAAAACCATCGCAAATATAAATTGTACTAACTTTACTTTTTAGGGTTCCGTACGAATCCTTTTTATTAAACCTACAGCGTGTCTGTTTCCTTAGATAGTTAATAGCTAGCCGGTTGATTATTTTACAGAATAGGTTTTGTTCTTTTCAACATCGGTCAAACTACTCTTAGTTAGCTCTAAATGTACACAATTTGCCACGTTCTAAAACTTATTCTCTCATCTTTTATCGAAAATATTCTTAAAGTCATTGCATGGAAAATTTCCAACATCGTGGCTCACATATCGCACGTTTTCATCACCGACGTCTCCGTGTTTAGTTATTCTCTAAGAATAACAACATTTGTAACTGGTTAACTACGAAATTGACAATAAAACCTCTGTAATTTTAACGAAATAAAAATTAATCCTAGATTGTATAATATCCAGGTAGAGTATCTAGGTAATCAAATATTAAAACTGTGGGAGCATCTTCATCCGATTCCAACAAGTCATACCTATACGACAACACTTTTGAACCAACAAATTTATGATATCTGACTTTTATCTGATATCTTACTAGGTTCCGAAAGGGCATGTATCAAATAATGTAACAATCTTCATCTTAGGAGACCAGAGTTTGTCGAGATAACGTATGTATTTTAAGAGAGATTATCTATACTAATAGCAAAATAAAACGAAAAAAATATCATGTTTGTCTCGACCTCTATATCTCTGTTTGTATATCCGAGCTTGTCGCTACTGGTCCGCTTTAGTTAACAAGACTCAGGGCTTTGCTGAACTCGATACATACATGAACTTGCAATGACTACCGACAGATGGCGGGATAGCCAAGCCGAAATTAAACAGATCGATGACGGGCATCAGCGTCTAAGGCATGGCGATTATGGTAAATCCTCCTTATGAGTGAGGCTAATAGGCGAATATCCTGGACTATTTACAGGCTGTTAAGGATTAAAGGAAAGGGTCACAAGCATCCAATTTGTTTCCTGCAAATTGCACATATAGGTACATTTAGATTTATATATTAATTTTTATATATAAAATGAAATTGATTATGCATGTGATGTAAAAACGAGTTTTTGATACATCGCATCCGTCAGGAAGTAACTCTCGTTAATTTTAATTGATACTGTATCGACGCTGCGGAAATTCGGACCCATCAGCTCGAGCCCAACGTATGCCAATTATCGTCAGAATATGATAGCGAACAAGAAACATTTTTCTTTAATGTGTTCGGGTTGGCTATTGATTTTATCAGTATTTTATAATTTAAAAGCTGTCACGACCGTTTACCCAAATGGGATGGTCAGAAGATATTTGAAAAGGAGGCCTTTGCCCTGCAGTGGGAATTTACAAACTACTTATGGAAAATTATCTTGCAAGCTTCCTCAACGAAATGCAATAAAAAAAACTGAACTGTATCCAATAATAATATCTTACCGATTAAAATTAGTAAACTTCGTAACTAGCTAATACATAAAACTATTTGAGATCAAATGAGTCTTTTTATTTTCCTTGAACGTTAGTTTCCGCCCAGGGAACGTCACGTCCTCCGGGTGGACGTGAGTGACAAGCGGGACACGCCGCTGGCGGCCCTCCAGCCACCGAGGCTAGACAATGGAAACAGTTCCGACAAAACAAATGTATAAGCTCTCATCTTATTTTAAGAAATTGAAATAATCCCATTTGCTAAGTATATCGAGAAATATAACTTTGTGATCGTTTCTTTGTTCTTTGTCCACTTTCAACCTGTATATACTGGTAAGCTATAAACTGAAGATTGCCCAAAGGGAAAGTGAGCCGAGGAAGAAGCTCACCGCACTTGGCAGTGGCGGCAGTGGCTTTTTGAGCGCAGTTCCGGTATCCTCGAACTAGAGTTTTTTTTATGGTAAAGGGGACAAATGAGCAAGCGGCCCATCTGATGGTAAGTGATTAGCATCACCCACGTACATCTGCAACACCAGAGAAGCTCTAGTTGCGTTTGTCGGCTCTTAATGATATTTGGGTGAAGAAAAGGATGATGGGCCTCTCCCCTTTGGAGACCCTTTGGGCAAGGGAGAGTGGGCCTCCGGTTATCTCATTCACCGAACGCAATGCATAAGCCGCCTCTACTTTTGGGATTTGAGTGAAATCAGTAATCTGGCCATAAGTTGGTCGCCAGGTCCTCGTCTGTTTGCTAGCAGCAAACGTGCAAATGAGGTTGGCATGTGAGGAAAGATGTGGTTTGTCCCTCCTTACAATATATTATTGGAGGTTAAAATATGAAATTGCCGTTTCATATAGAACATTTTAAATACCTTTTTTTCTAAGAAAATATATATTTATTTTATGCTCTGCTCTGCTATAAGTATTTACCCCCATTATCTAAACATTTCTGCCGTCTCGAGGGAAGATCACTTATGCCTTTGCGATAGAACCCCGGGGACTCTGGACTCTACAAAGTCTGCGAAGGCATTTTGTACCTCGTCCTGTGAACAAAATTCTTTTCCTTGCAAGAAATAGTCCAAATTGCGGAGTAAATGGCAATAGATTGGGACTAGGTCCAGCGAGTACGGAGGATGACGTATGGTTTCTAACTCCAGGTCTTGTAATGTTAAAACGATTTGTCGAGCAGTGTAAGGTCTTGCGTTACGGCGAAGATCAATTAACAATAGATATCTGCTCAAAAAGCTATAGTGAATTACATCATGAAGTGACCACCAAATATTTACCGTTACTTTTCTATGGTTGAGTTTCGCTTTAGGCCATTGTTCCGGTATTTGACCTGGGCTTAGACATTTACGATTATCATAGACTTCACTTTTCATCACACGTCGCAATTCAGTCCAAAGTCCATTTATTTCTGTACCTACTCTTCAAGGCAAGCTCACATGCTCATGCACATCACTTAATTCACGATATGCCCATTTCTCGGGTTTTTTTTTATTTTACCCACTTTTTGCAAATGTTGTGGGTAAACTTGCTTCAAGCCATGTCGCTAATTCCTTGGTTGTTTGATAAGCATCGGCCACCATTGCTTTTAGTTCATCCATTATTAAACCAGAAACGCACAGTGCGTTCGTTAGTCGTATCCTCTGCAAACGCAGCATTGATATTGTGCGCTGTCTATGTTGCGTTAGAATCACGACAGAACACTTGTTCGATAGCTACTGTAATTTTGAGGTCTCCATGTTTAACTCAAATACTGAATGTAAAAATAATTGAAAATCAGAATGTCAAAAATTTTTGAATTTAGAAGGTTGGTATAAAAAAGTTTTAATCACGAATAGTCTAAGACTATGCAGGTTGAATTTTAATTCAAAGTAAAATTGCTAACTTCATACTTTAACCTCTGTTGTTATTACTTTTACACTGTAAACAATATACTGTGAGTAATTTTGTTTAAAATCCAAAGTAAATCAACATTCTTAATCTTAAATGCCAACTGAACAAGAACTTAGAATTCGATCACTAATACTGAACCTTTACAACTAGTCAGTCTTTAAACATTGTTTAGTTTCTAAACAATGCTTCTATACTGAGAGTACACGACTCGAAATCCCAGTCGCGTTTCTAGGGATCAGGAGTAAGTCGAATTAAACTTGAGCGTTGTTAGTTTCGATTGTGTTTTATGTCGATCGTAATTTGATTAATTTTGAAGTAAACTTCCATACCATAATCATACTTTTTTTTAGTAACAGTCTAGAAATTTCGAGAGTCATTTATTATGAAAAAGTGAAAGTGAAGAACAAACTGAATGTTAGGGGCTGGTAAATAGTAAAATATTGTATCGATGTTGATGATTCTTTTAACCAGCTAAATTGGCGACTAGCGAACCACTAGATTGGCTCCTCCCGTGGCGTGCATTCCATATATGTAAGCAAAAAGACAGACCCTAACAAATTTCTTAAAAATTAAATTAGTTAAATAACTTACAAAAGAAACTAAAATTCCTTATTTAATTGCGTCGTACTTTTTATAATGCACGTGTCAACTGTCAAATTATAAACTCTTGACACGACTGACCTGTGCACTGCGCGATTGATCATAGCTTCAATAATCACAGCGCCACCTAGCCGCAGACAGCAAAAACGTAATTTTGCTTAAATTTTGATGTGTGCATGAGCGTTACGGGTTTGTGATTGGCACTTTTTGCATGCAGTACTATAGTAAATCAAGATATCTGTTGCGAAATACTGTGCACGCCACTGAAATCAGTGACATACACAGTACTAGATGAGAAAATTCTCATCTAGTCTTCTTTTTTAAGGAAGGCAAGGAAAGGAAAGCAGGGAAGTGGGCCTCCGATTACCACACTCATCAAATGGAACGTAACGTGGGTACCATTCGAACGCGCACTTGGCTCTACCACGTACAATATAATGTAATGTTAACCAATAACTTTGCACGTTCAACCCCACATTGCTGGACCATCGCTTTTCTGATACAGGTGTAAATTTATCCTTTTAAGTCTCTATTTTAAATAATATGATAGCATTTACTGTAACGACTATATTTTGACCAACACTTAACATGAATTGTAAAATCACTGCTTCTTAATTTCGACAATCAATCGACAGTTTCTAAATGTAAGTATTATTACTAACATAACTCTAGTTAATTTTGACACCAATCCCTCTGAAGCGAAGCGCATCGACAATAAAAGAGAACTGATCTCCAAGACGGGAAGGACACAGCACCATTTTAAATCAAATTCCGCACAATTTATCAAGCGGGACCAAATAAAACACGGTATACATAGCCTATATTTCACAGTTTCACTCTGAGTCTACTGAAAAATTCAATCCGAACGATTCAAGTTGTTTACGAATAACTAGTCTAACCATAAATAACGTTACAATTTGAAAAGGTGTTTTTTGTTTTCGAATTCAAATTTATAATGCGTTTATTATGTAAGAAACTTCGATCGATTTGCCGCCATTTCAAATATAACTTTTTTTACCGTGACTGAGATTGATAAATTACATTATGAATTGGGGCGTTAAAGAAAACATCGCAGTGATTGCTTTGCACAAATTGGGTGTGGAGGCGTCAGTCATTTTAAAGAACTTTTAAGCTAGCCATGGGCCGTACGTTTGTGTACGACAATGCTTCCTCTGTCGAAGACCATAATAGATCAGCTCGACAAGCTATAAACGCAGTCATTACCAGAATTCGTCAAAACATGGTTCATTTACATTGTTACGCGATAATTAGGAAACAAAAACATTATCGCGTAAAATGAAGACTCTCGGTGGGATCCAGTCACGAATTATCAGTACAGTATCTGAAACTAAGTGCTTAATGTCGATACACAGGACATGATGCTCTACTCCTGGTCACAAAGCACGAAAAACTCACGACTGTCAGCGTTCCGGACTTCATAAGAGCTGAAAAGCTGGCCGTTGGACTTCAAATTGTGGTTAGTACTATTGAACATGGCTTGCTCCAAAAGTTACTCCGACATAGTGTCTTTTAAGACAGTTTTGGAGCTAGCAGTGGTTAAATTCCCCACGGAGACAGCGCTTGAATCCAGCCAGTGACCAGAGCGATTAAAGGGCTGAATCAAAGCTAAAATGTTTTTAATTAACTATTCGATTATTATACATAAGTTTTTGTAATAACACTGTTTCTTTAAAAATTATATGCATTTTAATGTCTAACAAAACTTATGGTCATTCTGGTTACATATCTCAAAATAAAGACATGATTTATTTAAATAAAAAAGGTTGGCCATCACGGGACGTCTGGCAGATATGAAACTACGATATATATTTGTATTGTAGAATCGTGTGCATGGTTATGGTATAAGAATCTGCCATCCCAATGCGTGTTGTTGGCTATCCCATCCATCCTAAGGCGACTGAGGGAATAGCCTGGTAAATCGCAATGGCTACTTATAGATGGGAAATATACACCCCGGAAAATACCAGACTAAAAGAAAATAGATCGATGATAGGCAGCAACGTCTATGGTTCGATGTGTCTGCATCAGCGTCTATGGTACTGCGATCGCGCATCCGCTTGGCGAGCGTGGTGATTATGGCAAATCTTCCACCTTACGAGAGAGGTTTATGCCCCGCTGTGGACTAATTACAAGCTGTTAAGGTTAGAAATATATATTTAGATTTTTTGTAAACAAAGAATCTTAGGGCGGTTTGCGACAAACTTAACTAAATAGAATAAGCGCTAAATATAATTAAAAACATCATTCCATTTCATTCAATTGTTTCAAGCTGAAAGAGACACAAGAATCATTTTATCATGTTTAGTAATAATTGTGTTTAATGAGGTGTAAGTCACCATAAGATTTCAATCTAAAAATAAAAATCATGTACAACTACTACTTCCTCTTTAAATCTCCGTAGTCGGATAAGCGTTATAGGTATGTTGGCCAGAGCTATAAACTACATAACAAATTTCATGTAAATACGTCCAGTAGATTTTTCGAACACACAGACAGAGAGACAGACAGGACGCTAAAAATCACCTAATTGTTTTCAGCGTTTATTTATTGTCAAAAATATTCGAAATACAATTATGGATAATCTACATATTAAGACAGTAGAACTGTATTAACTAGGAAAATTATTAAAAATATTTCCCACAGAACAATCCTGCTGTTTTTCCGTTGTGACCGTTCGATAAATGTTAAAAATAATACCGCACAGAAATCAAATACGTATTTGTAATTTTGTGCAACTAAATCGGTACCAAAGTATTTAACGATGCGAACACATCTACTGGTTAAATTACTAATTCTGACTGTATGCATAAAATGTTTTTATGGTATAGTAGGTAAACGAGCAAGCGGTTCACCAGGATGGTAAGTGATAACCGTCGCCCACGTACATCTGCAACATCTGAGGGGCTGCGATGCTTTGCTGCCCTTTGAAGATATTTGAGGGATGAGAGGTATGAAGGGAATAGGAGTTGGGGGTGTCTGTCAAATGCGGCAACCCTCACGGGATGAAGTCCCAACTATATGACAAAAATTTTAATTAGACTCTTAAGCAGCAGTGGGGCACACTTCTGAACAAAGGTTCCCGTTTAATTTTATACACAATTTAACCCAAATCATAGCGTAGATTAGCTACTTTACAATATTTATATGAACACTTGAATACTTTGATTGATATCTCATCGAGATATTCACGTATTAGGTACATAATGTGGTACGAGTATCGGAACTTATTTCCTTGTATCTGCAATATCAACTTGACATCACGTCATGCTAACTTTTATCGCGACAATAAGGCAAAGTTAATGCGAGGGTCGTTCGAAATTCTTGGGACACGTTCCATACATCGTTCCTTTTTGTGTTACACAATATGGTGTTTGGCTGTTACCAATTTTCGCATATTTTAAAAAACAGTATGAAAAAATGGAACGTAATAATGTGATATTACACAATTAGGAATTTGTTTTGTATTTGCAGGTAATTGTGTAATAAATGTTTCTCTCTGTATTCAAAAACAAATAAGAAACAAATATATTAGATGAATAGGAAGAAATATATGTCATAGACTCACGCCGCATATATACAGACTAATGTAAAATATATTATAACTATCGTTTTCAAAAACTAAATAGAAGTTCCTTCAAAAATCTAGTAAGTGTTCGTCTCCATCAAGAGACTTAGTTTAAATCTCATCTACACAAGATGAAAAGCCCTAACTCGATATTGCTTTATTGGGCAATAGGCTCCTTTTCTGCAGTGTTAGCATTACCACCACCCCAAAAAAAAATCATTTTTTTTTGTCTCCATATTCATGTATGTGAAAATAAAAAACTATTTCATTACATGTATAGGTTAGGGAGGTTTTGCTACCGAATTGTGAGACCCGTATTCGATTCCCCGAAGGGCACGTATAGAGGAGCTTTTCGACACTTATATACGATTTCTATATTTGGATTGATAAAGAAGTTCGCAAAAATTACTTCAACTACTACTAAATAAAAACGCATATCTACCTCCTATACCTAGACACTACCTCCACCACTACCACAAGCTAATATGTACCACCAACATTTAATTCGCGATAGTTATCTCGTGGGCCTTCTGCTCGCGAGTCTCGACCGCCGAAGCTGTCAAGGTCACCGGGTCGACAGAGTATCCACCGAGGGGGTTTTAGTCTGTCCAACTTCTTAAATGTTGAACATAGCACCGCCTCCAGTGACTGGTAGTTTTTCCCCCACATAGAACCAAAAAACAAACGCGACACGTGTTTCCGCATTGAAACGCTTGAATCTGTTTAATTTATTATTTGGATTGAACGCTAAAACAGTGACTGGATCACCACCTGTCACGTTATTATAAATATGCTCTGGTGAGAAGTGGCTTGAAACGACACCAGCATAACCCTAACCCTGCTATTGGGTATAACAGTCGAGGAGAGTTATAATTTTTTTATTCCTCCGTCAGTCGACTGTCGAATGAGACGTGGTGGCGGGTTCCTGTTTCACGTGGACCTTAGATTTTTAATTACCCTAAATTTCACCTTTCTAATGCATCAAATAAAGGAAGTATGTTCGTGGAATTACTTTTATTCAATTTGAGACGCGCCAATGATATTCCGGTCGGCGTCGGCGCTTCAGCGACGTCCCTACGGAATAGTAACGCCCTCCTTATGCTCGATAACATCGGCTGCGGAAATTAGGGGAAATGGTATTTGTTACTTGTCTTGTTTAAGCTCAGCACAAATGGCCTATTATTTAACAAATAATAACCGATGTTGTATATTTAAAATTCAACATTATAAATAATAGTTCGAACTATAGCTGTATCTCAATCTTCTCTTGTCTTTAGACGGCATCGTTTTTTTTTTCTTTTCTTGGAATGTTGAGTTCCTTAGACGAACAGAAGATGCCTCCACTTGATGTTGGTATTCTGCGAGGACATGCCAGGGCAGCAACCCTGGAGGAACCTGCCCATTCGATCAGCAGCAAAAGTCACATCTCGGGTCTACCACATACAGACACAAATTACAACAATTTTTATAATAACTATTTTAGAATAGTTATCCTCTAACCTATTCCTCATCACGCCCACACTCACTCATCTACGTAACCCACGTTACCGCACTCTTCCTGGCTAATTTCAACCGCGGTGACAACTACAAATTACTACCGGCTCAACTCTGCAGTAGATATTATAGTGCCGTAAAGAAAATAACCCGCAAACACAGAGGCTCTCATTCAACCTTACCTTCCCATAATGGATCCTAGAAGATGCAGTATCCGTTTTGCCTAAATATTGGCTTGGCAGCAGTCAAGTATGCTTATTGTATATTATGTATAGATTAGATCATCATCATCACCATCAGTCTATTTAAGTCCATCGTTGAACGTTGACCTCTCTAAGAAAGAGCCGACAAAAAGCCGACATGTGTTTCTTGAATGGTTAGCCACGTTGAGGCTAGTGACGCTGCTCCTCCATCATTAGTCCGCAGGACTAGGGTTCGACAAATTCCAGGTGAGTGCGTTCTGAGGCTAGCGCTTAGAGAAAGAGAGATGGCATGTTTGACGCAAAAATGCAATGACGTAAAAATAATCGGCATGGGACCATAGGGAACTGAAAGGATGCTCCGAAAATATAGTGATCCTAAAAGTGAACTCGAGCAAACCAGCCTCCATAAGCAGCACCCGTTCACAAGTAGGATACGTTTGGCGGCTACCACCTTCTTCAACCTGTCCGTCACATGTCCTTCAACATCAATTTTGCCTGTGTAGAGTTCTTTTTGTTGTTGTTGGTGAATTAAAGGTGTCAGCCCTCTACACATACACACACACAGTGTCTCCTGATCGTATCATCAGATCAGAAAAATATAATACCATATACTTAACACTGTAATAACGAATGATAAAAAACATATACAAAGTTGGTACAGTAGAGTTGAGAGCCTTCTATTCTTTAAAGTCAAAATATTGATTAAACGCGCCACGTAACCAACATCTCGCATTCCTACGTAACATATGGCAACAGGTTAGTATCAAATTTATCGAAACCCGAACCCTTCATTAAAGCGCGACAGATTCCGGTCCACGCCACATTCTCACACATCAAGTGGAGACGTAATAAATTTTGCTTAAACGAGCATTCGAACACGAACCACTGATATAAGCACGAGTTAATGCCTTGGTAACATTACTCGTATATTTGTAACTCAGTTCGAAACTATGTTCTCGGTTAATCGGTCTACTGATTCGTCGCTTCATAATTACTGCTAGTGAATATTTAAATATTTAATTTTAATATGGCAACGGATTCGACGCCACGATTTTGGTTACTTGCCAACGTCTTGTGCTGGGACAGTGCTTGCGTAGTAACATTAGTGGCCTCCTATATATCAGGAATACGTCGACCAGATCAGGAGCGCTATTTATTTATTTAAACTTTATTTGCACATTACAGAACAAAAAGGCGGACTTAATGCCAAGAGGCGTTCTCTACCAGTCTACCATTAGATTGAACAGAGAAAATGTAAAAGGGTGCACAAAAATATTATGTTCATATATATATATACTCGAATATTATACTACGATACAATACTTATATATGACAGTACTTAGACATACGGTAACACACCGAGGATGCGCTCCGCTCGGATCTCTGGGAGAAAAGAACATCGGTTTTACGACGCGCCGCTCTCCCTGCCACCTACATTGCCTTTACCTTACCTACCACTACTTAGTCATAGATCTGATTTATTTCGTAAAGCTTATTTAAAGGCTTTAAACTCCATAAGTATAGATAATTACTAGACTCCAGATGCAGGAGTCCATCTAGGTGCCACAGCGCTAGCTATTCAGAAATTAGAGTACAAGCATTGCCATTTTATGACCATAGTATGACCAAATATCTTGGAGAGGCAGATTTAGTATCGCACAAGAGTATGCAATATGAAGGTCTACCGCATATGTATCCCCGAGGTGACAAGGACAGATTATGCAGGCTTGCATCAACTACTAAAGACTTTCTTTCCACCGCTGGTGTGGCCGTGAAGCCGTCAAGGTACATGAGTGACGATATTACGTCGCTTTCCTTTAAAAATCCAGTAATGTCGTCGTAAACTGAGACTTAGACCGACCTGGTCACAGCTGTCCAGATATACAAATACTCGGAAGCATCGGGGTTTTTCTAATTCCTTCCCCCCTGCGGCCCACCATGGCCATAGTGGCTATGCGGCTGTGGAGGAGTGGCGCAGCACATTAAAACAACTACCGCGACTCCGACCCACGATCCAGAGACTCGCATCGAAAGTGAACTAGCCATGTTCACTTGCAGCAAACACTCCAAGCGGGCTCCACTTCCTCTCTTTTCGGTCCGTCCAGTTAAAGAAAAATTAATGAGTGGAAAAACCTATAAAAACATAAACCACTCTATGTGGTGCGGTCGTAGTCAAATTAGCATATAAATTCCATTCAAGCCAGACTACTGCTGCACGTTAAATTATTTCGGAAACTTCACGAGTTTGCATATTAATTGTTACGATTTCATATTTAGAGCGAGTTACGCTGTTAAGCAGATACAACTAGACCTCTCATTATCATCATTATTACGTATCATTACCACAGATTATTAATATAATAGATAATTGAGATATCATTACGGCCAAGACCACTGCTGAATATTTGCCGTTCCCATAGGCTGTCATAAAGCACGCTGCAAGTTCACCTGCATCGTGTCTACTCCAGCAAAATCTTTGCCGAACCAAAAACATGGCGTCGAATCTGTTGCCACGCGCGCAAGTCGGACAGTGTCGAGGGAAGTTGATGGATGTTTATCATTCCGTATTTTGGGCTCGTCACGTCGAGAACGTTTCCACCCCAACGATTTTCAGTTCTACAAGCTCTGCGCATTTCAAACTGCCGATTCTTTAAGGCTATGTCGATTACCGTAGTTTTGCTATATTGGAACACACGATCCAAGCGTGTGCGCTTTCTCCGGCACGCTGCACTTCGGGGTCTAGGTTCATACCCATTCAACCCCGAATAATAGTTAAAACAAATAGCATGTACGAATTTACATATTAAAATTTTATGATCTAAAATATACATGTATAGTACATGTATATTTTAGATCATAAAATGTATTTTTTTGTAATAATCATTAAATACACTTAAATATTTATGAAATCAACATAATTCTATGCCAATTTTTGCGCATTCTTGGTTATATATTTGGAGTTATTCATAAATAAATTAAGTAATAAATAATAATAGTAACTAGTCTAGTGTTATAAGCATTAGAAGTTAATCTTGACTTTTTGTCTAAATTGTAATTTGCTTCTAAGTCCTCCTTAAATTATCTACGTAATTTTCTTAGCAATAAGGTTATTCTTTATTTATAAGCTATACTTCTAACCTGTTATTAAAACGCGACAGATTGCAGTTCTAATAAGAAATTCAGACGACAATTATGTACGTAATTAATGTCATTTCAAATTGGATATTTTAAAATAAAAAAGAATAAAAATCCAGCACATTCAATCCATCCAAAGTTCTATGCTATTCGTAAATTTTACTTTAAAATTATGTTTCAAATCTTATAGGATCCCAAACACCCATCTCTGGGTCATCCATCCCACCCATCACACCTTCGCCTTTTAGTATTGACTGGCCTTTATTATAGATGTCAAAACTCTACCACAGCACGTCTGAAGTTGTTCGTTCCGTCGTGTAAGAATAAATAAATAAGAAAAGAAAGAATAGACGATTTATTTTTCTTGCTCTCTGTCAAATCTTTATTTAGTACGTTGTTAGCCTATGATGCAGTTCTGCGTATCGATCTCCCCCTGATAAATGTAGTCAGTAGCATAATATCGTCCTTCTACAAGGATTTTTGTGATCACTAGCGGAGACATCTGCGAGAGATCTAATGAGCTCATCAAACTTGGCCAAAAATTGTCATCGCTGAAGACATAAATATAGGTAAGGATAATCGATAGCAGTTTACAAGACCAAGGCGCTATGTTCCCACGTATTGCTTCATGTCGATGTCACCAGACGAAAGGGACCCACCCTAACGAGTAGGTATAGTTATACTTCCTCGTTAGGGTGGGTGCCAGTAGTGAATATGTATCTCTCTGTGACCATGTCCTCCTATGCCCTAGAAGCATTGAGACGGAGAGAGATCATTTCCCATATTCCTCAAAATAATCAGTCTCTAGCATTATCAAGCGCGCTGGATAATTCTATACGCCCTTTTATGAAGCAGGCTTCTAACTCTTAACGAGCTCAAAAGGGTAGATCCTTTTGGAGAGGAGCTCGTTAAGAGTGTCACAATTTTCTATCGTTCCCCTTGTCACCAAGGGGAACGATAGAAAAGTTTTACCTGGTGGTAACTAACTACTATACTAACAATAACTGCGCTATGCGAGGGCGAGTTACAAAAAAACTAAAAATGTGTTCTGTAAAACGAGTTTGATTCGAAAACGAAAGCAATGGCGATTGGAAAGAGAAATGAGAAAGTTTTATGCAAAAGCTGTCCACGGGGGGGTGTATTTTGTTTTATGGGAAAGGGGGAAAACGACATAAGATGCCTCTACTTCACGCCGGTTCTACTACGTTTTCGAAAGACTCGTTGGTACGAGTTGTCCGTGTAGTGGATCGACCTCGAGCCGAGATTCGAGAGTGGGCGAGAGATCCACTACCCAGCGGGATATCGTAACATAGAAAACGTAACGAAACCGAAAAATATTGAAACATATTATATTGGTCGAAATGCCATGTGACGGATGTATTTTTTATTAATATATAATATTTTAATTTTTTTATTAACGCGTAGTAATTTTCAATTTTAAATCTTTTACTTACTTGGATATTGAATAACCATCCATTGATTAGCTTTTGAGGTAAATCTGGCTTTGCGATCATATTCTATCGTACTGTATTCTGTCATACCGTATTCTATCGTATCGTATCTATCGATCGATCATATCTTGGCTAACGATGCGGCTATTCAAAGGATCCATTGTGATTTGGGCGTGAATCACGGGAATGAGTAAACTTTACTAAATCTCTCTTGGTTATGAACTTCAGCAAATCATTTATTAGTACTAAATGATTAGACTATAATTTAGTTATTTGATCATATCGCCAGCATGGTCAAATAAACATAGCATATGAAGCATTGACCAGTTTTGTTAATTTTCAGTTTTTTTCGTGGAAACATTATCCTAATGTCAATTTGATTAAGTTGCTCACTTTTCGCCTCTCCTAGAGAACAGCGTGTGGCATTGTCGTGAAAATATCTGTCCCCTGTCTCTTCCCCAAGGTGTTGTAAGAAGCGGTTAAGGGAAAGGAAAGAAAGTCTTCCAGTCATCGAAGACGGCACGATCTAATTGTTTAAACAACAATTTTAAACTCTAAAAGCTTAAAGCAAATGCCGCTATGACAAGAAATATATTGTGAATTAATAATATCAAGTAAAGCTAGCACATATTTGTCGTACTGAATTGATCGTACTGGAATTCATTAACAATTCATTTAAAGATTAAAGTTGAAACAGAGCGTATGACGGGGAATTAGATGTTTTGGAATAGTTACATTTTTGATGAGAATCTGATTACTTAGCATTGTCATACCATTGTGTTACCATTGATATGTTTCCTTTACTAAGACTTCGCTGATCGGAACGTTAACCCACTCCATCGAATAAGGGAAGATGCTACTGACGATGTTGGAAAATCTGACAACGAAGCAACCAAGTTTAGTCAAACCATTTCCTCCGCATCTTCTTCATGACAATGCCCGCCTTCATACCTTCATACCACATCTCATATCAAAATTTTTAAACTTTGTGAAGTGAACCTGGAGAGTCTTCCTCAAATACCATTTTTACCGACCCCGCTCACACTCACGACTATATCCCCAATACTGATTAGAGGTCTAGTCTAGAGATTTCTAGTCCTTTCAACCAACTTCTCACCAGAGCTTACTGGGGTCAAAATCATAAGTGGTGAGCTTGTTGTCGTTTTAGTGTCCAAGCCAACGAATCAGATTATACACAAGTAAAGAAAATTGGTAGCAGGACTACACATCGGTAACTACTCCCCTAAGTAGAAGGCTAAAGTAAAATTGATTCTGAAATAATATTGATTGAGACCTTTGAAAAATTAATTGATACTTGTTCGCGAGACTTTTACAGAAGCGGGTTAATCAACTGCCTGTGAAGTGGCAAAAGTGTGTAAATAAATTGTTTCAAAGTTTTCTTAGATAATAAATATAATTATAGCACAAAAATATAAACAATAGTAACTCTTTCAATAACCTCACATATCCACTTTACGCATAACTGTATTCGTTTACACGTATATTGTTATATATATAATTATTTAAAAAAAGTCTTGTATCAGTCATAAATTGCCTTGCACAACGACTGTAAGCCACAAGCTATTAGTACGAGTATTTCTGTTATATTCGTGTTAGCTTTTCATGCAATTGACAGTACTTTCAGACTGTTTTGGTTTAGTTATTTACTCATGCATTTGTCGACTACAAAACTGGAATACGTAGATCCAAATAGGTTTTACTGGCCTACTTTTTAATTTTTTGTACATTTGGTACAAAATGTCATATTTTTATTTAGTACAAAAACATAGTCATGAATATATACAAAAAGGGACAAATACATTTCAGGTTTACAAAAACGTAAATCTAAATCCGAGCGATCCAGAGAAATTTAATTTGGATCATTCATTGTATACCTTATTGCATGCATTGTGCATTATAAAAAGATCTTCAGAGCGGTTAAAAGTGTTGATTGTGAGATTTTCAACGTTTTCACATATTTCGAAATTCTCTAACGCTATATTTTTATTATTATAATTTTTTTCTGTATTTGTTTAAAATCGGCAGCAGTCATCATCAGCAATAGGCTACAAAACCTTAGAGGACACGTCAACCCTCACCTGAATGTAACTGACCTCATAAGCTGCACATATATTTTTTTTTTATTGATTAAGTTAGTCTCAATTTCATTGAACTCTTATTATATTGGAAGTCCTGTAAATCTCAAGAGCCATTCATAAGATGCGCGACCTTACATTAGTATGTAGTCAAATGATTGATCATTTTCTGGGCACTTTATTTCATTATTTTAATTGTTCAAAAATTATTGCACTAAGTGATAACGTTGACTCCATACTTTATTTTTATTTCCTACGCCATTATCGACAGAACGTGTGATACTTTAAATTATTTAATTTTAAAAAACATTTTTGAGAAATGAATTATTTATTTATTTATTTAAACTTTATTTAAATACCTTTAAACAAAAGTATTACAAAGGGCGGACTTAATGCCTCTTGGCATTCTCTGCCAGTCAACCCGGGGCGTGGAGAGATGTAGTAAGGGTGCCAAACATTAAATTTGTTAAAAAAAAATACATGAATGAATATATAAAATACACTTACAATTAGATACATACAGACGGAATAAATACATAAAAACAAATATAAATAGATATATATGTATATATGTATATATATATATATATTTATTTTTATTCTGAGGATAAACTTGTAAGCATAACTGTTTATATATTTGAACGTTACTCGTTAATATCCACATTCATCAAATATCGATTAATAGTGTCAGCAAAATACGTAAACATTACATTTATGTTCTTGCTTTTAAGTCTTTTCTTTCATATTATGTACGTAATTTTCATAGAAATAAGTTAATATTAAATTCATAAGCTGTACTTCCAATCTGTTATTAAATCCGAACAGATTGCAGTTCTAATCAGAAATTCACGCATCAATTAGATGAGTTATAAATGGCGCAACATTTAAATTCCGAAATAAGAAAAGACGGAATCCAGAACTTAAATCCAACGGAGGTTTTGGTCATAATATTAAAAAATCTTACTCACTAATAATTATGTTCGAATTCTTAGAGGATCCCAGATATCCATCTCTGGGTCCACATCTGCGCCTGTTAAACCTGACTGGACTTTGGCACCCGGAGCAAAAATCTACTAAAACACGTCTGAAGTTGTTCATGTTTTATGTAACGATAACTTTTTTCTTTACACAATACTTTAAGTGCGTAATCGATTTTAAATTTGAATCTCTACAGCTCATTCTACAGTATGCACCATTTCATATGGGCATTATGAAGGCGTGCTTCTTTCAAAAGAAATATAAAACGTGGACTTCTCTTATTGACTATTTATCGCTAGTAGAAACCGGTCAATTAGCAGAAAGTAAAGATAATGTACATAACATTTTGAAAAACTACATTCGCCGCAATCGTTGTGTGACATACTTTTTCTGGGCTTTGGCATTCTTATCAAATTTCAGTATATTCACTGAGCCGTATCAAAAGAACAGAGTAGTGGAAAATGAAACTAGTATCTATTTAAATATTTTCGATGGCTTCACGCCTTTTAGCCATGAACCACCAGGTTATTATGCATCAATGGCTATCCAAACTGTTCTTGGACATGTAGTGAGCGCATACGTTGTTGGATGGGATACAATGGTCGTATCCATAATGATATTTTTCGCTGGTCAATTAAGAATGTCACGTCTGTATTCTATGGAAGCTATACAATGTGATAACGCAGTTGAGAGTCAACGAAACATTGCAAAATGCCACAGATTTCATGTTGATTTGATCAAGTAAGTAAAAATGAGATTAATGAAAATATTATCTTAATTGAAAAAATAAATATTGTTTTTGGTATTTTCAGATACCAGAAAATATTTAATGGCTTGATATCTCCTGTAATGTTTGTCTACTTGGTTGTTATTTCGGTCAACTTGGGCGTTTGCATCATTCAAATCGTGGAGGTGAGTCACCTTCAGCTCTTTTTGTTTTTTATTGGATATGGGTGAAAAACGAGCTAACAGTTAAGTGACTTCTCCAACCCATGACGGCCCTCAATCAAACAATTTCAATCTAAGACGGTTACAGATACGTTGTCACCCCTGAGGACTAAGATGGAATACATCACAGCCCGTAAATATACTGGCTCTCTATACCTTACAAACCTGAACACAACAGTAATTATAGTGGTACTAACCCAGACGACTCCTAGGCAAGAAGGAATCTATCACAGGTATAATTAATGTTTTGGCCAAATTTAGGGTTAAAGTCACTTCCAAATTTAGGGAATTTAACATGTAATAGCTTGGCACATGATTTAACAATCGTTGTACTTCGTGGTAGAGCCAAGCGGCGGCTTTTGTTCCTGCTTGAATGGGCCGGCTCGTCCGGGTTGGAACCACGGCCTCGGAGAATACCGGCGTGAAGTAGAAGTGTATTGTGCTTCTGCGTTTCGTTCGGTGAGTGAGGTAGCCGAAGGCCCACTACCCTTCCCCATCCCATTCCTCATCCTTCCTCCCATCTCCCTTAAACGCCGGCAACGCACCTGCAGCACCTCTGGTGTTGCAGATGTATGTGGGCGACGGTAATCACTTATCATCAGGCGAACCGCTTGCTCGTTTGCCGCCTTTCCCATAAAAAAAAACTTGATGCATCATATACCACAGAGTAGACTTCTTGCTGTTAATTGATTAGGTATTTTAGTCTGCTCTATATACCACATGACTTTTGATTAGTGTTTGTGACTGCTGAGTGTAGTGTTAGTGACTGCTGAATCTTGGATTTAAATCCCTACTGAAAGCAAAATATTTCAGTAGCAATTATTGTAACACACAAATTATTGGGGTTCATGTCTGGTAGTTTTGTTTTGCGTCCAGTGTCACTGACACTGTATTTGATCTTTCATCCGATCTTATAATCTCTAGTTTTTATAATCGCCAGTTGTGAACTGCTCATCGTGAGCAGTTCACAACTGGCGATAGTATTCATGAGTAGCTGTAGTCGAACTCAGCCACCCACCAGGATATCATCTGCCACCATCAATTGCGATATGTATGCGCTTGATGGATGTCTATCCAAGATAGACTTTCAAGGTCTTGGTTTACCCACAATAACGTCTTAGTCTTCTCTTATGCTAACACTACAAGACACAAATATCAGATGTCACCATATGTGTAATAAGTATAAAAAATATAGACGCGCACACTGGTGGGGCGTGGGGTGGAGGGGGTTTTATTGTACAGTACAGGTCAATTGGAGACAATGGTACCCAATTGACCTGTACTGTACAATATCCATCAGACGGTTTTAAATTATGTAGTGTTTCTATGTATATATTCACGCCTTGTTCCCAACAGGGCAGGCAGAGACAATCATCTTCCGCTTGCTACGGTCCTGACATACGTCTTTCGCTTCTTCCATGCTTCATGCATGCATGCTCGTTGGTATGGCGTATTCTTGACCAGGTATTTTTGTCCCGATAAACGTCCCGATTTGATCGTGAAATGTTCGCCTAGGTCTCCCTCTCCCGACTCTACCATTTATGTAGTGTATATAGAATAAGTGTACGTACGTATGTAGTAGAGCCCAGCGGCAGCTTTTACTGCTGCTCGAAATGGTACATCTTGAGCATCTGCGTTTTGTTCGGTGAGTGAGGTAACCGAAGGCCCAATTCCCACCTCCCTCATCCTCTCACCCATCTACCAAATATATTTAAAGGGCAGCAATGCAACAGTAGCTCCTCTGGTGTTGCAGATGTACGACAACAACGGTAATCACTTACCATCAGGCTAACCGCTTGCTCGTTTGCCGCCTTTCCCATAAAAAAACTTGATGCATCATATACCACAGAGTAGACTTCTTGCTGTTAATTGATTAGGTATTTTAGTCTGCTCTATATACCACATGACTTTTGATTAGTGTTTGTGACTGCTGAGTGTAGTGTTAGTGACTGCTGAATCTTGGATTTAAATCCCTACTGAAAGCAAAATATTTCAGTAGCAATTATTGTAACACACAAATTATTGGGGTTCATGTCTGGTAGTTTTGTTTTGCGTCCAGTGTCACTGACACTGTATTTGATCTTTCATCCGATCTTATAATCTCTAGTTTTTATAATCGCCAGTTGTGAACTGCTCATCGTGAGCAGTTCACAACTGGCGATAGTATTCATGAGTAGCTGTAGTCGAACTCAGCCACCCACCAGGATATCATCTGCCACCATCAATTGCGATATGTATGCGCTTGATGGATGTCTATCCAAGATAGACTTTCAAGGTCTTGGTTTACCCACAATAACGTCTTAGTCTTCTCTTATGCTAACACTACAAGACACAAATATCAGATGTCACCATATGTGTAATAAGTATAAAAAATATAGACGCGCACACTGGTGGGGCGTGGGGTGGAGGGGGGGTTTTATTGTACAGTACAGGTCAATTGGAGACAATGGTACCCAATTGACCTGTACTGTACAATATCCATCAGACGGTTTTAAATTATGTAGTGTTTCTATGTATATATTCACGCCTTGTTCCCAACAGGGCAGGCAGAGACAATCATCTTCCGCTTGCTACGGTCCTGACATACGTCTTTCGCTTCTTCCATGCTTCATGCATGCATGCTCGTTGGTATGGCGTATTCTTGACCAGGTATTTTTGTCCCGATAAACGTCCCGATTTGATCGTGAAATGTTCGCCTAGGTCTCCCTCTCCCGACTCTACCATTTATGTAGTGTATATAGAATAAGTGTACGTACGTATGTAGTAGAGCCCAGCGGCAGCTTTTACTGCTGCTCGAAATGGTACATCTTGAGCATCTGCGTTTTGTTCGGTGAGTGAGGTAACCGAAGGCCCAATTCCCACCTCCCTCATCCTCTCACCCATCTACCAAATATATTTAAAGGGCAGCAATGCAACAGTAGCTCCTCTGGTGTTGCAGATGTACGACAACAACGGTAATCACTTACCATCAGGTGAGCCGCTTGCTTGTTTGCCGCTATCCTAAATAAAAAAAAAACATTGATGGTTACTTTCAGCGTCCTTACAAATTTTCAGTTGCAAGATGATCTCGCGACGCTTGTTTCAAGTTGTTTTTTTGTGATGGCTTGTCTAATACAGCTTTTACTTTTCTACTGGTACAGTAACGAGGTCACAGAGGAAGTAAGTAAAAAAACAATTACTATTTTACAAGATGTTTTTATTAAATTTTGAAGATATTCGTGGTTATTCAGATGTTATTAGTATAAATTTAAAACAACTGGGGCACAAAGTCTTTCAAAGAGACTTTCATCTCATATTGATAACGTCGTAGTCTTTCTCCCTAATGCTACTACATATTAATTTTTCTCAGTCATGCAACTTTCCTTACGCGTTTCTGCACCGCCAGTCAGAACTTGCAATTGTATTTTATTTGTGTCAGTCGCTACTGAGGTTCGAACAATGTTTCACCTTCTTCTTTAGTAACCTCTCAGCCACCGCTGAACAAGAACAGTCCGATCAGGATTAGCCACAATCAGACGGTGGATTGACGATCACAGTATCAGCCACCTCGTACTTTAGACGCTCCTGCCCGTGACTAGTCCCGATAATTTAGCTCCAGTTTTTTTACCCTTAATAGACTTTTACGTCACTAATAGAATGGTTCTTTTTAGTTAAAGTTATTTTGATATTATATTTCAAGCCTATCAAGCAAGGTATAGTTATACTCAAGTCCTCGATCTCTATACAATAGTTTCAAATATAATATTACTTTCTCATTATAATGTGAGTATGGCTGCATATAATTCAAGATGATTCGCCGCACAACATTTTGTATAAAGGATTTTGCACATTTTTGCCGATGTGCTATGTATTTTCAGAGTAAAAATGTGAGCTACGGAACCTTTGAAAGTAAGTGGCCCGGTTGCGATAAAAGACTACAGAGAGAAATATTCCTCCTCGGTTTGACGACGAAGCAGAGACTAGTCTTTAAAGCGGGCCCGTTTAACGATATGTCTCTAACTACTTTTGTATCAGTAAGTATTGTTTGTGAATAGAATAAACTAGTAAGCGCGGTTTAATAATTTAATATTACTTGTGTTGAACATCTCTACTAATTTATCGATCAACAATACATTTGAAAAAAACATATTGTGAGCAATAGTGCTCGGCTTTGACGGCTCGGTGGCGTAGTGGTTAAGCGTTTAGCTGCGGCGCTGTGGGTCGCGGGTTCGATTCCCGTACGGGACTAGTATTTCTATGGACTACAAATAATAGTTCCCGGTCTGGGTGTTTGTCCATGTGTAATTCATGTATGTAAACTGCCTACGTGACTCAGGAGAAATTCCTACAGCGGAAGGTAACGTAAAAAAAAACAAAAAAAAATATCTTTATTACATTAAAACATAATTTCCTTAACCATATAAGGTTCCTTCACCGTTCAGGCTACACTTCTCTGGAACTCCTTGCCCGAAGACATTAGAAAAGCCCCATATAAAATTTCTTTCAAAAGATTGGTACGCGAACACTTTTTAAAACCATCTGATACTTGTTAGTATTTATTCTGATCTATTATATATGTATGTAGTAATGTGTTTGTATGTATGTATATATCTGTGTTAGTATTTCCAGTATATGTTATAGTATGTATTTGTATATCTATGTGGATGTGTATATATGTATGCTTATACATTTATATATGTTTTAATTATGTAGTATATTTCTCAATTAGCCTTTTATATTTATATTATTTTAAACTTGATGCACCTATCACCACATTTCTTCACGCCCTGGGTTGACTGTTAGAGAATGCCAAAAGGCATTAAGTCCGCCTTTTGTAATCATTTTGGTGTAGACAATAAAGTGTAAATAAATGAATAGATAAATAATATAATTTTCGATGCATTTATATAATATACTCTAAAGTTCTCGTTTTTAGACTCATTTTGATGTCTGGATAAAATTAAAACCTACCTATAATCTATTCATCATATTTAATATCAATTATTATCATTACATTAGTTATTGCTACGAGTATATATATGCAGTTAGATTTTTTTTTTACAAACACGGTATTTGAACAATAGTATGGTATACATACTCGTGTATGTTACAGATAACATAGAACTATATCAGTAGATACAGTAAAGAAAAGTGACAGCCTGACTGTGCCCACGGCTGGGCGAAGGCCTTCTTCTCAAATATCTGAGAGGGTTTTGGAGCCGGGAATGGTCCGCCACGCTGCTGCCGTGCGGGTTGGCGAACTTCACCTAGAAATATTTTTTTTTATTTCTCATACATGCAAGTTTCCTCACGATGTTTTCCTTCACCGCCGAGAACGTGGTTAATACAGCATTTAAAATTCCACTTAGCTCTGATTATTAGCGAGCATTAAATGGTACCTAAATATTTGAAACGAAAAAAAAATTACTTCAAAATCATAGACTTCGTACGCTACGTAACAGATATTAAGGCTATTTTCATCTCAATTAAAAATTCGGACCAGCGATATAAAGATAAGGAGATAGGATCAGTTGCCGAAACGAAGATCTGATATCATTCACAATATAAAAAGTTTCGAAAACTAGGATTCCGTTGGGCATAAAACTAGACTTGGATTTAAACACAAGACCCACCCACCTGTGCTTTCTAAACATTTCTATAATTAAATGAATTTGTTGCAGATACTGCGCAGGAGCTACAGCTTTTACACGCTTATGAGCAAAACAAATTAATCAGACTTTCACTTAAGTTGCAAATGTTCCGACACTATACTTATTTAATAGGACGTTGTAAAAATATCTGTCAAAATTGTGCACAAATTTAAATAAATAAGCTATCACTCCCGCTGTCACCTTATAAGACAAATGTTTCATATAATTCCGGAAGTGCTTTGTACCTACCAACCGAATATTACAAACGTGAAAATTCGTATGTTTGTCAGTCAATCACGCTAGAAGGAGTGTACGGATAATAACGAAATTTGGTAATGATATAGATTATGCCATGGAATCGGATATACGATAGTTTTTGTCTCACTTAAGAGTTATCTGGGGTTAAAGTTTCCATGCAAAATAACAGCTTGTTTCAACTGTCAAGGAAGGTACGATTGACAGATACCACGTGATGCACTCTCTGCATTTGAAAAGTAAAATGTGTTAATATACGATTGTAAATATTATAGTTTCATTTCATTTTAAGCAAAAGAACCCTATTTCCTAACAAGCACACTTTAATTCGCAGGCACAGTTCATAATCATTTGATGTTGGTTGTAGAATACGATTGAAGTAAAACGCGGAGCAGTAAACTCTGTAATAAACGGAAAAATGTATACAAAATAAGTCATAATTGGGACCCAATTTCTAAAGAAAATACACTGACTAACAATGTTTAGCTTGAATCGAAGCAAAATCTTTCAGAATAGAAATTAAGCACGAGCTCATTTTAGATGACATTTTGTACGTTTTCCTCTTTACTGGTGAGATGATAATCTTTTTAAAGACTTTTTACGGGTTATTTCGTCACACGTTTGTGGCGTTGCTTGGTCGCCTAAACTGGTTGGATTATTCAAATATTTTACCTCGACGTGTTTCCTTTTACATGTTTGAAACAAAGACAGGAATAACACGGGGGTTCCGTATTTTATACGACCTGTATACTAAAGTAGCCTGATGAAAATATTTTGTTTTACAGATCAATGTTGTAAACATTACAGCGTATGTCGAACGAATATTCGTACACGAAAATAACTTCCTACAAAAACTGTAAGCTTTAATTTCTCTTTGAATTAAATATCTAATCACAATATTTACATTACTGATTAAACTATAACAGACATGAGTTGTGAAGAAGGTGGTTACTGTGTAGAGGGTAGGCAGAGGTGACGATACCTACAGTAACAATAAAAGGACTGCTTAGGTTAGTGGACTGTAATGGCTATAGATTAAGAACTAATAGTAAGGGAGCGAAGCGACAGCGGTGCGGTGAGCAGGGTGGGGGGAGAACTGGTGTGTTTTCAACGCACGGAATCACAACACTGCAGTAACGTAATTATGTGCGCACGATATCGAATGAACTACGAATTGATGGTGCCTATTGCTAATTAGTGCAGGCTGTTAAGGAATACAATGGCGAAGACAAAGATATAGATTAATTGAACATCTTACACTCTCAATACAAAAAGAGGCTCACAGAACAACATAAATGAAACAAAATGTAAAATTTAAATATTATGTTTAACTATAACAGCAGACTCGCAAATATTGTGCTGTTATGTGAGCTGCGATTTGTTGGATTTCATAGATGCCCGTAAAGCGCCAGAAGCGAAGCTATGGGTAGTGTATTTATTATAAGTACCGGCTCTATGCATTGCGATGTGCATAGACAAATATTCCATAAAATGCAAACCCACTCTGGTTGGCACTTTCTTGGGAAGACCTTTGTTCAGCAGTATAAAAGAGAGATAGTGAAGGTTATTTAAAAAGTTTAATTGCCTAATATGAAATGTAGTTCCGAACATAAGTACCTAAACTACATATTATTATTGTATGAACAAATACTAAGTACAATTGCAAAACTTAATATTTTATTCCTTTGCATTTGGCAATGTTCCTAAAGCCCGTCGACGTATCAATGAGGTCTGGCGCTGCAACAGCAACGTTGATGTATTGAGGTGCAGAATTAAAATTATTTTGGCAAGGCTATGTATGTTAATTCTGGAATATGGAAACAAAGGATTTTCCTCTTACCCCCAGGTTCGATATATTTGAAGTGAATGTTGCTTCTAGTCTGAGTATTATTATAAAACGTCTTCGCAGACTAGTTATTTCATGCATATCAGATTTTACAATTATGGAAATGGCCATTCAATTTCCAGCGTCTCATATTTACAAGGATTTTCATTCGCTTTAGTCGTGTCTGTAAGTGATTTTCCTATTCTTGCTTTATCTTTTTAATTTTCGTTAAATTAGTACTTTGGTTGTGTTATAGTTGTGTGACTCTGCCTCTGATGTTATCACATAAGTAGTATATATTGGTTATAAGAACGTGACGAGTGAATGGCTCCATGTTTTTTTTTTTTTTTTTAATTGTGGTAAAAAGAGCTTACAGTCCACCTGCATTCAATCGAAGATGGTTACAGATGCGTTGTCACCCCGGAGGACAAAGATTATTACGTATCTCACAGCCTCGTAATTATGCTGGCTCTGTATACTTTTCAAAATGGAACACAAAAGTACTTACTGTTTTGCGACAGAAATGGGTAAAAGTGTGGTACCTACCCAGACGATTCCTAAGCAGAGAAAGATCCTGTAAGCATACACTTGTAGTATTAGAAAGTAGTCGCCGGAGAACATCATATCATCATAATACTACCACACGCCACATGCATTAATTGTATTAAAAAAAAAACCATTTAACAAACAATAGACAACAGTGTTTTCAAAACTGCTTTGTTGAACACAAATAAATGAGCAACAAACATGCCAATAATTTGAATTCAGAACAAAGTACTCAATAAAGATCTGATCGTTTCCGTACAGTCAGCAAAAATGGATGCTCATTTTGTCCAAGCCATACGGACTGCGGAAATTAAAGCATATTATACTTGTTACTTTTAAACGAACTCCGTGCTACTAACTGTACAGATTACAAAATACCAATATCGAATTAATAAGTATCAACTCCTAGGTGCAGTCAGATTTTGTTTTAAATTATATAAATAATATTTCACATTCTTTTTTATATTAATGTCTGCAATGTGGAAGACAGTGAAAAGAAAAAAATAACACGCCGTCTTGAAATGGCTTTTCATATCAAGCAAACAAGTAACAACAAAATCCTATCCAGTCTGGAATTGGTACCACGATCTCGCAGAATTCCGGCGTGAAGTAGAGGCCTCTTGTGCTTCTGCGTTTCGTTCGATGAGTGAGGTAACCGGAGGCCCACACCCCTTCCCATCCCCCTCCTCGTCCTCCCTCCCATATCACTAATACCCTTAAAGGTCGGCAACGCACCTACAGCACCTCTGGTGTTGCACATGTACGTGAGCGACGGTAATCACTTACCATCAGGTGAACCACTTGCTCGTTTGCCGCCGTTCACATAAAAAAGGAAAAAAACAGTACTATGGCACTGGTACTCTAATGACTGTTTTTTTTCCTGTCTGTCTGTCTGTACTGTTGTAATGACTGTCTGACTAACTACTACTACTGCTACTCCTTTCCTCTTTAGGGATGGCTATATCCCTAAAAAGGAAACCATTCCTCGCTTAAAGTTTTCAAGTACCAATGCTTAATGCTCCCAAGATTAATTGTTAGTTTGAGTAGCTAGACCCACTTTACTGTAACTCGATTTAGATTGAATCTTGTCGTGAGCTGTGAATTCACTGCTATAGTTAACCTCGTTTGCGACGTGGATGATAAATATATATCTTAAAAATTTAGTAGCAGGCGACATTATGGTCTTCAAGGATCTTGTTTTCGTATAAAATATGACATGTAATATAAATTATTTCATGAACGTAGATGAACGTAGTCAAAGCTACGTTCATATACGTCATTTTGTACCTGTTTGAAACTAACTTTATCTTTAAACTCATCCAGCTGGACACAAGCTACCTTTACTAGAAGATTAGTCGATTTAGGTGTAATAGAGGTTTGTAGTATTGTGCTGCCGGCTTTCCTTGCCTGCTCACACAGTATCAACGGTTTATGCAATAAAACTGTACATAATAATTTTGGACTTGACCTTTCCCGCGGAGGCAAAGAAAGTATGGAAAAGTCTCGGTCCCGGCGAGTATATCCACTGGAAGCTGACCAGCAAAAACGTGAGGATAATCCCGTTGATCAGAACGTTCACAAATTCTTAATGGAGAAATTTCGCTTTGAGACAAAAGCTTACGCATAACTTTAGGAATCCGCCGTTGACGAGCCTCCACATGCTTTCTTGTCTCGTCAGACTGTCTCGTCACGGCTCATTAAATGATGTCATCCATAGAGCTCTTGTCTCCTTTAATATTACCACGGTTTCAGAGCCTTGCGGAATTTTGGGAAGGATGACAAGATTTTTGATGGCATGACTTTGATCCCTTGAGAGAGAGACAAAGCCCACGTATAGGATGCTACTTGCGTAGATATATTAGCGGCATCTCATATCAAGTGTACATCGACCAGGGCCGAGGCGTCATCAGAAGCAGCCGAATCGTGTATATTGCGCAATTAAGAGCCTAATGGTAGCCTAGTGGACAGAACGCTTACTTTAGTTTCATAGAGCGCGAGTAACCTGGGTTCGATCCCCGGTGCTAGCACCAATAAAATTGTTAATAGAAATTTTAAATGAAGGAAAACATCGCGAGGAAACCTACATGTCTGAGAAATAATAAAAATATTACTTCGAGGATATGTGAAGCCCGCTAACCCGCACTTGAGCAGCGTTGCGGGCCCTTCCCGGCTCCTTAACCCTCTCTGATACTCGTATTAGAGAAGGAGGCCCTTACCCAGTTATGGGCACGTACAGGCTGCTTCTTTAAGAGTATTTAAGGAAAGATTATGTATATGTGCCATTTGCCGTAGAGACGATTGCTCCGTGAGGTTCCCGCGCGGTGCAATTTCCTACCAAATTCCACCTACTCTTCGTCGCCTCCGATGATAAGAGGGCTGCTTCTTTTCTCGCTCAACGGTTAAGTTTAACCATTCAGCGTTGAAAACCAGGCAGCGTTCTTGGTACCCTGCCAAGAGGTAAAGCGCTTTACGATAATTTACATTTTTAGATAGTTATTATAGAATAAAATGTAATTAAAAACAGAATGAATTATTTAACATATAAATTCATGAAGTTATCGAAATATTTTAACATGCAGCAAAGGCCGAATTGAAAACAATTTATATGTTAATTCTAACAGTGACTGGGTCAAAGATTTAGGTGAAATAGAAAATTCTTGTATTTCAGCCATTGATATACAAAACACAGCACTACGAATAGCGTCAATGATAAAAAATTATAAAAAAAAAGAAGTGCCTAACGGGTAACCAGAAAATTAGACTAATAAACTAACGCAATCTGTTATCGAGTCTTTACAATAGTAGTAGTAGTTTTTTATACATTCAGGAATCGTGTCAATATATTTCTCCAAAAATAAGAGCTGACTGGAGACTGAATAGATTTCCCTTTGCCTAAAACCATTAATTGAAAAATAAGTCTTCGAAAACTTATTATTATCTGCCTCTATAAGTTCTCTGATGGTCATAAGCCGGATGATCACGTGGTTCGAATCCCAGTTAATATTTTTGCGTAAGTACAATTTATTCATTCTTAGGGTTACACCCATTTTACTAATAATTAAAAAGTAAAAATGAACCGACAACAGTTGGTAAAAATAGGTTCTCGAGTGGCAGTGTAGGACGACCCCCCCACAAAGATGGTGTGACGACCTGCGCAGTGTTGCGGGAAGTCGATGGATGCAGGTGGCTCAGGACCGAGCTTCCTGGCAATCTTCGGGGGAGGCCTATGTTCAGCACTGAACTTGTGATAGGCCGAAATGATGATGATGATGATGAAAAATTAACGGGATCCCCATACAACGAACGTGTTTTATTCAACGTTTTCTTGTTTATGCTCTATCGTAAAATCGGTAATACATCCAAGCGTCAAAGTTGGTTATAGTGCAACTCTTTACACTTTACTTTATAAAACAACAAATAATAAAAATTGGCCACTTGTGAGTCGTGCTCGCACACTCCCGAAGTGAATGAAAGAAAACATTTTTTTGTTAAATACATTACACAGATATGTTATGCGTTGTACGGAACTCTCGTTGCGCGAGTCCGACCCTCACTTGGCACGTTTTTTTTCCAACGAAACTTCAGGCACTTTACTTTCGGAAGATTCGACATACGAGTCACATCTTTATCTACTTCTAAACTGTTTATTTTTATTAAATTACCAAAATCGTGATAGAATCCAGTCAGAACATTATCTGAAGTCGACGTAGCTCTCAAACTTTATGAATCTGCTACTCAACGGTTATTGGAATTAAGCTCGTATTTTCTCGATAATCGATTTTGACTCGAGCTCTCAATTGCAAAGTAGTTGCAAATTCGAGTTAGTGATTTTAGATAGCTGTGAATGATCTGTACATTAGCAAGCTCGCTTAAATTATCGCAAGTGAATAATTAAATATTATACACTATCAAAGCGTGATGAGATATTAATTAGAGTGGAAATGACACGTTAAGATATATTAAATTAATATAATATGCAGGAGAAATTGATATTTGGATAAAAGGCATATTTTTTTATGGAAACTTTTCTCCCTAAAGGAGCAAGCAGCTCACCTGATAGTAAGTCACCTACGCCCACGAACATCTGCAACACCAGAGGATCTGCAGGTGCGTTGCCGGCATTTTAGAAAGGAATAGGCTCTTCTTGAATGCTCACGCCCTAGAGCAAATGTTCGGAAATACATCTGGCCACAGCTGATTCCACAAAGTTGAAGTAGGTGGCTGATAATTTCGAGAGAAACGCACTGTGGTTGATTGCCTACCATCTAAATCAAGGATTCTCAAACTATTTTGGGCAAGAGAAATGATCCAATGAAAGAAATTTCCAAAATGATCTTATACCTCAGACCCCCCATAGCCAAATTACTTTAAAAATCATATCTCTAGTTTTTTTTTCTAATGATACAAAATACTTAAAAATTTTAAAAACATTGCGGTTGATTACGTGAGTAAACTTTCTCGTAACGTTTTCTCATCAAAATTTAACAAAATAAATAGACATAAAATTATTTATTACAAATTACGTAACAAAAATTTATAAGTACAACAACCTTACTACATATATATACTACTAAAATATTAGCAATTCTTATCACAAGTTGGTACATGTAACACAACTTATACTGTATTTTGAAAGTTTCAAATAAGAACTTGTGTTAATTAATAGGGGAAAAATCAGTTTTCACTTATGTCAACCCCTGGGAAACCGATATCAACCACTTTGGGAATCCCTGATCTAAGTGGTGTTAGTGGAACTTCGTATTATCTTGCAATATACGATGGGGGAACGTGTTATTAATTTAGCATGTAATGTAGCATGTCATTGATATGAAAAGGAAAAGGGTAGCAGACAACAGCCTTGTGGAAAACCAGCATTCGTCGGTTTGAAGTCTAAGCATGCACCATCAACAACACTTCATGCTCCAGTCGGAGAAAAAGCTGGTGATCCAGTTGCATAATCTCGGGAAGCTTTAAAAGAAGCGCTTTGTGCTAAACCCTATGAAAGTCTTTCGCTACGTTCAAACTAGCTGCCCTTGCACTGATATATTAAAAGATATTGTACCAGTACGTACATACCTAATTTTAATTAATATAAAATTATTATTTCTCTTTCTCCGAAGGCCAACCACACCTGCATGCCGTGCGCACTCACACTACAAACGAGGCTTGCGACCGAATCATGGCCGAAAATCTATCCTTATTTTTCTAACCCTATTCCTACACATAAGTGATGAGGAGTAGCATTACTAGTACGAGGCTAACGAAACTGCGTTCAGCTTTCCGCTTGCCCACCGTTACCTAAAAGCTTCCAACAAATGTAGCATTGATGGACAGACCTATGTTCAACAGTGGACTAAAAATAGGCTGTCGTATGTATGAATAATCTTATCATCACGCACACGAACGACGATATATTAACAGAAACATCGCAGACTTAAAGTAAAAAAAATAAGTCTGGTTTTTAAAATTGATTTTTGCGTTTTGAAGTCCGGGATTTATTTAGTAGTTATTTCAAGGTAGTTACCAGACTTTGCTAAGTGAAAACAGCGTGTTGGTCAAATTAAAAATTATATCTTCCTTAAAGAAATATTCTCTTTGTTACTCAAGTTCCTGTCTATGCTGGTTGAATTAGCATACAAATTGTTTAAACCCGATCTCTACAGCGCGTTAAATTATTTCTTGAACTTCACAAATTAACATTACAACTTTTGTAATTATTACTTGAACCCGAGATTTGTCGTACGTTCGGTTACACGAATAGAAATTTAGGTTTATAATAAGTTACAGTACATAATATGTAAAAATATTCAATAGGTCAGCAGTGCAACTACTGTTTACTACATTCCATTGTAGTCCTCTGGGGTGACGACACATCTGTGAACTTCTTCGATTGGAGTTGTTTTTAAATTTGGAATGTTTTTAAATGCACACAGGTCCTACCATGGTCCTTTATTATTAGGGGTATTTTATTGTATAATGTTTTACGCATCCAATAATAGTTATTTAGAAAATGCGAAGTATAAGGTATAGCCTCCCTTAATTGCTCTACAGCCTCTTCTAAAAACTATTGGGAATCTTGTACTTTATACCCTATATCTCTGATATTATTACAAAGATTCTAGTGATACTGCTTTACTTTAAAATATAATGTTACCTCAATTAATTTTTATTAATAATTTTAGTGTTTTATATTAAAATTTTAGATTTCCTTCGAATCTCTAAGAGACTGCATTATGAGTTATGTATAGACAATTTAAGCGCTGTTCAAAATATTTTAAAAGCAAATAATTTATTTTAACGTCGAAAACTGTGAGTTAATCTCAGTAGATACCTATGGGTTTTATAATATCGAGTATAAAATAAAAGGCGACTTAATCGTAACTATAAATTTCGAAAATGCAAAAAAAAACACGTGTAACACGTAAACAAGTGTAAACGTAGGTATAAAGAAATAATAAACTTTTAAAAAATTGTACATGAAAATCATAACAAATGAATAATAAATAGTTCATAGATCATAGAACTAGTCGATGATGATGTCAGATCATCATCATCATCATTTCAGCCTATCACAAGACCACTGGTGAACATAGGCCTCCCCCAAAATTGCCACGAAGCTTGGTCCTGAGCCACCTGCATCCATCGACTTCCCGCAACAATGCGCAGGTCGTCACTATGATGTCAGATATTATAACAAATTTTAATAACTTGAATATTACACAATTATTTAATAAGTATTTCATCGATTTGACTAACTTGAATTTCATAAACAATAATTGTAACCGTGACAAAAATAAGTTAATTCAAAGGATGTACGGCACAATCTAGATATATCCAGCTGACGACAATGAAATATTAAAAATAATCAAAGTTTAATTTACGCAGAAGCAAAAGTCTGATCAACATATATGTTCTTCTAGACTAAATAATTAATTTATTAATTACGAGGAATATTCCCCGAATACTTAAAAGTGCCCATAGTTAAGCCGTTGCTGAAAAATAATTACCCATGTAATCTCAATAATTACCGACCAATACATTGATTCCTATTATTGCTAGAATTATAGAGTTTATGCCTAAACGATTTATAAAGATTCTATGCAAAACTTATTTCAAGAATTAGATGCGTGGAAAAAACGTCATCAAGAAAAGCTTGGGGCAAAGCCACGGAAATCTAAATGAAAAAAGGAACTGGTCCTTGCAACAACTTCATAAAATAATCTTATAAATAAAAACATAATCGATTCTGTGAGTTTTTTTTTAATAGACTAGATTATTGAAGGAAAGCTATGAAAAGAAATTATAACAAAATACATAAAACAGATAAAAACAGGACAGAAAAAAGCAGACTAAGTTTCTTAGTTTAGTTTTACAGTTTTAATTGTACAGATCACACAACCGTTTGTTCACTACAATAGCAAGCGTAAATAATACAATAATATCAAAACATGTGTGTGTGTTTGATATACAGTTAAGTAAATCGTGAGAAAAATTCTTAGTTAATTTTAACCGTTTATCTTGAGTACTCGAAATTACAGTAAAACTTCAAATTCAAAAGCAATTTGCTTTTAATATTTTTTTTATTTAGTACAAACAAAGAAAAGAAAATTTAAGTATAATGAGTATTTAATTGAGTAGTTAATAACGTTACTATTATGTACCATAATTGAAGGTCAAATCTCCCTAAAATATGGGAGAACGCCTTTTTTGGCTTCTATTAGTTGTATGAGTAATGGTTGCAGAGGTGCCACATCTATTAGTGCTTAATCTGAGTAATAGGGGTTAAAGTATGTAGTTAACGTTTTAATGGAGCCATCACTTTGAATTATAATTAAACCTGCATTATCCAATAGTCACTTACACTTTTTTACACAATAACTGTAATATTCTAACTTTGATTTTTTTATGGCATTCTATTGTTTGAATGTCAATTGTTTTTACATTCATTATTTATGTTATACAAGTCAAAAATTTGAGTAATTTTTTAACACGAGTGGACGACGAGGTTTTAATGTAACAGAAAATGCCTGAAATGTATATGAAATGAAAATGAAGGTGCCTGTAAATGGGGTCTTTGAAAACAAAAAAAAGACGCCACGCTAAGCCAGTTTTGTCTTTCGGCATAAAAGATGCGATATGAGTATGTGAACGAGGTTTATTGCAAAAAAAATTTAAACAAATTTTCGTATAGTATTTTTACCATAGACACAAAAAATGTCTAGCCGCCACTCGTACAATAATGAAAGTAATTAAAACTCGACCAACTCTTACCTGGATGGGGCTATAGTTAGTTACAGCTCTTGTACAAACTGTCAAATGAGGTATTGTTATGTCTGTCAATCTTTCGGAGCGACAGTACGAGTAAAATATAGCTCATGTAAGATTGGTAACGTCCCACTGCATGTGTAATTCGTGTCAGTAAGTAATAATATTTATTTATTTATTTATACTTTATTGTGTACACCAAAAGGATTACAAAAGGCGAACTTAATGCCTTTTGGCATTCTCTAACAGTCAACCCAGGGCGTGAAGAAAGGTTGTGATAGGTGCATCAAATTTAAAATAATATTAATAGCAAAAGAACTAATCGAGAAATATACTATATAATTAAAACATATTTAAATGTATAAGCTTACAGATCTATACAAACAAACACATACATACATACATACTATAATATATACATAAATACTTACACACATATATACATACATATATTATAAATCAGAATAAATACTAACAAGTATCAGATGGTTTTAAAAAGTGTTCGCGTACCAATCGCTTGAAAGAAATTTCTATGGGGCTTTTCTACGGTAAAGGAACCACCAACAAAATCGGTTAAATGTTTCGGGATACTTATCAAATGATTAGCAGAGGAACGAAGGACCCTATCATGGGTAGAAGAGAGATACTGAAATATATTCTTAAGATAAGAAGGGGTAGTAGGATCATACAAGATGGAAAAGAGAACAAAAAGAATTCTAGAGTCATGCCTCTGCCAGATAGTAAGCCATTTAAGGCGAGAACGATAGGAAGAGATGTGGTAATATGTAGTTAAACTATTTTGTGGTCAAAACATAGTTTGACAAGTAACATATTAATAAATTTTATTGTTCTGGCTACGAAATTTACTGAAAATGTGAAAATATGTCGTGTGCAGCTGTGTTTTGTGGCTCCAAACAACGAAAGGTGGCGTAAAATATTCTTAATTTTTATTGTTAAAGACTGTGATTTTTATTTCGAAAATTATAAAACACTAAACATTTACATTTTATCAGTATGCTTGACATATTCGATTTATGCTATATTATGTAGCTAATGTTATATTCGAAAAATCCAAAAAAAAATCTTACATTGGAAGCTCTTACTAGTAGTAATCCGAAAACTGAACAATAGTAATTCAAATTATACACACATCATTTGAAAAATAAAAAAGATCGCTTCATAAAACAACTTAAATTATATAGATCGCTTCAATGTTTTTAAACGCAAGAAAAAAATTGCAAGAGTAATGACAGCAAGTGCCAAGTTGTCAAAAAATGTCAGCCAACAAGGAAAGTAACCTTATTCAGGGATATATTGAATTAAATAAATTTTGCCAAAGTGGTGATTATGACAGAGCCTTAAAAGCGGCAGGCAAAAGTAAGATATAACATTTTATGTAATATTAATTAACATTATTGAAACTCTTCTATAATAATTGGTTTATTGACAGTGAAGGTAACTCCCCTGCGTAAAGTTTGGAAGTACCAAGAGTAGTACAGTAGTTGCAATATTTGATTTATAGTATAAAGACACCTTTCTTTCCATCTATAATTCATAACAAAACCTACAATTATCAATAATAATTTCAAAGGCTAAAGTTTGAATCAACCAAACTAAAATTAGTAAAATAATTTTAATTTCAATTCCGCTACACGTAAAATGAAAAATATAAAACAACTGGTTAATGTTATTCAAGACACTTTTTTGATCTATTGTTTATTGCTTGCTTGCTTGTTATGCAATAGGTTACAGAAGAGGAAAAAGTTACTGAAAAAAAAACTAAGTTATAATGTCTCTTAACACAGGACACACAACAATAGAAATTCTATTTGTTATAATTGTTATTTATGGGATTTGGGATATACATGGCCTTGGGATATAAAAGACATAAAATTTGGAAAGTTGTTGCATTGGAATTTCAATTTGGATTAGATTTAGTTTTAGATCTAGGACTCCCTATGTCGTGGTAACTGTAAAGGCAATTTTGGTGATGTGATGATAGTACCACATACTGGGCAGTCACCGAAAACATTAGGAAACATGCATGTCTGAGAAATATTAAAAAATATTATTTTTAGGATGTGTGAAGTCCACCATCCCTCACTAGAGCAGCATGGTTTTTATGGCTCCAAAAGTCTTTCAGACAGCTGTTTCAGAAGGAGAACATTTACAGGCTGCTACTTTTCTTTACTTTTACATATATAATGCTTACATATATAATATGTGTTTTGTAGAATGAAGTAAATTATTGACTGGGTACCCATCTTCTAGTCTTACAGATTGCCCCAGTAGAGCAAAAAGCCTTCTACTGTAAGATTGTTTGCTTCATTCAACTCCACAACTTTAAGGAAGCACTGGCAGTACTGAGCAATCCTAAAAATGCTGCTTTGGCGGGAGAATTGCACTTTGAAAAGGCCTATGTCCAATATCGCCTTAACTGCCTCAAAGATGCATTGCAGACAGTGGACAATGCTCCGGAGATGACACTGGCTTTGAAGGAACTAAGGTAATATAGTATAGTAAAGGTAGTAAGATTTAAATAAAGGTGGTATATTTATAATATATGTAATTATAGATTAACTGCACAATTTTTTCATCAAGCCTTAAATTATGATATTTTTAAATTGATACCATAGCTAAATTTTTTACTTATATTTTTCAATTGAAATATTGTAAGATCATTTTATTTACTGAGTGCTTATGTTAGAAGTTTGTAAGTGTTAAGATGTTACGTTAACACTTATTCTAATTAAACCATCCACTTGGTAAAGAGTATTGTTCTACTATAAAAGACTGCAAGCACAGGGCCTTATACCATTACTTTCTGGTTATCTTTTAAGGGCTCAAATCTTGTACCGTCTAGAGCAATACCAAGACTGTTACAATCTTTATCGTGATATTGTCAAGAACACAACTGATGAGTATGAAGATGAGAGAAAAGCTAATATGTCTGCCGTTGTGGCCAATCTGGCGGCCCTGAATCCTGTGAGTATATAAGCAAAAGCAAATTAATATTTAGCATTTATTGATGAGCAGAATTTTTGGTTTACATTTATACAATAAAAATTCTGTGAGAGTATAATGTCTGTTTATGTATCAATGCCAAATATATTTATAATTGTTTACGACAGGTTAGGAGATTTTTTTCATAAAATTAAAGTCTTTATTAATAGTATATAAATATAAATTAAAGACGAAAATTTAGCAAATAGTGTAGTTAAAAAATTATACAATGTACAGAGGAAATATACTGATTCATAGAAACTAATGTAATCTCTATAATTTTTTATTATTTTCGCACTCTCAAAAGGTTATTTGTATTTTAATTAAACCCATTTCCAGTCTGCAGATCTGCCTCAATTTGAAGAAACCACTTATGAGCTATCATACAATGCAGGCAGTACATTGGCAATGCGCAGTAAGTACAATGAAGCACTGCCAGTATTGAAGCGTGCAGAGCAAGCATGCTCTGAGAGTGTGATTGAAGATGGAGGTACAGAGGAGGAAGCCAAGGAAGAAGCTGCTATTATCAGGTTACACAATTTATTCAATCATAATAAAAATATTAGACTACTAGATTTTTTATTCCTTTTAAAATGTGATTTCGAGACAACATTTGATTATTTTGCCACTTAGACGTTTTGCTGTTAAATATTATAGAATACCAAATAAAATACCTAACATAGTTCACAGCAAACCAAACCAAACATAACAACCAAAGTAATGGTTACTTTGAGTGTGATCCCCCAATCCTCTTTTGTTCTGCTTTATAGTCTTTTTGTAAGACTGTGGAATCTGTAAAAAGATGTGTACCATTTCAAGAAAGGTATTTGGATACCTTACTCACCTGAGAGCAGAGCACCCTGCTAGTAAACAAACAAGACTCTGCTCAAATTTGCTGAACTCTCAGAATAGTGATGGGGAGCAGCGTCACTAGTGGGACGTGGGTTAGCTGGTGCTTTCCAGTACGTTATGTGTTTTTGACGAACAATATCCATCAAACTTTTTCACTGCAGAGTACAACAAGCCTACTGTCTGCAGCAGATGGGACGGGAGAAGGAAGCGGCGAATATATACCAGAATGTATTGAAAGAGAAACCAAGCGACCAAGCACTTGTTGCTATCGCTAGCAATAACCTTATTGTTATTAACAGGTTAGCATTATTTCATTAATACAATATATGTATATCATCTTGTCCTGTTGTGAAAGACAACTGGCATAAAAAATGGAAGCCTTTTTTTTGGTATAGCCATTTTATTTATGACATGGGTCATGATGATGGTACCTTAGTTACCAAGGCGTCTGGTACTCCAAGCGCCGATCCACCTGTCAAGTGTGGCGATTATATTATATTTTACTTTGCTGTTTGTTTTCCACTCTGTGTTTTTTTTTATGTAAATGCCCCATATCATATAAGTTTCATATATTTTTTTGTTAAGGGACACAAACGTTTTCGATTCCCGCAAGCGCATGAAAGCGGCGACAGCGGAGGGATTGGAGCACAAGCTGAACTCCCGACAGCGCGCCTCTATTATATATAACCAGGCAATACTTGCCATTTACTCCAATCAGGTATGTATTATTTTGTATTATAACTTATCAATATTAGTTGCAGTGCGGTAGTGGCCTAAGAATACAAGGCCTTGGCCCCCCCTTTCTTCCACATGGACAGCACAGGACAAATATTTATTTGAACTGTAAATACTAGTTCCGGGTCTGGGTGTTTGTCCGTGTGCAATTTTACATACATGTAAACTGCCTTCATGACACAGGAGAAATTTCTACAGTGGGGTTAATGTTTTAATATTAAAAAAAAATTAACGTAGTCAAAGACGATTAAGGGAATAACGTTGAGGAAAAATCTTTGGGAGCTGATCAGGCTTGTTGCCCATCGCACTCTTGGAAAGGTGAAAAAAAGGATGTGGGAGCATGTTGAGTTATGTCAAATGGATATCTGCAGTTTCTGTTTACCTCTGTTGCTGCCAATGACAGGCTTCAATACTTATATAAAATTTAGATTTTATATAGATATCTATATAAAAAGTATAACTTGTCTACTTATTAATGTTCGCTGTATTGATTAATTCTTTCAATATTCTATAACATATTTTGGCCAGCCTACATTATTTAATTTTCACTTTAGCCGGACTTCTGTAAGCAATGTTGCGTCAAGTTGACACGCGAGTTGAATCAAGAACGCCGCGCTGTGTTGGTAGAGGCTTCGTCTATGATGAAGGAAGGCAAACGAAGCCAGGCTGTAGCATTGTTGCTCAAACATGGCGGCCTCTTGACTCTAGCGGCTGCTCAAGTGCTGCTGGCTCAGGTAATAAGCATGAAATTGGGTATAAATACTGACCATAGAAATATCTCCGTCTGCTGATCTACCACCCAATCTACCCGTGAGTGTTGTCAAGAAAATGACTTTAAAATATCATTGTCCGGAGATACTCGGTCACGAGACATGACACCCGTCACGTTGTATCTCTCGGGGAAGCCGAAAAGGGGGTTGCGGAAGCCCGTTTGTAATGCTGACTTGCGATTAATGGAAAACTGTAATCTTTGCCTCTCCCTTTCGGTTTTAGGTTAAAAAAGGAAAAACGGAAAAGCGCCCCTGCCGGATAATTTAGGAATCAATTTTGTTTTCATACAATTTCTTTAGTAACTCACACCCAAAGTACTGTTCCGTTTTTCCTATCCCTTTGAATGCGTTGAAAGGTGATGACGTGCGAGTGCTTGTGCGTACTTTAAATCCTTGCGGCACGGCAATATTGTATAATAAGCGTTAGGCATATAGGATCTGCCTAACGCTATTTGGGATCTACTACCGAATTTGGAGTCCCGACTTTGATCCCCCATGTAGAAACTTATGTACGATTTATATCGTTGGCATGAACACTAAGACGTTGACAGGCTCGCCACCTGTCACATCGTTCCAAATAAGCCCTCGTGAAAAGTTGGTTGATCCCAGCATTAGCTACGCGGACGTACCTAAGTTATATTAAAAAAGTAAATAGTGACAATTGCTTTCTTTTTCACTCAGGGTGAACGCAAGGCGGCGGTGAAGCTTCTAGAAGAGAGCGAGTTCAAGTTCCGTCCGGGCGTGATCGGCGTGCTCGGTACGCTGCTGTGTGCCGACGGCGAGCACGAGAAGGCCTCGCAAATGTTCATCGAGGTCTATGAGCACTACAAGAGCGACGAGGTGTGACCGGTTTAAAATTAGTACCCTCCGAACGAATCGTTTAGTATATTAGTCGGCTGATTACTTTACAAGGCTCTCTGTGTACTTATGTTAGTTGTAACATAGTCCGGAATGGTTACCACGGGCCTGACCTGCAAATTTACATAGGCGGCAAACGAGCATGCGGCTCACCAGGTGGTAAGTGATTACCGATACCCACGTCTCCTATGCCAGAGGAGATGCAGATGCGTTGTGATCGAGCTGGCCCATTCGGGCAGCAATGAAAGCCGTCGCTTGGAAAGCCTGTAATAATGGTGATGATATTCCAATTAACAAGTTGTATACAGGTTGGATGCGACGTTAAAAGATACGTTTCATTTTGGGTGACGTTCTGCACTTATGCCATATACAAAGTATTGGAAAATTATTACGATTTGTAAAAAATGTTACTACGTAAATTTGTTTGCTTTAATATGTGAACAAAAATTACAAAATTTTAAATCATGCTAAAACTTCTTAAACAATGTTGCCTGTAACTTAGGCGTATGCCGAAATTGTCAGTGCTTCCAGTCAGTGCATTTAATAACAAACTTTAATTATAAAAAAAAGTACCACTGTAATAATTTTACATCTACGACACTGTGGCTACCCTTCCGGTAGGTGGTGCGTTGAGTTTAATTTCTTAACACGTAGGGCATACACCAAATATCAATCATTTAAGCACAGTCACTGGAAATAATTTTAGAGTTTGTTATTTTGACACCTAATATTTTAGCGCTAGTAGTCAACTAGGTTTACGAGATAAGGGTGAAGAACCCTGACCACCGTCCGCGCCAGCGTTTTAAATCGCCGACTCGCGATTGCCTCTATTCTTGGCGAGGTCAGTAAACTAATATTTATGTCAAATGGCGCTTGCGTTTCATTTGCATTATTAGGCTATTTAAGCAGTTGGATTTTTTTTTCTCTTAAAAGTTTTTGAATATCATAACAATTAGAAATACTAGTAATAACCGAGTTTTCATATAATGTCCGTAGTGTCAGCGCATATCTGTATATCATATATTCGCAGCGTTTCCCCACGCTGCGCAACGTGTGGCGTGCGGCCGCGGACATCCACCAGCGCGCCGGGGACCTGCGCGCCGCCGCGCAGGCGCACGAGGCCCTCGCGCGCGCCGCGCCCGGCGACAAGCGCAGCCGCGCGCGCCTCGTGAAGGCGCTGGCGGCCAGCGACCCCGAGCGCGCGCGCAGCCTCGCGGCGGACCTGCCGCCCATTCACCGCCAGGTACGTGCGCGGGCACAGAGCGCACGCGGATATATATTACTGGAAGATCGCATGCACAGTTGCTTCAAAATGTTACACGAAATCAGAACTAATGTATTGTCATTCCAAATGACAGGGTCAAATCGATATCGAGGCTTTGGAATCATCAAAATGGATGATGGGCGCGAAGGTTGTGAAGAAAACCGTCCAGAGCAAGCAAGAGCAATCACCTGGGTAGCGTATGCTTATTCACTAAAATAGTTAAATATATTTTACGTTATTCTAACTGTTGTTCCTTTGCAGAACTCCCGGTTCAGAGTTAGGTCATAAGAAGATTCAGAAAAGGACGCGCAAGACCAAACTGCCACCCAACGCTGACCTTTCCAAGCCTCCGGACCCAGAAAGGTATGAAGTTTTAGTTATATATTAGATATTCTATTTGCCTCATAAAGCGAAAGAATTTTTCAACGTCACGCGATTTACCCGTTTCGTTTCTTTTTTATTTAAATCGGTTTTTTTTTATTATAAAATCTAATAAGTACATTTATGAATATTTAAAAAGCATCCTGTGTTTTTGTTGTTTATATATTTATATATAATTAATAAATAAATATATAAACAACATGTCTACAATTTTATTAATTTATCTGTGCTAATATAAAATACAACTTGTGCGGAATTAAGTAGAAAACTAATTTACGGATCTTTATGATGTGTATTTAAATATCTAGAAGTGCTATGGTCTATATTTTATTTTTTTCTTTAGTCAACTAACATTTTACTTGAATTGAGAATTTCAATATTCTTGTATCGCTAATGTAAAGACATATCGTTTAAGCCGGCACTGAAGTTAAACCTCGTTTAGAAACAAAGGTGTTTGTAATAATGTTTGGCATTTCATATTTGCAGGTGGTTGCCGAAGTACGAGCGCACTGCTTACCGCAAGCGGCGCGGCGTGCGGCGGGACGTCATCAAGGGAAGCCAGGGCATGACGACCACTGCCGTCGATCAGTAGTGCGTACACACACACACGTATACACATACGCACGCATACACACACAGAGAGAGAAGCACATCCTCTCATTCGACTTCCGAATTGAAATCATACCCAAAGTCAACAATAGGAATGGGGCATTGTTGGTAAAATAACTACATAAAATTGGATGCTTTTAGATGATCTGAAAATTTTAGGTATTCGGAGTTGGGGCCCTTCTTGCCTGCTAGTGATCCGTTTATTTTCGAGTCCGGGTGTATTGTGATTGTCTCTGTATCCTTGTACTGCACTCACTGCAGGGTCAGCAATTCTGTCTCTAAGCAGTATTGTGAAAGCATTGCTGTGTTCGTAGGGGCTGAAGCTCGTACAGTAGCTGAGCATATGCAGGGGTTAACCTTTTAATTTTAGAACATTAAAAATTATTAGTCGAGTGTAACGCTCATTATATATTTTTTTTTAATTTAGCGACATGAGCAAGCAGACGCCGAACGCGACGGCGGCCGCCGCGGCCAAAAGCCCGCGCGTCGAGTTAAACAAGGTTGCCGACAGCGCTTGGCAAAGGAAGCAACAGCAAAAAAAGAAGGGCAAAGGTCGCAAATGGTAGAAAGCAATAAACATTTTTTATTTGGCCACTGACGTTTAATTTTCCCGCCCTTTTTCTTATCTGTGTTAATTTTATTTTGTCTCAACCACATCCATTATTATCTTCAACCACATCTATTATTACACTACGTTGTGTTTCGTCATAATTAGTCATAAGCACCAAAGAAATTAGAATGCTGCAGCATATTACTATCGATATCGACTTTTACGACACCCTGATGCAATTGTTTAATTCCGCCAGTCATTCGGGATAGTTTTACGAGACATTACGCGTCAACTTCAAAATCTACGTATATTGAAAGCTGGAACAGTGCACATATAATTTTTTTAAATTAACTTTCCGAGTAATTACAAGGAAATTCATCATAATCGCCACACCACGGCAGGCGGGTTAGCGACTGCATTAAGAGTTGTACCTTAAACGCTGCTACCCGTCGCTGACTTAGAAAATTTATTTCTGACAATACATGAGATGACTAACTGACAGATTGGCTAACGTCACACGGGGAAAGTTTTTTTTTAGATTCTTAAGTGCCTCACTGCTATAAATACATAGTAAAAAAAACTGAATGTATCAGTTTTTTCTTACAGGGGCCTCTTAAATTATATTGTAAACCCAAATACAACACGTACGAAGCTGCGTGAAAGATACATATATTTTTTTTACACAAACTATTATTTATTTATAATCTTTAATCAGTTACCAAAATAATAATTTAACAGGAAAAATTCCCACTTTAACCCACGCAGTAATGAATATCGGAAACAATGCAAATATTTTAACTTTGCTTCTCCAAAGCATGCAACAATTTTTTTTTTTAGTTTTACTTGGGGGAATGTTGCTCGCACCTAAGACGGTGACTAGTTATGTCGGGATCAGCATTGAAGATAGATAGCCGGACCGATTAAAACTCCCACGGTAGATACACGGTTGGCCCCGTGGGTATGCAACAAACGGCGTTGCAGTCGCAGCAGTAACCCTCAGAGTTGGAGCTGTGCATTATTACTATGCAACTGTACCAGCGCGACCCCGCGGAAAGCCTCATCGGTCAGTTTAATTTTGTATGCAATTTTGAAGGACATCCACGGGAACAAAGGGGATGGTAGATTCTTACGCCGACACCACTCGGCGCCTAATCTCTAAACACAATAAAAACACTAACAGAGGCTTGTTACACTTTAAATGTACTTACAGCAGGAGAAAAAATTTGTTTCGTGAGCAAAATGGCATTCAATAATTTATATAAAATTACAAAAAGCTTAAGCAGAAATATCTTTATTTATAAACATTACAATAATTATCTTTTTGCATTTTTTCTCTTTGACTTTCCTGGTCTCAGATTTTTCTTATTATTAGGCTTAAAGTTCTTACTCTTAAAGTTAAATGGTGTCTTCTTTGCAGAACTGTTAAAACCATCCATTTGATTGGTTGACTCTCGAGTGTTGAGTTTAGACCCTTTCTTCTTCCCACCAAAACCAAACTTTTTGTCTTTATTTGCGCGCTTTTTGGATATTTTCTTCCTGGGATCTTTGCTGTTATCTCCTTTATTATTTTTGCCCTTATTATCTTCCAAGAAATCTAAGTCCGTGGATTTGCCTTTTCGCACCCGTTTTAGTTGTTCTAACATGTGTTTCTTATCAGCCGCTTGTTTCAGTTTTGTATCAATCTTAAAAAAGTTTATTATGTTGAATAACATTAAATGAAATATAATTAAATAAAAACCCAAATATGAATCCGTTGGTCACTATGACAAAATTAATAAAGAAGTGGATATATATTTTGGTTACCTGCACACGTTTCGCTATTTTCTTTTGTTCCCTTAGTGTGCGAACTTTTTCGGTACGTGCTTGCGCTGCCTGCTTAGCCATCAAGTTCTTACGAACTTTTTGCATATGTTCATCAGATTTTGCCATCTCCGCAAAGAAATCATCTGGTCTGAAAAGAAATTATTCTGAGCTAATCAACTTATACTTAAAGATCAGTGAGTAATCCACTGCTGAACATAAGCCTCTCCCATAGGGAGGATTTACTATAATTTTTAGACTGGATTCCCATCATTGATCTGGATAACATAGGTCTGGCATATATGCAAAATGTATTCTTGTGGCCATAACAATATTCTTGCATAGGTGGAACTCCAAGGTGTTTTGGTTGGCACAAGCCCCACATAACCAGTCCATTCCTACGCAAGGGTGGAGGCATGGACTGGTTAATTTATTTAGACGCCGTTTGTTAATTAATTTGAGTTACACTCATAAAGTATTCAACAGATTGACAAAATTATAGTTGGATCATAAAATTACAAGCTACATCTGCAATAGTTAACATTGCGCTTAGGGTTTGGGTAGTAGCTACTATACTTGTATTATTGGTTATTCTTAAGGCCCTGCAGTGGTTGATTGAAAGGCAGATGGGAGATGCCTTATATTTATTGTTAATAAGATGGCAAAAACAACAATAGTGACCATTATTGTGGTAATTTTCTGTCATAGAAGCAGTCAAATTAATTATTTATTAATTTTCACTCATAAGATACCAAACTGGAAGTTATCAACAGCCCAGAATATATTATCACCATATAAATATCTTACCTCTTTGTAGGTATGTTGAGTTCTTTCAGTCTTTTGATGCCATCAATCACAGCAGCTTGTGCTTGTCGATGAATGAGGTTCTCTCTCTTGAATTCATTCAGAATTGGGTCTTGGGCAGGATCATACATATGATTGCCTTTAGTATTCTCTTTAACATTTCTGTGTATTAAAAAGAAGCACAACCAATATACCTACCAACAGATACTAGAACATAATTGATAAAAATGAATTTTTATCCCTTTACATGTGTTTATGTTATGGCAGTGCCACATAACAATAGAATTTCTCACTTGTTTTGAAATGAGAAGGGATCATGTTCAAGTACTAAGAGATCTTAAATATTATGTAAAATATTTCTGTCAGTGTGAAGTGTATGTATATATAAAGTCTGTGACTCTTAATTAATTGAATTGTAGACATTAAATCTAAAAAGACAAAATTACTTTTTACTTTGTACATGGTAGAGTCAAGTGACAGCTTTAGCTGCTGCTCAAATAAGCTGGCTCGACTCAGGTAGTACCACGGCCTCGCAGAATGCCGGCATGACGTATGGATATTGAGCTTCTGCATTTCAGTCATGAGCAAGGTAATGGCAGGTGTATGTATAAGTTGGTTATCACTTAACATCATGACAGAGAACATAACAAAGAAACAGGCATGTGCACTAGAGCAGGGTGATGGACTGTTTCCAGCTCCAAACACTCCAGGGAAAGAAAGTAGATGTGTGATTCTTTATTTTCTTTTTGTTAATAAAATTGATATCCAGAGCAGGTTCAATACTAAATGTAAAAAAATTGGCTTATATCTCAACCAAACACAGTTCAGACTTTTATCAAATGTTCAAATAAACCTCCAACCTGTTTTACTTTCGTCTAAGTTTAGTATTTTGGAATGGTAAGACCTTCTAGAACCTAGTTTTGTATTAAGGCTAAAGTACGCAAAGTATTTTTTCAGATATTCGAAACATGTATTAAAAAAATTATCGCGCTATGAGACTATACATTTTGTAGTGCATATACACGACAGCGTCAGGCCCGGCTTGTTGAAATATTAGGGACATTTTCTAACACATATTCTTTTATTAATGCAAGGGTTATTTAAGTGGATGATAAAAATACAAATTAGTTGAAAGATTATTGTTTCATTTCTGTCTATCTGAATATATCATTACGCGAAACACGTACTTGTCTCGAACGGAGATTTATAAATAGGCTATTTCGCGGGACATCCCAACAAAATCGAGACACCTACAATTAAGGAGGACATTGTTTAAATAGTTATAAAGCACATGCAATAACAGCATGGTATAAACTAAACTAAAAATGGTCATGCACATAAAATTATGAACTATAAAATCTATCATACTAACTTTCTCCTCTGAGCTGTTTCTTCAATCTGGAGAGCAACATCTGGTGCCAAAGGGGCTACTGTAGTAATTAAGTCCAGTTTTTCTATCCATGGTAACTTGAGTTCAATTTCTGTAAGTTTAGCTTTTAAATCCGCAACATTATTGACATACTTTTTGATAGTTTTCTCTATTTCCTCATTAAGACCTGGCTTAAGGACGCCTTTGGCAAAAGCTTCTTGCAACTATAAGCACAAAAATCATTATTAGGGACTTCGAAAAATTTTAAATAGAATTTTATGTACTAAATACATAAAAGGCTTAAAACCTCCTCATCGGAATCTACGTCCGTCTCGCTATCGTTTAAAACAAAATCATTCATTTTATATAAATATAATACAAACAATTATTATTTTATTATTATTTTCAATTCATTAGAATAACCTCTAAATTCTAAGAGAAAACGTGCCAAAATATGGAATTATCTGAAAGGCAGGACATATGTATACACCTCTCTTCTGTAGTTTATGGTATCAGAGATATTGTGCCAACCACAGATATTTAATATTACTACCACTACTATAGGAAAATAATGAAAGTCTGTTGTGCCAACCAAAGCACGAACGTCTCGTGATAATTCCAAAATGGTTGTGTAAGCTAACGTGAAAAGTTCTCGCGCTGCTAAGAGTCTGGACAATAGAAATTATTAAACAATACTGAAGAGTAGCATTGTTTAATTAGAATTTATTATATGAATTTATTCCATTAATCAAAATGCTAAGATAGCTTTTATTCACATTCTCACGCTCGCTTTGCTCTCTCGGCTCGCAAATTGTAGTTTCTGTTCTAACCTAACCATTTTTTGTAGTACAGGTCATGTCGTGCTTGGACCCTTCTCGACCCTCCTACTCGGCCTCCAAACTCACATGGGTAACACACACTTCCCGAATTCACCATCTGGGGGACATAGGGATCAGGAAGACGTGCGATCGTAAGCAACTGCCCTCCCGGTACCCGCGGCGGATCTGGTCTGTAGCTCCGTCACCGACCACAATTCGACCGCGAAGGGTAGGGAAAACGGCACATTGTAATACCGACACTCCTCTCCCCCTGCACCCCCACGTCAGGTACAGCAGCGGTGCGGCCCCCGTCAGAGTCACAGAGTATCCTTTGTCTCTGACGGAGACCTTAAATACTAGATTGCAAACGACAATACCAAAACTCCTTTTCCCCTGCGACTCCACCTCGGCTGTGTAGGGCGTAGAGAGTGATGCAAACCAACTACGCAAACATCCTCTCCACAGTCTGCCAATCTGCATGCAAAATAGGCTTGCCAAGGTCACTTCGAGCGACCACCTGGGATTAGCCATCCCCGCTAAGGTTTTATAGGTTCCTCGTAGTTCACCTTAGGAGTCCAAGCAATGAAGCTTCTATGCCGCGGTAACTGTTTGTCTTTTTGTAACCTAAGTCTTTTTGTAAACCGCGATAACGACCTAACGTAATCTAACCATTCAGTTAACATTACATATGTTTTTCTGGGATACAACGAAACTCAACAAAGTAACGTATTACCTAAAATATACTCTGTATCCCTCTCCAAAACTACGGCAGACATATTCGTCAATAGACTACTATATCTGTCCAAGTACAGAATATACCAAGGACTAATTCTCTGATTAGGTTAATCCGACTTCGACCTCTAAAGTCAATTGAAAAATTCAACTTGAGAATCGTTCAGATAATGTCACATCTTCTTGTCAAGTATACCTCAAAAACTCAAGAACAAAGTGCTGCCATTGTCATTGATGGCAAGTGGTCTTTCAATACGAGGAAGTTCAAACTTTCTCAGAGGGCTATTGAAAGAGCTCTGCTCGGTGTTTAAACAGTTTTTTTTTAATGTTAAAAGTTAAAAAAAATAGATGAATAACATTTTTGCTGCCGTAATTTTGTCAAATAAGTAAATTGGTCTTTTCTGTTCCCAGAAAGATAGTGACGACCAAACAGTCACATATAAATCGGGTTTGGGTCGACTTCTTGATTCGCGTATGGACTGATTGGTTCGAGATGGCCGCCTCGCCCGACTCGCGTAAGGTCAGTGTCTCGCATTTAATGTCAATAGTAATACTAAAAAATATTTCTTTCTTTCTTGCGGAAGTATTCATTGGTGTAAGAAAGACGAAGAAATTTCGCGTCTATTGCTAGACAACAATAATATAGTATTCATAGAGTATATGTTGTCAAAAACAAACAAAAATTTTTTTACTGACATTACTACATAAAGAAATAAATACTGCTTTTTCAGAAAAATTAATAGTAAACAAATTAATAACAACTCTGTTATTTATATAAAATATATAATTATTATTCCTGTAAATAAAATACTTGTTATCGTAACACATTTTCTATTGCAGACTAAAAAGTTTCACAAGTGTGTTTTTTACTAATCACATCTTCCAATACGACCGTCGGATTGTCTGTTGGCCTGCATTTTCCTATAGGAAATTTTATAAAGAAATGGTGTTTAATTTTTTTCTAACTATTTAGGTGGGTAAAGTTGCTAGTAGCTCGATATTGATGATTTAATTACTATTAGGTTTGTAATTTTTTTTTAAACTGTCACCAAAGGCCTCAAAAGCCGAGGAGTTTATAACCAGTGTTATAGACAGATATTTGCCGGCAAGGGGATATCTTAACTTTAAGCATCGCGAAATCCTTGTCTTAATGTTAATCCTACCGGAAATACCAGGCTCCTAAAATCGGTGCAAATTTGTGATTAGGAAATGCCTTGAAAATGAAAATTTCGTGCGGTAAAAGTACATAATGAACTATGCTCTAGGAGGACATAGCTCATCATATCATACATACATCATTACCTTATTGCAAGTTAATCCAGGTTTCGCTATAGTCTGTGGAGAATTTAACTGCACTGGCCGATGATCTTTTACACACGTTTTCGTCGTAGGTAATCCAGCAATCAATCTTTTCAAACACGTTTCTGTTTTATTACGTTTCAATAGATATTCGCAGCATATCTAATAAATCGTGTAAATACATGATTTCTTTCAGTGAGCTCGTGTGGCAGGCACCCAAATATCGAACATTTTTGTATATTACATTTTTTTAAATGGATTAATCTGTTTTGTGTTCAACAATGTCGATCTTGTTTTACTTTTTACTGTCTATTTTTCTGTTAAAATAGGACAACGAAGGAGATTTTACTGCAACATTTTATTTATTAAATACGATAAACTTTTTTCCCCGATTATCAAATTAAAGATAAGTGATGCTTTTCGAACTAGAGGGCGCTTCATAAAATTGTATCAATTTAAGAGCGCGGTATATCTCTATATATATAGGCATCTGCTGCAATAATTTACGTCCATCAGGCACTCGGTTGTTTTATTTCATAAACATGAAGATGTCACCATTATCTGGTTGAGATAGTACATATCTCTGCAATAATAGATAGTTTTTCCGAGCTCTCTCATAAGAAGGATTTGCCGTCATCGACACGGACGGCAAGCGGATAGGCGATCGCATTACCACACACTTTGCTCTTAAGCCAGGTTTCCTTATTTAAGGTTCAAGATGGTTATAGCGCCACCCGTCGGTAGCATTTCCCTAACTTGCCTTTTACGACACCCACGGGAAGAAAGGGGGTTGCAGATTCTCATAGCGCTACCACACGGTAAATCACATCGATTACCGATTTTCATTTAACACACATCGGGTAGCTTAACCGGCTATTGCAGCCTACTTTTTGCGTTTACGGGAGAACAAAGAAACAACTCCATAGCTTCGTCATCGGGTTTGCTCCCGGACATTGCTATGAGTTTTTCAAGGTAAGGCTTTATTCTTAGTTACATCTTAAGACAAGCACGGGAACAAAAGGGTGGTAGTTCATTAGAAAGAAGGCAAGAAAGAAAATTAACAAGAAACAGTTTATTATACCGCTACCACACAGCCATACGCAGCCTCACGGCTTCAAGTACACATATATAAATTTTATTTATGAACGCGTCCATTATCTAAATAAAATTAGATGTAAATTTATTTGTTTATGGTTATTTTGAGTCCAAAAAGAAGTCTATGAGTGGATCATAGACACAATACTCTGAAGTAGTTTATTAATTTTGTTCTGTGGAAAATTAAGGAAAATTAGGATCATTATAACAACTTTTAACAATTGTAATTAATTTAAATATAATCGACGTAAATTTTGCCTTGTAATAATTTAATCTAATTTAATTTACCGTTTTATTTGTAAAACATATAATTTGTTTTCTACAGTTAGGTAAAAAGGAATGATAAATTGCTGTTGACCGGAAGTACTGGGTTTAGACATGTTCCGTGAAACCCCCCGTTGTTTTGTATCTAGAAAATGCAATGGCCGCCATCTTCGACTCTTGTGAATGTTTTGGTCGCAGTTTCAGACTTTGAGGCATATTTCGTATGTGATATGCAATTATTTAAAGGAAATAGTTTCGCTACATTATAGGTGATATTAATTCGTTAACGCAAAGGTCAGTACTAATTTTCTTGAGTATTTTCTCGAAAAGTGTTTACATCTGTATTTCATAGTTTAATTATTGTGATGTTGTCATTTTTATATCATATTATGTATTTCGTTTTTAATGTTTCTTACGCTAATAATCTGTCAATATTTAATTCATTTATGTTTTATTGAATGTTATTATATACGAACCTCATTCTTGTATGTACTTATATTTTTCATCTCTTTGTTGCTAAGCGGAATTAGTAATATAGTACTATTTATTGCAATTTTTAATATTTCGCAATTATTTTCATTGTAATTTTCAGTTCTAGTTTAGTGTTTACTTTCTTGATGTTTAGAGACATTTCAGTTTTCGTGCCACAATAATGGCGGCAGTGAATTTTAACCTATCTATTTATTTGGCTCATATTAGGCGATCCAGCGCCTATTTTACGATTTATTTTGGTGTTATGCTCTATATTTTCCCGTAGGAAACGAAATAAAGTGACTTTTGGCTAATTTCTGGAACAATGACCTCGACTGTCTTATAGTATTTGTGGACTAAAAATATTTTGCTATGAGCGTAAAGATGTACAACACACTTATTCGTGAGGATTACGAAGATATGAGGATAAAAAGTCAATTTTCGATTGCAGTCACGTAAATAAGTTTGGAGGCCCAGGGGCTCTCCAACGCTTCGTCTGGGGTTCGACCCAAGATGATACTCACAGCATGTCTGCTACATCAGAATATGAACCAGTGGCCCGGCAAGTGAGTACAATTTGTGTTTCTTCACATTCCCAATATGACCTTCATTGTAAAATTTTTGACCAAAGTATATTTTTATTACACTTAATTTGGACACACTTATGGTTATGTTTTAACTGTATTCTTCTAAGATTCTTTCTCATTTGATTATTTGTCATTTTATTTCTACTAACTGCACTGTGTTTTTTCAAAGAAATGTCTTATGAAAAGTTATAGGTTATATGAAATAAAGATTTTTAAAGTAAAATTGTGTTTATTGTATACCTCTTTTGTTTTTTATCTTTTTGATTTAAATGTGGTGAGTAATTAATATTAAATTAACTTTTATTTAAGACCCTGGAGTGCAATTTTTATCTGATATTCTATGGTTGAATATGAGTGTTTGATATGTTTGTCATTTGAATATTTTGTACTTACAATATTATGTTGGTTGTGTGATATGGCATTCAACAAATAGAGGACATCTCCAACGTCCATTCAACACTATTATAATTTAATACCATGTGAAATATTTGTACGGGACAATGTGAATATATTTTCTTTAAAAATATACATTTACAATAGTTAAACAATACTATCCAGCAAATTTAAAAATTTTACTGATATGTGATTCATGAATAATATGCAATCATGAGCTACTGATAAACGAGAACTGATGTTTTAAACTCTTGATAATTTATATTTTGTTGTTATAGGATTACGGGTCGGCCACCTCCAGTGAAAATATATATGAGCATGTTTTGGAACATAAATCAATAGATAATATGAATGTACCAAGCATTAGAACCCCTGTTTTAAGGGCTGTACCTTTACCATCTTGTGAAGGTGATCCTGAACCTGATTCCACTAATCCAGAGAGTATTATTCAATCTATTCACAAAGTAGATAAAGAAGTGGAATTTCATATCAGTGAGAAGCATTGTGATGCAGAAATGTCTGTTGATTCATTGTCCAGAATTGTGAGAATTGACGAATCCACTTTAGACAATGTGGGACGTATAGCATACCCTATATTGCAAGAAACTGATGATTCTGGAGATATAAACTATGTTGAGAATGCTACTACTTTAATTCAGGCTCCTTTGAATACAGCCATTGTTCAGAATGTAACTAAGCTTCCACAAAACTTTACAATAAACGTAGACGCTGCTGTAGGCAATATTACGGCTATACAAAATGTTGCTCAAGATGCTGCAGGTAACCAAACTTTATGGCTACCTACTATTCTTGCAACCAGTGCTGCCCCAGACAATAAAACTGAAGAAGACCGAACACAAGGCAGCATATCTCAAATAATAATCACCAGTGAAAGTTATGTCCATGATACTAATCATGCTGGCAGAAGAACAAACATAATAACAGAGACTAACTATGGAAATAGACCGAAGACTTCCAAAGTACAGATTTTAAGCAATATTTCTCTTCCGAAGAATACCAATTACTCCCAGCAATACATATCACAAGGAAAAGAGGTTACCTCTCCTGTTTATGGAACACAGAATCATGTTTACAAATTGAGTGCTAATGTTGTTTCACAGAAGCACTTAAATAATTCTGTTTTAAACATTAAACCCCCAAAAAACCAGTCTCTCATTGGTTGCTCATCGCTTTCACCTACAATAATAAATACTCCTATTAAAAATGTATCCTATAGCCATAACTATACTAAAAGCTCAAATTTAAATAAAATGGCAAACAAGGTGAATAATGGTGCTAACTTAAATGCTATGGTAGCAGCGTCATCTGGAAATACGCAGTGCCATATTTTATCCCGTGTTGTGTCTGGGCCGAATAAAATGTCTGTCCATTCTGGAAAGAAATCTGTAAATACATTTAAAAGTTCTAAAAACTCAAGCCAAGGATCTAGCCAAAAAGATCAGTCGAGAGCAATCAAAATAATACAACAGGCAGGAGCATCTCATAAATCAGAAGGAAAGTCATGGCCTGTTGCTAGTGTCACATATAAGAGTCAGCAGCAAAGTTATGGTGTGATGGATTGTAATGCTTCAAAAATTATTCAAAAGGTTGGTAGCCCAACACACAAAAATCAGTCTATGTCATTACAAAAACTTTCAAAAGGTGATCGTTTGGTGCTCCAATCTCCTTGTGGACCTGTGCTACTATCTACTGCACCATTACATATGAACTTACCTAAAGGCCCTCATTATGTACAATCAGGGTCAACACCTAATCTGCGATATGTACAGACCTATGCTCCATCTGATAATCAACTGTCTACAGTTTCACATGTCTCTGCCAATCAGCAGCTTACAGCACAAATATTACAGTCATTGGCTCAGCCTAAACTTATGTTGCAGTCTAGTCCGACACCTGTTAACCATGCTTTAACCCCAATTCCGATAGTTATTGAGGAACCTGTAGAAATTAAACCTGTAAATCAAAAAAGGATTGTGTTGTAAGTATACATTGATACAACAATTGTTATTTATTGTGCTTTATTTTTATGACATTTTCAATAATAATTTATTTATTTTTTAGTGGTGACAAGTCAACGCTAATGACTGCAGATGACATAATTGGAATGGAGGAGAGACCCAACTTGACAGAAGAACTATGTAGGTACTCTTATCAAGATTTGGCATTTATAATGTTGGATCATACCTATGCCTTGCCAGCACAAAAGCAACCAGTGGTCTCTACACCAACTACGCCAGTTTCAACTTCAGCACCAGCTATTGTGTCTCCTTCAACAGCCACATCACCTATGAGTCCAATGAAGAGAAGTTCTCCTGTAATAATGTCTACACCATCATATGACTTGCCAATAACAGTTTCCACAACTGTAACCAGAGCTCCAACACCAGTGACATCCATACAAATGGGAACTCTTACTTTTAACCCAACACCATCTACAACAGTTCCAGATGATGATGGTGCTTCAGTTATATCCTCAGTAGATGGAGACAGAGCTCATGCTGCCATGGGTGGCAGTGATACTGAAACCGCTCCTGAAGGTGAAGAGGAAGGAAAAACCAGGTGCATATGTGATTTCACTCATGATGATGGCTATATGATATGCTGTGATAGATGTGGTGAATGGCAACATGTAGATTGTATGGGCATAGACAGACAAAATATACCGGATGCATATATGTGCGAAGTGTGCCAGCCACGGCCTATAGATAGACGCCATGCCCGTGCCATACAATTAAGAAAGAGAGAGGAATTAAGTGCTCTTGGTGCGTCAGATTCAGATTCATCAGAAAATACTCGCATTCCAGGACGACGCAAAAGATTACTTACTGTGACAACTTATAGCAACACAAGTGGGTCTTGCGTTACCACATATAATTCAAATCTTCCAGTTCTGCCACCATTGCCTCAACCAACTTTATCGTTACCAAAACGTGGTCCGAAACGACCTAAGAAGGCCGAAATGGTGAGGAAAGTTGCTAAGCGAAAACTTGCTGAAAAGAGAGTTAAACGTAAAAAGGATATGTTTAATAGGAATAAATACAATACAGGCCTTGCTAATCAATCACATTGGCAAGATTCTTATGAAGCAGCTATGACTAACCATTACAGTCCCGAACTAAGGGCTAAAATTATGAAATACAGCAATAAACTAGGTAGCCCTCCAAGCTTGGCTACTGCAATTACAGCACATTTATGTACCACAGTACCCCATGCTGGTGGTAAAATACTGATTGCTTCAAAGGACCTTAAGGAAAATACTCCTGTAATAGAATTACGAGGTAAATACATGCTGTCAAACCAACATAGGCCACAAATACAGAATATGGCTAGAGCGGGAAGCCAAAAGCCTGGCCCATTTGTCTTTTTTTATAGGCTGCCTAAGGACAATACCCAGATATGTATTGATACAAGAACATATGGAAATGAAGCAAGATTCGTACGACGTTCGTGTAAACCCAATGCAGAGTTGCAACACTGCATTATAAAGGGTGCTTTGCATGTCTACTTAGTGACAATTGCAGTTGTCCAATCAAACACTGAAATTACGGTGGGTCATGATACTAATGGCAGTAAACAACCTTGCGCCTGTGGCAATCCTAAGCATTGCAAGGTCAATGGGTTAAATCCTGTACTATCTAGGAAGAGTGTTGATTACCCTCAGAGAGAAAAGAGAAGTAGAACTAGATGCTATAGTTCATCGTCACCTATATCGCCGCCACTTTTACCGATACCGATACCGATGCCTACAACACCAGTTAAAGAGAGTCCTCCAATTATGCAAATGAAATCCGAGAAAAAATCGCCTATCAAACATGAATATTCACCCACGTCTCCAGTTAAAACCTCGGTGTTAAGTCTAAACTTTGATGAGCCAATAAAAACTGAAACTTATGAAGATGTAAAGCCAGAAATAGATTTAACGGCAAAAGAAGAAATGAAGCCAGAGCTTGACGAACCAGATTTTGTTAAAATCGAACCGAAAATCGAGGAGAAAGAACCTGAAGAACCAATACTACCTGAACCTGAACCTGTGATTGAAGAACCACCTCCAGAAGTTATAAAAGAAGAAGTTAAAGAAGAAACTCAGGTAAAAATTGAGACTTTGTTACCAGAAGAAATTAAAGAAGAGGTAATAGAAGTTAAAAAGCCAAAAGAAGTACCTAAAGTTGAAGTTGAAGAAAAACTTATTACTAAAGAAGTTACTGCTAAGTCAGCATGTCATGATAGATCTGCACGATCTAGCAGAACTGCTTGCACCAATCAGGATTCTTTAGATGATAAAACAGATGACTCACAAGACAAAATACCAACTGCAACAAGTAATCAAAAAGATAAGAGAAAAATGGTAAGGACCACTATATATTGTAAATACAAATTTAACCAAAAATTTTATTGCTACTACTAAAAAATTCAATTTTATATATTTTTTTAAAAACATTACAGACACGTGAGGAGCGTAAGATGGAAGCCATAATGAAAGCTTTTGAAAGGATGGAGAAAGCTGAACAGCGTAAACAGGAGGTAAAAGAGCGCCAAAAAAGAAGAGAATCAGACCCTCATCCTAACAGTGCTGAAAGAGAAGACGAAGAAGAAATGCATCTAAACTCCAAAAAGAGAAAGAAGTAAGTGTGAAATAAATTAAAATATTTTTATAAACATAACTGGCAGTATGCATTTAAAAAAATCGTATTTAATTTAAGACAATATGTTGAATATGCAATTCATCAATATGATTCAAAAATAGCAATCCTAAATATAAAACAATTTTATTTTAATATTAATTCAGGCGCAAAGGTCGAGCGCGTACAACGTCACAATCCAACCGGCGTCGGTTGAACTCTGCAGACAGTGACATGGTGACTTCAGGTGATGAAGCACAGCCTCCCTCTCCACCTAGAGTCCCACCACCCTTAGAATTAGCTCATCCTCCCACAGAAGAGCGACCACACGAAGTCCTTAATGAGGTATGTAATTGTAAATTACTAAATATTCAGTAGAATATGTTTATTTGAAGGTGTGAACATTTTCAAGACTGAACTTAGTTATTCTCCCCAAAAAAATAAGCAAGAAAAGATTTTAATGCAAATTTTAATTATTATCTATTTATCCTAGGATCTTGGCCTAAGCTCGGCATGTCTACTAGTTGAAGCAGCTGTTGGTTCAGTTGAGTCTGCATTCAAACTGCCAAAAACGAAAAAAACCATGGCGACGGAATGGTTAGGACGCTCTCCAGAAAGAACCCCATCTCCATACCACTCTCCATATAGACCTGCATTAGTGTCAACACCTTCATTAGAAAGCCTGGTCAGAGTTGCATCCACTATGATCGGTGATCTGAGCGGAGGACAAGATTTAGAACATGAAGAAGAACCTGCCGCCGTTTCACCGCCTCGAACCCCAGATCGTGAGAGGAACAGGCCTCCAAAGAAAGCTAAGAGAATAACACGCAGCACACCAGCAGAAGTGCCAGAAGTAATTCCAGCTACTGTGCCTCAGCATAGTGCTAAGAAGCGTTGGTTAAGACAAGCCATCAGTGAGGAAAGCGACTCTCCTGTTACCGGTTTGCATTAATTATTTTTAATTAAATTGCTTACAAACAAAACTGTTACTATTATAATAAAATTATGCGATAACATTGAGATAAAATTAACTCTAAACTAATTTTGTCTGTAAGCAAAAAACCTTTTAATGTTCAAAAAATTGATGCTATGTTTAATTTAGATGTGTTTGTTGCAGAGTCACCTCCTAATGAAATGGTAACACCATTGAAGAAAAGAAGGGTGGCACGAGAATCATTAAGTTGTGATCAAAACCCAGTAGTACCTGTAAGCTAAACTTTTTGCTAGCTAAGCTAAACTATACTGATTTACTAGTTTCTACTATTTTAACAAAATTATTTTTTATCCATTAGTGTATGGACGAGTCGTCGCCACTATTGACTTCGGAGGACTCACCAGTCAAAGATGACCCACAGTCAATAACACGTCAGTATAAAAGAAATATTATGGACAGTATGTTTTGCAGAGACAGAACCAGGTCAGATAGTGGCCAAGGCTCCGACGACCAGTGTAATAATGACCATGATGTTTTAAATGTCAATCTTAAAGTACCACATGATAGTGAAAATATACGAAGGATAATAGGCGTACCGACACCGGAAGAAGAGTTCCCACCACAATTGATGAAACCTGAAGACATAAGTACTAATAACAACAATAATTTAGAAATTGAAGAGAGCAATTACAATAAAGTTGTCCCAATGGAGATAGACACTACAATAATAACTCAGGCAAAGATTCAGGAGTCAATTGAAATCAGCATTAGTGACCTGAAGGGTATGGAGAGTCCTAATGACAAAGTTAACAGTTCCCAATCAGCAGATACAAGTGGTAATTCATCACCACAGAGAGACGAAATGGATGATATTCAAAAGAAAATACATTCCTTTCACACAGAAAATATTCTTATATTAAAAAGTAGAAACAAGAAGCCCCCTAAGGAGAAGCGGAAGAAAGTGAACCTCAACTTTGACCTCAACATGGTAGATGATCAGATTAGTATTCAGCTACGTACCGAAAACGATACAATCTCAAAATCTTCGGAAATCAATGGAGACATACATGAAGAAAACTCTGTCCAGAATAACAGAAAAATTCACGTGTCTCCAGAGAATATACCGTTGCCACCAGTCGATACGATACCTCTTCCGACATCGAAGAGTATTCAACTTCCCGCGCCCGAAAATATACCTCTACCTGAGGACCCTAGTCCAGTGCCTGTTGTCCTACCACCAGAAACAATACCATTACCTGAAGAGCCTATGAAGCCAATGAAACTCGTTAGTAGCACATCAACTCTTTCACCGCCTTCTAATATACCTGAGGAAAGGGAGGTTATACCTACAGACAGGCTGTCTGTTCTTGACACTACTCTTCCCTTTTCTTCGCGTTTTAGCTCAACAGGACTCTTTTCGGGTATATTTAGCAATATGTCACATTCATTCAAGTTGGATAGTCCAATTAATGAGAACATACCAAATATGTCAATAATAAAGAGTGCAATAGATAGGACTACAAGTTTAGACAATAGTTTATTTGATAAAGACAGTACAACTCCAGTTGACGAGTTGAAAAGTGTGCAAGAGATATTGACTCGTGTGAATAATATGGACTCGAACAATAGTGTTTTATTATCAGGTGTGCTCAAAAGCTCTAACAAGAGCTTGTTGGCATCTCCATCACAGTCGCCAAAGGCTGCCTGCAAGCCATACTGCCCGCGTAGTAATGATCCCCGGCTGAATCCTCCGCCCATTGAGAAACCCAAACCTGTTAGAAGGAAGGTGAGTACACACATCTGCTGTTACATCTGCATAATATTACAACTTATTATTAGTTTGAATTTGTCAAATAATAACAAATACATACTTAAAACATACTTATTTGTGGTTTACTGCATAATCTGCTTCCCTCAATATCGCATTATGGGTGGCCGAAAGAGCTTTGTGTCTGGGAAATGTCTGGAATATGATTTGGCAAATTGTGTAAGTTTTCTATTAAATACTATCGACAGAGAGACAGATAAGAGATAAATTAAACTTAATAACTAAATCATCTTGACATTTTATTTGTTGGAATCTGTAACCCAACATGTGTCAATACCTGGCCTTTTAACACAGGAAAAATATTTTTCTAGCCAAAAATGTCATTTCAGTGTGCAGACTGTTTGACTCTGACTGTTTGTAGAAATAGTAGTAGAGTCATTTTTGATATGTTAACTCCATAGAAATTCTATTGTTATTGTTGTCTACACTAAATAGATTATTAAACCGGTATTATCTCAATTTTAGTGCAGCGTCTTATACCAAATAAGGCCGAAAACTAATTTGTTTTGTTTAAAAACAATTTGTTAATGGAAAATAAATTTGAGGTCTGAGATAACAGTGATTGCATTAAACCTATTTAAATTTTTGTTAAATATAATGTGTATATATATATATATATCTATAATAAAAGCCTATTCTCACACATTACATGATACAAAAACTGATATGCATAGAGAAATATCATATTTTGCATCACTTTCAGACAAGTATTTTTTGTGAATAAAAGTGTAACCCTAACATGTGTTACCATAATGTAACCCAATAATTTTTAAATGAATATGTAGTAGGAATAAAATAAAATGTATTAGTGAATGTGCATAACTTCATAGACAACAAAGACTCAATGAGTTAAAAGTTGCTAAGAAATGCACACTAACCTCAATTGTACATTGTATTGTAAATTATTCTGAAACACTTTATTTTTATGCTTTAATACACTAGACGATGACTTAAGACTTAAATTTAAGACACAGACTAGAAAAATGAAAAAGAGAATACAACATGAGTTATTCTATAATTGATCTTGTTCTTTGGATTAGTACTAACATAAGGTCTGTGTACTTACATAACATCCTACATACAAAATATTTTGCATATTAGACAGTAGGATAGCTTTGCTCTGACAGACACAAAGAGTATTTTAAATTGAAATAAAATAGCTTGATAACAATTCTTTAATAACACCTCAAGTAAATATCTTACTGTCTTACTTTTTTTTCATTGCGTCTGGACTAATGCAGTATTCAAATAGAGAAATAATTTCTAAAATTGATCCTGCAGTTCCAGAGATTACCCTTCCTATATATATAAACTAACTCCCTTAATCATCTGTTTCATCTTGAAGTTGTCACTTACATTTCCTGATAGCAGCTAACAATTACATTTTGCTGATTCAAAGATAAATAGATAGCTTATGTTTGATTATCTTTACAAGTCAGTTATGGGAATATTTTGAACTAGTATAAATGAGGTCAAGGTAATTTTGCAGTAACATTTGTAAAACAAATTTTTCATTAAGCATTTCAATATATTATATTTATTTATTTACTCCAGATTGGACATTAAAATAATGAGACTCTTGTTTGGCATAATTTTTTCTCTGCAAGAAACATGCTTCCTCTACCATGTACCATTATTTGCCAACCTATATTCGGCTATGCGAACAATATCTATCTACTCTATTGAACTGTATCTAGGTTTTTATTTTATTTCTTTTTTTTATTTTAAGTAATTGTATTTAATATAACGCTTCCAATGGCATAAATTGTCTTGTTACACTGAAAAATTATTCTAATGTTTACCTATTAAGTATAAATGCATAATAAATTGTACAATTAAGTGATTAGTTAAAAAACAAAATACTTACGCTCTTACAATTGGAGGTGATTATGGTCATACTAGTAAAAACTAAAATTTGTGGCATGGCAATTATTGTTTAGGATGACAGTTAAAGTTTGAAATTAAACTTATTTTAAGAAATTTATCGCGTTAAAGCTTGTTTACTTAGGTTTTAGAATGATAATTTTTGACCAGTATTTCCCAGTCTTGCCAGATTTAAGCTAGTCAGCGCATATGTCGTACACACGCGCAATATTCAACATGCGTTTCTATGTAACAGCTCTCTATAACGGAATACCGCAAACGGCATAAATGCGCCGCGAGCGGTTCGGGCTCGCCCGCTTCGGGGGAGCATCACGAGGGGGGCGAGAGCTGTGAGGGGGGCGAGTTGGGCGTGGAGTGGACTTCGGAGTCGTCGGGCGGCGCGTCGCTGTCGCCTCAGCGGCTGGACGCGGCCGCCGCCGCCGCCGTCGACGACCTGGAGCAGCGCCTGCATAGGGAGTTCGTCGCGGCACAGGTGCCCAAAGGTAACTGACCTCTATTCACTAAAATTCTATGTATCTACTACTAATCTGTATTTGAATGATTGTGCTCTATTTTGTTCTTATTACGTGTCCAGTTTTGTTTTAGTATAAGGTAAGTACACGGTCCCTGATACAGGTTTATTATAAAACCTAATTCAGTTAGCTGCCAAAATATTTCGTGTATACGGGATGGATGCGACATTACAACATTTAATTTTACCTCATATTTTTCAGATCATTTATATGTCATACACTGAATATCAATTATTGCAGGATACTTTTTTTAATTTTATTTCTTTGACAATATATATTTGCGCTAATAGTTAACAAGGCCCATGACACCGAGGTCAAAGACCTTATCGACGACCTTCGTTGCTCACGTTGCATGTGATCGCCGCGCCGTCAAAGAAATTCTGCGATGTCCCTCCCCTCTTTCCGAGGTCAATAAACTATTATTTATGACCAATAGTGCTTGGTCATGTTTCATTTGGATTTCTATGCTATCAAATGGAAAGTATTAGTATTATTATTATCACATGCTCAATGGTGAAGGAAAACATCGAGGAATCATGCATGCCTGTGAAGTAATAAAAATATTATTTCGAGGATTTGGTGGCTTTCGGCTATTGAAAAAGAGGGACATTTTTTTATTCCATACTTAAAAATTCTTTTTTATTCCATCTGATATGCTATATTCATGAGTTGCTCTGTCCTAAGCTACTTATGTGATAAAAATAAACCATTATATAACTCTTGTATCCGCATATTATGTTATATTACAATAATTAAGATAAGACTGTGTACAGTATTGCAATACGTAAGCGAATCCAGTGCTACAAAGCTTTTTTAATGTTACAATTAGAGCATAACTGGTGAGTTACTTCCTTTTGTGTCTATGTTATTTGGCTATAGGAGCCGTGGTAGCCCATTGGCCAGGGCGCTCGCTTTAGTTTCGTAGAGGGCGTGTGACCTGGGTTCGATCCTCAGTGCCGTCACCACTAAAATTGTCTATTAGCAATTTTAATACCACGTGCACGACGGTGAAGGAAAACATCGTGAGGAAACCAGCATATTTGAGAAATTATTGAAAAAAAATATTTCGAGGATGTGTGAAGCCCGCCAATACGCATTGGAACAGCGTGACGGGACATTCCCGGCTCCAAAACCCTTTCAGATATTTGAGAAGGAGGCCTTTGCCAAGCAGTGGGCACTTACAGGCTACTTTACTTTACTATTTGGCTATTAAATATAATCCACATTACTACGTACTTCTTGTAACTCGGACCGTAACTTTAATTATATTTGGGAGTACTCAATGACAAGTAAAATCTCTTTTGTACTCACAGAAGTTGTCAGTACTTTTATTCAAGTTACACAATAAATAAATAAATAAAACTTGTTATTATAATTGTTTAATGACTTAAAAATTGGTTCTTTCTGTGCATTGCCTCGGTACTCCACTCGATATAATGAAGTCATTGGTAGTTCATTGGGCCCAATAACTGTTGATTCTTGTCGTACACGTTTATATTATGAATACTATTAAAACAAGTACAAGGTCAACTTTGCGATACGATATCGAATATCGGCTTATTGATAGAAGTTCACGTCCTTATCGGTGCGTAAATAAGTTCTATTGAACAAGTGTGTTGCTATTTAGATAAGCTAAAAAACTGCATTCCGCGACTTTGTTGTAGAATAGGATAAAAACCGGCCAAATGCGAGTCGCGCCTCGCGCACTGTGGGTTCTGTACAACCAAATGACTCAACTGTATTACGATGTACCAAAAAAGGTCCCAAGAAGGATCCGGTCCTTCGTTTTACTTCAGATGGTTTAGAAGTGGTTTACGAAAAAGCAAACAAGTAATAACGCTGGATAAAATACGTTTCTTATATGAGAGTTTATTTTTACCTTTTGTTATTTTTTTTATTATTTGTTATATTATACTACATAACACATACTCTGCTATCTATTAGGGTTTTAAAGATTAAAGATAGGTCGTCGTAATACGTACGAAACATCAATTAAAATTTTGTATTTTTTTAACATAGCTGTGCCAATGGTTAACACTTGAGTTAACACGTCACGCTGTCAGCGAGAACAAAAAAAAGATTAGGCCGGGATTTAGTAAATTGAAGAAAGTTTATTTATACTAAAGTTGCAGTAAAATACTATATTATCCGAGACGATTAGCTTACGTAAGATTATTTCGATATCATAGACAGTGGCGCCGTGGCTTAGTTGGTTAAAGCGCCTGTCTAGTAAACAGGAGATCGCGAGTTCGAATCTCGCCGGGGCCTATGTTAATAATATATTTAGGAGTTTTTTTTTAATTTTTTTGCACTGTTGGTGATATTAAAAGATGGTCTTGTCGTAATTTATTCAGTTATAGCGTATTTTTTTTACTATCCGCACTAACATATTACCTAAATTCATGTACGCCATTGAAAAATAGGTGTCCTAAGTTTGCGAACCGGTGTACATTTTTCACGTTCACACAAGCTTGAAAAAGATGTACTAATGCACAAGTATGGTGGCCTAGACGTAGATCTTTGATAATAATGTTGATCTGTTAATTAAGGGAATCTGTTAGTAATTTATCGGCCGAGGGTGTCGTAGGTACCTTACAGAAACTTAGTAACAACAATGAAGTAATATTCCAAATATATAGAAATATGTTTAGTTGTTTTAAAAGTAAATTTACTACAATAGGTTCTCGTTACAATAAAATTTTCTTATATATACGAAAACCTACTTCAGGTACCTTTTCATCAGCGCCGTAAGATGGCGGTGTTATCAACATTATCCGTGTATATGGTGCCAACGCCGATCTAGCATATCTGCTACACCGTCTGACAACATAAGGTGTCACAAACAAATATGGTTCCTGCTAAACGTCATGGTGTAAAGAGCCGCCTGCGTAGGTGGATTCCTGGCACTGTGGTCGACAGTCTGTCATAGCGCACGGTTGGACATGGAGTCTCCCATTTTAGGAGACTCATATATCCAGTTAGTAGAAATTGAATAAGATTCACTGTATTTCCGACCTGTACCGGTTACTTGTATACGTGTACTATTAATTAAATACTTTGGAAGCCGTCGGATCACAATATCACAGCCACCGCCATTGTATATGTATGTATTCGGTTACGTTGAACAAGAATTCCCTGTTTTTGCATAACTGGCACCAAGCCAAAGTTATTTGTGGACACCTATGCGATAAAGAAAATACACGATGGGCAATTAGTTAAACAAGCGTCTACAACAATGTACGATGTAGGCTAACGGCCGATCAAATATCCTATCTACGGTTTTGCTAATTAAAGATGTGGTAGCAGGGTGATCGGCGCTTTTTCGAGTTTACCAATTATAAAATACCAGTTGCAGTCACTTAAGTTCAGTGAAACCGTACTCTAGCGACTATAGTCCGGTTTCGTACCAAATACATATTATATTTATATATAATATTTGGACGAGAGTGTAATGGGGGATATACTAACGTTTCTTCCACATGTCAACCTCACATGCACGCGGTGCAGCCTGCTAACTAACGGACGAGGCTTCGGTGACGGACAGATGGTGGAATATTCAACCGAATTGGCCGAGCTTGAATCTCTCAGACTAGTGATGGTGAGCAGCATCACTAGCGCGAGGCTAGCGGCACCGCGCTCAGCCCCCTAGCCCAGAGTGGTGAGTATTGGCGAATCTTCCAAGAAAGTATGTCGGCCATAGCTGCCGCTTTCTTGGCGCGGCCAATGTTCAGCAGTGGGCTAAAATGGGTTGAATGTACCTACATTGTAGTATACGTAGTAGAAGAGCCGTGGTAGCCTAGTGGTCAGGACGCCCACTTTAGTTTCATAGAGCGCGAGTGACCTCGGTTCGATCCACGGTGGCCGGCACCACCAAAACTTGTTAATAGCAATTTTAAGTGCTGTATTAACCACGTGCTCGGCGGTGAAGGAAAAACATCGTGTGGCAGGCCTTTCCCGGCTCCAAAATCCTTTCAGCTGTGGGCACTTACAGGCTGCTACTTTAAAAGGAAACGGATTGATTTAAATATAATTTTAATATAATAGAAGTTAACTATCGTTCCAGGCATCACTATCTGGATTATTCCACTGAAACTGGATATGTGATAAGCTGAATAGATTTGCTTTCGCACTTCACCGGTTCCGAGAAATAGAACATACAATTTTATTACGTTAAATTAATTGGGAGGACTAATTAATATTCCATTTCTTTAAAGAGCACTTGTTGAACATTTTCGGACAGTGTCATTTTTATAACTCGGTAAACAGCTTAAACTACGCAGCATGTGTTGTCAATGCCAACTGTACAGTGCGTATTTGTTTAATTAACGGATACATCGCGGATTATCTCATTGCTATGGCATCCGGTGCTTACCGTATTAACAACACGGTGTGTTAGTGATCCGTGTGAGGGAGAACAATATGTCTGTACGAATTATTCAATGTTTTATGTGATGCGCTTACCGAACCATAATACATTACTTGCAGATGTGCTGCTTGACTCCGGGATTCGTATATTGTATACGTCGAAGCCTAATTAGTTTTAAACATCATTTCTTAGTGCATCTCAAGGTCACAAGATGACCCTAACAATTTTTAACTTTCTGAGCTATGTTCTAAGACACGTGAGTGATATTCAACTCCATCTTTCGATTTGGCACAAATAAACAGTTACAAAAAAAAAATTTTTTAAATAAATTATATAGAAATGTAAGTGCCAAAGAATTGTACTATCTGCTTTTATAATTAAATTTAAACTTAAAAAAAAATGTATAATTAAATTTATAATTAAAAAAAAATTGATAAAACTCTAATGAGTTTAAAAACCAAACAAAGTAATAACGCTTTTCCTCCTCAGCGTGAATGAATTCCGTTCGTTCTCTTTATCTTTTCATAGAATATGTCATGGTAAGGCAGTAGCATCCGTACAAATGATATGGAAAACTTGCGGCACTAATATATTCTACGTATATGATAAGTTTTGTCTATGAAGTGCCATACTGCACACCGTGGTTGAAATCCAGCAGGATTTTGTACAAAATATTATTTCTTGTAGCTACCAGACCAGATTGTAACTAACTCTGAAATATAGCATAATAAGTGATAATGCGTTAACGTCGCCATTATCGTGTACCGTAAAATAATGCATGCTATTTCTGAATCAATTGTTACATGTAGCCAATATTAATTGTATTTATGGTTTTACTGATTTAATACTTTGGCGCGAGTCCAACTTGACTCATGCATTTACATTTAAAACAAATGAACAAATGGTACAACCTTGTAGGAATTGTTGATAGATTAATAAAGTGCGAAGTACACAGTCACGGGTAATTTAATCACATGTTATATTTATTTTAAATGTATAAACATTGTTATTTAAAAATAAATGCAACTATTTACAATTATCATAATTTTTAATTATATAATTATAAACTACTTTTACTCCTGATACGCTGGTATAATTATTCAAATAAGTTGGTTAGTAAGATTTTATTAGGAATATGGACCATTTTCCTGCGAAATACTGCTGATGTTTTTTTGTTACTGGCTACCTTTTCTATAGCATTATAATTATTAAAAATAACTCGTTATATGTTGCATAAATAGAAATTCTATTGTTATGAGATACATCATTGGGATATCCAACGTATGGTACCAGCATGAATGCGCCACCGCCTTCCCGCAGGTTTCGCAAGAGGCGACGAAGGGAGAATTCTTGAAAGATCTCATGGCAATTTCGGATAGCCAACCTAGCGAAGAGACTCGCCATCTGTCAAATTTTATCACCCGGGAGGTGACAAGTTGGCTACGATGAGTCGAAATAAGTAATCTCTGTCTACGAGTGGGGGGTAAGCATGCGTGATTATATAAATATAAGTATTCAGGCATATTTTACAACAGTTGTGCGAAAGTGAGAATGACTAATTTATATATTGACTCGTAAGACTATTGTGCCTCTAACGAGTTTGCAAGGAAGAGAGAGACATTAAACGTGTCCGTGTGTTGTCAGGTGTATTCGACGCGCAGCCGACGGCGTCGGAGCGACAACGCGAGAACCTCAGTTCGCGGTTGCGGCGCGAATTCGGTCTCGCGCTGCCGGACGACGACGACGCGCGTTCGCCCCATTGCGGTAAGTGTGTTTTGCCTTTACATTGGGGTTGCCATATGAAATCATAAAATACTCGGACCCAATCATTACACTGGACGGAGTGAGAACTTCAAATGCGTGACAATTTTTTGAATGAAAATGCTATTTAGGGATTTTTATGAATATAACATAAGACAAGCATACTGATAAGATATCGTATACGTCGAAAATCGTTTCGTTCGTTCGAAATAAAAATAAAAGTAGTTAACAATGAAATGGTTGTTAAAGACGTACGTAACGTTAATAATTCTTAATTTTTTCGTTATTTGGAGGAACAAAACACCGCTGCATACGATATATTTTAATTTTTTCACAATATTTTTAACCAGTCTAATGTATTCATATTTTATTTTTATCCTACATCAAACTGCAATGCTTTGACCGACTAGTCGGTCACACACTGACACCGATTACACGCAGTGCGACGTTGATAATAATTTACATGATCTATCTCTTCCGTGAACAGAGTTTAGACACATGGATGTAGTATACAAGAGCGCCAACAAACGAAAGCTCTGTCCATTGTAATAATTGGTCCTAATTAAAAATGAAAATTCGCATTCAGAAGTCATAGCTAAGAACAAAGTATCCAAAGAAATAGAAATGTAAATAATCTTGACCAGGGACAATAATAACGATTTGCATAACCTTTATGCGCTAACATTGGGCAAGAACAATATTTGTGTAGTGCAGTGCAAATATTAATTTTAGAAAAATATTTCAAACAATTTTCTATAAGCTCTTTTTCCTTAAACGTAGAGGCTCTGGCACACAATCTTTACTAACAGTGAGCGCCACTTACTCAGAATTGAGGTAAATGTAAAAACTTCTACAACTATAATATATACTCTCGTTTTCAACCATTTTCAAGGTGAAGCCTTGGTAGGATCCTTCTCTGCAGAGGCGGTACCACCCTCATACCCATTTCTGTCGCCAAACATCGGTGATGGCAACTGTTCCGGTGTGTTCCGGTTTTAAAGGTATAGTTGTCGATGGGCTGCAGTAACCAGTAATCTACCACTGGACGTTGATTTGCCTGTCCTGTCAAACGCCGGGATGCATTCCCGACACGAGGCAGGGGTCTCGGCGGTACCCAGCACTAGTGGTCCCGGACCCCCACCCCCATTGGCATCGGGCGTAGCCGTCAGAAGTCCGTCGGTTCACGATCAGGGCATCGCGTATGCCAAACGTATCGACTCGATAGTACACGTGTGTGTTTGTTCGCAGATGGCGCGACGGTCCCGAAGCGCTGCGACAGGTAGTCGGTGGCCGTATGTACATATGAATAAGACATATTTTTGTAAATCTCACGTCGGCGCCGGCCCGTCGCTTGTTGTATATTAATATAACTTTTGTATGAACTTCGTGTAAGAAGCAATCTGTGTATATTTCAGTTTTTCACTTCTGTTTTACTTCTACTATAATTTTCACGGTTTTTCTGCAAGTACAAATTGTTTTATTTTTAATTTCCCTCTGTACATATTGTATATAGGAGAGTTTAGGTAGGGATATATATGCGATACGTTTAAAGGACGGTATAAAAAATATTTTTTTTATATATGTACATTGTTTATGTATCCTATCGATATGTTTTATTTATTGCTGGGGGTGTTGTCGGTTCGGAGGTTTTGTACGCATAATGTATAAGTAAATTATAGTTGTTTTTATTTGTTTTACGTTCATTATTCGTAATGTATAGTGGGCGTGCCGCTTATTTACCGAGGCATTTTAGTGTTAACGGCTCTAGTTTAGCGACGCGTCGATACGGATTCTATTAGAAGCCGTACATTAGTGGTTATACTTTAAGGGGGCGCGCGTGTCCAACCGCCACGAGGCCGTGTCTCAGGCAGCTGAACGCCTATTGGTTCAATTGGTTTTTACCGTTCTCACACTTCGCCGAGTCGATATGGTTCGTACTATCACAATCGCTTCGTGATATATCGTGACACATCGCCGTCTGTAATGAATTAAGAAGACACGTTGCAAAACCTATTTATTTAAAAAGCACATGTCCTCCACGATCAACGAGAATCATTTGAATTGAATTTATCAAATACGATGTGTTGTGACGCCGCTGTGACACGACATATACGAGAGTGATGTGTATTTTATATTTGTGTAACAAGTTATAAATCATAGAATTATAAATTTGTTCCCTCTGTAATGTTATTTATTTTAGTATCTTTTATTATAACGCAGTGGTGCTGTGCAGCTTGTTGTAAATGGAAAAAAATTGTATTTGGAGCACCGATTGTACGTTAACAAGTAGTGAAATAACAACGCAGTAAAAGAATAAGTTTTATTCGTTTATCAAATTCTTATAGTACAAATATTATAACTTTGCCGCACTGTAAACAGGTTTTCGGAGTAGACGCGCAAGTACGGTGATATAACTAGATTACAAGGTACATAATAATTGAAGGATAGATGAAAAAAGAAGTAATGGTAACAAAAAAATTCAATGTAATGTATACATTATAACAATAACGATGTACCTTATAGTAATTAATAAAAATTACAGTAAAAGACATTTTCACTTTTATATAACCAAAAATGAACGATAATGTGAAGCAGTTTTCGCATCGACTGTCTACTCTGCACGTGGACACTACGGGACAGTGATCAATGGTGTATGAGACCGTACTACTCCGCGGTTACACTCTATTGCGCATGCGTCAGACCTAAAAATTATTACTGCTTCCCCATTAGTTGTTTATTTCGGACAGGCAAAGTTAAAAAATTCGTACTATACTGTATAAAAAGCCATTACAAGGCAGCGCTACATCGGTATTACGTCTTATTGCACAACGAAGCTTTTATAAAATTAAATTATCAATACAAAGTATTCGTAACAACCCGCGTCAGACCTTACTCGTTGTGTCCGGTGTTAATTTGTTACAAAGATGAAGTATCGACCATATCGCCCTAGTCTATGCAAGCCCTATATAGCTAACTAATTTATCTTGCTAACAGTACTATGTGAATACATGTTCATCGAAAGCTGCTTTGATAATATTTTTTTTTCTTTTAGCGAAATATTTAAATATGATCCTCATTGTTAAATATAATAATTCAATCGAGCTAATAAATTTTGAATCGGCCAAGTGCCAGTCGTATTTCAACTTCGCTCTTTATATGCCATATGAATTTTAACTTTGTTCCGTAAGAATAAGAGCGATCACAACGCACATTAAATAGCGGGCAACCGTACCTGATTTATTTTAGGCAAAAACGAATAAAAGGAACAACCGAGGGCTAAACAATACACCCGCGGATAATCCCAGTTTTGAGTTTGGTGTGTAATCTTACAAAATATTCTATTAGTTGTATTTTAAATTGTTATTTTTCGTTTAATTAGGTTTGGGATCTCGCGACGATTCGGTTCGGTTTGTCCTCGATTAGCTTCTCCGGGGATTATAAAAGGGTTTTCTTAACGTTCTATTATAAATAAGTGCGGCCTAATTCGTTTCAGGTGGTGCTGTTAGGATGAGTTACTAGAGGAGAAAATACTTAAATGATTTTTCTTTTTAGAATATTGTTGAAGCTAAATTTTAATGAGTCCAAAACGATTTCTCATTGTTTTGTAATACTTGATTTGTTATTTGACTTCCCAGTGACGGTTTTTATCCCTTCGCGTGTCATTCACAATTCAATTTAATTTCTTTTTCATTACGTGAAAACTTAAAATTATACTTACTGGGAAACACGTCAATTAAATTATTCAAATCTTCATAAATTTCAAATTGATAACTTCTTTTTGGTTCGTCGTAATATCACACTTCTAATTTATCCAAAAATTTGATTTAAATATCGGGTAAATATCCTCAGAGCCCTGATTCCACTTAAGTTTTCGATACTTGACCTATCGATATATATTCGTTGTTTTGAATGTCCTAACAACTGAATTTTCTGGAACTATGTAATAAAATAAAAAAGGAATGTAGTTAAACTACGTTTTTTTTTAAACCCAGTGACTTTCCATCCCCTGTGCCCAAAATGGTATGCGCACTTCTTAATGCTTGAGATAAATCTTACAGTCCGTTTTTAAATTTTCTCATACTTACCAAAATTATAATTACCGCGCCACATTGGTCGTGTTCATTTGTTCATTTGAGACTGAATTCCGAAAATTCGATATCAAAATCGTCATTTGTAAGAAATTCTATCTATACATCGATATCTAGCCCAGAGATAATTCTTTGGTAACACAAGTATTTAGGAAAGAGGCTTTATTGGCCTGACAGTTAACCGCCTAATGTATTTATATTTTTCTTGAAATAGGCAGAGGCGTATATATATTCTATAAATAGAACATATATATGTTCATGTCGCTGCTTAATTTTATTTTTGGTGTGATACAAAATTAGCCATGATATCACAAGGTGATATGGTCAAAATTCACAGCTAATATTTATAAAAGCAATATAAGTGTATGATATAACTCCCGCCAGGGGACATCATTGTGTTCATAATAGTTAAGGCTCGTTTTATTGTCATATTGTTTCTATAGTAAAAATTTGAGGTTGATAAAATTTGGATTGCGTGTAATGTTGATATCCTCTGGTGATAAATACAAAATTCGTATTATAATATTTGTTTTATTTAAAACGTGGGCTAAAATTCCGTCTTTACCGTAGTGGCATTTTTTGTACGTCCACAATATGACATCTTTGGTTTTCTACTTAATTTCACAATTTCTATGCATAATGATAACGAAATCCTAGATTTTAGTCAACATGTTGCAATAAATAACGCCTAAAGGCACGAGTGTTAGTGTATAGAAAAGTTATAGACACGCATTGATATTTTAGCCGCATTTGTAATTTTATTATATTTTTTATTGTAAAAGAGATTTTTTTTTAATTTTTCCCGTGATTTTGTCGATATAGTAATAAAGGCGAGTATGTTGGCAATCGAATATGATGGTGGACTTGTACATAATATTTCAATCCGGTTGTTGAATAGAATGTAAATTAAACGCTTATGTCAAACTCTTAAAGCGCATTCGGTTGTGTACCGCGAAGGTAAATAAATAAAGCTCTGTTCCTCGGAATACCTTTGAATATAAATTCAATCATTCTGAGAGCACAAACGCGATTGTGTACTTTGTTCAATGAATTGTCAAACGTTCATATCGATGCGGTCACAGCATTATGCCCTTTAAGACATGTCTTTGTAGAAATTATAGGAAATCTTTGTGATAAAAAATCTTCTTTATATATCATACTGTAGAGAAACGATGTCTTGTAAATATAATTATAATTAACGAATAAGCGAAAAGCTACATATATTTTGTTAAAAGTGAAACATGAACGCACTATTTTAACTATAATTTGCCGTTTGAACCATTGTTTTTGTAACTTTGTTTTCGAACTCCCACCTTGACCCACTTCCCCCTCCCCTATTGTTTTACTGGTAAGGTATTCGATGTAACAATGGACTATTTTGCAAACATTAATTTTATGTCTGTAAGCGAATCGTAATATAGTAGAACTGTATATTATCCAGATGTTAAATATTATTTCTTTCTTAATGTTTGAACTAAGCATGTAAAATTTAAAATAATAATATAGAATAAAAGATGTTATTATAATTAATTACATAAAATCTTCGTTTTGAATTTTGCTTTTCCTTTTGGACGTCAAACATACATAGAAGAAGAAAAAAAGAAGATTAGGTCATACCAAAAATATCCAAATATATAGGTTTCATACCCCTGCAGTGAAGCGGTGCTCTATTAAATTTCTTCATGAAAAACTGGTACTGTGGCTAATACATGGCGCAAATATTTATAATCGGCTTAGGTTCGAACCCAGGACGACTTTTTTATCAGCCTGTTTACAGGCACATCACCCCAGAGGAAGATTTGCCATAATCGCCACATTTGGCAAGGGCCTCGCACTGCTGCTAGAGAGAAAACTAAACCGGACCTAGAACGGAACCCTGTGGCACACCAATTTTTATTATGGAACGTACAGCAATGATAATCACTTGCCGAAACCTTTTGGGATTCTCTTAAATATTTACTCGGTTTTTTCGGTAGATTTTCACGGTTTATTCAATAAATAAATATTTTTAGGTCTGCGGTCATCACTTACCATCAGGTGAACCGCTGCCCAGTTTGCTGCCTTTCCCAAAAAAAAAAAAAAATTTATAAAATCGCTGAATTTACTTCATTCAATATCACTCCTTCAGTATACCCCAGTATTTTTTTTTCCCAGAAGTATTAGAATTACAGAAATCACTTTTATGCAGATTTATTGTATTTAAAGTAGAAAATTATATCAATCATCCAGATCGAATTATCTTTAAACCTGAACTCATAATACCCAACTAAAACAATTCCTCACGTGTGCAAGAACTGATGTGTCTGATATCCGCCACCGTTGAAAAAAACTGACATAATATTTAAGAAGCTTGTTAAAAATAAACTTTTTAAAAACGGCTATCGTCTATGCTACAAAGAAGCAACTTCACACATTACAGAATTTATTGGCTGGAACTGGAATATCAGGGAATAATAAAAAAAACACTTGTATCATCGAATATTTAACATTTAATTAAAACATTTTTATTTACTAAACTTATTTAACGTTTCTTATATAACAGACTTTTAGGTCAACGCTCTCAATGATTTTATAATACAGAAAAGTTTTCAGAGCAATTACTTTTCGGAGACTCCATCAAATGTCACCGTCATTACAATAAAACGAAACTTCGAGTAATACTTCTTGAACCGAAGATGAAGCAGAGTTGAAATATTATTGTAAATAAACAATTTTTATCCTTAAAAGTCAATGAGCGCAGCTCTGTTTATTTCACACAATAATAATTTATTTCACACAATAATAATTTATTTCTTACCACATTTAATTTACCATTAGGATTTAATACAAAAATTTGGCTCAAGGTAATGCGAGACGATAATGTTATAATATTTCTAGGATTTCTGCCACATCACAGCAACTTGTGCTAGGAAATGGTTCACTACAACCTGATCTGTACCAAATTACCTTCGACAAGGTCGCATACGGCATTCATCTGTGTTTATTAACCTTATAATGCCATTTAACTCTGCTTCACTAGCCGGTCCATAGTAAAAAAAACTTCACTTATTCTGTACGGCTGCCTATGAGTAACAATCCTTATCTTTAATTTTATTGGTTCCTGTGTACTTCATTGTAACTGATATTTTTAATATATAAACTTGCACAGACTCATACGCACCCGGTTCCAGTTAACAGTATTCAAAATGTCTGCCTGCACATCTATCTTTGAGGTAAGTATTTATTATAATTATGACTGAAACAACCTATTACAAAAAGGCTAAGAATTCTAATTCAGACAGTCGATTATGTAACGGCAGCTTAAAGTGCCGACGATGGCCAGCTAACGAAAGGATGTAATTACATTAGAATTTTAAAATCACAAACCGACATAGTGAAGTTTTAGCTAAAAAGTTTGTAAAAAAATAAGACTATCGACAGTCTTTTGTACAGTCCAAGTGTAATAAAATAGTGTCAGGAACATTGAAACAAAATATGGATATTCTAGTAAAAGTACTTTAGTTCTCTAAAGTATGTAATATTTGTAAATGCATATTGATACAACAGCAGAACTGTCAACGAGAATATTCTGACACAAAAAGACAAAAATTTTAAATGACAAAATTAAAAAAATATGTAATGAAATGGCGGGAAATTTCGTTAACCTTATAAATAACGTATTTAATGACAACTAACCTATACCGTAAGAAATATCTTAAATTTTCTTATATTTTATAAAATATAAAACTTAATAGTATAAATCATTATTTTGAAAAACCGCAATATTTGTCAAGCATCATGTAACGCACTTGACTAGGTACATTCGTTATCACAGCCTTAAACTAAGAACACTGGACATTGTATACGCAGAGTCTTACAGTCTTCCTTTGCGGTTCTCTCGTTCCATATTTATACATTTAACAACTGGTTAAAAGCTACACGGTTATACATGACATCATCAGTCAATGAGGGTATATTGTAGCGACGATTGGGATTTCAGCCCATGCTCAGGCATTGCTCAGTAGGTACGTTAATCGCTGATCCACGTACTCGTACAATTAAAATAAATGGCACTAGAGATAAACCATCAATATTTACAAGAATGAAAAATTATGCAAAAAGAAATCATGTTACTTGCACTTAATTTGTGGTTATTTTCAAAAGTTTAAAGCTTCAAGTTATAGTGAAAGAACTATCAAATAAACCGTTGGGATTTCTGACGGCCAGCTCGCGCTTCAGGCTGTGTTCAGTAGGTGAGGCACGGTGCGAAATTGACATGGATAGCGACGGGGTGCAGCTCGGCGAGATCGGCTTCACGTGGTGCGAATCGCGCTGGGGCTTGCGCTTCTTGGAGTAGGTGAGACATGGAGTGAAGTTGACGTTGTGCAGCGCGCCGAGCTCGGTTACACAGGGCGCCAATCGCGTTCGGGCTCGCGCTTCACGTGGTACGTGAGGCAGGGCGTGAAGTTGACGTGGATGGTGACGGGGTGTAGCGCGGCGAGCGGCGCGCGGGCGTCTAGCGCGTCGGTAGCGCCGATAAGCCGTGACAGACACGAGTACTCGACGTTCAGGGGTACGTAGTATTTTCCTGATGGGTAAATAACAAAAATGGTGTCGTTAGACTTAAAATGAACAACGTTATCGATATCTATGTTACGCCTTAACTAAGTACTTAAAAAACTTTTCACTTTACAAATGTCATTCTTTTTTAAATCCACCACCGATTCGTAATGTAATTCCTCTTTTTGAGCTGGCGAAGGAAACTCCATAGGTATTGTCTTTTTGTATTTTTTTTAATAATACTTTTTTAGAAACTGTTAGGGAGCGATAAATTCATTCCCAGGGGTTATAATAATCCATGGATTCCTTTATATGCAAATTATAAAACTGTGAAATGAGAACAGTTGTAAATTAAATATTTTTTCAAAATTGTATGGTGGGTGGATTTATGGAATGGAAAAGATGTTAATTGAAAAATTTTTATTATTTTGTCAATTTGTCTATTCTTTATTGTATATTTTAAGTTTTTTTTAGAGATGTCATCTGACCAACCTTCTTTCCGGATTACATGAGATTACAAGGTTTTTCTCGTAGATAGTCGACTCTGAAGACCATCGGAAGAATAACTAGTTTTTTTTAATGCCGCCACCATATTCCGGCGATGTTTGATGCGGTACTCATGGCCGATTTCAACCACAGAGGTAACGTTTCGAATAACATTTTTAATTAACATAATTTCTTCTATATAATCGACATCATGCCTCACCTTATGGAAGGATTTTCCATAATCGTCATGTTTGGCAGGCGACTGGACTATTATAGTATATGCTGCTCGTCACTAGTCTGGAATATATTTGCCCCTAGCGGGTTACCACCTTAACGGGGAAACTCGGTACCCTTGACTTGACCACCCACGGTGAACCAAGAGACACCCACAATGCAGGGCTGTTGCAAGATTGCCTCGACGATGCGACCCCTTTCTCTCTAACCCCTGCGACTATGGTGAAGTCGCTGGGGGCCAGAAGGGATGCTGCTTCAGAGTGTCCGGATAGCGGACACGGTGCGGTAATGTGTCCTTGCCCGCTCGGGGCCGTGCGTGGGTCTAATATTTTAATATTGTATAAAAGGTGCCACATTAATTCGATTGTGGGTAGCTATTGTCAAAAAAACATTATGGCCTCTGCTATATGTCAGATATATCTAATCTATCTATATCTAAAACATTAATCCTGGTGGGCAGAAGCATATAGGTTTGAAAAAAAAAATTTGTATCCTAATTCAGTACTATTATGAAAATTTACTTAATGTATCATAACTATTCCGGATGTAGGTTCATGGGTAGGGCTTTAGTTCTACACAATTCAGTTGAATTTTAATGGATAGTTTTAAAGTTAACGTACAAATTCACAAACGGTCATAGAGATCAAAATAAAAAAATCCTCCTGTCCTAAACGCTCGTAATTATCTACCAAATGGTGCTATTGCAATTACATTATTATAAATATGTATACATACATTTCTAAGAAGCGAATACTAATATCAATATCCAAAATCACGCGAGCAAATTTGCGGGCGTTAGCTAGTATAAAAACTTATCACGAAGTAGTAGTTACAGAAAAATTGAGTGACCAAGGTTAAACCATTCAAGTCTTTAAATTAGAGATAAATTTAAGAGAGAAATGCGCTCGAATTTAGATGATAAATAATAGCTCATATGACTCTCTTTTGCAAGACAAATACAGTTTCGTTAAATCTGCTAACAAGTTTGGATATGGGGGCATCATTGAAGCTTTGCATCAAGAGTTATTCCAAGAACAGTGGTATCCACAACGGCTGACTCTTCCCAATTAATAAGTATTATTGTGTATAAGTAAAACATTAGATATTGAGAATTTTATACATATAGTTTTATTTCCATTTAAGAACAATTTATTAGTGTTACACCAATGAACTATTTTTTAAGCATAGCGTTATTCACCGCATCGTGTGTAACAAGTTGTCGAACCCCACCTTGCTGAACGCCACATGTTCAAAGTTGCCCTTGTTATGATCGCTGCGCCACACCCGATGGAATGTCAATTCAGAATGATGAAACATAATTAAGAACTAACAGTACGACAGAAATGGAGGGGGGAGGGCACATTCGCACATGTACACTTCCGAGCAAAATACATAAAGCTTTTGAAATAATTGCATACTAAATCGTTTAGTAAAAATGTTAATTTAAATTTTTATAAATGTAGATAAAAGTAAATGTGAAAATCTGCTACCAATTATTTAATAAGTATTCAAAAATATTTATTTTAAATAAATTAACGTAATATTAAACTTTAAAAGGAAAATTATACTTTTGGATAAGAAGTAGGAACATGGTGATCAACCCATCCTTAATCCTACGTCAATGCTAGTAGTGGCGTCTTCATCTTGGTAATCACCATCGCCTTACAACTTGAATCAAATTCTGAATTATCTTCACCGTTACGGATTATGTATTGCTCGCTCATCAACCACATGATCATTTTTTCTCGTCCTCAATTTCCTTAACTTTTTTACATATGAAACCTTTGTACAAAAGTTAAGGAATAAAACTAAATAATAATTCCTATACATATATTAAATAACTTAAACGTTACGTAGTCACTTAAATTGATCATGGTGTAACGCATGCGAATGACACGTGATTATCCAATAGACGAAGACGATCGACAGACTTCGTAATCACGGGAAGGAATGTACACCGGCGTCGCCCCTCTCCCTTGTACTTCCACCAAGCATACCCACAAATCGACTTGTGCGCAGGTAATGTTCGTGCATATCTCTATTATTACACTATCTAACTTTCTATCATTATATAAATTCCCAGGAGCGTATTTTTAACTACTACCCCTATCTCGTCAACGAAATGAGATAGAGACTTGAAATTAGTTATGTGTACTTCTGAATCCATGCGATTTATGACAAAAATGAGATAAAAATATTTTTAAATTGTTAAAACGATTTTTGTTTAAATCAAAATATATAGAACAAAATAATCTTACAACTGATTTCGTCATTCGATTCTACCGGAAAGACTACTAAAGGCACATTTCAATGATTTTTTTTAAAACAAATCTATAAACAATTATGAAAAAGTAGTTAAACTTTCCACACCACAATGTGGTTGTATTTATTATACAAACAAAGTTCTATCAACCGAATGAGATAAAGACTTGGAATTTGAAAAATTTTTATTATTTTGTCAATTTGTCTATTCTTTATTGTATATTTTAAGTTTTTTTAGAGATGTCAACTGACCAACCTTCTTTCCGGATTACATGAGATTACAAGGTTTTTCTCGTAGATAGTCGACTCTGAAGACCATCGGAAGAATAACTAGTTTTTTTTAATGCCGCCACCATATTCCGGCGATGTTTGATGCGGTACTCATGGCCGATTTCAACCACAGAGGTAACGTTTCGAATAACATTTTTAATTAACATAATTTCTTCTATATAATCGACATCATGCCTCACCTTATGGAAGGATTTTCCATAATCGTCATGTTTGGCAGGCGACTGGACTATTATAGTATATGCTGCTCGTCACTAGTCTGGAATATATTTGCCCCTAGCGGGTTACCACCTTAACGGGGAAACTCGGTACCCTTGACTTGACCACCCACGGTGAACCAAGAGACACCCACAATGCAGGGCTGTTGCAAGATTGCCTCGACGATGCGACCCTTTCTAACCCCGCGACTATGGTGAAGTCGCTGGGGCCAGAAGGATGCTGCTTCAGAGTGTCCGGATAGCGGACACGGTGCGGTAATGTGTCCTTGCCTGCTCGGGGCCGTGCGTGGGTCTAATATTTTAATATTGTATAAAAGGTGCCACATTAATTGATTGTGGGTAGCTATTGTCAAAAAACATTATGGCCTCTGCTATATGTCAGATATATCTAATCTATCTATATCTAAAACATTAATCCTGGTGGGCAGAAGCATATAGGTTTGAAAAAAAAAATTGTATCCTAATTCAGTACTATTATGAAAATTTACTTAATGTATCATAACTATTCCGGATGTAGGTTCATGGGTAGGGCTTTAGTTCTACACAATTCAGTTGAATTTTAATGGATAGTTTTAAAGTTAACGTACAAATTCACAAACGGTCATAGAGATCAAAATAAAAACTTATCACGAAGTAGTAGTTACAGAAAAATTGAGTGACCAAGGTTAAACCATTCAAGTCTTTAAATTAGAGATAAATTTAAGAGAGAAATGCGCTCGAATTTAGATGATAAATAATAGCTCATATGACTCTCTTTTGCAAGACAAATACAGTTTCGTTAAATCTGCTAACAAGTTTGGATATGGGGGCATCATTGAAGCTTTGCATCAAGAGTTATTCCAAGAACAGTGGTATCCACAACGGCTGACTCTTCCCAATTAATAAGTATTATTGTGTATAAGTAAAACATTAGATATTGAGAATTTTATACATATAGTTTTATTTCCATTTAAGAACAATTTATTAGTGTTACACCAATGAACTATTTTTTAAGCATAGCGTTATTCACCGCATCGTGTGTAACAAGTTGTCGAACCCCACCTTGCTGAACGCCACATGTTCAAAGTTGCCCTTGTTATGATCGCTGCGCCACACCTGATGGAATGTCAATTCAGAATGATGAAACATAATTAAGAACTAACAGTACGACAGAAATGGAGGGGAGGGCACATTCGCACATGTACACTTCCGAGCAAAATACATAAAGCTTTTGAAATAATTGCATACTAAATCGTTTAGTAAAATGTTAATTTAAATTTTATAAATGTAGATAAAAGTAAATGTGAAAATTTTATACCATTTTAGATTATTAAAAAGCCACAAAATTTATTTATTTTACCTCCTAATGGTAAAGTGAAACAAGCATATTCTGCCAAATGTCATATGATCTTACAAAAAATTAAAAACCTAATAACGTTTTTTAATTTATCAAAGTGTTTAAGTTTTATTTATTATTCAATCAGCTTTACATTTATTTATATATATTTACAATATTAGGTTTTACAGTATTTGCCAATTGAAACTAGTTAAATTTTTACATGCTTAAAAAAATTAGTAAACAAAACAAAATAAAAAGTTATACTAAAATAAAGAATGGGTTTATAAATGGTTGCTCATCGAACCTGTACCGATTACTTTATGATCGTATATGCGACCACGCCTTTCTTGTCATCACTATTTCGTGAGAATTACTATAAATTTAAATTATTTAATACGTACTTATGTGAATAATAAAAATATTTTAAATTGTTAAACGATTTTTGTTTAAATCAAAATATATAGAACAAAATAATCTTACAACTGATTTCGTCATTCGATTCTACCGGAAAGACTACTAAAGGCACATTTCAATGATTTTTTTTAAAACAAATCTATAAACAATTATGAAAAAGTAGTTAAACTTTCCACACCACAATGTGGTTGTATTTATTATACAAACAAAGTTCTATCAACCGAATGAGATAAAGACTTGGAATTTGATATATTTTTTGAGAAACTATGTTGGTGATGACAAAAATTCGGAAAAAGTTTTTTTTTATTGTATGAACAACTATTTGCGTGATCTGTGTGTTCTATGATCTATGCGGGTGCCTGACGGAGACAAGTTGAGAAGTCAGTTTCTATATAAGGATACTCGGGCAAATAAAGAATGGGTTTATAAATGGTTGCTCATCGAACCTGTACCGATTACTTTATGATCGTATATGCGACCACGCCTTTCTTGTCATCACTATTTCGTGAGAATTACTATAAATTTAAATTATTTAATACGTACTTATGTGAATAATAAAAATATTTAGTAAATTATGCGGGATAACGTAAAAAACCCCAATTTTATACCATTTTAGATTATTAAAAAGCCACAAAATTTATTTATTTTACCTCCTAATGGTAAAGTGAAACAAGCATATTCTGCCAAATGTCATATGATCTTACAAAAAATTAAAAACCTAATAACGTTTTTTAATTTATCAAAGTGTTTAAGTTTTATTTATTATTCAATCAGCTTTACATTTATTTATATATATTTACAATATTAGGTTTTACAGTATTTGCCAATTGAAACTAGTTAAATTTTTACATGCTTAAAAAAATTAGTAAACAAAACAAAATAAAAAGTTATACTAGTACGTAAAATAAAAAAAAATCAACTAAAGCATACAAACATTTTTATCTTTTTTTTTCTTACAGCCTTGAATGTGTGTGCACGCGGGCTTGCGCACGTGTTTGTGTATAAAAGCAACTTTTCTGGTTTTTTAGGTCTAAGCTAATGTTTTCACACCTTCATAGGCAGGATCAACATCAGGTGGAATTCTGAGGTATCATTTATACAGTGCTGTTTATGAGATTGTCAAGAAATAGGCTTCTCTCGTTTCAAGGGTACTTGCTTTAACCGCCACCTAAAAGTTAAAACGTAGTTGTTATACAGGTTGGATGCGACTCTATTGAAATTTAATGAAAATTTTTAAGAAACTATTTAAAATAAATTAAACTACTTCAATAGCCTAATAGCGCACATGAAATGCGAGGATTCGTAATGGAAATTAGGTTACTGACCTCGCCAAAAGCGGCGATATCGTCGGATTTCTTTTTCGGCGCGTCGGTGACGTCAAAGGCGGACAGAAGATGTAAGCGTGGCTGTCAAAGTAGCAAAAACTAAAAAGTATCCCGTGTCTGAACTATTTAAGTTCCTATCCTATCTAGTACTTATTCTAATTAATATTTGGATAATGGAATAGTAAATGACCAGAAGAATATGAGGTTAAATTAAATGTTGTAACGTCGCATCCACCCTGAATACTCTTTGCCGCCCTTTATATTTTAAATGTTCATAAACTTCCCCGAACCACACGAGTCCATATCTATCACCGATAGATTCGCGTCCGCTTCGCTGGGTTTAGAACCGGTTTGGCGCCAGATTGTCACTTGTAGTACGATCGATAGGGCTGCAGGTCGCGCGCATTCGGCGAGGTTAACGTTTTCCGAGTTTGATTTAGTGTGTAAGGATTGATTAAAATTACCAAAAATACTTGTAAACGTGTTTAGAAAAATCCAATCGTTTACTAAACTAAATCAGCCTATTTTACTCCGCTGCTGAATATAGGCCTCTCTAACAAAGCGCCAGCATGAGCCGGCATACATTTCTCAGAAGGTTTGCACATGCCCATCACGCTGGGCAAACTGGTTGGTGAGCGCTGTACTGTGCTACTCTCGTACAAGTGATTTGAATTTGATGGAGAGTAGCTCCATCAAATTCAAAACATTAGGAACGAGATGTTAAAAAAAAGTTGAAGAAGAAAGTTAGAGATGCCATGCTAGTATTATTAGATCTTTTTAATTTCTTAAGGAATCCGTGTATTAGACTTTACCACACAAAAAAAACACTAAATGATAAAAACATTCAAGAAAAACAACAAAAAAAAAATTGTTTAAAGTGTGTCATTTGTAATCAATTATTGTTTACTTCGATGTATGTCAAATTAACCAAACATCATTGCAAATACACATTTTACCTTAAATTAACCTGATTTTTTTTTATTTAAAAGGTGACAACCCTATGGAAATAGTAAAAAAAAATTGCACGTAGATAGAGAGCTTGGCCTCGGTAGGGATGATACTTACGGATGTGAAAAGACTATGAAGTTTAGGTACAAAAATAATTTTTGCTGTCTTACGAAACTTACGAGCTTTGGTTACGCCCCGAGAAAACTAAAAAAGGTAAAACTAAATTGACTCTAACCAAGTGCGTGCAGCGCGAAGACTGGCACGTACGGAGTCGGCGGAGGTTTTTCATACTGCTCGTACAGATGGTGGTGCGGGGAATCGCTTGATGTGCCCTGCAACAGAGAGGACAAGTTGATTGTAGCTTATTGTTAGCGATATTTTGAACCCAGTGTGAATCCCTCTATACCCAGTGTATCTGCTGTAATGCAGGCAGTATGCAGATGCAGTCTACAGGTACAATTTGCTGATACAGTGCGCAGGGACAGTATCCAGTTACAGTGTGAAGGGACAGTGTGCAGTTACAGAGTGCAGGGACAGTGTGCAGTTACAGTGTGCAGGGATAGTATGCAGTTAGTGTGCAGGGGCAGTGCGCAATTACAATGTGTAGGGACAGCGTGCAGGGACGGAGTACAGTTACAGTGTGTAGGGACAGTGCGCAGTTACAGTGTGCAGGGATAGTATGCAGGACAGTGTGCAGTTACAGAGTGCAGGGACAGTATCCAGTTACAGTGTGTAGGGACAGTGCAGTTACAGAGTGCAGGGACAGTGCAGTTACAGTGTGTAGGGACAGTGCAGTTACAGTGTGTAGGGATAGTATGCAGGGACAGTGTGCAGTTACAGTGTGTAGGGACAGTGCAGTTACAGTGTGCAGGGATAGTATGCAGGGACAGTGTGCAGTTACAGTGTGCAGGGATAGTATGCAGGGACAGTGTGCAGTTACAGTGTGCAGGGATAGTATGCAGGGACAGTGCAGTTACAGAGTGAAGGGACAGTGTGCAGTTACAGAGTGCAGGGACAGTGTGCAGTTACAGTGTGCAGGGATAGTATGCAGTTAGTGTGCAGGGGCAGTGCGCAATTACAATGTGTAGGGACAGCGTGCAGGGACGGAGTACAGTTACAGTGTGTAGGGACAGTGCGCAGTTACAGTGTGCAGAGACAGTGCGCAGTTACAGTGTGTAGGGATAGTATGCAGGGACAGTGCGCAGTTACAGTGTGTAGGGATAGTATGCAGGGACAGAGCGCAGTTACAGTGTGCAGGGATAGTGTACATTTACAGAGTGCCGGGACAGTGCAGTTACAGAGTGCAGGGACAGTGTGCAGTTACAGAGTGCAGGGACAGTATCCAGTTACAGTGTGCAGGGATAGTATGCAGGGACAGTGTGCAGTTACAGTGTGTAGGGACAGTGCAGTTACAGAGTGCAGGGACAGTCTGCCGATGAAGTGTGTAGGTAGAGTGTGTAAAGTGCGCAGTACCTGCGGTGAGGTATCGCGCGTGTCCTCGGTGGAGGCTGAGGCGGAGGTGGAGGCGGCGGGGGCGGGGCGCGCCGCACGACGTCGTTTGTGTGAGTACGCTTTGCTGTGCACTGTGCGCGCCTGCGTTTCTGCTGCCTGTTTGTTTTATTTATGTTAACATTTTTAACGTGATATGTGTCTTTTAATGATTTCATTCTCAAACGAAGTGCACTCACCTCGGTGTCCTGCGACCTGGAGAAGCGTCTCTCGATCGAGTTCTTGAACTTATATGAGTGCATGAAGTCGAGGTCAGGCTTGCGTGGTTTACGGAGAGGCGTCTCGCGCTTGTGGCGCGTGTCTACCGCCTGCACCGGTGCTGGCTCTGCGCCACGCTCTACCACCACTGCGCGGACAGATAACCAGCGTTAGTACACACACAATTTGACAATCTGTGGTAATTTACGAATTACAAAGGAGGAGGGGGGATTTAAGGATGACATGTTCAACGATGTGAGATCGTTGAACATGTCATCCTGTTCGTTGATCGTTGAACATGTATGTGGGATACAGATTGCGCGATAAAAAGATCTTTCTTCCCATTCAGAAAACTATGTCTATTTTTTTTTAAACCGATAAACCATTATTTTAGTAATTCGCTTAAGAAATCGGCCTATAAAATTACATGCAAGTATAGCAAAGTCTATTACAAAACGGATGGACAGGCTGAAATCTACCAGGAGATCATAAACAACAAGCGGTAGGTACCTCGGTCGCAGTTCATGGGGAAGGCGAGGTCAGGGACGGGCTCGTAGCGGTCGGGTGGGTACGCAGGCGGCCCGCTCGGCGGCTGGATCACGCCCGGCTTCACAGCGTAGTTCACCGAGCTGCCCGACGAGCTCGCCGTCTCCGACGACGAGCCCAGCGACCGAGCCTTATCCCGAGTGGCGTCGCCTGCGAAGTTATGTTGTTTGATGTGATACGGCTCTGCTTTGCTACTGCTTCTAAATCGAATCAATCTCGTTCTATTAGGGAGGTTTATTTGGTATCCGTGTAACAAGTAAGCTGAATCGTAAAACCATACATCCTTACTTGTTGTCTTCACATAAACAACAAACAAATATGTTTGTACGTAATTAATTTTGATATTCCTTCTGTCGAATGGTACAAATACCTCATATTAACGGCTAGCGTCTCTTTTCTTCGAGTAATGGAAATCGCCTTAGTCCAATTAGACAGACGCACTTCACATGCTCTTACCGCCGAGTACAATTATAGTTGTCAGGGTCTCTGTTATATATGTTATATATAGACTCCAGCGTAAAATGTTGTATCCTTAGGTTCAGGGTTGTTGTCCGCTGCCACTCCAGTGCAGACCAGTAATTAATCAAAGGTCACAACAGTAGTGTACTGGAGCGTTTTATTGTAGTGATTTTTGTGTTACAGTATTGTTATTTATATTCATAAAAGTATTATAATACGTGTTTATATTCATATCTGGTCGCCACAAGAAGGAGTGACGACCTGCGCAGTGTTGCGGGAAGACGATAGATGCAGGTAACTCAAAACCGAGCTATGTGACAATCTTTGGGGTTGGCCTATGTTCAGCAGTGGACATGTAGTGGGCTGAAATGATGAAAGCGCACCTTTGTCATAATGTTCGAGTGCATGCTCTTACAATATCTATTCGTAAATGGAACCGTTTTATACTGTAGGCCCAACAGGCTTGCATAGGCTGAAGAACCTGTAACAAGAATTTATGAAAATAAAAACTTATCGCTGACCTTTAGTAATGACTTCGCAATGCCTCTGGAGGTGACTGGCGAGTTGCGCGCAGAGGCCGTCGGCGGGGAAGCCGTGGGCCTCCGCAAGGTACCGTATCGCTTCGCCCACTGCCTCTTGGTAGCCGTTGCGGAAATGTTCTTCGCCGGCCTGTCTTTCGCTAGCTGTAACAACCAGCCGGCTGTGTTAAATCAGGCAGCCCGTTCATTACGCCCCTTCGCACAGGTCGTGCCCCCGAGTCACTTGTGGTCATTGGTAGTAAGTTGAAATGAAGGATAGAAAAAGCAACTTCTTCTCCATATACATGCGGTGGTGGCTGATAAATGTTAAAATTATTGATTTCTTTATAGCTCCCTCGGCGAATCGCGTGACCTCATAATATTATAAATAGCGTGCTCCGCTCTTTTTTGCAATATAAAAATAGTATTGACATCAGCTACGTGTCTCTACAAAAAATACCAAGGATATACATTAAGCTTACGTTGTACTTGTACTTTGTTTGTATGTACGTAAAAGAGAGCAACTCTTTGTATATAAATATGTAGGTATGTATACAGGTAATTGGTGATTCGGAAACGGCTCTAACGATTTAGATTGTGTCGATTTTCACACGAATAGAAATAATTAAAATACGTATTTAAATTAATTTTATCTTTTCCACGGATATGCGAAAGACGCCGAGCGAAATTCGGTTTCCCTGGTACTAAAATGAATATAAGTAAATTTTGGTGGAACTTTTTTTTTTAAATGTTTTTATGATTGCAAAAGTCGAAAAAGCTATGTTTCTTTTTTAATGTTCAATCAATCAAACTCAATCACACCCACAAGAATTGATTAAAGGAATTTGGCTGAGACATTCATATCATTAAGTGTTCCTTAGAAACCATATTTTTAAACAACGCGAGCGAGGCAGCGGGCGAACGTTAATAATAACTAACGTATTGCGAACAAGCGTGATATCGTGATAGACCGTGCACAGTTGTGGATATATATGATGAGAACCTCGTGAAAGCCGAAATAGACATGAAGACAAAATATCTGGACCTGGCTCACAGAGGTGACCGAGAATTATTCTGCAAATGGGTTAATCCCAGTGAGCCTCTCGGAACATCTGAGGCGGCTGGGAATCCGTGACGGACCGCTCCGAGTTCAAACGCAGAAGGCGGTGCTCCTCGATACCGCTCGCACCGTCCACCGGTTTCTTTCCCCCTAACCCTCGGCCGGCTGGTTCCCCTGCCGGGGACTGCCATCAGGTTAGATTTTATTTATTCATTTAATTTTATTCTAAATATATTTCATTAAATATCATAAAATGTTATGGGATTATATGTATCTATTCATATTCATATATACAACCCAACCAGATGAGAATATATACAAATAGCTATATCTGTCGATGAATTTTTAAGCTAAGAGTATATTAGTTACAGTTTCTATATGTAGACCTCGTTCTTTTTTACTAAACCTATATATATATATATATATATATATATATAATAATAATAAATTATTATATAACATGGACTTTGATAAATAACAATAGATGGTAAATGTTTTGGTAATATAAATTTGATACGCTTGGTTTTTTGTTTTATTAAGTTCATTTAGTTCGAAATTATTTGCTACAAGAACCAAAATCTTTTTAATTTTTTTTCATTTCAGCCTATCACACCACACATCCACAGCTGAACATAGCAGCGAGCAATAGACTCTATACTTTAGGGAGTCTTTCACTGCGCGGACTGCGCGAACGGAATTCGCACCAGCTGATCTGGGGATCACTATCAATAGTGCAAATTGATAGGAGTAGTTGAGACCCTGGCAGGACCTGATTGTAATTAGAAGTAGGAGAAATAACTATCCAGGCTCCATTAGGAGCACTAATGTGGTAAATGTTACTTTTACAGCATTTACAAATAGGTATAGTTACGGTGGTCGGGCTAACTAGGCACCTTGGACTGATGACGTTACATTCGTGCGCGTCAGTAGGTACATTTTACACTATTTGAGCCAAGCCAAAGAGGAGCCACGGTTGTGTTCCGAACTGAGATCCCGTGACCCCTCGCCAGCGCTGATGCTCGAATAGGCCGGCTTCACCGGGGTAGTACCACTATCTCGCAGAATACCGGCGTGAGTTAGGCATCTTTTTTTTTTTTTATAAAAAATAAACTTGCATTTGATCTCAGATGAGGCCTAGGATGGTACACGCTTGCCTAGATGTTTGTTCACTTTGGCCTTAAAGATATCACATCTTGTGCTTCTGCGTTTCGTTCGGTGAGTGAGGTAACCGGAGGCCCACTCCCCCTCCCCCTGCCCCTTCTCGTCCTCTCTCCTCTCTCCCATCTCCCAAATACCCTTATGGTCGGCAATGCAGCGCCTCTGGTGTTGCAGATATACGTGAGCGAGAGTAATCACTTACCATCTCATCAGGTGAGTCGCTTGCTCGTTTGGCCCTTTTCCCATTAAAAAAAAACACAAAGCAGTATGTTCAGCGGCGGACTTGTGCCAGGCTGCAATGATGTTGAATGATGAGATTATCAGGAATGACAGTCTAGCTTAGAGCTTTCTATAGTTTTCTACTTTAAGGTAAGATTCTATAATTTTTTTGGTAAGGACTGCTACTACACAGTAGCTGTGCTGTAAAATTCACAGATTGCTAATTTCTACTATATAACGACTGCAATCGTATAAACATTAACGTTGGACACACTGTTTGGCTTTTCTTTTTCCTTCCAGGACTTGCCAAAATCATTCGCCAAGCGGATTGGCGAGATGGTGCCAGACACCTCGCACCTTATACGCCGCTGTCCTAAATAGACCTGCTTAATTGTGGTCTAGTATTTTTTGAGATGGTTATCTCATCATCTGTAACTAACCATTGCGATTTTCAAAGCTATTACGACAAACACGGGAAGAAATGGGGTGGCGGATTCTCACGCCGTTATCACACGGCATCGGTCTGTCTGTCCGTCGCAACATTATTATGCTATTAACAATTCGATTTTACAAACCATTGGCACGCTCCTGCAAGAACTTCAGATGCCGTATCGCCATCTCTATTATCTCAGTTTTCTCCACTCTGCCGCGGCCCTTCTTCAGGTACTCGGGCGGGATGAGGCGGGAGAGGTCCGCCAGGCAGTTGTTCATCCGGTCGCGGCGCCTCTTCTCGATGATGCGGTGCGACATGGGATCTTGCTGTGGAAGCAATTTCATTGTTAAGCCTGCGCGAAATCAATTAAAGTAAGTTATTCACAGTCACAGAAGGCTTCAACCGCTATGGCATAAAAATTCCGTGCGAAGTAATTGCTCGATCACATCACGGGGGGTGACCAAGGCCGCTGTAAAGCACGCAAAACGTCGGGACTTTAAAAACAGAATTAAAAGCGATACAATCCGTAAATAATAGTTTCATTTCAAATGTGTTAGTTCGCGTAAATACAAGAAGTGATTATCAATGTTTATTGTTATTATGTACGACATTTTTAATGCTTTTCAAGACTCCTTAACCAGACCCTTTACGTTATCTATGAGAATAAAGGAACTAATTCCTCCTCTAATGCTTCTTTTTGTTCGAACCAAGGTTTGAGTAATTTTGTAATTAATATTAAGTAAAATAGGTCCGGCTGCAGTTCGAAACCGTGGCTCCACAAACACTGAACAAGTGTCTTTGGTTATAAGATCAGGTTTATAACTTCGCGGGAGATATACGCTCGTATACCTTCCCGTATCCGATGCAAAGCCTTTGCTATTACATCAGAAGAAGGGTAAGATATGTAAGCACAACCTGACCCAAAAAAAACCGCCTTCTGTGAGACAGTGATGGTCCAGAAAGAGGCTGCTGGGCGGGATCAAGAGAGGAGAGATTCCGCTCGGAGACGGGGGCACACAGGCGTGCGTGCGTCTCGTCATGCCTCTCCAAATGTTAATGGTGTTCCCCTGCCAGAAACGGGGCCCTTGGGGTCGTAGGCAACCATTGTCCAGTAACACGACCTTGAGGAGGACGATGACTCGAAGTGGTCTCGAGCCACTGTTATAGCACCTCGGGTGCTATAACCCACGGGTGCTGGGGGCAAAGTAATACTGTCCCTATTTTAGGCAACCGAAACAGGCCACGGTTGCGTTCCGAACGGAGATCTCGTGACCCCTCGCCAGCGCTGATGGCGACCACCGTGGGATTTTAGTCGTTGGGAGTCCGACATAACCCGGCTGCCCCCCGTACGTACGTTTCCGAACGTTTAAAAAAAAGAACCTATGTTTATTATTATGTTAACCACAAAGACGACGCCGCATTTTTAATGTTGTTAGTTACAACTTTAAGTGCTGCGTTTGCCACGTGATCGGCGTTGAAGGAAAACACCGTGAGAGCACCTGGTCGTCCGAGTAATAAAAAAAAATTATAGATCATAATTTTAGACGGTGGCGCAGTGGCAAAGTAGGACCGCGACGTTGCGGGTCACGGGTTCGATGCCCGCACGGTACAAATATTTGTAAAGGCTACAAATAATTTCTCCAGCTCTGGGTGTCTGTCCATGTCCAATGAATGTTTGTAAACAGCCTCCACGACACAAGAGAAATTCCTACAGAGTATGTAACGTTTTTAATAAAAAAGACATACGAAGTCCAACTGGTGCTGCAACACGAAAATGAGAGGTGGCTTTGCCTAGGCTGTGGGGGCGTTTACTAAAGCACAACACGAGTTTATAGTATGGAAGACAAAGTTAGTTAAACAAGATATTATAAATGGGCAAAATTTAGTGCGACTTGCCCTCGAGACCTTCCCCTTCTTCAAGTAAGCGCCAGGCGGGTACTCGGCTTCGTCCTCCGACGGCGCCGCGAAGTTGAGCTGCTCCCCTCCAACTCTGCCGAAGCCATCGTTCGAGTTGAAACTGAAACGAAACGGTTCACGATATTCGTGATGTTAGACTGTACAAGTCCACAGTTGGTCAACTTTCATTTCAAATGTGTAGTGTTCGCCTAAATACAAGATTTTTTTTTTACAGTAGCTTTACGTTGAAAGTTCTGAACTAACAATGATTATTAAGAATCGTTACATAATCTGTGTTTATCTTGTTTTCGTTAATCATCCAAAGCAGTATTACACGCAGTGGTGGAGGTAGGAGTTAACGTTCAATATGATTATGATGTCTCTATGCAATAGAAACAACTTCATAACCATAGATAGACAGCAGGACTTCACATACCTTCGCTCACCTACGAACATTGTGCCTTTTGATATATGCCTTTTCGTTGAATCAAGTTTTGCGTATATAAAATTATAGGATATGATTTTTTTTTTCTTATATTAATTTCGAAGTATGTTTGTCATTCAATCACGCATTAACGCCTGAAACGATTTCGATGAAATTTTGTATGCCCAGTTTGATGAAGCCCGGGGAAGGACTTCTTCAAGGCTGGCATACATACTTTTATGCCAGGAACCCGAGGGAAGATTCACCACGCGGAGAAATATATCACCAAATAAGCCCGTGGACACGTGACATAGAACACAGAGCTTTCTTCTATATAACTCGAGCTTGAAGTCTATTCAGAGACCTAATCGGTTATGTCACAAAATAAACCAAAATTCCGTGTCACATCGTTCTCCGATAAAATCTTCCCGGGTAATTTTTAACATGGTCGCGTTCATCCAAGAACAATTATCGAAACCATATCTTGGTATGGTTTTATTGTGGAATGAAATCACACTGATTGATGACCTATTTGTTTATAAAAATATAAGTACAACGCTTGAACTCAAAGAGCACATTTTTTTTTTAAATCATTAATGGGGGGCGTCTCTTCATATCGGCCTTAACCCTTAGTAGCCTGATTTACGCGAGTCTTCTTTTTTAAATATTACTGTATTTGCTTGAGGGCCTAGATGAAGGGAAAAATAGCTAAATAAATCACAATATTTATTTTACATATTTATTTAAAAAAAAAAACAGGTATCAATTTTGATACTTCAGGCATTATGGCCATAAAGAAATCTTAAATGACCTATGCATGAAATAATGCGAAACATCGATTGTTTTTATTATCGCATAACGATACTTTGCATTTTTTACAGAACCAGGAGGTAAGTTTCCTACAATTACTAAATTTACATTTATTCCTAGACTCCATAAATATTTTTTCATGACCAATACAATCGGAACGCACGTCAGTTGGGGGTAGTACTTGTGCACCTGTCCGGGGTTTTTTAGAGGGTACTGTATTGTCTTGTTGACTGTTGGTACTGGGTCTGCCCCTTTTATTTTTTTTTGAGTGACTTTGATATCTACATAAAGTATCGGCAAGCTCAGTTCTAAAATCTGCTAACTTCATAATATTCTTCTGAAGTTTTCCTTTCCTTGTGTTTACCTTTTTGTACAGTACCCAAGCATTGATGACAGTCATGTCTAACAAGTGGTAGAAGAGCCTCGTTGTCCACTTTCTCGACTTTATGCGGATGCGATATCGACCAATGAAGCTATCCATCAAATCAACGCCGCCCATGTGTGCATTATATTCTTTTACAACCCGAGGACATGATATTTGAATATTGGCCTTTAGTTTTTTCGTAGCGGGTTATAGTATCCGCTGGTTCAGCGCCAACATACGTGGATAGTAATAATACCTGTTTGTTGTCTTTCCAACTTGTGGCCGACAATTCTAGGCCTTCGTGAGAGGCCACATTTTCGTGATATGTTCCTCTGGGTACGTTGGATTTCATAATCTCCCGTTTATCCGGCAACTTGCACGACTTTCCAAGCCTGTTTCTCTGTACTGTTCCAAGACAATAAATACCTTCGTTGGTCAAGTAATGTACCAGAGGAATATTCGTATAAAATTGTCAAAATAAATTATATGATTGACATGCCTTGGTACTGGTCGTAGCAATCGAATAACTGTATTCGACACAGCTCCGAGGTCTGGTTCGCCAGGTAAACGGTCCATGTCCTTAGCTCCCGAGTAAATCTCAAAACTGTAGGCATAACCAGACAGAGAGCATAACACGTATAATTTGAATCCCCACTTATGGGGCTTGTTGGGTAAATATTGTTTCATAAAATGTTTCATTTTTGTGGAACACATCTGCTCGTCTAGTGATAGACGATGCTCAAATGGTAAAGTAATAAATTTCTTGTTCAAATAGTCTATCACTGGTCTTACTTTATGCAGTCGGTCGTGCTGGGGTGATCAATGGGCAAATGTTTAGAGTCGTCATTCATGTGAAAAATTTCTCTAATTTTATCAAATCTGTTGCGATTCATTGTTTGTACTATGGGTTCAAACTTTGTAATGTTTGACCAGTATGACCGGACACTAGGATAATGATATACACTAGTAAAAATAAGAATTCCAATAAATTTACGTAATTCTAAGACAGTTACAGGTTCTGTAAAGTTGGGATTCTTTTGGAAGGCATATTTATTTGACTCGTCCACTAGAAATCTCAAAATGTCTTCACCGAAAAATAAGAAAAAACTGAAATGGAGTGTCTAAGTTCATAATTTCTTGTGAATACTCAGTATTTCCAGCAAACTGGAAAGCATTTTGGACTAAATCCATATTTTTACTCTCCACACTAAGTTTCTAGAGTTGAAAGGTGCAGTTTGCAGGTTGTTCTGGCTGCTGGTTGTAGGAGTTGGGTTTCGTTCAACAGTCTCTAAATTATGTTGCATGTCGGTATCTACGTTTGCTGCAGGCGGATCTGCATCCAAGTTTGGGTCAGTGGAAAATTACCTACATCCTCTTCATCATCTAGCTCCATCAGACGATCTCTTTGGCTCGAATAATAGTCTATGTCATCTTCATTGTCGGTGGAATCGACTTCCGAAATTTCACCATTTTCTAACCGCTTCAATATGTTCTCAATCTCTTCTGGCCGCATTTTGGATAAATTTCTATAATAAATAAAACAAAAGTAATCCCCACACCAAGCTATGCAGAAAAATATGAAACGAAAGTTCAAAAGTTTTATAGCTAAAGAGTTAGTAGGTAGGTTTTATGTAGGGCGGAATGCCTGAAGTATCAATATTGATACCAAAAAAGCACTAATTTCTTCAAGTAAAACATGCATTTGCTAAAAATAATTATATCATAGCGAAAATAATGTATTCACTTACCTCAAAAGTATTTATATTCTTCAGAAAAAGAAAATATATCAAATTTATATTCAACAAAACTTTTAGTAAAATGTGTTTACTTGTTCACTTTGCCGCGCAAGTAATATGTCACAGATAAAATAAAACAATAATGACATTTGTTTTTTTTTTAATTTCGTTGGATAGAATACTATACAACAGTAAAATACATACAGCCAACATATAAAAAAAACTAATAGTAATGTGAATATTCGGTTTAAAATATTAGTATCAAAATTGAAACTCTAGGTTATTAAGGGTTAATATTCGTTCATGCATTATCAATTGGTTCTCAATTGGTCACACGTTGGTCCGGCGTATGGATCAATAAATACATATAGTCTTCCTAAAAACTGTCAAGTGTGCCAAAAAAAAAATTGTCAGAGGCGGTAAACAAGACGGCCCGGGAGGATTTTCTTTAACAAGTTATCAATAAGGATTTATTCATGAAATGTCCTTGGAATTTGAATTGCGTCTTTATTGTTTTTATTTCCATTCTCCATAGACGGACTTCATACTTCGTTGTTAGCAATTATGATAAAATCTCATATTTGCGCAGTGTGTGTATGCATATAGATATGTTCCAAAAAGTATTTAATATTTTCAAAAACCGGTACGGTGTGAGTTGGACTCGCGCGCATATAGGGTTCCGTACAACCACCGAATAAAGATGGTATATTGTGTTAAGTATTGTACGAAAAAAAAATGTGTTTCTTTTATTTAGCTCGGAATCCCTAGCGCGAAACCAACTCGGTCGGACTTGGTTTTTATTATTTGTTGTTTTTACTATAATCACAACGAGTTTCACGCTTTTAGGTATGTAACCTTTTTTACGATCGAGCAGAAACAAAAAAACGTTGAGAAAAATACCTTTAGGTAGGGGTTCCCTAGGGGGGTCCTTAATTTTAGCTTTTTGTTTTTTATTATGTGTTGAGATATCCGTCATAATAACTTTTATATTCTTGTGAAAATTTCAACCGGATATCTGTTACGGTTTATAAGATACATTCGGTTCGATATCAACCCCCTGAACGGATTCCCGTCCTGACTTAGAGGCAGAGTAAGCCCGAGGTGGCCTTGGGGAGCTTACTTCGGATGCGGATTACTGGACTGTAGGGGAGTATTGGGGTCGTTGCTTTGCACAGCTCTCCTTGCGCTCCACGGCCGAGGTGGAATCGCCGTGGAAGAGGATTTATGATAGATCCGCCGCGGAGTGCCCGGAGGGCTGTTGCTTAAGCGCGCTCGCTTTCCTAATCACCATGGCCCCTGGGTAACGGGTTAGAGAGGATCCGTTTCCCACGTGAGTTTGGAGGCCTAGTGGGAAAGTGCGTCCGTGTTCCGGCGCTAGAGAGAGAGAGACGTTGTCCTCGCGAGGGCGGGTAACTATACGCTATGGTATAAAAAAGTTTCGATATCAACATTTTTTCAAATATATCTCCCACTATTCATTACTTATATATATATGTAGTAGAAGGTGGTACGGATATAGAATTTATAAAGATTATTTATTTTATTTTTATATAATGTTCTCTAACAATGTAAGACATATTCTACGTACACATACGTTACGCATAGTAAAAGTATGTATGTTATGTACTCAACCTGATCTATGACACAACATTCAAATTAAATGTAGTACTTATATAGAAATTACAAAAAACAATACACCCAGCCCAAAACCTAACATTACACATTAACCAAACGAACTACCGAAAAGAGAGTTTTGTAATAAACTTTAAGATAAAAATAAAAGATCGTGTATTATTAAGCAATTACATAACTATGTCCAGACCTTTTATAATAAAGTACTTATAAAAATATGCCGATAAAATATACAATAAGCAATTGCGTGTTATTATTTATAACACGATGTAAGTGCCGTCTCAAATAATTCAATTTAGCGTCTTGTTTGCGACGCAACGCCACGTGTGCTTATGGCGCGAACACGTGACATGTGACGTCATGGCGTCGATTTCCACAACGGCAAGCGATGCAACTAGCACGCGGACGAAAGTGAATTGAAATGAGTGCTGTTTAATACAAAAGAAAATATGAATTTTAAACCATCAGAGCTCACGAATGTCGTAAGATATCGATCTGATCTGAGTGGATTGCCAAACTGTGTCACCAACGGTCCGGCCACGCAAATCTTATCTTGGTGGTGGAAGGTCTATGCTCCAGTGCCTACCTGGTTTTGAAAAACAAACAAGTAACCGGAAACGTAGAACTGGTACTTAGAAGTTCCACTCAGGTGTGTTGTTGCAGGCGTCGTCTTACGATATTATGAACGGTCTTACGATATTACGAAAATGTTCATCATCCTCATCAGACTGTCATCACAATGCACGCCTATACAAAATTTAACTCAAGTAACAGAGTCTCATATAAAATAATAATATATGGTCACTTTAATTTCATAAAGCGCGGGTGACCTGGGTTTAATCTCCGGTGCCAGCACCATTAAAATTGTCAATAGCAATTTTAAGTGTTGTATTTACCACGTACTCGGCGGTAAACGGAAAACATCGTGAGAAAACCGGCATGTCTGGGAAATAATAAAGTAAAAAATGTTATTTCGAGGACATGTGAAGCCCGCCAACCCGCACTGGAGCCTTTCCCGGGTTCAAAACCCTCTCAGATATTTGAGAAGGAGGCCTTTGCCCAACAGTGGGCACTTACAGGCTGTTACTTTACTTTACATATATAAACTTACATGACATGGTTACAAACATATATGTTCATCATACAAATGTTTGCCCTTAGCGGGATTCGAACCCGCAACGAATTCAAAGGTATGTTCACTACCAACAAGGATATCGGGCCGTCGAAGTATAAAGAACGGTAAACCTTGGCACCCAACCTAAGAAAAAGCAAACTAATAATAATATTTAATCCGTCACTATTCACCACCGGAGAAATAATTGCAGATTATATTTAGTAAAGAAGTTGGAATAAATTACTTCGCACAATTCCGTACGAAAAAATAATGAAACATTATACCCCAACACGTGTTGCGTGTTAAATGGTGGTGGTATAGTTGGCAGATAGTTGTGGTGAGGGACGTGTTGCTCTTCTTCTTTTCGGACTGTATTTATTTTTATGTAGTTATTTATTCAAACTTCTTAAAAATTATGGATTTACGAAAAGTAACGTCTGTACTGATTCGATTGTATGCACTGATTACATGTAAGTAAAATGACACCGCAATGCAGTAGCCAAAGAGTACCTATACATATACAGTAACTTTCTAGCTCCGATTCATATTTGGAAGGAAGAAACGTGGCTCTTTCTGGCCTTTACGTGCATCTACTATCGAATAACTATTGTAATTTACTGGTTACTTGGTACTGGTTTTTTATGATATTGAGTTGAAAAACTTCATAAATTTTCATAAATTTAATTCCCTTAAGACTACGCGTTTCTTTTTTAATTAATTATGGGATATCTTGCACAGCATTTACCAAAAATATCATTATGCTTTTAATCACAAACGCGGCTAGGGTAAAACCCAACAGCAAGGCATGGTTGTTTTTTTTGTGTGTTAATTGTATACATATACAAGATATAGGTGTTGACTTTTTACAACCAATATGGTATCTATTAGTGTAATTATGTATCTGTATATTAAATACGCTGCGTATAAAATTTAATAAGGCATGTTAAATCTCGTAGGAAAATTCCGCATGACGAAAAAACTCATATTTAAGTCATATGTCTGGTCAGTAGACTCGAGCTCGACGCTGGTTGGTATGACGTAAGTGGCATTATCTGTTTTTTGTATTTTTAAACTATAAACATCGATTATATTATACCTATTACATAATAATTATTATAAAGTAAGGTTACGGGTTTGTTTAATTAACCTCGAAAACTACTGGACAGATTCTTTTGTGCTTTTTTTCATAGGTGCAACAGCTCTCTAAATGGATAATATATGGTACGTGTTTTTTTTTAATTATCGTATCTATCTGTACAATTCCGGGGTGGATGGCTATTTATCGGTTCCGATTGGCTGATTAAGATTTATCATTGTAAAAAAAATAGTGATTGTACTTCTTTGTATCTTATAAGGAGATCAGAGTGAATATACCTCGCCTGCTAGTGGTTAGATCTGGCTGGTTATACCCTGCTGGCTGACAAATAATGCTGTGGTTTCCGTTTGTTGGTGGAGAATGGACCGGTAAAATGCAGAGCAGTTCATCACTAGTGCAAGGTAGTAAGCCGGTAACCGGCTTACCCAGAGTGGAGGAGTAGGAACAGAGAACCGTATCCTTTTTTAAAAAGTAAAAAAATTTGATAAAAAAAAAACTTTAAATGTCCGAGAAAATAATTTTATTTCCTTTCAAAATCCAATTAATTTCGTTGCGAACTAGAGGTAACAATGTTTCTTAAATCTATAATTTCAATTATATTTTTTCAAATTCTGGCGCATTTCTAACCTTCTTCTGAAATAAACGGTTGTTAAGTTATAGATAAGTAAATAGCATCAACGAACATCTTTTGCAAAACGTAACACACAATGAATATTTTAACCATAAAAAAATACGTCAGTGCTTACAATGATTCTATGACTGTAATGATAACCGGCATCTTTATATTTATCTAAGTATTAATCTTATTTAGAACATAAACTCCCTGATGGAACGCTCAAAAAATACTCTACACTTAAGTAATTCATACAAATTTGGGTTTTATAAATCATTGCATTACATGATTACATCTATATACTAATGTGAATATATTATTATTTTTAATTGAAACATCGTTTTCACCACGTTTTTATTATTTATAATCCAATTTTGAGCAGTTTTAACATTCATGGGAAAAGATATGTTTAAATAACTTAAACTGAAAATATTACCAAACATTTTGTGACACAGATTAATCTTTATTTTGTTGTTTATTACAAAAGTTAACTATACATCTCGAGTTTTAATAGCGTTTGCATATTCTTATATACATATATTCCAAGTACATACGTAATAATATTTATCAGAAAAGGAGCTTCTCTGTTATCTGCTTATGAATTCCAAAGACCCGATCTTGTTTAAAGCAAACAAAATTTTATGTTAAATATAAAGTACATAACAGTATTATACATTATTTAATTTCTTTAGTTGCATAATAAAAAAATATTTATTAACTGAAATCCAGATAGAGATTCTAAAGTGAAATAATAATATTGCAGACGCAACTCACGTGACCAGTAAGTCACGTGGCACTGCTTATTTAAATTGTCACGTGATGTTTTATAGTGGTGTCAAGGACCGATTAGAACGTTACAACATTCGAATGTCATAACATTAAGCCATGAATTTAGTAATTTCAAGCGTATCTGTTCACAATAGAGATACTTTTACAATGACGCGACGTTACACTACGTTAATTACATACGTGTAATATTGATACTTGCGCAGTTGTAATTGAGTTCTGTTTCGACTTTCCACTACCATATATAGAAATGGCGTGTTTTTCATTTGTAGTAATAAGAAAATACAAGCAATCATGTTTTATAGCTGCTCTTGATTTTAGCGATCATGAAGTAAACATGTTTTATTTACATTTGTAAACATTTTTTGTACATTAAATAACTTTAGTATTCAGTAGAGCTCAAATGTCTGATTCTGACGATCGACTGATTGTCAAAACGATCCGACTATGCGGAACCGCCTCGTGATGGGGTTTCGGCACGCGGTCGGTACTACGCTCACCAACGCCCCTTCCCCGCGTGTTGAGTATGGGCTAATCTTCCATGCATGGCATGCCAGCTTATGTTAGCGCCATTCAAAGGCTTATCCAGCAGTGGAGAAGTGAAGAAGAACCTTATAACCGAAATAAATTCTTAAAAGACTGTCTCTGCACTTTTGCCAAAACGTCATTAAGCCTGCATAGACAATTGTACTTCCATATACTTTTACTCGTACCCTCCCCAAATTATAGGTAGACATGAGATATATGAATGAAATGAATGAAACTTCTTTATACTTCGACGTAAGAAAGATAGTTTTTTTCGTCAAATTTTTAGTCAAATGTCAAAATCCTATAATTTTTTTTTACAATCCTACCACCATTTTGTAATGAGGCATCTCTGTCAGAGAAGAAACAGCCGTAAGAAACTATGTAGGTATCCTATTGTTTTGATTTTTTTTCAATAGTTATATTGTACATCGTAAAATAAATGACATGTTTCCACAGGCAACTGAAAGCATGCCACAAGAATGAAATGATCCACGAAACTAAAGCACAAGTGCATTGCAAACTCGAGCACTACAATATATAAGTAACTACTTAGATATCCTTTACCTACCCAAGACTTTACTTAACTTTGTTTTTGAAATACTTAGTTGTTGACTAAACGGTACTTGTTCAGTACGTAAGAAATCGATTCACTTCTGCAGCGGTACCAAAAAAAAATCGCTAATAGCATTACACATATTAACGTTAGTTTGAGAGGGATGTTCCTTTAAATCCAATAACACCGACGTAGCCGACACGTGGAAATTGAACACCGACACACACCGTCACACACCGTCGGTCACGTGTCGGCTGTCGAGTGTCGACTCACGTGCTAGGTTTATCGCCGCGGTCTGAGCCGATCTCATAAATATCTTTTATTATACTCCAGCCTTTATGAATTTTTAACATTGAATAGACAGAACGTCTATACAGTGTTAAATGTCTTGCAATAATATGAAAACAATGGTTACAGATTAAGATATATGCGTTTAATTAAGAAGCTAGCGTCACGCGTCTTTAATATGTGTTTTGAGATGTTGAATTTGAAATTCCATTTTTATGACAAAGATGAATTAAAAGAAGGGTTTTACAGTGCGGAAACTATAAGTGTAATAAATACCTAAGCCTGGCTATTTATTTTATAAATCTAAACGATATTACAAAACCTTTAAACTGATTAAAGAAACTGCGCCATGAAATGAAATAGATACTAAAAAAAATTAATGTTATGTGTCTAAAATATTTACAATTATGGATAACCATAACCTAAAAACATTCTTAGGTACAATATTTTAGTTACCTACCCGAACTCATACAATCACTATCGTTAAGTTTTATGCACATGCATTAACACACTTCAAAATTAGTTTTTCCCTTAATCGTCTCTTGTGACACCCACAGGAAGAAAAGGTGGTAGATTCTTATGCCGATACCACACGGCCCAAAGCCTTGAAAACTGCAATGGCTAAATGGCTACAGATGGCGGGATAACCATCTCGAAAAATATCAGCAGCAGCGTCTTATCGATTGCTGATCCGATTGTCGAGCGTGCCGATTATGGTAAATCCTCGTTACGGGTGAGGTATAAGTCCTACAGTGGACATATGATATATGTAGGACTTCGTTGTAAGCAAACTTTTTTTATTAAAAAGAACCACCAAAATCGGATCAAAAATAGCGGATGTAAATAAATCTTGCCCTATTTTAAGAATACAGAGTTTCTTTCATCAAAGAACAAAAAAAAACATTTCTAAATTTAACTTTAAAAAATTACTCAAATCATTTTCCTTCATGTACGATTCCTTGGAAACGTGACGGACGGAACTCCACGAGCTCGCGAACCCGAATATTAACGTGCGTAGTGCCCTTTACGTGTTTATTTATTCAACATTTATTCCGGGAGTTCACGTGGAGGCTCATAATGTGACAGAGCTATGTTTTAATTGTGCAACGCAGACAGGTTGAAATGTGGGTCAGTTAAATTTCGTTAGGCGACACCTTTGGGTTCCGGAAACTTTTAGTCGTAGATACGACCACAACACCAAGAGAGTGGCAAATGCCATGGTGTTGAAGATGTTCGTGGGCTTAGATGATCACTTACCAGCAGGCGGTCAACTCGCTTATTTACCCGCCTCTTCTATAAATAAATTGACACATCTGTCCGGGCTCTGATTGGTTATTGAGTGCCCAATGTTTATGTATATCCAAGCTAAAAGTTTTCAAAATAGCATAACCATGGCCATTGTCATTGCCGTTGATTCACTACCGCGCACGCTAAAAGGTACTTGGAGATATTTATTAAGTACTATAAGGTCAAGGCAGATGGATGGACAGAAGAGGGTTTAGTAATAGTTCTCCATACTACTTTTCTGTAGTATACATTGTCAAGCATTAAAATGTTTTAAGATATGCTTCCCCAGAGATATTTAAGGCATAGAGACATAGATATAAATTTCTATTTTGAAATCAAAGTATCGACTTTTAATGTGTAAAAAGTAAACATGTTTTGGTGTACTTCACATGACTTCTAAATATATATTTTTTAATTATGTCTCGGGTATGCAGATTTCCTGATAAATTCAGTAAATTCAAGTATACTGATTCGAACCCAGTTCATTCGCGTACTATGAAATGATGAAAGCAAGCCGCTCAGGTTGCACGGCTCTCATTTCTGTATGTTGTTATTGTAATGTTTAAAACGTCCGCAGACGCGGCAACATTCATCAATATCTAATTGTTTTATACCTACGTAGCTTATAAAAAATGCAAAAGTATATTTCATTCATTCATTCATTCATCTTCATCACTTCGCGACTTACCTAAACATGTGACTTATTCATTATGGGATATATTCACAAGCTTTATGTTCGTTGAAACACTTGGATAGCGCAAAAGGGCCACGAGGGTTACAAGAATTAGTAACTTTTTGAAGACTTATTAGGTTTACAGACGGTTCGACCATTTTACACAAAAATAATTAACAATTACAAAACACTTTACCATTTTAATAATAAACATATAAATATAGAATTTTTAAACGCAGTATTAAAAAAAACATGATTGTTGAAGAGTTGGTTATAAAATAGAAGAGGTTTATAAGGTTCCAAGGTTACAAAAAGTTTAGTAAACCATTGTGGTAGATTATAGAATATTCGCACGGACAGATCTATAATATGATAAATACTAAACTTAAACGTGCCATAGATATTAAGCATCTTCGTGAAATGTTCTAAATGATGGTGAAAATCGCATTAAACCCATTTAAAAATATAAAAGTAATAAGCGAATAAACAGACGAACGTGGATTGTTACTTTGTAATCTATTGAAAGATGATAGGTATTTCACTACGATAGCAGTTTCTTTATTTTGTCGTCACATATAATCATAAAACGAATCAATATAGAGTCGACAGGTACTTATTCGTTATGCCACATATAAATTTCACAAAATTCTGTCTGATATCATTCCACGATAAAATCACGCCGTTTCATTTTTCAGATCCGTTTCGTTTATTGGTAACCATTTCTTGGACCCTGAACTGAAAGGCTATGTTATGACGTATACAAGTAAGCACGATTCCAGAACCTACTTTTGCGAACAACATACATAAATATTAACACTAAATATATACAATAAGCACTCACCTCTGTGGGTATTATCTAATCTGTGGGTGACATATTAACACAGAGACAGTATATTTTCAGGTATATAAAGGTACTCTGTGTAGTCCGTGAAATTTTGGCGCGAACACGGAATGTAATGGTGAAGTGTCTTAAATTAAATTTAGTTTTGTCTGTCTATTTCGAGATTAAACGTAAAATATTCATAGTGTGTTATGCCGCAAGTGCATGTGAATGTGTACAGTAAATTTGGTAATTTTGGTAAATTCATTTGAAGGCTGGAAATCGTCAATTTGACGTCTCTACTTGAACAAAAATTATAAAGATGTTTATATTTTTAATTATGTCTCGGGTATGCAGATTTCCTGATAAATTCAGTAAATTCAAGTATACTGATTCGAACCCAGTTCATTCGCGTACTATGAAATGATGAAAGCAAGCCGCTCAGGTTTCACGGCTCTCATTTCTGTATGTTGTTATTGTAATGTTTAAAACGTCTGCAGACGCGGCAACATTCATCAATATCTAATTGTTTTATACCTACGTAGCTTATAAAAATGCAAAAGTATATTTCATTCATTCATCTTCATCACTTCGCGACTTACCTAAACATGTGACTTATTCATTATGGGATATATTCACAAGCTTTATGTTCGTTGAAACACTTGGATAGCGCAAAAGGGCCATGAGGGTTACAAGAATTAGTAACTTTTTGAAGACTTATTAGGTTTACAGACGGTTCGACCATTTTACACAAAAATAATTAACAATTACAAAACACTTTACCATTTTAATAATAAACATATAAATATAGAATTTTTAAACGCAGTATTAAAAAAAACATGATTGTTGAAGAGTTGGTTATAAAATAGAAGAGGTTTATAAGGTTCCAAGGTTACAAAAAGTTTAGTAAACCATTGTGGTAGATTATAGAATATTTGCACGGAGAGATCTATAATATGATAAATACTAAACTTAAACGTGTCATAGATATTAAGCATCTTCGTGAAATGTTCTAAATGATGGTGAAAATCGCATTAAACCCATTTAAAAATATAAAAGTAATAAGCGAATAAACAGACGAACGTGGATTGTTACTTTGTAATCTATTGAAAGATGATAGGTATTTCACTACGATAGCAGTTTCTTTATTTTGTCGTCACATATAATCATAAAACGAATCAATATAGAGTCGACAGGTACTTATTCGTTATGCCACATATAAATTTCACAAAATTCTGTGTGATATCATTCCACGATAAAATCACACCGTTTCATTTTTCAGATCCGTTTCGTTTATTGGTAACCATTTCTTGGACCCTGAACTGAAAGGCTATGTTATGACGTATACAAGTAAGCACGATTCCAGAACCTACTTTTGCGAACAACATACATAAATATTAACACTAAATATATACAATAAGCACTCACCTCTGTGGGTGACATATTAACACAGAGACAGTATATTTTCAGGTATATAAAGGTACTCTGTGTAGTCCGTGAAATTTTGGCGCGAACACGGAATGTAATGGTGAAGCGTCTTAAATTAAATTTAGTTTTGTCTGTCTATTTCGAGATTAAACGTAAAATATTCATAGTGTGTTATGCCGCAAGTGCATGTGAATGTGTACAGTAAATTTGGTAATTTTGGTAAATTCATTTGAAGGCTGGAAATCGTCAATTTGACGTCTCTACTTGAACAAAAATTATAAAGATGTTTATATTTTTTAATATCACTTTGACACTGGTAGCTAGTTGTTTTGACACTGTTGCCATATCTCCGAGCATCCGAGCCCGCGAAAATAGATAGAGAGACAGACAGTACATTAAGCAGGGATTACAGATTTATATTTGACACAACTCAGCAGTGCTAAAGGGCTCTCGGAAGCCCATTTTCCGCCTCTTCCTAAGATAGAATGTGACGGGTGGCGAGACCCGTCTCGCGGTTTCCTTACGGATATTGCCATGTCATTTTCAAGGCCGACTAAGGACTACCACGGGAGGAAAGGTGTTGGCAAAATATTGCGAAAAAATAAAAATCGAATGATTATTATCTTTTATAGAAAAAAAAAACAAAAAAATTAGGCCACTCGATCTGGCAAACGTTTAAATATCGCAAATTATACAGATGATAAAACGAATTTTGCTCGATCCATATTATCATAGCCAAATACGACAGTTTTGTATATGTCATTGGCCAAGTAACCAATGCGATAAGCAACGCGAGCAGTGAGTTTACACAACGAGCGCGCTCACGTGTCTGTGCCGGCGATCACGCACGCGAATAGCTAAAAATAATTTGTTGTTATGAGTCAGGGCTGGGTTTGCGCGGTGCGAACGAGAATATCCTCCCAATGCAATATGGAAACTTTACACAATCTCTTGTTATTTTTGTAACTGAGACATTTAATGACTCTACACGGGTATCTAGTCGCCGGAAAGACAAGAAATATAAAAACGTCGTGTATTAATTATGTACTTGGTGCGGATAGATCAACTTATTTTGTGCATAATTTTGTAATTGGGTTCACTAGTGATACTCTGTGTATGATTTTCTCATAATTGGTAATGTACCCCACACTGCTAATTATCAGACAATTACCATCATTAATTCTATAGTTATCATCAACTATAGGAGCCATGCTAGCCTGGGTAGTGTTGCTCGCTTTAATTTCATAGTACGCGAGTGACCTGAGTTCGATCCCCGGTGCCGGCACTACGAAAAATGTTCATAGCAATTTTAAGTACTGTATTTACCACGTGCTCTGTGGTGAAAAAAAAACATCGCGGAGAAATCTGCATGTCAGAGAAATAAGTCTTGCCGACCCGCATCGGAGCAGCGTGACGGACCCTACCCACCTCCAATCTCTTTCAAAAATATTTGTGAATGCCTAGCAGTGGCCATTTAAATGCTGATATTGTGACATCATTTAAAAGGACCGAAAAGTGGACGATGGATCCGAGCATCGCGATGCCATCGGATAATCTCACTGGAGGAAGAAAATAAAAAAAAAAAATCCATTATTATCTATTCAGAAGAGGTCAAGTCAATTTAAAAGTGTCTGGGAAAGCGTCGTGCGGAAAACCAATTTAAAATCACTACCGGAGAAAGCGAAGATAAAGTTGAAAAACTTGTATAAGAAGATGCATGAGCAGTTAAAACGTTCGCAAACTTTGTTATCGGTCTGTAAATCTCATAAATATTACTGCATGATTGATGCCGCAAAGTCTCAGCGCGCCTTAGAAGTAAGAGTTAGAGGTCTGTTTTAACTGCACAATTTATTTTTAGGAGCATAGTGTAGTTAGTTCATGTTAATTAGTGCAAGGTATATTTTCTTTCTATCCCTAATTGGGTATGTCAGCTGCATGTGGTTCGTGAACCCTGCCAGCTAACAAACCAGGCTCTGGCTCTCAAGAAGGTGGAATGTCCCTCCGAATTTGCCATACCCGAATCCCCCACACTTGTAACGGTAAGCAGCAACACTAGAAACAACCTACCTCCTCCAATTCGCACTCTGACATCGGTGAATAACTTCAGACTCGAATAAAAATTCTTGCTTTTGAGTCTACAAAAACAATGTTAATTTATTTTTTATATATGAAGGTATATAGGTGTATGTATGTGTGGGTGTGTATATGTGAATATATATATATATGTATATTTATTAGTTGATGCCTTCTTGGAGAATCCAATCTTAACAGGTGGACAAAAATAGGCCGATGCAGTGAGCAGTTACTAGAGATGAAACGTGACCCTTGTTTCATATGTTTTCAGGAAAACATATGAAACGAAACATTAATAGAATTTGGGATCGACAAAAATAAAGGTGAAACCATGTGCCCCATATTCTTTTTTTCTCATTCTAAGGTGAAAGTTAAACGAAAGTGTGTAGTAACAACCCAACTGTCCACGAGTCTCAAGTTGCCGGGGCTGCTAGTGGGTTCGAAGAAAAAATTCTTACCCGTATAAATGTAGGTATGTATGAAGAATAAAACAAACGAGTAACACAATACGGAGGTTTTACTTTTAATTAATTATCAATTTTTTTTTATTTTTGTGTGGTGTAAAAGGCGACGTCAGCTTTTATAAGTTGATTACCGAAATGGCTTTGGTGAAACCGTTGAACAAATCTAAAGATAAATAAACAAATCTAGAAGAACCAATTACTAACTCCAAAAGTTCGAAAATTACATATATTAATTAGCATAAATAACACCTCAGTCCCCCCGTGACTACGGCTGCGGTATATTAAACCAATCGAAATTTGGGGAATATAAAAACAAATTTTTGACGCGATGAAAAATCCGTAAATAATAGTTTCATTTAAAATGTGTTAGCGTAAATACAAGAAATCATTACATAAATGATTTGATTAAAAAGGTAGAAATTACTTTAACATCTAATATTAACATGAACTACTCTACTAATAACACAATTCTGAACATATCTTGTTAAAAAAAATTAAGTAAACCTAATTCACCTTCGCTCACGTCACAGGTACATTGTTTCGGTAATTACTCTCAATACATATGCAGTCACGTAAGCAGCGGCCGCATCCACTGAATGTCAGCCAAGGCTGCGCCCACGTAACGCAGATTGTTTACTGTTTAACCTTATGTTAGGTGCTAACAGACAGAAACTTTTACTTTAAGCCAAGTAGGTCCACCGCGTTTTATGCATATTATATTGTCCCCGGAAACATATACTCGTATATGGTTCACAGATAATCAAAGAAAAGTTAGCGTTAGGGAGTAAAAACGCCCTTAGCTTTCCAAAGGACGAGCCTCTGGAAACCAAATGATTGCGGAAAAAGATACCCCGTTGACCCTTAGCAGAAGAAACAGACTAAATAAAAGATTAAAGTTAGACGTACCACGATTCCTGTGTGTAAAACCACGTCTACTCTGACAACTATATGCGTTATAGTGGACACGCAAACCGCTGCATGGCTGCCGATTAAAAATTATCAACAGTGTTTTATATTTTTATTTTAACTGATTTCCTGCAACGTGCAAACCTAGACCAGTATGATACGGAAAGTTCATGTTGGAATTGCAATTGTTCAAGCAGTGACTAATCGCGGCTTTGCCTGCGTGATTCATATAGTCAGCGACAAACATCCGAACACACTTTTATAATAAGTAATAATAATAGGATCCTTACTCCTGAAAGATCTACAAGACTACAAGCACAATCCTGTAAATCCTTGGGGTTTAAGGGTATTTGATATATTTCATTGAATTACAACTTACACAAATATTATATTATTTATTTATTCAAAACATTATTCACCACACCAATGTTTATTGCTTAAGTTTTCCTTGTATCCAATACAGAAACAAGAATAAATAAATAGGAAATAATATGTACATAGTATAATACAGAATGATAAAGAAACTACAATATAACCTACACTGTGCCACTGACAAATACTGATGTAGTTATTTTAAACGACAACAACGTTCATTATTATAACATTAAAGATCTCAGCAAGTAAAGGGCTTGTATGTGAAAAATAGTGACTCCTATTAATAGCCATCCAAAAAATATTTTTTACGTCCGAGAAACCGAGAAAACTTGATTATAACCTCGATATCAGAATAGCGGAGCGTAACGAAAAAACTGCTGCACGCGCGTTATTCTCGTGAAAATGTTGTGTTAGATATTAGAATGGATATTGAAACCGGATGTAAGTCTATAATAATAAAAGTAATCAAAATAGACTGTGTAATAATGCGTTGAAGATTTGAGTTTATATCTATTTTTCACTGTTATAATAAAGAGGGCAAAGCACGTACAAAGATTAAGTGGATACTTTATCACGTGTCAAGCGATGTGTTAAAAAATTTGCCATTAACCAAATCGAATAAGTTATAACGAACAAAACAACAGATAAATCGGTCAGAATAGGTTAACCATTCTGGCTCTGTTTATTGGATATTTCTTATTAATTACCTAGATACGCGGACTCTCTTTGCGTAATTAAATAACAGAGGTAGATATCATAAAAACTTTTTCCGGTGATATTTACGATAGATTAATATAAGTAAAAAGATTGTAATTAATACAAAATTACACAAATATTTTTACCAAGTCCCGTATTTCGCAAACAAGAAACGAGACACCCTGTCAGACGATACAGCGTGGCGCGCCACGTGCGGGAGCGTCACGAGTCACGGAGTCACGTTGCAGAGCACGTGTCGCTTTTCGAGTACAGCACGCCGCGTGACGTAACCCCGCCCGGGTAACGGCAGGAGATAACACGCGACCGGTCGATGGGAAAGTGGGCGCGATTCGAGCGTTTGATTTGTACACTGCCATCGGAAAATTTTGTCATTTGTCATCGAAAGTGTTTGAAATTAATTATAGAAAAGTTATACAACTTTTATACACTTGTGTATGATGTGGGTATCTATTATTATACCCAGTAGTAATTTATATGTTAAGAAATCTCTTGAAATATTTTTATTTTATCTTATATAATAAAAATATTTCAAGGAGAAGTGAAGTCGGCCAGCCCTCACTGGAACTTACAAAAATGAGAAAATGCTTTTGGGACTTTTTAATGCTGCTACTTAACAAGAATTTGTCTTCCAAGTGTTTCGTTGCATAAAATGTCTCTCTTATTCTTAATAAATTTAATTATATACTTAAGTAATACTCAGTATATTGTGTATCGAATATAGTGGATAGGTACAAATTTTTAAAAGGTTAGATGTTTGAACAGATGGACAAATAAACAGAGAGTTCAATATCGGGTTAGGTATATAGTAAATTAAAGTAAAATAGTTTTAAAACCTAAAGTCGGACAGATTTTTTTTGCAGACACTTCTAGTTTTATTTGTAAGTATTCAGTGTGTTCGAAATTCGAATAGATATAAATAATTGAAATAGACGTTATGTCTATATCATACGGCTAAGGTTATGTTTGCACGTAGATGTATTTAAATACAAACATACTCGCGTCATTATTTTTTTTAGATATTTAAGGTTGGTAATATTATTAAGGCGATGTAGTGGAAAATTTTATCTTTGTTTATTTCCACTAACCTTCCATATTGATATCGCTTAAATTAATAATAGGTATAGTAATGTTAAGAATGACTAGACAAAAATATGTAATGTGGAATTCGTGTTGCTAATTGCTGCATAGTTTTCTTTGACTTATTGCAGTATGAAGTAGATTCTTATTGTATTTCTTGGAAAATAAAAAGGATTTCAGGAGGATTAAGTTAAATTATTTATGTAATTTCTTATTCTAAAGTTCCTGGGCATTAGGAGAATAATTAAAAGTAATGTCGAACAGTGCATACAAAGAGACAGAGAGAGAGAGAGAGAGAGAGAGAAACATTTATTGCACAAATACGCCACTCAAAAAAAAACAAAGATAGCAAAACATTTAGCAAAATAAAATGTATATAAACAATACATTTAACGTTGCCTCCTCAATATTGAGTTGTGTTCTAGGCGGGCTGCGTGGCACATAGGACAAACAGACCACACACAGCTTAACGCTGCAGATAGATACATTTATTATTTATACGCAGTTTATGTCCGTTCATGATGATGACGACCTCCTGGCCGATTTCGATCACAGCGACAACTTCAATTGAGCAGGGGATACTATAGCGCCGTAAGCGTACGCGCAAACACTTACACGTATATACCTTCCCGTATCCGATGTGACTCTAACGCGATAGGAAAGGTTTGATCCATTCCGTAGACACGGGACCTAACACCATACGATCGGACCCTAAAACCAATAACTTGTGTTTTGCACCTATATTGTCTTTAACTGGGATACAAATCCAGGACCCGCGGATCAGCAGTCAGACATGCTAACCACTTAGCCACACAGTTGTTAAAGTGACATAAACGTCTACGTCCGTATATAAATGCAATAAGAGCTCAAGCTTTTCCGTCCGAGAGTTTTACGAAAAACGCCTTTCAAAAGTGACCTAAAACATGTAAATAGTAGAGATGCAACGAATACTTCTCTCACGAATAGCCTGATCGTATTAGCTGAACGTAATTATTTTTCATAAATGATCGCGGTATATAAAACACTAGTTAATATCACGTGGCTGTACGTGGTAGAGCCGAGCGGCGGCTTTTGCTGGAGCTGCTCGAATGGGCCGTCTCGATGGAGAAAACCGACGTGAACTAGGGGAATCTTGTACTTCTGCGTTTCGTTCGTCGAGTGAGGTAACCGGAGACGCACTCATCCCTCACTCAAACATCATCAAAGGCCTGCAACGCACCTGCAGCTCTTCAGGTGTTGCAGATGTATGTACGTCGGTGACGGTGAACACTTACCGCTTGCTCGTTAGCCGCCTTTGCCATAAATATAAAATCAATATTTGAAGTAGTTAATCAAAATTAACGGTAGGTATTCTTTTTTTAAAATCATAATTTACAGATGATGCACATTACGTTACGTTCCATTATACTCAAACTTACTTTACGAATGTCATGAGTTTTCGGCGAATTCTCTTCTTTTTAAAATACAACTGGCAACATGAGTAGTCAATGGGGAACATTTGTCTAATAATTCCTTAAAATCATGGTGACCCTACCTACGCGATATTGTTCGCAGTACAAAAGCCATTCATTACTTTATTAGCCACAATGGAGGTTTACGTCGCCATTGAGCACAGTATACAATTACAATCTTTTATTTACGCTAGACTTGCCTATATTGATTTGTTCCGTTTTTTAGGAGATCTTTTTCTTCAATATCTCCTCTGTTAGAAGCCGAGGCTCTGATGGTTGTAAATTCATCCGACTTTGTTGAGGCCAAATCCCATAGACAAGTAGTGATGGGAACAGCATGTGTAGCATGTGCGAAGGTACCACACTGATCCGTTAATTTTTATACGTGGGTACACTCGCCCTCGCAGGAGAAAGGACAGGTTCATTCCTGTACCAAAATCCCACGGTTTTCCCGCCTTCGCAGCATGGCCACGATTGGCAGGGCCACGGGAACTCTCTAACACCACCAGCGCAGACCGCTCTAGGCGGCTCCTCATCGGGAGAGAACGACCCTCACCCACTCAACTCAACCCAGCGTGGAGAGAAATCAATAATATACGAATGTTATGTTAACTTTTATTGGCACTTTCATGAAAAGACATACGAGTATTTTGACACCGCACGTTGCAAAAGCTTTCTTACACAAAAAAGGGCTACCCATGATTAATTTTAAAACTACTGTCAGATTTGTAAAGCTTAGAGTTAGGACTCTAACAATGTTAGTGCTACTGAAACTTTGGGCTAACAGATTGCTCGAAAACAAAATTTAATTTGACCACTGCCCAGTAGTAAACGCACCTGCTTCTTGATTAAAAAAAAAGAATTATATACTTTACCCGCCTTTTTCTATCGTAGTCGAAATATAATCGTCAAGTTAATATTCCAGTCGGGTTATTTAAAATTCCTTTATACTCCGGAATAACCATGACGTAACCTGTCTAACGCAATTCAAAACTCGGAACATCATAAAAAATTCAAAACTTCTACCATACTAACGCTTTCGTCCATGAGTAATTTGCCGTCCCAACATACACATGTGTGCGGCTCTATCTCTGTCACTTACACGTTGGCCAGGGCCGCATCAGCGTTGAATAAATGTTTAAGCAGGGTTCTGAGACTCTTTAATTTAAAAACTGTCTGTCTACAGTAGTCCTGCAGGTTTGTCCGCAGTAATTCTACAAAATAATTCGCGGCAAATGGCGATGAATAATTTTGTAGACTTACTTTGAAAGAATCGAATAACATATCTACAATTCAAAGTAACCGATAGGTATTTACCAAAACACTATCCTTATTTTAGATGAGTAATGCAACATACGTTCAATATTTGCTGGAATGTGCCAATAAGACACACTAGCCCTTATTATCAGTATCATCCTATTAATAAAAATATCTAGAATGATCAATTTCCATTCCTGAAGTAGCAGCGGCACGCAGCGGCCTGATGAGATCCGGTGCGCTTACGTATAGAATAGTATCACATTCCGAACTAACCGATGCATTCTTAAAACGGTTAAACAGTAACAACCACGAAACAAAAATCGAAACATAAATAAAAAAAAGCGGTGAAAGTCCGACCAAATCTTAAGCCATAAATTCATTTATTCCTACACTTACATCTCCACACATACTACATGATATGGTGCTACATAATAATTATAAAAATAACAAATCAAGAAAAAAAATGTGCTTTAAAAAATAATATGTAAATATTAATATATAGGATGGTGGATTTGGATTTATGGATCATAACACGCTTAGCATAACATGCTGCGTCAATATTCCGGAGAGGGCACAAGGCAGCGCACGGCGCCGTGAGTATTGTATTCATCCGCGCGCTATCGCTTTGGACATTCGCTCACCGACAAGTCTGACGCTGTCTCACGGCACGCCCGAACGCTTTAAATCAATTTAAGCTTTTTCCTCTAGAATATATGATTCAAGATGCCAGGTGAACCGGAACTGCTCATCAGAACGCTACGCGTCGCTGCTCTTTCCGTAGGAATTGACCCTAACATTAATTGCAGTCACGTAAATAAACATACACACATAAGCAGATTTAGTCCATTCCAGTATCGCAGAGTAAGGTTGCAATCATTTTAGAGAAACATAAAACAGAAAATCCCGTTCGAATCCATTCAGTTGTTTTTGAAGAAGATTAAAAACAACGCAATAAGAAACTCCGTTACAAGCAATAGTAATGATTTACCCGAAACTACGTATTTATTATTAGCGTACATAAGTAGATGTTAAATAATGATTGACTTTTGAAACTTTCTAATAGTAGAAAGTTTTGTGGGCAACCCTAAGTATAAATGACGTGGCGTTTGACTCACTCTTCGAATATACGGGAGCCACGTCACGTTGTATTTAATATGTTTACGTTCAAGCTTAATTTTGAGGTAACACAAAATGCGATGCTACATGCATCACCATGGCGCCTACATATATGTATTGTAAAAGAAAGAGCATTTATTTAGCTACAAGTAACAACGTGCTGAGCCATTTGTACAAAAAATAATAAACAAACAGTGATTAAAACTTTAGTTACTTCACTCAAACTGATACTAAACAGAAAACATAACAGTGTTGTTATTTTTGTCATGACACTGGCAACTGACAAGCGGCGGCTTTTGCTGCTGCTCAAATGGGCCGCCTCGACCGGGTTGGTACTACGACCTCGCAGAATACCGGCGTGAAGTAGAGGCATCTTGTGCTTCTGCGTTTCGTTCGGTGAGTGAGGTAACCGTGGGCCCACTCCCCCCCTCATCCTCCCTCCCATCTCCGAAATACCCTTAAATGCCAACAACGCACCTGCAGCGCCTCTGGTGTTGCAGATGAACGTGGGCGACGGTAATCACTTACCTTCAGGTGAACCGCTTGATCGTTTGCCGCGTTTCCCATAAAAAAAAAACCCACATACGTAGTTCGTACGGATCGATTTCTGTATCACACGGATGTATTTTTTTTTCTCATTGAAATAATCTGTCATAAGTTTTTTGAAAAAGGTTCAATAAAGAGATGTAACTACCCTCTAAAGGCTAACAAGGTACCCTATCTAAACATGCTACTGTTTTTATTTATGAGTGGGGCAAACGAGCAAGTGGCTCACCTGATCGTAAGTGATTATCGTCTACCAGGTACGAGTACATCTGCAACACCAGACGCGCTGGAAGTGCGTTGCCGGCCTTAAGGATATTTGGGCGATGGCAGAGAGAATGAGGGGGTTTGGACCTCCGGTTACCTCACTCACCGAACGAAACGCAGAAGCACAAGATGCCTCTACTTTACGCCGGTATTATGCGAGGCTGTGATACTACCCCGGTCGAGACGGCTCATTCGAGCAACAGCAAAACGACTATATTTTAATACCGTAGCCTACAAAGACATAAGTATATCTCTCTACTAAGTATACCAATCTTGTGATATGTTTATAATTATCACCTACTTATACCTACAAGTTTTCAATTATAAGCTACAAAGGAATAGAATAGGTTGAGTACCTGTTTTGAACAATTTACCATCATCATCATCATCATCATTTCAGCCTGTCAGAAGATCACTGCTGAACATAGGCCTCCCCCAAAGATTGCCACGAAGCTCGGTCCTGAGCCACCTGCATCCATCGACTTCCCGTAACACTGCGCAGGTCGTCACTCCATCTTGTCGGGGGTCGTCCTACACTGCGTTTGCCTGTAAGTGGCTGCCACTCGAGAACCTTTTTTCCCCAACAAACAATTTATACAACCATATTATTATATATTTAAGATGGGTAAATTTCCACACGCAAAACGCAATAAAAAAAAACAATGCAGAGTACGCAGCGATCTGTCGGGCAAGCCATACGCGAACGCGAACGTGAGCATTGTGTATGTGTGTGTATCTTGTATCCTTGTAGTTATTGGTGGTAGCGCGTAAGCGTGTTGTCACGTTCCTCGCGGCGTTTGATGGCCGAGGAACGGCGCGTGCAGTCGTCCTTACCCCGTGCAGGTCACGTGTTACCGCGTTATTTTCGCCGCAATTTTACTAGTTGAGTTAGATGCATTAGACATTATGTTTCGTTGCTTCGATAGAGAGTCGCGCGAATATTGATTCACTTGACGTGGGATTGTTCATTTTAAACGGTAGCTTTGGATCATAACCTCCTGAAGTTTCCATAAACAATGATTATTTTATAAATACATCGTAAAACCGTAAGACGTTACCTCAAATATGTCAATACTTTTAAATATAAACACATGGATTAACACCAGGAGACCCAGTCTTAGATCCCACTGCGACACCGAACATTTTTGTAGGTCTCAAATAAACTACTGGCTGGCCGCCACTGATACTACAGAAGAAAAATAAGAAGAAATGACAATCATTAAACGTTTCGGTGTTTACTGTGACCTTGGTATGTCAAACTCCCTCCGCACGGGATCCTGCCTCGTCGTGGTTGACGGCTACACGCATAAATAGACCATTAGTACTAACAAAGTTTTCAGTAAATTTCAAAAAGGTCACGTTCTATATATAAGAGTGAAATACCATTCACGACGATTCACCTGCAGAGTGTAGGCATCGACAAAGAAGGATTTTATGCAAAATCTCCTCAAAATGTTGTGAAATACGGTTGAAAGGTAGTATGAAAGTTCCTATTGTTTTTTAAAAACTGGTATAAGCGCTTGAAAACAACCCTTAGGGATATAGAAGGGGACGAAAGTTTAAATGACCTTGAACATATGGCAATCTCTTGGACCAAACCCGCCGACATTTATCTAGCGGAAAGGCAAAAAAGGGTTACAGATGTTTGGCTCCACGACTACAGGCTACAGTGCCTTTATTTTATGTCATTAAGTCTGAGTATCTGTAAATGATTTCAGAATATTGCCATTCCTTTGTAGATAAATTATGATACGAAATAAGGTTTCTTTATTTCCTTTATACCTAGATACATAGCCCAGAAGCCATATCCGCTAATCCACAAAATTCACATAAATTCCTTGTGACATTAATCCCTGATAAAATCATACGGTTTTATTTTTTTTAACATGGTTTGATTTATCCAAGACATGGTTAACAATTAACGAAAACATGTCTCCGATGTGAAAAAATAACACGATATGGTTTGATAGAGGAACGACTTTACACTGAATTTTTGTGAAATATATTTGTGGCATAGCGGATAGGGCCCCCTGGACTTAAAAAGTCACGTGTCAGTAAGTGCGTAACTTGTGACGAAATAGTCCAGTTCATTGAATACATTACAAAAAAAAGACCTGAATTATTTAACGGTTCAAACCATGCATGCATTATTACGTAGGTGTATGCCACATAATAACGTAGGTATGTTTATATCATATATGTCAATAGAAAAATTGGATTTTATAATCTCACTGCATATGGAATTAAATATTTCTAGTTTAAAAGAAGAAAAGTTTCGATACATCTGGTACATATCTAAAGTTACGGCTAAAATTTTATACATATATATTTAAATCAATTACTAGTTTAATTGCCAATTCTTGCACAAAATTGGACTTTAACTTTCATGTATTCTTAATAACAAATTCGAGGCAATATTATATGTATATGTAGTTGTAACAAATAAATAATATACAGAAATAAATCAATAAGGACCTCAATAGCAACATAAATATTAACTTACTTGATGGTATGTCCGTTCTCCTCCCAATAATGACGAGTTTCCATATTCAAAATTATATCACAAGTTGAAAAACAGTATATCACTACTATCACCACTATCACGTATTAATGAATACAAAGACACGTATCACTTGTCTCACATCTTTTCCATAAGCACTATTTTAAGTTACGTTAATTCACTGAAATCCATTCTCCTCGTATAAACCCAATTGTACACAAATATCACGTACTATTTATTTAGCAATAACATGAAACGTTTACGTCTTAACCGTGAAACGTTTGCAACGCGTCTGAGCCAGTCTGAGAGAGCGAGTTTCGCTCGCTGACTCGTTTTTCGTTTCGATTCCAGCAAACGCCGGCCGGCTTGAGTCATGTGACTACGCCGTCAAAATATGGCACGAGTGTAGGAATGTGCAGATTGTAGGGTTACCGCACTTATTATTTTACATCACTTGAAAGCAGATTTTTTAAAAACTATTTATTTATTAAGTGTTATTTATCAGTTTACAATTATGATACATAGCTATACAAAAGAAAATTGATGTTATTTATTCATACCTTAGTTTTCAACCCCAAATTCACACGTGACAAGCCAAACTATTAAAATTTACCTTGTTGTTTGATGATGATGATGATGATTCACTATCAAAGAATAACTAGTAACAAAATAACACAACCTTTCTGTATTATGAAGTTTACATAGAGGAGCAAAAAGATAGTTTCTGGAATACGAATAATGAACACCAAAATACCTTCTTATATTTTTATTATTACTGTAATTTAATGAATCTTGACATGTTTTTTAAAATATTTTTTTCTATGAGATTTTTCTTTGATATTTTTGCGTGGGATTCTGTCATTTCTTATGAAAAGGAATCATAGGTGGATAATATAGCAGGAAAATATAGTTTAATGCGTCGCCAACATGGAATATAGGTTCAATAACGCAGGGAAGGCATTGATCAACAAACTAGCAGAAAGCTCACTTAACACTCCATCGAAAGGTACCAATTTATTATTGATAACTTACAACTCTTGTCTCGCCTGTGATCGTTCAGGTGCACAAATTACGATGACATATTACGCAAAGATCTCCATGCTATCGAGTTTCTGTCGAAAAGTTACAAAAGACCCAAATGGACAGTCAGACAGACCGGTGACGGACAACAACTGAATGACACCACGTCACCCGTGGCGTAGCAATGGTGGGTCCGGCAGAGCACGTGCCCTGTTCGCCATACAAAGGCTCTCCTTCAGTATTAGGTGGGCGAAAAAGTTATTTCGTATTTTAGAAGTTAAAAATTGCAGTAAAATCTCTCTAGTTGTACTATTTGGCTGGTTTTGATACAATTAATTAGATGATTTTAAAAAATAGAATAATTAAAAATAAAAACAGTTTCCCGGCATTTTTCTTTTGTTGTTTGAGAACTGTTAAAACTACTTAGCGCAGTTTTATGTACAGAAGTCTCAAAATTTGTACATCAATGGGATTATGTCACTACCAAAAAAATCGCAACAAGTTATCGAACAAAATGGCACATATATATAAAAATCAAAGTAAATAAACTCAGATAAAAAAATATCTTCAAGTTGGGGAAATAGTTTTTTCTTTTTTTATATATAAACTATATAAACCGACCTTACTAACAAATTATAAAACTTACAAATGATAATTATCCAAAAAAAAATATCAATGATTGAATAAAAATTCTTTATTACCGCCAAGGAGAGTCGTCTCCTTGGCACCTACTATCTATGTATAAACAATGTAAAAAACGATTATTTACAATAATTGGGTGTAGAAATTTATAACTAACTTTAACTTTGGACGATTCCTTGAATCTTAGGATGAGCAAGATGTACTGTTGCTAAATTTTAGGGCTGCCGCTCAATATAAAGTAACTGTCTTGGACTCAAAGGAAATGTGTGCCGTCTTCTCAGTATTCTGCAGTAATCACCAAAGTAATAACAAGATTCCACCTAGTGGAATCTATTTATTATTACTTTGGCGTACATAATTAAAAAAAATGTATAATACTTTCTGTAAGCTACCAAGATCTTTCCAAACTGCCAACAGCAGTTTTAATGTGTGAAGACACCGAAAGGTTCAAGGTCTGCCCGAAGTCAAATTTGGATAAATTCTAGTCGCTGAAAATTGCTTTATAGCACTGTAATGACGACAGCAAATACAAAAAAAAATTGTTGATTACTGCGATTGGGATTTATTGGCGGGAAACAGTTTTTTCCAGAAATATTGTATTGGTTCAAATCACAATAATAAATAAAGATGTTAGAAAAAAAAACTAACATTAAGTTTTCTTACTTATTATCTTTAAAATAATGGATTTGCGTAAAGTAATGCCTGATTCTATTTACAATAATAAACAAGTAAATTTATTGTCTCGGCGGTTTTTGCAGCTTTGGTGAAAGAGACTCGCGCCCGCGAGTGAATATATACTCATAATATACATAATATAGACATAATTTTACTTTGAGCTAGAGATAATAGTCACCATAGATTGCGTAATCTAAGCTTTTTTCGTGCTCCAATAATTACCTCAAGGCCGTGATACTACCCCGGTCGATCGGGCTCATTCGAATAGGAGCAAAAGCCGCCGCTCGGCTCTACCACGCTCAAAACCATGTTTGGTGTGTGGTATCAAGGAGTCACGGAGCGTAATTTTTGTGACTTTGATTAAACTTTATCAAGAGACTAGATATAGTTTATATTTTAGATTGTGTAGTGAAGCATCCCAGTGATAACAAGACTGCTTCTGGTCACAAGCCACGAACAGCTTAAACCTGAATTGTGAACAATGTTTCGAACTTTATAGCTAAATGGTCAACTCAGTAAATATTAATTAATAATAAATATTGCTCAGTTAAAATACGTAAACTACATAATAAACAAGTTAATATTACACACTTCAAGTGCAAATAATCAAATAAACAAAAACGCTAGTTTACAGCTATTTGAAAAGTTGTAGAAAACTGCACACAAATTCGTTCTTGAAATTTTACTCTCATCATGCCCAAAGAAGTTTCATATTAGGTTGATAAATAATTTGTAAGTTTCTTTGAAGAACAATTTATAAATGAATTGGCATCTCTGCTTGGTCATTGCTCTTTGTTCAGGCCTCGTTCGATTGCACGTGACCGCCTTCTCTCACGTTCGCGCCCCACCCCACCCCCACCGTGACTCTCTTGCCACGATGTTACGATAGTACTCGGTAATTTCATGAAGATTTTAAATTTCAATCTATAGTTTGCAATGAGAAGTTTTTCACGATGTCATTGTCTTGATGCGAATCTTCATGCTTTCTATTAGGTATAAAAAGTTTTCCAATAAAGATATAATTTTCATTTTGTATTTTAACAGAAATAAAAAAAAATGAATAATTATAGTTATCCTTGTGTCGGCTAAGTTATACATAAGTTCATTTATATTTCATGATGTGTTGCTGTTGTAACAATAGAAATTCTTTAGTAATGACACTTGAACAGTTATTTTACTAATATATCTGTTTTTAAATTCTCTTGGCTAGTTCCAGGCCTTAAAATCATAATTGCCGATCAGCGAGTACTAATATTTTTTTTTTATTGGAAACGCGGCAAACGAGAAAGAGTTTCACCTGATGGTAAGTGATTACTGTCGCTCTGGTGCAACACCAGAGGTGATGTAGGTGAGTTGCCGGCCTATAAGGGTATTTGGGAGATTGGAGGGAGGATTAGGAGGGGGATGGGGAAGACGAGTGGGCCTCCGGATACCTCACTCACCGAAGGAAACGCACAAGCATAAGATGCCTCTACTTCACGCCAGTATTCTGCGAGGGCGTGGTACTAACCCGGTCGAGCCGGCCCATTCGATCAGCAGAAAAAGCCGCCGCTTTTTTAGCCACGCATAAAAATTTGCTTACTTTTACTTTATCAGACTGTAAAAGTCCACGGCTCGTCATAGGTATTTCTATGAAAGAGCCCAACATGCCCATCCATATTGTGGTGAGTATGGGCAAATCTCACCACAGTAAATTTGGTGAGCGGAGTGCTGGTACTCTGGCGCCGGCGATACTGCTTCCCATCACCAGTCTGTGCTATTTGGGTTCACTGTGGGTATATTGGGAAGAATTTTCCGCCGTAAGTCGGACGTCAGAGCCTCTTTCGGTGATAAGCAGGATGCACCGCGTGCAGTCGAGGTTGACATGGGTATAATAGTAATATTAGATTTCAACACTAAGATTTAATAATACTTTTTTCCGCTCTTATTAGCGTATGGAAATTCAAGTTAAAATCTAAAGTATTTTGATTAATTTAAAGGTACGTATTGGTTTTTTATTTACTGCATTAAAATATGACGCAAAACGACCAGCAGGCATTTGATTGGAATGAATATATATCCAGTACGGTTTAGTAGATTCCGAGAGACGTAATGCCTCTGACGTCACGTCACGTTTGTGCTGCTGTGACGTCACGTTTATACTACACCGTCACGTTGTGACATTTATACTACATTGTCTTGTCGTCAGTTACGGCCATACATAGACGTAGGCTCATTTTTCTATTTTTTTCTTATACTTTACCTTTCAACAGCCAGTAAATTATAAAATTGCAATATTGAGTAAGAAAGCTTTGCCGTAAACACCACGCTTGGCTGGCAGGACGGTGAAGGCCAATTCCAGATACCACGAAGACCTAGAAGTTCGATGCTGGGATCTTATTAAGAATTTTTTTAAGTCTCCTCGGCGACTCATTATGTATTAAGTATTTTTAATTGAACAACCATTTACATTCACCAACGTACAATGCCTAGCTATGTAGAACTAAAAAAGATACGCCGTGGTACATTCTCTACCTAGTAACACTAAAATCGCCGAAGTAAACTTTTTTAAATATTTTTTACAAAATAGCATTCAAGCTGCAAAATAGCAGAGAAACCACTGGAGCTCTTTTTTTTTGTTACTGAACTCGAGGAGTTTTTTTTTAGTTTTTGTTTCTTAAATGGCACTCTTATTGATAACAACATGGCGTGGTATGGTGCTGTCTATGGCTTTGACGCTTGCCTTTCTACAAGTGAGTATTTCTACAAATATGTAGATATGCTTTTCTCGAGGACGTTTGAATATTTCCGCTGGAAGAAAAACGCGTACTTCGCGTTACACGATTTTAAGTGCTCTGTTTACCAGGTGTTGGCGTAATAGTCACACTCGCATCATCGGTCTTCTTATTTTTGGACTAGTATTTTTGGGTTTGGTCATCTGTCGGTAGCCATTGCGATATTCAATGCTTTTTCCTTAGTCACCTCTTACGACATCCACGGGAAGAGATTCGTACGCCACTACGCCATACCGAAACTGTATTAATAGACGTAGACCAAACGTTTGTGTATAATATAATGAGTACATTGTTATTATCAATGCTTCGACTTTATTTAAGCAAAAAAAATGGTTATAAGTTAAGTTAAGTAAGTAACATAACTTACTTTATAACCATTTGAAGCTTAAATTTTATTTAAGCCTTTAAGAGTGAAGGGAAAATGCCAAATGATTTATTAAATTCTAGACACTTAGAGATATATGGTTACTTTACAACCTAACTTTGACTGTGGCAACTCAGTTAGGTTCGCGTTTTTTCATATATTGCAAGGATCGATTAGTATCTAGTGGTGGCGGCTTAATTAAATTTGTAACTCCATCTCATTCTCTACTTAACAAATGGTACTCAGGCGGCCAACCGACGGCGGTAAACTCATTCGTATTTGACGAACCCAAATCTCTAGGTAGTGTACGTAGAAAATAACCGTCCCTGGGTAGGCTGTAGGTGTAAAAAACAAAGTATTTGTGTCTCAAAAAACGTAGTTACCGTTTCTTAAGATTTTTTTTTTTTTTTTATAGAAGAAGGGGGCAAACGAGCGTGCGGCTCACCTGATGGTAAGTGATCACCGACGCCCACGAACATCCACAACACCAGAGGAGCTACAGATGCGCTGCCGGCCTTTAAGGAAGGAATAAGCTAGGGTCTTTGGGAATAATAAATTTTTTCATAATAGGAAATTGTGAATGTATACTAGTTGATTGATGGGGGTGAATTCGCAGAGCCTTATCAACTGCGAATTCACGAGTTGCTTCTTTGTTTAATTTAACCTCCTCACAGTGCATTAAGTCATCACATTTCAATTTGAGAGAAGGAACACCAAACTTTGTCGTTGGGATTAGGGTTGATCAAACAATTGATCTCCACGCACCGGAGGTACGGATATGTCGCCAAAACACTTTCATTTATGCCATCAAAGAGCCCGATGAGCAACTTTGAACTTCCTCATATGGCCTGTAGTGAAATACTGTATTTCAGTTCCGTAACTCCGTGCGGGCATCCGCACTGAATGTAAAAACTGGTCTTAAAATATTGTTGTACATTCGACGAGAAGATATGACGTAGTATCCCGAACGCTACCCAACAGAGTAGGAGACGTCGATTGATATCTTGGTAGAGCGTTACACATGATCTTCATCTTGTCGTTGTTCATCTTAAGACAAACCCGTTGGGAGACACTATAATAGTGCCGTCATTGAGCCTAGTGCAAATATTTCCAAGCTATTCTTTACTTTTTTTTTTTAAAAAAACCTTGCCTTCCGCTGTAGGATTTTCTCCAGTGTCGCGGAGGCAGTTTACATACATGAATTGCACATGGACAAACACCCAGACCGGGAACTATTATTTGTATTCCATACAAATACTAGTCCCGGGAATCGAACCCGCGACCCAAAGCGCCGCAGCTAAACCCTTAGCCACTACGCCACCGAGCCGTGAGATTCTATCACAACTATGTCGTCGACCAATCTAAGGTGTTGAGTAAAGTTCAACAGTATTGATATAGCGGTGAAGAGCTTCGGGGATATAACATTACTCTATGTTATCTCTTTCTAGAAATGTATCGGGTCTTATTCGGGTTATGATATTCGGATAAATATCATAACTAATTATACAAACACTTCAACTCTTCATATAAGCGTAAATTGTACTCCTCGGTCTTCTTTACTGCTCTCTGGTGGAAACTAGGTATGTGTTTGGTCTATGGTACTATAGACTCTACTTTAATAACTTGTGAAGTGTTGCAACAATAGAAATTCTGTCACTGTGACACGTTAAGTAAGGGATAATATTTTTTTTATCCAACCTCAAAGTTTATGTGTATTATAATTCAACAAGATACCAATAACCTATGCAGTTACTAGAAATTAAATACTAGACGTAAGAAACATACTTTCGTTTGTGAAATGTCAAATCTTATTAATTTTTTTTTTACAATCTTTCTCCGTTTCGCTCCTCTGACGGAGAAGAAACCGCTGAAACTCCGTAGGTATATTTTTTAATTATTTTTTTTGCACTCCACAACTATATTAAAGGGAAGTAGACGGCGCCGCCACAAGCAGAGGCCTCTGAGCGAGCATGACATACTCAAGTCTACCTACCTACCATATACACATGGATAAGATTATCATGACAAACACTACCATATTCCTAAAGAAAACACCTACAATTTTCTACGAGAGATACGAATTTATACGAGATACTAGTTACAAAGAGCGGCGTTAAGTTACGAGCTAGTTCGTATTAAACTGTACGGTTACTATTCTACGCTTCCACGATTATCATTAGGATGATCAATAAGGTTATAGTAAGCTCTTGAAGACACAACCCTGACTCCTCTCCATTAGAAAATCTGCAAATAAAAAAAAACAAAAACAAATCTACTTTTAGGTTTACTAAACTCTACCACGTAAACTTTTCTTTTACGGTAGTACCACGATCTCGTAGAAAATCGGCCTGAAGTAGAGAGACCTTGTGCTTCTGCATTTCGTTCGGTGAGTGAGTTAAATGGAGGCCCAGTCCCCTCTCCCCCAACGCTTCCCCCCATCCCCAAATATCCTTTAAGGTCGGCAATGCGCCTGCAACTACTCTGGTGTTGCAGAATGGTAGCAGTTTCCCGTCAAAAAAAACTGAATGTCAGATGATACCTAAGTTACTGTTATCTAAGATACTGTTAAGGAGTTTCTTCGTAACGAATACCTTTGCATCATCACCAAGTAACATTCTTGTAGGTACAAAGATACAGCTGATAAATTACAACTTACTGAATCTGTGGAGTCTAGTCTATTGGAATCTAGTAACTGTCATTAAAAGCTGGTGTCTATTTCAGGCACTTACATCATATATATTACTATTCTTATTAAAAGTATTCGTTTTTGTATGTTCATACATTACATTTTCATAAAGGCCTCTATGCCTTTATGAAAATGTTAAAATGCCAAGGTTAAAATGTTTATTTCTACAGATTTATTTCTAAGAGATTTTTTTTTAGTTTTACTAGGGGGAAATGTGCTAATATTTACCAATCACCGAAGCGGTGACAGGGTTATGTCGGGATCAACTTTTGAGATCTTGGAATGACTAAAAACCCCCACTGTACACTGGTGGGCAAGTGGCCACGACGGGTTTGGTGGTAGAGACTCGCGAGCAGAAGGCCTAGAAGGTTAGATATTAGCAGATTAGAGATGCTTTCGGATTTAGATTATAAACAGGTCTTATGGTCCTTTAAAGCTAAAGGAATATTGTTTCTGCTGCATGTCACCATAATAAAATATCCTATGATTTAATGGTATGGAAATAACTAACAAGTGTTGAAACAGCTAGAATAGTTTATTCTAGCTGTTTCAACACTTCTTATTTTACTTACAGCATGTATGCTGACGTGCTAAAGCTATCACCAGTTTTGAATACACAGATTTTTGAAAATTTGCATCAAGACTTATTTCAAGAAAAACAGTAGTATCCGTTAGACGTAATGACCTTAATGTTTAACATTGAATAATAAAAAACCATGAGAATTTTAAATATTTAGTTTCGTTGTCATTTAAAAGAAAATTATTAGCGTTAAGCCGATGAACTCTTTTTGACATAGCGTTATTCCAATTTAGGAATTATGTGAACATGTGGTAACATTTGTTTTCATTGCGTCGCTGCGTTTAGTTATTACAAATAGTTTGAGTTTATTTCAATTAAAATTAGATTAAATTAGATAGCTGTGCAAAGTTTGTTGTCATTTATAATTAATAAAACCAGATGTAAATACATATTCATTGTGTATTTATCTATGTTAATCAATGCGATAAAATTCATTATTTATTTTTACGTATCCTGAAAATGAATATTACAAAACGTTTATAGTGATTGTCAATTCGTCTTGTCAAATCTACCAGCACTTTTCTGATTTTAAGGCGTCTAGTTTAACACTTTGTGGGATTTAATATACCGGTTTGTAATTAAAAATGTTAGCTTTGATCAATCGCATCCTTGATTGGATTAAAAGCTTATTCTGGAAGGAGGAGATGGAGCTTACGCTGGTCGGGCTTCAATACTCTGGGAAAACAACTTTTGTTAACGTCATAGCCGTATGTATTACCACAAAACAATGATTTGTATACTTTTCACTTCGTTGTTACCTTTTTCTGCCCAACTGTTAACTATCAAATTTTGCTATCGCAAATATTGTTCGGGATTTATTAAAAAATTTACGTTGCATTTCACATTCACAGATCTTTAAATTTCATCATTTTGCAATATACAAGGCTTTAGCGAAATGCAGGGCTTATATTTCACTAGCTACTAAAGATTCGTATTAGTCGTCATTTTCGTTTTTCCATTTTGGAAATTTTAGTAGCTTTCCGGTCCTAAACTGTAATTTTTAGATATCACATTGGCATTCTGATTTCGACTTTATACATATTGTTTTTGAACCCTGGAAGTATAATATTAAATAATCCTTTTTCCTATAAATAATTTATAATATTAGACTACCTATTTTTATTTTTCAAATAAAAATATGTACTCATAATTTGATTTCTATAGCATATTTTGATGAAAGTTTTACAATTTTATTGAATGTAATTTGTCTCTTGACACTTGCTTGATTTGGTCAAAGTTAATGAATATGAAAAATAAAATTACTTTTAGGAAATGGATGTTAAATGTTAATGATAATTTGACAATCAACTGCCAAGTCCTCCTAACTGGCACTTTTTCTTCCACTACTGTGATTGCCGACCCTACACTTTATACTTTAGATGCTGCCTGCTACCAGTCTTGGTGGTTTGAAGGCCACATGATTCATTTCTAAAATATTTGTTTTCTCCCTTTACTCATCTTATAAAACCTATAAGATGATATTTAGTAGCAGATTCTCCAATGCCACAACCACACACCTCTGCTGCCACTATACTTATGTGCCGTTATTACTTTGTTTGCATTAACATTATGAATTAACAATTAATTAAGTGAATTTTACGATTGAATCTAAAACTTTGTGACATAGTCAATGTATACAAGTATAAAGATGTATGTGCCTATACATTGTCTTTATGAAATATTTTATTACTCATACTCAATACAAGTTAATAGGCAATAACTGGTGTGCACTTTGTCAACTGTAAGAAACAATGTTTAAGAATGTACTAAACAGTATTATTTAGTAATATTAATGAATAAGCTACAATCAAGAAACATATAATAATATAATAAATTATACTAGTATACCATGCCAGCTTTGAATGGATGGATTTGCCCTATAATATAAAATAAATATGAAACACATAACCCTTTCTTGTTAAATGTTTTAAAAGATGGTGACAACCACATAGAATAAATCCACTTAAAAGTTAGGAGGTTATAAGAGAATACATAGTCAAATCGGGATTGTGACAGGACAATGGGAAGAGCCAATGACTTTCTCCACAAGACCTCAAGGAATTCATGTAGCTCAAACAATTGCATTATAAGAAAACAAAGACTTAATTGATTCTGTATTTACTATTTATAATCTTTTGCCTGTAATTTCATGCACATATAATCTATGACAACGGATTACTATATGAAGGTACTTGTACCAATGAGCTTTTTTAAAACTTATATATGATTTGTATTGTTGGCTTAGACACTAAGACAGAAACAGGATCATTACCAGTCAGATTATCCCAAATAAACTCAAGTGAAAACTGTGTTGAAAGGACAAAAATATCCACTTCTATATTGGTTATACAGTAGATAATAGCTTATTTTTGTATATGTGTAATATGTAATGCACTGCACTCACCAATTCTCTTGCCTAGAGTGGTAGTGGGCAAACCTCTTTAAATAATGCATACTGACTTTTACTGTCATGTTCTTGGAGAGGCCTATATTCAGCAGTGGACTTAAAAAGACTGTTTTAGAAGGTATGTTATTGAAATTTTCGCACATTATACACTCAAACTAATCCTACATTTATTTGTTATTTGTTTATATCTCTGTTGGACAAGTTATGACATTGAATGGTATATATTAGAGCAGCATTTTGTTATGTTTGTGTAGCATTGGAGCATAGTCAACATTGATAAGGGAAATTGTTTAGATAAGAAAATTCATGCCAGTGTTAATTAACTGCCAAAATCAGTTGTTATGCACGGCTTGATTATTGACAAATTTTTTACTCATAACTGAGAATAAAAATACTATTGTTGAAATTTTATGTACACGCTTTTCTCTTTCCCCCTTCATCATCGGGTGAAATTAATAGAAATCATTAAGATGAAATGATAAAACTCATGTTCAATGGGTTTATTAAGAACCATTCAAGGGTTCAGTTAAATACCTTCCATCTCCATGATCAGATTAGCTCGATGGCAATTCACAAAATTTCAAATTATTTAGAAGTCTGGTAGTCGGTGAAAATTTTATTGGAAGATTTGTTTAAATTTTAAGCTGATAAAAAGCCTGCAAAACAACTTCAGTGTCAAAGTTATAAACAATGAAACATTTAGTAGAGTTTTATGACTTTTTGTAACATAACACTTTCACATATTTGGGGTTACTGTTAAACCATTAAAATGTCAAGCAATCATAGTGGGTGGTCCTAGGATGCTTGCCGGGATTGAATATGGTAACCTTGCTCCAGTTTATTTCAATGGAACATTAATTCCTTTCTCAAAAACCATGGACCAGTCATTATGTTGGGAGACTCAGGTTTCTGAAATTAGCCAGAAAGTCGTTGCCACCTTACATTCTCTACATGTCTGAAAAATTACTTGCCCTTTAAAACTAAGCTTTTGCTCACTCAATCCTTAATTTTACCCATTATCGACTATGCAGATGTGTGCTACCCGGACCTATCCCAATCACGTCTCGATAAGTTGGAGCGCCTTCTTAACAACTGCATTAGATTTATCTTTGGTTTACGTAAATATGATCACGTCTCTTCCTATCGTTCTAAGCTTAATTGTCTTTGTCAAAGGCGTAGCTCTAGAATTCTGTGTTTATTGTATTCTGTATTAACTGATCCCAATTATCCTTCTTATCTTAAGAATAATTTCCAATATCTTTATTCTACTCATGACAGAAAGCCTCGTTCAATAAACCAACTTAAGATTCACATTCTACAACATAATACAGGATACTATAACTCTTCTTTTACTGTTCAGGCTACACTCCTCTGGATGCCCTGCCCGATAAGTTAAAAGCAGGTCCTAACAGGAAATCATATCAGAGTCTAGTTCGTGATTACCTAATAGATGATTGACAATATTCGGCTTATCTATTATCCATTTGTATTAAATATTTATTTATGTATCTTTTATATATTTGTATACGTGTATACCTATAGTTTTTTTATTCTTTGTTTTGTACCTGCCAATTACCTTTCACCATAACAAGGGTTGACTGGTAGAGAATGCCACTTAAGCTTAAGGCCAACCATAAAGAATAAGTAAATAAATAAATACCGTCGCCCACATACACCTGCTACACCAAAAGTAACTGTAGGTGCGTTGCCGGCCTTTAGGGATATTAGAAAATGGGAGAGAAGGTTAGGACGGAATAGGGAGTGAGCCCCAGGTACTTTTAACTTTACTGTTCTGCTTGGCCATGGTACTACCCCTGGTCGAACCGTCCTATTTGAGCAGCAGCAAAAGCTACCGCTTGGCTCTACCATGTTTAAATCATTGTGACATTATATCCCAATAAAATCATACCGTGTTAATTTTTGTAATCATGTTATGGATAGACAGGTCTGGGATGTTAAAAAATAACATAATCTTGTATTACCGAAACTTGCTTATGTTTATAATTCGTTTTGCAGTCTGGTCAGTTCAGTGAAGACATGATACCAACTGTGGGGTTCAACATGCGCAAAATTACCAAAGGAAATGTTACCATCAAGGTGAGTATCGCAGAGGCACGGAATTGCTTATTTTTGCATAACACCCAAATATCTGTGTAAAATGGCATCTTCAAAGAGTTTCATTATTTTTAGGTATGGGATATTGGTGGCCAGCCCCGGTTCCGTTCCATGTGGGAAAGGTACTGCCGAGGTGTCAACGCCATTGTGTGAGTTTAGTATTTTGACCTTATTTCTATCTTATATAAAACTATAATATATATTTAACAGGCGCCGCGTGAGATACTCTACCAAAGATGGGAATCTTGTAGTCGAAATGCCAGTAAAATCGCTTGGCTTAAGATAGAACAGCTCATATATCATTACTACTGCCTGCTGAACATAGGTCCCCAAAGGTTGCCCCAAAGTACGCTCCTAAGGCATCGACGACTTCCCGCAGTACTGTACGGATCTTGTCTGCTCTGACACAAATAATTTCACAAACATTCCGTACGACATTGTTGCTCTATAAAATCACACTGTAACAGTTTTGTTTATCAATGACACAGTTGTTAATAAATGAAACCATGTGTTGGATGTGAAAAATAACAGTGTTTGATTTTATCGTGAAAAGGTATCGGACGGAATTGTTGTGAAATATTTTTATGGCATAGTGGATAAGACCAGATCGACACATTATATAATGGTTAGTAGTGTATGTTGATGATTATATGAAATCCTCCTGTAGGGAGCGGCCTAAGTCGGAGCCAGTTAATTAGCAGGAAAATTAGATTGAATTATTTTTTCCCTGGACGATATTATTAATGGTCGCATCTTCCCACAGGATGGACAAATACTTATAACAGAAGTAATATTTTATTATGAATGAGGGTTCCCTTTTTTCTGGTTCGGGTTTTTGTAATCGCATAGTTGCTAACTTCTGATAGTAATCAGTGGCTGTGGTCAAAATTATTCAGGAGGACATCTTCAAACATACGTCATAATCTGTTTGGAGTAGCAATAAGTCAGCCATTAATGGCATTGTCGTGAAAATGGCAACCTCTTTGTTTACGAACCTTGCGTCTACAAGACGATCAACCTTTCAACCTTTATTGGCACTTAATGGAGGTTGAAGATCTAGCAATATTTCTTTGCTTCGGCAAAAAAAAAATATTCAGAAAATATGTTCAGGCTTTTAAAGAGTGACATGTGCGTTCCAGGTACATGGTGGATGCGGCCGACCCCGACAAGATTGAGGCGTCGCGCAACGAGCTGCACAGCCTGCTAGAGAAGCAGCAGCTGACCGGCATCCCAGTGCTGGTGCTGGGCAACAAGCGCGACCTGCCGCACGCGCTTGACGAGCACGGCCTCATCGAGCGCATGTACGTCCGCACCTCGCATCACCTAATCTCACCTCACCTCCACTACCGCACATGTACGTTCGCACCACGACTCACCTCATCCCTACTGCCGCACCTCGAGTCCTCGACTTACCTCAACCCCACTGCCGAACATATACGTCGCACCTCGACTCAGTTTTTCCCTATTGCCGCACATGTAAGTCGGCGTCTCCACTCTTCTCACCCTCCACTGTCGCACAAGTAAGCCCGCACCTCGACTCACCTCACATCCACTGTCACACAAGTAAGCCCGCACCTCGACTCACCTCACATCCACTGTCACACAAGTAAGCCCGCACCTCGACTCACCTCACATCCACTGTCACACAAGTAAGCCCGCACCTCGACTCAGTTTTTCCCTATTGCCGCACATGTAAGTCGGCGTCTCCACTCTTCTCACCCTCCACTGTCGCACAAGTAAGCCCGCACCTCGACTCAGTTTTTCCCTATTGCCGCACATGTAAGTCGGCGTCTCCACTCTTCTCACCCTCCACTGTCGCACAAGTAAGCCCGCACCTCGACTCACCTCACATCCACTGTCACACAAGTAAGCCCGCACCTCGACTCACCTCACATCCACTGTCACACAAGTAAGCCCGCACCTCGACTCACCTCACATCCACTGTCACACAAGTAAGCCCGCACCTCGACTCACCTCACATCCACTGTCACACAAGTAAGCCCGCACCTCGACTCAGTTTTTCCCTATTGCCGCACATGTAAGTCGGCGTCTCCACTCTTCTCACCCTCCACTGTCGCACAAGTAAGCCCGCACCTCGACTCAGTTTTTCCCTATTGCCGCACATGTAAGTCGGCGTCTCCACTCTTCTCACCCTCCACTGTCGCACAAGTAAGCCCGCACCTCGACTCACCTCACATCCACTGTCACACAAGTAAGCCCGCACCTCGACTCAGTTTTTCCCTATTGCCGCACATGTAAGTCGGCGTCTCCACTCTTCTCACCCTCCACTGTCGCACAAGTAAGCCCGCACCTCGACTCACCTCACATCCACTGTCACACAAGTAAGCCCGCACCTCGACTCACCTCACATCCACTGTCACACAAGTAAGCCCGCACCTCGACTCACCTCACATCCACTGTCACACAAGTAAGCCCGCACCTCGACTCAGTTTTTCCCTATTGCCGCACATGTAAGTCGGCGTCTCCACTCTTCTCACCCTCCACTGTCGCACAAGTAAGCCCGCACCTCGACTCACCTCACATCCACTGTCACACAAGTAAGCCCGCACCTCGACTCACCTCACATCCACTGTCACACAAGTAAGCCCGCACCTCGACTCAGTTTTTCCCTATTGCCGCACATGTAAGTCGGCGTCTCCACTCTTCTCACCCTCCACTGTCGCACAAGTAAGCCCGCACCTCGACTCAGTTTTTCCCTATTGCCGCACATGTAAGTCGGCGTCTCCACTCTTCTCACCCTCCACTGTCGCACAAGTAAGCCCGCACCTCGACTCACCTCACATCCACTGTCACACAAGTAAGCCCGCACCTCGACTCAGTTTTTCCCTATTGCCGCACATGTAAGTCGGCGTCTCCACTCTTCTCACCCTCCACTGTCGCACAAGTAAGCCCGCACCTCGACTCACCTCACATCCACTGTCACACAAGTAAGCCCGCACCTCGACTCACCTCACATCCACTGTCACACAAGTAAGCCCGCACCTCGACTCACCTCACATCCACTGTCACACAAGTAAGCCCGCACCTCGACTCAGTTTTTCCCTATTGCCGCACATGTAAGTCGGCGTCTCCACTCTTCTCACCCTCCACTGTCGCACAAGTAAGCCCGCACCTCGACTCACCTCACATCCACTGTCACACAAGTAAGCCCGCACCTCGACTCACCTCACATCCACTGTCACACAAGTAAGCCCGCACCTCGACTCACCTCACATCCACTGTCACACAAGTAAGCCCGCACCTCGACTCACCTCACATCCACTGTCACACAAGTAAGCCCGCACCTCGACTCACCTCACATCCACTGTCACACAAGTAAGCCCGCACCTCGACTCACCTCACATCCACTGTCACACAAGTAAGCCCGCACCTCGACTCACCTCACATCCACTGTCACACAAGTAAGCCCGCACCTCGACTCAGTTTTTCCCTATTGCCGCACATGTAAGTCGGCGTCTCCACTCTTCTCACCCTCCACTGTCGCACAAGTAAGCCCGCACCTCGACTCAGTTTTTCCCTATTGCCGCACATGTAAGTCGGCGTCTCCACTCTTCTCACCCTCCACTGTCGCACAAGTAAGCCCGCACCTCGACTCAGTTTTTCCCTATTGCCGCACATGTAAGTCGGCGTCTCCACTCTTCTCACCCTCCACTGTCGCACAAGTAAGCCCGCACCTCGACTCACCTCACATCCACTGTCACACAAGTAAGCCCGCACCTCGACTCACCTCACATCCACTGTCACACAAGTAAGCCCGCACCTCGACTCAGTTTTTCCCTATTGCCGCACATGTAAGTCGGCGTCTCCACTCTTCTCACCCTCCACTGTCGCACAAGTAAGCCCGCACCTCGACTCACCTCACATCCACTGTCACACAAGTAAGCCCGCACCTCGACTCACCTCACATCCACTGTCACACAAGTAAGCCCGCACCTCGACTCACCTCACATCCACTGTCACACAAGTAAGCCCGCACCTCGACTCACCTCACATCCACTGTCACACAAGTAAGCCCGCACCTCGACTCACCTCACATCCACTGTCACACAAGTAAGCCCGCACCTCGACTCACCTCACATCCACTGTCACACAAGTAAGCCCGCACCTCGACTCACCTCACATCCACTGTCACACAAGTAAGCCCGCACCTCGACTCACTTCTCTTCCACTGTCAGTAATGCACGACCGCATCTCCCCACTGAGCTATAAGTCTCCGTATTCTTAATTTTCGTAAACATATCGCTTGACAATTATTTCGGGCTCGAATGGTTTATTTGTTACTGTCGATCAATAATTTTATTTTTTATTTTTATGGACAAGACTGCAAACGAGCAAGCGGTTCCCCTGATGGTAAGTGATTACCGTCGCCCACATACATCTGCAACACCATAGATGCTGCAGGTGCGTTGCCGGTGTTTAAGGATATTTGGGAGACGGGAGGGAAGAGGACGGGAATAGGGAGGGGATGTGGGTCTCCGGTTACCTCACTCACCGAACGAAACGCAGAAGCACAAGATGCCTCTACTTCACGCCGGTATTCTGCGAGGCCGTGGTATCAATCCGGTCGAGCCGGCCCATTCGAGCAGCAGCTAAAGCCGCCGCTTGGCTCTACCACGCTTAACAAATTAAAGATGGCGACAGAATGTATTGAAATAAAATTGCATAATTTAGGTTTGGGGAAGGCTTGTGCAGTATTGGAGTAAGCATTAATGTTAGGAACACTCGTACAATCACTACAGTCAACCGAACGATGTACATAATAAAAAGCCATCTTTTTTTTTATTTTATTACCAGGAACCTATCAGCCATTCAGGATCGTGAGATATGCTGCTACTCGATCTCGTGTAAGGAGAAGGACAACATAGACATAACGCTGCAGTGGCTCATCGCGCACAGTAAGTCGGGCAGCGCGCGCTAATCGCGCACCGCGCGCTGGCCGGCGGGGCACCGAGCTGCCCCTGTATACTAGTAAATATTCGCTGTCAACTAATCACGTTATTGTATTGGGCCTAAATCACTTGGCGCGGACCCGAAACGCTGAACTATCAAATGTTAATTATCCACTTCATTAGCGCCTATTCACACTAGCGTTGCACTGACGCAGTACCATTATGTGTGAAAACGTTTCCTGTTATAAAAAAAACATGAGGCGAAAGTCTAGCCCTTGCCCCTTAGAAAAATAAAAATCATAAATTATTTGTACCCGTTGATTTCATTAACTCGTTCCAAACAAAAAATACTTTTGGTGTATTCATTGCTTAATGTGTATTTTTAAATTGTTTAAAATTAAAATATTTACTTTTCAAAGGGCCTCATAATATTCTATTTAGTAGTTGATTTCAATATATCTTCTATTCAAATTTTCGCATCTAACCTATTAGAAATTATCTCCCTCAATACTTGTTAATTTAACTAAGGTCAACCATTACAAACAAAGATACAGGCTTAATATATTAACAATCTTTTTTTTTATTTTTTCTATCATGTCAGTCTGGGAGTGACGTTAAAAAAAGAGTTATACAAGAGAAATTTTCAGTTTTGATTGAGATTCTCAAATCTGAAATACACTTATTTAAATACAAATAGTTTCACGAGTATAGTACACTAATCTTTCAAGTCTCACAACAATAAAAACTTTATCGTTGCATTACAATACATCAAGATATAACAAGGTTTTTTCTGTCATTAAGCCTCTGTTTTGTTGGTGATCATTGGCTTTAGTGTAACATTTTACCTTTAGTGGAGTTTATTATTAACGCTTCTTTTTTTGGGAAATGGGAAAAGGGGGCCAAACGAGCAAGCGGGTCACCTGATGGTAAGTGATTACCGTCGCCCACATACATCTGCAACACGAGCAGCTATAGGTGCGTTGCCGGCCTTTAAGGATATTTGGGGGATGGGAAAGGGATGAGGAGGGGAGGAAAAGGAAGAGGCCTCCAGTTACCTCACTCACCGAAAAGTAGAGGCAGGCACAAGATGCCTCTACTTCAACACCGGTATTCTGCGAGGTCGTGGTCCATCCCGGCCGTACCGGCCCCCTTTAGCTCTATGTACCACGTACTAGTTTCACAACTAATTTTTCTTTATCTGCTCATATTCGGTCGGTTCTTTATATAAATAAATGTGATCAGAATATCGAAAAAAATATTGTCGGACTAGTGTACAAGCGTTAATATTAATTTACATTATGATGGAGTTTCTCCAAGTGACAACAATCGCAATTATATTAAACATTTAAATAAAATAAAATATCCTCGAAGACTCTTTTCTAGACTAGCTAGTTAGTATCTGTCACTAATATTTGAAAAAAAATGTAATGCAATTAAATGTTGCCCAACTAATATCATATTAACATTGTTCATTAGTTATCAGCTGTTTGTACGTTCATTCGTAAGAAAAATAGATACCTTTTTAACCGGTTACGGAATCGGAGTTTTCACGCTAGCTTAGTATTCAATTACAATTAATGTGATAGCTTTCTTTTTCTGTTATCGTTTTATGTAGCAACTGGCAACACTTTATTTTTTTCTGGTCCATTAACCGTACCTTAAAAACAGCAAAAACAATGTATCTTGAATTGACGTTGCTCAGAAGTTAGGTAGTGGTCACAACGGTTCTCGGACCAATTATTCACGAGTCTATAGCTTGTCGACGCTCTTGTACGAAACTATCAAACCAGGTATTGTTGTCCCTGTCCAATTACTCGGAGCATCCGTACGAGTAAAAGAGATAGCTCACGTAAGTATGACAACGTCGCCAATGATCTGGAAAATATATCGTGTGCAGCTAGCTGTCTTCTTTCTCAAGAACGACGAAAAGAGGCGTTAAATATCCAGAATTGTCATTTCATACGTAAATCTTTAACAGCTATTTTATTGTTACCTTCTACGATTTTTATTCCGAAAATCGATAAATGTTGCTTTACCTTATTTTTTTACTACTTTTAAGATTTACATGTTAGTCAGTATGCATGTTTTATTTTATAGTCATAATAAATAAATCAAAAAATTTAATTAGCACACAAAAAAATTGACACGCATTTGTAGCTCTCAAACCGTTCGGTGTAATAATTGGTACGAGCAACGGTTGCAACTAACTAAAATACTTATCTAATAAGTGATAACACGAATTCCACAAATTATAGAAACCAATCATTTGAACTAAGATAAGATTTATATACCATAAAAGAAATAATTTATAAACGATTTGCATCTGCCACGTCACTAATACTGTTTGGTAAATAGATGTTGTTTCATTAGATTCGAAGGCTTAGCTGTTCAATGAATTTAATTATAATTCTCTACGAAGGGGCGTTCTAATTAGTTTAGGTTAATAAATCTTAGCTGGAGTCGTTGCACTCTTACGGCGTGTGACAATATGACGTCTTCGAATCGGATGGTAATGAAATACTTAGGATGGTGCCAATGATGGATTTAAAACGGAATCAATCTGAAAACGGAATATTGCCGTACAATATCCAGAATATAGTAACTAATAGATAAATTAAAAAATTACCTGTAAAAAATGTCGCCGAATATTTCGTTTTCTATTCTTTTTCTAATTTATTTTGTATAAACATTGTCTGATAGTGGCTATATCGAGGATTGTGCGTGTACTTTGTTATAATATTTAGATTTTCTGATAGCATTAGCATTATATTTATAATATACTTATCTCATATTGTTAGCTAAAGAATAAGTTTAAAGATATATAGTGTGAGACTAACGTTGCTCTGCATTTGCTGTACATAAAATGGCAATGAAAATTATCTCTTGAGTATATAAAGTTCCATGTTTTCTAGGATATCCGATTGTTTTAAATATAATTTCAAGGTATATGCTTGATTGTAGTTTAAATATCATATCTCTAGTTACTCAAGGACTGCACTCTTAAAATTATAGCAATTTTTTTTTTTGGATAGGAGTAAGAATTTTTGTATCGATACATGCCGACAAATACTTTTTTATTTTGAATTTTGTGTATAACATTTCGTTTTTTTAATATATGGAATGTGTTATTATTTAGAAAGCTGTGATTAAATTTGTTTATACGACTATTTTCTTGTATTGTCTTAAATTGTTTAGTCTAAATTACATGTAAAACTAATTGTGGTGGAATCCGTTTCGCCAACTATGTGTACGATATTTTCTAAATGGTGAAAATATGCCCCCTCCACTTCTCCTCCGCCCCCTTTATCCAAGTATAGAAGCCAATCGCGCGAGTGTGGTGAAGTTCAGCTTTATAGATCTGTGAAGATTTTTCGGACTGCTATTTTAAATTGGTGAGCTGTTTACATGCTACATGTACTTACATGTATACTTAGCAGCAGCTATTTCCTCGACATTGATTATAAAAACATCTATTTATTTGGAATTACATTTTCTACTACAGAGCCGTTAAAAACAATTTCTGTTCTAAAAGAATATACCAAATTCTCGATGGTCTTGGATAAATCACGAATACGTATTCTTGATTTAATTTAAATAGCGGAGAAACGGATGAAGTATAGACAACTCTATATTTCAGATATTATATGAGTATGTAAAAGGCAAAATTTGTGATCCTATTTAATAAAAAAAATACTTATTTACTTTTTGTATCAGTGCACTTTTTTCTATGATAAAGACAAATCAATATAGCGGTGAGAAATTATTATTAAAAAATGTTCAAAAATTTTTTTTTTCATTTATTTTTGACTAGTCCAGAGTCGTTGCGATGACTTAGTGTCACTTTTTACTGTAAACGTTAAAAGATATTGTGTGGACACATGGATGAATTGAAAGCCGTTGCAGCTGGGCCCAGCGCGCCCACTTTAACTTTCGTAGTATGCGCGTGACCTGGGTTCAAATCTGTGGATGCTGACCCACGAAAATTATTAAGTGCGCACAGAGGCGTAACCCATCACGACCAAAAACCAAGCAAATCTTCATAGATTCATCATTGAATCATTTCAAACCTTTTCAACAATTCGGAAAAGAAAGCGGGTTATGCACAAACGATACAAATTAGTGCCTGGTTACTATATCAGAGTACAATCACATATAATGTTATTTGTATGACGGTACATTTCGCTGAAATCCGTACTGCGTACATATCGGTTGTTTCAGAAAAGGACAAGTCTTGTAAATTTTAAACAAACACACATTGATTAGATTTTTATTAAAATAATTTATAGTTATGAAATTAAGCATTTTATATCGAAGAAGATATACAAATTAATATTTGATTATTGTGACGATTAACATCTTATTCTTAGTCTAATTTTCAAACTTTTCTAAGCCGCTATAAATCTCCGGATCCTTAACGTCTAGAAGCTGAAAGTTGCTACACAAATTACTTTCCAGTTATTTTGAATTCTGTATGGTATATCGATAAACAAAGTTTCTATAAGATATTCTTAATTACTATAAAAATAAAGGACATTGATGCTAAATATAGGAATAACATAGTACAGAAACAACTGTGTTGTTTCTTACGCCATTGTGTCAGTCTTAAGGTCCATGAGTTCACTATCACAGCTCAGTTTTTTTACAAGGGTTTTCTGAAACCTTTTACAATTACCCATCACAATTTTAGGTTCAAAATTATATTTTAAAATATACATTTTCATATCTATCTAAATATGGACCTAAAGCAGGGAATACAGAGTCCTTTATTACAGTAAAGTTTGTGTAATTTTAACCAACGGATTGATGAAACAATTTAGGAAATTATGCGTGTGTTTTTTTTAACAAAGTTTTGGAACAAATCACAAATGTTGGCTTTGAGCCGAATTTGTTGTAACAGACCCTGTTTGTCGCTAGTGTTTAATTAATAACCCTCATAAACAAGCGTAGAATGAATATATCTAGCCTATGTCTATGATAAATTATCTCTCTTAATTAAAACAAAGTTAGATTGAGCAGGAAACTCTCATTGAAACCTTGCAATCAAAAGATTCTCCGGCATAAAAGGTTATCGATTCCAAATGGCGTCCACAAAGTTTGCACAATCGAAAGGTGATAATTTTAACAATATGAAACAAGGAGACGCGACGTGCAATGCAAGATACTCAATACAATGCGATCCCCACAATTATGTCGACATCGAAGACGATTGGCGTCTTATCGACAGAAAAGTGTTGTATCAATAATGCAAGCCTCAAAAGCAACAAATTGTATTGGACATTCCCAACAACACCAGGGTGACAAACGAGCCAACACAATCCAACCGTTGGCAAGTGGCCAGTCGACTTCAATCGAGGAAGACCCGTTCTTCAATTAAACTGGAACTCTTTGACTTCCCTTCTGAATGATACACCAGTGTTCGCACCGCCGATTGGCAGACGGCCACCGGAGGACGGTGAGTGTTTACCGAGGTATACGTCATCTGCGACATCAGAGGGGCTGCAGGTGCGCTGCAAGCCTTTTAGAGCATACACCCCTCACGGGTTTTCAAATAATTATGAACACTGGTATTAACAAAGGTTTGATTTAACGTGAATATGGTGGCGTACCGTCAATTTCCGTATTGTAATTGTTTAACGTTTTTTGTTTTATATCATTATAGCGATGCAGCGACCCGTTGACACATCTTATCATATACCTTATATTCACCAGCCGCTAAGTTAATTGGTTTTTTCTCAGTTCTCCCATTATAGAAGACTCGATCATGATCTCTAATCTCGACAATCTCTCCTCTTGACGTTCCAATTTTTCGGTAATTATTTCCAATTTCTCCATCATTGCTTTCAACAGAGCCGTTTGCTGGTCCTCTTGTGAATTTATTTGAGGCTCCCCCCGACTGTTGCGGCTAGATGCCATTGAGCCACTTATCTCCGTCTTAACTAGAGGCTGCAGAACGCAGTTCGTCAAAGGCAATTGTTTCAGATAAAATTCTGAACGTCTGTATTGTTTTATTTCTTCAATCGTAAGCAGAGCATAAACGATCTTGTCGAAGTTGTTAGCATCTATGCTGTCCAGGACTGCCTTCAGTTTATCTGTGTACACCTTTTGTAGTGACGGTTTCAGATTTCCAATCAGATTGTTTTTCTTATTCCAAAAGTATGGTATTTGTTTGATCTTGATCGCGTTGTAAAAATCTTCGACCATGGCGCGAAAAATGACCGTGACTGTATTCTGCCAATACTTCTTGTCCTTAATATTCTCAATTTTCCAGAGGAACAATGTTTTTATGTAGTAACTGGCGATCGCATTCATTTCCAAAGTGTCGCGCATTTTTTTAATCTGGAATACATTTTCATATTCTTGTTATCAACGTATAACATAAATATATAGTAACAGGCAGCATCTTTTTGTTCAATCGTCATCCTCGCCTACACGTGGCGCGCCCAGCTAGGAAACAATCGAAACGACTGACGACGATTACAATACACGACGACGCCCCCGTGCCTTTTGCCGCCATATTGCATCATTCCGAATAAAGCAACACGCGTGCATGCGCATGCGCATTTCTGAACAATGGCCGATTTTCATACTTGTCCCAAATTTAGTGAGGCCACATTATTATTCTCAGCATGTTGACACGCCACTACTGAACATAGACCTCGCCAAAGTTGGCAACCTGTTCGGTATATTTGTATAATGGAATTCTGTGACGCCTTCCATCTTTTATCTTTTCCCGGACTTGTATCCCTTTACGACATAAGTGTTATACTATCTACCCGAGTCAAAGTGATATAACAATTTTCGAACTTTAATCCAATAAAGCTTGAAAACCTGTTTAAGTTAACGGACGGTAAAACGATAGTAAACTTTCACCGTTGAACTGTTAGCACCAAAATGAAGAACTACGATTTCCAGACATTAATTGTTTTTCCAATTACTGTACACTGGGTACTTATGGCAAAACAAGCTGTGCCTGTTTAATCAAAAATCGAAATAAACAGAATCATCACTTTTCGAGTTCGCGCCAAAAGTAGCACTCCATCTTACTCATCAGGGTTGATAATTTTCAATTTTAGTGTTGCTAGTAAAATAAATTAATTCCAATCAGTTTTTGCAACATCACCATGATGTCGAGCAATTTCCTAGACAGGTTTTTACAAAACTACACTCACCAGTCTTATAACAAATTTTAAATGCTGGCTATCTTTAATCATCTCCCGTTCGTAGTCCTGGAACGAGAGACGCCAACAACGATTTTTGTCGGTCTCAATCGAGATTTCCTTAATTGTTTTGGGCACCACAAGCCAATTTTTTACTTGGCTTCCGTTTATAAACCTGAACAGATTCAAATGTTTTAATGTTAATTAATAAGACGTTACAAGCGCACTTATTCGGAAGCTCACTTGGAATGTAACTTCCTATAGAAAATGACACTTTACCAGATGGTAGGCCGCTTGCCTGCCTAGGAGTCCTCTGTTATCCTCTGGTACCTCCCTTTTATTCATATCTGCTGCCAATCAGACACTTACCGTCAGGTGTTGACTTGTATTTCACTCAAATCCAATAAGAAAATTAAATTCAAGTGACTACTCTCACATATAAACTATGCGGAAGCAGCATAGGTAACCATCCATAACAGCAATATTGAATTTAGATGTGTGGTTCCACACATACACTCCAAGTGTATGGAGGGGGAATGTACTATGTCTACAACAAATTAGTACAAACGATCGAATATTCATCCGAATTTGCCGAACCTAAATCGTCGCGACTACTATGCTCACCACATATACATACTGGGCTCACCATGGTGGAAGCTTCCTCGAAAGTATGTCGGCTTTTGTCGCAACCAGAACTCACCTGCGTCTATGTTCTCAAACGTACTATAATTGTACTGTATATTGAATCTGCGTAATATTTACTGTTGGAAGAAGTGGAAGGCTGAAGGTGGATAGATGCAGGTATCTCAGGATCGAGCTTTGTGGTAATCTTTGGGGGAGGCCTATGTTTAGCAGTGGACTTGTGGATAGGCTGAAATGATGAATGATGATACTGTTGGAAGAAATGTATAGTACAATAGGAGGATATAAAGGAGCAATATTTTTTTTAAAACACTGAAATGAATAACTAACAAATCTCCCAATGTTTAAAACACATAAGTAACTAACATACTTTTGTCTTTTATCATAGTTAGAAATGTTTTGCCAACCCTACCTATACCCTGGAGGCCACCGTGGAAACATAAATTTGATAACTGGTACCAAATCCACATCCAGTTTGAATTCATCATCGCCCACCCCGTTCCGTATGTTCAACGTGTACGCTGGGCCCGACTCCTTGTATTTCATCAGGTATGTTACCCCGTTCACTTCGGCCTTCCCCTGCATCGCGTTGAGTGCTTTGTGCACTATACCATGCATCCATTGACGGAACTTGTTCTGCAGGAAATATTTATCGGAATCGCGCCAGTCCCTCGTCACCCTGTGACATTTCTCCCACTCTCGCTGCTTGTCCAGATTGTCGAATGCATTTATGATTTTAAGTCTCACGAAACCCGGCTGATCATTTTCAATGATAATACCGTTCACCCCGTCCTCGTAATTAATGGGCAGGCGGATTACAATGTCCATGTCGAATTCGTCGAGCTTTGATACCTTGATGCCGTCGTAAACACTGCCACCGTACATTACCTGACGGTGAAATATTTCAGATTTTATTTAAAAAAAAAAACGTATGGTGATAATTTTTTTAGTGTTGGTACTCATTCCGAAATTGAAACAGTCTAATTAAAGACTAATTATGGGGATCGCCTCTAGAGAGAGACAATGGGTCGGTTACGTAAATAAAAAAAATGTGTTGATGAAATAATAATAATTCTCAATATGACTATTCAGTGGTTGCGGAATGCAGGGCTATGCAAATCGGTCAGTTTTCTTCCTATCGAGCTCCTCAAGTTTGACTGGTATGAATAATCTTAGTTCTTATTCACATGTAAAATATGCTTAGTTATGGAGTTGCATACACTAGCATGGAACAATTTATCAATCAACCAATAAAATGAAAAAATTGTTCTGGTGTCTACAATCGCAATTATATATATATAAAATATTAAATATAAGAATATCAACAGACATGCTAAGTCTAAGAATATCAGTTCTGAGTTTGAGTTTAAAATCTTTTTAAGGTTGAATGGGAACCGTCCTTACCTGGCTACTATATTTGTTAAAGTAATTGCACTGCTCTCCCATCTTTTGCTTGACTTGCTCAAACACACCTTTAAATACCTCCTGACTTCTTTTGAAATCATCATCTTTAATAGCAATAAACTGCTTATAAACTTCAGTCAAGTATACATCCATATTATTATTGTTTAATGACATGTTTTACTGTAAATAAAAAAATGTGTTGATGAAATAATAATAATTCTCAATATGACTATTCAGTGGTTGCGGAATGCAGGGCTATGCAAATCGGTCAGTTTTCTTCCTATCGAGCTCCTCAAGTTTGACTGGTATGAATAATCTTAGTTCTTATTCACATGTAAAATATGCTTAGTTATGGAGTTGCATACACTAGCATGGAACAATTTATCAATCAACCAATAAAATGAAAAAATTGTTCTGGTGTCTACAATCGCAATTATATATATATAAAATATTAAATATAAGAATATCAACAGACATGCTAAGTCTAAGAATATCAGTTCTGAGTTTGAGTTTAAAATCTTTTTAAGGTTGAATGGGAACCGTCCTTACCTGGCTACTATATTTGTTAAAGTAATTGCACTGCTCTCCCATCTTTTGCTTGACTTGCTCAAACACACCTTTAAATACCTCCTGACTTCTTTTGAAATCATCATCTTTAATAGCAATAAACTGCTTATAAACTTCAGTCAAGTATACATCCATATTATTATTGTTTAATGACATGTTTTACTGTAAATAAAAAACAAGTTACTATTAAAACATAACATTCTTCAACTAGCATAAAATATACATAAGTTTATTGCATAGATAGATTTAGAATTCTCTATTATGTTAATTAGTTTGTTAATTTTTGGCTAGGATTTGAACTATTTTCTAGTACCTTGTAGAAACAAAAAATATAACAATCAATCTAATATCACAATCATCATCACCTGGTTGTTGTTGCTTTAGTGATAAAGCGGTCTTCTTACATAATTTATTTTTAGTAATAAGTAAAAGGCTCATACCTTTTAAAACACTAAAATAAAACTTTTCTCCGAGGATGAAGTACTCATATCAATCAAAGGCAAATTAACTATTTTCCCAATGCATCCTTTCTTGGACCAACTTATTTGTACCATCACAGCAATGGCTTTGCTATAAACATTGATTTGAAAAATAAAATTAAAAAATTACAGCCTTGACTGCACTTGACGAGAGTCAATAGAAGATTTAATCATATACAATGTAAGTTCCTCTCCCCAAAGTTAAATAAATTGTTTTATGTGTGATATATTACATGCTTCAGATTCAAATAGTGGGCCTTATATTACAAACTATTCATCCTAATAATTCAAGAGTAAAGGATAATTCTTATCTTTGTGATATGCCGAATTTAAATCAAAGAAAAACATATTCCATTCGGTAAAACTGTTTAAGGGTACTATACCAACTTTTTCTCCAAAACTCACCTGCATGAGGTGCACTCAGTTGACAAAGGGACAAGGTTAGCTACTACCTGATAGTGGAAAATCCACCAAAATTTGCTGAACTAAATCTCACATCAAGTATCAGCAAATCTTCCACGCATGGAATGCACTTTTGTTGGCTCTTTCATGGAAAGGCCTATGTCAAGCAGTGCACTTGGACAGGCTAATGAAGAAGACTAAACTTTTACTGGGTTGTAGATTTCGTCTCTGCCCCTAGGCACTCTTAACGACTCCTACTACCTACTCAGACTACTCCTAAGTCGAAGACTCCAGTGTACCATCCTGCCATCGTTATCTGATGCTATAGAAAAGTGCAAGTACTGTTATATTCGGGTTTCAAAGGTATAGAGAGAGAGTATAATGACAGCCCGTGTGGCATTTCATCTTAGTGCTCAGGGGTAAAAACGTATCTGTAACCTCGTTTGATTAAAGTTGTTTGAAGGTCCACTTACCAATAAAAATAAAGAAGAAATAAATAATTCACTTTAAAAACTGATAAGTAGTAATAACTAATAACAACTGGTTCATTTAAACATACTTTTCTTTTTTTCATTCTTTTCAGCGAAAAAAGGTATTAAATTTTAACATCAATTTTATATAATATATTCAGGGTATTTATTTATCTTATAATCATGTATTTAGCTTAAATAGAATAATCAAAAGATTTTATTTATTACCTACGTAATGTAGTTAGTTGGCTAAGCCTGAAAAAAGTTTGAAGGAAAGTTCTATTCACTTATCTTGAGTATTTAAATAAATTGCAATGTAAATGAATCGGCGCGAATTCCCTTCTAAGAATAATTCATCACTTAGCAATCAAAACGTAATATAATATTGATATTATACGACAATGTACGAACATAATGAAGTGCCATACACTTCGAACCGAACTACTGTTACCGATAGGATATCTGATAATAAAACAATAAAAAAAAGTAGATACCGTTCAATTTGCTGTCAAGAAATATTACCTATGCATATAATGAATAGTATTGTTCACTATATAAATAATTTTGTTCATCGCGTTTTTTACTCTATATTATAACGTAAGCTTGTTGAAATCGCGCTCGCAGCGTGAACGAATGCGCTACGTGCCATATCAGACAACAACCACTAAATTGCAACGGCTGGCTGGCCCGACCGCTATCTTGCTAGACGCTTTTTGCGCATAGGTATTACTCAATTTTCGTTCGTTATATTTTTAGCACCGATCGAGTGGCACGATATGCCATATATATGGTGCTACTTTAAGGCGCTAAACTCTATGTTAACCACCATTAATTATGGACTCTTGAAATTTAGACGAGTTTCTTAGATGACCAAGAGATCCCATTGTTTAGCTATAACACATATCTACCTTAAACTTATGTACATAAGGTCGAGAATCTCATATTACAACAAAGTAAGCCGAAATCATAAAATTTGATTTAGTTTTATTAAGTATATTATAACAAACATGACGCAATGATAACGTAACCTCAAAGAAAAGGTTTTTTTTTTTTTTTTTTTCGTTAATGTCATTAAAATAATTAACGAAAAAATCTGTTATTCTGATTATAAGCCGAAATCATAATAACTATGATCTAATGAATTGATGTGAAACTAATTGTACTAAAAATGCAAAATATATTAAAATAAATAAACAGAAAAAAAAAAAAAAAAAAAAAGATCTACCTACTCTATTAAAAATATTGGATAGTATCAGGTCATACTACAGACAATGAACTAAACATCATAACTTAATGTTATTTGTATCTAAATATTCTACAAGACAGTTAAAATATTTTTACTATCTTCGGAAACAAATAAAGAGAAAAAAAAAAAAAGATCTACCTACTCTATTAAAAATATTGGATAGTATCAGGTCATACTACAGACAATGAACTAAACATCATAACTTAATGTTATTTGTATCTAAATATTCTACAAGACAGTTAAAATATTTTTACTATCTTCGGAAACAAATAAAAGAGAGCATATTTCTATAGGAAGGGGTATTTTAAGTTTTATTAAAGAGTTATATAGTGAGGAATGATCATATAAAGGACACGAGAAGAAAATATGATTAAGGTTGCCAATGTCTAATCCACATTCACATATAGAAGAATCTTTTATATGAAGCCTAGCAAGATGAACCGAATTACAGCAGTGACCCAAGCGCATTCTACATATCATTGATGTATATTTCTTACAAAAGGTTAATTTATAAAACCAAGGCTTACTAGGAATATTGGGTTGAATTTTGGCATAGTGAAAGCCTTTCGTCATTTTGGTTTGGTTCCAATACTTAGTCCACCTATCTCTACATAACGATTTCGTTGTCGTTATAAGGTCATGGCAATAATTTTAAAAAGAAAAGTATCCCCACAGACTATAGCTTGTTTAGCAAGTTTATCAGCATATTCATTACCAGATATACCAACATGACTCGGAATCCAAACAAAGGAAATGTTAACATTTTGAAATTTGAATAGGAATAAAAATTTCTTTATTTCAAATACCAAAGGATTGCGTGAGATACCATAGAAAGGGTTGTGAACTAATGCCTGTAAAGAACTCAGAGAATCGGTAAATATAACGCTAGTTTTAAATTTAAAAAGATAGCAATATTTTATTGCTTGTAAAATGGCTAGCATTTCACCTGTAAAAAACAGAAGATTCTGGAGGACTTTTATTTTCTGGACTATTTTCCAATTTTGGTGATATATCGCATAACCAGTACAACCTTTTTCGTCGAGTTTGGAAGCATCAGTAAAAATACGATGATGGTCTGGGAAATGTTTATCTACTGCAAAAAGAAATTCTTTATTTGATTCAATGGAAGATTTATTTAGTCCAAAATCTAAGATAACTGTTGGACTGTAAAGGACTACGTCAAATGAATTGGAGAAAAGAGGTAGAGTAGCAGACCGATGAATAGGATCTAGCAAAGCATTATAATGTTCATAACTTTTTACTAAATTGGGTGTTGCTTTGGTATGCCAGTACTTTCCTGAATTCATTAAAATGTATTGTGAAAGTAAACGAATCTTAGGGATTAATGGATGGTTGGAAAATTGAAGTGCCCTATAAAAAAAAAGGCATCTGATAAATATTGCCGTCTAATATAGAGAGGTGGATCTCCGCACTCAATCTGCAAGGCGTTTATAGGCGACGAATTCATAGCACCTAAGATTATTCTTAGAGACTTGTGTTGAATGACGTCTAACATTTTTAATCCTCTTTTATTAGAAGGTTCAAGAAGAAATGAGGCATAATCTAAACGACTTCTTATTATTGCATTATAGATTAATTTTAAGGAATATGGATGAGCACCCCACCATACCCCACACAAAGCTCTTAATATGTTAATATTTTTTTCACATTTTTTTTTTTAGTATAAATGACATGGGGCATGCCGCATAATTTGTTATCTATAATTAAACCGAGAAATTTCACTTGCTTAATATTTTCAAGCGGATAATTAATAAAATGTACCTGTACTTGGGGTACAACTCTTTTGCGAGAAAAAGAATAGTATTGCTTTTATTTGGGGAAATTTCTAGTTGATGCTCATCTAACCACGTTGTCATAGACAGAAGATCATGTTCTATTGCATTAACACAGTATTCTATACATTTATCATTTACATAAACTAAAATATCGTCTGCATATTGTAAAATCCTGCACTTTGAAATGTGCTGGTCTAAATCTGATGTATAAATATTGTATAATAAAGGGCTTAAAACAGAGCCTTGCGGAAGGCCTTTGAACACCTTTCGAGTTAATTTTATGTCATCAATAATTTTAAGATGAATAAAGCGGTCTAGAAATAAATTGATTATAAAATTTGAAAGTTTTTTGGATATATTAAGCTTATACATTTTTTCTTTAAGAATGTTAAGCCTAACATTATCGTAAGCAGAGGTAATGTCAAGGAAAGCTGCAAGGACCGATTCATTTCTCGAAAATGCTAATCTAATATCCGTAGTGAAAATTGATAGACTATCATAGGTGCTTTTACCTTTTCTGAATCCGTATTGAGTATTAGATAATAATCCATGACTTTCCACATACCATTCTAGCCGATTTTTGATCATGTGTTCAAAGGTTTTATTAACGTTGAGGATAGAGCGATCGGTCGATATGAATATCCGTCATTGGGGTTTTTGTCGGGTTTCAAGATAGGGATAATCACTTGAGTCCTCCAAGAATCAGGAACCAAACCTTTATCAAACAAAGCGTTAATGATATTTAAATAATAGGTTAAAATTTGATCATTACATTTGACAAGTAATGAGTATGGAATTCCGTCTAGACCTGGAGATGAATCATGAACATGTGAAAGAACAAATTTTAATTCTTGTAGAGAAAATGGACATTCTAAGGGATCACAGAAAGACTCGTGTGGAGTAATTTCAGGTAACTCCTCTCTCGAAGGAACGTAAGACGGGGCAAGTTTATCCAGAAAATTATTTATTGATTGTGGGGGAATGGCACCTCGGTAAGAACTAGTTGAAAAACTACAGCGAAACTTTTTTATATTGCGCCAAACGACTGATGAAGGAATAAATGGAGATATTGAAGAACAAAAGGAATGCCAACCTGACTGTTTTTTTAAGCGAAGGGTATTTTTGCTTTCTTCTTGAATACGTAAAAGGAATGAAAAATTTTCAGAAGTCATTTCTAATTTATACCTTTTTCAGCATTTTTTCTTTTCGGATGGCCTCCGTACATTCGAGTCCCACCATGGAGGGAGAGCCTATTGTTAATGCTTTGTGATTTAATAGGTATCGTTTGATCTGCAGCATTTATAATTGCGTTGGTAAATGCTTCTACAATTGAAGTTAAATTATTATCGGAAATAGGTGCGATTTTTAAAATTTCATTGTGAAGAAATACATTATACAAGGTCCAGTCTGCCTTATCTAATTTATATTTAATGCACGGTTTTTATTAACGTTGAGGATAGAGCGATCGGTCGATATGAATATCCGTCATTGGGGTTTTGTCGGGTTTCAAGATAGGGATAATCACTTGAGTCCTCCAAGAATCAGGAACCAAACCTTTATCAAACAAAGCGTTAATGATATTTAAATAATAGGTTAAAATTTGATCATTACATTTGACAAGTAATGAGTATGGAATTCCGTCTAGACCTGGAGATGAATCATGAACATGTGAAAGAACAAATTTTAATTCTTGTAGAGAAAATGGACATTCTAAGGGATCACAGAAAGACTCGTGTGGAGTAATTTCAGGTAACTCCTCTCTCGAAGGAACGTAAGACGGGGCAAGTTTATCCAGAAAATTATTTATTGATTGTGGGGGAATGGCACCTCGGTAAGAACTAGTTGAAAAACTACAGCGAAACTTTTTTATATTGCGCCAAACGACTGATGAAGGAATAAATGGAGATATTGAAGAACAAAAGGAATGCCAACCTGACTGTTTTTTTAAGCGAAGGGTATTTTTGCTTTCTTCTTGAATACGTAAAAGGAATGAAAAATTTTCAGAAGTCATTTCTAATTTATACCTTTTTCAGCATTTTTTCTTTTCGGATGGCCTCCGTACATTCGAGTCCCACCATGGAGGGAGAGCCTATTGTTAATGCTTTGTGATTTAATAGGTATCGTTTGATCTGCAGCATTTATAATTGCGTTGGTAAATGCTTCTACAATTGAAGTTAAATTATTATCGGAAATAGGTGCGATTTTTAAAATTTCATTGTGAAGAAATACATTATACAAGGTCCAGTCTGCCTTATCTAATTTATATTTAATGCACGGTTTTTTATTAATAACAGACGTTTCTTTGGTTGGATGAGAAATCAAAATTGGAAAATGATCACTGCCATGAGAACTATCCAAAACTGTCCAATTTAAAAGGGAGGTTAAGTCTGGAGTACAAATAGTTAAATCTACAGCACTTCTAGATTCAGTAGGACGCGATCGTTTTGTAATTTTACCAGTGTTAAGGACACAAATGTAAAATTCATCGAGAATCTCAACTAATAAACTACCACACCTGTCTGATTTATCGCCCCATAAAGGATGATGACAGTTGAAATCACCAAGAATTAAAAAGGTTTGGGGAGAGAGGCAAACAAATATTTTATTCTGCGAAACGTATGTATAGACGGGGAGGAACATATATAGAAACGAAAGTAATATTTTGAATTTTCACTGCTACAACATTGTAGTCAAATATTTCATCGGAAACATCTATACAGGAATAAGCTACATTGTTTTTATAAGTAAAGCACATCCAGCGTATTGAAAATTCTTCAATCACTTTTGGTGACTTTTTCTGTCATAACCTGATTGTTCATGTTGACGAAGTGTTTTAGGAATAAAGAAGATTTTTTATAAGAAGTATTATGAGATTTAGCTGATTGAGGAGGAGAATGATCCATTGCAGGATTAGAAGAAGAAAAATGATTTGCAGAACTTTTGAGATTAGAACATCAGCATAAGATTTTGTAGAAACAGGAGGATATTTTTTGATGCCTCTAGGTATGATATTGAATTTTGTGCCATTTCGTTTTAATATTATTTTGTCTCGTGCGTTCAGGACATCTAGAATCGGTGGCTTTGTGGTTTCCAGAACAGAATAAACAATGAAGGATTCATCATCTCTGTCACAAGAAGAAGAAGAATGATTATCGCCACATTTAGAACATCTTGGTTTTGAACGACATAAATCTTTAGTGTGTCCAAATCTGCAGCACTGAAAACATTGAATCGTTGGGAGTTTATAAATTTCAACGGGAATAGATGAATAACATAAATAAACCCTAGAGGGAAGAATTTGGCCATCAAATGTGATAACTACACTTTCGGAGCTTTCATATCTAGTTTTCTAAAGAAAAGGTTAAGGAGAAAGAAAATTCCTTCCGCAACTGAAATGATAAGGACACAAAAGGCGCGAACATAGATCAACATCTTAATATGATATCAGAAGCGACGTTGTAATTGAAGTTGACAGTGTCGTGTAGTTACTTGAAAACAAAGTTGTTGACTATTAATTTTTTAAGAAAAGTTTGCTGTTGTCCGTAAACAAATAAGCGAAGGTGATTGCATATCCACGAAATGTTAGTATTTAATAAATATTATTTATATTATAAATAAGACCCTATGACTATACATCTGGAACTAATGACTTATATAGTATTCATAAACTGATTAATCAATTCTAATGTATGACGAGATGTTATGTTTTACTTCTTAAAAATGTAAACCTTCATGTTTCATCTCCCATTAATACTTACATCAATAAACATTTTCTTTTTTAAGAAAATAATATATTTTTTTTTATGTTTAGTATCTGACTTTTAAAATGTATTATATATATTAAAACAGAGTACTAACCAATACTGAGAACTTTATACCCTTTGTACCTTTCGTTTCAATGTTTTGATTAGTCTATGTTAAGGCACGTTAATGTGCAGTGATTGGCTGGCCTGAGTAACGTTTACATAAACATTTTTTGTACGCGTAAATGACAAATACTAGCTGACTTTTTTGGTCTTATTGTAATAATAATGATGCCTCTTTTTACAACTTTTACACCCTTTGACAATTTGTTGCTGCCGCTGCTATCGGAACATTTTTTCGGTTGGTTTGTGAGCATATAAAGTATCTTTGTTATAAAATTATTGAGCAATCATAGTTTTTCTGAATGAACAAAACTAAAACCTTTTTCAAGTAGTATTGTACATAACTTTGCCCCGTCGTGTTTGTATTGTTTCATAGAAGATGCTATTATATGTACAAAGGTCCTTTTTCTATGAATTGTACATACCATAGAATAGATTTCTATAAATTTTTATTCTGTAATACCGACTCTTTTGACTTTGGCAAAGTCATTCCAATTATCATTAAAAAGAACTCAAACTAGCATTTAATTTACATATTGTTTTGAAAGAAAATTATTTTAATATGAAACCTGAATAAGTCTGAACATGTGTTTTTTAATCTCTGGATCGCACTTTCTGAAGTATTTAATGCATTGATATATCTGAAAAATGTTAATGTCTGACGTGTACAAACCGAAAAGAATACGTAATTTTTAGAAATTTCGGCAATAGCGAGTTGTCTGCCAATATCCACCCTTGGTTATTTATGTATGTTATTTTTTTTTATTTAAAAAAGTTTATTGCTAACACACCTTATAATATGAGGTTACAAAAGGCGGGCTTAATGCCTATTGGTATTCTCTGCTAGTCAATCCATCGGTTGATGAGATAGCCGTAGCAGGTGTATTTATTTAACTTAATCAATTAACTAACTACTCTTAATATTTTACTTATGATAACCAAATTTCCATATGTAATGTTTATTTACCACCTATGTACCAAATAGTACTACATAAGCTTATTTTAGTCACTACTGAACATAGACTCTTTATTCTTACCATCTTACCACCGAAGCTGAAAAGGCCACCCGGCCAACATCAAACTTGGATGGTTTTTAGTCGGTATGTTTCGCCTTCTGAGATCCGAGTCCGACATAACCCGTTGGTTGGCCTCCCGGCCAGCAACAATAATGCGTAAAGCAATTTCCATCCATCAAAAAAAAATGACCTCTTTAAGAAAGCAGTAAATGCCGGCATGGTATTCCTTGGAACAAGCGGGTTTGTTAGCGCAGTGCCGTCACTCCCGCACTAGTGATGCCGCTCCTCATAACTAGTCTATGAGATTTGGGCTCGGCAAATATGGATGGATTTTCCGCCATTATTCGGTCGCCAGAACCAGCAAGGTACACCGCGTGCTGGAGTTGTCATTTGGAGAAGGAGATGTTTAGTAATAGCGGCCCTCTGTCGGCGAAGAAACGTTCAAAAGTATTCCACAGTTATCGTAAGTGATTGAATTAATTTTTCCGCACATCTTAATTCAAGTGTTAGTAAATGTGGACTAAGGGAAATGCAGTAACAATCCCATGGTCTATCATCTTATATTTGCCAGCCCTAAATTCTATAGACCGGAGACGAGCACCAGCGTCTATGGTGTTATTGCCAATTCTGCTTTTTCTCAACTGGGAGAGGCCTATGTCCAACAGTGGACTGAATAAAATCTGTAATTCACAATAAACAATACATTATTTCTAAGAAATATTATTCTCTCGTGTGTACGTACGTGTTTGGATAAATCGGTCTGTAACTACCCTTTTCCTATGCCGGCTCCATATATTGTAAAGTATCTTCCGATAAATATGACATAGCTGGGTAAAGGCCTCCTCTTAAGTTTTTGAGTGTGTTTGGAGCAAGGAAGGATTCGCCACGCTGCTTCCATCCGGATTGGCGGACTTCACACGCCCGCGAAATATTTATATCTCGGTTATGCTGGTTTCCACCCGATGTTTTCCTTCACAGCCGAGCACGTGATAAATTCAGCACATATTGTAGCAATAGGTAAATGGGGGACCGCGACAACGGCCCGGTAGTGCCGTTCGCGGCCGGCGTGGCGCTGGGCGCGGTGCTGACGGCCTTGGGCTTCAAGTTCTTGTCCAGTTGCCACCAGCCCGTGAAGCGAACGCAGCAAGTCGGCGCCGTGGTCAGGTGCACGTGCAAGAAAGGCAGCAAGGAGGACGTGAGTTAATACCCTCACTACCCACCTCTTATTGGATGCCTAATATTATTATCGTTCTTTTTTTTCTCTCTGAATCTGTCACTTGTTTCTGTCCCACTCATAAAGTGAAAGTAAAACCAAGCATGGTAAAATTGAAATAGCGTATTAGAAATATACTTTTTTTTTTAGTTCTTAAACTTCTAAATATTCTTCGAAAAAATACAGTAATATTTGATGCGTTTTTGTCAACTTTTGAAATAAAGGATTTTGAACAGAATTGTGACGTGTGATGAAGAGTGGATTCTTTATGATAATTGCAAGCCGTAAAACGCAACGGCCGAACCCTTGTCAAATACGTAGTAGAGCCAAGCAGGAGCTTTTGCTAATGCTGGAATGTGTTTCTGCGGTTCGTTCGATGATTGAGGTAACCGGAAGTCCAACCCCTTTTCCTCATCCTCCCTTCCATCTCCGAAATACCATAAAAAGGCGGCTCTGGTGTTCCCAGCGAAGTTCACCCATAGAAAGGCAATGGTAACTGTTTGGTGGTGGTCACTTTATGGTGTAATTCACTATAGCTTTTTGAGATCTGGTGTATCTACAACAGCAGATGTCTATCGTGAAGAATTTCGTACAATGATGGCGAAGCTCTCTGAGAAGCAACCCCGACTACTCAATCAATTGCCGTCATTATTGCTCCATGGTAACGCAAGACCTCACGCTCGACAACAAACGGTTGGTCGACAAACCGTTTTAACATTACAAGACCTGCAATTAAAAACCATACGACATCCTCCGTACTCGCCAGTGGTATGCGCGATTACCATTTTTTTCCGATTCAATCCGACCAAAAAATGTTCTCTGGAAGCGGTATGAAACGTCTTCATAGACTTTGCAGAGTGCAGATCCCCATGGTTCTATCGCAAATGCATAAATGATCTTCCCACGGGAAATACTTTGATTAAGAAAAAAAACAGGTGTTTGAATTTTTCTATATAACAATAAAACGACCATTTCATCCTTCAAGCCCTAAGACTTGACCTAACAACGTAATAGTAACAACGTAACACTTAAAACGTGACCTGTCTGCGTATCATGATGTCCTGGTACCGGTTGTAAACCGAAACCAATTTTAGTGTACGGTCACCGTAAACCTATTCTATCAAGTTCAGAGTAACATTGTATATGCAATTGACTAAAAGATAAAACATCTAAAGAAGTAGTTTCATTAGGTGTAATTTTTTTTTTATTCACTGAGAATTTTACACGTTTTACGGCTCTGGATAAAAATTACTTAGGTCTTTTTCGAACTACAATGAACATAATTAATTTAAGGTACTTTTGTTTGCAGTGCCAACTACACTGTATTCGCAACGATCACAGAGAAAAATGTCAAGAAAGGCCGTGACGCGAAAAAAGAAGCAATCCGTTTTGACAACTTTTTGTCAGCGAAAAACAGTGTCGCGTTGACAATCCTAACAAAATAGTAAAATGTTTTATTTCAATAAATAGTTTCATTTTCCCGCAACCATGGCAAATTGTATACTCGCAATACACATGGGTAACATATAGACAAGGTTATTACTGGTAAAGCATCATGTGCGATTGGTAAGCAGTACATTGTAAATGTTCATTAATTATTTAACAATCATATCGAGTTTTTGGGCAGGTACTACAGTTTTCGATGCTGGAGTCAATATAATTACTAATTGAAAGTATGGGAAAGGAAACCGGGTCTGAGAAAATGTTATTCAGAGAGCAAGTGGGATGGGGATCTTTTTCTCCAAAGGACAACCTCACTTGCACGCGGTGCGCCCAGCAGACTAGCTGACGAGACTTTGGTTACTGGGTTCGAACCTCGGCCAATGCTAACTTTGTGCAACGCAAATATATTGGTATTATGACGGTTATATTGCATCTGAGCCCCTATCTTATCGCTACGCTGACACAATAATATATCTTGCGTAGTTGACGACTACCATACTGCTGTAGTATTTGGAGTGTCGCCGAGGTCGAAATCGAACAGGTCTACAGGAGGTAGCGTCCTCCGCCTGGGAGTCGTCTGGTACCACCCTCTGCTCCATTTCTGCTGTTAAACTGCAGTGCAACGTCTGTTGTGTTCCGGTTTGAAAGGTATAGAGAGCCAGTGTAATTACGGGCTGTGAGGCATTCCATCGTAGTCCTCAGGGGTGACAACGCACCTGTGACCTTTGATTAGGGTCATTTGCAGGTGTCCATGGGCTGCAGTAGACACTTACAATCGGATGGACCGTTAGCTCGTTTAAGATCCCATTCCAAAACAAAAGGAGACATTCCGATTCTGTAAGAATAGAGAGATCAGCATAGGTAGGCATGTGCTATCCTCGAACTCCTCAAAGTTGGCAAGGCACTCACATGTCCATTCTCCATTAAGGATAGATGACTGCTACTTGTGAGTTTATTATCCAGACTGAAAAATAGTGAATGTGCCAACGGTAATAAGTTAAAATGCGAACAAAGAGGCGTTCTCTCGTCTTCATCTTCCTGTTTCGACGCATAACGCTTTAGGAGTTAAGTCGGAGAAAGGAAAATGCAGAAATATTAAAACTCATTACAATTAATTTGTGCTCTGCAATTATTTGTACGGCTCGTGGTCTAATCACCATCAGTTTCTTTTGTATAAGCAAAAGGATATTTTTGCAGCGCAGAGGAACGGGAAAGAAAATTAAAGGCAGGAACATCTGACAGCAAGTCTAATGTGTTGACGTCACAAGGTCTACCAGTAAACTCCTCTATGTTGACCGCATCAGGTCTACCAGAAGACTCCTGTGGCTTTTTCTCTTGTGGGCTTGGTAGAGCCGTTAGTTTTGGTTCCGGCAGCTTTGGATTAAATGGCTGGCTTCCAATAGCCGGAGGCTCGGCACTTATTCTGGCTATGATGGCATATTTGTACAAACATATGGACAAACTACGCAAAAGGCTGAAATTAGGCACACGGCAAAAGTTGGGCTCATCCACCAGCAAATTTGAAAATTGTTCCCCTTGAAATTGATATGACGAAAATAATCTACCTACTTACTAAAATTACAAGATTGTAAAAAAATTGTTAGGTTTTCAATCAACCGTAAAATAATCTATACGCTTCTCAGACGGTTCGCCGGTAGGTTTGTAAATAAAAATTAATTGACATGAGTAAGATCAGTTTTTTGTGTTAGATTCTAAAGCATTTATTGTGAACTTGTTCTTGTGGAAGTTCATTGCAGTGCGCATGCCCGTTAATTTAGCGGATTACTAAATTTTCTTGTAGCATGCTTTCAGTTGTCTATGGTAGACCTTTTATTTTATAATTATTGAAAAAAAATATCAAAACAGACGAAACCTACGAAGGTTCTTTCGCTTGTTTCATCTCCGTCAGAGGAGTCTCATTACATTCATCATCATTATTTAATATCGTTTCGGTGACAATGTGCTTATTCTATCTTTAAAAATAAACTTTGCATCCAATATGGGAAGGGAAACAGTGAGTGTGTGTTTGAGCGGACATTTTCGGCAGTATTATATCTCCTGCGCAGCTATTAGGAGCCGATCCTACACTGACGCCGCCGTGGTCGACATCGGCAGGGGCTTCAGCCGCAGTGGCACAAAACTTCCATGTGTCGCCATTCCTCGATAGAATTATGCAGCGTTATTTTTCACATCCAAGGCAGTCTTGGTTACCTAAAATCGAAACCATGGGGAATTTTTGAGGCATAGTGGATATGAACAACGTTACGCTTTGTTTGTTATTTTTTTTTTTATGGAAAAGGGGGCAAACGAGCAAGAGGCTCAACTGATGGTAAGTGATTACTGTCGCTCTCACATATCTGCAACACTAGAGGGGCAGCAGGTGCGTTGCCAGCCTTTAAGCAAATTTGGGGATTGGGAGGGGAAATGGGCCTCCTCTCTCACCGAACGAGACGCAGAAGCACAAGATGCCTCTATTTCACCCCGGTATTCTGCGAAGTTGTGGTACTACTCTGGTCGAGCCGACCCATCGGAGCAGCAAAAGCCACTCCTTGCTTTGACTGCGTCCTAACCCTGGGTTCGAATTCTAGTCGGAGCAAGCCAATACTTTGTATATTATTAATGTAGTTCGCACTGCATTTCTTCAACCCTTCCTTCGATCTTATCGGATTAGTGTTACATAGAATACGAGTGTTTATGGTGCTCACCATAGATGATACCTGTGGTCAACTTGTGTTTTTGAAAGAGTACGCACGCAGCATGCGACATGTATGACGTACGACGTGTACGCGACTCCGTGCTTATCTGAAGTAAAAGCAACTGCGCCTGCGCGGTTGGATGTTCGCTTTATTTCTGATTGTCGCGGTTAACCGTTTGATAATTGTACGACAAATAATTTGAATGCAACTTTTCTTCGTAGGATTGTACACAGTCATTCTCTATGAGTGTCACTTGGCTTCATTTGGGCTGCTGTGCTATCCTTGTTCCGAGTAGGTAAGGCGAGGTGAAATCTGATGTTCGGTATGTCATCGGAGCTTGGAAAGGATGATTGTCCTCCTAGGCTGTGAAAATACGTATGAAAATTGCAATCTCTACCAATACCACGCAATCGTATGAAAAGTAGTTGTTTGTAGCTTTAGTTCTGGTGAAAGCATTTTAGTTCTTTTTTTTTACTTTGTTCAGTTATTTAACTCTATCACTATATCATCAGTGGTTAGAAAATCAGTATCTGAATCGGGAAACCAAAGTGGGCTCCACTTTACACATTTGAAGGCCTCGTACCAATGACTTCTAACTTATGTAAATTTTTATCATTGACTTGAACACTAAGATAACCCAACTTGTCACGTTGTTTCAAATAAATAAGCTCTGGTCAATATAGGATAGAAATTATTAAAATAAATAGGCTCCTGACCTAGAAGTCTGTCCACCCCAGTATTAGATTTACGACCATGACAGATTATTATTACACTATTATCGGTCACAACTATTCTGTTCTATGCGACATTTAAATTGAATACTCTCAAAATGTAGCGTGTAACAGGGCAGTTTCGACTGAAGTTTTTTTAATTGAATTAGGGTGACAAACCAGCTAATAGTCCACTTGATGGTAAGCGAGTTCTGCAGGCCATGGACACCTGTATACAATTTCAATCGAAGGTTACAGATGCGTTGTCACCCCCGAGATGGAACGTTTCACGACTCGTAACTATACTGGCGTTATATATTGCTACGTGAAACACAACAGTAGTTGTACTGCTGTCCGGGGACAGAAAATGGTAAGAAGGTGGTGCGTACCCAGATGACTCCTGAAGCAGAGAAGGCGCCTGACACTTAGTAAAAGTAAGATGGTGTAATAATCTCTCCCGACCGTATAAACAGAATAGTTTTATCTATAGTGCAAATTTTCGACTTACGTTTATATATTGTCTGTCTCCTTGTTAATACTGCACAGCATCAATTATCAAAGACACAAAGGAGCTACGTATAAAATAAAACGCAAATTGAAACAAAATATATTTAATACCACCTTTCATCTTACAAATTGTAATTCGAACGCCTCAGTCGGCTCAACTATGTATAACTATTGCAAGTCCGGGCGTGTAAAAGACACAACCGCGATAACAAAACGTCCTAAGTAAACGTTAGTGCCTTACAACAAGGAACGTTAGGATCTATACCGTAAGATAACTTATCGTCGATCGATGCTGGCGATTGCAGACTCTCAGCCGACTGTCACATAAATGGTCCAGTAGCTTATATATATATATATATATATATATATATATATATACTAGGCAAACTTTAGGTGATTACTACCGCCGAAGCGGTCAAGGGCACAGGGCCAACAGCTTATCTACCATGGGGGTTTTAGTCGGTTCAACATCTTCTATATTGATCACGACATAACCAGTCACCGCCTTCGGTGATCGACAGGTATTACCGCCTTCCCCCCACGTATATAAACTCCAATGACCCTTGTCCTTTGTCAATAATAGAGAAAGTGATAAATTTGCAAAGAAAAGGAATATGGCCGCGTGCGCATTGTGAGTTGCAACGCAATATGCTCGGATATATCCGTACGTGGTAAGAATTTCCAACACCATTTTAATTTATATCGAAATAATATCCGACAAAACGTGGAACGCTCGGCGCGCGCGCAGCCCCGACATTGCACACAGACGAATAATCGCCAGCATCGCCGTTTCGCGCACACGACGGATTCGCAATCGTATCGATGTCATTTGTAAAACGATACCGATTCCCATCGCTAAATCGCCGACAACAATCGTCGACAACAAATCACCGATCGACCAATCGAAACAAATCCATCGTACGCGAAATGGTTTAATCTAAATCGTTTTAATAAAATAACTAAGAGCTAAATGTTCCGAAACTGATATGCCATTGCGGTGTAACTTTGTCCTCGATAACTTAGAGATAGCGGCGCGTGCGGCGAGCCGGCGCCGGGACGACCGTGCGCGCGCGCCGCTGTGCGCATTTGCGGGTTGGATTCATGCTGCATCAAGGAAATGACTAAACAATAGAGAATTAAAAAGAAACTAACAAGCAAATGCCAATAGACTAAAATTCAAAATATATGTCAGACAATTCAGAATTCAAAAATTAAAAAAAAAAACTTGGATGACAGTGGTATTTCTTTTTATTGACGACATTATAGTGGCGAGTGTAAACACAAATTGCACATGGTCTGTTTAACACAACACGAACCTACCGAACATAGCTCGAGCGACGGACACGGCGTCCGTCTATTGCACAATATTTACACAAACTTAATGGTGTGTCGTTTAACAGGTACATTTGACGAATATATTAATATAATTAAACTGTTATCCGTTAATTAAGCAAAATGGCGCACTTGAACCGCGCAATACAGTTTGACAATCAGTACTTCAATGACAAAAACGGGGCAGTACTCTCATTGTCGGACGTCATTCATTTTTGTGTTAGCAAAGTTTAAAAATCTAGAAAATTTTGTGGGATTACACATATTTACCGAATAGTGTTATCAATTAAAGCCCGTGCATTCGATAAACGACGTCGCAAATATTTTTTTTAACCCCTGGAATCAAATAAAACGCCATAAAAGTAATGATGTACCTTCCGATTTACTTCCTACGAAACTAAGAAAGTTGAAATCGCTCGATTGTATCAAAACAAGGCTTTGCTTTTTCAACTCCGTTATGGTAGACTCCTATACACTGTCTCCGGTCGATTTTTCTCACTAAAGGTATTGGACATAACTTGTATCGAGTTTTCGTCAAATATCTATCTTTGATAAGTAAAACAGACCGTGGATAGGATAGAGAAATAAATAACTAGAGCACAAATCGATTGCGTAAGAGAAAACAAAACTAAAAAGTAACATTTATATCCTTAAACCTAATACGCAATTTTAGATTGCTTGCAACGCCACCTGGTGAGCGTAGTTGGTGAATCAATGCAAAATTCGACAAAGGAAGTAGAATCCCCTTTCACACTTAACAATGGCTACCGATAAATGGCGGGATAAGCATCTAGACCAAAAAGCAGTATGGGGAAGGCGGACTGTTTGAATGGATTATTGATACATTACAAGGTTTGCATGACACGGAAAATAAAGAATATTATCTCATTGGACTGATCTCATTGAAAATTGACAAAAAATAACTTCGTTATAGTGAAAGTGTGACAGAGAAGTCATGAAGGCTAAATAAAGAAAATCGTTGATTTAAAAAAAATACATGATATTGGATTGACATGTATACATGTCTTTTGTAGGCTGTATTCATGTATACATCTGTAACAAGGCTATTACAACTGTAAGTAACTGTCTCACAATGGAGTATAAATGCTCAAGCTTAAATATAAAAAAGCACTAAATAGCTTTAAACAGTTTCTAAAAATGTTTTAACACGTGACTGTGTTATTTTTTGCAGTAGGTATATGATATTACCGTTTAGTACACGACAGGTGAACTAACTAAACTGAATCGTTACAAGTGAATTTAAAACAAAGTTTTAGAGAAGCAACCAACTTCAGACCCTACTTTCCCCTCCGTCAGGGGTAGAATATTTTCTACATATTTGGATTTCAAACCACAGAGGAGGTGTAAACTATTCAATTAAAAAAATAATCATCAAAATCGGTTCACGATCTGCACATAAAATCGGTCTCACAAAAGATAGAAGCGAAACATAAATTACAGACATTACCAAAAAAAAAAAAACATACAGACGAATTGAAGTCGAACCTCCTCCTTTTGAAGTCGATTGAATCTACTTTTAATAAGCAAACGGCGTTTTAAACATTGCCGTGGGAATGTTAGATCGTATGGAATCATGAATATGAACAATTCACATTGATATAGAACAGGAGAAATTACTAGATAGGTCAGCGCAAAAAAATAAACTAAACATTGGAGCAACTATTGAGTACACGGTTCACTTTTATGTTTCAGAGCGTCTTACGCCTCACGATATTTCATACAAAATTTCAGGGACCGAATATTCGAAACGTATGAACAGATTTTAATGAAACTGCGTGCGCACAAGCAGTATACGCATGTCTAAAAACTTACTACAGAACATTCTATCGAAATTAAAGCGATTTAACATTTTGCATTATAACAATTATCTCTTTTGTAATTAGACATTTTGAATTAATTTGGAAGATTTTGAACTTGAAAGTTTGTATGAAAATCCGTAAGGCGTACACGCTCTTAACGTGCAAATTCTATCTCTAGATCTACTACTTTACGGCTAAGGTTTCTGCAAATTATCAATATTGTAAACAGCTTCAACACGCACCCCCTCGGACAGCATCTCAATGATAATAAAGTATTTCATATGACGCGGTACAGAAAAGGATCCATCGTTCCATCGGCTACATTTGGACGGATACATAATTGCTCTGCCGTGTCCTGCGACCTTCACGAAACCTCTTCTTCAAAATGTTTCAACACCAAGACTTCGTACAAATGAATATAGGAATAAATATAGTTTTCAACTCGGTTTGAACTATTCATATGTTTTTGGCACTGAATGAATGATTTTGTCGATAAGATCATATACTAGTAGAGGCATGCCTGTATTGATCATTATGAACTTGTCTATGGAGATCAATGATGGAATCGAGTAACTTTTGCGTTATGCATTTTTAATAAGGCAAAGCGCTCAAGATATTGCTTGTTGTCAGAGAATGAATCGACTTACCGATATATCTACAAACACTGTTGCAGACAACACTAGTCCCGATCCATGATTTGTTATACGTGGAGACAGTTCATAAGCTGATAGAAAGAGATAGCGAGAAGTTGCAAATAGGCTGCCTCTATTAGTGTACGTCCATAGATTACGAAGCTTCGATAGTGAATTTCATAAAATATAATTTCAATTGATAAATGTTATTTAGTCATTCGCACTTTGATAGATTTTTATCTCCATTAAATAATTTTGATTACACTAGTTACAACACCGTTACAGATACCCTGACGATAATAATAACGAACGAAGTGAAAACGCAATCGTGAATTTAAACTCCTAAGTGTTCGGAATTTATTTACAAAAATATTTTATTCACATCCCCAGTTTTAATGCTATATTTGATATTTAACAGCAAATTGTTTTTAAACTTTTGTGTCAATAGATGATTAAGGTTTAGTTGTTTGATATTGACCGCATATATAATCTGTAACTTTTTTTTGCACATCGCTATATTGATGTGTTATCTGTGTATAGGAAATAATAATGTGCGAGTATATTCACAATGTAACAGTCAATGCAGTAACGTCGCTAGCGAATAATATCGATCATGTTAAGTTTCGAACATAATGTTTTGTACATGACGGTGATTTGTAGAGTATGAGTGTTCTGATCATAATCAGATAAAACGAGTGGATTTTCGATTTCGGCGTATATAAATGTTAACCTAATTTTCGATACGGCAACACTAGCTACACGACGGATTCTAAGTGGCACGCTTCAAAGACTAGACACGCGACACCCGATATTTTTTCTCTAATCTTTGTATTTATGCCGGACGAGTCCGATCCGTTAATAGTATATTTTCGAATTTAATTTAAATTGATAAGGACTTGCTGCGAAATGTACACACGACAAACTAATATAACGCTTAAAAAAATAAAAATTTTAAAATAACCTCTATGTATCTATCGTATTTTAAGTAATTAAGTTATTTATCAGTACTTGAATACAATTTATTGCCATAACCTTAGTTGAAAATGTAATATTATTATGATTTATGACGTTAAAAAACTTCGTAAATAATGGGAAATATGTACAACTATCTCAACTGGCAAGTACTAATTTAATACTGTATAAATCATAAATATTAAAGAAACAAGAAATGTAATATGTACATAATATATAGTAAAAATTGTTAAATTGACACTAAATGAATCGAACGAATGATATATTTCGTCTAGCGAGGCCTTTCAACGAGGGCTAGGCCACAACTTCAATTCAACAAGGGCTTATGTAATATAATAGTCTATACACATCCATTAAATTTTTCCTCAAGATTTTAATTAACCTATACAAGTTTTACCTACAACCATTTTAATATAATCTCATCTTTTATCCAATGAAATGCTTACAGTTTACTCAGTCAAACGAACTCAAGACTACCGGCGTTGCAGCAAGCGCCGGCAACTTCCGCGCGCGGACACCGCCTCATTCCCAATATATTGTCACTAATCCGTTTTTCGACGGGACACGAATCGGCACTGGCCTTGAAAATACTGCCTTATATGATAACCAGGGATAATGGATCGCTCCGCGTCGGTACATTATTAAATAGACATATTTTTACTTCGTAATCCTTACGAGTGGAAGTCACAGATTAATCGAATTTGACACAAGAGTCGCGGCACGACGCGTGCGCGCCGTCGCGTTACGATCACAGACAGAAAATGGTCCTGCACGAGCCGGACGCGTCGCTCTGCTATGACTTCCTATCGAACAGCGGCAGCTTGGACTTGACGGCGCCCTCGCAGACCATGAGCCTCTGCTGCACGCACTTGCGGCCGCCGTCCTCCGCCGGCTCGCCGCGGCACAGCGCGCGGTGCTTCACGTCCACGAGATACTCCCGCTCGCCGCGCTCCTTGCTGAACTGCAGCGTCTCGCGCCCGCCGCTGCTGATGGTGAAGCGCGAGCCCTTCAGCGTGCGCTCGCAGCGGAAGTCGGCGCCCTGCCGCTCGAAGTACTCCACGATGCGCGAGATCTGCGCCGAGCGCACCAGCCGCGGCAGCCGGTCGTCGCACAGGCTGTCGGAGCCCAGCGACGCCACGTCCTCCGAGCTGTCCGTGTACACGCTGGAGGTGCGCTTGCCCCCCGCTCCCGTGGCCCCGCCGCCCGCTCCTCCCGCCGTCCCCGCGGCCCCGCCCGCCCCGACCCCGCCGCCCACGCACCCCGTGCAGCCCGGAGGCGGCGAGCCCGACGAGCACCTGGGTGCCGCCTGTCGTCAATAATTATAGGAGAATATCACAAATCTGTGAAACTTAAACTTTGACATGCACGTTAATGTATCAGACGTGTGCACGTTGAACGACGTCAGTACGTACCCGTACACTGTACGTTCCACTTGCGTACCGTACGTGGTGTGACTTGAGACCACCACGCAAACCGTGCCACAAGTTTTTCGCGAAACACACCACTCACTACTCCACTAAAAGTGTGAGGTTATACTTTGTTAACGTACATAAAATAGGAAATCATAATATAATATTTATGTACGTATACGGAATATTCCACAAAAGAAATTTTAGATTTTAATTACTTATGTTTAATATGAAAATATTTGACTTAAATACGGAAATCAAAGTCAACATCGAACAAACCCTTCACCGAAAGCGACTTCTCCATTCACCCCATATATCTTCTTCAACCGAAGAACGTAAGTAATACTCGTGGACAGATCATTTCGAATATTTCCGTATACCATTGCCGCGAGCACAGAATACGGGAAGCAAGCTCTCGTCAAGCGACATTGTGATGTGGAGCGATGACTTGCAGCATCGTTCCAAATGTACTAGGTCGACATGAGTAAAGCGGACGCAGTGCTGCCGCCACGTTACCGGGATGGCACCTTATTAGCACCCTTTTTCACAAACTCCTCGCGCCAAATCTGTCGCTTTTACATGATAGATAAAACTAAAAATCTAAATCATTATTTTGGTGACTGTACGGATGCAAGTTCTAGTATGTACGTAACAATCTAAAAATAAATTTAACAGCCTATTTTATTATAGCTGTGATGAGGATAGATATATATATATTATACTTCCCGTAGGGGTCCCGAATAAGCACCATTAACATTAATCGTGTAATAGGAGCACATAACAACCGCGGTGGCAGCACATTGCTGTGAATCTCACCTCCAGTATCTTGTGCACGCCCCGAAAGGCGTGCAGGGCGCGGCGCGGTGCGCGCGGGGCGGCGTGCTCGTCGCGCAGCACCATCACGTGCGCGAGGCGCTGCAGGCGCGCGAGACGCGGCGGCGCGGCGGGGGCGGCCAGCGCGCCCACCGAGCGGTGCGCCGCGCCCGCCGACACGCCGCCGCCCACGCACCCCGTGCAGCCCGGAGGCGGCGAGCCCGACGAGCACCTGGGTGCCGCCTGTCGACAATAATTATAGGAGAATATCACAAATCTGTGAAACTTAAACTTTGACATGCACGTTAATGTATCAGACGTGTGCACGTTGAACGACGTCAGTACGTACCCGTACACTGTACGTTCCACTTGCGTACCGTACGTGGTGTGACTTGAGACCACCACGCAAACCGCGCCACAAGTTTTTCGCGAAACACACCACTCACTACTCCACTAAAAGTGTGAGGTTATACTTTGTTAACGTACATAAAATAGGAAATCATAATATAATATTTATGTACGTATACGGAATATTGCACAAAAGAAATTTTAGATTTTAATTATTTATGTTTAATATGAAAATATTTGACTTAAATACGGAAATCAAAGTCAACATCGAACAAACCCTTCACCGAAAGCGACTTCTCCATTCACCCCATATATCTTCTTCAACCGAACAACGTAAGTAATACTCGTGGACAGATCATTTCGAATATTTTCGTATACCATTGCCGCGAGCACAGAATACGCGAAGCAAGCTCTCGTTAAGCGACATTGTGATGTGGAGCTATGACTTGCAGCATCATTCCAAATGTACTAGGTCTACATGAGTAAAGCGGACGCAGTGCTGCCGCCACGTTACCGGGATGGCACCTTATTAGCACCCTTTTTCACAAACTCCTCGCGCCAAATCAGTCGCTTTTACATGATAGATAAAACTAAAAAACTAAATCATTATTTTGGTGACTGTACGGATGCAAGTTCTAGTATGTATGTAACAATCTAAAAATAAATTTAACAGCCTATTTTATTATAGCTGTGATGAGGATAGATATATATATATTATACTTCCCGTAGGGGTCCCGAATAAGCACCATTAACATTAATCGTGTAATAGGAGCACATAACAACCGCGGTGGCAGCACATTGCTGTGAATCTCACCTCCAGTATCTTGTGCACGCCCCGAAAGGCGTGCAGGGCGCGGCGCGGTGCGCGCGGGGCGGCGTGCTCGTCGCGCAGCACCATCACGTGCGCGAGGCGCTGCAGGCGCGCGAGACGCGGCGGCGCGGCGGGGGCGGCCAGCGCGCCCACCGAGCGGTGCGCCGCGCCCGCCGACACGCCGCCGCCCACGCCGCCGCGCCACGACCACTCCAGCTCGGAGAGCGAGCCGCGGTGCGCCACGCCTGCAAAGCAAAGCCGCACGTTTATAGCCGTACGTCACAGACAGGTATTCAAAATAGACACACTGCACACTGCAATCCTCCACCCTAATAAAGTACTGGCCAGCATTGTGACGCCTGATGTGCATCTGGTACTATACATTGTCCGCCAATTCTCCGGCCGATGTCCAGAAGTGGCAAAGATTTGTAAATATATTGTTGATGATATAAAAATCAAAGGTCACATATTTTGTCCCGCCGGAATATCGGACTCGAAGGACCAAAATATTAAATTATTTACCATCATGGTACTCATGATTTACAGTAATGTGTTTTGAATTAAGTACCGTTAAATTATAATTTCAGGAAAGTCTGAAAATAAATTCTATACATTGTAATTAGTTCTCAAAATCGATGCAAAAAATGGGACACAAAATTATAATTTACCGAAAGTTATCAAACACTTAAGTTACATTTAATTAAATGGTAAAATAAGCTCTATGTGTTGCACATAAGGTATATAATCGATATAATCTTTAACTGTTAACGTCCTCTCCTCATGCATCTAATGTTAAACTGTACAATAAGCCTTTCGCCAATTTGTTAGTACCACTTTAAATGGATGTTAGATGGCGCTGTCAGCCTCCTTACATAGTTATATATTTAATTTGTTTTGTTGTTAAATGACCATCTCTACTCACTGTTCATTACTTTTATTATTAAAGGTTATGAGATAGAATAAATCTAAACATATATATATAAATAAACGAACAGATTTTAATTATTTACATTTTTAGAGAACCCATCTCGTGTCTTAAACACGTGTGCTGCCAACTAGGATATCAGAAGTGTTACAGAGGTGCGTGGGCCGGCAAGTGCACGCTGATGCGGCTAGTGCCACGTTAAACGCGTAGCAAGCAACAAGAAGCAAGAAGCAAGAAGCGAGCAGTAAAAGCTGCGGCACGTACGGTCGCGGTGGTGCGGGCTGCCCTCGGAGCGGTGCCGCGCGGGCCGCCGCCACGCCCACAGCCCGGGGCACGAGCGCGGCCCGGACGAGTCCGCCTCCTCGCTGTGCGGACAGACGCACTCCAATTGTTATAACAAGTAACCGGTTGCGTTGCTATCCATACTTTGTATAATTTACGTGTAAACATGTGGAAATGCTCACACACATTTCTAGACACATTTTCTTCTTTTTTTTTAAACTCAAGTACGATTGCGTGATAGCGAACCCGATTTATCCCATGGGTGTCGTAAAAATTAAGAACGAGCTATGGCAGAAAAATCTCATAGTCAATCTAGCAAAATAATCATCTCCAACATGCCAGAGTTAAATTATTCAGACCAATGATGTCCCACAAACAATGATTACATCTTCGTGGCGGTAATGATGAAATAGAAATATCATCGACTAATCACGAAATCACACGAATCTTATCTTGACAGGGTTAATGCATACTCTAAGAAAGGATTTTAAGAAAAAGGGGTTGAATGGGGGAGGGGGTTCGTTTTTGACATTAAAATCGACTTTATGTAATAATACTTTTTAACCTTTATCTCCTTTTCAAAAACCACCCCTGGGGTTTAGAATAGAAGATCATTGATCATTCATATGTGATCGTGTGAATCCAGTGACGTGTATCCACCACACCGTGACACAGATCGTGGTTGTCTACAATTCTATAAAACAGATGGTATCCTTTTCTGTTCTGGTGATAGACTTAAGCTGTAGCAATCGTTGTCTAGTGAACGCTAGTGCATGTACTGTGCGTCTCGAAAACTAGAGAATGCTCATTGCATTGCATCGTTTCAAAGCTGCATTGCATCGTAGGAAATTAAGCGTTTGCCTTATTTTGAATGAATTTCCATAGAACAAAGCCTAAAACTCGTAAGAACAAAACCAATGTTTAAGATCCACGCGTTACCTGTCAAAAGTGCCGTTGGGCGTGTGGCCGCCCCACGTGGAGTCGTCGAGACCCTCCTTTATCTCGGCGAGTTTGCTCGCTATCTCTGGGAATAGCGGCCTCGCTTTAGCGTCATACTGAAATTAACAAAAATCAACGAGTCAGAATAGACGGAAACAAAGCAAACGTTGAACTTTCTTAATTGATCATTTCGGTATTGAAGGAAGGTGTCTATAGGGATCACTACTTACGAATAAATCGACCTTCGATTGTAATTATCATATCATATATTGAAGGGCTCCGGTTACTTCACTTACCGAATGAAACGCAGAGGTACAAGATGCCTCTACTTCACGCCGGTGTTCTGCGAGGTTGTGGTACTACCCCGGTCGAGCCGGCCCATTCGAGCAGCAGCAAATACCACAGCTTGGCTCTACCACGTTTAGAACGGCTTGAGAAAGTGCTGTTCTCATGGACGTATGTACCAGGATATAATATAATGTACGAGATGGCAGACTTACAATGCAGTACTTAAAGTACGGGAAAAGGTTTTGCAGAGTTGTAAATAGGCTCGTAGTAGAATAGCAGCCTTTAATTGTCCCACAGCTGAACCATAGGCATCCCCCAAAGATCGTCACAGGCCGCGGTCCCAAGACACGTACAACGCATGTATGTGCCAGGACATTATAATACTAAAGAGATCGGATCGGAGACTCACGATGCAGCAGTTGAAGGCGAGGCGCAGCAGGTCGGGCACGGTGGTCTCGTCGCAGAGCTCCACGAACGCCACGTAGTTGAGGCCGAAGTTGTCCGTGCGCGGAAGCACGTCCGGGTCGGCGTCCACCTGCACAAAAAAAAAACTCTTATAAACTATTGAATCACCAGATGAGAATAATATTAGTAATGTGGATCGTTTTACTTATCATTGTGCTATGATGGTAGAGTAATTACAGCGTTAGTTCAACTATGGCGTTAAGTTAACCATTGACAAGAAACCTGCACTGTATGTTTCACCATAGACAAACATGGTGCAATCTTTCCGCCTGAAGAATAAGAACGTTCGTCCTCTGGGCTGAGCAGTGAGACATTTATTATTTTTAATTATAGGTAATTTCAATTGACTATAATTAGGTGACTCATACTGTGTCATTCCTTTATCTCAAGTCCCGGTTCCCACAGCGACTTACCCTGGCGATCAGCTGGCAGAGTATGATCCCGTAGGAGAAGATGTCGGAGCGGTGGTCGTACCAGCGGCCACGCAGGCACTCCGGCGACATCCACCACGGCGAGCCCACGCTCGGCAACCGGTAGCCGTTGCTGCGAATCGAAGTCAATATTAAATTTCCGTACCTTTTTTTTTGTAGGACCATAAAATATCAAAATAGAAGTTTTTTCTTACATTACAAATGTCAAATATAGAAGTCCAAATTAGAATATCCAAAAATGACGTAGAATTTTTTTTTATTAAATAATATTCATTATTGTCACACGTCTCGAGTTAAACTAAAACAAAATTATATGTAGCGCGTAGAAGAATGGCTTTCTCACATATTAATTTTTTATTATATCATAATATGCTAAAAACAACTTAGTTATTCCTGTATAAAGAATGGAGATCATGGAAGTGCAGGACGTTAACGGCAAACATATCTTGAGTACAGCGATTGTGTAACTTTATGCGAAGTACGAGCACGTCGCGTAATAGGGTAGGTGCTGACTGAAAATCAGCGTTGCAGTTAACCCCGAGACACTAGCTGAGTTGGTATCGTTACATCTGACACGACACGCGGGTCATAAAGCTCAAAGTCCTCTGAGGCTTTTCATAAATGATTCATTGTTAGCTTTAACCTTTTATTGTTTTCTCTTGTAACTATGTACCTTTGTGTTGTAAATGAATAAATCACATACATGCCCACTCCTCTTCCCCATCCCCCACCTCAACCTCCCTCCCCTGTTCATCTTCCAAATACCTTTAAAGGCTAACGACGCACCTGCAGCGCCTCTGGTGTTGCAGATGTATTTGGGCGAGAGTAACCACTTAACATCTGGTGACGCGCTTGCTCTTTTACCGCCTTGTAACCTTGTAATTGTGTACTATATGAGTATAAGGCCAACGCTTACATCAAGTAGAAATATAATAGAACAGAAAACACATTTATTCAGCACAAGTATAATGATCGATATAATGAAAAAAAATGTATAAAAGAATATCGCCTGTGTAGGAAAAGAGTTGGCTCAGGATTTGCTGTTTAAGAACAATCTTACTCAGCGCGTATCTTACTTAGACAAAAAAACATATAAATTGGCATAAAGGACGGCGCGTGGCAAGGGCATGGCAGACATGCTGGCGATTTCTTCGGGAAGGCCTGGTCCAGTCGTCTGTCGTGTGAGCGAATGTATTTTAGTAGATTACGCTCATTCCGCGCGTTTACGTAAAAACCAGGCGAATATAAAAGTGAAGGGTTGCTCTTTCGAAATCCCGTATGAATTAGCCAAGCTTGACAAACGACCAGTTACGCCCGCGCATGCCCGACCCGCGGCACGCAAAGTCGCGTGCCGACCGCATCCTATACATACACGACAATGCGAAAGGTTTAATCATCAACAGCGCACTCTTGACCTCGCGGTCATGCGTTCGGCCTGTAATCACGCTCGCATATTTACATACCATCGACGAAGAAGAATAGTACGTTCTTCATTGCTGGGTTAACTTAATTTAAGAGTAGGTAAACACTTACACTGGATGAGGTATTTTAGCTGCTAAACCAAAGTCCGCAACCACGGCGGTGTACTCGCCGTCTCCATGCTTTTTTAACAACACGTTCTGTAACGAAGATGAAAGAATTGCATTGTTCCATAGTATCCAATTATAACCAAAATGATCACCATGTCATAGACAGCTTTCTGACGTAATCTCATCTTTTTACCTAACACACGTTTGACGTGGTAGAGCCAAGCGGCGGCTTTTGCTGCTGCTCGAACGGGCCGGCTCGACCGGATCGGTACCACGGCTTCGCAGAATAACGGCGTGAAGTAGAGGCACTAGTGCTTCCGCGTTTCGTTCGGTGAGTGAGGTAACCGGAGGCCCATTCTCCCTCCCCACCCCCCCTCCTCATCCTCCCTCTCATCTCCCAAATACCCTTGAAGGGCGGCAACGCTCCTGCGGCTCATCTGGTGTTGCTGATGTACGTGGGCGACGGTAATCACTTACCGGTGATACAGGTGAACCGCTTGCTCGTTTGCCGCTTTTCCCGTAAAAAAAATAACACTTTAGTCTGTAGTACTTTAACTGGTGGCAGACTCATTCTCTGGCCAGGAGTCGTCCGGGTAAGTACTGTGTAACACAATGGGTGTGCTTCCGCCAGCAAACAGCAGTGCAACTTTGTACTGTTGTGTTCCGGTTTGAAATGTAGAGAGAGCCAGTATAATTACGGGCCGTGCGGCATTCCATCTTTGGCTCTGTGACCTTCTTCGATCGAGGTTGCTTGCAGGTGTTCATGGGCTGCAGTAGCCACTCACAATCAGATGGACTGTCAGCTCATGTTTCACCTCATTTCAATAAAAAAAAATTAAGATTAAAAAACAAGTGTTCGTATATATGTATAAAAATATTTTATGGTGTTAACTGTTACATTGTAACTCTGTGCTTTGTTGAAATCTATGTTAAAGAAGTGGCTTGTCATAGGCTGTAATGAGTTCTATAAAATATATTTCGAGTCAGTAAAGTTAGAACTTTACCCGCATACCCCCGCCTCGTAGGGCCAAGGACAGGTTATGTCGTAGGCGAAACCCCACGGGAGTCGTCCTCTCCCCGACCCCTCTGGCAATGTGCGCCGGAACACGGGCGCGCCTTCCTTCATCGTTACTCGGCTCACCTTAGCGGTGAGGTCGCGGTGAAAGACGCCGAGCGTGTGCAGATAGGCCATGCCGGCGGCCATGTCCGCGGCGAGCGACACGCGCAGCGGCTGTGGCAGCGGCGCGGCCGGCCGCCCCAGCAGCAGCTGCTCCAGCGACCCGCCCTCCATGTACTCCGTCAGCGCGTGCAGCTGCCCCTCGTGCACGCACACGCCCATGAAACTGTAAGAAAGGGATAGCTTTTAGTGTTTTCTACCACGGCCTTTATGTCTTCCTCGCATATATCGTCCAGATTGTGGTAATTAAGGTATAATTTACTGGCGCATGTACTGTATGTACACATGCTTTGATACGGAATTCTGCACTATATTACATAGCTAAGGCTGCCGAATTTGTATATAGCTTAAAAATGTTAGGATAAAAGAAGAACTTATGTATAAAATTTAAACTTTCTAAACCCTTTCGGTCTTGAGGTAGTAATGAGTGAGCAGTACTGTACGGATCTATACAACATGTACTGAGGTACATGTTGTATAGATCCGTGTGAACAATTTGTATGTTAATGCGACCAAGTTCGTCGCCCGTCACGTTCTGTCTATTTATGTTTTCGCCGTTTGGCTACGCTGAGTCGTGCCAAATGGACACGCGTCAGTACTCAAGTGTATAAGTTTTAAAGTGATTTTTAAAAGATTTTATGCGATATTTATCCACTATCAATAAACATCGCCAAGCGGGTGAAAGCGTCAAAGTCACAGTACGTCAGAACACGCGCCGCGTTAGCACGAGCGGAGGCCAATGGAAAACCGTGGAAACCGCCGGCGGTATTCTCACCGTTTTCCAATTTAACTTCTGAGCTTATCTTATGCTAATAAATAAAGACATGTGCAAAATAGACGTGTCTTCTCATCCGAATATCCGATATGACATATACAAATATTGAATCTGTGGGATGTCACATTTGCAAGGATCCGTAGATAGTTTCATTGAACGTATAAACTAAAGAAGGCGTTTGCCCAGTACTGGGACATTTTTTTTATTTTTTATTTGTTGATCATAGTGATACATGTGAACATGATGTTAACATTTTGTTTATTTAAAAAAGTTACAAATGACAAATGTATAACAACTATCAAAGTAAAATAAAATAATAACAATATTAATAAATATAATAAATATAAATGTCTAATTTCATTATCAGTTAAGAATTTAAATTTAAATGTGCAAATAAATGTATTAATTAAGTTATTGTATCTAATCTATCTGTAGATAGTTATGGGCTACTAATTTATTTATAGATGGTTTAAATATACAATGTTGATTCTAGTTTAACTAGAATTGGTAATAAGAGAAAAATTGTTAGTTGCGATTTAAAATGCTGATCTCTGTGAGGAATCTGTCATAATATATTCTGCGTTCACAAGCGAACAAAATTCTTTCCAGGATGTACGGTGATAAGGCGGTATCACGACGCTATCTCAGAGATGACACGCGACAAGAGCGATGTCGGGCCGCGACAGGTCTCGGCGGTGCAATCAATGCAAATTGGCAATTAAATGGCTTGCGTGCAAACATGTACCTGGAGAGGGCACAGCAATAAGCCAACTACCGTGAGATATAAAAATAAATCCGATGTACGACGCATGCGCACGCGCACGCAACGCTGCTAGCGAAAGTGAAATTCTTCCCAGGAAGTCTATGTTGGCACTAGCAGCCCAACCTGATTGATCATACGCTTTTTAGAGAGCGTTGACTAAGTTGGCTTTTACTTGGTTGGCTTCGTTTATAATGATTGATTTCATGATGGCCTTTAACATACATAAAAAGCGTGGCCAGACAGTCACCATAGCTTAGTAACCATTTTAAGTGGTGAAATCACCACTTGATCGGCGGTGAAGGAAAACATTGTGAGGCAACCGGCATGTCTGAAAAATAATAGAAAATATATAGGCCACGTGAAGTCCGCCAACCCGCACTGGAGCAGAGTCGCGGACCCCATCTCTGCTCCAAAGCTCTCACAAATATTGAGAGGAGACTCATCTTGACGGTAGAACACTAGAGCCTAGAGTCTGTAGGAAAGGCAGCCTTTTCTTAATATTAATGATCATAGTTTCTTACAGCTAATATACTGCACGTACAATATGACAGTTGTAGACCTTTGCTACTTGTAACAAATTAGCACATACTTCTAAACATAAATCGCATTCATATTGTGCTGTACTTTACAATTTATTAATAAAAATTAAGTGTATTTATCGGTTGTCGACCTCGATGTTGAACTTTTTAATCAAGTGAACGCTAGTCTGATCACAGTCCTAAAAGCTTTATAAAATCTCGATACCACATCACGCAATCGAATATGACATAATTAAAAAAAAAAACGTGTCAGCTTACGAGTATTCATTAACGTCTTATCCTAACGTCGGCGTTCAAAAAATATAATACGATTTTTTTGATGCCTTAATTAAAGGTCACAGGTTTACCAACAACTTAGCATATGTTGCTTAATAAAGCGTCTCGAAACATTGATCAGTACTAACGTGCACGTTGCAACAACCGTGTGCGTCGAGGCGTACCACTACTGTATATTTTATCATGAGGCTAGTAACCTGATGGAAAGGGATTACCGTCGCTCGCGTACATCTGCAACACCCAAGGGGCTGCAGGTGTACGCACGTGGGCGTTGTGCCTCTAATTCACGTCAGTATTCTGTGAGACCGTGCAACCAAACCCGGTCGAGTCGGCCCATTCGAGGTGCAGCAAAAGCCGCCGCTTGGCTATACCACGTATAAAAATACGACCAGTAAATATGTCCCTGAACTTGTAAATGTAAATATTTCCGTAACTTTTCTTTACTTATGTCACGAGAGCCTCCATTTAACCAAATTTCAGATTCTTAGTGAACAAGTTTTATAATAGCAAATGGTGCAATTGGCCAGTAATTGTGACAAATAAAAATCAGACGGATCGAGCAACCCAAACCTCTAAGGTAGTAGAGATAGAGAGCCTTAGTGTGTAAACGCACTATGGATTGGACAGACGGACACGAAGAACCTCTCGGAGTAAATACGGCGCCTGTATTTTTGCCTACAGAATGGAGCTGATGAATTTGGCATGTAACATTCATTGTTCGGAAGCCCATGAATAATTAATTAAAACTACATTAAAAATAAAACTATATCGTACTTAAATATTGCACGCGGATGAAGTCGGGGGTAAAAGCTATTTACAATATAGATTTACATCGCAGCCCTGAAAAAATGTGCTAAAACACCAAATAAAAAGTTAGAGACCTCCGACCACCCCAGAATAAAGTATGCGGCCGTGGGACCTTTTTTACTACGACTACTACTAGGAACTAGTCCAATCTAGGCCGACATAAGGTTTCCGGTAACACGAAACCCTAAAAAAAAAGCCAACGGCTAGAAAGCTACAAACGAAAGTGGCTATGCCAGTGAACGAGATGAATGTTACGCAACAATCGGAACAGAAGTGCATTGTGATTTAACTTCCGAAGACGAAACAAGCAGGAAACGAACCGAGATACGGGGACAGACAGCGGCGGCCCATTGTTCGAATCGCCGCTTCGATTTCATAACGAATTATGCAAAGACGACAATTCCGAATGGGAAGCGACCGAGTCTATTCCGTGACCTGAGAGAATTGAAACAAAGGTCACGGGAGGTCCGCGACAATGCGAGCGAAGAATGTTGGGCATTGCATAACGCGAACGAATGAGTACGTCGATGGTGGCGGCGAGGGCGCTGAGTGAATGTTTGCGAGATTTGTAATGTAACCGTCGGTGTGTTGCTTCGGTGGGTGATCACGTATATATACAATTATTTATCGTCAAGGAAAACCATGTTCTAGAATATGGGTTCTCACATAGATGCACAGCATGCCGGAAAAAAAAATTATATCTCAGGCTATACGACTTTATACTTGGAATATAGAGGGTCAAACAACTGGAAAATATCAGCTAAATACTAGCAACGGAAAGTTGAAGTGTTATAGGGTTTCACATGGTGAGCACTCCATCATAGTCGTCAAGAGTCGTCAACGCTTCATCCTAAGAGTTCAAACTTTTGAATAGTAAAGATGTGGACCATCATCTTAGTGGACTCCTTGTTACCCCTCAGGACGTAGTAAATCTATAAGGTACATTTTCGAACATTACAAACCTAGTTACTTCTGGTAGTTAGGATATAGTTTTAGGATCGTGGTTTCACACGATATGTTATTTTTCGAACTATCACGCTCGACGCACCGACGGAAGCCACCTTAAGAACGACAAAATCTATACATCTAAATTCACATTAATCATCAGCATTTTAAATACGTCATACAAATTACAAGTTTGGACGTCGCGAACAGTTATGTTTGATCAGCGCGAAGTTAACCGAAAGATTCGAAGACAAGTCGCGAAGCCGGTAGCAGGTCGGTGAACGTTAAATAAATAAAGACGCGCCGAAAAATCAATGCTCAAATTAATGTGCAAATATAGACTTTAATCGTTTGCGTTTCGGCGCCGTTCGAAATTTCTGAGAATAACAAAGGACTACAAACGCGGAAAACTGCGTTAAGGCAAGGAATGCAATCAGCAAACACGATGTACACGATAAGATAACTAGCCGATTCTACAACGAGGCCGCCACTTCGAGAGATATTCATCGCTTGTTTCCTTTACCTAAATTGTTATTGGAAATTATTGATTGGACAAATCAAATTATTACCATCTTTGAAATGATAGGCATTTTGTCGTATGTGTGATAGTGATGACCGTGACTTAGCTAATTACGACTATCCTTGATTTTGAATTCAAAGTCAGTACCAAGTAGCAGCACTCCTCCTTCCGACGCGACACAAAAGTATTTATTGTATGTTCACAATGCATCCTCGACTTATAACTAACGATTGTGGATTTGAATTCTCAACTTGAAGACTCGGCGAGCAGAAATGCAGAGAGATGAGGTTGTTGAGTGGGACATTAATATTAAATACTAGCGACTGTCTGCAATTTTTACTTCCGGCTAGTCCTTAATTTTGTCTTATGGCTACTCTTGCTTACAAAGTATCTTATGTTTTTTCCACTCTTAGACTTAGTGGATCTAGGTAGTTGACATATTGGGATAAGTATAAGAAAGCAACACATTTTTATACAAAATACAAAAGAAAATATACTTTTATAAAACCCAGAAAATATAATATACCATACCGAAACACGCTTATCGATACAAATGAATGATTCTATGATATAAAACGTAGAAACTATGAAAAATCTATATATAAAAACTAAGTCATCAGTTGTACTATCAATTTCTCGTAAGATTTTCCTTTTACCCATACTTTAATTCAATCTAGTTACTTATGGTGAACTTCATCGATATTGATAAAGAACTCTTTATCAAATCTTATAAATTAATGTAATTATAGGTATACGTCAATAGCAGGAAATAGGCAATTTCACTTTTACGATTACTTAATTTCCATTAGCTCAATTACTGGATTATCAAATATTTTTAAATCAGCGAGACAAGTTTACATTCAAATGAGACGACTTTGCTAATGTTCGTTAATGAAAATACTTTCACATTTACTTTTCTTTTTTCATTTCTAATTGAGCAAAAATTTAATAGGTTGGTACTTTAAATGTAAAATTTATTCGCCCACTACTAAAAATTTATTATTTGTCTTGATAAGACACATTACATAATTAAAACAATGAAATAGAATCGATATGAAAGTACTATTTGCGAATTTTATCACGTTAGATTTTTCTGTTGGTTTTTATATTCCCGACGTTTCGAGTTCTTTACACCTCGTCTAACACTTTAGCATCCCTGGTCACTGAGGGACTAAGGTGTTAGATGTCATGATGCCGTAGTTAGCTCGGGCTACCTTCAGCTTTTATTTATTAATTATGGTCCGATCTAGGCAGAACAGGTATCCACAGTATCTTGAGGTCGTGCAGTGGTATTCTTCGTTTTAGATTTAATTTTACTTCTTCCTGGATCCCATCTTCTCTATTGAAATTAGGATGTTTTTTGTTTTCAATAGCCTCTCGAATCATTCTTGGCAGGAATCGGAGATCCTTTGGGAGGATTTGTGGCCTATCAAATCTGTCAAATCTGATGTAATGGTTGGGGCGATCTTGAATATGATCACGGACTGCAGGATTTCTAGAAACATCGGGAATATAAAAACAAGAAAAATTTAACATGTTAAAATCCGTAAATAATAGTTTCAGTGCTCGCGTAAAAACAAAAGACCAATATCTTAAAAACTGCCACACTATAAACTAACCTGTAATAAATTGAATTGAATTTGTTCAAATTAGAAATAGCTTACCCGAGGATGTTGGGATGTTTTAGCTTGTTCATGAGCTGTACCTCGCGCAGCATGTTCGGCCGGTTGGCTCGCTGCTGGTTCATCTTTAGCACCATAACCTTGCCCGTAGTCTTGTGGGTTACCTGCGACATGAAAGAACATGTTAATTGGATCATATCTTAAAAGCTAGCAGCGCTGTTGCGATGCGACTTCTGTACTATTATCCATTGGAGATATGCTTTCTTTGGACGGGCTGTGTTTCTTATTTGGGTTTTGTTATTTAACGAAGGTTTTTATTTTCAATTTGATTATGAAGGGCGTTCTAGGCGTTCTAGGCGACAGCTTTGAAATACGTTCCAGTATTCGATGTTGTGAGATCGTAGGAAAGCTCAGATGAAGAGTCAGCGTCACAGGACGCAACACAACACAACCAGATCCGAAAACCATATGTGTGTTGTCCAAATATTGGTTCTTTGAACCCAGGACATTCTATAAGATGATTTGGCCCAAAAGCTGAATTGTTGAAATTCCTTACCGTAGGCAATAAGATATAGTGATGAGTGAGCAAGTGGTGTCATAAGTGGGTCAATAAGGGCATCCATTCTGTATATGAAATATATAAAAAAACTATCTTAACTATTATGTTTATTTTCTTAATACCAATTAAATTTTCATAGGTTTTTCGTTTTGTATAACAAGAAAATTTAAGAGTAATATCTAGAAGTTTTTAGAATTTTTTGATGAGAAGAGCAACTGTGTGTCCTTAATTTCATGTCGGCCAGACCCAACTCCTTTAATACAGTGTTACTTGTCACGAAAAATCTGTTACTCCACATTAACCCATACAAACACAAACGTCAAGTTAAACCAAAACTTATTATTGTTAAAATTAATTGCGTGCCCTATCTCCTAATGCTGCTAAACTAACAAAGCACTATTGTGCAGCCAACAATGCGATTCAGGTCGTCACACGTCAGGTTGGTACAGATGTATGCTATGTATGCACTTTGTTATAAATGTCGTCGACTATGATATCCTAGTACCGGTATTCACTTCCTGGACTGATAGAAGTGGATTGGATTGCATTACTATCAGTTTTTATAAAAATAAGAACACTTTTGAAACTCAAACTGGAAATGATCACTCAGTAACATTTATATGGAAAATCTTAACCTTCCACGGTTCAGGGGACAGAGCAATTCGTTTCAATTTCATAGAGCGCGAGTGACCTGGGTTCTATCCCCGGTGCCGGCATCACTAAAATTGTTAATAGCAATTTTAAATTCTGTATTTGTCACGAGATCGCCGGTAATGGAAAACATCAAATAACCTGCATTTCTGAGAAATAATAAAAAATAATATTTCCAGGATATGTGAAGCCCGCCAACCCGCACTAGCGGGTCCTTCCCGGGTCCTAAACCCTCTCAGATATTTGAGGAGCCTTTACCCAGCAGTGGGTACTTAAAGGCCTGCTATTTTACTTTATGCGTGCGAAATGTATGACCGGCGCTGATCTCTGGATACTGCCCATACAGATTAGGGTAGTAAATATATTACAGATTTCTCGCATTAGGACACTTCTAAGCTCCGAAAGCTGAGGTGCTGTTCTTCAAATACAACTGCCATGAGTCTCGAGTTATAAATAAGTACATAGTGTAGCACAGCCAGGATTATTAAGTTAACATTTGCAGTACATGCACTGCTTACGTGAGCGGAGAAAATTAAAAACAATGCTCGAGAATCGTGCTATCTGGGCATATCTAGGTCACGTAGAGTTCTAGACCAGATCGGATTTCTAGATTTCTAGACTACTTCTCGACGTAATCGTTTGGTGGACGTTGTATAATTGTAACTCATTTTTCAATTGCATGAGATTTAAAACGGATTTATATTATATGAGATTTCTACGATTTAATTAATTGGAACTACGTTTAGCCACTCGCTACAGTTGAATGAGAGAATCGATAGAGATGCTTCAAAAAAAAATTAGATCGTTCAAAACCATTCAATAATTAATACTTATATAATTACCTAAAGTAACTTATAAAATACCACAAGCCGGTGGTAAGGTAGCAACACAGGTGGTCGTGAATATAAAAACAAAATTAAAAGCGATAAAATACGTAAATAATAGTTTCATTTAAAATGTGTAGTGTTTGCGTAAATACAAGAAATCATTAAGAAAATTTATTAATTAATATTGAAAAGAACGCCATCTCATAGAATATCGAGGTAACAGTATGTTCAGAAAAATATTCATAATTTTTGTATGTGAAATGTTACAATTACGAAGAGAGAGCCGGGATTATTAAAATATAGTACACGAAAAAATTTGGAAGACGTGTTCATAAATTACAAAGTAAAAGCCAAATAAATATAAGAGATTGAGGGAAAATTTTAATTTTAAATAACAAAGCCAATCCAAAAACATTATATGGTATTAGAAACCGGCCCAGTGTGGATAGGACTCGCACGCGGGAGGTCGCAATATACCCGTGTATTTACCCAAAACATTAGGTTTTAATTCATCCAGTTCGGGATCCTTTGCGCCTGTCCGACTCACGCTTGTCCTGTTTTTATTATTTGTTGTTTTGCTTTAGAGTTTATATTAGAAACACTCCATGTTTGACGCGCGCATGTATGTATTACCGAGATTATTTGTTAGGAAATCCATCATAATAACACATATTCTGTTATAGTTTCAACCAGCTCTACCTATTACGGTTCTAAAGATACAGCCCTATAAAGGTAGGATAGACGGGCTGACAGATGGACTGACTGACGGTTCAGTAATAGAACTCCGTACAGAACCCTAAAGAATGTGTTCATAGGTTTGCATTACACAAATATTTGCACATTGATTACAGTGCACTTCCTTTATGATCATCGACAAGAAACTCTATGAAAGTAAAATAAATTCATCATTAATAAACATTCGAATAAATTACTTAATACCACGAACCTTGATTTAAACAAGCGTTGAAACATTAAAACATTCATGTACGTATAAACGGTATAAAAGATATTCATAACATTTTCAGGTCACGCATGGAACCTTGGACAAATATTGAGCAAACATGAAATAATTGTGCATTCAAATTAAGTTGCGAATTGTACATTCTAAATTTCCTTCGCTAATTACTATTGCATTGCGGATTATTTGGCCGTGTGGTATCGGCGTAAGCATCTGCCCCCTTTCTTCCTGTAGGTGTCGTAAGACCTTGAAAATCGCATTGGCTAACGACAGATGGCGTGATAACCATGTTGCAAGATAACAGGCCATAATTAATCAGACCGATAACGGGCAGCAGCGTCTAAGATATGAGGTGTCTGGTACTGCGATTGCCAATCCGTTTGGCGAGCGGAGTGTAGGGTGGGCTTGTGCTTTCTAGCTCTCGCTTTCCTCACCCTCTTGGCCTGGAGGTGGCAGACTCGGAGGGTCCGTTATTCATATGGGCAGAGCGGAGTATCCCGGATGGAGGGAGAGGTTGAGTTCTCTCTCGAGGAGGGGCCGCCTAGGACGACTATCGCGAATGTGTGCGAAAGTGTTCCCATTGCCTTGGCGATATAAAGGCGAAGATGGAACACAACGTGGGATTTGAGTCAGTGCAAGCGCGACGTAATCCGTCCTTGTCCCCGCGAGGAGGCGTAACAGTTTACACGAGCAGGTAATTGGATTCAAGAGTACATATCGGAGTAGACACTTGTAATCTACCCTTTTTGTTTCTTTATCGCCCTGTTGTAAGTCTCGTGCTGGACCACAGACCAAAGCAGGAATTGACGGGAAATTTGTCCATACTCAGGATTTTGGGCAGGCGGGTTGATGAGAGCGTTGCCGTTACCGATACAGCTCCATCATTAGTCTGTGGGATTGGGTTCTCATTATTCGGATTTATTTCCCCCCGTCAGCCGGTCGTCAGTCTCTGTTAGTCAGCAGGGTGTCCATGCGGGTGCGTTTTGATATTTGGAGAAAAAGTTAGCATATTCCCTATGTAACTAGATAAGATAAATTCACAATGGATGATGTAGTTTGGGGGAGGCCTATGTTCAGCAGTGGACTTCTGATAGGCTGAAATGATGATGATGATGATGTAGCCGGCCGGGCGTCTAAAAATACTCTTATCTGTTTTAATTTTAATTTGTAAAATGTAAATCTCTTTGTTTACGCACGTCTGTGGGCTGGTGATATTTTACACCACATCCTTTATGTTAATTTATGATATCACTGTACCCCGTACAATGTTCACGTTGCCGACACAAAAAATACAAGAAATAGACTAGTGTATGTAATATGTATCGACATGAATAAGTGATAACGTCGTTTTTTTTTATAGAAGGGGGCAAACGAGCGTGCGGCTCACCTGATGGTAAGTGATCACAGACGCCCACGAACATCCACAACACCAGAGGAGCTACAGATGCGCTGCCGCCCTTTAAGGAAGGAATAAGCTGTTTTCTTGAAGGTCCCTAAGTCGTAACTGTTCGGAAATACTGCTGGCGACAGCTGATTCCACAAAGTCGAAGTGCGTGGCAGAAAACTAAATTACGTAATATATTGAAGTGAGTAACGATGGAGTTAGGGAGTCTTGGAGTGGAGACTGCGATTAGGCAAACGTAGTACAGGCTGTTCCCTGGCCAGACGTAGCGATAGTCTGTATATTGTGTAACTCTAGTGCTAAGAGAGTCGACATTTTGACAGATGGCGTCGTAGATGCTTGTCCATTTCAGTCAGTTAAGTTTAACTCGTCTCTACCATGTGACAGATTGCATCTGCCGAACCTGTCGCAACATGCAATTGAAACCGATGGCTGTTACGATTACCCCGATACTTCTTACTTGTAGCCGAAGGTACACTTAACCCGTTAAGTGGTAAATGTCCAACGCAGTCGCAGGCTGATAATAATGATCTAAGATACACAATTACTTTTGATCACATCAGCAGATGCTAGTTAAATTGAACTGCTGAACATGGGTAAAACGTGGAGTGCATGATTTGGTGATTTAGTTAAACTCATGCGGCACTAGGCAGGTGGGTGAGCATAGTATCGTTGCGTTATTAGCGACAATCGAGTGGCTTAGAAAGGAAAGAGCCATGCTCGGTGTTTCTCTGCGTGATAGAGTCTGCAACGATGATATCCGCACCAGAACTAAGGTAACCGACATAGCCGTAAAATCAGCAAGCTGAAGTGGCAATGGCCGGGCACATAGCTCGCAGAACTGACAACTGTTGGGGAAAAAAGGTTCTCGAGTGGCAGCCACGTACAGGCAAACGCAGTGTAGGACGACCCCCCACAAGATGGAGTGACGACCTGCGCAGTGTTGCGGGAAGTCGATGGTTGCCGGTGGCTCAGGACCGAGCTTCGTGTCAATCTTTGGGGAGGCCTATGTTCAGCAGTGGACTTCTGACAGGTAGAAATGATGATGATGATGATGTAGCCGGCCGCGCGTCTAAAAATACTCTTATCTGTTTTAATTTTAATTTGTAAAATGTAAATCTCTTTGTTTACGCACGTCTGTGGGCTGGTGATATTATACACCACATCCTTTATGTTAATTTATGATATCACTGTACCCCGTACAATGTTCACGTTGCCGACACAAAAAATACAAGAAATAGACTAGTGTATGTAATATGTATCGACATGAATAAGTGATAACGTCGTTTTTTTTTTATAGAAGGGGGCAAACGAGCGTGCGGCTCACCTGATGGTAAGTGATCACAGACGCCCACGAACATCCACAACACCAGAGGAGCTACAGATGCGCTGCCGCCCTTTAAGGAAGGAATAAGCTGTTTTCTTGAAGGTCCCTAAGTCGTAACTGTTCGGAAATACTGCTGGCGACAGCTGATTCCACAAAGTCGAAGTGCGTGGCAGAAAACTAAATTACGTAATATATTGAAGTGAGTAACGTTGGTGTTAGGGAGTCTTGGAGTGGAGACTGCGATTAGGCAAACGTAGTACAGGCTGTTCCTGGCCAGACGTAGCGATAGTCTGTATATTGTGTAACTCTAGTGCTAAGAGAGTCGACATTTTGACAGATGGCGTCGTAGATGCTTGTCCATTTCAGTCAGTTAAGTTTAACTCGTCTCTACCATGTGACAGATTGCATCTGCCGAACCTGTCGCAACATGCAATTGAAACCGATGGCTGTTACGATTACCCCGATACTTCTTACTTGTAGCCGAAGGTACACTTAACCCGTTAAGTGGTAAATGTCCAACGCAGTCGCAGGCTGATAATAATGATCTAAGATACACAATTACTTTTGATCACATCAGCAGATGCTAGTTAAATTGAACTGCTGAACATGGGTAAAACGTGGAGTGCATGATTTGGTGATTTAGTTAAACTCATGCGGCACTAGGCAGGTGGGTGAGCATAGTATCGTTGCGTTATTAGCGACAATCGAGTGGCTTAGAAAGGAAAGAGCCATGCTCGGTGTTTCTCTGCGTGATAGAGTCTGCAACGATGATATCCGCACCAGAACTAAGGTAACCGACATAGCCGTAAAAATCAGCAAGCTGAAGTGGCAATGGGCCGGGCACATAGCTCGCAGAACTGACAACTGTTGGGGAAAAAAGGTTCTCGAGTGGCAGCCACGTACAGGCAAACGCAGTGTAGGACGACCCCCCACAAGATGGAGTGACGACCTGCGCAGTGTTGCGGGAAGTCGATGGTTGCCGGTGGCTCAGGACCGAGCTTCGTGTCAATCTTTGGGGGAGGCCTATGTTCAGCAGTGGACTTCTGACAGGTAGAAATGATGATGATGATGATGATGATGAGTGGCTTAGTGGTTAGGGTACCTCACTGCTGAGTCATGGGTACAGAGCCGATGTCAATATTTGTGTAAAACACAAATTATATCGGGCTTCGGGTCTGGGCGTATTGTGTTCGTCCCGTGTCTCTGACAGCACACCTGACCTTAATTCCGGGGGTCCTCCTACACTACCTTATCGCATTACCGTTACATGGGATATGGGAAGGTAAAGGCGAGTTAGTGTGTAGTGGGGAGTACACTTGAGACAGTACAGTACAGTACAGTTGACAACAGGCGTCAGTATTCGGAAGTTGTCGCCTTGGTCGAAATCAGCCGGGAGGACATCACATCACATCAAAGACAGGGTGGCGGCAGCTTCACGAGTGCGAGGGGGTTATTTGAAATCATTTAGATTGGGCATTGCCGTTTGGATTTTCCGTCATCACTCCATCGCTAAAGCCTCGCTTGTGCGTCTGTCTGACTGCATGTAGCACGTGCAGGTAAGATTGACAACTGTGAGCATGGTGTACGTAAGTTTTCGAGTAAACGACCTGATCCACCAAGTACCTATGTCCTCTAAATTGAATTCGATTTGTAAGAATACACCTTCACCATTTTGCTCTACTAGCTTAAACACAATTTACATTTTTAGATAAAACTAAGTGTAATGAGATAAAATTTTATAACAAACACAGCGTCGTTGGCTTCGTTGCTGCATGCTATAATTCTTATCAGATAAGATCACCAGAAAGTAAATATATATATACTCAGATAAGCAATTATCCTCTTTGACACGTTGCACTAACGTAGGTAATGGCACGAGCGATTTTATCGCCACCTGTGTGCAAATATGCGCCAATGAATAAAATAAATTCGTCCATTTTGACGCAACAACCTCGTGAGACAATAAACAACACGTCCTAACCATTGGTTTTTATAATCGTAAATATAAATAAATGAAACAGATGTGTCTGTTATTCGGTTTTGTTTTTAAGGGTTCATGTATAAGTAAAGAGCCGTGGTACCTAAGAGGCCAGAGCTCACGCTTTAAGTTTCACAGTACATGAGTGAGCTGTGGTTCGGTTCGCGGTGTCCTTGCCATACCCTTAACAGTCCATTGCAGCACACAGGCCTCTCCCATAAGGAGGATGTGCCATAATAATTGCAGTACCAGACACCTCGCACCTTAGACGCTGCTGTCCGTCATCGGTCTGCTTAATTTTAGCAGGGTATTTTACGATATTGTTATCCTGCCATCTATCGGTAGCCATTGCTATTTTCAAGGTTCTTCCCTTAGTCGCCTCCTCCGACACCCACGGGTAGACAGGAGGTGGTACATTCTGCAGGCAGATTCTGCTGCTGTACGGATTCTGCAGACGGTTAAAATTGATAAATGCATTTTAAGTGCTTAATTTAAATTTGCTAACGAGGGCGTGCCCGGCAACCCACTGCTAGCAACTGTCTTCAAAATTGGTGGGTTCAGAAATAAAATCATCCGACTTTTTAAGTCCACCGCTGAACCTTACGCATTCCGATAAAGCGCAAAGCCGGCATGCACTTCTTGAAACGTTTGCATGTACTCAACGTGTTGGCCAATTAGGTTGTCGAGCGCAGTGCTGGTGATTACCTTCGCACTTGTGACCCTGGTCCTCTATCACTGGCCTGAAGATCTATTGGGTTGAACAAATTCGAATGGATTTGCCGGCATTCCTTAGAACCCTATCATTTGAATGCAGCACAAACAATGGTTTCGACGCATCTAAACACAGATATTGGGACATTGACAGAGACTAGAACACAAGTGTATACGCCGTCGTATCTAGTGACAAAGAAACTTTTACTAAAAATAACGTCAAAACATTAGCATTATGAAAAATTTTCAAATTATTCAGGACGCTCGCCCATTTGCCTCGAGCGGAAACTTAATGGATAGTTTCCATCTTTGAATACAGTTTTTTTTTGTTCAGTAAAGCAGACTCTGTTGAAAATGAGGCCAGTTGTCGGCTAGTGGATAAGATGAAAGAGTACAGACGGAATGCTCTCCCAACGAAACCTTACTTAACTATAAACAACTTGATAGCATTTTTGTAGACTTTTTGCTGTTCGGAATCCAAACGTCCGCAATGATATTTCACGATTGTTTTTATCGAACATTTTATTTATTTATTACATACTAGCGTTTGCCCGCGGTTTCGGCCAATTGTCAATTGACATAAAAAGTGTCATTCTGTTTCATGACATGATATTTATATCTGGCAAATTTGGTTATCTTTTACCCGTAATTAAACGTCGAACATTGTTAAGTAGGAACGAACTTTAAGCGGTTAAATAAAAATAATTTTATTCAAATAGAATTTACGCACTGTCTCCACGGGGAACTTTCCTTTTAACAGGCGGTTCCCTGCCTTTTGCAAAGCAATCACTGCAATTCTGCTTTCTTTAAAGAAGGGGGAGGGTTGGGGGTGGGGGGGTTAATAAAGGTATATGGGGAAGGCAAAGACGAACCTGGGCCTCGGTGTTCGCGCGTACACTTACGACACTATAATATCTCCTGCGCAGTTGTCAACTGCCCATAGTATTGGGAAGTAGTCGCTGTGGTCGATATCGGCCAGGAGGACGTCATCATCATCAGTAACCGGTTGTGGGATGAATGAATCCGGTCCGACCGGGGACACCCACTCATAGAATACCGGCACCGCTCACCGAGGCGTTCTGTCTTGGTGCTCAGGAGGGACGAGACTTAGTATTGATTCTTCATTGTCTTGTTCTCGTTTAAAAAAAACTTTAGGAAGTAACTGCACGTTAGCTAGCCTAAAAAAACAATACGTTATGAAAACGTCTCTTGAATAATGCCATGTGTATTAAGCATTAATGTTTTTTTTTGTTATGTTGACTAGACACGAAGGTGTACCGTAATATATCAGTAAAAATGTGGAGAGTGAAATAAATAATTTTAATAACATTATTGATACGGGTAGGTAGGTAGGTTTAGTAGGTAGGTAGGTTATTAATTTTTACCCCCCCTTTTATTCGTGTCCAAGGTGGCACTAGTAATGAGTCCTCTAATGAGCTTTTCAGCACTTTTTTTTAAAGACCCTAACGTTTCGTGATTATTGTTTTTACAGAAAAGAACGATACGCGTTTTTAAAGTGTATTAATTGTGCTTTCAAATGATATTAATTTTGGTAGGGTACAATAAATAAGTTTAGAGTATTATTAGCTTGAAGTCAAAATTTCAAATGGTGCGATTTTTTTGACGCCGAGTTTAGTTTAATTTCAAATGGGCAGTGTTCGCGTAATTACAAGAAATCATTTTATCGAGGAAATTCGCGGAATTAAAGTGAAATATTTTTGTAGCAGCAGAACCCGAATCGGGACTAGAGTTCGATGTCACCACGTAGGGGATGTGAAGTTGAGTTTTTAAACTTACTTACGATTTATACCCGAAAACCAATATTTTATGTTTTTGCACACGGCTGGGATTAGAACCCAGGCCCATGGCTAAGCAGTCAGGTAGGCTAACCACTCTATCGTGCCAAATTCAGAGCTTTAGCATGTTGGGGCTGAGTAAGAAATTCTACCGACTCTTTGTTCCTAGTCGTAAATGTCAATTACGGAAAAAGCCTTGATAATCTCGTGGGGTCCGATATATGGCGCATTAACCCTATTAAAGATACGCCAGACCAAAATAAATGCATGCTGGCTTTTGATGGCACTTTCTTGGAGAGTCCTGGAGCAGTGAACTTAGATAAGATGACGAGGAGAAGACACCCAACAATGATCCTTCGGTGGTCGGTGTCTAAGGTCCCAGGCGTCCAGTAAATCCTGCTATTTAATAAAAAAAAAAGAAAGAAAAACAACAATGACTAGTATGCAGGTCCAGGAGGAAAACACCGTGAGGCAACATTATTTCGTGGTCATGACCGCCAACGCGCTCTGGTGCAACATGGCGCGGCTCCAAGATCATCTCAAATATTGAGAGGAGGCCTTCGCCCGGCACTGGAACATTTACAGGCCACTACTTCGCTTTACTACTCTCGAAAGTGAATAAACGTTTAGTGATGTAATGTGATTTTTAGCGCTGTTTGTCATCCTAGTGATGATCCAAGTGTACTTACAACACGGAGGCACTCACACGTCCAGCGCATCGTCCCGTATCTGATGGAACGCTCGGGCGATACGATCGAGGTAAGGAAAACTACAAATGTTTTGGAAAATTTTCTATATAATCTATATATAATAATAAGCATGAATTATATCATCGAGGTCTCGTCATAATGGTTTCCTGCAATACTTTCGCCCACTAGAAGTAGATCCCAGAGGCTGAGCACTAGACCATGTGAAACCGTCAGTAACGAAATAAACAGAAAATTTTTAAACGTGCAACAATATTTCCTAGTGCGTGGTTAACAAGAACTTGCCACTCGGGTAGGAGTGGTAGGTGTTGTAAAAGAGGAAAAAGTGCTTGTAAAATCGGATAGATGGCGGAATAAACATATCAGATATGCTAAGCTTAATATTACTGGTGACGGGTAGCAGTGACTAAGGTCCGTGACGCCTGGTACAGACATATCGCCAATCTGTCCACTGCCAAACTCAGCGATAATCAAATCCAGACAACTTAGGAGTGACCTTTGTGCAAAACAATGCAGTGACCTGTCATATTAACCAATTTCGAAATAAAAGTGACTTTATAAGGGCAGGTAACGCATTAAAGCGCATAAGCTCGCAATCGCACACGTTCTGCGCGTATGACTTACAAACAAAGCTGCTGCGCACATTGTTCCCGATATGCGAAACCTTCGAGGTCTCCGTACATAACGTTTATATCGTTTCTTTGTTGGGAGGTAATGGGCGACAGATTAACAACAGGCTACTTGAGGGGTGTCCGTGTTTAAATTAACGAGCAATATTTCGAGTAAGGCTTCTCCACACTATTCTACATGTTATAGGTTCTGTGTACTTAAAAGGACCATTGTTAACGTTTGGCCTCAGTCAGCACTTACTTCACCGGCAGGAAGAAAGGGGGCAAAACACACGGTGTACCCTCCTTGGTTTTATAACATTTCTTACAGCAATGAAAAAACCAGGCTATATTTATTATTGAATTTTTTTTGTATTACAGTTACGAAGATATATACATCAAAACAAACTGGAGCTCACACATAAGTGAGTCCATTGATTTCGGTCGCTATTCGAACCCAGGGCTCAGTAGCCAGGTTACGGTAACGACTACTGCACGGGATCATCGAAAGCCGCTTACACACAATGTATGTAAAAAAAAAATCGAAATAATGCTGTGCAAATCTTCTCCGCGATCGTCTTTTCCAACTTGTTGATTTTAAACTTCATTGGAGCTTCAAACATAGCTAAATTGAATAAAATAAATTTGACGTCATGGCGTCAGTGGTGCTTAATTAAATATGTTAATAGATTTACGGAACAACTATTCTCACAAATTCATCGAATTTCATTAATACCTGTTTAACGACAAGATTTTGTTAATGAATTTCAATGGGGATCATCCCAAGGATAAAGGGAAAATTTTGGTAAGATAGCTTAGTTGATTAATTGCTTCAGTTATTTGTAATCGTTTTCACATACATACTGACAGATAATCGGACAGTGCGAAATTTTTTAATCGGATTTTTCTACACTGAAGAAAGTTACTGAATTTAAGAATAAACTAAAAACAAAATTTCTAGTTTATATATCTATATACCTCTATCTCAGTCTCAATTCTCGCAATTCAATACCAACGAACGAGGTATGCTTCGTAGTGTAATGTGAATTTTGTATTAAAAAAAAGGCCCGTGTGAAATCGCTCGTGTGTTAACGTCCTAAGGCGTTAGTGAATCCGATGTGTCACCTTACAGGCGGCGCCGGCTGCAAATGTACGTCGAAATCAACAAAATCATATTTCGCGTCACGTAAGCGACTTCCTACACGAGAGACACGTCGTGATAAACATCCACGGAGTTAATGACCATAGCCGCTTAGCTGCTCCTCGCGGCTATACTCGAAACCAATGGTGAAAAAGGATATAAAAGTTTTAATGTTAACCAAAAAAACGTTTACATTTTATTTTCCTTTTGCAAGTTTTTTCGTGCCAACTTTATACGAAAGTCAAATTCATAAAGGTTATGAAAAGCCTTTTTTTTATTAACAACTCCTTTTTAACGCTACAAGGGTAGACGTAATCCTGTCAAAGTTTGAAGTTTGTGCATGGTTCCGCTCTAGAGGATGTTTTACTTTTCTGTTTGTAATGCCTTTCACAAACTTTTCAGGCGCGGCGCTGGCTTCGCCGGCAAAGTTCATTTCGATTCGTAAGTAATATTATATAATTTCTTTTAATTCGCAGCGCCTGTCTAGGATAGTAAAGTTATCTTAGCATACGTAACAACTGTTGATATAAATGAAAAGGTAAAAATTTTAATTTCTGCTGTCTGTATTACACTGTATTAGGTATACTACGAAATTTTTAGGAGATACCTACTAGGAGAGCCGTGGAAGCCCAGCTGGTCACTGAGCCTTCGCTTAGATATAGCATGGGAGTGAACTGTGCATGGGTTCCATCCTCGGTACAGGCACCATTACAATTATTAATAGCAATTTTAAGCCCTGAATTTACCACGTACTCCGGCGGTGTAGGAAAACTTCGTGAGTAAACCGGGAAGTCTGAGATATAATAAAAAAAAATATTGTTTCGAGAATGTGTGAAGTCTGCCAATTATCAAAATACAATACACTTTGTTTTTTTTTAAATTTGTTTTTAAATGATATTGTCACCTCCACAATTTCTCGTGTGGTGGATGCGGCATAAACACATAAATTGCTCAAGGACATACACCCACAGCCGGAACTAGTATTTGTAGTCTATACAACATGTGCCGCGCGGGAATCGATTCCGCGACCCGCAATCGCCACGGCCAAACGCTTAGCCAGTACCTACCTCGCTGACAAAGGAATAATACACGAAACTGATATATAACTCTACTTTGTTTTTACCGAGTAAACACTAACAATTTTTTTTAATACTTATGGACGTTGTCTTTAAAAAAATATATATTATAAAAAAAAAAAAAAAAAAAAAAATAAGTAAAGGCAATTTTAATTTCGTCCCTAATACAATTACAGCGTGACTCGCATTTGTTTAACGACAGAACGTGCATCAGGCACGCGGCTAATTCACTGCTGACGGTCCCCGGGTACAGTTAGTGAGCGAGTCGAAATATAACGCGTCTATACTGCATAGTCACTCGCAGTTTAGTTCGCGTGACATCGGGAGGGTCGTGTCACTTATTTGACATTGATTAGCTACTTTTTTTAACACATTACAATCTTAAGTATGTTTTTTATGATTAAGTGAAGAAATTTTTTCAATTCCTTTCATAATATTTTCATATTCTTTTTTGTATTTATATACGTCACCGGATTATTGTGAACACCGTAAGTTTATAATAAGTCCGGTAAGATTGTAAACATGCGTGGGATTGTGAAAGGTCGATTAAGAGTACAACGTAACGGATAATTTGATAGTCGAACTAGTCCAGCCGTAAAATTGTAAAATTTGCGTGTGACGAAACGCAGGGTGTGCGCTGATTGGCGGTACGGCTCACGTGTCATATCCCCGCACCGCGCGCCGCCCGTACTTTAACGAACCAATTGTTACTTATACGCAAAATTAAAACTTAACATGCGGACCTCCGGCTCGCGAGTCTCTACCGATGAAGCTGTAAAGACCACTAGGGAGGAGGGTTTTAGTCGGTCCGGCATCATCAATGCTGATCTCGACATAACCAGTCACCGGAGACGGTCACGGGTAGGTGCGAGCTCCTTTCCCCCACGTTAAACAAAAAAAAAAAATTATACAAAATTAAACGTTGCTTTGACAAGTTTCCGCCGTGTTGTGGTCACAGTTTTTTTTTAAGTGGGGTAAAATCTTACATACATCTTGGATATCCATCCAGCCCCAGGATGGCGGACGGGTTATGTTGACTAAGCCCCACGGTGGCCGCTATCAGCGCTGACGAGGCGTCACGTCACGTCCCGAAGTGCCTCTTTCGCTTGGCTAAAATAGGCACGAGAGTGGTCATAGTTCTAATCTAACCTAACCAATTAAATTCGTTCAAAACATTACGGTTATAAACTAGTGACATTTTATGGATAATATTGTAAACTCCATTGATCGTGTTCAATCCTTCGAATGTTTATAATCTTACTGAATTTATTATAAAATCACCGTGTTCACGATAACCCGGTGACACATATATATAGTAGTCTAAATCGCCTGCGCCACAGACTAACGACGATTTCTATGGTTTGGCATACTGACGAGTGATTAAACAAATAGCGAAAACTTTTATTAAATATGTTATTATTAACCCTTGAAAATGAAATGAAATGAAAATACACTTTATTGTACACCAATAGCATGTGTATTACCCTTTATGTGTTGATAAATAACTTATTAAAACCTTTTTGTCCTGAAATCATTATATAATAGAACCAATACTTTGTAGAACAAAAACTATCGCAAAAAGATTATTTAAAAAAAAACTTATTTAAAAAATAAACAGTTCGACATTCCGCAAAGGTACAACGAACACATACACCTCGTTGCCTTATATTAAAAATTAAATTTCTCCCATTCTTTTTAACACCACAACGACGCCTGGCGAAACACAAAAATAACCCAAGTCTTCGTTTTTGAGCGCATCCTAGACTATGAACACACCGATATTGAAATGTATATAAATTTTTCATTAGATTATAATGTATGGTCAGTTTAAGTGGGGAGAAAATAAACAAATATTATTATTATTATTAATCTATGGAAACGTGTCCGAGCGCGGCGCGGACCGATACGTCGGTACCACGCAGATTCGCACGAACCCTTGACCATATACACGTATCGGGCAAACGGCAACCTTTAGATGTGACCGGCGAGCGCTCTAGGCGCCTCCAACACTAAATCCGTGATCGCCGTCTGGCTTGTTGGTACGCTCGGTCGAACAATAGGGAAACAAACGTGGAGACCCGCTGCGTGCGGGGAAATAACAACGGAAAGCACTTGTGTCGTTTTTCTAGGATAAGCCATGCTAAAATTAAATAATACCTCAGGCGCTTTATCCACTATACCTATAAAAATATTTCACAGCAATTACGTGTGCAGTTATCCCTCGATGAAATAATGACGTGTTGTTATGCACAACATAAAACGTCGATTAGTTTATTGGTAACCGTGTCGCGGATAAACAAAAAACCTTGTTAGAAAATAACACGGTTCGATTTGAAAGAAATGTCACAACACTACACTATAGGAATGTTTGTGAAATAGTTTGTGGCATAGCGGATAAGGTACCCTGGGATACTGGGAAATAGATAAGCTTTTAATTCAGCTCATTTCTCGTAAAACTCATTGATTCATTGTTATTCTTTTCTTGAATTCTATGGTGAAGCAACGTTTTTTTTTAATTATATGCCTATTGAATGATCTTTAACTATATAATATCTTACCGTATGCAACATAGAATACCGGTGCAGTGATCTTTTTTTTAATTGCACTATTACCTCAATATATATATATCGAGGTAATATATAGGTAATATATATATATATATATATATATACCTTAAGATATCAATATATATATATTGATATCTTAAGGTAGACATAATTTTTTCATATTTTATCAGGACAAAGATTCGTTTTATGCCTTCTTGCACGTTCGCTAAGAATATTTATTGTTTACCTATTTTCATGAAAAAGACAGAAAGCGTTTTCAGTTACGTTGCATTTATTACGTTGCTGGCTACAAAATAATATCTTACACATTTCTAAAGCAATGTATTCATCTCTTGTATTTCGAGTAAAATTTGTATGAGAAGAGGTTAACTTATATACACTGTATACACAGTCTGTTAAGATAAGACAGTCCAATGCAGGACATAGGCCTCTCCCTTAAGCGGGATTTCCCAAAATCACGGCTTGCTCGCAAGCGGATTGGCGATTCCAGTACCACGACTCCTCGCACCTCATACGCTACCGCCCGTCGTCGTCGGTCTGTTTTATTTTGATCTGGTATTCTTCGAGATGGTTATTTCGCCATCTGTCGGTAGCCATGGCGATATAACCATGTCCCTTAGTCGCGTGGCAGATTCTTACGTCGAAGTAAGTTTAATGTGAATATAGTTAAGTACAACCTGCGGCCGTGTGCCAACACCGTAAAACAAAATCAGATTAAACTATTTACGATTGACTTCGACAAGTAGCAAAAAATATTAGAAGTTCATAAGAAAGCGGCCGGCGCTAAGTCGATGCGGGCGTTATAAATACGAGCTCGTTGATTTCGATTGAACACGCACACTTATGTGTACGTGCAATGGGCTGATCCGTCTTAGCAATGACAAATTGGTAGGACGGATCTGGACTCGTGAGTTGTTGCGGATTTATGTTAAAAAATATGTCGTTTATTAATTTTTTTAAATCAACCTCCTCGTTCGCATCCTTCAATCGTTTCGCAAAGAACCGAACGTTCACGAAGTTGCTATTGCAATGATAATAGCCAGTTGCGTCAAGCATTGCGTTATACTTTTACATTTCATGTTACGAAAGTCTGTGATCCGAGTGCATCACGAAATCTCAAGTAAACGTTCAAAATCGTTAGGCGATTTTTAGGAAGCATATCTGAAACGTTATCAGAAGATCGTAAGACCATTCTGGAACACATTAACGGAAGTCACAATGCAGCGCATGTGCAGCAGGTACTCAACGATGCGCGCACGCACCCGTATTCGTGTCAACGTATACATATGTGAACCTGTTATTACGTGTAATCGTCTTCGAATAGTGGCAGAGTTGCAACTGGGGGATAACTACTCTCCCGATCTATAGCACCATTATTTGTCTTTATTTACATGTGTTGCTTTGATTATTGAAGTTTGCGATACGAAATATAAATTAATTTAGAATAAACAGGGATCGCATAAACTGGGTTTTAATTCGTAGCAATGCTAACGAGACGCCTATACAGTTTATTTTTCTTCTTAACCTGTGATCGCTGAAAGCTTAGGAATATTTCGTTATAGGCCACAAAGCGTTGGACAGGAGAATACAAAAAAAGAATCAGGAAGGAACGACTTCCCGCTTTGTTGTGGCGGGGGGCTTAGTAGCGAAGAGGAAGGGGGATCCACATGGCTGGCCTGACTTAGCCGGACGGACCCACTTCAATATTTAAATGGGCTGAATAATTACGAAAATGTTACAGAATGCAAATCCGATTTGACGACGATTATGACTTATGACACATCCTTTAAACTCAAGAGCCTTTAATCCAGCAGTAGGCGGCTTCCTAAGAATTTGGAAATCAACTCGTACAGTTTGCCTGTCCACTTCATATCCAACATATTGTAACGAGAAGGCGCGATGAGTGCGTTCCTTAATTTTGACTACAAGTTTTCTCGCGACACCAGGAGCCTCGGGAACGGTGCAGAAGCTATTCCTGTCCAGCTAAAAATACGAACGAGCAGCGTGGCGCCGTCGTTCATGCACTTTTTATGCACCTCGCAAAATATTCAACGCTAGCTTACGCGGCCGACTTTGTCCGCCATTAAGATAACAATTAATGTATTTTAATTAGGAATGCTGTGGAGGTTTTGCTGAACGTGTATTTAGCAGTTGTTTGCATGGTAAAAGCAAAACTAAAGTAGCATCCTTAAGTGCCCACGGCTGGGTAAAGGCCTCCTTTTCAAATATCTGATAGGGTTTTATACCCGGGAAGGGCCCGCTACGCTGCTCCAGCGTAGGTTGTCGGGCTTCGTTTATCCTCGAAATATTTTTTTTTTTATTTCTCAGACATGCAGACTTTCTCACTTAAAATCGCTACTAACCAGTTTAGAAGTGCCGGCCACCGATGTATTGTACCCAGGTCATTCGCGCTCTATGAAACTAAAGCGCCCTGACCACCAGGCTACCACGGCCCCGTTGCATTGTGGTCGCAGTTACATATGTTACGAATCGGTTTTAGAGCTTCGCGGACATATAATAAAGTGCAGTGCCATTTTAATTCTTCTTTTTGCAGGGGTGTGAGAGGTGAAAGTGTACAATAAACAGTAAGCTATGTTCATCACTAACTCTCCGCGCGGTCGACAATCCGCCGCACACTGTGTCCGGATTCCTGAACGGCCGGCGGGGGAGGGGAGGGGCAGTTTCTTCACAGAGCAATTTTCGTCGCGAATTGATTAAGCGGCACTCAGATTCCATAGATATATTTTCTTACGCCGCGGGTAGTCCGTTTTTTTCATTCTCCGATAGCTTACTTTCGATTTGTTGGAGAGAGTCGTGTTAAATGTCACGCTAACAAACATTTTGATCTCAATTTGCAACTTAATATCTTTACAAAGTCAGGCAATCAATTTAAAAGTGATGTTTAATGAAATGTTTTTCGACAAAATAATGGCACCTACTGAATAAAGTTTGTTTAAGCGACCTATAAAAACAAGACTTTTATGAGACGTACTGAACGAAACTTCTCGGAATTGAATTCTAAATTTCAATAAAAAAGCTAATGTAATAAGAAACAATGAACTAGAAGATTCCATGGTCGTTTTTCCTTGGACGAGATCGCGTCAACACGCAATCGCAGATCGTTTACTTTTAAATAATGAATAATCGATTCTCTTTCATTTAGCTCGGGAAAATATCATCTATCGAAGGTCGTCCGGGTCTTTAACTGGAGTTGCACACGACATAAATTCCGCAAGTTTTGTTCCGAAAAAAAAAGGTGATTAAAAATTCGCAATGCCATTAGTGTGTGACCCAGAAATCTCGCATTCAGCACGGCTCGGCGTGGCGTTGTGAACGCAGACGGCGAGGCTCAGGGCGAACGGCCGCGAATGCGCGGGCGATTAATTTTACTATTGGAACCTCGCGCACCACCATTCGCTACACGTTCGTTCGGCTTTGATTGATGCGTCTCGAGATCGTCGGGGTTTCGACCGATTTGTAACGTTTATTTACAAATAAATATTTCGTTATAAAAACAGTTTTTACTAGAAAAGGTTATCTTGTGGACGCCGCACTTTATCCCAACGTGTGACATCGTTCCTCTATGAAATCATTATTGTGTAACATGATTTCGTTTATCCAAGACATGGTTACCGTTAAACGGAAGCATTGTAGCCTGCCTATTCATGTCCGCTGCTGTCCGTCATCAGTCTGGTATTTTTCCAGATGGTAATCACGCCATCTGTCGGTGGTAGCCATTGCAATAGGTATAGGTCCCCTTCCCTCCGATAGGAGTAAGAGCACCTCGAGAGAAGTGCTCTTACGATGCTCACGGGAAGAATGGGGGTGGGAGATTCTTGCGGCGATATCACACGGTGGCTTCTGTTGCTGCTCGAATGGGCCGGCTTGTTACGACGACCTCGCTGAATAACGGCCTTGAAGTAGAGGCATCTTGTGTTACTGCGTTTTGTTCGGTGAGTGAGGTAACCGCCTCCCCCCTTTCTTTCTTTCTTTCAAATAATCCATTCTATAATGCCGAACCGGTAATAGCAGTTGGTAGTGCAGGTGGGAGCAGCGTCTTCTGTGTTAAAGATAACACTGCAGTTGAATTTCCTTCCTTTCCTTTCTCTAGATACGACAATGTAGTTTTATTATTAATACATAATACTATGCTACGGCTTAGGCTTTATAACGGATAGCCTTATCTACTTCAAGATATCACCAAACGTTTTCACTGCGATTGAAATCTTTCAGGATGACTACGTCCGTTCGACGATCATACCGTCGAGACGCACCATTCAATCAATAGCGTTCACAGTTAATCTTTAATTCAGTATGGACTGTTTAAGTCTGTGTAACGTCGAGACGGATCGGGGGGGAAATTGGAAATTCAAATGAGACGAAGTCGTCGCGCCGCGTCCAGTGTCACCCGGACAGATGCAACCTACCTCCTTCACAAATAAACCGAACCCGATGCCGCGGTACCGTTGGACATTTCGCGTCATTCCGTCGGCGTCGCCGCCACCTTACCGTAATAGACGCGCATTCCTCTGTAACTGGGGATTCAGCGCGTACGCGCGGAATTTGTCTCGCTGTGATGAAGCGTGCGTCCACTAGAATTTAGCTCCAATCGCATGCGAAATAGAGGCGATAATTGTGTAATGTTTTTAAAGCAGAATTGCGAGCTTTATGCGACGATACGTTCGATGAATTCGTGTTTAAGAATTGGCAATCGTTTTAAAAGTTCGCGTGAAATTTAAATGAAAAAAGTATTTCGGAATCGTACCTAATAGGCACAATGTACCAAATTATTTCATAATATTGTAATTTTGAATAGTTACTGAAACAAAAGATGTTTACTTTTTGCGGTAAGAAATTTAAATTACGTATTACGACAGTTATCTTGATTATTAAGCGAGTGTCTGATCGAATATGTTGAACAAGTTTAAATTTAGCCTATTGTGGATGATTCTCATTTACTTTGTATAGAGGAAGTGTGACCGATACCATTGGCGTAAGAATCTGCAACCCCCTTTCTTCCCGCGGGTGTCGTAAGAGACGACTAAGGGAAAAGTCTCGAGAAACGCAATGTCTACTGACAGATGGCGTATCCCGCCCCACCCGGACAAATACCAGACCAATAACGGGCTGCAATACTGCAATCGCCAATCAGCATACTACGCGTGGAGATTGAGGTAAATCCTCTTTGTGGGAAAGGCCTATGTTCCGTAGTGGACTATTTATTTACGGGCTGTACTGATACTGTTATTATAGGAACCGGAAGTTTCCACCAATTTCTCTGAATGCCAATCTCACCTGCACGTGTTGCATCCGGCTGGTGAACCAATAAGGCTGCGGCGACCGAATGACGATGGTGTCATCTTCACTAGTGCGAGAGCGCCGACGCTGCTCTCAACAACCCGTTCGCCCGGCGTTCTAAGTATGGGGGCAAAGTTTCCAAGAAATTTTTGTATGCGTTTACTGGCGCTTTCTCGCAGGGACCTATGTTCAGCAGTGGATTAAGATTAGCTGATGTAGTATTCATCTATATTTAAGTTACACAAAGGTAACGTTATTACATGAAGAAAGGTCATCAATAATATGTATTCTCCGCGAAGAATCGTCCGCGTTTATTCGAAGACATCACAATGCACTTGAGCCAAGTCAAGTTTAATTACGTAACCGAAGCGGGCGGCCCGGTGAAATTTAGAAGGTCGTAACGACCGTAACAGCGTCGGCTGAATGTAATCGAGAGCCGAGGCCGTCCTTTCGCGAGATCGGAGCAAGCTCCCACGATACCGCCGAATAGATATTTGCACAACGAATCAGATCGGCGCAGATAATGCGAGTCCAAACGCCGGTGCCCAATAGACGCTTCATTTATCCCGACGATAGTAGTCGTCTGCTAGGCGTCGGACTGCTCCCGAGTCCGTAACATAGATGATTATAATATCTGGTAGGAGCAAGGCTTCCATCCAGGCGACAGCTACCGGCAGTCGTCAACCGCGCAGAAGATATCACTCGTCGTGATTAACACTCGTCTTTCCCTTTGCGTATTCGATGTAAAGCTTCTGTTTTTTTCTTCTGGTAAGTGATTACCGTCGCCCACGAAGATCTGCAACACCAGAGGAGCTGGAAAAGCGTTGCCGGATGCCTTGAAAGATATTTGGGTGATGGGAAGAAAGATGGGGAAGGGGCAAGAGGGCCTGATAAGATTGTAGGAAGGACCACATGCAGTGTCAGAGAGACGTGACCAGTGACTCATACGGATGTGGGGGTGCCATTATCAGACCCGAAAACCAATGAATTATTTTTATCATATTTGATAGCGGGATAGGTATTTGCTTACCACTTTACTTCACATGGCTGAGCAGTCAGATACGCTAACCTCTGGAGTTGGGCTGGCGGTCGGTCGCCCGGTCGGTGGGACTGGCGTACGATTATTTTGTATAAAAATAAAGCGCATACATAGGACCAGTTTCATTCTTTACCCTGTACATCCAGCTTTAACTTACAGCGTTACTTATTTACGACATGTTTCATTCTTTAGTGCTCAGTTGTGATGAGAACAATCACCCAGTCACATGGCTCAGCGATTACTTTCACACGATGACGTCAGAATACGACAAACAAACGAATTGCTCATTGCTCCAGCGGACGGACTGAGCAACATCGGCATACCTCTGTGCAACGTTGAGACGACCGCGACTGGTTGCATAACATAGATATACTTTGGTGCAACGTGAGCATGCAAATGTTTATTCTATCGAATCACACGAAACTGGCAGTCCGGTTCAGTTGTGACTTGTGACGTCATTAAGTTACAACACGTACAATAAAATACTAAATTCAGCAATCTGTAAACTGATTAGACGAGAACCTACAAAAAGAAATGGTCTCATATCATGATCACAACCTATCGCTGGTCCACTGCTGCTGAGCATGGCCCACTCATAAGTTGCCAAATAGCCACCCCCTAGGCCTTACACGGAAACACAAAGCAACTCATCAAAATAGGGGTTTTCTCGCCAGATAGAATCTGCAACGATCATATCCGCAACATAAATGTGAAGTAAAGATGTGTTGAAACAATTGAAATACTACTGCTATGACACGACAAGGTATAAACGAGGTAGTTTAAAGGATCAGCAAGCTGAAGTCGGAATAGACCGGCCACATAGCTCGCCGGTATTACAACCGTTGAAAAAGAAAGCTTTACGAGTGGCAACATCTTACAGGCAAGCATAATATATATATAAAACAGCTGCTGTAATAGATATATGCGCCTCCGTCCGGGCTCGTACGCCAGGACCACTGGATCCATTTGGTTGAAGTTTACAATAATATTCGATAAAGGTTCGGTGTACATACAGTGTGTAAATCATCACGGAATTGATTTTAGGGGATAAGATATAAAGAACTCTGGGAAGTGATTGACGTCGCGTACGTCGCGGCTGGTAACAGAACTTGATATCTCTCGGACGTGAAACGTTCGTCGCGCCTCCACAGACTACTCAGACAGCTCACATGTCTCACACACACCGCGCTGTTCCCCGTCGAACGCGTGGACACAGATTCACGGCATACACGAGGATTACTCGTGTGCCAAATTCGATTGCAACCCAAGCCGAGGTTTTACCTCCTAAGAGGGGCCCTTGGGTTGTCGTCAGCCCCCCACCCCCTAGTTTTTGTCGAAGAATCGTCCGCGTTTATTCGAAGACATCACAATGCACTTGAGCCAAGTCAAGTTTAATTACGTAACCGAAGCGGGCGGCCCGGTGAAATGTAGAAGGCCGTAACGACCGTAACAGCGTCGGCTGAATGTAATCGAGAGCCGAGGCCGTCCTTTCGCGAGATCGGAGCAAGCTCCCACGATACCGTCGAATAGATATTTGCACAACGAATCAGATCGGCGCAGATAATGCGAGTCCAAACGCCGGTGCCCAATAGACGCTTCATTTATCCCGACGATAGTAGTCGTCTGCTAGGCGTCGGACTGCTCCCGAGTCCGTAACATAGATGATTATAATATCTGGTAGGAGCGAGGCTTCCATCCAGGCGACAGCTACCGGCTGTCGTCAACCGCGCAGAAGATATCACTCGTCGTGATTAACACTCGTCTTTCCCTTTGCGTATTCGATGTAAAGCCTTTGTTTTTTCTTCTGGTAAGTGATTACCGTCGCCCACGAAGATCTGCAACACCAGAGGAGCTGGAAAAGCGTTGCCGGATGCCTTGAAAGATATTTGGGTGATGGGAAGAAAGATGGGGAAGGGGCAAGAGGGCCTGATAAGATTGTAGGAAGGACCACATGCAGTGTCAGAGAGACGTGACCAGTGACTCATACGGATGTGGGGGTGCCATTATCAGACCCGAAAACCAATGAATTATTTTTATCATATTTGATAGCGGGATAGGTATTTGCTTACCACTTTACTTCACATGGCTGAGCAGTCAGATACGCTAACCTCTGGAGTTGGGCTGGCGGTCGGTCGCCCGGTCGGTGGGACTGGCGTACGATTATTTTGTATAAAAATAAAGCGCATACATAGCACCAGTTTCTTTCTTTACCCTGTACATCCAGCTTTAACTTACAGCGTTACTTATTTACGACATGTTTCATTCTTTAGTGCTCAGTTGTGATGAGAACAATCACCCAGTCACATGGCTCAGCGATTACTTTCACACGATGACGTCAGAATACGACAAACAAACGAATTGCTCATTGCTCCAGCGGACGGACTGAGCAACATCGGCATACCTCTGTGCAACGTTGAGACGACCGCGACTGGTTGCATAACATAGATATACTTTGGTGCAACGTGAGCATGCAAATGTTTATTCTATCGAATCACACGAAACTGGCAGTCCGGTTCAGTTGTGACTTGTGACGTCATTAAGTTACAACACGTACAATAAAATACTAAATTCAGCAATCTGTAAACTGATTAGACGAGAACCTACAAAAAGAAATGGTCTCATATCATGATCACAACCTATCGCTGGTCCACTGCTGCTGAGCATGGCCCACTCATAAGTTGCCAAATAGCCACCCTTACACGGAACACAAAGCAACTCATCAAAATAGGGGTTTTCTCGCCAGATAGAATCTGCAACGATCATATCCGCAACATAAATGTGAAGTAAAGATGTGTTGAAACAATTGAAATACTACTGCTATGACACGACAAGGTATAAACGAGGTAGTTTCAAGGATCAGCAAGCTGAAGTCGGTATAGACCGGCCACATAGCTCGCCGGTATTACAACCGTTGAAAAAGAAAAATTTACGAGTGGCAACATCTTACAGGCAAGCATAATATATATATAAAACAGCTGCTGTAATAGATATATGCGCCTCCGTCCGGGCTCGTACGCCAGGACCACTGGATCCATTTGGTTGAAGTTTACAATAATATTCGATAAAGGTTCGGTGTACATACAGTGTGTAAATCATCACGGAATTGATTTTAGGGGATAAGATATAAAGAACTCTGGGAAGTGATTGACGTCGCGTACGTCGCGGCTGGTAACAGAACTTGATATCTCTCGGACGTGAAACGTTCGTCGCGCCTCCCACAGACTACTCAGACAGCTCACATGTCTCACACACACCGCGCTGTTCCCCGTCGAACGCGTGGACACAGATTCACGGCATACACGAGGATTACTCGTGTGCCAAATTCGATTGCAACCCAAGCCGAGGTTTTACCTCCCTAAGAGGGGCCCTTGGGTTGTCGTCAGCCCCCCCCCCTAGTTTTTGTCGAGTCTTTCTTTCGTTAACAGGGGTCCGAGCGCGACACAGCATCAGCAGCGTCGTCGTTCCTTTTTGTTTATTTAACTTGCGGGCCTCTTGCTCGCGAGTCTTACCGATGTAGCTGTAAAGGCCACTGGGCCAACAGCAGATCTACCGTGGGGGGTTTTAGTCAGTCCGGCATCTTCAATGCTGATACCGACATAACCAGCCTTTCCCCCACGTTAAACTAAAAAAAAAAAAATCGTCGCGCCGTGGTTAAACTCACAGCAGACACGCGAGCCGATTTACCGTACGGCCCGTTGCCCGCCGCACGCGCCCCGAGCTTGGACCGCTGTCGGAGCGGTGACGGGACAGTTCACACCTGCCGTCCCGGAACCCGCACACCCCGGACCGTTAGGAAACGTCCGAACGTACACGGGAATCGAAGTGATGACGGAGCACGGCGGTAAACTACCGCTCAGCTTAACCGCAACCCAGTTTTATTCGCGGATTCGCGAGAAAATCAACATACGAGTGTATTAACTCCCCGGCGAGGTAAAACCATTGACCTGTATAGTACCGCTGGATTGCAGTCACTCAAATGTTTTACGCCACTTTGGTGGCCCGCGGCGCCCACCAGCCTATTACCATTATTTACGAGTGTACATAAACCGAGATTAGTAACGTGTCAAAGGAAAAGATAATGGAATAAATACATTTGCGAAGACAATAACCCTAAAATGGTACACTGGAATCGCCATAAATTGGGGATTATCCTCAATTTGTGACATTTATTGTCACGTTGATAGGTACAAACTGGCTGCGATCGTATACTGCGATTGTCTGTATAAGGTACCTATCACAATCTCATCTAGCACTGCTTTACATCTGTGGGGATTATGGTCAAGTGTTGTTTTCAAAGTAGACTGCTGCGTTGTACTCAAACTAAAAAAACTACTAAAAAAAAAGTTTCCGGGAGAGCGAGCTAATGTAGATTTAATGGAACACGAACGCCGGCAAGTGAGGCACATGGCAGAGACACAAATTTCAATTCGCAAATATCTAGAGCGTTAACATAGCGTAGCTCGTCATTTCAAGAATAAACGCTAGCAAAGAAACTTTCTAGTTGATATTATTTTAAAGTTGGACTAACTGCATTGTTTTATTATTGAAGGGCGAATAAGAGTCTTTTATCCTTATTGGAGAAGGTGATAGACTTCTACTCAGCCGCTGAAATGAGTCACCAGCCGTAGACCAGAACCACCGCGGGTTGCCGAGGGGGCTGGTGGTACTATAATATAAACTCAAAGCACTCTAGTTGCTAATAATCCAGATAAACGTATTAATATAGATACCTATACAAGAAAGCCCAGTTCCGGTGCAGCTTTAGATGTTTTTAAAATAAATATCGCCGACAAAAACCCCAAACGAAATCGAATAAAAATCATTAACAACGTCGCGTGCTTTTAAATTAATTTTGAAAAATGGGTTAACAAAGACATAAACACGGGCGCGGCTTCAACATCGCTTACAATTTTAATAGGTTAATTACAATATCGTAGAGAGCATTAACTTTTTTTTTATCTGTGTTTAAAACATCAAAGAAACAAAACTATGCAATACCTTGTTTGTTTCTATTTTCTAGAAGAAATCTTATTGAATTAATAGAGCTAAAGAAATCAGATTCTCAGAATCAAAGATTTTAAGGCTTTTTAAGATTTTTGGTTTGGGTTCCAGGTAGACAGTCGAGTCGTCTGGGTAAGTAACACCCTCTCTTCCAATTTCTGCCTTCAATCTGTTACACACATCTGTTCTGGTTTTGAAAGGTATATAGAACCAGTATGATACAGGTTATGGGGTATTCAATGTCAGTCCTTGCGGGTATCAACGTATTTGTTAACTTCTTGGATTGAAATTGTTTGCAGGTGTTCATGGAGTGCAGTAGTCAAATGCCATCTGGTGGACTGTAAGCTCACCACAATCCAAGAGAAAAATTGGTTTTACCAAACATAAATCTTACAGACTTAGTGATGGGGAGTAATAATATTATTGCGCAGGCGCCGGTAATGCACTAAACAATCCGCCAACCGAGAGTAGTTAGTATTGGCAACACTTCCAAGAAATCCACGCTGGCTAGTGGGTGCTTTCGTGGAAATCCTATGTTCAGTAGTGGACTTAAATATTGCTGAAAATTAAGAAAACATATCAATGTAACATTTATACATTACATTCGCAGGAATTTAGACACTGCCATGTCGCGAGTGTAACGTGTGCTAACGGCGTAAGAATCTGCCACCGCCGTTTTTTCCGTGGGTGGCATAAGACACTAAGGGAAAGCACTTGAAAATCGCAATGTATACCGACAGATGGCGATATACTCGTAATAACCATCTATAAAAAAATCTGTCCAACATTAAGCATATCGATGACGGGCAGCAGCGTCTAAAGTGCGAGGCGTACTGCGATTGCCAATCCGCTTGCCTTGCGTGGTGATTATGGCAATCCTGCAGTGGACTATTTACAGGCTGTTAACGTAAGGTAAGGAATGTTGCGAGTGGAACAGGAACTGTTCCCCCTACTCATAGGTACAGCAAAAATTGATGTCGGCAATGGAGCGAGGATCGGCAAGGAATGCGGTAAAGTTACTCATAAAAACGGCATTGAATTCGGTCCGAACGTCCGTACCCACCCCTATTGTAAACATAGGCCTAGTTGTTTACTTAGCCACATCGTCGGACCGCAAGTAACCGAGGATTTGTAAACATAACGCCGGGAGGGACTCGACAGCGCTTTATAATTCGGACTGTATCACGCATGTATAGCTGTGATACGATTGATTTATGGCCGCTTCGAGTTTCAAACAATATTTGTGAAACATACAAATATGTTTAACGAGTGTTTTTAACCCTCGACGGAAACAGAGGGCTGTTAAAAGTTTGAAGCACTCGTCTGTCAGTCTGTGGTATCGTAGCTTCAGAACGGATAAATCAATTTCAATGATATTTCTATTTATGTGTGATGAAAATTCCTTAAGCCGGTTAAAGATTATCAGCTCTTTTTCTGACAGTGTAGTGATCCCGATGAAATTTATTTCACCTACATTGTAATCGTTAAAATCTCGATGCATTAATACCTTGTCCCGATTTACAACGCAAGTCTACTAACAGGCAGGCTTTTAATTTATATTGTGTATCTCCTCCCTTCTCTCTAAAACTGTCTCTGCACTCTCCCCGATCCCACCGCATAAGCGTTGCATCGAATCTACAAAAGTAGTACTGTAACATCTCTTTGTTCATCTAAGCTTCATCAAGGAGCAGTCGAAATCGTCGAGCAACCATAATGATGTGAAATCATGTAGGTGCAAAGTCTTAAATAAAAACCCGGTAGTAAAGAGGGGAACCGATCTGACGTTTGCAGATTGTTAACGAAAGGAAATTAGCCGGCACTGCGGGTCTAACGAGCCGCGGTCCTCTCGGATATTCAAAGTGTCGGAAAAGTAAGCGGATTAAGAATTGCCTTGTTCGTTAATGCCGACGATTCAAACGAAAATTTCACAGAATTTCGCTTTTGTAAAATTTTTGAAGTTATCTATTGGATAATGGGGTAACCATTAAAGAAATCACAGATTTTGCTTCAAACAGTATATCAAATTCTAAAGATGCCGTAAATCAATTTAATTCTCATGAAATTATCAATTGTTTTTTAGATACATATTCCTAAATACTGCGCCGTTTAGTCACGTGACCCAAAGCACTAACTAATGTAATAAGCGTGACGTCAAGTCTTATTAGGTAACTCTGGTGGAAATCGTAATTGTGATCGGTTATATTTTGGCTTTTCGACAGATTCAAGTTTAACAGATCGCGACGTACAAATTCTTATAATTCGTTTAACTTGCTGCTTATTTTTTACTATTACTACTAAGAGTTGGAGGGGGAAATCTCACCTTTTTTTTTTAAATGCTACCACACCTGTACGTTGTTCACTTTAAAGACTAACGAAAGATCCACCCGAATATTCCGAATCCAAATCCTTGAGACTACTGATGGGAGCAAAACATCTCAAGTGCAACGGTCTGAGATCACTGAGCTCACCTTTCTGCCTGCCCAGCGTGGTTAGTATGGGCAAACAAAAAAAAAGGTTTGGTCCAGTAGCGGACTTGCGATCTTTTTCCATTCGCGCTTGGCATTGCAATAACAAATGTTTTTAATTACAAAACAATAATTTCTCATTTAAATGAACGATTCACTACCGTCAATGTGCCGTGGTACCTTGGGGGCCAGGGCACTCGCTTTATTTGATTTCAAATCTCGATGTTGGCACTACTAAAAATGTTAACTGCATTCAAAAGTGAATGTAACAGATGCTCGGCGAACATACTGTAAGGGAACTACCATGTCTAAGAAACGATAATAATATAATCCGCAATTAGAGCAGGATGCCTTCAGTGTCCCTTCCCTGCTCTGAAACTAGTGATGCAACCGAAGTGTCATTACAGAAGCAGTAGCGGGAACAGATGTCAAAAGTAAATTTTAGTGAAAAATAACAAAATTTTAACAAATATCATTTTATAATTTTTTTTGTTAAAATTGTAATAACGTCAAGCTATACAAGAAAAATAGTAATTTCACCCCTTTCACGAGCCAACTCGTACAACCTGCAATCTATTTCGTTTCATTGCATAATTGCTCACTGGCTCCTCGGCCAGCGAGCATGCGTATCGTCAATCTCACCATTTCTAGAAAGTTCCGATTAACTTTTGATATAAAGAGTGCGGAACCCGATGCAAAGGCCGATGTGAAAACAGCGTGAAAACTCCAAATATTGAGGGTAGGCAGGCAGGCTGATACTTTTCCTTTCGTCATCAATATTGTCAAAGACCACGCGTTGCGACTTAACTTTGTATATGATCTGAATGGGGTTTGTCGTTAATTTGTTTTTTTATCACTGTTGTAATTAGAAATTTGTAATTGTTCAAATATGTTTAACGAGTGTTTTAACCCTCGACGGAAACAGAGGGCTGTTAAAAGTTTGAAGCACTCGTCTGTCAGTCTGTGGTATCGTAGCTTCAGAACGGATAAATCAATTTCAATGATATTTCTATTTATGTGTGATGAAAATTCCTTAAGCCGGTTAAAGATTATCAGCTCTTTTTCTGACAGTGTAGTGATCCTGATGAAATTTATTTCACCTACATTGTAATCGTTAAAATCTCGATGCATTAATACCTTGTCCCGATTTACAACGCAAGTCTACTAACAGGCAGGCTTTTAATTTATATTGTGTATCTCCTCCTTCTCTCTAAAACTGTCTCTGCACTCTCCCCGATCCCACCGCATAAGCGTTGCATCGAATCTACAAAAGTAGTACTGTAACATCTCTTTGTTCATCTAAGCTTCATCAAGGAGCAGTCGAAATCGTCGAGCAACCATAATGATGTGAAATCATGTAGGTGCAAAGTCTTAAATAAAAACCCGGTAGTAAAGAGGGGAACCGATCTGACGTTTGCAGATTGTTAACGAAAGGAAATTAGCCGGCACTGCGGGTCTAACGAGCCGCGGTCCTCTCGGATATTCAAAGTGTCGGAAAAGTAAGCGGATTAAGAATTGCCTTGTTCGTTAATGCCGACGATTCAAACGAAAATTTCACAGAATTTCGCTTTTGTAAAATTTTTGAAGTTATCTATAGGATAATGGGGTAACCATTAAAGAAATCACAGATTTTGCTTCAAACAGTATATCAAATTCTAAAGATGCCGTAAATCAATTTAATTCTCATGAAATTATCAATTGTTTTTTAGATACATATTCCTAAATACTGCGCCGTTTAGTCACGTGACCCAAAGCACTAACTAATGTAATAAGCGTGACGTCAAGTCTTATTAGGTAACTCTGGTGGAAATCGTAATTGTGATCGGTTATATTTTGGCGTTTCGACAGATTCAAGTTTAACAGATCGCGACGTACAAATTCTTATAATTCGTTTAACTTGCTGCTTATTTTTTACTATTACTACTAAGAGTTGGAGGGGGAAATCTCACCTTTTTTTTAAAAATGCAACCACACCTGTACGTTGTTCACTTTATAGACTAACGAAAGATCCACCCGAATATTCCGAATCCAAATCCTTGAGACTACTGATGGGAGCAAAACATCTCAAGTGCAACGGTCTGAGATCACTGAGCTCACCTTTCTGCCTGCCCAGCGTGGTTAGTATGGGCAAACAAAAAGGCCTGGTCCAGTAGTGGACTTATATGAGTGGACTATTAAAAAGCGCGTATTGACCGCTGTCAGTCAAGCGATCTTTTTCCATTCGCGCTTGGCATTGCAATAACAAATGTTTTTAATTACAAAACAATAATTTCTCATTTAGGTACTACTTTATAAATGACGTGATAAGATAATTAAATGACGATTCACTACGGTCACTGTGCCGTGGTACCTTGGGGTCCAGGGCACTCGCTTTATTTGAATTTGAATCTCGATGTTGGCACTACTAAAAATGTTAACTGCATTCAAAAGTGAATGTAACAGATGCTCGGCGAACATACTGTAAGGGAACAACCATGTCTAAGAAACGATAAATATAATCCGCAAGTGGAGCAGGGTGCCTTCAGTGTCCCTTCCCTGCTCTGAAACTAGTGATGCAACCGAAGTGTCATTACAGAAGCAGTAGCGGGAACAGATGTCAAAAGTAAATTTTAGTGAAAAATAACAAAATTTTAACAAATATCATTTTATAATTTTTTTTGTTAAAATTGTAATAACGTCAAGCTATACAAGAAAAATAGTAATTTCACCCCTTTCACGATCCAACTCGTACAACCTGCAATCTATTTCGTTTCATTGCATAATTGCTCACTGGCTCCTCGGGCAACGAGCATGCGTATCGTCAATCTCACCATTTCTAGAAAGTTCCGATTAACTTTTGATATAAAGAGTGCGGAACCCGATGCAAAGGCCGATGTGAAAACAGCGCGAAAACTCCAAATATTAAGGGTAGGCAGGCAGGCTGATACTTTTCCTTTCGTCATCAATATTGTCAAAGACCACGCGTTGCGACTTAACTTTGTATATGATCTGAATGGGGTTTGTCGTTAATTTGTTTTCATAACAAGTGAATTTAAAACCATGTAGAAGAGAAACGACAGAATTCAACCCCTAGTTTACAACACTTAGAGATTGAATATTGTCGTTAAATATAAATGGTACCACGATGGAGTCATTACTCCATCCTTCGAATCATCAAAATCGGTTTACAATCGACAAAGATATCGCGTGACATACAAACGAAAAAAAAATAAACTCGAATTGATAAACACGTCCTTTTTCGCAGTCGGTTGAAAACCGATGATTAAAAAATGAATACATACATAGTTTCTCTTCTCTATATTAACTATACACATAGAAGAGATATCCACGTGCTTGTTCATAGAGTTAATATAACACAGCTGGCGCCGTTGCAGAATTTATGCAGCACTTACCAGGAAAGAGAAAAAAAAATGCGTGAAAATCGAATAAATTAACAAATTATTCGAGGTCGCAATAAATTCAATATTCAATAGCGATCAACACGAATGCATCGTTAAGGAGAAAACGGTTAATCATTGAATAGTTCGTATCAGACGTTTTTTTTTTCAATTTGTTTTTTTTATCACTGTTGTAATTAGAAATTTGTAATTGTTCAAATATGTTTAACAAATAGATTCTTTAACAACTAGACTACTACGTCTGAAGCATTTAAACAATAGATAATGCGTTCCCGGTGAACATTGCTTCATACTTCAATATTTTCATTTTACTTCATTGAAGGAATAGTTTAATGATATTCCATCATAACATTGCATTATTGAAATAGTATTCTGATTATTGCAATAAGTCGAGCACATACTTCTATAGCTACATGAAAAATAATGAAAGTTGTTCATCGGGAATTTAAATATAATATTGTCTGTCGATAACTTATATAACGTAAAACATTATTATACGCATATTAATAAAAAAAATCTCAACGCCTCAAGGTACAAACAATCACATTCATCAGTCAAATGTTTGCCTCTAGAAAGATTCAAATCCCCAACCCTTTCTTTTGAAGGAAGAGACACCACCAATTCGGCCATCAAGCAGTGTCCACGCTAATACAGATCTACGACTAGCCTCTACATAGCACCTATTTATTTGACTTAATCGTACATTTTTCAAGGTAAAAGTAAAATATCTAGGATTCAAAAACCAATAGTTTGCGAGTTGCCTGTTACGAAGTCACGCAGCGCCTAAATAGTAATATAACTTTAAGCTGAAAGTCATTGTGCTTACGTACAAAATCTAAGGACCATGAGAAAGCCTATCGAGACGTTATAAAAATTATAGCTGAAATCCGAGCAAAAGTTACTTTTAAATTAATAAATCTGCTTTGTTAAGCGCACTCGATCCTATTCCAGTCGCTCCGATGATCATCGGCGTAAAGGGCCAAGTGTGCCCTCAAATGACGAAGGGCCGAGCGTAGGCCTGTCTATGTTGCAATTTCCTCCGCCTACGACTTAAAAAATAAATCTATTCTTTATGATTGAAAATAATGGTTCTACTGTGGGCAGTGCAGCATATTAAAGACACCGATCGCGAACTATGTTGGAACCAAAAGACCTTTGCGAGTACATAGCTCGTATTACTTTGTCTGTTAGACGTGTTGCAATGATTCAACTAAGTAGGAGTACGGCTCCAAATTCTAACTCTTCTGCCTGATATTTAGTGATTGTTAACTAACACGTTTTTAAAAGTAATCTTCCAACAAATCTCCAAACGAAAGTTATGGAAACATGTTTGCTACCTTGCCTGATGTACACCTACCAAACTTGGCGGATGTCGAAGAAGACAACAAATAAACCAAGAGTTTGCCATGGAGAAATAGAAAGAAGCTTTCGAAATAAAAAAAACGAAATTGCGAATTGTGTCAAAAAGTCCACTATAAGAAAAATAAATAAAGCTAAAGATGTTGCGAAATATATATTGCGTTTAAAGTGGAAATGGGCAGGACACATACAACGAGCAAACGATGAAAGATGGACATAAGAAACAACCAACAAGAAGTAGGAAGACCACAAAAAAGATGGAATGAGGACATTGCAAAGACTGCATGCAAATTATGGATGAGATCGGCGCGGGACAGGAAAACATGGAAAGCTTGGAGGAGGCTTTCACCGCAACGAGAAAAAATCTATTATAAAACAATTTTTTTTTAATATATTTACTTACTCTTATGTAATTTCGACTGTGTAGGGATGAATAAAGGTATTATTATTATTATAACTACCAAGTGCTTTGTATAAATAGAGATAATAACAAAGCGTGGTGGATAATCTCGGCAAGGCGGGTCCGTTGCATTAAGCCGTAGCGGAAGTAACCGGCCACGTTACTCTCCAACAGTAATGGTATGTTCAACTTTTGTTTTTACTGCAGCTAAAACCAGAGCCGACCAACCTAGCTATTGTTCACACTATCCAAAGTGAATGCGTCGTCAAAACGATCTCGACTACTTCCGTCAACAATCACGCGGCAACAACACGGGAAGGAGTGCGCCTGGCGAAAGAAATACTTCGACCCTTTCCTAACACTCCACGACGACGCGGATCTCCTCGAGCGTTTCGTCGAAGACGTTTCGTTTTTGCATCACATCCAATGAGCGATTCACATGACGTTTTGCAAGAACTGTTAACACTAAAGAGGAACGTTAATGTTAACATGCGATGAAATCTTTACGACATATTATGTCATACTTGTGTTTAACTTATTGCAATCACAAATGGTGATGTTTGGATTGTGATATGCAAGAGGTGTTCAATACAAACGAAAGTTGGTGGATTGACGATTTATTTAAAGCTATTGTGATTACGAGAATTAGGCGAGGTGCGATTAGATACTGTTTATTTGAAAAAAACAATTACATAAATATATGCCCCAAGAAGAAGGAGTGGAATTTCTTACTTAGTTTCTTGATGTTACAGTAATACATCAAATTATCTAAAATAGGAGATATTTTTTTGCTACGTGATTTATTTAAACTATTTTAACATTAATTGTAATACGTAATTAATAACGTCTTTATATTCTTGATTACCTTCAACGAAAGAAATTAAGTGTCGTTTAAAATATTTGTTAGGTTAGTAGGCGCCGCTTACTTTGCTCGGTCCATATTTTTAAAATAATCGTCATTACCTACGACTTTATCGATTCAATGTCGTCGTCGCTCAGTAATTTTACAGATTATTTTATTATTTTCCATATTTTTTGTAAACACCATGTTGTATCGATAAAAGTTTTTAGAATTACGAATAGGAAATCTCAATTTTTGTTTCGGTAGTTCCTCACTTAAGTACAATCACGTACCCTCCCTAACCCACGTCAAAAGGGAACCCAGTCGACCTTTAACAATCAACCAAATTAGTAAGTAAATTAATTTTTATTTCAAGTTCGTCTCAAGCACACAAAGTTTAAAACGTTGTTGGCTTCGTCACGTTTGCCGCCTGATGGCCCACACCAGTTTGATTCCCATTAATAATGAAATTTTCTCTCATTGCTCACGAAATAATTAAAATATTCATCTAATTATTACATACAGATCATTTTATTATTTTCCATATTTTTTGTAAACACCATGTTGTATCGATAAAAGTTTTTAGAATTACGAATAGGAAATCTCAATTTTTGTTTCGGTAGTTCCTCACTTAAGTACAATCACGTACCCTCCCTAACCCACGTCAAAAGGGAACCCAGTCGACCTTTAACAATCAACCAAATTAGTAAGTAAATTAATTTTTATTTCAGGTTCGTCTCAAGCACACAAAGTTTAAAACGTTGTTGGCTTCGTCACGTTTGCCGCCTGATGGCCCACACTAGTTTGATTCCCATTAATAATGAAATTTTCTCTCATTGCTCACGAAATAATTAAAATATTCATCTAATTATTCACTAGCACCATTTCTAATAATGGAATGCTCTAGAAGCACTAGAAATTAATAAATTAAAACACTTGGGAGATGATCTTATTATCAATGATCAAAAAGACATAAGTAGATTACCATTGTTGACATATTTTCTCCAGTAATTTTATTTATACAACATATTCACTTTAATTCTGTAACTAATATCGTATTGTATTAATTGGACATCGGTTATTAACATAATAAAAAATGGACACCAACTTAAATACTTTTAATTAAAATTAAAAAATTGACATTACACAATATGAAATTTTCATTAACTTTAATATTAATCTAATTTTAAAGGATAGTTTTTAAGTCATTTAACATGTTCTTTCTGTGTTGGTCGTCTGTTTATGCAGTGACAATAAATATTTTTCGTTCTTTTTTCATATTCAGTTTTGAAACAAATTCCACGGACACGATTATAGTATTATGTCGATCCACGTTAAACAACAGTAATTTTTTAATGTGGTAGAGCCAAGCGGAGACCTTTAGCTCGAATGGGCCGCCTCGTCCGGGGAAGTACCTCGTAGAATACCGGCGTTAAAGTACAGGCATCTTATGCTTTTGCATTTCTTTCGATAAGTGAGATAAGGAGGCCCACTCCCCTCCTTCCTCCATATTCAAATAGAGGTTGTTTTTTGGAAAAAAGGCCAGATTTAGTACCTTGATCGAGAAATATCGATATAGTATCTAACTAAACTACACTATACATCATTAAAGATAGAAAGAAAATGAAGGTAGATGTAACGAAATACGGGCGTGTCGTATAATGTGAAAATTCACAACGTCTGTCGACTCCTTTGGATAACAAGCGCGATTATGTGTACGTATCATATGCAAACGGACATCAGAGAGTGAGACGGTAGAAATGTGTACGATGGGTATAAACAAGAAACGTACAGTATCTGCCTACACCAATGGTAAACAGGCGTAAAATTATGTAGGTATACGGTCATCAGAGTCTATCGGTTAAATATTCCTACACTCGAATGCGCGGGATCGCTACTTAGATGAAACATGAGAGACCTCTCGATGCTCCGCGTGCACTGCGAGCGCAATCCGTTACTGAGACCAATTCACTTCGATTTATCGCCTCATTGATTATAATGCTCTCGTGGCTTAGTGGTTAGCGTACCTGACTCCAGAGCCACGGGTCCCGGGTTCGAATCCTAGCAGCATAAATATTTTTTTTGTGCAGAATCACAAATTATTGGTTTACGGGCCCGGTTGTGATGTGTTCTTTGACTGCATCAGACTTTTTTAAATCTTATCGCATATGGGAAGGTAATGAAGAGTTAGTGTCATTGTTTGCGCGTACATTTACGGCACTATGTCTCATGCGCAGTTGACAACTGCCGATAGTATTCTCAAGTTGTCGCCGTGGTCGAAATCGGCCTGGAGAACATTACATTGTCTTCTAACGAAATTCATAATGTCTATCTACCCCTTATAGATTACGGGTGTTCGTGGTTTTATGAAACTTACAAAACGATTGTGAAGCTTATCGATCGGAATCCCGGACTGGGAGCAGACGTATAATTGATTCCGAAAAACAACAAACTTTTATATACTTTTTTTCAACTTTCTCACAGACCGACATAGCCGGAGACATTTGAACGGCGAAGAGAAAATCTGCTATAAAACCGTAAGCGACCATCGTACGTATTACATACTCGTAGGTCCTCTAAATCGCCACATCGAAGCCCACGGCTCGGTTGGAACGTACAAACAATGCGCCATTTGCACTTATTACCAATACAATATTGTTTTTGGTCTCTTCGTAGTGGTTATCCGAGTGCTGGCAACTTAAAGCAATCGTTTCTAAGAACCCCCCCCCCCACACACACTAAGAAACCGCTCGGAGTTACTGTTATCCATATATTTTCTGTATTTTATAGTCTTAATATATGTAATCGTAGGGGCCATTGAAACGTTCCTAGCTATACAAGGATCCGACAGATGGCACGGTAGTCAAGTTATTAACAAATTCTATATTTATGAATTAAAATTACTTATATTTATTACATATGGTGGTTTAGTGCCAGAAAAGAAACTCACAGAAGCTGGACCCGATAGGTGGACTGTGTTATTAGGTAGTTAAGCCATCAAACTGATGACTTTGAATGCTTAACTACTTGCGCCACCGCCACCTACCGGAGAAGACAGGACAACATCTGGCGGGCCAGCTAGTACACCTCGCCAAACACCTCGACATACGAGCAAACGGGTGACCTGACGGTAAGTGACAACCGTCGCCCACGTGCATCAGCATCTCCAGAGGGAGGATGGGGAGGATGGGAGGGAGGATCGGCCGGCGGAATAGGGGGAGGGCGGAGAGATCCTCCGGTTATCTCACTTATTAAACGAAACGCAGAAGCATTTCTATGACATGCAGGTTTCCTCGCGATGTTTTCCTTCACCGGCGAGCACGTGGTAAATATAGGACTAAAATTGCTATTAATAATTTTAGCGGTGCCGGCACCGGGGATTGAACCCAGCTCACTAACGTTCTATGAAACTAAAGTGAGCGCCCTGAGGCTGCCCCGTGATGTACCAAAGCATATTTTACACATTTAATAGATTATGAATTTCATTTGCATTGAATATGTTTTAATGTTTTCCGAATCCATTTGCACCTTGGTGAGAACGTAATAACATTTATAGGTATGAGATAATGATTAAACAATTTCTATCAAGAAGAAAAAAATTTATATTTTTTTTATATAACATCAATTTCATAACTCGTACACATTATCATAACTGAACAGTTACGACAGAGGTAATAAAAGACGATGTTATAGAAATTTCTGCAGTTGTAAACATTTTATGAGCACACACACACACACACACACACACACACACACACACACACACACACACACACACACACACACACACACACACACACACACACACACACACACACACACACACACACACACACACACACACACACACACACACACACACACACACACACACACACACACACACACACACACACACACACACACACACACACACACACACACACACACACACACACACACACACACACACACACACACACACACACACACACACACACACACACACACACACACACACACACACACACACACACACACACACACACACACACACACACACACACACACACACACACACACACACACACACACACACACACACACACACACACACACACACACACACACACACACACACACACACACACACACACACACACACACACACACACACACACACACACACACACACACACACACACACACACACACACACACACACACACACACACACACACACACACACACACACACACACACACACACACACACACACACACACACACACACACACACACACACACACACACACACACACACACACACACACACACACACACACACACACACACACACACACACACACACACACACACACACACACACACACACACACACACACACACACACACACACACACACACACACACACACACACACACACACACACACACACACACACACACACACACACACACACACACACACACACACACACACACACACACACACACACACACACACACACACACACACACACACACACACACACACACACACACACACACACACACACACACACACACACACACACACACACACACACACACACACACACACACACACACACACACACACACACACACACACACACACACACACACACACACACACACACACACACACACACACACACACACACACACACACACACACACACACACACACACACACACACACACACACACACACACACACACACACACACACACACACACACACACACACACACACACACACACACACACACACACACACACACACACACACACACACACACACACACACACACACACACACACACACACACACACACACACACACACACACACACACACACACACACACACACACACACACACACACACACACACACACACACACACACACACACACACACACACACACACACACACACACACACACACACACACACACACACACACACACACACACACACACACACACACACACACACACACACACACACACACACACACACACACACACACACACACTAAGAAACCGCTCGGAGTTACTGTTATCCATATATTTTCTGTATTTTATAGTCTTAATATATGTAATCGTAGGGGCCATTGAAACGTTCCTAGCTATACAAGGATCCGACAGATGGCACGGTAGTCAAGTTATTAACAAATTCTATATTTATGAATTAAAATTACTTATATTTATTACATATGGTGGTTTAGTGCCAGAAAAGAAACTCACAGAAGCTGGACCCGATAGGTGGACTGTGTTATTAGGTAGTTAAGCCATCAAACTGATGAGTTTGAATGCTTAACTACTTGCGCCACCGCCACCTACCGGAGAAGACAGGACAACATCTGGCGAGCCAGCTAGTAAAATTATTACAATGTATTTAAAGACAGACAGTTACGCCAACTACTACACCTCGCCAAACACCTCGACATACGAGCAAACGGGTCACCTGATGGTAAGTGACAACCGTCGCCCACGTGCATCAGCATCTCCAGAGGGAGGGAGGATCGGCCGGCGGAATAGGGGAGGGCGGAGAGATCCTCCGGGTATCTCACTTATTAAACGAAACGCAGAAGCATTTCTATGACATGCAGGTTTCCTCGCGATGTTTTCCTTCACCGGCGAGCACGTGGTAAATATAGGACTAAAATTGCTATTAATAATTTTAGTGGTGCCGGCACCGGGGATTGAACCCAGCTCACTAACGTTCTATGAAACTAAAGTGAGCGCCCTGAGGCTGCCACGTGATGTATCTACGCATATTTTACACATTTAATAGATTATGAATTTCATTTGCATTGAATATGTTTTAATGTTTTCCGAATCCATTTGCACCTTGGTGAGAACGTAATAACATTTATAGGTATGAGATAATGATTAAACAATTTCTATCAAGAAGAAAAAAATTTATATTTTTTTTATATAACATCAATTTCATAACTCGTACACATTATCATAACTGAACAGTTACGACAGAGGTAATAAAAGACGATGTTATAGAAATTTCTGCAGTTGTAAACATTTTATGAGCCTGATAGCGCCGGGGCAGTATCTACTTTCAGAGTATGCTAGTGACCCGAGGCTGATTCTCGATTTTTTTTTTCTAATGGTCAACCTTCACCGATCCGATAGAAGGATTATAGTTTTAACCCGAGAGAAGAAGTTTTTATCGTTTTCATAAAATAAAATTTGAGTAAACGCAAACTCTGCAGTGATCATTAAAATTCACACTAGGGGTACATAATATTTTTTTACTACGCAGCCGAACGCGTAATCCTAAAAACATTTAACAATTATAACCTACTTTTTCAAAATATTGTTTATGTAAGTGAAGAAACAGAAATCTGTTTTATGACTATCAATAAAAAATCACTTCCGTTGCATTTATATGAAATTGGATTACATTCGGTGCGAAATTTTATTATCTGTTGTTTTGCACACTTCGATTTAATTCATTGCGACAATAGTTGATTGAGCCTTTCAGAACATTCTCCTTATTCTGAATTTAAAGGGTTTTGCATCAGAAAGTCCGAATCGTACAAATACGCGTATTTTATATTTAAGTTATTTATCAAAACGTCACCGTCCAGAAAAACATGTGTGGTTGTGTTCGAATTCTTAGTCCAATCTATTTTATGTCTCTCGTACACCATGAAGAGTAAAAAAACCTGTAAAGGCTTAAATGACACTCGACTACAAATCGTTTGAGCGATCACAAATTTATCTTGTCACTAGTGAACCCTTAAATAAGGTAAGAAATATCCTATTCTACTGTATAATCTAAAAATCTTTGACAATATTCCCTACTGCCCGCAACTATGATTGAACGATAAACATACAAACAATCACATTTAATAGATTATGAATTTCATTTGCATTGAATATGTTTTAATGTTTTCCGAATCCATTTGCACCTTGGTGAGAACGTAATAACATTTATAGGTATGAGATAATGATTAAACAATTTCTATCAAGAAGAAAAAAATTTATATTTTTTTTATATAACATCAATTTCATAACTCGTACACATTATCATAACTGAACAGTTACGACAGAGGTAATAAAAGACGATGTTATAGAAATTTCTGCAGTTGTAAACATTTTATGAGCCTGATAGCGCCGGGGCAGTATCTACTTTCAGAGTATGCTAGTGACCCGAGGCTGATTCTCGATTTTTTTTCTAATGGTCAACCTTCACCGATCCGATAGAAGGATTATAGTTTTAACCCGAGAGAAGAAGTTTTTATCGTTTTCATAAAATAAAATTTGAGTAAACGCAAACTCTGCAGTGATCATTAAAATTCACACTAGGGGTACATAATATTTTTTTACTACGCAGCCGAACGCGTAGTCCTAAAAACATTTAACAATTATAACCTACTTTTTCAAAATATTGTTTATGTAAGTGAAGAAACAGAAATCTGTTTTATGACTATCAATAAAAAATCACTTCCGTTGCATTTATATGAAATTGGATTACATTCGGTGCGAAATTTCATTATCCGTTGTTTTGCACACTGCGATTGAATTCATTGCGACAATAGTTGATTGAGCCTTTCAGAACATTCTCCTTATTCTGAATTTAAAGGGTTTTGCATCAGAAAGTCCGAATCGTACAAATACGCGTATTTTATATTTAAGTTATTTATCAAAACGTCACCGTCCAGAAAAACATGTGTGGTTGTGTTCGAATTCTTAGTCCAATCTATTTTATGTCTCTCGTACACCATGAAGAGTAAAAAAACCTGTAAAGGCTTAAATGACACTCGACTACAAATCGTTTGAGCGATCACAAATTTATCTTGTCACTAGTGAACCCTTAAATAAGGTAAGAAATATCCTATTCTACTGTATAATCTAAAAAATCTTTGACAAAATTCCCTACTGCCCGCAACTATGATTGAATGACAAACATACAAACAATCACATTTCTAATAGATTGTAATATTTAGATAATACAGTGATTTATGAAGAAGCACTTCTGGAATTATAAGCAATATTTTCAATTCAACTAAAGCGTAGTAAAGTATTAAGCGTGCCTCTTAATTACTAAAACTATAACAAGAGTAGCAATTTCAAATCTAATGTAAAGTACGGTTAACAGGGTGACAGCAGCCCACGGACAAGACGTGGGGCAACGGAAACAATTCGCGAAGGCTGCGAAGGCGTCGATGGCGCCGCTCCCCTCCCACGCTCCCTCCGCACAGGCAAATGCCCGTCAACGAGAGCCCTGACAAGTTTCGGAATAAGATGCTTCGTTATCGAGCGTGGCGATGATTTTATCAATAGGATGACAACCTCTATACCATTAAAATGTTAATCCTACTCAAATGTGTTATATATTAATAGATAACACATTTGAGTAGAATTAACATTTTTATTACATTTCATTTTTAAAAAAAGTTACATGAACACAATTGAGGCATGATAGATGTAAATGACTAAAAACTTTTAACTGGTGATTACAGCATGCACTGGTAAGATCATTTAACAAAACTTAGGAGAATTTACTTACACAGGCTTACTTACACATCGGAGAATATGCACCAAAACTCGTCCTGCGAAGTGGGGAAATCTGGTAACGGGGGTATCTATTAGGTATACGAAGTTTTATACCAAAAAATTCAATATAGGTAGGTAGGTGATCAGAGATCTAGATGATTTAGTCCTTTCAATTCAGTTATTACCGGAGTTTATTTGGGACAACGTGACAGGGTGCCTGTCGCCATCTTAGTCCCCAAGCCAACGATACATAAGTTGTTACATCGTTGGCTTGGATCACTAATACCCATTTGGGGTTAGGGTGCGGACTATGAAATATGACGTCGTAAGTTCGAGCCCGCTATTTGACTATTGTCGTGAACCACTTCAGGTACAATTCGTAGTTGGAGGGTTAACAGGAATATTAGTAATCTTAGTTAATGAATAGTATTGCAGGTATTCTTTAAAAAAATATACCTAAGTTTGGAAAAAGCTCATTGGTATGAGAGATCCTCCAGAGAGAAGATCTGATTCGAGTCTCTTGACTCGCGAGGCATTTATTTAATAATTGAGGGTAATTAATTTTATGATTTTAATTCCGCGATTAGTCAAAGTTCTTATTATTCTTTTTCATTAGCCTAATAAAACTCCACAGCAGTAAATAGGCAGTCTGCACCCTATCATCATCTGCATCATCAGGTGAGCCGCACGCTCGTTAACTTCTATAAAAAAAAACCCTATCACGTTAGGGTAATAAATACGACTCCGCATGGCTACAAAAGTGATTTTTTATACATACAAGTTACTATGAATAGTCCTCAGCTGGACAAATGTCTCTACCAAGTAATGAGGATTTCCCGTAATCTTCATACTGGGTAGACCGATTTGCTATTACTGTACCAGAAACCTTCCGCCCGAGACCATTCTTTATATTTTCGGTAAAATAATCTTTTGTATAACAGAATGTGTTGGAATTAAAGTGGGAGAACTATCTAAGCAGTTACGTAAAAACTTTTAAAACATTTTAATATTATAAAATTCGTAACAATAAACACTAGATATTATTTTAATATTAATAATCTGAAAACCATAAAGAAAGTTTAACAAATGGAATTTATGATATAAACGCGTAGACTTGAATAGGTAAATGAAACTGTCTTCTTTCTTACTACTCGTATATATTAGCATTAATAATATCTAAATTAACATAAGCTAAACGATACAGATTACATAATCTACAAACACTGAAGTAACAAGACATAATTATGTATAGGCAAAGCTGTGAATGAATTTCGACTGCATTCCACGGCGCCGGCGCGCTGCATTAGGCGCTACGTATTTAGAACATCGCACACGCGTGTCCGCCCGCTCGTGTGCTTCGCGCGCAACGTGCAACGGACGGACAGGTGCGTCGGCGATTATTCGCATTACCTGGCTCAGTGCTTGCCAGCTCGCGGCTAATTATATACATGGATTTTAAATATTTCGATTTGGGTTCGTATCTCAGTGATGGCATCGTTGCGCGGTCGCTGCTTTGTTCAAAGTAGCCGTTAGGATAATATTGAAAATAAGTTTTGCATAGAAAGGGGACGTTAAAGTTATTTTGTTATGACATATGCATACGCTGGTTCGCAGATTAATGAAGAAGTGTTCGTACGTGGCAGTCCGCCTGCGGCTTTGGTTGCAGTTCGAATGCGCCGGCTCGACTGGGGTAGTGCCATTTTTTGATTGACTATTTCAGAATAAGAAACGAATGTACGGACATGGTAATATTAGATACATTTAATAATACTACTACCCACTGTGACTTAATAGCCATCAGAATGTAATTTTTTTTTTAATTAGAAAAACCGGTTAAAAACCAAGCATCTGCAACTAAATTAGTATTAGACTAATAACGTTAGCGATAAGATGTCCCTGTTGGATTTTTTTGTGCTTTCCGTTCTCCTATACAGCCGAATTGTGATATGATTTGCTCTGATAACCACGCTGGGCGGGACGAATTGAATATAAGACGACTCTTATATTAATGTAATAACACCTACGAAAAATATTTTTTTCGTCAGACAGCTCGTTTATTGAGAAAGACTATGTAACATCACGCTACTACCTAAAAGAGCTGAGCGGTTACCATAAAGCTTGGTCATGTACTCGTCATGTGTACGAAATTAGCATGTTTAATTCAAATATATCGCGGAAGAAACCACGAGGCACATATGTTACAAAATGGTTGTTTTAATTTCTTTAAATGGAAAAAATGAGTGAAAAAAGAATATAAATAAAGAAATAAATTAATATTATAAGGAAATATTTATTGAAGTAATTTAGAAAACGATAGACATAGTAGCTGTTGCGTAAATAATTCTAAGTAACTCTCCCGCCATATAAATAATTATCGAAATCTTTACAGATTAGGTAACTTCCACATTAAATCAGCAGTGGGTATAAGCCGAAATAATCGTTAAAAGATACTGTTCGACTATGCAAATGTTATGTGCACGGGGGCATATATCCTATAGTGAGTGCAACTTTAGCACGCCGTTATGTAAAAATATAATTGAATTTTGGAGAAAGCGGAGGAAACGATACGACAAAATATTATACAGATAATAAATAACGCAACGGCGCGGTTTACTTTCTTACAGGTATGAAGCACAGCACTATTAAATTCTTTCTAATAATAACAAATAAATACCGTCTCGAAAGTGTGGAATGTAACGTTGCACTTTGCTCGCTTTACTAGTGAAGTGTAATGATAAAATAAATAAAAAACCAAAACCGTCGACGTTCACGCCATGAACATTAATAGTATAAGTTGATTTATAGACGTGGCTGTAAAGAAAGTGACCGAGGAGTCAACGGCATCTGGTGGCGGGCCAACTTGCGGCAAGGTTACTCGATATTCGATAATAGACGTGAATCTATTATTGTATAACAGTCTGTTTGTTTATATTTTTTAATACGACTGTCATTGGCCCGGTTGAGAAATGTATAGCCGAGTGGAAAAAACGACATTCGTGATATTTTTCACGTCATGCACTATGAGTACGTTAACATGCGGAGCAATTAATTGTTTTCAAAAACGTTTTTATATATCGACATTTTACTTTCACTTATAGATTCAATGACGAGAAGTTGCATAATTAACTCACACCATAAGGGATAAAGTCTCTTCTAATCTCGAAAAGTTAAAGCCTAAACACATAAAAAGCTTCCCTGGTTTAGTTGGTTATTATAGAAAATTTAATGAAGACTTTTCGAAATGTACATAGCCACTAACTTCATTGTTAAGGAAAGATATTGGATTCGTTTGGACAGAACTACAAGATATTTCTTTTAATAAATTGAAAACACATATTAACGAAACCTCCTATCCTGCAAATCCTGATTTCTCGTAAGAATTCATTCTCACCAATAATGCTTTCAATTACGCCTTTGGCATTGTCTTATCATAGAAGGAGGAGGCAATGATCTCCCTGTAGTAACTACAGTATCACAGGGAAAGATCTCTTGGGCCTATCTATTATGTCTCGGGAATAAAAACCTTTCGCACTTATCTAATTATTTTCACTCATTGGTAATCTATTAGCAAGAAACAATATCTAGATTACTTTAGAACTATATGCCTTGTAGTAATATCTACCAGTCTTCCCTGGGAGAATTTAAATTTGATAAATACACGGTGAAGGGAAACCAGGGTTAGTTATTCCAAATTAGCAATGATTTCAAAAGCGACTACTGTTAGCTCCGTGACAGGTGGCTGGCCGTCTTCTTGAACCGATCGAAATAAAGCTGAAAATTAGCCATTGCCACTGTTTCTGTAGCCTGTTTCATTTGCATAGAGGTTTTACTTTCGAAATCATGCCACTCACTAGTCGTGATAAACTAAAACGTTAAAAACATTAATGGGTTATTTGAATGCAATTTCGCTTCGACAGTCCGCAATGACTTGTATGGTCTTTTTTTTTTATTGCCGAGACTTATATTGATAATAATTTCTAATGTTAACTTACTTAAAATATAAGTATATAGTACGCTCTTCTATTTAGTCAAACGCCGATTGTTCTTTTTCTTTACCCGTTAGTTATAATTAGAACAGGCGTGATCTATATCTAAATTAGTAGCCTGTAAATGTCCCACCGGAGGGACATTTACAGGCTCTCTCAAATATTAAGGGAAAAGACCTTAATATTTGAGAGAGTATTGGAGCAGCGCTGCGAACCCTTTAGCTACGGTTTGTCAAACTTCAAATTATCTTCGTATAATATACTTTTTACAATTTCTCAGACATGCAGGTCCGGCACGTGGTAAATTCGTGGTAAAAAATATTTTAAATCCAACCCTGATCACTCGCGTACTAGGTAATAAAATCGAACACCTGGTCATAAAGCTACAACGGCTCTCTGTTTGCCCGCCCTTAATCCACAAAAGGCTTGACCATATTTCACATGCACGTGAATTGAATTCCTGCATCTCGTTGGACATACGCGCGATTGCATGCGCGTTCGCAGCGTGGGTGCACGAGTCTCAGAATATCACAGAACGTTAGGTTATTTCCATGCGAGCATGCCAAAAAATATAGGACAAGGCCGGTCTCGCGCCGCGAACGCACGTCCTAATTGAACATGGGACATTTCAACACACAAATAACCATCCGCTCAAAATTATATTGTAACTCAAAATTTATTAGGTATTAATATAATAACAACTTTGGTTTCACATTTAACACAAAAATTAGCCGTGGTAGCTGCGACTAAATATTTAAATCTGATGGCAAGACGACGAAGCTCGCCACACGTCACGTCCTATCTTCCGGTGGCGAAAAGTGAAAAGAAAAAGTAAGAGAAAGAATTTTAATGCTGATAACGTACTCAGATTGGTCATAGCCAAGAACATTATTAGAACTATTGACAGTTGGGATCCAGTGAAGAAATAAATAGCGGCTATGCCGAAAGGGGCTGTGATGCAAGCAAGGAAATTTCTGTATTATTGGGCCCAAGACAAGGAAGCGACGTGCGAATAATAGCGAAGAATCCGCGCCGTTGTCACCTGCATACAGAATCTATTTCCAATGTCATCTTATAAGGAAGAGATAGTTTGCGTGATTGATTTAAATGTCGCCTATGGAATTTTTTAAATTCCCGGTGTGAGTCATTATATATTTTTCTAATATATGTGTAATTACTTTATTTGTGTGTATTACCTCTATTATAAACGCTTGACCAGAATTTCTCTATATGGAGGAAGATAGCCCGAAATTTGAAAATAGATGGTTGAGCCAATGTTTGCAGAAAACGTACTATAAGAATTAATCAATATAGAATGAAACACTTTTATGTATATCTAAATACATACCTTGATTAACTTTAAATGTTCTAAAAATAAACATCATGAATGTGTAATCATTTTAATTATTAGTAGGAGTAGGTAACCTGGGCGGCCGAGCCTTGCTCGTATATTAGTGCAATCGGGCATAATGACATTACTAAGGGAGTGCCTTACTCTGAACATACTGGTACCTTAATATTGTAACAGATGGCGTTTTTATCCATTTTCATTATTTGTGCGAAAACAAAATCTATCTAGATAAACTTGGAAAGTAAAAATAATTATCTAAATACAAAAACACATCCAAGTCGTCAGAGCCGTTTCCTAGAAACGTGTTTATTGTAATGTGTGTAGGCTAGATTAAAAGTATAGCAAAGTTTAAGAACATCTGGCAGAGTCGGCCCGCGTGCAGGGGCGAGCTCGCTGCGACTGTGTCGCGTGTCCGACGACTTGCACAGTTCATTAGACGCTAATGATGACTATGCTCGTAACGTATCTAGTTTTGTGAAGTCGTGTTGCGAATACGCTGTTCGAAAAATAAGATAGTCGAAACATAAATGTGAACTTTTACATTGCACTCTTAGTGGGGTACAGGAAGCAATGACCTCATCACAATGGAGCCTCGGTAGTGATGCTGTAAAATTAAAGCTACAAAAATCGCGTTTAATTGCGAGCAACGAACCAGCGTTACACGCTCAATGAAGATTGCGTGTGGATCAGCGTGAATCCAGATAAACGTACGTTGACGCTTTTCTAAACAATTTTGATCTGCGATTCCGCTAAAATTCTTTCTTTTTACAATACGATACCATATAAAACATTACTAATCTAAACGGTTTCGACAAATATGGATACGGTAAAAAAAAAAAAAATGGGTTAAGCTCTGACGTCTACGCGACTCAGTGTTTTATCATGTGTAATTAATGAAATCAAACTTATTATTTAACTATAATATAATCGATGTATTTAACTATCATGGCAATAATTGAAGTAATTCAGAACACGTAAGGTAATTTCCAAAATATCACCACACAAACGTTCCGTACAAAATAAAATATTCCGATATCCGGGTTATAGGTTTTTCTACTACCAACCCTACAAAACAGTCTAATTGAATCCATCATACTACAATTATCTAGCACATACGTGACCGAGTTTGGTCTGTTAGACTAGTGTCCGTAACTTTGAGCCTCGTCAAATGATCGTGATAATATTTTTTTGGCTTATGCAATAGCCCGACCCACGGCCGCCCAATTGTCTTGCTTAATTTTGATCTCAATATGTGCACAAAAACCTGCTCCTCTTTGTGAAACGCACCTTCGACTACTCCATGGCCATGCGCCATCATTTCAACTCATTTCTTATTTTCTTTACCGTTTCTTGTAAATACACAATTATACAAAGTGCACTCGTGTGCATTGCAATGAAAGTTAATAGCGTTGCTATGAAATATATCCCGCAAGGAAACATTACTACTAATCGTAATAAAAATAAACGGAATTCCTTGTTTTTAAACATAGTTTGTATGCAGCATCCATGGCGCCTATACAATTCTCAAGGCGATTACCGCCAAAATGTCCCAAAGGACGATTGCACTTCCTTATGACACAATCGTGATGAAAATTAAGGAAAATACAATGTTCTAGAGGTTGTTTTAAAACTAGACTTTAGAGCTGACACATACAATGGCGTCGAGCCGTGTTCTATCTTAAATGGACCTATTCAAGGTACTTAAAGGCTCTATAGTGAACCGGTCACGCGCGTCCATACAAGACTTTAACAACCTCACCATTTCTATTGCATACAGCGTCGTACTATCGGTGTTTAATTTGGCCTCAAACGGCACTGATTGCATGATTTCCTTTCGTGAAGAGATCATGTAGTTTGCACATATCTGTGTCTTGCAAAGGGTCTGTAGGTGCATTGAACCCGAAATCTATCGTCCGATGATATCCATAATTCCGGCAAAACGATACTAAATATGGGTTCCAATATCATTATAATGTATGTACACGGAGAGGCCCCACAAGTTTTTATGAAGGTATTATTAGAAAAAAAAAACATAATCTTGTTTGAAGTTTGGAAACTCTGATTTCTATTTAATGGTAAATATTTCATAAAATCAAAAGTAAACTTCATGATTACAAGCAAAATTGAAACTCATGAGCAAATAATTTGAAATCATAATACAAATATATCATATGAAGGTCAATTCGCAATGAATACTCTGAAGTACTATCATAACTTGCATCAGTTACCGAGTCGCAAACAATGGTGGAGCGGTCACAACATAGTAAGGATTAAATATGTTGCCGGTATAAATCACAAGTCAAGTTACAAATAATAAAAGGCTGAATGAATAGAAACATTAATCAGTACAAGTTACTACGATACGACTTGAAACATTTGTACATTGAAAGTCTATGGTTTCTTAGCGGAGAGGAGTTACATAAGTTTTGCTCAATTGCGGTTAGTCTTCGATTATTTATGAGTGATTATTTAGTTCCCTACAGTAACCAAGCATTTTTATTGTTTATATATTATGATTGATAAGTACATAACGTTGTAAAATAATAGGATTTTTTTTTACGAGATATGATATTATCCAATAAAAACTAAATATCGCGCCTACATTTTTCAAATTATAAAATTTTTACTTTAGTAGACACATTACTTTCAAATGAATATTAAACCATTAATTTTAAATTAAAAGCGAAAAACAAAAGTTTTAAATTTTATTTATATAAAGATTTTCCTCGGCACACTACTGGACCTAACGTATACCCCCAACTACTCTTAACCGCTTGAAGATTGCAACTGTCAAATTAAACGATTATAGACGCATATTATAATCAACGTAATAGCCCTGAAGCGACGCAAGCCATTGTTTGAGCGCTTTCGAGCGTCTCGTCAACAGAGCCCCGATAACGAGCGAAGTGAATTAGTCAAACGTCACTCGCTTGTCGGATTTCGGTGGACGACTCCTATGGCACCTTATTAGACGTGTCCGTGGCTTTACATTGTAAATGGAAGTATAGAAGCACGATCACGAACTGTGACCAAATAACTGATAGTCTCACGTGACTTGAATTAGAACGAATGTATACATAATTATTCCCATCCAAATTTGGAACTGGCAAATGAATATGTTGCTTAAACGATTTAATTAAACTATCCGGTTCTTTTTAAATAACACAAATAGACAAAATAGGGGTTTAATCCTTATATTATTCCATTTGTAAAATAAAATATAAAGCTACAGAAATTCCTAAAGGGAATATATCGGAGAACTTATTATGATAATGTATAAGAGATGTGATTCATTCATGTTGATCAATGGAGTCAATTCGATATCATTTCGAGTAATTATAAAAATAATTTTCTGGTGTTCAAACTATTTCCAGACAAAAATGACATAACTTCGTCGGACAAATAGACGTACCACCTTAAAAGTTAAGTATTATGATCTATGCTAGACGATTCGCTTCCATAGCTTTGATCGCAATCACATTTAAAATTAAAACGTTAATTGTGGGCATGAAATTTCACAGCTCGATTAGCACGGTGGGTGAGAGGTGTGCTGCTTCAATGCGATGGTTATTTGTACAACTGTTACAAATATTTATATGACCTACAAATAATTGTTCCGCGTCTGCGTGTTATATGAGATCCGTGTCTATAAATGCACCTTCCATATAGAAGTGGTCCTTGAGTGGGACAAATACTTTTTAAATAAAAATTAAATGAGCAAAGCGATTTATTTAATTGAAACAAACTTGTTGCTACGGTCCCTATTTGTTTTAACAGAGAACAGACAAAGAAAACCTTACAATTTATATTAATGGTCCTTCCATTGTTCCTTACAAATGTCGTCAAAGTAACGATTTGATGTGAAGATATTAAAAGTAAAAGCGTCATTAATCGAAATCATCGTAGCGGTAATTCATCTATTCTTTTGTCTCCTAAACGTATTAATGTAATCGACAAAACACGTTAAAATGATTTTAACAAAATGGCCGATGGTATTGTTATATTGAGAGCGTTGTGCCGAATAATGTCGATGTTTTCTGCGATGTCCGATAGAATACCATCGGTCGTTTCGATACTTAGCGACTGACATAATTCCAGTAAATGATTCCACATTCTTGACTGAAAAACTCGCAAGACGGGTTCCAAGCGGCGGGGGCTCGCATCGCACAACCGCAAACAAAGCACAAACGATACTGTCCCAACTTTCGCTGGCTGATATCTATTAATACTCTCAATATTATGTTCATTACAGGTATTTAGTCTAAGACCGGGGAAAATCAAAACAATCTCAGTCGATGATTTAGTTAATAAAAAAAATCTAGTTTATATACTGGCAGGCTAAACTTTAATTTTACTTTGGATTGGTTATACTTAAATTATAAAGAAATGCAAGAATTACGTAGCTTTTGGCTAGGACCCACGGTGGCCAGGCATGCATAGTAAAGTAAAAAGATATACATTTATCATGAGTTAGGTAACCACATGCTTTGTATTTTCGCAATTTAATTAGAGCTGCATAATGCTATTATAATTCATAAAAATAAAATCAGTACTAAGTAATTACACTGACAGAAGACATCGTGGGAAAACCGGTATGATCAAAAGGAAAGTAGCAGCCTGAAAACGTCCTTCAATATTTGCAATGTCTGAATATTTGAGATGTCTTCGGTGCCACTAAGGGTCAGCCACGTTGCTCTTGATTCACCCCGGTCGCGTAATTGGCGGATCAAGAGTCCAAGTAAGTATTAATCAAATACATGTAAAGTTTTTCATCCCTCAGTGCCAATCAAGATGAAAGACGCATAAAAGTTAAGTTTTTTTAAAAAAAAAAAATCTTTCTATTTTATAATCTTTTAATATTCTACTAAGCTAACACTATATTATGAAGTGTAATTAGATTAAAAAAAAAATGTACTTCCGCGAACGCGGATTTTCCTTATCTGGCATTGGATAAAGGCTGTTTGTGCCATTTCTTGGCAAAACTCCTTGAACGCGAACGTAAGACCGCGGTGATAGCGCTACATTTATCCTTATCGACATGTCAACGTCTGTTTGTCTGTACGCGCGGTTGTAGGTTAAAATGGACTTAGTAAAAACTTCTATCTATCCAGCTTTTGACACCGTCAGTTTTTCCACGTGTTATTTTGTCATAAAACGCATGAGCGATTACGATATCAAGTTATTAAATAATGAAAGCACGAACTTTTTTAACCATGGTGTGGTTAGATCAATTGCATACATGAATGTCAAATTTATTACGTATTTTATGCGTACTAATTTATTCGAAGCAATTACGTCGACTTTCGGTAAGGATCTGTCACCTTTCTTCTCGCTGATGTCGCAGGAGGCGACTAAGGCAAAAGTCTTGATTATATATCTCATAGCAATCTCCGAGAAAGAACCCGGCGGCGAGGCTCGTCACTTGACACGTTCTAAGAGAGGTGATAAGAGGTTTGCGTTAGCGGTAGGTAGATATATTTACGTCTATGGTGCTAGATAGAGGCCTAATCAAGGACGCTGCGCATGTCTTTGGAGGATATTTGCTCATATCCAAAGGTGTGCTGTGCGAGGGGCTGCGTGTGTTGAGCGGCTGGTTGCAAGAAAGAAAGACTGAAAATTTATTTGCAGCCATAACACAATGATGATTATTACAAGTAGCAGATATTTAAAAGGATATATTAACTGTTAATATTGGACTGCAGTAACGAAGCCATCGGACTGAGCAATACGCTGCAGAAATGCTGTTGCAGCGCTGTTTTTTGTTTTGTGTCTATTCTGTCGGTGCCATTGACAAAATCCACCAGCAATGGATAATAACCTATGAATACCTAGATATTCTTGGTTGGTGAGCTCGGTGCCGGTACATAGGTACCCCAGCACTACTGAAGCTGCTCTCCATAATCAATCATCCGTCTGTAGTATTGGCCACAGCCTTGATTACCCAGTTAGCAGAGTGGTATAGCAGTACTCTCATGCATGCAAGTGAAATTCGGAGAAGAAATCTCATACCCTTAGTTAACCAATTAAGGTTGTGTCAGTATCATATTGCCACCAAATTGACTCCACCGACAAAGAAACAGGCTCTAATAGTTTAAAGTAGCTGCATTTTGCATGGTGAGGCAGGAGAATCGGAAACCCGAATTCTTACAACGAGCCATACTATCATAACACAAAGGCGACAACACACTTTCGATCTTTTATCGTAGATACACGTGGAGGAGCGGCAGTTTCCACTTACCCCAGCAATGTACTGCGCGCGCGTCTTTCACCTTTACTTACCTAAAAATAAAAAACAAAATCATTAAAGAATGTCAGATTAAGCACGCCAAGGATGGACCGTGGTCTCTTAAAGGCTACCAGCTATCTTTCCATGAACGTCATTACAGCACTTTACTATTTTGTAATCAGAGCTACGATTGCAGCTTGATCGAAGATATACCAACCTAACATTCATTCGCAACGCGTAGCAACCCACACACATGAAACCGACACCTTTGTAAAAAAAAAACTCCCGACTTGTATACAACAACCTCTGATTCTGTATGGTGCGAGTTAGAGCAGTTCTGATTTTTTAATATATTATGAACATTATAAAAACCATTAGTACTTAATTTGTGTAAATAAAGTAATCCAAACTTGTTCTATTTATATAAAGTTAAAATTATGTAAGTTAGTAGTAAGTTCGTTAGGAGTTATTAATATTAACCTTGTTTACATGACTGCTAGGTCATACCATCATCATCAGCGTCTAAGCATACCTACAAAGATATCCACAGTTATTAAAAACACATAAAGGTGCACAGACCTCAGTTTTGTTGCAATTGTTAGGTGATCGTTAAACTTCTACGACATCCACAGTAAAAGAGTTAGTACTTGAGTACTACTAGTAGTAAATAATTAATTAACAATTTTCGTAGTTTATTAAAATATTTGATTAAGCTAAGAAAATTTCCTCGTTAATAGCGTAATTGAACGGAATATTAATTGGGGTTATGGGTTTGGTGGGTGTCGTACGTGCTGACTACGGGCCTTGAAAATCGAAATGGCTACCGACAGATGGCGGGATAACCATCTCGAAAATTATTAGAACCAAACTAAGCAGGCCGTCGACGCGCAGCAGCGTCTAAAGTGCGAGGTGTCTGGTAGTGCGATTACCAAAACGCTTGCCATGCGTGGCGATTTTGGCAAATCCTCCTTATTTTAGAGGCCTATGTCCTGCAGTGGATTACTTAGAGATCGGTAAGGTAAGATGGTACATTTTGTGGCAGACTACCGCTAACAGTGGGACTCCGCCCGAGCAGCGGCGCCAAGGCAAGTACAAGCTGTGCGGCCGAGTGGGCGACCGTGCCATCTGTCGCGGCACACTTACAACGTGCCATGCTAAACACATCGTGCTACCACAGTATACAAACACTTGTGGATATTTAGACTGTGGTACTGCTATAAAGTTATTTAGAGCATCTGTGCTAAACAAATTATGATCAATTAATGTATTAATAAAACTAATATTAAAAACAGATCGAGACAAAACATTCAAGCATTTTACATGTAGCTAATTTTTATTTATATATAGGATGACAAAAAACAACAATTTTCATACGCTGATTGTAGAAAAATCATAGATATCAAGTTACGTGAAATTGTGTAACTATGTTTAATAATTCTAACTATATTAATACAGTACTAAAGTAACGATATTTTGTGAAAACAAATAGTAAACATGGATATACTACTGAATGATTACTTGTAATTCTTTTTTAATAAACGTTTTTTAATCGTCTTGTAAGTGTGTACTTAAATTTTGATAAATACCGTTTCCAAAGCAGGGATGCCTCATGAATGTTTCACGAGTTTCTAATAACATACAGACATAAGGACGAAATATGTCGGCAACGTACAGACTTCCTGCCATTTTATAAGATGTGTAAAGGGATACGCTTGTCTAATCAAGGTGCGGGCGGAATTTTCAAGGACATTGACCGATTAAATTTTTTTTCTCAAGGTATATCTGATTTCTTGTCAGTGCTTATTAACCGCAAAGGACAAGGTAAATCAGCACTTGATTAACACAATTAACATTTTTCACGGTGCTGGTAATGAGGGTTGAATTTGTTGGATTCTGCGCAACCGGAACCTGATTTGCCTTATCTTTACCTAATTACGTTAAACACAATCGCATACATTTTTTGAAGATTTATGAATCGATCGCTAAAGTAAATAAAATATAACTATTAGGTACGTCTCGATGAGGGGAGATCACACGAAACTCGTCAGCCGGCAATTTGAGGGTGTCTTATTGAATCAAAAGCGATTTACTCAAACGATAGACTGCATCCGTTTAGTCTAGTGCCAACGAGCCATATACTGGCTGACGTACCCGGCGATTGCCGAATTTGAAATGAAAGAATATATAAGAAAATATTAAAATAATTAAGCATATGTCTTTCCTAAGGAACACATCTAAAAAAATCCAATTAACTTCAGTGCAGTCAATTTCAAGATTAAACTGCGCAACGAAGTAGTACAGTTACGTTTTTTTATATTATAATATAATATGTAACTGCCTAAAGTATACATTGAAAATATATGGACACACAGAAGTATAGACTAGCAAAATATTATAGATACAGATGTTTAAAACAAGGTCCAATAGATGGTATCTCTTAATTATCTTACTGTGATATAATTAATTTTATTATGGGTTTACTAATACATCTTCAATTATTTACACCAATGAACTAACTTAACCAGGTACAAGTATTTGCTATAAATTTAGCGCAATAATAACAAGCATGCAAAATTAATCCGAAAAAACAGTAGATGTAGCGAGAGTTCATGACAAAATTATTATACATAAGCAGTCACCCAGGAGTGCAATTAAAAAATGCAATTAATTAAAGAATTAAATTAATAATTGGCGTTTTGTACAATATTGACTTTGGCTGGGATCCGAACCCAGGGCTCATGCTCAACAGCAACCATCAAGCCACGGGAACGTAAAACAATCTGGATAGCAAACCATAACATCAAATTGTTTTTAAATATCAGTGCACCATCGAGCTTTCTTAGAATAATCATTTTTATTAACTCGCTTTATAGGTCTTATGTTTGTTTGCTTGCCTGTTCGGTACAAATCTTACAATAGATTTTGAAGTAAGTTCGCGGTGAGCTGGAGACTTGAGACTAAACATAGCTGCGAATTAATTTCTGTCTGTTTGTTTGGCTGTTCATTAAAAATATTGCAATCAATTGTTAAAAACTTTTCGATAAGCTTGAAACTTAAAATATGGCTCAGGACTGACGAAAAATAATAAAAACGTGGTAAGAAAAATATACGTTTTAATAAAAAAATTGTTAATTAATATTTACGACTTGCTTGCCAGAGCAATACGACACTTACGTTAGTTTCATGGCTACCTCATACCATACCTAACACGTATCTGATTCAACCGTACGGTAATGATAGAAACCAAGTTCACGCGATATGGTCGATAGAGCTCGAAGGTCGCGGGCGTGCGGCAGATGTGAGACTGTGCCTAGAAGCACAATCGGCGCTGGACGCTCCCGATGCCGTCATTGCAGCACCATGTCAAGGTTACGGAGCGCGCCCAATTGTCGTGTCTCACGTGTGTCGTACTAATGTCACGTGGGCCACCATTGAGCGTCGCGGCTGCGGCCTGACATGTCAATATAAACCGGAATGTAGAATGTACGATACAAATTAAAAGACAACAATTGCATACACAACATTCATCTACTGTGTAACACTACGTGAAAAGAAAACAATAACAGCTGTATATTAAAATTTATAATAATGACGGGGGAGGCGGAGTTATCAATACATTCAACTGTCAACGGATAGAATTATCTTTGACAGTTTTACTCTTGACAAAAATCGAGCATATGTACAGTGGTGGTCATATAATTATAAACAGTACCAACGGTCCTTGACATTATGTAAAATACTTCACCGCAATTGTTTTTATTTTGAAATTTAACAATAAATAGGACAACAATATGTTCAACGATTTATCATTTATTAGAAAAACAATATAAATCCCATTACACAAGTGCAGTATCAATATTACATTACGGACAAACATTTAAATCAGTTTTAAGGTCTGAACAATAATGGTCAACAAATTAGAAACGACAACAGAAAAGTATAAAAAACATTATTTTTTTTACGACCACTGTATATATATCATTTAAACAGACTGTCCAACCATTGCAGCTTTCCTGATATAAAATATGGCACATATTATACAATAATGCCAATCATCAGAGCCAGTTGGTTTGGAGGAAGACGTGATTTAGGTATCCCCCTTACAACTGCAATTGTTTAAGGAAACGATAGACAGAAAAGAGACCTCCAACCAAAACCTTTCCAATTATTTCCACACGAAAGTGTAACGCGTCAAATTAGAAGAAAATATTTTACGCTCAAACACGAATAAGTCTTTTAGGTTGCAACCACACTAGGTTAAAAATTTAACATGTATTTTTTTACAATATATTACTATTTAAGACCACTGCTAAGCATAGGCCTGTCCAAGCAAGCGCTAATAAAATTACGCATACTTTTGTTGGAAGGTTTTCCGATGCTCGCCACGTTGGGTAAGTGGGTTGGTGTGTGCAGTGCCGGTACCCGCGCATTAGTAATGCTGCTCCCCGTCATAGGTTCGTGGTATTTGGGTTCGGAAAATTCCGATAGATATTCCCTCATTGTTTGTAGCATAGCAGCACGGTGCACCGGCTTCAGCGATTGGTATTTTACGAAAGATATATCCCACTAACACCTTTAATTGTATTCATTTGATAATAAGGTCACGCTCCACTGTCATTACGCCATGGTATGTGTGCAGCCTAACTCACTCGCGACCCATGCAGCCGTCTCCCCTCGGCACACCTGCCCCGACAGACGGCTTTGAACGCTCCGATACGCTTCGATTGTCATGTAATGCAGCCTTCCGAATTATTTGACTTACCACGCCATGGATGACAAAGAAACATGATAATGTGTAAAGATACGTTGTGTGTTGATAATAAACTAAAATAACGGAGAACAAAGAGTTGAACGTACTATAATATATCAGCTAAACCATTTAACTACATAGCACAAAAGTTATCGCCGCAGAATAGAGCATATCATTATGTCGTTTCGTAGTTCGTTTATAGAAAATCGCAGAAATCTTTTATTGCAAATGATTGAATGATATCTCGCGATATATCTCTTGGATGAATGGAGGAAGCCTCCTGTATTTCCGTAAGTGTCGTAAGAGTCGACTAAGGGAAAACCTTGAAAATCGCAATTGCTACCAACAGAAGGAAAGGAAACCCATCTCTAAAAATACCAGACCGAAAATAAGCAGTTTGCCGCCTTTCCCACATCTTTATTTACAGGCTGAAAAGGAATGGAGGCTGTGTCGGTACACAACTAAAGCTCAAAAAAAAATAATAAGATGATCAGCAGTCTGCTGCTATTTTCCGCAGTTTTTGGGACCGGTTGTATACTGATACGTCCCCAGTCTATCACAGTGCATCTGTCCCTTCGTAAAGGACAGATTAGCATTAGCGTTACATCGTATACGGAAAGGTGACAATGTGCGAGTGCCTATGCGTCTGTGTGCACAGTTTCGCACCATGATATAACCTGCGCTGTATTCGGAAGACGACGATTACACGTCACAAGCTCAGCCTCGTCTCAGAAACTCGAGATAACGTTTAACGTTACACGGAAACGTTTAACTTAACGTCAGTCAATTGCAGTTAATATGAATCGGACTGGACACCGTGAAGGTACGGTGTAAATCGAGACACATATACGTAGATGCAGAGATACGAGTGAAGAAAAAAAATTACACGCTTAGGAAGGGCGCTACGTACCAGGTGCCCGAGCGATTCCATCAAACAGTGAAAGTTTTATTACATATTCAGTGAAGAAATAAAACCGCATAGACTCTTCCGCAATCAAAAGATGTTTAACTGATCTCCGTGCACATGACTGGAGTGTACGTGCATCTGTGATATGAACACGATGTGGCCGTTGAAAACAATGAAAGTAAAATGTTTAGTTACAAGATTTGATCGAATGTACGAGGAATTGATTCACGCAATGCATGTTTACGCTCATGCTTACGCACGTACATACGAAAAAAACTTTTAAGTACAAATATACACTTCTTTTTTTTTTTATGGGAAAGGCGGCAAACGAGCAACCGGTTCACCTGATGGTAAGTGATTACCGTCGCCCACGTACATCGGCAAAACCAGTGGAGCTCCAGGTGCGTTGCCGTCGTATAAGGGTATTTGGGAGTGGGCCTCCGGTTTCGATATTCTGCGTGGCCGTGGCACCAACCCGGTCGGAGCCGGCCCATTCGAGAAGCAGGAAAAGCCGCCGCTTGGCTCTACCACGCACTGCGGATTTTCAGTTTACTTAAGAATAGAAAACTTTTATCTAACAACACACAAAAACATTAGCGAAAAATAATGTAACAATGCTTTTCTAGGTAGGTTTGCGACTTTAAAAAAAAAAAAAAAACACTAAAAGAACGAGAATAAAAGAACGGCAATTTAATTTGATGTTCATAACAGCTGGTAGGTAAGCGCACAAGACATATTGATAGGGGGTGGTCAGATGTCTCGATGATTATTTTATACGTTTCGAACCACTTTTCTCCAATGTTCATTTGGAACAACGCGACCGTAAGACTGGGGTCCCCTGATTTGGAGACAGATAACCTCTAACCACTCAGCCATCGTCTCATAGTATTCTCGTTTGGTTAGAATGATTCAAATACACATATAAATGATATAAACTTACGTTGATTATTACAGACGTGATAGTCAAACGCCCATAAACAAGTCGCGTATGGTAAAGAATACACACCCACGCTTTCTAAGTACACAGCTCTCATCCGAATGTTCGCGGAGAGCGTTCACGAATGCAAATCACCGTCTCGGTCCGCATTAAATTCGTAAGACAGTGTTACAGTTGCGTGGATTTCGTAACGCATCTGCAAACTTATCCAGAAGAAAGTTTCTGAGCGCATCAACACAGTCGTACTCGTTATGCCATACGATGCGGACTTTTGATTTTGAATTTTTTTTTTATTTATGGCGTTACACAATGGTGTTGGCTAAAGTGCGCTTTATCTCGAGCCTTCTCATTAGGAGAGGGGAATTGTGCCTAGCACTCCGACGTGGGTAGAGTATAATCATGTTTTTTTGCTTTCAGTAACTCTCGCTGGCGGGTTAAAAGGTTGAAAAAGTTTTTCAATTTTTACAGTTTGATAAATGAACTACCGGGTGGTTCATTATACGGTGGGTTAATGTTTTGAGCAAACAAAAAGAAAATATATGGAAAAGACCTGATACGTACGCTCTATTACGATTATAAAGTAAAGTAGCAGCCTTTAAAAGGCCACGGCTGTGCAAAGTCCTCCTTCTCAAATATCTGAGTGAGTTTTTGGGTCCGCCGCCCTGGTTCCTTCAACGCCGAGCACGTGGTAAGTTCAGCATTTAAAATTGCTATCAACAATTTTAGAGGTGCCAGCATTGGGCATCGATCCCGGGTCAATGGCGTTTTATGAAACTAAAGCGAGCGCCCGACCACTATGCTACCACGGCTCTGATTATACATAATTATAATACATACGTGTCTTAATTATTATGATCAAATGTAATGAACTGTTAGTGTGAACATGCAGCATCATTTGCAGACACGCTAACGCACCAGATTATTAAAACTATTTGGATTTTGATGAGCAGTAGATCCAGAAGATTTTTGATTAGTTTCGGCTTGTCTTCGCATTATTCAATTTGAAAACAGACTCGCAAGATTGAGGGTGTTGAAGTGAGTAAAGTAAAGTAAAGTAGAGTGTACAAAATGAAATTCTCAGAAACCCTCAACGAAATTGAGCAGTTCCAAGCGGTTCCAGGCGGCTCTTTATAATATTAATAAATATGGTGCAACAATCTTACTTTATCTCAATTTATATTATTCAAGCTGTATTGTAACTGTTCTGCATTGAAGCAGTATATATATTAGATACACAATTACGACTTATGAGTTATCGTAGTTTTAGATTTATGAACAATTTGAAACACGGACAGACAAAGAAGACAGATTTATTTATTTCCATGATTCAATGTGTCTGTACATCTTGCAGATATAAAACAAATATTTATTGTTAAGTAAATTGTTTACGTTGGCGTACATCGTTATCCAACACCAATGTTATGACAAAACGTACCAATGATTTAAAATAAGTTAATTAGAAAAAAAAAATTAAAGTGGTTAAAAAGCACACCTAATGCAGGCGAGTTAAGGCTTGCAATACCAAAAAAAAAAAAAGTTGGTACACATTATTACGTTGAAGCTTTCAACGGTGAAGCTTTTAAGGTCCGTAACGGAAGCGAGCGACAGAAGCAGCGACTGCTCCACTATCGCCTATCAACGGAAACACGATACAGCGATGCAATTGTTACGCACAATATATAAATTGCATAATTGTCGAAGTAGGCGAGTGGGTCGCATAGCGCGGCCGGCTGTCGCATGATATAACACTAAATACTTCGTTAACGAATCTCGCTCATTACACCAGAGTCGGTACCAACTAGAGCGTTGGGTTACGTTACAATCTTTGTGAAACTATGCTTCAACAAGAACGTCTGTCTTATGCTTAAAGGGTGGGCCGCGAGGTGGGATATACTCGATCTCTTTCTTCAAATACCAAACTCGCCTGCACGTGGTGCAACCTGCTTGCCAACAAACGAGGCTCTGACGACCGAATGACGACGGAACCACACAATCCAAATTTACCGAATCCAAATCCCAAATCAGTAGTGCGAGGATACCGGCGCTTCGCTCACGAACCCACTTGCCCAGCGTGGTGAGTGTGGACAAACCATCCAAGATATATAAGCTTTTTCTGGCATATAGTTAACTGGAATACGCTGATGTATATATTATACTTAAAGCTGGTTTGGGATACGCGTGGATGGGCGTTATAAGCGTGGTAGACCCAAGCGGCGGCATTAGCTGCTGCTCGAATGGGCCGGCTCGACCGGTTTGGTACCACGGCCTCGCAGAATACCGGCGCGAAGTAGAGGCAAATATCCTTAATGGCCGGCAACGCACCTGCAGCACCTATGGTATTGCAGATGTACGTGGGCAACGGTAATAACTTACCATCAGATGAACCGCTTGCCCGTTTGCCGCGTTTCGCATAAAAAAAAAAGTAATAATGTTCCTTGCAAGTTAGCAGTCTAGGCAGTGCTAGCCCTTACTCATTCAACCACAGTGCAGTACAGACTTCTCGTTAACGAGGGCGAACGCACATTTGCCCCCCTAGTGTCCTGCGACACATCCTAATCAACATTTACACTCGGCCGTAGTAATCAACATTTACACTCGGTGTGCCGGCACTGTTCCTCTGGAACCAGGACTTAAACTAATCAGGTGTTATGCACGTAAGCCTTCTTATCTTCTGCCTTCAGTGCTTTTGAATTCTTATAATCGATTTAAAAATAATATTGCGTGGACACCGCCCTTCTCAACTCTAAAAACCGTACAAAAGTTATGCGCATATTACTCGAACCTTAAAATAAAGCCGTGATAATTTGAAGTTTACTGTTTAATTAAAGTTAAAACGTAATTAATATATAGCACATTCATCGTTACTACCAGAGTAGCGCAATAGACATCCTGAGTTAAACCGATTCGATTTTGAACCCAACCATCACTATCTCCCGGAGAGACGAAACCCATTTGGAAAACGCTGTGTCGTGCCTTACAGAAATCCGTAATCTCTTTTTATTTTATTTAAAGGAAAAGGTCTCCTCTTGTATTTTGGCCGTTTTTTGTAATTTGTGTGGCGGCCAACACTAATACAATGCTGATTTGCGAACATCACAGGTCCTCGAAATATATTTTTTAAGATTTTAGTTAATCATCAGTAGTAATAATGTTTCAAAAGAAAACAAAATTTGTTGACAGATCACATAATCACAAGCGTATAATAGCTTGTGATTATGTGATGTGTTACATTATCAGTTTTTAAGTAAAATATTTTTTATTCATTATTTCAATGCGAGATGCGAGATTTTTGTAGTTTTGATTTTAATCAACCAACACTGCTGAGCGCATTCACTTAGGCATCCAATATTTCCACATAAAATTCATAATGAAACAAGCGAGTTAAAAGTAATCATCGAAATCGAAAGACTGAAGCGTAATTCTAACAAAACGTATAATACTTAAACGAGGCCGAGAATCGAATTAAAAAAAATTCGCGAATTCTAGTTTCCTGGTTCGTTTTGGCGTTGTGAGTCTTTAAACCGTCGTAAAATGAATATTAACAATGTAAATTTAATTTTAAAGTAACAACCGCGAAAAAAAAAAAATTATAATTTATGCATACGTCTAAGTTCTTTTTCGCACTAGCCATAAATCACAGTGCACAGTTCTATGCTTGTTATTCAACTGTTGACTGATAACATTTGTAAAATATGAAGCGTATGGAACGATGATGGGGTGAATGGACTTTATTAAGTACCTGGTAGCATTATGACAACGACGTCCATATAAAAGTAATAGAGCAAGGTGGAGCATAGCGTGCAGGCTTTTGCTACTGCTCGAATAAAGGGCCGGCTCGACCGGGGTAGTACCACGACCTAGTAGAATAATGGTGTGAAGCATCTTGAGCCTCTGCGTTTTTCGTTCGGTGAGTGAGGTTACACTTCCCCCTCCCCCATTTCCCAAATATTCTAAAAGGCAGGCAACGCACCAGCTGCCTCCTCTGGTGTTGCAAATGTACGTAAGCGACGGTAATTACTTCATCATCACCATCAGGTGGTGAGCCGCTAGATCGTTTGCCCACTATACCATAAAAAAAAGTAGGCCACTCTTTACTCCATCAAAGCAATTCAGCTTCGATATCTCGCAGTGTTAAAAATAAAAACCGATTATTAAGCTAATGCGATAATAATTGCATTATTTCACTGAAAATGTAATTGAATTAAAACTTATCAACGCATTTAGCGTGTGATGTACCGTAAGCCAATTTGTCACCGCCTCTACTGTTTCAACCTTTTAGTTTTTATGTATTGTGACGATAGTTAAGGAAGCTATTCCGCGAGCAAAATTGTGCGAAGCAGCTACTTTTGCGATATTTAAAATAATAGATTTCCGCTAAGTGACGCAAGATTCTGTTGGCTATTTATCTATTTCGAAAAACGTCACAAATGACAAGTCTATTAATTAAGAATCCCTTATTCATAAAATCATTCATTAATCGTTTTCATAAGGATGACGATGATGATCATATAGCTCAACGTCTGCATGTAAATTTGAAGAGCCGAGTTCAAATCGCAACCCCGGCCGATACTTACCTTACCTTAACAGTCTGTAAATACCACAGCGGCACTAAGGCCTCTTCCAAAAGGGACTCCACAAGTGGATTGACAATCGCAGTACCCGACGACGACGCTGCTGGCCGTCGACGATCTGCTTAATTTTGGTCTGGTATTTGTGGTACACGAATTGCGTTAATTTCGGATTTTCCATGCATTGTGATTATTCTGAATATCTACATAAATTTTCCAATTATCTTATCGCACGAGATAACGGGAAGCCAAGTAATTGCCTCTATTAAACGGAACCGTAAGACTATACCGGTACAGACTCCAGCTTCTAGTTGAATCAATCAGATGTCACCGTATGCCTTGCATTCTTATGAATACGAACAAAAACTTCAGGACAAAGTTCATTGACGTCAATACTTAGTCAGATGTCATTACGACGCCTGAAGTTTTCCACGTGCGTATTTTGTTTTTAAATTGCGAGTCCACTTGCACGTCTTCCTCGGTGTCTCAACATCCCAACGTTTGCAATTTGCATAATGTAAATATCAAGCATGGATAATTAATTTTTTGGTGTGCTAAGTTAATTATTATTCTGACGTCTGTTCGTTCGGTTTTCCGGTTGCCGTACCGGCAGCGCACATATTCGTATACTAGTGGATTTCAAAGTTACGATGAAAGGCGTCCTTGAAGTTGTTAGAATGAATGGTGTGAGAGGTGATAGGCGAAAAACCTTTCAGCAACGTTTTGCCCGGATCAAAATTTTAACAAAAGACTTTAAAGGTAAAGTTAACCGTATTTTACCTTTAAATAGTCCACTGCAGTACGTATACACTCACACATAAGGAAGATTTGCCATAATCGCTACGCTCGGATTTACAATAGCAGCACCAGACTCCTTGCACCTTGAACGCTTCCGCCCGTCGTCGGTCTGTTTAGTTTTAGTCTGCTATTTTTCGAGATGGTTATCCCGCCACCTACCATCGTTTCACCAACAGCCAGATTGATGAGGTGGTAAATTCTTACGGCGATACCATATGAAGCGAACATGCTCAACTTAAATCCCACAGACAAGTGATGAGGAAAGGCATCACTAACACGAGGGCGCCGACACTGCGCACACGCCGAACAACCCGCCTGCACAATATGGGCAGCGCGTGGACATTGTTCACGTGTTCCCGGAATTCACGGGCTTCCTGGGCAAAGGTCTACGACAAGTAGTGAGAGGAGAAGAGAAGAAAAAGAAGAAGAGTACATACTCGGGGTGATGATGACACCTTCGGGCTGAGAAGGAAACGTTTCACGGACATGAGACGTCAACTAACTAGGTTTGTAGCAGCGTGACTCTGACTGCCCGGCAGTCAAGTGAATGTTCCATATACACTAGGGTTACCGACCGTACTCCAAAATAGAGCATTTTGTACTATTTTGTGTAGGATTACTTTATAATCTGTAACACTAATAAAGTACGCTGAAATACTCCATTTACATTAACTCTGACTTATTTGGCTATTTTGTTATGTAACGCAAAACCAACAAAAGTAAAAACTGTTTAAATTATAAATACGTAAGTAATATTAACAATTATTATTATCTCTTGTACTAGTTCAACAGCTTTATTTATTTATATAATCAACCGACTGTTTTCTCATCCTGACTGCATCTTCAGGATATTCAATTAAAAAAAGTAATACTCTTTTTTATAAGCATGTACTCTTTATTTACCATCTCTGAAATCAGATATACATTACTACATACCACACTACACACATTGTACTAGGTACACTAGGGTTGGTACAAAAAAGTTGCCAACCAGGTACACTAGGGCTGGTAGTTGCCAACCCTAGTGTACCTACTTTACTACTACCCTAGTAATAACAACATACTTTATAATATTTTGACTCGTCCTTATTATCTATGACTCGAAAGTATACGAGAGAAAGTTGTTTTGGTGCACAATTTTAACGAGTTCCTTTACAAACCAAAACATCTTGCGGCTGCTTCTTCTGGATTCTATTTGCGTCATGCGCTGCATATGGACCGCGAAGACGCATTCAATATCTCCGTGGGCGCCGTCGCTGTCCGGTGACCGACGACGATCTATTCTAGTCGCATGTTAACCCACATTCCGGGCTGACTACAACAACTCGGCCAACTTAAACCCGCCGATTTATTGATGGAATTTCACAAAGTAACGGTCAAGACGCGTGTGATCACTTATAGATATACTTGTTTAGTAATGTTGCGAGCGATGAAACCACGACTCCAATATATCATTGTAATGAAACGAAAGACTTTGGTATGTTGTATTAATGAGAATTGGAATGACTTAGTTAACTTTTTTGTGCCAACCCTAGTGTGGTATGTAGTAATGTATATTTTTTAGAGAATTTAAATAAGGGCATAATTCACACGTAAGTAGTAATTATTTATGTACCCGGCTACGGGAAGGCAGGAAGGGAAGGAATACTTCTCCGTGAGAAGAGCAGCGATTGCCGTGAACTTAATAACAAGAAGAAGATTTTTTACTCGATAAAAAGAAAAAGAAATTTAATAATTCCTGCTTTGCAGTGGAGTGCTATGCTATGTGCGAAAGAGAATACTGTTAGGGAAAATTGTTTCATAATAGCTAGCTACGGGCGATAGATCTGATACACACTGAAGCGATTGGATACTTGTGAAGAGTTTGTTCAAGTGGATACCATATATATATATTTTTGTTCATTAATCCTACCTTATTATTAATCCTAATTTAGTACCTACAGAGGATACCGATGTTAGAATATTAAAACCCCATCCGTAAGGTGGAGGCCTATGTTCAGCAGTTAACTTGTGACCGGCAGAAGTAATGATGAACAGAGCGCGTAAGTTACAACGCATGCGAAACGTGCATGACCCTATTCGATACGCGCACTTCCGTCGCACCGCGACAGTGTTCGCCTTTCGTTAAGCGATTGCGTAAAACCGTGACGCGTAGGCGCAGAGGCTGCACACATATGGAACCGGATCACGGTGCATTTGGATAACATTAATGCGAAACGAAAGTAAATCGGCGACGAATGCAATTTAATGGTAATTACTGCACCTGCTTGTTAAAGGTGTGCAAAAATGTTCGTGAAGTTAATGAAGGACCCGAGTGAAAAACAGTGCTGTGGTATCATCACTGAGACGGGAACATTTTTGACATCGCACAACGAATTGATGTGTTTGATTTTCTTTTTTTGTGTGATTGCTAAATAAATGTGTTTCATTCTTTCGTTGTGCGAATTTCACATTTATGTATTTTACAATAGACATGTTTTTTTCTCTACCGAGGCTCGATTTTATAGGGTTAATATGCCATCGTCATACCCATTGGGTAAATCTCAAGGTAACGCGTTGCCCGCTGCCGACAAAGGCCGAGGCTCCGCCCTTCAACCGATGTCTGGAATTCCGCAAAGCGAATCGAAGCCCCCAAACAGCAGCGTTACAACTGTTTTACAAACAACCAGAAATAATTTAAATTTTATTACAATTCCCACTAGGTTACCGATAAGTTCCGTAGACCGTATTATATAAACCATAACCTTTTTACGTGGTGGAGCCAAGCAGTGGCTTTTGCTGCAGCTTGAATGGGCCGGCGCGACCAGGGTAGTACCACGACCTCGGAAAATACCGGCGTGAAGTAGAGGCATCTTGTGTTTTTGCGTTTGGTACGGTGAGTGAAGCCTACTCCCCCCATCTCCCCTCTCCTCGTCCTCCCTTCCAATTCCGGAATATCCTTAAAGGCTGGAAACGCACCTGCAGCCCTCTAGTGTTGCACGTTTACGTGGGCGACGATAATCACTAATCATCAGATGAGCCGCTTGCTCTTTTGTCCCCTTTCCCATAAGAAGAGTAACCAGCTTTAAACAATAAATAGTGTAAACATTTTCACTGATTACTGTAATTAGTATGAAGGTTTGAAAGAATAAGCTCTGGCTATAACAGGCAGCAATTGCATGGCACCCAAGAGACTTATCGATAAGTTTATAAGTCATACGACGTAGCGTCGATGACTTGCGTCTAACACGCGAATAGCCCTAAAGCACGTCTCGTAGTTCCCGACGGTTGCGCAGGCGCACGCCGCGGTTGGATCCCGGCACGCAGTAAGTTAACCACAGGAACATGTTTTTACGTAATGCTAAGCAGGTCCTTTCGCGAAGGAGAGCATGTATGGTCACTTGGTGAAGGGTTGAAATCGGTAGTAAGATACACCAATAATCTTGATTACCCATGGGTACGGGGAATCGAACACAGTTCACACATATGTTTTAAAATCAAAGGAGCCGCCTATCCCCTGAGCGATTGCGCATTCGGTATATTACAGGCATATTACAAATTACAGGACCAAAAGAAGGATAGACCGGAAGAAAGAAACCATGCACACATGCATGTCACTCATAAGAGCAGTCAGAGGTTACGGAATCCCATTTGACTGCTGATAGTTAAACGGACTTCCTCAACCCACTTTTAGCCACTTCGGGAAATAAAACGGGACGGTTGGCGAGTCACATGGCCAGATTTGTACTCGTGGATGGGAGTGGTACCTACCCAGAAGACTCTTAGGCAAAGGAGGAGTCTACCGCCTACAAAAATGTAATAAATAATTGGACAACATAGCGAAGTCCCAGACATTTTGGACAACCCTACTCGCCGGACCGGAAACGTAGTGACTCCACGCTCTCGGAGACCGTTGAATTTAGAAACGTTCATTTGTCAATGTTCGTGACTTTACATTTTTTAGAGGCACTTCGTGTTGCCGATGCGTGTTTTTTCGGGCGGCCTTTTGTGTATGACGGGCTGCTGTCATTGTAATGGCACCCGAGCTTGTTTGCGCGTGCATTTTACTAATTAGGAATGCGCTATTTGTCCGCTTTAATTGTACAGACAGTTACGATTACTATATAGACGGCCTTAAGTACACGTGTGTACGGGTGTAATGGTTAATATATACCATCTGTTTTTCCAAATGCTAAGCTCACCTGCACGTGGTGGTCCCACATTTTTTTTGTATTTATTGAAAACAAACGCACACAGCACTTAGTTAAAAATTATATAGATTAGGTAAAATACAACTTAATTCCAATAATGGACTTCATTATTTATAATTAAAAGAACTTGATAACATGTACATGTGATTAATACTAAGTAACAAACAAAGCAAGCGACATTATGCAATTTAGAAAATAATATAAAAACAAAAAAATTCAATAAACAAACTACTAGCTTGCAAACAAACGCGACTCCGGCGACCGAAACTCCAAATCCGACAGACTAATGTTGGGACAAGACTTGAGACCAGGACCCGGGTTTAAATTTCAGCCAGAGCTAATATTTAGATAATATACAAATTATAGTTTTCGTATCTGGCTGTCTCGTGTTTTTAACACTGCATTCTGACTCTTTCACCGGCCTTTTTACGAAAGCGTTGCATTGGATATATATATAGTAAAGGACGAGCAAAGAAAGAGCTAGAAATGTGAGTACTTCTGTACTCTTTTTCATTAGCAAACTTTTTACAGTAGCATTCTAAGAAATGTGGGAAAATCGAACTGCCTATCTTCAAAACCAATGAACCTAAAGGGTAAAACGAACCTTAGGGGTAAAACGCCTCTTATGAAAAATAAATTTACAATAAAAACACTAACTGACCTTGAGAAACTCAAATTACTAAAAACAACACACTTGCGGACTTTCTTCTTGTAAAATAATACATCAAAGGCAAAAACAAGTTATATTGCCAAATCATAGTTTACATCGTTTATTACAAAATCGGGTCTCTCCTCAGGAATCAAAACATTGAAAGTATATTTCAGGGAAGGCAAATGTTGATACTATCGAAAAGATCATTGAAATTTCATCGTTCGTATGTGGCGTCCTTTACTCTTTTTTTCTTAACACAAAGTGGAGCATCGCGCGCGGCCAACCGTCAAGAAGCGCATTACGTTTTTACACTTGCGGTACGGATAAAGAAAAAACAAACTTGCGACTCATCGTAGTCCAGGTGGAGCGAGTTATGGCTGAATATGCTGGTGGTATCAATCGGTTATACAGTTCATTGTCGGATGGTGTAGGCTGATTAAAAATTATTAAGTGTGTCATTTTATTTTAAAAAGGTTTTTAAAACATCTAGCGGCAATCAAGAAATTTTATTTGAGGAGACAGCCTCCCTTTATCTCACTCCCCGAACCAAACGCAGCACAAGATCAAAAGAGAACCACACAATTAAAGCACAAGTGCACTGCAAACTCGAGCAGAGCAAGCTCCAAAAGCAGCACCTGTTTCCCAGTATTACAATTGAAGCAGCGATCACCCTTCCAGACGCCAGACGACGACAACAACAAGAACACTACAGTAACAATTCTATTGTTATGACACGTTAATAGTAAAGATTTCTAGAGAAACATGAATTCTAAAGTCTTCGCGAAAATATACAAACAAAAAAACTATATCATAAAATAAAAACAAATGTAATCAAGCTGTATTACTGTTATTTTAAAATGCACAATTGTATCAGTTTATAACAGACACGTTTAACAGTGCTGTGAAGCCGACGCTCGCTCGTGGGTGTCGCGGCCCACCTTGTTTATCCCCCCGGTAGCTACCGCTGTTTCATTGCGAACCTAAGCTGATACGAAATCAACTAAGAACTAAGAAATGATCAACAGACTCATTTCCTGATTATTTCGCGGAGCTCTAAAAAGGAGATTATGTAATCTTTAGTTTAAATAATTAAAAAAAAATTCTAACTGCATTACTTAATTAGAAATACAACGGATGCTCTGTTATAAAACGAATACAATAATGGGAGACTCTTAATTAAAAGAGCATTTACGTATCTCTGTCTGGAGCTTTTTTTTTTAATGGCCAACTTATATTAGGTGAAATTGTTAAGTGTTTTATCTTCCATTGTAGTGTGAAGACATCGACGCCTGGTTTCGTCGAAGAAGAAACCATGCGTGCGTTGCGCAGTCGCTTCCGTCGGCTGTACAGAATTACTTTGTTGTTTGCATTTCCCATTGATTACAATCAACATACGAAACGCGAAGATTTGCTGCTCTCAAAAACTAAATTTCCATCGACATTAGTGCATTACATTGTCGTTATAGGTATTCGAACGTCAGCGCGCCAAAATAGTAATGTTTTTAAATAATTTTGGTACGATAGTCACATTTAGTTTTAATTTAGTAGGGTAGTAGTAGTTTTCAGTACGGTTGTCGGCCTTTTTGACTTCTATGGAGGTACTTAGCATACACAGGACGGTGAAGACGAATGAAACAATTCATTTGCGCTAGTTCTTAAATCACTATGCCTAATGTATCCAGCGCAGATAAAAATTTCTTTTTTGCATCCGAAATGTATCGCTGTGGGAATCAATCAACTAATAAGAGATCGTGAGATTGTTCTACGAGAAGTTGGTATGTGCATATTATTCCTTATTCAATTTAAGTTAAGGTAAATAGTTATACCATATATTGCCTACCACACCTGCACGAGGTGCACTCCTGCTTGCTTTCGCCGAGCCCAAATCGCTCAGACTAGTGGAAGACGGGAAGGTGACGGCACTGCGCTCACCAAACCGCTTGCCCAGCGTCGGCATGTCGGGGTTTGCTGGCAAGTTTTTGGAGATGCCTATGTACAGCAGTGGACTTCTGATAGGCTGAAATGATGATGATGTACAGCAGTGGATTTGAATAGGCTAATGAAGATGAAGAAGAATAGTAATTATTTCTATTCAAGATGTTCTTAATGACAAACCTTCACACAATCATCCTATTGAACAAGCACAAGATGCCTGTACTTAACACCGGTATTCTGCGAGGTCATGGTCGAGCCGACGCTTTAGCAGCCACAGGAAAAACCGTCGTTTGGCTTCACCGCATGTTAAAATAAAAGCTCCCGCTACATTGAGCGTAAACAAATTAGTCTTCACAAACTGTCAAGTCTATTTCTGTCAACAAATACATTGCTATAGATTTAAATGCGATATCACATTACAACAGATTTATTTGCTACGGCAGTGCATGGCCATTTCCTAGAAGATCTGACAGTGATCTATTGCCAATGGACTGTAATAGAGAAACACCAAAGTCAATTAGATCGTTAAAACGAGCAGGCGATTGGCTTGATCATTCATTATTAAGTCCCAGACCACTACAAAAGAACATTAAAATGCGTCTACTCTAATTGAGCGTGGAAATGTTTTGTGCAAATATTAAAGTGACTTGTTTTCATCTAAATATCATGTCAAACGGCTAGGCTATTTTTTTATAAATTACTTAAAAAAAAATTTACAATTTTACGTATTTAGATACAAAAACCAACGAACCTATTTGACAGCGTCACGGCCTACGACTTAATTATAAATGTACAAAGCGCGAAATAAACGCGAAATTTAAAATTCTACAACTTGCACTTTCTACAGACCGGAGGGCCCGCTTCCGATCGCGTCGTTGATTTGCAATTCTGATGCGTTACCGGGCGACCTTGCCACGCGACTGTGGTCCTTTTCGCGTGACACGAATTGCAATCTATGAGTCACATATGACACAACCGATAACATCTGTGACTCACCAACGAAATAAATTGAGACGTCGCTCGCGTGATAATAGTGGTTTGGAAGGGTCAATTGAAAACATACGATTTTCTTTTTCGTCCATTCTACAATCAGCCGATATGAGCCCACTGATGAAATTAAGCCACTTAAAGAAAGCGCGAGCCAAATTCGGCATATAATTCATGGAGGGTTTGCCCATACACTGGGCAAGCGGGTCAACAGTGATCACAGCCACAACAGATACCCACCCTTGCATTAATATCGCCTGTCTGCGGGATTTGGATTGGGCAAATTCGGGTGAATATTCCGCCATCATATAAAATATCCGTGGGTCGCGTGACCCACGTATCTTTGCTAGCAGGGCGCCATCTCGTGCAGGAGATATTGACATTTGAAGAAAGAGATGGTATATTCCTCCTTACAGCATCCATTGAACAGATAGATATATTATGGATTTTTATAAAGCCGTGTGAGTTCCGCCTCTCATAACACAATCACATGTGAGTCATAAATGTCTACACTAAAGTAAAATTTCGTAACATCTGACAGAAGGCGGGATAATAACGATACCTATAGCGATTGCCAACTGTTGTCGACGTGGGGATAACGACTACAGTGACAAACAGTGAACTGTAAATTGACACATGTCCAACCCTTGCGGGATTTGAACCAACGAGTCTCTGTCGGGCGGTATAATCTGCAATGCTGCGCCACTGCAATTTGACGGAATTCACATACAATATATAACAGTCGGACACAGGTTTCATCAGTAGATTATTTCTTGTATTTGCACGAACACAACACAAACGTGTAATTCGAATGAAACTATTATTTACAGATTTCATCGCGTTTAATTTTGGTTTTTATATCCCCGACGTTTCCGAGTGCTTTAAGGCCAGCCTTGGGTGCACCGAGGTTTTGGTCCGATCTACGCCAGAATGTGTTCACATTATCATCTGGAAAGCACTGGAAACGTCGGGAACAACTAGTCAGTCAACTTGGTAAATCGGACCAATATATATAATCAAAAGCTGAAGGTAGCGCGAGTTAACTATGACATCTGGACGTCTATCAGTGTCTCCGTGATCACGGCTGCTGTGAAGCAATCGAAACTTTGGGAATATAAAAACAAAAATTAAACGCGATAAAATTCGTAAATAATAGTCACATTTCAAAAGATATTTTTTTTTTCATATAACATACCTATTAAACGTTTTGAAACGTTATTTTACACCCACTTCATAAAACGTCTATCGGGCCCAATTGAAGAGAATTGAGATAGATAATGAATTAAGATAAGCATGCATCAATTAGCTGGCGTCGTAAATTTTCAATTAGCAGCGGAATCCTCCGGTGCGTGCGATCAGTCCGCAATTAATCCATTTGCCTCGATCGCTTCGTGTGTTCGTAGAGCGTTCCGCAACCTTTCGTTTCGGTGATATTGATGCAATGTTTGTTTGTCGAAGACATAATTACTTATATAACTAATGAGTCACTTTTGATACAAACTAATTGTATTTCCCGATCTTTTTAATTCCATCTCTTCCTATTAGCTTGGTAGAGACAAGCGGCCGGCTCGACCGGATTGATATTACGGCCTCGCAGAATACCGGCGTGAAGTAGAGGTATGTAAGCACAATGCTTCTGCGTTTCGTTCGGTGAGTGAGGTAACCGGAGGCGCACTCCACCTCCCCATCCCCTCCTCTCTCTCCCTCCCATCTCCCAAATATACTTATAGGCCGGCAACTCACTTGCAGGACCGATGGTGTTGCAGATGTATATGGGCGACGGTAACCACTTACTCATCAGGTGAACCGCTTGCTCGTTTGCCGCCTTTCCCATAAAAAAAAATATATATTTTCGCCGTTAATCAGCTGTGCAGCCACAGTTGTCTTCCGGTTATGGTTAAAGTTAGGCTGTCTGAGGCATCCCATCCCAGTCCTCAGGGGTTGATATCTGTAACCTTCTTTGATTGAGGTTGTTTACAGGAGAGCATGAGCTGGAGTAGCCATTTGCCATCATGTGAACTGTTAGCACGTATGTCACCCCAATCCAATAAAAAAAAAAACGTTTTGAGTTAAGCTACTTCGACATGTCCATGTTTTGTATCATGAGATTCATAATAAGTAACTCTATGAGAAAAACCGTTTCAAAAATAAGATAACTTTAACATGAAACATTAACGCTTTACATTATGCGCAAATATGAATGGATAAATTTGCACATATACAGTACTTGTGTAATGTTATTAACGATTAAACGATTAAAATCCTCTTTGTCGGTCCAGGCTACTTTTATTAATCAATTTTAAAATTAGGTTAAAAGCTTACCGCAAAATTTCTGATAAATGGATCATACCAAACTTAGACAAGACGCCTGTAATTATAATTCTTGTTTTAGACGCTCACTTTGAAGCCTTACAATGTAACCTGCTAAACATAAAACCTTTACAAATCCAATTAACGATGGGCATGTAAAGAATCTAAGAAAACTGACAAATTTTTGATTACCAGCGCATTGAGTAAATGCCAAAAACATATGTGCAGACAAATAATGCGAGCGAAACACAAAGACTTTGGAGGACGATTGCTCCGACTGAGGGTCTATTGTGGAAGTCTGGTGGTAATAGTAATAGCAATCGGTTTAAATTTCTAGTTATGACGAATTCGACGGCTTGACAGCCTCATCGAATATGTTTTTCATGTAAACTATACGACGCGATCTGTCAAACTTTGGAATTAGTCCTAACAAGTAATTGAAACCGGTCGCTATCACGATTCCCACCTGAGTTACGTTAGTTTGGCATTAAAAGGTCCAAATATGACATAAAAACCATAAAAATAAACACAAAATTAAGCACACACACACAAACATATACAGTCGTGTGGCAGCGGCGTAAGAGTCGGCCAATTCTTTTCTAGCCCTGGTTGTTGTAAGGGAAGACTTGGGGACAATTTTAGTCTGAGCAATCTCGAATTCTCAAACCCTAGCCCTGCAGCTGGATTACACAACTCTTTGCACGCCACTATCTCTTCGTTGGGTTTAAGGCGCGCGTGTTGGGTGACGTGCGCGCCTTGATCTTGTGCCGTCTAACAAGATTCCCGTTGACCGGTCGAGAAATTAGATTAGCTTACCCACATGACTAAGCTTTTGTATACGAAAATTTATGTTATGACTAAAATAACACCCTGGCTTCTTTACTTTAAGGCTTCCTTCCTAGATATGTTTGAGTATAATATAGGTAAACGCAGATCACCAATTCGAAATTAAAGAAAATCTTCAACAGTGTCAAAGGTTGTGTGGGATGTGCTCGTAAGCATTTTACAAATTAATTAAGCATGAACGTGTCATCTGGGTTCTGGTACAACACTCTTAAATATTTCTGCCGCCAAATAGACGTGCAACGGCTATTATGTTCCAGTTTGAAAGGTAAAGATAGTCCCAGTATAATTACGCTCTGTGTCCTTGTTCGATTGAGGTTGTTTACAGGTTTTCATGGGCTGCAGTGGACACTTACCATCAGATGGAATGTTAGCTCATTTTTCACCCCATTCCAGTAATGAAAAAGGCAATAAGTATCAATAACATTGCCAATCTAAACCCCCTTAAAACCAGTCATGTAACATTACTAGCTTCGAAAGTGGAAGGGCTAGAGAAGAGCCGAAGCAAACATTTGTCCGTGTAAATATTATAGAGCGCGCGCGCGGTTGCTTCACCTAGAACTTTTAGCGCACTATGCGCATAGTATATAAACGGGACTGTATCAATCAACAAAAAATAACACGGTATGATATCACGGTATAGCGGAAGAGGACCCTGGTAGCGTACTGGTAACTATGGCAACAGATCTTTTACATAATCTCAACATCATAATCAAATCACAAACAAGCATGTTCAAAATGTTGATGATATTTCGATTCGACACCATTTATTAAGCGTAACGAGATGAACGACTCAGTGCTTTTTTTACTTTTTTTTTCTCAGCGCGAGTACAAGGTCGCTTTCTTTTTATGCCGCCTCGGTTTCACTTTACGTTCATCTTCTTATAATTAATTATAAGAAAAATTGGAGATGAATTTTGAAGAATTCGATACCAACGTTGTCTTCGAAAGTGGAAAAGTTATCAGACTGTCTAAAATAATCAAACTTACGTTCTCTGTCATGGGTTAAACGGATTATACTATAGCTGTAGTTTATTGGATTTTTATTAAGTGAGATCCTTGTTTGTTTTGTAGGCTGGGTTCATCATGTGCAAGTGCGGTTAACATATTGTAAAAAATATGGCATATTTATTCTCCATTACAACCCCATTTTACAAAAACTTATCATTAAAAGCGCTATATTTATAGAAAACTTTAAAACAGACTAGATATTTTAGAATTTTATGCTCATATAATATTTGGAATACATGCAATACAAGCGTACCTTAACAAAAGCACAATTAAATTAAAAAATCATAAAGAGTATAGTTGATAAGAGACGTGATAGGGTTGACACATTCTTCTAAGACTAAGACGAAGACAAGACTTCTGTTATAAGCATTATTAGTAACTTGATCTGAATTATTTCTTCGTGAATGACAATACCTCTGCCCAGGAGTCTTCTATCACAGTCTTAACCATTAATGCCGCTAAACAGCAGTGCGATTACTGTTATGTTCCGGTATGAAAGGTATAAAGAGCCAGTGTAATTGCAGACTGGGAGGCATTCCAACTCTGACTTCAGGGGTGGCAACGCCACTGAAACCGCCTACGATTAAAGTTTACAGGTGAGCATGGGCTGGCTGCAGTAGCCACTAAGTAGTGGACTGATAGTATGTTTTTCACCCCAATTCAATAAAAAAAAGAGCGCCGGTAGTCGGAGTAACCCGGTGAAACTTCTACTCGCGTGATAAAAAACTGCTTAAACAATTATTAAGTAATCAAAATTATACTAATTAATAATTAATATTACTCTCTGTTGAAATAAGTATGCTACATAAACAAATTAACGTTACACATCAATTTCTAATTCAAAAAGCAAGACACTCCGAAATGTTGCACATAAACGTTGCACTCTAATTCCACCTTGAAATTTTACCATACATCGCGCCCAAAGAAGTTTCACTTCAAAATCATGATTGTTTTTTCTTAATCGTCGACCCAATAAAGGGACATTACACTTTTGCACTTATAGATTTACTTTGGTTTGAAATCCCTTGCTTCGAAATTTTCTTTAGAAGAGAAAGGACGAGATTATATCATTAATTTAGATATTACAGAAACGTTCGCGGAATTATCTCATATAATTACAGAAGCCAACCTTACCGACCAGTAAGAGATTAAACATTCGCAAACAACTAGCGCGTGGCCAGCCCTAGATATTAAACGGTGTGTGTATGTGAACTTTTTACGTAAGCCAAAATCAAATTACAGCCCATTGTGTTAAACGCGCAAGTGCGAAATGTTTATATTATTTTCGGTGGAATTATATAACATGACATTACACATACTTCTATATGAATGCAGAGCCAACTACAATAGGGTGACTAAGGCGCAGAAATCCATTCTGTACATAAATTGGCACATTGTTTGAGTACAGTTCAGTACAGTGTATAACATAACTAAAGTTGGAAAACTTTCGAACTTTATTTTGGAAAACATTAGAAAAAAAATTAAAAATGTATAATAAGAACATTATAAAAGCATATCAAACATGAGTAAAGTAACCTGTTAATGTCCCACAGTTGGACAAGGGCCTCCTCTCGATATCTGAGACAGTTATGGATCCGGAAAGGATATATGGTGCACCACGCTGCTCTAGTGCGGTTTGGCAGATTTCACAAGTCCTTGAAATATTCTTTATTATTTCTTAGACATGTAGGTTTCCTCCCAAAATTTTCCTTCAGCGCTGAGCAAGTGCTTAATTGAACAATATAAAAGGAAATACAATTATATGTAATGTTAAGAGGTCAACACTTGTAACATACGTTAGTCGATATCAAGGTAGGTACAAACACCCAGCATTATTTATAAGAAATTAAATTAATAATTTAAAAATATTAACTTGTCAAATTTTAGCTAATCGCTCTAAGAAATGTATACCTTCTTGCTGGAGCTTTCTTGCCGATTCGAGCCGATGATGTAGTTTGTTTGGTGAGAGACATTCATGAAAAAGAACATTAATTTTTAAGATGGAAAAGGCACTACCACAGCCTCTCCACCTGTTGGACAAAGTCAATGGCACTGTGATCAGATGGCAGTTAATACCCACTGATTATGTTACAGTTGCACGGTCGCGCCGCTCGGTATTTAATTTTTACCTCAATTAACACATTAGCGACTCGACAACGCGATCATATGGACGGACACGAATCGCGTGATTTTGTAACGAATACAATACAGCCATGTAACAACATTTCCATTTCACTTATTAAGATTGTATCGAGCATTTTCTTACATTAACATTTATCATTTTTATCTATCAACGCACCGTGAAGTGCTGTTTGTTACAAAAGTCTCAAGTCGTTTTCTGCGTCACAGATTTCGCTTCGGTGTTAATCGGAATACTTAGACCTTGTTCGATCTGCGAACGATTGCGCTAACTATCAATATTTTTTTTTTCAAAATAGGCAATACAATTTAAGCAAAAGTTTATTACATATTAAAGGTTCATGTCACACATATCAGTCCAAAGACCTAAATTTCACGTAAACTATATAAAGTTTTTTTCAAAAATCCAAGAATGAGATTTTTTTAAACGAAGAGATGTGCACAAATATACTGCATAACGCGAACCCTCACTATCCTAGATTCTCGATTTATAGAAGTTTATTATGAGATTTGTAAAATTGCAATAAAACGGAATTCAGGAGTAATCCTTGAACAAATAATGTTCGTATTGGTGTTTTCCTGAGTAAATTATTATTGCCCTAAATCTAAGAAAACCTTCAAGTAACGATTTGAACTGAAAGAAAAAAAAACTTGTCTAGATTTCATATCAGTAGTAGATACTTGTGTTTAACACGTTTTGCATTTCATATTACCTTAATCATCGTTTCTTATCCTATTTTGTGTCGTGTCCTTTGCCTAAAAATCAAAAGTTAAAAAAAAAAAAACACAATTGGAAATACCACATGATGTGACAAAGCGAATGGCCGTGAGACTGGGCCGTATAGGTAGTAAATGAATGATAGATGCGCGTCGTGTCCAATCGTTTTCGGTCGAACGCTATCCACCCACTGCAAGCCAACTACCGTGACGCCAAGCGCCTACATTATGAGATTGTTATTTCGAATCGTTACGGTTAAAGCTTTGGGCGGGCGCGAGCGTTTCTTGCTTACTTACAGTAAGGTTGTAAGAAGTAAATCATACTGAAATATATATTAATAATTGGTCGAACCGCCGTACTCTGTCGCGCGGTAATTACATGACAGGTTCCGATCGCGCAGAGGCCGACCACGCGTTCATTACAGTGCCGTTAAGCGCACACGCAGAACACCGTACTCCTCTCAGCCTTTCGCTCAATGGGTAACAGGTTCGAAGTGCCAAGACCCAATTACTAGCAACGAGACATTTCCTGTCTGTCCTTATGGGACAGACAGACAAAAAAATGTTTGTGTTATTATAGGGGCGTAAGCAGGAATAAATTACAGTTTTCTCCAAACGTCAACATCACTTGGTGCAACCGTGCGGGCTAAAGGGGCATGCACAGGCGATTCCATCGAAATTAAAAAATTGCAGCACAGAAATGTAGCAGTGTTTCGCTTTTACGTTTCTATTTTTACGACTTCTAGAATATACCACAGCGTGGTCTATGCGAGAGAACTCTTTTATGTAGTATATATATCTTTAAATAGTATAAAATAAAGTCGCATTCCGCGTTTGTTTGTGTATTCGCTTATAACTTCAAAACTTCAAAGTGGATTTCAATGCGGCTTCCATCATTATTTAGAACATTTTACGTATAGCAAATTTTGGAAATGGAAGCTTTTTATGTATAACGTATTTAAGTTACATACATATTACAGATCTGTACGTGCGAGAGCAAAGCGATTCTTTAGTGGATTATGTATTAAAAATTGGCACATTAACTTTCCTGCGCACAAATGTGCCGCACTATACAAGAGAACATAATTGATCGCTGCAACCTGCGCCGTGTGCGCCGGGCCCTTACCGCATTGTTTATGGTACGAAAAGGTGTCACGTGATAAATATTTAAAAAAAAAAAACTTCAATAATCGCACGGCGGGTTATTAACGGCATTGCGTAACGGGGGTAAGAGGGTAATTTTGAACCGAAAACGACTTGTGCGCGATAACGATCGACGTATTAAGCGAATTCATGCTTTCGGTATTCATTTCAATATTTATTATCGAGATGATATCTGTTCGAGATGTGCGCAAGGTGACCAAGTCTCGCGTAACATATACAGGACAGTCGACCATCTCCAGCGGGAATTAGAGAGCAGCGGGTGATCAACACAGGCTTGCGACGTTATACGATCAACGACTACAATTTATTTATTTATTGCATTGCATAATACGTGTGTAATCTTCGATGTTCAGTACAGTACACATTAACACAGGCTTGTGACGTTATACAATGAACGACTACAATTTATTTATTTATTGCATTGCATAATACGTGTGTAATCTTCGATGTTCAGTACAGTACACATTAACACAGGCTTGTGACGTTATACAATGAACGACTACAATTTATTTATTTATTGCCATGCATAATAATGCATGGCAACATATAAATAAACGTGTGTAATCTTCGATGTTCAGTACAGTACACATTAACACAGGCTTGTGACGTTATACAATGAACGACTACAATTTATTTATTTATTGCATTGCATAATACGTGTAATCTTCGATGTTCAGTCACACATTAACCATTTTTGGTGCACAAACGAATAAAAAGTTATTAATAACATAAAAAAATATATAGCAATATGTCACCAACCACAAGCTCATTATATTATTTTTATCATTTCGTATATTCTTCCTTTGTTGTAAACTTGTCATAGTAAATTAAATCTTTTTCAAATTTATCTATTTATTATAGTTTATTAATTGTTATTTTTTCACGCGTTCGTTGCTCTAGTAACTAATTAACATTAAAGAAATATTCACTCAATTAAATTTATTATCAGTTTATTTATGGATAGTTTTACCGGCGGTAATTTAACAATTCTCGTATATTGCGTAAGTTTTTTTTCGCTTTTCACAATGCTCTTTTCCAATTATTTTCGTTATAAACAGTTCCGTATTATTGTGAACTGATTTGGCTGATTCAAGAATATAAATGGAGGGAAAACTTAGGATTCATAAGGTATATTGCACAAAGATATTTTTTTCTGCACTAGCACCGCTTTATTAATATGCACGGTGTTATAAGTATATCGTAGCCGAGAGAAGCGTTCTTATGCACTGAGTGTCCATAGTATGCTGTAATAACAGCCTCTAGAGATACTGCTCTCGTAAGGTTTCCCAATAGATGAATAAACCGATCGGATTTACTACATACTTTTGCGAACCGCTCTGAACACCAACGTTCATCAGCTTTCCGAGTTTAAACATATTGTGGCTCCATTCACCGTTTCATCCATTTGACATTAGAGCACGAGTTTCATCCCCGAGTGTAGCGACTCTGGCAAATCCATTCCCATAAGGAGAAAGACCTGTGTTGAAGTGGACTATTTACAGGCCTTTAAAGTAAGCTTGAGTAAATCACATAGAAAATTATTATATCACGTTATATGCTTCACGAAGAAAGATGTCATTAAGGTAAAAAAAAGCAAAGTAAAGTAGCCTGTAAGTGACCACAGCTGGGCAGCAAGGCCTCCTTCTCAAATATTTGAGAGGGTTTTGGAGCCGAGAAGAGCCCGCCACGCTGCTCCAGTGCGGGTTGGCGAGCTTCAAATATCCGCGAAATAATAAATTTTTATTATAGCTCGATGTTTTCCTTCACCGCCGAGCACGTGTTAAATACATCACTTAAAATAGCTAACGCCTAAGAAAAATAACACATTAAACAGATCATTACATTAATTTTTAATTGATTCCACTGCCAGTAGATAATCTAGGATAGAGCCTAGTGCTGTATGTCAGTTAACGGTTAATATGAGAATGTAATATTCATGTTGTTATTAGTGTGGCTCCACATTATATAGAGATCTGGCACTAATGACCATCATCTCATTCTTGTTGCCGTGCCAACGCCTGCTCGAAGAAAATGCACGGCGACGAAAATAAAATTATAATAAAGCACATACCTAATTTATGAATTTAATGTCTTAGACCGATACTATCGTTGGAGATGCTTCTAGTGTGAGAGTATCGGCCGTGAGACCCGCATGGTAAGTATGGTCAAATGTTGCATGCATGGCATTCGGGCTTTTCTTGCCACTTTCATGGAAAGATCTAGCAGGCGTATTATAAAGAAGAATATGTTGTACTAATATTGACACGTTTTTAATCGTTTCATCAATAGTTTCAGTTTTATTGTCAAATCGAATGTTATTCGTCACATTTCTCCCTCAACAAAACATCTCTTAAACCCTTTCTTCTTTGTTATATACTCGACGGCACAAGGCAAGGACAACTCGAGTCTCAAAATACAATCATCGCAACAATACGCTCTCGGTTACCACTTCGCGGCGTGGGATCAATGTTAAAGTATTGTTCTTGTACAAGTCCTTTTCGAGGGGTTAAAAACCTTTCTTAAATGCGGACCGCATGTGACTTATACACAAGACTTCCTATTGTAATACTGAGAGGGTGAAAGCCTCACACTCTCACACACAAACACGTTTACAATCCGACCCACACACACAGCCTCCCCCCACAATCACCTGCTTCACTTTGCATCCGCATGCAAACCCTCCAGCTCCCTTCCGTTGCAGCTGATAGTCCGGGCGCTGTTCGTGCCGCACCGCTAACGGTGTAAATTGAAATTCGAAGTGATTCCTTGTATTTACGCGAACACTACACATTTGAAATTTAACTATTATTTGCGGATTTTATCGCGTTTAATTTTTGTTTTTACATTCCTGACGTTTCGAGTGCTTTACAGCGCAGCCGCGGTCTGAGATGTTAGACGTCCAGATGTCAGTCAACTCGGGCTACTTCAGCTTTTAATTATTAATTATGTTCCGATCTACGCACTATGTGCTCACAGTATCTTGTGGACGCGCAGTGGCATGCATTGTTTTTGGATTTAATTTCATTTATTACTGGATCCCAAGCCAGTGGTAGCACCTAGCTATCTTCTCTAGTGAAATTAGGATGTTTTTTGATTTCACTAACCACGCCAATTATCCTTGGTAGGAATCGGTGTTTCTTTGCGAGGATTTGTGGTTTATCAAATGGTCGGGGCGATCTAGGATATGATCACAGACTGTAGACTTCCTCGAGCGATAGTCGATATTTCATATCACAGATGATGAAAGAAATAATAGTTTAAACTCAAATAAAAATCGATTTTTTTTACCACGTGCTCAGCGATCCCCATTGCCTCGTTAAAAATAAACACTCACGCGTGTCACTTAATGTTATTCAGAGAATATGAGTATAATGAGAAGGCTGAACGATGGCTGCCACATGCGGATGATGGATGTGGCATGCTGGTGAACAGACGCTGTTTCTGGGGGCTGGCCAGCTCGGGTCTGCAGATCCTGCATTCGTTTTTTTTTATTATTAGATTATACGTTGCTTTTTATTTTATTTAATGTGCTAATATAGGCGGGAAGTTGATGGGTGCAGGTGGCTCAGGACCGACCTTTGTGGCAATCTTTGGGGGAGGCCTATGTTCAGCAGTGGACTTGTGATAGCCTAAAATAAACAGTGATATAAATGATGATATATACAGTGTCAGTGTCAATATATATACAGTGACAAAAAAAAGAGAATACCTACGGAGAATCATTCGCTTATTTCTTCTACGTTAGAGGATCCTCAATACGTTGATTATATATATATTTCTTACGTGAAATACAGAATTTCCATTACAATACAGATTTCCTTTTGTCGTGAATCAGCTAAACGGGCTCACGCAACCTGCCTTTGATCCAGTGATATTTTCTAGGCTTTTCCCTTAGTCGCCTCCTGCAAAAGATCCAGATTCTAACGCCGCTACCATCGCTAGCAAAGTATAAATTGTAAAGAACATATCACATGTCAAGATACGCCTTTTCCTCCCCGATAACTCATATGTTTGCACAAACATTTGCTTCGAACTTCAAATACCTACGAACCACGGTACAGTGGTCAGGTAACCTAACCAATAAACCGCACGGGCGTCGGTGAAATTTGCTTCAGTTACCGTATATGTATTCAAACATTCTCTACAATCTGCTTTGTCAGTGTTGCTCGTCAATTAAATTACACCGTCGCTTCACTCTCGCTGCCTCATAAAAAAAGCCAAAAGACCAAAGTCACGACGCGGTCGCCTATAGAAATTCTATTACACATATAATATAACCGGCGGCCCAAATATGAACCAATTACAATTTCTGTCGTTCTCCCTGTATCTACTACACCTGTATAGATCACCGGAGACATCAATACTGGCATACGTGAAATATTTCCATGTTACGTTACCATATGAACAGGGGACGTAATATGTGTTTCATCTTAGTCAGTTCTAGAAAGCGAACAGGCGATTGTCTTAGTTGGCAGACACCGCCCGTGTGTTCTTATCGTATCGTAAAAATTATTGATGAGTTTATATTATAACAAATATATTGATTGTAATTTATATAAAACGAAAGTTACATTTTGCCGCTCAAATAGATCTTTTGACGACATAGTTTGGCCTGGCACGTTAATTTGGTGATATACGAGCACTTGTTTCTCTATGTTACGTGGCTCTTTATGATAAGATATATGACTGACGACTGACATGCTACTTGTGTGTATACGTCTAGAAAATGTTTACATAAGAAAAATTACGACTACTATCTAGATGTTATAGTGCCTCAAATGTACGCGCGAACAAGGCACTCACTCGTTTCTACCTTCCCATGTCACATGTAACGATTATGCGATAACATCACGGGCAGATGCAAGTGTCAGAGACCCGGGTAAACCAATGGTTTCGAACACTGGACCCGCGGCACAGTGGTCGGGCACGCGAACCACTAAACCAAACGGTCTGCAGTGAAATTTAATCCAGTTGTACCGTATTTTGTACCAACATATTAGCTGCAATATGCTTCGTCAGTATCTGTTCATCAATTAAATTAACGCCGACGCTTCACTCTCACTGCCTCATAAAGAAAAAAAAAAAACAAACGATGCGGTATCGGAACGGCTCGAGCCGGATTTTCCAATTTCTCTCCCTAGTTGTCGAAGCTCGACGCAACAGGTGACAACAGGCAGTTGTATAACACGGGCCTTATGCAAGAAGAGAATTCGTCGTTACTGTTTATGGCCCTGTCTGAACAGGATCGGCCGCTCGATAAAATGAAGAAGAAATAAAAATAAGAACCGGAAACTCCAGGAAACTCGCACGTTACACAATTGGTCGGTGGCGAGGTTTCTAAAGGCTGCATTCTTGCAACGACGGAACTATTCTGTACTAATAGCGCTTCACTAACCTTTGCCCGACTCTTTGTGGACTCGCGAAGATAACGAGAAGCTTGGCTTCGTAATTGCCTTACAAAAGTTCTACATTCGGTAGACTTTTACTAATGAGGCTTCACTACTTTCTTACATCCAAAAAAATTATCTTTCACAAACCTATATCCAACACTGGGGGTGAAGTCTAAATATTTTAGTCTTTTCAACCCACTTTTTACCATATGTTTGAGACAACGTGACAGGTGGTGAACTGGGTGACAAGCTCCTAGTACCCAAGCCTACGATACAAATCGTAAATAAGTTACGTCCAACTTACTGGTACGAGCCCTCCACAAAGGTGATCGAACTCGAGTCTACTGATTCGGAGGCAAATCACCTTACCACTCGGCTATAGTGTCACGTAAGATAGGATTCAGACTCTACATTCGTAAAAATTATAGATCATAAAATATAATTATTGATGTTCATTTAATAATATACAATTAAGTTACGGAGAGCACAGAACTCAACACACTCATATTCATACGATAACTCGACAAAGGCTGGCCACTATAATATCGGAGCCCGAGCTAGGTTATACTGATGGCAATAAATTATAAACCGTATTAAGGATCTTCTCCGGCGACTGGGTATGTTCGGTCATTGACCTTGCCATCGGGATTTGAGGGACAATAGTCAAGAGGGGATCGGTTGAATAGGATTAAAGAAGCGCGGTGAATGAGCGTTACATTGATTTGGGCAAGTCTTGTTCGACTAAACAATTCGTTTCGGCCTCGTCTAAGGAGGCACCCTTTTTCCGTGAACGTATTTGTTTAGGTGATTTAATAGTTTACAGAAAAATATATATATATGTAAATATATATATATATATATATATCATATCGGACGATATACGAACAAACACGTCATCCAGTCCTAAGATAGGATTCCCAGTGTCTTGGTAACTGGATGGTCATAACATAATTATCTGACACATATATTAAACATTCATGACTCGGGTTAACATGACTAGTTGTGTGGTATCGGGGTAAGAATCTAACAGCCCTTCCTTCCCTTGGGTGTCGTCTGAGGTGAATAAGCGATCTTCGCGGCTGCCGGCATATTACGGGATAAACATGTCAAAAACACCACACAAAAATTAAACAGATCGAAGATAGGCAGTAGCGTCTAAGGTGCGAGATGTTTGGTACTGTGATCGCCAATCCGCTTGCCGAGCGTGACGATTATAGGAAATCCTCCTTATGGGAGAGGCCTGTGTCTTGCAGTGGTAAACAGGGTGTTTAGGTTAAGAATGACTCGAGTACAAACATTTATATTCATCAAACAAATCTACCCTTAATGGACTGGCCTATCGGATCAAAAAGAAGCGTTACTGAAGTGAAAACATAACAACATCGAGAAGAATTATAAAATAAGGTACGAAGTGAACATGTGCGCATGTGACGATTGTGTATGAAATTTGATTAAGTTGCAAATTTCAACATCAATACAATCTATATGTCGCTAATACACATATGTGTGTAGTGGGATGGAAATACGTTTGACGAACAGATAGACTTAATACTACGAATGTTCAACAGTTTAGTTTGCAAAAGTCAAAGTTCTACATTGTGTCACCTTCGTACATCATGCACGCGAAGCATAGCGATATATTGAAAACCAAATGATTATATTAATGAACCCGGAACTACGAAGTCTGAAAGAAATCGGGGATATGAAAATGAAAAATGTTTAAATTAAAAAGGATTTTCAAAATGTGTACAATATGCTAACCCATTCACTATGCCCAGCCCGTCCTATGGGGGAAACATACAAACATAAAATGAACGATTGTCCTACTGGATTGATGTTTTTTGTGAATGACTAATGCTGAACAATCGGCATGGCCTAGCAGTCAGAAGCAGAGAAAGATAACGCAGCATAAAAACGCGAGCTGATATTTCTAGAACTTTCAAAGCGATCAATCAGGCGATAACGCGCCCGCGTCTCGATCGATACATGTCAATCGGGACGTTTAAAAATAAACATTTTCACATTCCTAAAATAGAACTGAGCCGGCTGGACTGCACTGTAAGCGCAATGGTGCTCACGATATAGAATGCCTAATAAGTTGATCGGTTTAAGAAATCTCGTGCCTTAACCCGGGCTGGGGTCACTGAACTACGTACCGGCTAGTGCGCAAGCGCAGGCTTTATTGTGGTCTGTAGAATAGTTCAGTCGCGCTCGATTTACTTAAGCAGATTACGTTTCAAGGTCAGACGGTGTATTCTGATGGTGAATTATCGACCTTTATCAATTTATTTACTTAGCTATTTAAATTTTTGCCAAACAAATCTGTGTGTGTAGTCGAAGAAAGTGAACCACAAGGCAGGATGTTATGCCCACAGAGAAATATAACGTATGTGTATTGCGGATTTTTGTTCATAATCTAGCCGTGTTTCATATCTGTATTTGTTATAACAGATAATCAATCACATCTGTGACAACGTCAATGCAGTCACGTGAACATCAATATGAGAAGTGTTATATGAACGTTAATCACTATAGCCTTGAGAAGAGACGAATTCCGTCAACAGGAATCCGTTTTGTTAATTGATTCTGGGCTACATGCATATGTTTAAAACGAAGTAAGCGTCTTCTTGAGCTCTCACACTAATTTAAGAAAATTTTGTATATTACATGGTACGAAATGTTCTGGTAATTTTATAAATTTATTAAGTGTTTATTGTAAAGGTTATGAAAAATAAAGTGATTTTTTCTATTATTAAAACTTTTAGGAATAAAATTAAATTAGTGAAAATTCTTCGACATAAGAAACATAATTTCGTATGTAAAAAGTCAATTTCTACCGTTTCGAAATGACGTTTCTCCGACGGAGAAGAACCAGGCGAAAGAAACTCTGTAGGTAGGATACCATTTAGTTTTTTTTTAATTCTTTGATTTTAAGTGCATTATATTTAGCAGCCATGGGAAAACGTGACGGTCACGATACTATAAATAAATAGAAGCGGGTAAATGACATTACAAATATGAATAGAACTTGTATTGCGCGATAACAGTATCAATTGTAAATATAATAATAAAGTATGCATTAGTAATGTCAATAATATGATTCAGGGTCAATTACTCAATGGTCCGGTACGCTGTCCTAAAAACTACATAACTCAAATATAACCTCTACGTTCTATTCAGTTCATCAATTCGTCTGCTAATTTAGAGCAGGAAATTTGCCTCACATAAGCGAGGTAGAATTTGTAATGAACACCATGTTGGCAAGCTACTTTACTTAGACGCGGCTCTTCACCATCAGTCTGAGTGTTGTGTTTTTAACCCGACCCACTTAAGGTTGCTGCTGTTATGTCATTGCAGCAGTGTTGCCACCTTAGCATTTTCGGAGCTAGATATAACTCGCCTTGGGTCGCCTAGCGCCCTTTTCTACTTTTTGACTGCTAACGCCAAATTAAACGCATTTTTATGACAGATAAGACTAAAACTCTCAATAGTTATTTTGGGGTATTTTATGATAAGTAAAACTCAAAACCAAAATTGTTATTTATAGATTAACTACTATTGTGTAATTTGTACTGATATATCTTAAGAAAATAGAATTTAAATTGTTTCAAAGTAATCAGACGTGTAGGGTTCCCCATCTCGCACAATCAAATTTCTTTTATGGCAACACTGCGGAGTAATTTCGTTTAAATCTGGCGCTTTACAGTTTCGAGCCGAGTTCGAGTTTTTAATTTTTCATCTAGCCTTTTTGCAATTTTTAACTGTCTAGCGGAATCAAGCGCTTTTTTCGAGCCAATTTAGTACTCAACGTTGGAAGAAAGAAGGCAGCCATGCATTTCCTTGGAGCATCAGTATCCTCAACGGTACCAAGCGAGCGACACGGCGAGTTCTACCAGGTCATTTAGTCCTGGTAGGCCATCTGAGTTTTCACGAGGTTAAGTGTAACTTTCTCGCGCAGCCACGCCACACCATAATTTATTCGGCTCTGATTAACGTTACATTCGCGAAGAAACTTTATACCAACACTCCACTTACATACATACCTACAGCAGAAAGTGGGTAATCAGATAACACAATAGTTACATGACATGCGCATTGTTGCGACTCGTTCACTTGCCTTTTAAATGACACCTGCGAAGAGCCACGATCCGCAAACTGGTTCGGCCGCCGCTCTCAGTTGCGCGAGGACTTGCTTCATATTGACCATAGATAACATTTTACTTTTAAAAACTTTAAAACCTTCATTACTAATTAAAGAAATTGTTAGAAAAAGGTATGAATTACCAGGGTTTCATATTAGAATTAGTTTAATTTTAAAATTAAGATATTACAATTATTTTCATTTAACTTTCAATGGAAGACGGACCGGGAGAAAAGTTACAATTACTTTTTGCCACTTTCTCTGTTACATTGAAACGCAAAATTTAATTCCGTATATTTTATTGCGTTGTCACAGGTGAAAGTGAATTGTAAACGGGAGATGGTTGAAGCGCCAATAGTTCGACATACGGACGGACCGCAAGGCCCGGTGCGTTCCAATCAGTTCGATTCCTTGTCGTGAATCATGTCCCGGCAGATGGGTGTTTAGAAAAGGGGAGGGCATTTTACCCTCCCCTTTTTGCTAAATCATTTTAATTTGTTCATGATGCTTTCAGGAATACATTTATGACAACATAATAAAAGGCGATCAGTCAGCGAGACTCAAGTTCCTTACCCTATTGTGTAGGGCTCGTACCAAAGAGTTTTTCAAAACCATACGAGAGACGTCAACGGACTCACCACCTGACACGTTTTCCCAAATAACTTCTGATGAAAAGTGTGTTGAAAGGACTAAAATGTAGATGTAGAGGTTTGGTAACAACCGTATTGAGTGTACTGATGTGATGTGATGCTTATATCATAAACATAATAATGTATCACTTAAACACATCACAAGATTGTTTATATGAGTCTGCTAGCCCACAGTGACGGACTAATCTCTACAACATCACGTTGCCTATACGAATAAAATAGGCGTTGAGACGTTAGCATAATGCAGCATAAGAGAATTCTGTCAGAACAAATAAATGTCGGTAAGAACCTCTGATCACCCCTAGCATTGGGTATAGACGAGAGCTCTCTACTAACATAGATTTATTGCCACATGAAGTTTCGATTTGTCCCGCCACCATCGTGTGGCCCTGCCCCACACCGTCGACGACAAACGAGTGAAAACACACGTAGCGTGGTGTTAGAAAGCGTGGGCGATCTGATCGGCAATTAATAGCAACATCGGTTCGTTCGAGATCGGCTTCTTGCGTCGCTATTGTTCCATTGCAGCTTTAATTAGTGGCGAAAGTCTAACGAGAGTGCCGCGTGAAAGTCTTCCCACCGAGTTCCACGTGCATTGTGGCTTTTTAAGCCGTCGGCGCGGTGACGTGGAGCCAAGGTCGACAGGATTCCCAGTCGATGCTAGCTATAACAGCGTATCTTAGAATTGCACACATCGGTGAAACTGTTAAATCGCACCTATAATTCTATTTGATATACCTATATGGTATTAGAGAAAGCAGGACTAAAATTATGTTTATCATCTCATGGCATTTCTTTTTGTTCATTTCTATGAACATATAATCGATACTTATATGATCAACGCTTAACCTTAACGAGCAGTAGAAGATGCAAGTGATAGGGAAATACGTCAAGTTCGCGGTTTCACGGTCCGTTCTCTACATCGATTATGAATTTACTTTTTGCCCGATCTGAGGCGCGATTAGCTATGGCTTAGCTATCGAGAGATAAAGAAATTTTCGATTAAACAAGCGAAGTTCATCAATCAGTATAATAACTTCAAACTATAACGCCGATAAGATAATCGGTGATAAAAAATAATAAGTTCACGTCCAACCAGATTAAATGATATTTGTAATATATTCGGCGACTTCAAAAATTATATCGTCTGTTTAAATAGATGACGGACGAGCTGACCGTCCATCTGATTTTACTGCAGCCCATGGACACCTGCAAACAACTGCAATCGAAGGAGGTTACAGATGCGTTGCCACCCCTGAGGTCTAAGACGAAATGACAAACAGCCAGTAATAACACAGTGGCTTTCTAAAACTTTTAAACCTGAACACAGCCGTTGTTGCCCCGTTTGATTGGCGACAGAAGCAAGTGAGAGAGTCGTATCCACCATCCGGGTAGGCTCTTAGGTAGAGAAGCCGCATACTATAAAATTCGACGTCATCACTGTTAACTACATCAGAAGATAACTTTGAATCTGCATCTCATTGGCTGTAGTGACGCGACTATCCGCTAATCCGATCGCTTCGACGGAAGACCGTGTATACGATAATGTTAATCCGGTCGTTGTGCAACTCGACTCAACTGTAGTCGCTTCGGCTGCATTCGAATCCAGAACGCACGGACCATTATGCAAATACTCTGACCGCTAAGTTACGCCGTCACCAACCTTGACAAATATAAAAAAAAAGAAACCAACGTAGAAGTCTATACCAGGGGCCCTATACGCTATACCGCAAAAAAATTTACTAAAATTCCGTGTGACATCATTCCCTTACAAAACCATACTATGTTATTTTTCACATCTAAGACATTTGTATTCATGTTAAGAATTAACGAAATAACATTAAAAAATTACACGGTATGATTTTGTCGAGGTATGAATTCACATGGATTTATTGTGAATTTTTTTTGTGGTATGGCGGATATGGACCTGCGGGTAGGTTATAAAATTTTAATAATTTTTTTTAGGTGTTTGTGACTATTACCGATTGTTGTACTTCAGCTCTTTAAATATGTTGGGTTAATACTTCTCGGACGCGCAGATTTCCTTATGATGTTTTTATACCATTCTAGACGTGATAATTGAAAACTGTAACGATTACATTAGAACAATTTTATTCAATACGTTATATCTATACTGGATAGATGTAACGTTAACATTTTTTTTTAAATTTTTGTACGTTATAACTGTACCACACTGAAACTAATAAGTTAGAGACACGTTATAGTCACGCGCACTTGTGCAGTATACGGTTGTTTAATGCTTTTGAACTTTATCACAACAACAGCAGGTTTGTCCGATAAAATATATAAGTTACTTTGCACGCGACAGTACCAGTACGGCCGTAGTTGTAAAACGACAATGTACCTGCGTTATTATTATCAAAGTATTTTTATCATAGCCTTCCCAGCGCTCTAAAAACGTGTCTTCGCAACGTGACTTCGAAATATCAATAAAAACTTAATAATGACATCCATAATAGATGATTCAATTTAATTGTTGATGAGGCGATTGCTCTAGAATATTCTCACGAAGTAGTACTTAATTAGAAGTAATTAATGAAACCGCCTGAAATTCTATTGTTATATTTGTTTAGGTTTGCATGATGGACATGATGGACAAGCAATAATTAAGTATAGCTAGTCATGTGAGCATGATCTGAAGAATAAGTTACATATTATCTTAAGCCATTTTGCATAATGATTAAGCTTAAAATTATGAACCTTTAAACAGTCCACTGCCTGAAAAAGGTCTCTCTGAGGTACAGGCTCCGCCACTCTGCCGTCTGCCGCATTTGAGAGATTATCTGGCACTTTGTCTACTTTTATTATAATGATTTGACGTGAAGGTGATGGATCCTCTACCGTCTTCGTACTCGTTCTAAGTTTGTCATTTTGTTCAAGTATGACTTATTTCAGTGACCCTATTCTATATACAGAATAAAAGAGATTGAAGGAAACCCTAGCATGGGGCAAACGTATTTTTAGTATCAATTACACTTGAGAAAATACTAAAAACTTAGTCTAAGTATTCATGAGATACATCAATATCAGAAATGGCGTCACGTATCGTCTGATCCAATAAGTAACGTTATGTATAATTTAGCCGTAACGTAAAGTTAACTTGGTGTAGAAGGAGATATTTAGATAGAGCGAGATGCAACTTCAGAAGTCGACGTTACTGATTGAATTAGCGGCGTGGGGACCCTCGGGCCCGTTTGACAGGATCTATGTGCAGTACACACATCAATTTAAGTAATTGAACGCGCCGTTGCTTCTGTGCATGACACTGACAAATATTTATTTAGTAACAGTATTTTGGTAGAGATTGAAAACATGAATTGTCTCTACGGTGGAGTTTATGAGTATGTTAAAGAACTCATCAAGAAAAACAGTTTCTTTCCTCTTTCTCATCAGCTCGTGTTAATCCACTGCTAGACATTGGCTTTTCCATGAAAGCGCCAACAAAACCAGCATTTGGAAGAATTTCCCATGTTCACCACATAGGGCAAGCGGATTGGCCAGCACAGTGCTGGTACCCACCCATTACAGATGGCATTAAAGCTAATGAATATTTGTTTAAACAATTTCATGTGCATGCACGTATATTATGGAGGGCATTCCACTTAGTATTATTTATTCATTCCTTTCAAAGTGATCGCTTCACATCTCAATAAAATCCCATCACGTCTGTTTGTAACAAGCATTTAACACGTGCGCTGGAGTACAAATTAAAACAATTATACCACGCTGCTGCACGAATACAAATCAATCGAAGATAAAAAAAAAATTAAATGGTGAGAACAGACAGTTCGCATTGATTTCCGTGTCGGGAAAACGCAGGCTCGGAAAATTGTTTTAACTGATGTTAATTTACATTCATTCCGTAGCCGTAAGCATCGTGCACTTTCACTCGTTCCGAGATTTCCATCATCGCTCCGACAACTTTCCAATACGGATGCGCTGAGAGCTTGATGATAACCATTCTTCGGTGTTGCAGCGAACAGCGAACATGCGTAATCGTGTTCCTTCTCGGTAAACATTTCGATAACCGAATATATTTAGAGACTGGTTCGTCTCGTCTCGATAAAATTCTTATGATAAGTGGAACACGTTTGGCTGCATGCTCTTGTTCTTACTTATTTGCCGCGGTCGATTTTTCGCTTTTATTAACATTAGTTTAATTTTTTTTTATTTGGCAATGAAGCTGGCATAAAGTCAGATATTTTTGATACATAAATAAAGAATATACATAAGATTGTAGATCTGTAACCCGGTTTCGTACTCTACAATTTAAATTAATATTTACTTATCATTATTGCATTTACGCGTTTTTGCATTTACATAATGTGTTTAACATTTGCGTTATTATTTCACTAAATGTGAATGGAAATACCACTTTAATGATGAAAGATTTATCTTTACAAAAAGAAAGAATACAATTACGTAAGTATTATGAAAAAGTATTTAAGCAAACTACCAAAAATAATATCGATAGAACCGTAAAAGACTTTGTTGACTGACCATTGACGGTAAACAGGTGGCCCACTGAATGCAAATAAATTCACAGTCATAATAGGAATTGGCGTAAATACCAACAACGCGCCCAAAGGAGCCGACATACGTGACATGACTTATAAAATCCTAATTACTCAATAAATAATTAAATCACGCGTAGTAAACATTGTAAACCAGATGCGAAATTGTAGGAAATTAAATGCTTGGGTCAGGTTTCCAGGTATTTCTTGATTTGCATCAAATACAGGAAACGCAAGTGATAATAGAGAACATCTGAAGAACCGACGATGAACGATATATTTTATGACAGTGAAAAACAAAGTAAATAATAATGAAAGATTCTAAATATCATGGTTCATGTATAATTCTGCTAAAATCTACTCTCTACGATTGCTCGCTACAGAATTATAAACAGAAAGTAATTCATCACGCCTTTGCTATTTCAACTATTAGGTATCGACGTCAAAATGACCTACATGAAAACTAATATTGTATCAAAATGTAAAAATGTGAATCACATCTTTAGAACTAATATTCAATGTCATCTACAAAGACATCCGATAGAAATCATTGTTCTTCACCTTAACCTCGAGCGCTTTCAAAGATTTAAAACAACGACCGACCTTTAACAATTTATGTTCCGTCTCAATCCAAGTCGCGTGATAAACTTTAAGAGACGGCCGATAAACCCACGCAGGACGCGCTCTCTTCCAAATATTTTGGATTCACCTCTGTATTTATATTACTGGCGGCCATCCACTTGGCTTTGGCTGTGCTTATTGTAAGTATACGATAAAACACGTTGTTTTTTAAGTTTAACATTTATCACACCTGTGTAAATTTGCTTTATGTAATGAAACGAAATCCGCGGTGAAGGCGTCTCGAAATACTTCGGTAATGAATCAATTTCATTGAATACATCGACATTGTGTAAAAGATCAGTTACATTATGCGAGAGGTTCTTGGTAATATATCTTAAGTGTTTTTTCCTTCTTCTGTAATGTTTCTAACCTGATGTCTTGAACTTCAGTAAAAAAATATTAGAAGGATTATGTTAATTTGCTGCTTTATATGATATTGTTTGTACCTACCATACTTTTACAACGACATGAAGTAATAAAATATTTATCTGAATTTGGTGTAGATTTCGAGATTCCTGCAACAAACGTAAACCTAGGAGTTCCTCGACTCGCATCAAAAGTGTAAAACAATTCATTTTAGACAATGTTAACGAAACAGCAAAACTGTAAATCTATAGATTGTTAATGCTGATAATAACAAATCTCGATCTAAATTCAAAAGAGGTGCTCGACAGCGGCGCAGTGTAATTGAAGTGCAGTCATCAAACAATTGATAAACGGCAGCCTTCGATACAAGGCTCCAGTACGATAACTCTCGCCGAACCATTAACCTAAAAAAAAAACAAGTGCGAATATGTCGTGAAGGGTACAGCTAGTGGTTACATAAAGCAGTGTGTACGTACTGTATACGTAATGTGTTAAAGAAATTAAATTATGTAAAACAACCAAGTGCGACACAAATGCTATTAATAAATTTTAATTTATACAAAAACTTAAGTTGGATGTTAAATGATCCATTTAATACCCTTTTTTACTCTATTAAGATAAAACTCCTCTGGTCCTTTCACTACTAACTGTCATTTGAATTAGAAAACGAAGATAAAATACATTGAGCACCTCACAGCTCAACGAAATCAAAATTTTCTTTTGCAAGCACCAGAGATTTATCATTTAAACAGTATTGTATTAGTAGTGTTAGTATTACCATAAATATTCGTTAACACTAAAAAAATGTAATGTCTAGTTGTTTGTTAAAAGATTTAGCAGGTCCGTGAAGCAGAATATTAACAAGATTGGATAAAATTAATAGTAAGATATAAGAATGAGTGCTTTCGATTTATCTGGTTCCAAATGTCTGTAGTCAACTGGGCCGTCCTTTGACAAAGTGGATGTAATTATTTTCGACCTTACAACAGTTATGAATTCTCTCGTCTCATTTAGAAAAAGTCACGAGGCCTTCGCGAAGGTGATCCTCTGCGCACTGCACACCACTGAACCGGCTGCTGGAGAACTAATTAAAAAAAATTGATTTACTCACTGTTCTTAATTATATGTAATTATGCGCGTTTTACATGTGTTTGGATAGTTGGGACTCTGCTATTAACGTTGAAAAATTGTTTAAATTTGCAACGTGGTGGTCTATAGAGATAAATATCAGTCTGAGATATAGGTAGCATTATTTGTAAGACTGCCTGCCCATTAAAATTGACAAATTTTTATTAGACTCTGGTATTTGAAATGAAACTATTATTTATGGATTTTATCGCGTTTAATTTTGTTTTTATATTCCCGACGGGGAATACAAATGTGTAGTGTTACGCGTAAATACAAGAAATCATTAGACTCTGGCAATTGACAGATGGAAAAAATCCTTCCAAATATGCCGAAATCAACCACTACAGACTGTGGCTAGCCACATCTTTAAGGCATACAGGCAACACTAACCTCACTGGCCAGTGTGGTTTGTGGTTAAACGAGATACTGTAAACAGGCTGATAGTGAAAAATCCGAAACTCGATTCCATAGGCATTGTTTAGGAGCATCTTTAGTGTGTGAGTACCGGCACCGCGCCCACCAACATGACTGCCCAGAGTGTTGAAAACGACCACTATTTCAATCACTTGTTCTTTGGCAAGCAAGCAGCTTTTGTGGGCGCCAAGGATGTCCAGCAGTGTATATGAATACAGGCGGAATAAGAATAAGAAGTTTTTGTAATAATGTGCGACTGACAGAAGTAATGTAATAATGACATAAGTGCAACACAGTCAACGACACGACGGTAAGCATACCTACAGCATCTATAGCTACCACATGCATTTGTAAACTGTACTCTTAACAAGAAAAAATATTTTATTTCACGGTTCGGCCGGCGCAGTGGGAAAGCGTTTGGATTCGGTGCTGGAGGGTGAGGTTGGAATCCCGCACGGGAAACGTATTTGTATGATCTACCTATAACGTTCCGGATCTGGATGTTTGTCCGTGTGCAAGATATGTCTGTTAATCGCCTTCACGACTCTACAGTGGAGCAAAGGTTTTCTTTCTTCAAACAATAAAAATAATAATTAATAGATTTTACTTATACTTGAATAACTCATGACGTATTACAACAATAGAAATTCTATTATTATGACACGTTAAGGGATAACCTTTCTTAATGATCGTATGCTTTAGCGTTTAACGGACCTCCCAAAAGTGTCGTTATAAGGATTTTGAATGGCAGCCGATATTAAAACTGTCGGTTTCACTTCAAACGGTTTGAAAATGTAATGACGCAAATACCGATTGCAGTGGGATATCCCATAGCATAATTTGTTCATAACTTTTCATATATTTGTTATATAATTCTTCCTTGTGTTAGACTTAATTATATAGTGTCCTCATTAGTAATTACTACCGTATTTATTTCCGATTTCCGCCACTGAAATTAAATCTTGTCATTTAAATATAGCTACGAGACATTTATTCATCAACCAGCAATAAATATACCAAGATGATTCGAAACTATCTGCAGTATGAAATGAAACGAATTAAAGATCTTTTTTTAGAAATTAATTCGTTCGTCTATTGTCCTTTTTTTTAATCTACCACCTTTTCGTGATGAGGTTCCACTGACGGAGAAGAAACAGGCGTAAGAAACTGTAGGTATCCTCTTTTTACATTAAAATAAAAAGCAATGAATGATGAGGACGATGAATGAATGTGCACATTGTAAGATAAAATGAAACCATAAAAAAAAAAAGCTGTTATAAAGAAGTAATGCAGGATTTGTAACCGCCAGCTGACCGGCCCTCGCAAGCAGCGCTTGTTCACCAGCATGACGCATGACGCATGACGCATGCCGCAGCCATCGTCCACCTCGGCCATGTCAAAGTGAAGTGGACGACCAGCCACCCAACGCCGTCTCGAGCAACTATTACTTTTACTTAACATACTTGTCATTTCTACGAGACCATTTACAATTAAAAGTTCTGACTATTCAAACAATAGTAGCGTCACATTTATTTGTCAGTGTGCATCTGGATGAGTACACACCTCCCTTATCATTAAAATAATCATTCAAAGTATAGTTAGCTTTTTTAAGTAAATTGTGTAAGATCGAGTAGATTTTCGGAAATTTTATTATAAATGCGTGGGCCTATCCCACGCATTTATAAGATCTTCCTTCACATAATCAAACTTTGGATTTTATAGTTAAAATTTATTTCTCATTAGTAAATCATGTCTGTCACTATTCTTGGAGAATAGGGGTTTATGTTTACGCACATACGTACGAATGACATGCGAGTGTGTGATAAGAATGGGAACAAATAAAACTACGAAATAACGTTACGAATGCCCTCAGCTGAACACTCTGCACCTGAATAACCACGTACATATAAGCCAATTTATACGAGATTTGTTTGCATAACCTGAGTGCACAACCAATAGATAACTGACAGTAAACGAGCGACTATTTGAAGAGAGCGCTATCTGAATGCGAAGCGTTTATCGAGAGGTTACGTCGGCCTCCATTTTATTTATATAGGAGATATGGGGGACGTAGACAATGAGGATTTTAGCGAAAACAATATGTATCGGAGCGCATGCGCAGAACTTGCAGCACCAACTATTATTATTGTTTAAGTAATTACCCAGTGGACGTCAGGACATTTAAATATATTTAAAAAATATAAATATATATAGACCTGTCTTCATCATGTTTCACCTGTCGAGTCTAGATTTTTGTAATTTTATTACCATCTGATTCGCTTACGATATTTTTTTTCAAAACAAACGTGCTAAACATTCTACAGCAGCCTCATGGACAATGGGCCGCCACGTTGCTTCTGTGCAGGTTTGAGGACTTCACAATTCCTCGAAATGATATATGTCATTATTTCTGTCAGTTTGGGGCATACAGCACGTGGTAAATACAGCAATTAAAATTCCTATTAACAATTTTCCTACCGGCTTCTGGGATCGAACCCGGTTCACTCGTGTACGATAAAATTAAAGCGTCTCCCCTGGCCACTAGGCAAACTAACATTTAAAAAAGATAATTCCAAGAAGCTTTACACGGCAATGTTAATGCGAGGAATTATAAAATAGCCACGATATTTATCGGAATCGAACTCAAGCTGAGCTTGAACCGCCCCGACAAAAACGATGCCGTTGCGTTGGTGTAATTGCAGCGGGAAATATTTCCAGTGTTTCATACTAGCGAACGTCCGCAGCTCCGGCTGTGTTTGGAGTGAACTTTCAAGATATGACGTCAGCATTTATTTACGAAAACATTGAAATCTTTTAGGATGTGTTGCCTTGAAAAAGAATTACTTAGACAATGTGTTATGTGCAAACGTATAATTCGCTAAAACTCGTTCGGTTGGCTGGAATTCGGCAACAAAGAAAAAATTCAAATTAACCGCAAGTGTTAATTTAGAATATGTGTTAATTAAGTACATCATTCCAATAATAAGCTCTCACAACCGTATACCAAATAACCACAACCACCCCGGACAGAGGTCCACAAATTGTTATGTATCGTTTCAACACGCGCACTTTTCACCAAAATGTTACTAAGTATTGTCTAATCGGTGACAAAGCTTATTTGGACCGTGCCGTGGCAGGTGGTGAGCTGGTCGCCGTCTCAATGTCCAGACCATCGAAACATCGTACATAAGTTTCAAGAAACCCATTGGTACGAGCCCGCCACATTGTCACTTCAACCCTTAACTACTCGGTCCTCGTGGTCCAAAAAAATATTCCAAAGGATCATACAGTCCGCACTCATAGACACTCATACCATATTCAATATAAAGATGCCGTATTTAATTAGTTTACCCGCTGGATGTCCAACAAGTACGTAATTAGCTTGGCTGTTGGCAGCTAAACGAGCAAAAAACCACCCCTTTGCGTCGGGTCTGACTTCCGTCGGGCGCTCCGATTCGGATCATTATAAAAAAGCACCGAAATTAAGCTGTACGATACCTGAATGTACTTCAATGAAATCATGTTCCAAACATCGAAGTTTTTCATACTTTTGCTACGGATAACATCTTTTACAAATTTTATATGAGCAATAAGAACTAAAATTGAACTGCCCTCGTAAATGTAACCATGATCACAGGATATATATAAAGGTGTAAAAATACCGTTGTCGACTGCGCAGGAGATATTATAGTGCCGCAAGTGTAGCGATAAATCAATGAAAGGTTCAGGTCCAGTGCAGCATGAGACATGGACGCAACCTAACACAAGCCCAGACCCGATGTCCAATAACTTGTGCGATGCACAAATATCGTTATAGTTAATAGTATGTGAGTAACCACGATATCCGAGTGGTTAGAGGATCTGCCTCCAGATCAGGAGGCTCGAATTTGATCCCCAATGTGAAGGGAACGTAGCAATGAGTTCATATCGAAACTTATGTACGATTTCTATCGCTGAAAGCTACAAAACGGCGACTGGTTAAGCATCTGTCAGGTTGTCCTGTTCCAGCTCTGATGGATAGTGGGTTGAAAGGACAAAAATGTCGAGAGCTCTGACCATGTACGATTCGAATCATAGACAAATTTCGAAAAACTCATAGGTATGACCCCTCGCATACGTGATAGAAACCTGGTGACCTGATTCGAAGTCACCGAACCACTCGGCTATGCGTGGCTTATTTATTTTTAAACAATAACTGTAACTATTATGTATAAGTTTAAACACAATTCAACATAACCCTACGATAAAAGTTAAATAAAACGACATTGCCTAGGACATACGCGGATTTCTAGACAAAGCCAACGATAACTCTTTTATCAAGATATGATAAGTAGCTTAGGAGCTACACGCGAACAGACGAACATACAAACATACATAGACAACTAAAATCATAACACTCCTCGCAGTCCGTAAACTAATATTTTTACACTTATCTAAAGTGTATCGGATTATTCCCCGTCTTTAGAGGCGACAGCTTCACTATCTCTGGAAACAATCTACACCGACCGATTGTGGATGGAGCTGTCAATCGGATGCAGTTGATCAGATAGCGATGGCAGGCACGTGACAAATCGGCGGAGCATCAGCACCGAGCGCCTGCACCGCTGCAAGTGAAAAGAAAAGCATGCTGGACCGATAGATAGACGTTACGACACATGTACATATACATAAATGCCGACCATTTATTCGACAACGTGCAATTGTCGCAACCATGCCGCCGTTGTGTAATGAAACCGTTGAGCAATGCGTCTATTCTTCACTTGCATCCTTGTTAATATTTCAAGAAAATTATGTTATAAAATCGAATTACGTATTAGTATGCACATTTAATGGTAATAACGAAGACGTTTAATGAAATTGTTAGCATGAACTTTTTTCAACATTTCTAAAAGAGTAATTGACTAACCGGACATGGAACTCCTCCGTCGTACATTTATTAAAACCGGCCTAGTGCGAGACGGACTCGCGCACCGAAGGTTCCGTACTACCAAAGAAAATATTTATGCTATGAACTCCATTAATTTTTAATTTTCGTTTTCTCTTTGCGAAAAGATTTATGTAAACTACGTAGGTCAATGTAAATTACTAGACCTGTGTAAATTATTAGACCTGTGTAAATTATTAGGCCTGTGTAAATGACTATAATCAGCACAGTTAACTTCCTGTATAACTATCCACATGAACGATGTTTTATAATATATAATTGATCTTCGCTCGAGCGTAGGAGCTACAAGTTTAATTAACACAAGCCGGGCATCGAGTCGAACGTCTCTATTTTTATTTCATTCGGATGCCTTATTAATTAATTTGCAAGACGGGATGTCACAGATCGCAAACGTAATCTGCAATAATTAAATATGTGCTAACACGGGATATAATATAAAACCTGTTATAATTATTATTTGTTATTCAATAAGAGTTAAACTGCTCGGGAGAAATAGTGAAATCAATTAACATCCTAATTCCCAGGCATCCGATTAATTTAATATAAACATTGAAAGGATCAAACCGGATGTGTTAGAGCGAAGGGCCTATGTCCGGCACCGGGCTGACCCGGCTTGGTGGAGATTTCTAATTCTTCTTTATTTAAACGTTTTGGTACTAATATAATAAAAGGAATTGTATTCCATAAACTTATAGTAATTTAGTCTTAGGTAGTTAAAGGTCTGAAAGTAAAAGGCTCTCCCACTATATGTCAGAAGTCACTGAATTATTAGAACGGAAATGTTCTTAGTCGACTAATCTGCAACAACCAATGTCTCAGGCCGGATGGTTTCGCAGATTCTCGCGCGACGTTATAATAGTTTTTATTCGCAAAAACTATTATAACAGAAAACTTTCCGATGAAAATAACGTGCTAACGCCGTAGCTAATGTGAACGATAATTTTTAATTTCCATAATCGAAAAACAAAAAAGACATAACCTTCTCGTCCCTTTCATTTCATATCCTTTACCATTTCGCCGTCACAATCACAAAAGGAGCCGTCAACACAAAGCAACGTAAAGCGTCAGAAAAGAAAATGCGTCGTCGACACGTTATTATTCAAATTTGACACTATTCCGGTTCTCTCTGCTCGACATTAGTGCCGGGAAGCATTTCGAGCGATTTCCTTACGATATATTTCTTTCCGAGTGTCACATCGGAGCGAGAATGAAGGAAATGAATCATTCTGCTCCGACCTTTGTGCTATAAATTGATCGCAAGAGTCAACAGTGAACGTTAATGATATGTAGGTTTTTATAAAGGTTGGTTGATTTAAAAAAATGTTATTTAGAAACATCTTGGGTTATGCCCCAATATTAGCACAAGAGCTACTCTGTAGTCTATGTAAAGGAGACTAACTCTGTGTATTTGCATGTGAGTTGTTTTTTATGGGAAAGGCTGCAAACGAGCACCTGATGGTAAGTGATTACCGTCGCTCACGTACATCTGCAACACCAGAGGTGCTGCAGTGCGTTGCCGGTCTTTAAGGTTATTTGGGAGAAGCGAGGGAGGATGCGGAAAGCGATGGGGAGGGGGAGTGCAGAGAGTACAAGATGCCTCTACTTCACGCCGGTATTTTGCGAGGTCGTGGTACCAATCCGGTTGAGCCGGCCCATTCGAGTAGCAGCATAAACCGCTATTTGACTCTACCACGTTAAGTGTAGTAAACACTGTAATGTATACCTGATGATAGGTTTCACGCGGTAGTAGCGGTGATATTTAGATTTTATGACACAACTCTAACGATTTCTATCTCAATAACGATGTGGACGAACGGTAGAAGGGCTACTACTAACCATTGATCCCCTGACAGCGACAGTTAGTCGAACGCTTCAAACTGATCTGGAAAAACCTAGACGAGAGGAATACCGAGAGGTCGGCAATTGGCACTTTTTGACCAGAGCTACGAACAGTGAGTAAAAAGACTAGACTTAAAATAATTCAGAGATTTAACATAAGCATGGATTATTAGAAACTGAACTGATTCTGTACTCTCTGGTAGTGCAATCGCCAATCCGCTTGTCGAGGGTGGCGGTTGTGGCAAATACACCTTATGTGTGAGGTATATATAAACCTACACGGAGTTTCTTTCGTCTGTTTCATCTCCGCCATTAGGAACCTCATTACGAAGCGGGGGTAGATTTAAAAAAAAAAATAATAACAAAGATTTGACATTTGCCAAACGATAGTTATCTTACTTAGGTCGAAGAATAAAGTATTTTCTTTCATTAATTTAATTTGCCCTGTTAAGGAATGACAAGGACTGACTCTGCGCCTACACTGTTTAATGCATGTGTTGACACATTGCCATAAACTAGACTGTACGCTAGGAATTTCTCAGATTGATGAAAGTATATGTAAGCACGCACACACGCGTAATAAATAATTCAGCAACACCATAAATATTATGATATTAAAATGCGAACATTTTAGTACTTTTATTATAAAATCAATTATTCGCGATTTACTGTGTCGTTAAGGCAAGTAAAATAAAGTAAACATGCACACGTGATTTTTCTTATACAGAAAACTTAAATTAAAAGTAACTATCTGAAAAATAAGTTGAATTTCATTACTTAAGCACAAGTGGTCTAATTTCGACCACATATAACACTACTATAAATCTAACATAATGGAAGTGTAAGGGGGAACATTTCATCTTTTCCCCAGCACCGGCGACCGAATTATGCCGGAAAATCAATCCGAATACCACAATCCAAATCCCACAGACCAGTGAGGGAGAGCCGCGGCACTACGCCCCCAACCCCTTTATCCAGCGCGGCGAGTGCGGGAACCTTCCAAAATTGCGTGAAAAATCAAATATTATAAATATATATTAAAAATCACATAACATCAAATATTAACGCTTTCATCGCAAGCTGAAAAATAACCTTGGCCGTTTAGCAGTTGACTTAAACTTAAACATACTAATGAAAAAAAAAATAAGTCTTATAGCGCTAAGCGTAGGCTGTGTAACCAATTACTCTAGATCTTACGCGATACGTAAGGGTTTATAATTTATTTTTTATAGAAGAAGGGGGCAAACGAGCGTGCGGCTCACCTGATGGATGCTAAGTGAACACCGACGCCCACCAGAGGAGCTACAGATGCGCTGCCGGCCTTTAAAACGTAATAACGTCGCCGATTATTCCATAATCAATGTTTATTTATTGTAACTAAAATCTAGACAGCTTAGATACTAGGCGATCATAAACAAACGGTGGGCACGCACGCCGCGGTATTTCACAAACAGTCGCTAACAAATGATGTCAGTGGAGAGGCATGCCTTTCTTGTGGCGCATCACTTGTGCTAACAGCGTCGCGAACACACAGTCACGCTCAGCGACATGCACGTTCCGCGACGCCTAATTACAAATGTTGGGTAACAATGAAAATTATTACAATAAATGTGCTTAACTGAACTCCGTCATTTGTTCTCAGATAGTATGGCATGTTATCACTGAGTGAAGGGTAATTTGAATGTGAATGCATGTTTTGTATGAGATCACTTTATCATTTTTAAAACAATTGTCTTATTATATTGGTTGTTACTAATGACATCATTGAGTTGTTTTTCTTATAGCGCATTAGTGACAAACGTGCTAACATTCCACCTGACGGTAAACTGCTGCTGAATCCCATGTCTCACATGCATACTTCAATCGAATATTACCGATGCGTTGCCCCCCGAGGACAGTGATGGAATGCTTCGCAGCCTGAATTATACTGACTCTCTATAATAGCCTCCAGATCGAAACAAAACAGTGGTTGCACAGCAATTAGCGGCAGAAATAAGTAAGAGGGTAGTTAATGAATAAGATATATCAGGTTAAGCATACATTAAAAAAAATGTTGGTGTGTATGCTACTTTAAATTCACTATCAGTTCTACCAACCGATTCCTACAACATTTACATGTTTGTTTTTAAGATATTTACTACGAAGAATTGATGAAGTTTACAATCAGCAAATGGCGATGGTTCTCCACTTTTACAATGACCGGGTCACCGTTCGCGCCGCACCGTGAGCATAGCGTGGCTCAGTGGCCATCGCTTTTGAACAGCCGATCCTGACTTCGATTTCTAGTCAATATTATTGAAACACATATAACCAATCGCATCTAATATATTCTGAACCGATCCCATAAAATCTTTATAAAACACATAAAAACATTTCTAATTTGTATGTTTGGATGTATTGCGAGTGCACCCTTTTAATTCCACGCGACGTCTACTTCGAACACCACAAATCACCGTAATCGAGCTACCCACATCCTCAATAAATACTGCAGCATCGTAATTGTCGTAAACAGTTCAAGTAGGCAGTTCCTATAAAATATAAGATCGCAGAATGGTTTCGATATTGTCACCATCGTATTATTGTTAAGAAGAACGCAATTGGAGTGCGTAATAGCAACTCACAATATACCCGCACAGACATACCGAGTCACATCTATATCCATGTCTACGCCAGGGGTCTCCAAACTACGGCCCGCGCTATCAATCCGAACCCCGATTGTTTCTAACCATTCATCTATTGAATTGTGTTAGACGAAAAAATCTTAGACAATCCTTTGAAATCCAAAAAAAAAAAAAAACCATGCGGACATATTAACAGGCCTGTGTGACGCTTGGACCAAAAAGTTTGGAGACCACTGCCTAGCCTACACGATGAAGGAAACGCGTACCTTGCACCCGGCGAAAGCGAAGACGTCTACGTATCGAAAGAAATCAATGCGCTACAAACAAACAATACACACGCTAAAATAGTACCGTGACTCAAGTACCCGGGCAACGTGCACCGAACGCAAGGTCAATAACAAGGACGGGGAAACGATAGCACGCCCGAGCGGAAGCGTCGCACTAATGAATGGACAATTCACGGTTCTTGTCCGTACGCTTGTTTGTACAAAAAAAAAACCTGACGGAAACTTGGCACCAACTACGATAGTTGATCATTAAACTATGAATAACTCATTATGTGTTGCAACAATTAAAATCACATTGTTATGACATGTAAAGTGTATAAGAGATGATTTTTTTTTATAGAGTAACAAACGAACTAACAATTGCACGATCGTATGTGGATACTCCAGCCCAGGTACACCTGCAACCAACTTCAAACAAAGAAGGCTAGAGGTGCAATTATACTCCATACTCTTCAAACCGGAACACAACAGTGGTTGTGCTGCTGCTTAAAGTAAAAAGTAAAGTAGCAACCTGTAAAAACTCAAATATCTGAGAGGGTTTTGGAGCCAGGAAAGGCACGCCACGCTGCTCCAATTCGGGTTGGCGGGCTTCACATATCCTCGAAATAATATTCTTTATTATAGGACAGCAAACAAGAAAAGGTGTCCAACCTAGGCTCTCCACACGTCACGTTTTCTACCGAAGAGGCGAAAATTATTTTACGGAAGCACGTTTGACTACGCTGAACAGGGGCCTTATCCGCTATGCCACAAAACAATTACACAACAATTCCTTTTGAAGTAATTCCTCAATTAAGAAACTGTATTATTCAGTTTTTTTTTTACATCCAAGTCTCAGTTTTGTTGATTGGTAATTGTGTCTTGGAAATTATGTTAAAAATGAACAAGTTATGATTTAATCAGGGCATGAGGTCATTCAGATTTTTGTGAAATTTTTTTGTGGCATAGGGGATAAGGTTCCAGGATTGTAATCTCTGCCTACCTACCCCTACCCCTATAGGCGTGAGTGCTTATTGCGATGATAATTTGTGTCTACACTGATTATTATTCATTAATAGGCTCTGCCTCCATCTTTCAAAACAAATTTTGCAATGGTGTTCGAAGCTTCTGTGACAGGGTTAATGAAGATGGTAAACAAGTAGAGTTATCATCAAAATAAGAAGATAAATATTTTAAATTGGATATGTTCAAGTAATTTTCCATGTGGTAACAATTAAGAGAATAAATTCCGTCTTCCCTTGGCATTGTAACAATTTATAATAAATCTTAATTGTGTACAGTTTATAACCTGCTATACAGACTTAACAATCGCATGGCTTAATTGTTGCCATACCTGTACTATACATCTTTTTCATTCATTAGTGCTCTCCACTACTAGTTTGTTGGATTTGGGTTTGGGAAATTCGGGTGGATATTCCACGGTCATTTGGTTGCCAAGACCTTGTTTGCTGGCCACCACCTGCAGGAGGTTGGTGTTAGGAGAAAGACATGGGATAATCTCCCATACAACCCACATTACATGACATACATTTAGATGAATTATTCTTTCACGGATAGATTTTCAAACTGTCAGCCACTTAGTGCATTACCTAGAAATTATTTAGCACTTCTGCTTAACCTGTGCAAGATTACAGGTGTGAGTTTGAACAAATAAATATTAATCAAGTCTACTGTAACTGTACAAACTCCAAATTAAAATATCTAATGTCTTTTTAATATAAATAAGTTTCATTAATCACTTCTTAAATCTTAATAACATATAGTGTATATCTATATGTATATAGTGTAATTTTATTTTTGTAATTGCAACTTCAGATGAATCTAATGTGTATTAATTGAAATGTTCTAATCTAAATATCAATGCTTATCAGCATAGAGGCATCAGTGTTAGCATAGACTCGATAACATGTGGTAACAGCCTCAAGAAGAATCTACCACCCCAAAAGCCAAATAATAGAGACCGATGATCAGTTCTAAACTACCAAGTGTCTGATGTTGTGGTCACCCATCTGTCTGTCAAGGATGGTGATTATAGCAAACACTCCTCTGCAAAGAGGCTTATATTCACCAACAGGTTATTTAGAAAGCTGGTAGAAGACTAATCCTGAGAAAATAGCTCTAATCATATTTATTAAATAGTCTCTAAATGAACATTTGTTGTCAGAGGATGGCACAAATTATAATATTATGCACCAATGCCACAAATTAAAATATTTAATTACAGAATTTAAATATGTTTAATAAATAAGAAGTTCAAACAACAAGTTTGATTTTTAATAGAATTGTGATTAATAATAGAGAATTTTGAATAATGAATTTGAATAGAATTATTACATATTCCATCTATCTAAATTGATTTATTAATAATTCTTAGCACTGTTTCAGATTTTGTGGTTATGAGCAAAATGAAGTAAGAAAATATTTTCCCAAGTAATTTACATGCTACACTGTTTGTATTGTTTGCTTAGGCTTGACTTTACTACACTAAATAGGTGTTAAATGATAAAATAATTGTCTAGACTAAAAAGTAAAAAAATTAAATGCTATAAAATTCATAAATTTTGTTCATTTTCAAAATAATAATAAGTTATGAAGGAAAAGGTCTAATTGAGTTTTTAATAGGAAGGGTATTCTTCATAATAAAAACTCAACTACTACCATTTAATTTATTAGCATGTAGTAATTATAGAAAAATTAAAGTATTAATATTTATGAAACTAATTGCTTTTAGGGATATGTCCATCCACAGTTCTGATATTAAAGTTATCTTAGGTGCAAGTTTGTATGTTCTCATTATAGAAAGTCTATTCTATTCTATCTATCTGTCTGCTTTAATGCTAACAGAATATGTAAACTTACATAACAACAAAAATTGTGTGAGTGCCATTATAATATTATATAAGAAACATTTAATCAAAATTTTTAATATCAACTATAAGATTAATTGTGAGAAAAATGTTTCGAAAACTTCTATGTTAATGAGTTGAGAACAGGCAAAATGCCAACTTAAGATGCAATGTTAGATATTCAAAATGTGGGACCGAAATAACAAAATTGTCTGCCAATTGGAATGGTTAAGATCTTGATAAGAGTTATTAATATTTCCGGTTGTTGCAGTTACTAAATAAATAATGTTTTGTAACAAGGCAGGGCATCAATAGTCACTTATCCTTAGATGAGCCACTATCTTGTTTGCCCACTTTCCTATAAAAAAAATGGGAAAATTTTTTCCAGCAGTGAACTGTGTAATAAGGCTCATGATGATAATAGAAATTGAATATGTGGTATGCCAACACTACAGCTACTCCCGATTCTACTGACGATATATTTGAACAAGTTTCAAAGCTCCATTGTATTTATATACAAAAATGTTTTAATACTTTGACACTTGTAGATAGTTAAACACAGTTACTATACAGGGCTCCAAGCCAAAGAAAATAAAGAATCAGGGGTACCACACACATTTTCTGTAGCTTTACAAATGGCGAGTACTTGTGCTGGAGATTTTTGATTGTTTACAGGTAATGAGGAATCAGAATCATAGTCTATAAAGAGGACTATGCATCTGCATAGTGATTCCTAGTTGAGAATACATGCAGGTATCTAAGGGCCACAGCAAATGTTTACCATTATAAAAAAAACTGGATGTTTACCATTTTAAAAAAACTGGATGGATTCAGAACACTTAGATTAAAACAGCGTCTAAGGTCTATTGTATCACTATGCAGTTCTAAGATTGTAATAATGATAAATAAGGTTTGTTTCTGCCAATAGATATCTATTGACATTCTACAAAATTGAATCCACCTGATGGTAAGTGGATGCACAGGCCCATAAACACCTGCATCTATCCTCAATTAAGATTCCAGAAGCAGATGTTTTATCAACCCTACAAACTCAGATGGCATGGCTGTTAATGGGTCTCCGATTCAATCACTCATTGTATAAAACAGCAGTAGTGTGTAGAACTACTGTTTAACACTGGAGGTAGAAGCTAGTTTTATATACATGTAATAGTATTGTTTGTTTATACATGTTTTGATCTGTTTGTGTTTCATGTTTTTCATTGTAATATTGTTTGTACATGTTTTGATTTTAAATAAAATAATCTAAATAAATAGTTTGTTGGTTTACATATAAAAAGTTAAATTGAAAACTCAACATCAAAAATAACCAAAATAACCGACCAATATCTAAAATTCTTTCCCCGTTCAAAGGCTTACCCATTCCAAATGACATTGCCTAAATTTTATTAAAAAAAAAATTAGATTATGAGTATGAGTAAAATGTGTTGATCTTACACATCAGACTTATAGCAGATTACTTGATTATTAAAAATCTCATTGATCATTCCTTATATTTGCTACCTAATTAAACTTTATAATCCTCATTAGTTAATTACAATAGGAGTTAAGACTGTTAAATGATGAAAAAAATACTTGGTAATCAAAAGAAGTGTTGTAAATGATCATAAAAAAACCTATTCCTAATCAATTGTTATTTACAGCTTAGACATTGTCTAAAATTTCAATAGGATTGTTTTATAAATAAGAAAATTAGGTTAATTGTGTACAAATGCCAGAGAAATGATTAAGGTCTATAATGTAATTGTCCTAGTAAAATATACAATAGCATCAGTATTTGCTAATGAATTTGTTTTCATTAAACAAAATAACTAAGACAAATTTTGACTACTCTAGTTAGGCCATCTTATGAAGTCCTAACAGACAATTAGAGTAACATATGAAAAATGTTGTTCTATAATGAAATTGAGATTTACTTACTTTGAAAACTTCAGAGAAAAAACCAGCCCCAATCTTCTCTAATATGAAGTCATCAAAGGGGTAGAGGGCCGCCACCGCAGTCCGGAGGGCAGTACACGACGACCCAGTCACTCTCCTGTCACCGAGTTTCTCACTATCCTCACTAACACTCGACTCCTCACACTCATTTTCACAACACAGACCGCGTCTCGTCCTGCACCCATTTTCTTGTACATCGCGGTACCTACGACCCGTCTTCGAATACGGACCGCGCACGTATCGTCCCGCTTTTGCAGTTTCATCTAAATTCGTGAAACTCTCGGCGATCTTCAGTACTTTTGTAGGCTTCCGTCGCTCAAAAGCGCTATTGCACTTCGCCTCCTCAGCTTTACACTCGTCTTGCATTCTAACTGTTGATAACGCAACTAGCGTTTATCCCGCTTCAAACATAGTGGTCATGTGCCTCTCCACGATATACGCAGCGGCAATTCCAGCGTTCACAGCACAATATTTATGTGGCGGTACACGAAACTATACGAAACATTTTAAAACAGTCAAAAAAATTGTTATTTTATACGACTGTCATTTCACATATTTCTCCGTATCCCTATGATATAAAAGCAATTTATAACTTTTATAGATATTATTTTAAACACTTGAATTTATTTCTCTAATTCGCGTGTTATGTGATTTGTGTATACTTTAGAAAAACAGTCCGATTTATCGACGACGCGAGTTCAGGCAAAGTAAGGAAAGCAGAAAGTAAGCATCAGAACACAGCAATGCCAATTGACATTACCACTACAACAAATTACAAAACACACATGAGTCTTAGAGACGAGAGAAAAGTATCGGTACTTATAATTCGATACAGAGTATATTTTTGCTCGACACTTCCGTATCGATATTTCATAAAGTATCGATACTTTTAATTTTATTTCAATACTTTTAGAAGTAATATGGACTACACCCCTAGAGCTAGGGCATGACATATTAATATTCTTTGTAATTGTGTTGTTTATCAAAACGTGACTATTGACTAGTAACCACTTGTTTTTATGTTTTGGTTCTGAATACAACTGTGTGTAATTCGAGTGTGTTTGTTACCGACCAGTCGGTCAAAACTTTGCGATTAGGTGCAGGATAAAAATAAAATATATTAATATTTTTTTAATCTTATTGATTTGGCTGGAAATTTTAGTCTAGCTAGAAAAGTGAGTTTTAGCTAGAAAATATATCCCTCTTTCTTTCTTCTTTAATAAATATTTTATCGTTAACTACTCCGATTTTATTTCGATAATCGATAATCATCAAAAATTATAAGTATCAGTGTATTTTGCGAATTTTACAGTCATAATTATAAATGAAATTTGCATTCAAAAAACTTGTCATGCATTTAAAGCTATCATTTCATTCATTGTAATAATTAGAATGAGAAATAGACTGAAACTCAAATTCACTTATTTTGAGGTATATGAAGTATCCATTGGAAAACTAAACAAACTATGAAGTATTTACTTGTTCCATGTAAGCATCTCTTGATAACTTAACTACCTAATGTTTTTAACAGCTCTGCCTCTCGCTTTATCTAACTTCCAGTCAAGTATGCATTATTACTAAATTCTTAATAAAAAGAAATTGGTAGTTTATAACGTGGAATTTGAACTATCAGTGTAAATAAATAATGGGACTATTAACGGCGTCATCTCTATCATAGTATAAAGAAATATATTAGTGGTATAGAGTATAATCAGCTTGAATATTGCATAATATTATAGTCTTTGGTCAAGCAAAGCCAATGTACCGTCAAGACTGAGCATCTAGATATGCCGGCAATATGGCAGTAAAGGTTGCCACAGTTTCAAATTTACAACTAATATAAATACTTGGTAATTTACATTGGAAAGAAGATTATTTTTTCGTTTAATTGTACGCACATACTTCTTCGTCGTAAGATATCGATTACTTTGATTTATTTTCTGGAAATTTAATATGCGTATTAAAAAGACATTTAAGTTCCTACCTCCTATATTTGGCAATGTTTTAGGATTGGATAAGAATGGCAGATAGTCATCATACAGGTATAATAGCTATATTATTATGTACATTGTAAAATATAAAAATAATCGCCGTATAGCTTATGAGACGTCTTTTCATTGAATTCGGTCAATATTTGGTGTATCCTCAAACCTTACCAGAAGATTCAACTAATAAAGGAATTGTTAAAATCGGGGTAGTCTTTAATTTTTTTATTACCTAACAGTGGCAGTCGACCTCAACTATTACAATTCTGACGATATTAAAAATAACCCGATAATCCTTGTGAAATCACAAGTAGCAGAATATAAATATTTTAGTAAAATAACTGTCTACTGAAAAAAATAGCCTTCTCTTTTCAACTAAGCGGTATAAAGTAAAAGTAATGTGCTCCTGAGTTATTTACTTAGAAATAATAGTGTTTTATTCATAAAGTTCATTCATCTATAATAAATTAACGTGTCGTCGCGTAAACGGTTGTGAAGTTATAATAACGAAATGTAGTGTGCAGACGGGATACACTGGATGAGTCGCCATTACCCCAACAAGTACTTGACCTGCATGAGAAGATTTGCAAAATTGATCAAATAAATAGTTGCAGGCAAGTTTTGCATTATTTGTTTCTAGTATCTTACATACGACTGACTAACGCAGCATAAGTTTGTTTGATATCTCCCCGATGTGGTAACATTGATTTTTACAAACACAGTCGAATTCACAAGCTTCGGGGTTTTTCTATAAAGCTGTAATTGGTCATATGAAAAACCATTTTGAGGTATATAAGGTATCTTGAATTTCTAAGTTCGTAATTTTTTGCTGAAAATCATAAAGAGAGTTACGTTTTACTGCTAGGTGGGGTGGTGGCTAAACGTTTTCTTGCGGCGCTGTGGGACGCGGGATGGATTCCCGCACGGGACTAGTATTTGTATGGACTACAAATTAGTATTCCGGGTCTGGGTGTTTATCTATGTGCAATTTATGAATGGAAACTGCCTCCGCGACACAGGAAATATTCTTTCAGGGGAAGGTAACGTTTTTTAATAGAAAAAAGGACAAGGAGCATAATTAAAAGTGTTTGCTTACTATTACAATTGATTTTATAATATATAATATGGATGGATATACTACCATCATCTCGCCAGCAGGGGGCACCACTTGCCGATGAGGTTGGCATTTGGAGAAAGAGATGATGAATCCCCACTTACACCTATCAGAACAATGTCTGATATTACCCACGGACGGTGGCGGCGTAATAAATTCTTCGTAAAAAAACTTCGTGACTAGCAAAAGTCCATTAAAGAAAAATCTGGCGGTCACCGATAGATAGTGGAATTTACAATATAATATATTTACAGCCAAGGTAGAGACAAGCGGCAGTTTTTGTTGCTGCTCGAATGGGTCGGCACGACCGGGGTAGTACCACGACTTCGCAACATTCTGCGTTTCGTTCGGTGATGTAATCGGAGGCCCACTCCAACCTCACCCTTCCCTTTCCCTTATCCTCTCTCCCATCTCCCAAATATTCTTAAAGTCTGTCAAAGCATCTGCAGCTCCTCTAGTGTTGCAGATGTATTTGGGCAACGGTAATCATGTACCATCAGGTGAGACTTCTGGTTTTTGAATTTAATCCGAACGCTACGACAATTACCAGGGCCACGCATTTTAGTATCAGGCAAGGATGGCTTTTTAAAACTTATTTAATAATCAAAATACCTTTTTTTTTATGAAAAAGACGGCAAACGAGCAAGCGTTCACTTGATGGTAAGTGATTACCGTCGCCCACATACATCTGCAACACCAGATACCAGACACCTTGTACGACATACACAATGCCATTTCTAATATTTAAATATAAAAGAGTGGTATTAAATAAGAAAACAAGAGTTATTATATTTCGCTGTTTATTATAATTCATGCTGACGACTATATACTTAATTTAAATGTACCTATATCACACACTGGAAACTGCGATGACGTGTCTCATAGAGAAGCATCTTCTGTATTTAATTAGCAGAAGGTGGTTTTCCATAAAGCTTTGCTTCCAAAAAGAAATAATCTCTCTTTCACATTAAAAATATCAACACTAGCTCATTTATTCACAACTGCCTACCTACTTTCTATTAAAAATTTAACGCTCAATAGCTTTAAATACAAATATATTATTGCTGTCGCGATTTAATATCTAATTTCAACCTTATCTATCTAGATAACTATACATTTATCTCAAAATGAGTATTCGTTTTTTTTTTTCACTTATCTAAATGTAAATTCTAAATACTAGTCTTACCTATTTTAGTATTGCTTGATGAAGGAAAACATGGCTTTCCTTAGAAAATAGGCGTAACAAATGCATAGTCAATCACTATAAAAGCAACCATTAAATGGTGCATTCGTAACAGACGGCACGGTACAGAAAGTGCACCTAAAATAAAACAAGGATCGATACAATTTACAAATTTTTGGAAGAACTATTCAAAAGTGTGTAGTAGGTACATAAATACACCACAAGTAACGAAAAATTAATGGAATAGTTTAAAAGTATGATAAATTTGTGAACAACCAGTTAATGTATCGCCACCATTCATACCAGGAAAGATATTAGAATTGTGAACTGAAGACTATAAGATCAACGGCATTTAAACGGGCAGTCCGCGGGGTAGTATCGTTGAATAATTTGTTTATTTATTTATTGTACACACTACTATACATTCAAAATTTAAATATGCAAGAAAAACGTGTAGGTGTTAAGCTCGCTTTAAGCTTAACCAAGAGTTCTCTTAAAGCAAACTCTTGAGGATAGAGAAGATATTATAGTAGTGATAATAGTTAGGTGTACTATATAATACAGTACATTATATTGTGGTGTGTTTAGTCTATAGTATGTTCCATTTTGTCTATTTTTGCGGACAAATATGTATACGCCGGGGACTGTCCGCAGTTTCACGAAAATCGATCACCCACAATAGACCTCTCCAAATAAGTCATTTCCAATGCGCTCGTATTTCCCAGGTTAGTTAAATCTCGATTGACATTCCATGTTGCATTTACAATGTGAAATAATGTATCTAATTCATATTACTATGAAAATCATCAGAAAACATAAGTGATTTAGTAAAATATTAAAACAAAATAGTTTGCCCAGGTAGCGTCACAAACAAATATAGGTAGCTAAATTATTCTAGCTACGCGATTTAACGTTATAACAATTTTGTACATATTTCTAAGCTTCATGTGTGAAAATTTGTGTTTACGCATTATGTACTTTAATGATAATTATTCTGTTAATTACATAGTGCTAATTGTCTATATATTCAACAAATGTATACAATAAAAATATTTTGAGAGATACAGTCTTAATTGATGCTTATATTACATGCGATTAAAAGTTTTCTTGATAAATTTTGCTTAGATTAAATTTTGTTAAACAAATTGCAAATGGTACTGCTGTATAATATAATAACCCTTCTCGTGTGATAACAAAATTATTTCAATTGTTTCAACACGTCGAGACTTAAGCAAGGTTTAAGAAAATGTAATTCATATTACTATGAAAATCATCAGAAAACATAAGTGATTTAGTAAAATATTAAAACAAAATAGTTTGCCCAGGTAGCGTCACAAACAAATATAGGTAGCTAAATTATTCTAGCTACGCGATTTAACGTTATAACAATTTTGTACATATTTCTAAGCTTCATGTGTGAAAATTTGTGTTTACGCATTATGTACTTTAATGATAATTATTCTGTTAATTACATAGTGCTAATTGTCTATATATTCAACAAATGTATACAATAAAAATATTTTGAGAGATACAGTCTTAATTGATGCTTATATTACATGCGATTAAAAGTTTTCTTGATAAATTTTGCTTAGATTAAATTTTGTTAAACAAATTGCAAATGGTACTGCTGTATAATATAATAACCCTTCTCGTGTGATAACAAAATTATTTCAATTGTTTCAACACGTCGAGACTTAAGCAAGGTTTAAGAAAATGTAATTCACATATTTTTTGTTCACCGAGACAAGCTAATATAGGGCGCTCTCTCTTGCACAATTCTATAGAAGTGAATAGGACGCACTATCACCGTGATTGGTCAGTGGGTGTGACCAGTCTCTAAAAATGATTTTGCCAGTGCCTTCACCCGTGTGGTATCATGATAAAATGAATAAGGTGATGATTTATTTGTAAGTAGTATATAATAAATAACTCATCAAAAGTTTTCGTTATAAATTTATTCGATTTCTGATTCACTTCAGTGTGAATTTCAACTCTCTTTTTGAACAGCATCCATAGAGGGTTATACCAAAATAACCACAGGTTTTATACAGTCTATACAGTAAAATTTTATTTTCACTCATTTTAAAAGTATTATTGGTAGCTCAACTACATAACCCTTAACTTGAGCCCCTATACATTAAATTGGGTTAAGCTCGCACTTCTAGGGAGATGATTGAGTGATCGAAATAATTTTTTATCTTTTGCTCTAAAGCCAGGTCAACGAAAGGTCAAAACCTGAGAACACAAGTAGAGAGTGACACGACGTCCACACCGTATGAGACAGAAAAGACTGACCAAAATGTCAGTCTCTAGCCAATGTCCATTCATGTCCTTCCATATTTCCCTGTTAGCTCGTCTCCATGAACAAATCATAGACTTTATAGTTAGTTGACAGAGTTAAATGTCATATGGCATCTAGGTAAGTATATCAGTGCATCCTTAGAATAATAACGCCTTGAATTATTGTATTACATCAACGGCTATGTCTAAAGTGAAGCAATAAAACAATCTATGTAGGCGTAAGCGACATATATCTACGCTCTCCCACACGCACACAAATGTAATACTAGTTGAATTTAACATACTTATATCATCAAATCGACATTTTTAATCGGAATCCAAAGCGGTTCTAGGAATAGATCGATTGAACACAGACGGATTGTCCGGTAAACTAAGCAAATATAGCTTAGTTTGACTTACCTCGGCTAAAGTGCGCGGAGTCGGTTTCGAGGCGTTATTATTCTAAATATGCAACCGTGTGGTCATCATCCAAAAAGGTATAGAGTTTCTTTTCCTTTCATTTCACTTCACGTTTTTTTAAATGATAATGCTATTCCAACGGTAATCGCAAAAATTGATTCAAAACTTAGTGCGATGTCGAATATTACAGGAAGGTAGCGCTTTACAGACATGCACTTGTACAACAGGGAATGTTATTTTGATTTTTTAATGCGAAATTAAACAGAACAATTTACTAATAGGTGTAATTAAATGTGCGAGAGTGAGAAGCAAAATATACAACTACATTTACAGTGATTAAAAGAAATCACACTTTCATACTATGTACATCTGAAACAACGAGTATATTTCACAACCATTTTCACCAACTTTCTTTCAACATACTATTTAGTGCTAAGATAATCATTATTCAGCTATAAAATTGAAGAAACCGAATTAAAGTTAGTTAAAGTTGCTTGCAGATTCTGCAACTGTATGTAAAATATAAATGGTGTCTATCCCTAACCATAGACCATTTTTAACAAAGTTATAAATTCTATGGTACTGCCGACTACCGTGAAAGCAGAGTATGTGATGTGTTTGTTAAAAAATTAGTAAAGTCAACCAGAAAATCGGCACCATTGCTTCTTTTAAACGTCTTGCAAGTGTTATCAATTTAAAAAAATCTACAATAAAACTTTCTTTGTTTTGCTATATTATGATCACGAGTTCACAATATCGTTTCACTATTAATTATACAGGATCGTAGAAAAAGTAGCGGCAAAAAGCACAATTTTGAATTGACACACAGGACATATTATGCAGTAGCATAATTTATACAAAACTAAAGTAGATTTGTAATACATAATGCCCGTCCCTACATTAAGATATTATTTTTATTAAGCTTTTTTTATGACTATTAAGACTTATGCGTGGTTTTTCGACAATGCAACAATTGAGTCGAAGTAGTGGTTGAGAACGGAAGTCACGTTGGTTTGTTGGTGGTCTATATTAAGTGTGAGCAGAATCCGAGCAGGCACACATTCGAGATCTGTCTGTCTTCACAAAAATGGCTTAAGTGCAAATATATATAGACTGTATGACTACTCTAAAGTAGTAATGAAGATTGGGTAGATGCCTAATTAAGGCCACGGTATAGATTTGCATCTAAGAATTTAACTAAGAGTTGATTCTACGCAAATGTAGAAAACACAGGCACTCACACTTCTTACCCTTCTCGTATCTGATGTAACGCTTTTGCAATAACATCGGAGGAAGGGTTCGATGCCGTGTTACAGACATAATGCAACACAACCACATCTGAAAACAAAATCCGTATATTGCTTAAATGTTGGCTTCGGTTCGAACGCAGGAATCATGGCTGGTTTACACTAACCACTAAGCCAGTATAATAAAAGTTAAAATGGAATAATTAATTATAATATTGAAAATAAACATCGTTTTATAAAGAAAACTGAAAAGTGAAGAAATAATCTATTAGGAGGTCGAGGATCGACGGGTGAAAAATAATTCCAAACGATTTTAATACTCAAATCGAAAGTAGTTGTATAAAAAATCTTTTGAAAGCCATTAATTATGTACCCATGTACTATTAACGTACGTGCATTAACACATACATCACTTTTAAACCAAAAAGGGCCATATGAATATATATTTGTTTATGGTTTAATTGCTGATATAAATATAAATGTTATATTCTAGCAATAACGTACTTATAAGTGATTACCTATTTTAATGATTTGTCAAAGCCGTCTGGTCTATCTATATCTTTATAATAAGGTCAATAAAAGAAAATTTACTAACAAATTAAAAAAAAATAAGGCATTTAACTTACTTTTTACAAGATAAAAAAATCTGGTTCGTAGGTACACAGTGAAAGATTAGGTTCGAAATTGTCTTAAACAAAATAAAAGTATATTACTGATAGGACTTTAATGACCGTTGACTAGCCGCTAGGAGACAATGTAATATGAGGTTAAATTATATACAGATTGGATGCGACAATATTGGGATTTACTGAAAAATTTGTACGTACTGGTCACAATTATGTGGAAATATTGAATGTTTTGTTTTAAACTAATGAAATAGCCTAAGTATTCTAATAAAATGCATGCGCTATTCTTTATGACTAGTAGTTTAATGACCTCGGCTAGAACGGCGAACTTTCCGGATTTCATTGACGGTGCGTCGGCGACTTCAAGCCCGACCACCAGTCGCTGGTGCGGATGTTCGATAGGGTCTTTGACCAGGGTGTCGATTGAATAGTTTCCTAGTAGCGCAGATATATCTTGAGGCAACTAAAAAACTAAAAAATATCCTGTAACTGAAATACTTTACTTATATAATTTCTATTTAGTTTATTTTATTTTAATGTCGTAACGTCGCATCCGACCTGTATATAAGTAAATGCACATATTAAGATGTAAGAGGATGTTGTCTGAACGGAGGACCACATTTTCTTAAATTTAAATGCAGTATTTTTAAATAATAGAGAAAAATTGAAACGTCACTAAAACTTTTAATAACGGTCGCTAATGTTGCTAGTGTATACGTATCTTTAACTGTGAGAGTTGTCATTTTGAGGAATGTTTACATATTATATAATTACATAACATTATTTAATATTTCTGTGTCTACGCTCGTGTGTTATGAAATATTACAGTCGTAACTTATATAGATTAGGCGTCCAGAATGAGTTATCATTTTAGTTTTGAAGCATAAATCACCTCGGTATTACAAAATGGAGTACAGCGAAGGTTACGCAGATGGAAAACGGTGAGGGTTTTCGTAGAGGGGGTCCCTGTTTGGTTGATCTTGACACTCCCCTGTAAAAAATAAGAATAAACATGAACATGGCAAATTGAAAATCTAGAAACGGTAAAATTCTGTATACTAAGAAGACAAAAGGAATATATCAGGAAAATCATACGGTCTTCCACAGACGGCCACAGATATGGAAGATTTAAAAAACACCCTGACCGGTGACAGACTAACTAAGACAACGTCTAAGCTATGCGGAGTCTGGTAATGCGATCAAATGTTCGGTAGTGGGACGGGAAGGAAGCATTCTTTCGAGCAGCGTTAATTAAACTATGTACTAAACCAGAGCGGAGTGGAAAACGGAATGCCTTACGTCGTTTAATTGTACTGACTCTTCGGTTCCAACGGAACGGAGCGGAATAACTTTTATCTAACATCTTTAAAATAATAGATTTTCGCAAATGTAACATCTGATTCCATTGACATTGTTTCCAATTTGTATATGCACTGACCGGCGGGCGCGGCGTCGAACAGCAGCGACGGCTGCGCGGGCTGCGCGGACTGCGCTGGCGGGGCGGCCGGCGGGGCGGGGGGCGCGCGCTCGCAGTTGGCGGGCGAGCGGGCGAGCGCCAGGCGGCCGGCCGCCGTCTCGCGCGACACGAAGCAGTAGCGGCGCGCCGCCGTGCTGTCGCGCGTCACCGGCGTCGTCACCACAAACGAAGCGCCGTTCTCGTACCAGCCGCCGTGGCACGTGTACGCTGCGACAACGACAACGACAGACGTACTCGCGTGCGACCCTTTACGTCGTCTCAATGATGACCATCATGGGCGTAATTAGAAATATACACGTGGCACCCTCGAGAAAGTCTAATGGTCATTCTCTCACGAGAAATGCTGGTGCCTTTCAATCAAAATGAAAGTCGTAATCTACACCGGTGTAATAAATAGAACCTCAGAGAAGAACCGGTAACAAACTATGGGTCCTTTTTTCATTGCCTATATAATTAAAAAGGATCCGTTTCTGAACATCGGTGCCCACTCCTGAAAAAAATACCAGCTACGTCCATGATGATGCCACCCTGGTCAACTTTGTTGTCAATTGCGCAGGAGATATTGTAATGGCGTAAGTGTACGTAATACAGATGGATTTACTCGTCTTTTCCTGTGTAATGCATAGACGATCGGATGGTTAAAGGCCCAAGCCCGGTAGTCTATGTTTTTACACAAGTACAGGCTTCGGTTGGTATTCAGGGCCTATGTTACGGCTAACGCCCAAGCTACAGAGTTGCACATGTCTGACTGTTGAGTAATGACTTAGTATCACTGCAGTTGTCGCCTTACTCATGCAGAGTGTACAGGGATAACATAAATATCTCCCGGCCTCACCTTCACTTGCACCACGTGACTCGCCAGGCCACGAGAATTCTATGTGGCTGTTGAAATCTTTATTACAGCACCCATGCAATGTCAAATGAGCGTCGAAGAATTAGTCGCCAATTATAGTGAGTTTTATTATATCTTTATTAAGTTATTTAATTTATCTGTCACGTTCTAGTGTTTTCCGGAATGACTTAAAAGTTGGTTGCGTATCCGCATGGCTGAGTAGTGCCAAATTAAAATTCCTAGTTTCTGCCTAACCCTACGGATGATAGGTGTGAGTGCTTCATTCATCAAGAAAACTACTAAGTTGTTATTATAAAATTAAAGACTTTAGTGACAAGCATAAAAAATCGATAGCGCTAAGCCAAAAGTGATTCGATCAGAATCATTAAATAGGTTAATTTCATCTACTGTTTGATGATGTCAACTCACCTGTTACTAAATCCTTGTTCTCGCACGTTGAGTAAAACTCCATATTTTTAGCGGAATTGCATCCAACCTCTAGTCTATAATAGTTACTGTTTGCACAACTGACGTCACCTTCGCTGGACTGCCTGCGGCTCCTCATGATGGGAGTGTCCGACATATTCTTTACGCTAAAATTGAACAACCTAGTGTGATTAACTCTACGGTTGTGTCCAACAATTGCTTCATCTCTCTTACTCCTATCGGTTTTACTCTCTTTCCTTGTGACTGATCTCGCTGTTCTTTGATGGCGGTGGTTTTCGATGTTGTACTTGCCGGAATAAGGACACACTTTCGATTCTGGGTTGCTAGCTGAAAATTGTAATTTGGATATTAAATAAAGTAAGGCAACGAGAACAGTTTTAATTGTAATTGCTTATTTAAAATAAGGGAGAGGAATGGTATGCATACATGCAAACCAATAAAGACATAAACTTAACAGAACATTGAGATATCTAAACTTACTGTCTAAGTATTAAACATTTCAAAATATTACGAACATTGGCTTCTATTATTTACTACTACTACCATTATATACATCTAGGCAAGCGTGTACCATCCTAGGCCTCATCTTCGCCTTCCATCGGGCAAGATTGAGGTCAAACATAAGCCTATTTTTCATTAAAAAAAAATTATTGAACTCTTTCTGGCGATATCTGTATAATATAAGTCAGCGCTCTTTACAAATAATATAGTGACAAATAGCCAAGAAGATACAAATCTTGATGACGGAGAATATTACAAAAATAATAAATACGTGATGTTATTGATATGAAACTATTGTTTACGGATTTTATCGCGTTTATTTACTTTCATTAAAAAAATTATTGAACTCTTTCTGGCGATATTTGTATAATATAAGTCAGCGCTCTTTACAAATAATATAGTGACAAATAGCCAAGAAGATACAAATCTTGATGACGGAGAATATTACAAAAATAATAAATACGTGATGTTATTGATATGAAACTATTGTTTACGGATTTTATCGCGTTTATTTACTTTCTTATTTTCCCGACGTTTCGGGTGTTTTACAGCAATCGTGGTCGATCGAAATCGAGGACGTCCCGTCTTGTGAACGTGATCCGTTCTACGCAGAATGTGCTCACAGTATCTTGAGGTCGTGCTTGATCTTGAATTTAATTTTATTAGGATCCCAATCAGGTGGTAGCACCCAGCCATCATCTCTATTGAAATTAGGATGTTTTTTTTATTAATTTCAACAGCCTCGCGAATCATCCTTGCAAAGAAACGTTGTTTTGTGAAATCTAATGTAATGGTTGGTGGGATCTAGAATATGACACTTTATTATTAAAAACCCGTGTCAAGGAACACATAGCTGTTGTAAAACATGAACGCAAAGTTGTTTGCCCTATGTAACAAAATGTTTAGAAACAAAATGTAACTTTACTTTTTTTAAGGTTGTTAGCCCTATGTAGTATTCGAGTGTATACAAATATATAAATAGATACCGAATAGCCGAAAATTGTCTATTATACATTATGTAATATTCACGAACTAATTTCTTAAATGTTTCCCGATCGGTGCTGTTTTATCATTCTATGTCATGTTACATTATATTTACTACATAAATATTCTAGTACCTGCGTATAGTGTATGTGCGTGTGTGTATATGTTAGTTTTTTTTTATGGGAAAGGCGGCAAACGAGCACGCGGTTCACCTGATTGTAAGTGATTACCGTCGCCCACGTACCTCCGCCACACCCGAGGTGCTGCAGGTGCGTTGCCGGCCTTTAAGGGTATTTGGGCGATGAGAGGGAGGATGAGGAGGGGGATGGGAAGGGGGTGTGAAACGCAGAACCACAAGATGCCTCTACTTCACGCCGGTATTCTGCAAGGCCGCGGTACCGATCCGGTCGAGCCGGTCTATTCAAATATATATATATATATGTGTGCATGAATGTGTCCGCGTGCAACGAAGTATCGGCGGGCGATATGCTCCGGCGTTCGCCAACTCACCCACTAGCGTGACGTAGGGCGCGGTGACCGCGTTGAAGTGGTGCGGCGAGCAGGCGTCGTCCGGGCGCGAGGCCGCCGCGCCGCGCTGCAGCTCCGCGATGTGCGTGTCGCGCCGGTACAGCACCACGCACACGTAGCGCGACACGCTGCACGTTTCATAATAACCGGTATAGCTCGTGGTTTTTCATTTTACTACGTTGCTAAAGGTGCTCGCACCTATCAGCCACCGGAGACGAGCTCGTGTACTTGAGCGCTTCGAGGTAACAGCGGGAGAGGGCAGTGGAAGGTACCGCCTACCGCGTAGCACGTTTTGTATGGAAAAGTCATGGGTGTACGTACGTTCACTTTATTATACCTGCCTTAGCAACGTACGCACATGATTTTTTTTAAATGCATACATCTATGACCCAGCACCTGTACAATGTTATGGATTTCATTCCCTTCCTTTTATAATAAATATAAAAATAAGGCCGTTTAATGGCCGTGTGGTATCCGCGCAAGAATTTGGCACTCATTTTCATTCCATGGGAAAAGCCTTGAAAATGCCTACCGACAGATGGCGGGATAACCAAAATTAAGCAGACTGATGACGGGCTGCGTGGTGTCAGGTACTGCGATCGCCAATCGCCTTGCCGAGCGTGGCGATTACGCTAAATCCTCCTTATAAGAGAGGGCTATGTCCGGCAGTGGAATATTCACAAGCTGTTAAGGTAAGGAGATTTTTTTATTAAATGTGTTATATTCTGTTATACAGATTTTTTTTTCAGTTTTGGACACCAACAACTGTTGAGAAGCCCGGGAAGGTGGAGTCATTGTCGCGGGAAGTGCCTCAGGACGGTGACATCAAGACTTCAGGACCTCAGGACATCATGACAGTTTTTGTACATTGATTCATAAAATAGATGGGAACTTAAGTAAAGTTCCCATCTATTTTACCTTTATTGCTCAGGAGCCATCTGAACAACCACCACACTCGTTATCTATTTTTGAAGCTAAGCAGCAGTGAAACAACTACTCTGCGTTCTGGTTCGAAAAGAAGAGCCAGTGTAACTACGGACTAGGAAACTAGAGGCATTCCACCTTAGTCCTCAGGGGTGACAAGGCATCCGTAACCTCCTTCGTTTGAAGTTGTCCGGTGTCCATGGGCTGCAGTAGCCCATGCACTTACAAACACGATGACGGTTGGCATTTTGGTAACTTAAATAAAAACAAAAATATCATAGAACTCACCAATGGTGTTGCCAGTGCGCGACCAAAGCGACCGAGTTGCCGCTAGGCGAGCTGGCTTTGACATTGACGCAGTACACCTTGATGTCAGCTCCCGTGTGGTTGGTGATGCGCAGCGTGGCGTTGCGCTGGTAGAACGTGTAGTTGCTGCCGAAGTCGAGCGTGTGCCACGTGTGCGAGAACGTCATCCACGTGGGGAACTGGCAGTTGAAGCGGACTGATACTGGCATAGAGGGATTTATCAATAGTTAACAATCTTAGAGAACGAGTCACAAAATAAAATAGCCTTCTCTCATTGAGATTAAGGGGATTTTGGAGTCTGGATCTATAACCATTTAACCCCGCACTAGGTAGCAGAGTGGAGGGGGAGGTCGCATGTACTCAAAATTATTAATAAAAAAAATATCTCATACATATGCAATGTCTTCACTTGGACCCTGTTTAACTAAATATATATCCTTACTTGCTGCATAATATTTACGGCAGGTCTATAATTTACACATTTTTTGAGTTTTTAAATTTAAAATCTACAGACTTTTTTTGACATTTTATTAGCTTTGGAGCACTGACGATACTTTTTACGCTAACATCTAAAATTTATGGTTAAGTAAAAAAAATTAAAAGAATTTAATAGCTATAATACAGCGAAGTTGGTATATATCAAATAAGGACTAAGTTAGTCTACCTCTTTTGAGGGCCATAGTCCTGGAACCCTCTGTCGCACTAAAGAGTCCGTTACATGTAGCGTCTCCGGACTGCGCCACTCTGTACTCCACGCCACCAGCAGAGCTTATACTCTCCTTCATAGCAATGCTAGAACCTGGAACAAGTGATCACAGAGATTAACGTCAGAAAAACATATTTGGACAAAATATCTTCAACTGAGTTATATTTGAGCCGCTGTTAAGATCGTTTACACCTCTCAGTATTTCATACAAACATTCAATAGAAACGTTTAAGTAGATCTAAAAACCAAGCATACCACAGAACGTCCTCAAGATACTGTGAGCACATTCTGCGTAGATCGGATCAAAAAGTAATAAATGAAAGCTGAACGTAGCCCGAGTCAACTATGACATCTGGACGTCTAACACCTCAGTGCCCCCGTGACCACGGCTGCTGTAGAGCAATCGAAACGTCGGGAATATAAAAACATAATTAAACGCGATAAAATCCGTAAATAATAGTTTCATTAAAAATAAATCTAAAAAGTTAGTAGGTAGTCGAAAAACATTGTTTTGTATGTGAAAGTATTAAACTATAGTATATATTAAAGTATTGATGTTAAGTGATTACTGTTACCCACGTACTTTTGTAACGCCAGAGGAGCTGCAGTTGCGATGCGGCCTTTAAGGATATTTGGGATGATTGGATAATTAGAAAATTTTACGAACTTACGTATCCTGGTTATGCGTTGAAAGTTTCGTTAAAATCGGTTTATTCATTTCGAAGATTTTGGACTTGAAAGTTTGCATGAAAAGCCTTCAGAACGCTCTTAATAGGCACAGGATTTTTCTTGTGAATTTATATAAATAATTTATACGAGTGAAGAGAGGAAACTTACCCACCTTTCTCCAAATGTTAACCTTATTTGCACCCAAACACATAAATGGCTTTTGTAGAAAAAAATTACTAGAGAATGCGTTGGGAAATGGCAAAACTGCAGATATTCTAAAAAAGTTGTAGGCTTTAGTAAAGTTCCATTATAAATATAGACTGTGAGGCATCCTTCGATTGAAGTCGCTTGCAGGTGTTCATGGGCTACTGCTCTTTTGTCAACTCAGTCCAATAAGGAAATAAAAAAACCCACGCTGTTCGAAATATATTTTTTGTTTTTTTGATTTTAATGTGACCTTTTGATTTGTATCGACTAAGTCAATCAGTCGACACAAATGTGTCGTATCCTTGTTATACGTTCTATATATGTAAATATATAACTTACCTATTCCATTAGTCTTTTCATATACAAAGCAACGGTAGCGATCCTCGTTGCTAGTGGCATGGTTGTGGTGCAGCTTCCCCACGAGGAAACGAAGGCTTCCCTCCTTCCACGTGGCCAGACACTCTAGTTCTTCAACTGGTGAGGAAAATATATCAAATATATGAGTTGTTAAATGTATTACTTATCTTATAAACACATTTCTTCGTCTTTCACATCCCATCGCGTGTTTGGGATGTGAAAAATAACACAATATAATTCTATCGCGGAATGAAGTCACGCGGAATTGTTGTGATTTTTTTTGTGGTAGCGGATAAGGCTCCAGTATACATTTTTTGTAAGCATATTATGCTCAAGAATGGTGATTATTGCAAAGCTGTTGTGAAACACATAAAACTCTTATTTGCGATTCGTTGCCATGATGAGATAGGGGTGGTGCAATTCTTTATTTCAGACTGCCACACGTAATCCACCAGAGCCTTGGATGTCAGACGACAGGGTAACCATGAGAGGTAAGGTTGGCGATTGGAGAAAAGGTTTTTCGTAACGTAGGCTCGCGATGCTGGGAGCTCGAGGAAACAAATAAAACGATAAATAAATAAATAGCGGACTCCGATGCAATATCTTATAGCTATCGCCTCTGAAACTAATTATCCGATTTTGATGATTCTTGGCAAAGATAATCTACGTAATGTAAACAGTGCATAGATTCATTTTCATGCCTCTAGCTATTTTCATTGAGATAAAAACCGATATTGTCATTTATACATACATTGGTTTATATAACTCGTATATGATAAATTACACTTTTGTCCGCAACATGAACATACCTAGTAGTGTGGTGTAATGTATTCCGTAAAAAAAAGTAAAGTAGCAGCCTGTAAGTTTAAGCCCAGCTGTGGGCTACTATTAAAAAATCTAGTAATGCCGGCTACTGGAGATAAAACCCAGATCACTCGCACTTTTTGAAACTAAAGTGAGCGCCCTGACCACTGGCTCTACCACGGCTCTATGCCTGTGCACTGTGTGATGTATTCTGTACTATAGTGTCTTTCGCCGTATACCCATTTTATTTGTTAATTCAATATTCTCAAAAATAAAACAATGTGACATATGAAGAAATTTTTTTTTCCTCTGTAATGTACTGTTCGAAACATAGATAGATATAGAATACGAACACCAATCAAAAACTGCAAAAATATAATTCCATGAATAAATTAAACATTAGCGGTGGTACCATGAGCGGTCTTATCGGATCTCATCCAGACTGTTATGATCCAGATTGTTAAGAGTGAATTTGGAAGCTTCGTGGTAATGCAAAAGCAATTGATATGCTACAAAATATATACAAAAATTATTACTAATAATATAATACAGATACTAATAATAAAATAAAGATTTTGCGTAAACGTGACATTACCTAGCATATATGTCAGTGAAATTGCAGCTTTTGTTCACTCCAATATTTCTGCATTTAATTCAGACAAAAAAAGGATTACAGAACGATTGCAATATAAAATTGCCAATGTACCGGGAAAAACGGCTCTGCTGCGTCATAGTGTATTGGGGATGGCTCCTATGGTTATAATCATTTACCTAACAATATCAAAAATAAGAAAATAGAAGATTTAAAAAAAAATCTTAAATTGATATTGGTTGAAAAAGTTTAATACACAATACAGGAATATTTTTATATTTGCGATAAAATTTGACTAATTACATAGAATTAATAAATTAATTTTTTTTTTGGACATTTAAATTGTTTATTTTTACCTGATAATGAAATTAGACATGTACATTTATTTATATTGTTATTATTTTATTCTACTTTGATAGTTGTTATAAATTTTGATTTTGACATCTGGTCAACAATGTAATAATGTAATGTTTTTATCATGTTATGTCAAACTTCATACAGCTATGTCTTGAAATTATATCATATTGTAAAATTTGTATGCCAATAAGTAGTAGATCATATAGGACATAAATAAAATGTTAATATCTATACAAGTATCACATATGATCAACAAATAAATATATATAAATAAATAAGCATCGCAGTCTACTTAAATAAATCATTCCCAGTAGACAGAGGAGCCTCATTAGTTAAACCTTAACACGGTATTCGCTAAATTAGTTGTCGCTCGTCTCGGATAACATATTGTTTCGTTAATAATAAACATGAAGGTGCATCGTGCGGTGTTAAGCTTTGCGCCGGTCTGCGCCGGTCTGCGCCAGTCGCTCCTGAGGTTCGTCCCTAAGAATAGAGTGCGGGTAGTTCGCGACAACATCGCCGGGAGCCGAGACAGACTGCCGTACAAATAAAACTTTTATGTTGGAGACGCCGCCGGCGACGTAACGGGGAGCGTTTGAACGCCACAACGATGCAACTATTGTCTCCATAATGAAAGCTGGAGACTTCTTTTGGTGCGGAGTTTTGTTTTTGTCTTTGAATGGAACAAGGAGTTATTTTTCGGCGTCGTGTTGATTTAGTTCTTTCGTAATAAGCGTTACTTGATGATGTTTGGGTTAGGTAAGAGTTTTTTCTGGTTTTATTATAATAATCGAAGGCTGAATAATTAAAGTGCTATGGTAACTATGCGGCTAGGGCGCTCGCTTTAATTTAATTTTACCCGAAGTGACCCAGGTTCGGATCGCAGTACCTGGACAACTAGATTAATAATTGCATTTGTAAGTACTGACTTTACAAAGTGCGCAGCGGAGAAGGAATACTTCGAATGGAAATCTGCATTTCTGAGAATCAACAAAATATATTATTTCGAGGATGTGAAGTTCGCTATATCGCACATGAGCACCGTGGCCGTCTGGCGATATTTAGAAGAATACAAATATTTAGAAGTGGATTGCAGTGTGTCCAATAATGCAAAAATGCAAATAGCAGCCTGTAAATTTCCCACAATTTACAGGCTGCTATTTAACATATGTTTCTTTGTAATCAAAGCGCAAACGGCTCTCTTTAGGTTACGGATTGCTATACACTACGCCCTGGGTTCGCGTTCATCATTCGCATATTTTCGTCAAACAGAAAGAATGGAAGAAAAATGTTTATTGGCACAGCATAAAGAGACAACACACATAGAATAAGTTAATAAAAAAAAGCATATAAACCGAGAGTGACGGCAGAGTTCTTAATTACAGAAAAATAATACATTGTGCGTGTCTTATGGCTTGTCTGAGAGGTCTCCAGAGGAGCTTTTTGTCAAGATTTAGAGCCTGACGCTTTTGTCAAATTTTAAGCTAAAGTATACTGAAAACGTAATATACGTAACTCAACAAATAAGCGTAACCTAAAAAAAACCCACTATTAAGCTTTGTTCGAGTGGTTAACAGGAATGTTAATACTAACGTAACTTACGTACGTAACTTGTATGTCAGGTATATTAAAATAAATATTTGACAATTCAGGAGCGTTCAAACTTTTGACTTGAGCTTTTTGACAAAAAATTTATAGATGAATAACACGTGAACATCTGATTCTGCAGACAATATGCAGGAATGTAAAGTATTCGTATAAAAGCAATAGCCGGCAAGTGCGAGTCGGATTTGTGCTCCGGGGTTTTTGTGTTTATGTTATGAGGAAAGTTTTATTCCTTCTGTGTTATACATATATTTTAGACTTTCTATTAGTATGACTTACTGTGCCATAAGTACAGTACAGTACAGTACTGCCTTATCGCTTACAAACTACGAAGATAAAGAGACGTATTTAGAGTTATATTTGTTTAAAGATAATTCAAAATATATGCGATGTTAAATTGAATAAAAAATCTGAAAGGTAATGAAAATGAATATTTATGTGGGCATACGGCTTCTTCAAGTACGCCAATTCTACAGCAACAGCGAACTCTCAGCTCAACAGTTTCTCACTGAACCCTTATTCCTCTGACCTTGACCTCTGGGTTTGGAATCATAACAAAAGCTTCGAGTTAATGGAATATATATTGTATATTTACGAATGTGTATGCATGTAAAAGTACGCACTAAGTTTGCCCTTTCAATAAAATTTCCTGTTAGGGTCTGCTGGAAGAAATTTCAATGTATGGAATAAGTAGCACCCTTGTACTAATAATATGTTTTAATGTTTTCATGCCTTTTTGTGTATACATAAATAAAAAAAAAAAAGTGCCAGCACCGCAGAGCCGGTGGTCAGCGGCGGTAGGTTTGTGTTCTTAAACACTCTCCACTATTATCTCTTAACCTCTGACGCCTGTCAATGGTTCGAAAGAACATAAGTCTTCAATGTTTTTTGAATTATTGTTAACTTACACATGTTTTGTTATTTAGGTTAATCACAAAACATAACTAATAACTAGAAGATAATGTGATTGGTTGTATACACGAGTACATAATATTAGGAAATTTATACCACTAGTGTAAGACTGAAATGTACAACTGTTTCTTATGCCGAATTAATTAAAAAGAGGTCATAGTTTGAAGGTTAATTAAAAAAAAATAATGAGAACACACCAAACATTTCAACACACTAAATAATAAAATATTTTAGAATAAAAAAAAGTTTTTAAGTAATTTCTAATTGTCATTGTTTACTACAGGCCGTATGAGGAAGCTCAAAGTTGCTCAGCGCGCTATGGAAAGGGCTATGCTCGGTGTTTCTCTGCGTGATAGAGTCTGCAACGATGATATCCGCAGCAGAACTAAGGTAACCGACATAGCCGTAAAGATCAGCAAGCTGAAGTGGCAATGGGCCGGGCACATAGCTCGCAGAACTGACAACCGTTGGGGAAAAAAAGTTCTCGAGTGGCAGCCACGTACAGGAAAAGCAGTGTAGGACGACCCCCCACAAGATGGAGTGACGACCTGCGCAGTGTTGCGTTAAGTCGATGGATGCAGGTGGCTCAGGACCGAGCTTCGTGGCAATCTTTGGGGGAGGCCTATGTTCAGCAGTGGACTTCTGATAGGCTGAAATGATGATTGTTTACTGTCACAGGAGCCGTGGCGCATCGGGCAAATAGACCGCACTCAGCCTAATGCTGCAGTTGAATTGTAAACCTTAATACTGGTTCTAAGTCGGCTTCAATTCGATATCAATTTTATTTGTGTTTTTTTGGGGTGTAAGGGGGAACGCGACATGTCTTTTTTTTTATACGAAAGGCGGCAAACGAGCAAGCGGTTCAATCACACGTGATGTTAAGTTATTACCGTCGCTCACATACATCTGCAATACCAGAGGTGCTGTAGGTACGTTGACGGCCTTTGAGGGTATTTGGGAGATGGGAGGGAGGATCAGGAAGGGGATGGGGAGGAGGAGAGGACCTCCGTTTACCTCACTCACCGAACGAAACCCAGAAGCACAAGGTGCCTCTACTTCACGCCGGTATTCTGCAAGGCCGTGGTACCAACCGGTCGAGCCGGCCCATTCGAGCGGCAGCAAAAGCCGCTGCTTGGCTCTACCACGATTGAAAACGATTGTCTTTATTCTAACGCCAACCTAGTCTGCACGTTGTCGACGACCAAATGATGAATATCTATCTGAACTTGCTGAATGGAAATCCCACAGTGATGGGAAGCAGCAACACTAGTGTGATGGTACCGCTTGCCCTGCGTGGCGAGTATGGGCAAACCTATCAAGAAATATAGGTCAGGTTGTGCTACTTTGCATTAGCTGGCGGTTTCTTGTCTGTGTCTATGCCCTGGACTAAAATAGACTGATGTGGTAGTGGTGATAGTAGAGGTGATGCTCTCATCTCTCGCCGTGGCTGTCGTAAAAGTCGACTAAGGATGTTTGGAGGCAGTAATAGCCAACCCGATGACTCCTAGATAGAGAAGGACTCTACCACACAGTAAGACAGTCCACGGTACGTAAGGTGTGTGCGTGGTTTATGGTGGTAATGAGACGATCCAAGACACACCAAAAGCCAGGTTTAGTTTTGTTTAGGACTTTTTGGGATATGTATATATTTTTACATATCTATATGTTTTTGGGGTACGAATATATATGCTATTGTGGCTTAGCGGATAAGGTTCCGGGCTACAATCGATACGTCCGTTCGCTAAACTATACAACTTATATAGAGAGGGGTGTATTTTCAACACCAGAATATAAAGAAGTTTATAAAGAAGGAGTGGAGTAATATTTGTGAGGTCAATTCCGCTTTCTGTTAAAAGATATGAGATGTTTATTACTATTCCTCTTACTACACTCGCACGACGAGAAGAGGTCTTGTATTCTCTACGGCCATCAAAGCGATTGTCATACCACTGATTCCATAACGTGTCTCTATGAACACAGTGCAATTATTGATAACAACTTATTTTAATACAAACAAAACAAAATCTACACTGTTCAATAGTTAAGACAAAACAAACATAGCTTTTGTTTAAATCGGCCAAAGTTTGAAAGCCGCGAAGCGTCCCCTTAATACATCTATTTTAAAGCGTTAGCTAAATCCAAACAATAGTTGACACCTCCCGCTGGAACTCTGCCCGATTCATTTGTAGCCAATTCCCGGAGATCGGATCGTGAGCCTTTGTTTTCTGTGGCATTTTAAGTGCTTTTGTTTTTTTAGCACCGGTGTTGCCAACTAGACTCATTTATTCGTTAATTAGCAAAGAGGCTTAGAACGGAAAGCAATTGAGATAATGATAAAAAGTAATTTAAAATATGTTCTATCACAATCGGACAGGATTTGTGAACGGATAGATAAACTTGAAATAAATTTCAGATTTGCCGAGAATAGCCATCGTGCCGGGAAAACTATTTTCAAGAGATTAAAGTGTACCAAGTGGTAATAATCGGCCTCCTGCATTCTTCCCCTGGGTTAGACCTTTGAGAATTACTAAGAGCAAATCCGGCGACAAAACATTACTCACTCATGTGACGGAATGTTACGTTCACTTACCAGTACTTTCGGAGCCGTACACGTCAGGACAGGCCTGGTAGTTCAGCAGCAGTCGCGACTCCTCGGTGCAGCTCTCTATCGACGACACCGGGCTCCTGCAGTCGCCGTGACCTCTGGAACATAGGGGAAGTGCGTTTGATGAGTCGGTTAAAGAAAATTCTACACGGTCCCTAAGTTGACACGTTCAGAGCAGCGTCAAACAAATTTATGAATATTCTTTATTCTTCGTACCTCCTCCACGGGTATCCCTCTTTTTCGATATTTTTATTAATAATTTTAATCCATACAATATCATATACTTAAAGTATATTCCCGTAGGCAACTGAAAGCGTGCCACAAGAATGTGAAGCACTTCAAGCACCTGTTCACAAGTATGACGAATGTGGGGGGACAAGGGTCGCCGGTTTGATCGTCTAAAACTGTTCTCTTTAACTGGTCTTACGCCTACTCCTTGGTGGGTCTGATCTCTTTGAGCACAGCAATACTCACAGTTGTTTCATTTTAAAATGAGACACCGTTATCAAAGGTCATAATATGCTTTATGTATCTTTACATTAACACGTAATATTAGGTGTGAGTTTATGGGAATAATTCAGACACCTTCTAAGCAAACGTGTGCCATCCTAGGCCTCATCTTCCCCTTCCATCGAGCGAGATTGAGGTCCAACGTAAGCCTATATATATAAAAAAAATTGGTTATGGTATCGATTAGATTTCAATAAAAGCCTAGCTGCGCATTACATTTTCTGTCTGAATACCGTTTCGCACAGTTTTATCTTAATCTCGTACGTTTTTCAATGTCGATTGGATGAGAAAACTAGCAAAAATAAAGGACGATCTTTATTTCCGACGTGAAATTGAGTGTAGACGCGTCATGGCCGGCTAATTGCTCGCGCGGACATGTTTAGGGTGACCACGTGTAACATTTTATCCACAGTGAGTATACAGCCTATAAAATGTTATCATGATCATCATCGCCATCTTCATTAGCTCTTACATAAGACAAGTGCATGAAAGACTTCTCTCCCAGAAAGCGCCAATAAAATAAAGAGGTTTGCCAGTACAGTACTTACGGAACAGTATGGGGTATCGTGCCATAAGTAGCAGTAGTAGTTCACTAGTACTTAGGATTTGGGTTCGATAGTTTTTTTTTAATTCTTTTATAATAGCATTAAATAAATACAATTGGTTAGCGACGTGGAGCACGGTATACGAAACTTAAAGTTTCCACTATTCACGATAACCTAGTTAGGGGCAACCGAATAAGGAGATCCGAGCTCGCGTCCCTGTGTAGGTTTTTCGAAACTTAGTTCGATTTGTATCGTCGGCAGCGGGCATTATCGAGCGATTAGAATCTGCGACGTTGTTGTTGTGAGATTTGTTCTAGAAGATGCATGGGGACAGCGATGCGCTTCTACTCTTTGATTTTCCTATTTCTCTATTTTTATACGCGGAATGGTGCGAGGTAACTATTTTCTAACATCCATCAAAATGGCTGATTACGTTAACTAAATTGCGTTTAATTATAAATCACCACACATTCAAAACAGCGGACTGTCCCGCAGTCCATAAAAATTAGGGGCACAACACAAATCTATAGTCGAAAAAATCAGACGGCTGGTGAGTCCTGACACGTGTCAACTACATCGCGATTCATTGGCAATTCTCACAATCGTTAATGAGTTTTTAATTTAAATTGATGTAAATCACCCGCACGCGGTGACTGACGGAGTGACGAACGGGTAAAAGCTTTTATTCGTAGTTGCATTGCTTTAATGTGACACATCTGCCGACTGCCTGTTTTACATTTAGTCGGCACTGTAATTGAACACTTCTATATGTAATGATTTCTCGTGTTTACGCGAACACTATACATTTGAAAACTGAAACGCGTATTTACGGATTTTATCGCGTTAAATCCTACGCGACCACGGCTGCTGTGAAGCACACGAAACGTCGGGAACTTTACTAAGTACTTAAAATCAAATAACATAAGGTGTAAGTGACGTCAAGTCAATCTCAGATGCACTGCCTTGGAGTCATCTGGGTAGGTACCATCCCCGTACCCATTTCTGCCGCCAATAAGCAGTGTAACGACTGTTGTGTTCCGGTTTGCAAGGTAGACAGTTCGTATAATTACGGGCTGTAAGGCATTCATCTTAGTCCTCATAGGTGACAAGGCATCGATAATTTTCTACGATTATAATTGTTCGCTGGTGTCCATGGGCTTCAGTAGCCACTTACCATCAGGTGGACTGTTTGTCACCCTGTATAAAAATTAAAAGATGTGTGCTACTTTCTTTTCCATTCGTTTTGCATTACAAGTACCGTCCTACCGGACTCGACACACGCCTCTGCTACACGTTCCTCACTCGAATACGAACTATGCTCAAAATTCTGTACTATGCCGTGCTGCCCGTACTTACAACAAATATTACTCTAGCTTAGACATATTTCATCTTTCTAAAAAGTTCTTAAACGTCAAGTCAAAAGATGCACTGATCCAATTAATATTTATTTATTCATATTTCATATACATATTATGACAAATAACTAATAGTAGCAAATACATACCACCCACCCATACACACGTACACACACCCATCCAAACACCCACCTACATAGCCAAACACAGAAACCAGAGATAGCAAGTTGAGCACAATGTTTCTGTAAAATTTTGATATATTTGTGTAATCCCTATTTGGCCTTATTTAATGTAAGAAGTGATGTATTACTTATTTTGTAAATCGCTGTTGAATTGCCTAATAAAATAAATAAATAAATTTTCAGCCATTTCCCAGCGTGGTCGGTATTGGAAAATCTTTTATGCTAAGCATGCCAGTTTTTGTTGGCGCAATGATTAAAAGCAAATCGGCATTTAAAATTACTGTGTGAAATTCTAGTGGTTCAGGGAACGCGTATAAAATTCTGTAAATTTGCGTACGAGTTCCCATTTATGATACTGAAGTTAGAGATATAAATACATATCACAAAATTGAAATTGTGATTAATTTTTTTTTATTATAAAAGGTCAGGAAGGAATCGAATGGCAGAACGGTATTGTGCCATATATACGCACAAAAAGAAAATCATGTGTGAATGTTGCCGTTAAGGTAGGTAAAATAAAATTAACATGCAAACATGATTTTTTCATACAAAACGTGCAACGGTACGCGGTAACTGTTTGCCCTTTCTCGCTCTTCCCTCATAGCATTCAGGAAAGAATAGTCGAATTATGTCCACATGCCATACTAGTTAGTATTAATTATTCCAAATTTAGAATCATTGTATGCCAGCTTACGACTGCCAAAATAGATCTTTGACAAAACAAGAAAAAAGAAAAACATGCATTCTTTACAAAAACTGACAACGTGAACCCATTGGTATGAAGAAACGGAGATGATTTTTTAACATCGATTTGTTTTAGTATTCGTCATATGAACTACCCTACTACATAGCCGCGGTAGCCTAGTGAACATGTCACTCACATTAGTATCAAAGAGCGCGAGTGACCTGGGTTCGATCCCCGGTGCCGGCACCACTAAAATTGTTAATAGCAATTTTAAGTGCTGTATTTAAAAAAAAAATATTATTTCAAGGGAAATTTTAAGCCCAACGCGCTCTTGAGCAGCGTGGCGGGCCCTTCTCTCTCAGATATTTGAGAAGGAGACCCTTGCCCAGCACTGGGGACTTACTGCTACTTTACTTTCCTTTTTTATAGTACCTAAACATTTGAAAGCCTATAACAAACAGACTTTTGTCTTTACTTTTAACATGGACTGATATTAAAGTATTAGTATGATAGCAAAGTATTTTTTGTGTAAGTTTATGGATGACGAAGGATATATCGTTTTACTAATTCTTATTTCGTAGCTAATTAATTTAAGGTTGAACTGTCAGGTGTTAGTGATGGGCGGAGAACTTTCGAGCTGAGCGTATTTACACGAATCACCTACAACTTTTAGCACGAATTAAATAGTGCAGAGGGATATTTTTCTCACATTTACTAAATCATTTATTCACCACTTAGTTACTTCATTATAAATAATCAATTATTAACACAACGACGAATAAAATATTCGCTATGATATTTAATACGCTATAATGTATTTTAATTTCACCAGCGCTGACTGAGATGAGGTGAGTCGTATAAATAATATGAACATAATTTGTTTCAAATATTTCTCGAAAGTTTTTGAAACAAGCATTTTTCCTGACCGATATCGACCACGGCAACATCTTCCGAATACTATCGCCAGTTGTCAATTGCACAGGGGATAAATTTAGTGGCACTTACTTCATCGCAAGAAGGTTTAGATCCAATGTCAGTCACACGGGACGCATACAGCACAATCAGATTCGAAAACCAATAATGTGCGTTTTGCATTAGCAAATATTAAATTCTAACCCATCAGTAGTTAGGTACACTTCCTTCTATGATACGCGTTCGTCACTCGAAACAATAATTATTTTATCTTTAATATGTCTTTTAATGCTGTCAACATCTGCTATTGCATTTGCACAGGCCCAATGAAAACCAGCGCTGTAGTCTCAACTGCAGCATTAAGCTGAGTGTGGTCTGTTCGCCCCATGCGCCACGAAAAGCGTCTAGAGGAGGAAATGTTAAACATGGTTTTGTGCAAATAACTGTTTTATTAAATGTGTTGCGATGTTTGTTTGTTATTTAGTGGCGTATTTGTGCAATAAATGTTTCTTTCTTTCTTACTATTAGAAAGAGCGATTGAATTTAAATTCGCTAACAATTGCTTAAGCTATATGCTATTTATAACGATTAACGGGATCACATCACTATTGAAGTCGAACGCCCACAGTTGCTGGCCGCTTCCGTTCACCATGAATAAGACAGTGCGTGACAGTTTTATCGCGCTGTGGTAAACTGATGGTGTGGTAAACTGCCAGCGCCGTTCGGTCGGAAAGCCAAATAGTCGATTAATTTTGACTACATTTTGTTTTTATTTCTTGCAATCGTTTGTAAACTTTAAACATAAGTATAAAACTGTTCATAAATATCACTTGAATTTCTATTTTCAATTTAGCTCGAGTAGTGTGGTGAAGGTGGTTTCCCGTTTTATATATATAGAAGTGCTGATCGGCGCTTTTATATTTATGAACCGATGACATAGGTACATAATTGTTTACTGTAGATTTTTCAGTTTAGTGTATTTATCAAAATAGTATAAGAAAAAATACACAATGTAATTTCCTAAAGCTTATTTTAAGCTTAATAATTTTTTGTTCTTACGCGAATAATAATTATATTTACATAATAAAAGTATTATTTACGGATTGAATCGAGTTTAATTTTACTTTTACTGAGGTGTTTGAGAGGAAAGAAGGAAGGCAAACGCAGTGTTGCGGGAAGTCAATGGATTCAGATGGCTCAGGATCGAGCTTTGTGGAAATCTTTGTGGGAGGCCTATGTTCAGCAGTGGACTTGTGATAGACTGAAATCATGACGATTAATGATGAGGTGTTCTGACGTCATAGATAACACGGCAACTATCATCTATCGAGTGGCCTGCCTCTCGGTTTTTTATCGAATTCATTTCGGAGAGTGTGCGGAGGTTTTGCATAACCTAATACCCTCTTCCCCTTTCCATCACCGAACGACTAGACGCGGCGAGAAGTTCCACCCTTATGTTGTAGACATTCCTCCATTACGCACGAGGCGGTTTGCCTCTTCTTTCTTTGTGCGGACGGCTAAGGAGTGGAACTCTCTGCCGAGGTCGGTTTTTCCGGAGGCCTATAACCTGGATATCTTCAAGGCCAAAGTGAACAGACATCTAGGCAAGCGTGTACCATCCTAGGCCTCATCTTCGCTTTCCATCGGGCAAGATTGAGGTCAAACGCAAGCCAATTTTTTCATAAAAAAAAAAAAAAATCTAAGTAGAATGAGCTCACAGTATATTGAAATCGCTCTGTGGTGCGCCTGGTCTAGGATTAAATTTTATTAATTAACGGATCCCAAGCACCCAGCCATATATTCCAGTGAAATTAGGGTGTTTTTTTTTAATTTCAATAACCCCGCGTTCATCATTTTTAGGAATCGGTGTTAATTTGCGAGGTACAAGTGGTTTGTCAAATCTAATGTAATGGTTGAGGAGATCTAGAATACGATCACAGACTGCAGACTTCCGAGAGTGTCTATGTTTTACATCAGCTGTATGTTCCTTGACACGGGTTTTTACCGATCTTTTGTTTGCCCTATGTAAGAGAGACCACAATCTATTCACCGTCAAGCTTGTACTACTGCGCTCCAGTATCGTATGGAGCGATATAACACACATATTTATTTAACACATCTTTGTTCCACCCACATGTATTTTAAGAAAAAAATGTCTCTTTCCTGTGCGCGCTTTCTTACCTTAACCACCTATGAGCAGTCCACAGCTGGGCATTGGCCTATCCCATAAGTAGGATTTGCTATAATCGCCACGCTCGGCAAGCGGATTGTCGATTGCATTACCGGATAAATCGGCGCTGCTACTCGAGCGGTCTGCTTAATTCCGATTTTCAAAGCTTTTCCCTTAGTCATATTTTACGACGCCCACGGAATCCCTAGAAATATCTCGATTCCACCCAGAATCATGTTGGAGATAAATACGATGTATGAAATAATCAATCTATTTTATGTATTTGAATAATAATATAGATAAATTGTAACTAAGCAATTTATTTACAACGATTTTATTTTTGAATATTTTTCTTAAAATTCACATCCACACTCGTTTCGCTATCACCCAGGGTTGACAGGCTGAGAATGGTATTAAGTCTGTCCATTAATTAAATAAATAAATAAATGTACTCATTTTTCCTTCCCCGGCGACAGTGTGTTGAAATATGGCGATATTCGGTTCAGGAGAATATCATCTAAATAAAAGACATAAATTACCTGTTATACGTAAAGGAGAAAGGTCCTTTCAGAGGACAATCGACCGGCTCGGCGTTCTCTCTGAACATGGAGTACAGAAGAGCGTCGCCGGTGATGAGGGAGCACAGGTGCGGCAGCGCGTCGCGGCGGTGGCAGAATGCTGGAAAATATTTCACTGTACAATTTCTAAAATATCTAATAATACAGGCCGGATGCGATGTTACGACATTAAATTTAACCTCATATTTTATAGGTCATTTCTAGGTCATTCCCCAAATATCAATTAAATAAGGAAAGTAGTTAAGTTACAGCATAATTTTTAGTTATTTTGACTCAAGACATATCGAAGAATTTTTCACGCGCCGGTGTCCGCTGCTCGCGTTACAAGACGCCGACACGCCGTCAAAGAAAGAAAGAGGGCGACGCTCTTGGCGAGGTTATTCATGGCGAATGGTGCTTTAATTTTGTTTGAATTATTAGGCTATTTAACTTGTATGAAAAACGATTTTTCAATTTCTTTCGTGAACTACGCAATAACCTACTAATAGTATTAACGAAGTTTTCATTAAATGCTGCATCTACCTTTTAGATTATTATGCGAATTCTCTTTGTCTAACTGTTCTACATTTTGAAATTGATTGACGAATGAACAAATTATATATATATTTATAAATATTTAAATATTGTGAAGGACTGCAATAATGCTGTGGGGTTGCGAAGAAAGTAATTCTACCCCTACATTTGTAAGTGTGACCATCCATCACACTGTATGGAACCACCCTTGACTGATGTTATAAGGTTATTCAAAAGGGGTTATCATGTACAATAAAAGTATTTAAAAAACCAGCGGTACCTAAAAGATTTCATTATAATAATGTAAACTGAAATTGTTAGTAGCAATTTTAAGTCCTCCATGCACGGCGGTGAAGGAAAACATCGCGAGGAAACCGACATGTGTGAGAAACAAAAAATGCTATTTCGAGGATATACGAAGTCCGCCAAATCTCCATTTGTGGCTCTAAAACCATCTTAAACATTTATGAGGAGGCCGTTGCCCAGCAGCGGGCAGTTACTGCTACTTTACTTTACTAGTTTAATTCCGTTCTACCAGGGAGACAGGTATTTAAAATATAAAAATATTGACTTCAGGCACACAAGGTAGTGGTTCCGGATTTCTGTCGTGCACGACTCATCGTAGTCAAAGGGGTTTCCGCAATTCAGTTTTCGCCTCTCCGGAAGGCTTGCAACCGAAAATTGCATGAAAATTTTCAAAGGATTTTCTCTTAGTCGTCCCTTACGATACCTACGGGAAGAAAGGAGACGGCAGACCCTTACGGCGATACCACACTCTATTTTAGTCACAAACACAATTTGATCATAAAGAATAAATGAAATAAAACTTACTTTCTTTGTATTGCAGTATATTGGTGTGTTTTTCATGCATCACCACGCAGCGATAACAGCCTTTACTGTAAAAAAAATAACATAAAATAATAAACCATAAAAACCACACGCCTTTACTTATTTAGAGTATAGGTAATGCCAAAAAAGGTACACTTTGATTTTGCAATGGATTTCATTGCTTAAATATTGTTTAGTATTATTATTGTTTTTTTTTAATTTTAATTTATGACAATCTAATATTTAATTAGGTTAAGAGGGGATGATGTCTGAGACAAAAAATTGTTAATGTTTGTACGTTCAATAATAGCCTTGAACCTTGATTCTCTACTCCATGAAAGCAACTACAAATGTTGCAGTAGTTTACTGGGTGGCAGGCTCTTTCTCCGCCTATGAGCCTTCTGGGTGGCAATCAGCGATGTAACCAATATTGTGTCCCTGGCCTGGGTATGCTGAGTCCGTTACAGGTTTTGAGGCATTCCATCTTAGCTTCCGGGGGCGACAGGCTTATCTATAATCTAACCGATTACTTCTGGAAGTTGTCGCCCGGTGCTCATGGGCTGCAGTAGCCATTTACCGTCAGATGGGCCGTTAGTTCATATATCAACCCAATCCATTCAATAAAATAGTCACTATAAACGTAAGGTATGCTTATACTACGGCAAATTTAAATCCTGCCAACCCGAACTGGAGCAGCGTGGCGTCGTTACCGGCTTCGAAACTCACTGAGATATTTTTGAAGGAGACCTTTACCCAGCAGTGGACATTTCCAGGTGGCTACTTTACAGCACGCTGGGCAGGCGGGTCGATGAGCGCAGTACCGGCACCCGGTCTGGGGATACTTTAATCCAAACGCTCATTCACTTTTCTTCATTGTGTTATAGGAGAAAATAAAATAAAAATTAATTTCCTAGTAAAAATTTTATTATTAAGTGCATATCTACTTAGGCCTGGTACTAAATTTTCTCATTCTCAGTCAGTGTCAAAACTTTATTTTCAATTTAGGCTTATTTAAAGCTCTTATGGGGGTCAAAATCTACACCGGGTCGCCAAACAAGACATCCTCAGAGAAGAACAGATAAGAAATATAGTGGCCTTTCTTCTTTTATTCTCAGGTTACAATGTCATTTACAATTCACCTTCTCGATAGGCCTTGATATGTCGATCTAGTTTACTATAATAATTTAAAGTTTATATAATAATATAAGTAAGTATAAAATAGAAGTTTTCGAGTTTAAAATCGAAGTATAAGGATAACCACATTTATTTAAAGTCGGTTAAGCATGCACAATTAAGTTGTTTATAAAAAAAATTGTTACCAAACAAAAGGAAATTATGTAAACTCTAATAAAGCTTTTAAATAACAGAAAGACGTCCACTTGCACTATGTAATGCAATGGCCGGAATAAGCGACATTAAAAATATTTACGTTAAGAGATCACATAACTATGTGGTTTTATTGTACTAATGATCGGATTCAAACCAACGATTTACGGCAGCAAGTGGCTACGCTAACCAATGAACCACATGGTCGTCAAAAGATAACACTTACTCGTCAACTATGAGAAACTTGTCGCCTTCCGACGATATGCATCTTCCTTTATTGGATAGTCTATCAGCTTCTATGAGGATTGGTTGGATCACACCTGACTGGAACCAGCGACCCTGCCACCGTGCCGGAAACGTGCAACCTGTGAACAAACGCGACAAAATTAATATCACAACAATTTCTCGATGATGTACTCCGGGTCGAATTTTTTTTTTTTATGTAAATGACGGCAAACGAGCAAGCGGTTCACCTGATGGTAAGTGATTACCGTCGCCCACATACATCTGCAACACCATAGATGCTGCAGGTGCGTTATCGGTCTTTAAGAATATTTAGGATATGGGAGGGAAGAGGACGGGAATAAGGAGGGGAGTGGGCCTCCGGTTACCTCAATCACCGAACGAAACGCACAAGATGTCTCTACTACACGCCGGTATTACGCGAGGCCGTGGTACCAACCCGGTCGGGTCGGCCCATTCGAGGAGCAGCAAAGCCGCCGCTTGGCTCTATCACGCTTAATTTTAACACACATGCGATTTCAATCGTCAGTCGGTCAACTACGCAGGAGATATTATAGTGTCGTACGCGTAAACATAGTGCCTCTATGTTAGTCTTTACGCTCCGTATCCAAAGTAACGCATACGCGATAAGTTCGGAAGTAGGGTCATAGACACGGAACACAACCCAAACAAGGATTCGATCCCCGAATCAATATCTCAGCAGTCAGGTACGTTAACTGCTTAACTACGGAGTCCTAATAAATATGCTTAATTTTATTAATGATTATAAAATGCCACCCGTCACGTTATATCTACTGGAGGGTCGATAAGTGGGAGGTGAAAGCTCGTTTGACTGCGGTGAGGTAAGTTATAGTAATAGTACCCAAATAGTAATCCGTAAACTTTACCTACTCCTATTTGTGATAGGCGTGAGTGCTCATATATTACGATCGTTAAAATATAAAACAACTGTCCAAACGTATATACGTACGGTAGTTCATAAAAAAAAACATTTTCTTCCAATAATTATACTATGTAACAGCTAAATCTATAAGTATAAGTAAGGTAGCAATCTTTAAATGTCTAAATTCTGGGCAAAGGCCTCCTTTCCATATTTGAGAGGGTTTTAGAGCCAGCGTGTAGTCACTGGACTGCAGACTTCACGTGTTTAAAAAGTAAAGTAACAGCCCGTAAGTGCCCACTGCTGGGCAAAGCCCTCCTTCTCTAATGATAGTATCAGAGAGGGTTTAGGAGCCGGGAAGGGCCCGCCACGCTGCTCCAGTGCGGGTTAGCGAGCTTCACATATCCTCGAAATAATATTTTTATTATTTCTCAGACATACAGGTTTCCTCACGATGTTTTCCTTCACCGTTTATCACGTGGTAAATACAGCATTTAAAATTGTTAACAACAATTTTAGTGGTGCCGGCATCATCGGGGATCGAACCCCGGTCACTCGCGCTCTATGACACTAAAGTGAGCGCCCTGACCACTAGGCTACCACGGCTCTTCACGTGTTTATTGACCTAAGATAGGTACAATCGTCTTTGAAAAGACCTAGAAATAACTAGACAACCCACATTGTTACAGTGTCGTCATTGTTTAAAAAAAAAAAAAAAAGAAAAGCCCAGTTTGAAAGTGGTTCGAGAATAACTGATGGGCACAGTGATATCCATGGAAAATGTTGTCGACGGTCGCATTTTTCACGTAATGAAAGCATGAAATATTCAAGCCGGGCTGGCCTCGCGCTGAATGCCTCGTAACAATTGATGACATGCCTAATGACTACCCATGGACAGGTGGTTCGGATTATGTTACGCGTGCAGCACACCAACATGTTGCCAGATGATTAAAACAAAACAAACAAAATAAATTAAAACTAAACTAAAAGTATTTACCATATATAAATCGTCTATACAATTTATATATAATTTTTACTACATATTTATCAGGTTTGTGTTGTCTATTGTAACACATCCTTCTTCTTGTATCGTCTGTGCAATAATAATAATAAGTATCATAGACAATTAATGTATATTTTTACTACATATTTATGAGGTTTTTTGTTGTCTATTGTAACATTTCCTTCTTCTTGTATCACCGGTTCTATGTATCGTCTGTGCATACTTTGCAATAGACTTATGTAAATTGAAATCTTATTAGTCAAGAAAGACGTAACTCACGTCTGTTTGCGTATTTTATCTGGTAAGTGTCGCAAGAGGCGACTAAGGGGAAAGTCTTAAAAATCTCATCTCAATCTCTGGAAGCCAGCCTGGTGATGAGACTAGTTACTCGTCGCGATCTCTCCATGTGTAACGAAAAGTGGGTTGCCAGTTCGGCTTCGTGTCACTTGGACGTCTTCTATCTTCACCTACCCCTATGAGTCAAAAGGCGTTAGAGTATATTTTCTTTAAAGTAGACAGAGCCGTATATAACATAATACGGAGAGAATTATTATTACTTGACAATAGCACACACTCGAATACGAATAATATAGAATCTAAATTGATAAGTTGCCAAACCAACACCGGTCCTTTGATTCTGCACAGGATCTTAGGAGATAGACAGGGGAGGTAGTAAGTGATATTTAATGATGAAGAACTGAAAATGACGGACGGACTGAAGAAGGCTTGCCACCCGCCACGCTCTATCTCCCAGAGAAGCGAGATCGTGTCAAATGGTAATACGTAAATCTGCCTACCTCTATGGGTGACAGTCGTGAGTGTTTAATAAATATGCACCGATGATATAAACGAATTATCAAACATCATCATCATCGTCATCTATATACTTTTAAATGAAGTCAAGTAATGCAAATTCAACTTTTAAATTTCAAAAACAAGCAAGCCATTAGAATTCGTTAGCGATTTTCCACTACTTTTATTTGAGACTTGGTCCCGAGCCAGAACCTGCCGTATATGCCTTTTGTCAGTCTCTCATTTAACTCCAATGTATGTCAGACAATTTCGACGTACAAATTATTCTGATCTATTATTATTAAGTGAAGTCAAATAGACTTTGATCTTGAGATTATCGTTGTTGAATACTACACTGTAATTGATATTCTCTGGTATTGATATCAAAGGCCTTAGGCAAAGAACTAAACGTAAGATATAATTTGAGATGATGGCGTGATGACTTGGACAGTATAGCGGGAAGCCGATGGATGTGTGGCTCAGGACTATGCTTTCGGCAATGTTTGGGTGAGACCTTTGTTCGGCAAGGGATTAAGTGAGTGATAATCGAGTCCCGCGAAGAAAAAATACCCTTATTTGGTGTCAATGCTACCAAATATATAGCGTCAATGGTGGTTCAGGTGGCATATGTCTCCATTGAGACAAAAATGACTGGTTGGTAGACTCCTTCTCTGACTCCTCTTGTCGTCTGGGTACGTACCACCCTCTGACCCATTTCTACCGTTGAACAGCAGTGTAACAAATGATGTGTTCCGGTTTGAAAGTTACTGACATTTGACCGACGGCAGAATAACAATCTGGAAAAATTCAGAAATTATGCATCTCAGTGATGAGCGGCATTTTTTCGCTTAGACTGGGAGGAGGGAAATTAAGAAGTTTGTTTAATTTTACAGAAAATGTATTCTGAGTTCAAAGTAAACAGCTAAGCGGCGGTTCTTACTGCTGTTCGAATGGGTCGGCTCGTCTGGGGCAGTACCATTCGCAGATGATCAGCGTGAGGCAGAGGCATCTTGAGCTTCTGCGTTTCATTCGGTGTGTGAGGCAACCGAAAGCCCTCTTCCGCCCTCCATTGCCTGCTTCCTGCTTCCATATCTCCAATTATTCGTCCTAAAGACCGGCAACGCATTTTTTTTTATGGGAAAGGCGACAAACGAGCAAGCGGTTCACCTGATGGTAAGTGAATACAGTCGCCCACGTACATCTGGAACACTAGAGGTGCTGCAGGTGAGTTGCCGGCCTTTAAGGGTATTTGAGAGATGTGAGGGAAGATGAGGAGAGAAATGGGGAGGGCAGTGGGCCACCTCACTCATCGATCGAAACGCAGAAGCACAAAACGACTCTACTTCACGCCGGTATTCTGCGAGGGCACCTGTACGTGGGTGTCGGTAATCACTTACCATCAAGTGACAATATATCCAACTCAGGATAGGGAGTATTACTATAAGAACAACCAACATATTGGTTATTCCTATGTCAGTTTTCATTGGTTTGATCAGTTGTTCGAAGTCGATGGTTGTTATTGAGTTTTGGGCTATAATTGGTAATTAGCCCGATACATCTCAACTTTGTCGACCCTCTCTCGATATGTTACGGCGCTATGCTCTAAGCCCTCTCGTAATAAGAGGCCTGTGTAGCCCAAACGAAGCACTCCGTAAATATTATCAAGTTAAAAAGTGCACTTATTACGTTATCGAGGATTAGCATTTCTAATTCTATTTTGTTTTTCAGTGGAAGGAGTAATGATTGGATTGTTTCCATGTTTTCGTTTTGGCAATAAAAACTGTGCTACAATTCAAATTTAGAATGTGAACTATGCGCTAGAGGATCAAACTACAGCGTTTATATTACTATATAATTAGATTAATAAAATATAAATAACTTTTGACTGAATCTGCCGCTTTTGAATTTGACATGTATGTCGTTAATGTTGAAGAGCCAGAGACAAAGACTTCTAAAACAGAAAAAGATACAAACATAGAGCACAACTCAAACCTGGCTCCGGTGCAATGTCAGGACAAAAACTTCATAGGAGCTGAAGACTGGCCATCGTCCAGTCCCGATCCACATGGTCTATAGATTGTAGACTGGTACTGACTAGAGTATATATGAGTAGTTTTTCTCAAAACAAAATTGTGTCTCTGAAATCTTTAGAACTAGGAGTGCAGTTAAATTCTCCATGGAGACAGAGATTAAATCCATAGACAGATTAAAGGCCTGTATTAAAGTCAAAAGGCGGCCCCTTTTAATGAAATTATTTTTAATTTATCGCTTAGACTTCGATAAATATGTACACATAAGTAACTGAACATATGGCTATAAGAATGCCTAGATTCATAGATAACTAAAATATGGTTCTGTTTAGTTATTAAAAAAAAAACGTTACTCTAAATCTAGAATTTTCTCTCCTGTTTCGCGGTGGCTGTATAAATACATAAATTGCACTCGGACAGACACCCAGACCCGGAACTATTATTTGTTGTTCATACTGTACATACCCACCACACCGATTGGCTCGGTTCTCGCATAACCGATCATGCGGGGAGATCTGTTCACGACTTTGCATTAGCATATGGCCTGACACAACTGGTAACCTCGCCGACGCGGATCCCAGATGTGGAAGGTCCTTCCTTCCCTACACCTTCCCTGTTGGACCTTTTGCTGACCTCACACCCGGACGGATATTTGGTCTCAGTCGATGCCCCTCTTGGCTCGTCGGACCACTGTCTGATCCGGAGTGTAATGCCTATCGCGCGCCGATCCCGAACGCGATCTGCGGGCTTCCGCCGTGTGTGGCACTATAGGTCGGCAGATTGGGATGGAATGCGGTCTTTCTTTGCTTCCTACCCATGGGGTCAGGTTTGCTTCTCGCTGGATGATCCCAACGCCGTTGCAGATTCTGTCACCGATGTGGTACTTCAGGGAATGGAACTTTTTATTCCGTTCTCTGCAGTGCCTGTCGGAGGTAAATCCCAGCCTTGGTTTGGTCGCACCTGCAAAATAGCGTCACGCCAAAAGCGGAAGTGCTACCAGGCCTGGGCCGATGCATCGGCGTCTCGGGATGCAAAACCAGTGCTCTTAAAACGAGTACAACTCTGCCTCCAGGTCCTTCAAAAGAGTTATCGCTGCGGCAAAGTTAAAGCACATTGGCAGAATTGGCGCGAGACTAGTTCGCCTCCCATCGGGATCCCGCGCATTCTGGTCTCTCGCCAAGGCTGTCCAGGGAATTTCTGTCAGCCATCTCTCCCATCTCTACACAAGGAGGATGATTCGCTGGCCCATACTGCAAAAGAGAAAGCCGATCTCTTGGGCTCTCTTTTTGCATCCAACTCGACTCTTGATGACCGGGGAAACTCTCCACCTACCATCCCGTGGTGTAAGTGCTCCATGCCGGAAATTCAGTTTCTGCAGAGCTCAGTGCGAAAGGCACTCCGCTCCTGGACATTCATAAGTCGAGTGGGCCGGACGGAATCCTTCAATTGTGCTGAGGATGTGTGCCCTGAGTTGGCACCGGTTCTCACGCGTCTTTTCCGGCACTCCTACTCTTCAGGCGTCGTCCCGCAATCTTGGAAGACAGCATTTGTGCATCCAATACCCAAAAAAGGCGACCGCTCTGATCCGTCCAACTACAGGCCTATTGCCATCACCCCCTTGTTATCTAAAATAATGGAGTCACTCATCAACACCCAGCTCCTGAGGTACCTGGAGGAACACCAGCTGATCAGTGACCGACAGTACGGTTTCCGTCGCGGACGATCAGCTGGTGATCTTCTAGTTTACCTGACTCACCGATGGGCAGAAGTAGTTGAGTCTAAGGGGGAGGCTTTGGCGGTTAGTCTGGACGTAGCGAAAGCATTTGTTAGGGTTTGGCATAAAGCGCTTCTTTCAAAGCTTTCATCTTACGGGGTTCCTGAGAGATTGTGCAACTGGGTCACCAGCTTCCTCACGGATCGGAGCATCAAGGTTGTTGTCGACGGTGCATGCTCGGACCCCAAACCCGTGAATGCTGGTGTTCCACAAGGCTGTGTGCTATCTCCCACTCTGTTCCTTCTGCATATCAACGACATGCTACAAATCAGTAGCATTCATTGCTATGCAGACGACAGCACGGGTGATGCCCTATATACAGGCCGTGCGAATATTTCTCGGGAACACGTCGACGAGTGCCGGAACAAACTTGTGTCTGAAGTCGAGACCTTGTTATTCAAAGTCTCGGATTGGGGTCGACGTAATTTGGTCCTATTCAACCCCAAAAGACACAGGTTTGCGCGTTCACCGCTAAAAGAATCCCTTTGTCGTTTCTCCTCTTTTGAGAACATTCCCCTTATTGCCTCAGCCAGTATCAGAATCCTTGGCGTTGACATATCGAGCGACGTTCAGTTCCGTGGTCACTTGAGGAAAGGCCAAATTGGCCTCCAAAAAGCTTGGTGTGCTCTGTAGAGCGGGACAGTATTTCATGCCGGTCCACCGTTTACAACTTTATAAGGCGCAAGTTCGGCCCCACATGGAATACTGTTCTCATCCCTGGGCAGGGGCACCCCAGTACCAACTCCTTCCATTTGACCGCATCCAACGTCGAGCGGCTCGAATTGTCGGCGACCAAGCTCTCTCTAATCGGCTTGATCCTTTGGCCGTGCGAAGAGATGTTGCTTCTCTTTGCATTTTTTACAAAATTTTCCACGGGGAATGTTCTGAGGAATTGTTCGGATTGATCCCAGCTGCTGAGTTTCACCATCGTACATCGCGACAGAATTCGAAGTTCCAGCGATACCACCTAGATGGTTGGCATTCCACCACAGTGCGTTTTAATCGAAGTTTTCTGCCACGCACTTCGATTTTGTGGAATCAGCTGTCGCCAGCAGTATTTCCGAACAGTTACGACTTAGGGACCTTCAAGAAAACAGCTTATTCCTTCCTTAAAGGCCGGCAGCGCATCTGTAGCTCCTCTGGTGTTGTGGATGTTCGTGGGCGTCGGTGATCACTTAGCATCAGGTGAGCCGCACGCTCGTTTGCCCCCTTCTTCTATGAAAAAAAAAACCCCGCAACTAGCAACGCCGCATCCAAACGCTCAGCCACTGCTCCATCGAGGTGTCAATATTATAAAATTCCCCACGTACGTAGATATCATTATCATTAGAGAATAATATATCGTTAAATTAACAATTCAAAATTTAACGAACGTGAATAATTAAAATCGACGAGACGTGGACATTAACCTGAAGCTCATCAACCTTGCCGCTACAAACAAGGCGATAACAGAAGCGCTGAAGCGCTAGAGCACCGGCGCTGCGATAATGTTCATATCGAAACCGACGATATTATTCGGTAATTTGGTAAAGTGCATTCAGCCATTACCACTTACGGAGGTGAAATATTACGTATTTTTACATAAAACCGTAGTCCCGTTACGTCTTACATTACTTGGCAGTAGCACTCCACGTACAGACGTCAATTTCATTGACGTGTTCTAATAACATCAATCAATACAATTGATTTATCATATCTGAAATGTATTTTATATAAGTCTGTCTACGCGTGTCTGGTATGATTAACTTCGCATTGGAAACTATGTTGGCTATTGTAATCATCATCGTCAATATATTGGGGAGAGGAGGGGGGGGGGGGGGGGTTGGTTCACCTGATGGTAAGTGATTACCGACGCCTACTTACGTCTGCAACACCATAGGAGCTGCGGGCGCGTTGTAGACCTTAAGGGATATTTCGGGAGAGGGGAAGTTGGAAGGGGAGTGGGCGCACGGTCACCGAACGAAACGCAGAAGCACAAGATGTCTCTACTTCATGCCGGTATTCGAGTAGGCCCATTCGAGTAGATTGCAACTGAATATAATTGAATTGATATCGGATTGAAACCGACTGAGAACCAGCGCCAGAGTTTACAATTCAACTGCAGTATAAAGCTGAGTGCGGTCTATTTGCCCGATGTGCCACGGCTCCTCCATTTGCAATTGCTTAAGACTTCTTTTTTGAATCTAAAATATTTTATTATTTAGTTTGTTATATAAGAGTTTGGTGTGTTTTCAATTCTTTGTTCATTAATCGTTAAACTAAGTCCTTTATTTAGTATTTTCGGGATAAGAAACAATTTTACATTTCAGTTTTACACTAGTTGTATAAATATTTTATACTTTATATCATTTTTATACGACCACAATCACATTACTAATTACGTTTTGTGATTAATCTAAATAACTGGTACCAGGAGTGCAGCGTCGGCACTCTCTCACTAGTGACGCAGCTCCCCATCACTAGTCTGTGAGATTTGGGTTCGGTAAATTCGGATGTATTCTCCGTCGTCCGTCCAGTGTCACGTTTATAAACCACGTGCAGGTGAGGATGGCATATGGAGAAAAAGATTGTATTTTCCCCCTTCCACATCAACTACAATCACGTAACGACTAGACGCGGCGAGCAGTTCCACCCTTATGTTGTAGACATTCCGCCATTACGCACGAAGCGGTTTGCCTCTTCTTTCTTTATGCGGACGGCTAAGGACTGGAACTCTCTGCCGGGGTCAGTTTTTCCGGAAACCTTTAACCTGGATATCTTCAAGGCCAGAGTGAACGGACATCTAGGCAAGCGTGTACCATTCTAGGCCTCATCTTCGCTTTCCATCGGGGAAGATTGAGGTCAAACGCAAGATAATAATAAAAAATAAAAAAAAGTAATACTGCAACGAATACCAGAATATTCGTATTACATTCGTGAAGAAAGTATGAGTAAAACGGAACACACGGACAATGTATCCGATATAACATACTTGATGACGTTTGAGTTAGATTATTGATGGTGATGATTCTCAATAGAGAAATTTAATCTCAAACAAGAGCAATCAACAAACGGTCGGCTGATATTGTGTTGTGATATTCTTATTTACTCTAGCGGCTCGATGGCGTAGTGGCTGAGCGTTTAGCTGCGGCGCTGTGGCTCGCGGGTTCGATTCCCGCACGAGACTAGTATTTGTATGGACTACAAATAATAGTTCCCGGTCTGGGTGTTTGTCCATGTGCAATTCGTGTATGTAAACTGCCTCCGCGACACAGGATATAATTGAATATTGAATATATCTCTACAAATAAATTCTCCTCAGTCGGCACTTTGCTCTGGTAATAAACTTGTTTAAACATCATTTAATGATGGATGATTGATGAAACATTTGGGACCCACGTCCACGGTTAACAGACAGGTGGCGTCAGTTGCCACACTCTCCTAATGGAGATTATTAATAATGTGTTCCGTCCGGTTTTCCTTCACTTCACGTAATTGTTATTTCAATATTAATTTATGAACTTTATTATAATAATAATTTTAATATTAGTTAATATTGTGATAGACAGTCTATGTGAATTATGTTGAATGACTACGGTTAATAATAAGTCTTGTTAACATAAAAAAATCAAGTATCACTTTAGTCGCTTGTAATAAAAGAACAGAAAGGACTCTAAAACGTTTAATTGGGTTAAGTGTTGCATTAACATTGCCGTGTGGTGGGGCGTAGGGATCCACAGCCTTATTCTCGTTGGTCACAAGATGCTATCTTCGGGGGTGAATCCAGTGACTAGGCTCGCCACCCGACACCGTCATATTCCATCTGCCGCAGAGAGGAAAAGCTGGTAAACGCGGAGCCGTGCCAAATGGAAATTCTAAAACTGTGCCTACCCCTATGGGCCTACCCACTAACACAAGTGCTTATGTTTCATGTACATAATACATGTATTTACATGAAGAAATAACATAATGCCGTCATTCTTTTCGTGAAGTATTTTTTTTGTGTTTGTTTCTCTTTTGATAATACTGCTAGGGTGATACTATAAAACATTTGCGAGGATCTAACACTTCCCAAATAGGGTTCAAAACTTTTTTTTTAATCGTTGTTACTTTAATTACATACTTATAAATGTTAATTCTTCAACGACAAACGTTCAACAAACAACAATTATCAATCAACAAAGCCATTCTAATACTCAGAGGTAACAACGCTTTATATTAATATACATATAAACAGCTATAGCTTACGAAACTTTGTGTATAACCACGAGGCTTAGTGGTGAGCGTACCTGTCTGCAGAGTCTTGGGTCTTCGGTTCGAAACCTAACCGAAGCCAACATTTGTGTAACCTGTGTATTTGTAAATTGTGTGTTTAGTTTTTCGAAACGACCGTTCCTTGATCTCATCACATAAGCCTTTTATCGGATAAGACTAGGTGAAGATGAACACCTGCGGCACTACTGCATCCAACACAGTGACCTTATCCACTATGCCACAAAAATATTTCACAAACATTATGCAGGTAAAGTAAATCCTCAATAAAATAAACACCGTGTGAATTTTTCACATACTAGATATGGTTTTGTTTAACGACAACTGTGTTTTGGGTAAACGAAACCATGTTAAAAATAACACGGTATTATTTTATCAGGGAATGATGACACACTGAATTTTTGGTATATTTTTTTTGTGTCTTAGCCGATATGGCCTCTTTTGACGTCTGCCGTGGTAGTATTCGGATATGGCCTCTTTTGACGTCTGCCGTGGTAGTATTCGGATAATGTCGCCGTGATAGAAAATGTCAGGAGGGCATCATCATCATATATATTATACTAGCGGCTGCCCGCGACATCAGCCGCATTGTCTTTAATTTGGTTTCGATATAACAAGATTAAAACATTTTGCGTATGCGATAGAGTCAGGCCGGATGGGGAAGCTCAAAGTTTCTCAGCGCGCTATGGAAAGGGCTATGCTCGGAGTTTCTCTGCGCGATAGAGTCTGCAATGATGTTATCCGCAGCAGAACCAGGGTAACAGACATAGTCGCAAAGATTAGCAAGCTGAAGTGGCAATGGGCCGGCCACATATCTCGCAAAACCAACCACCGTTGGGGAAAAAAAATTCGCGAGTGGCAGTCACGTACAGGCAAACGCAGTGTGAGACGACCCCCCACCAGATGGAGTGACGACCTGCGCAATGTTGTGGGAAGTCGATGGATGCAGGTGGCTAAGGACCGAGCTTTATGGCAATCTTCGGGGGTGGCCTATGTTCAGCAGTGGACTTGTAGTAGGCTGAAATGATGATAGTCAAGTTTTTGCTGGAAACTTGGAAAGTGAAACATTATTTAAATATGAAATTTAATCTAAATCGTCAGAGCTTTTTCGGTGAAACCAATATATGTTTTTATACATATATAAAAATATTGTGGGATATAACTTAATATAATAGCAAGTTATTTCGGTGGAAGAAAACATTGTTTTAAGTTAATTAAAATGGGTTGAGTTATGTGGAGCGCGTGAAGGTTCGGAGGTGAACTTCCAACCGTACGTAAGTAAGCTGATCCGCAACATATTAGGACGGCGTACCAGATTGGCTAATTTTATTATTAGATAACTTTAGCAAGTTCATAAATTTGGAATATGTGTGGGAGTTCGAAATGTGTTCTTATGTATTAATTTATTTCAATTATGTTTTTTAGACACGTAAAAATACACCCCAAAGCGAGAGTGATGTTTTTTGTTTCTTTTCATCGGAAATCGGGGAAACGAGCAAACGACTTGCCTAATAGTATTTGATTACCGACGCCCACGTACATCTGCCACACCAGAGGAACTGCAGGAGTGTAGCCGGCCTTTAAGGATAGGGGACAACCAACCACCTCCCATGGCCCCACCAACCGTCAAGTCATACGGGCCGAATCTCGGAGAGTGTGCGCGCGTTACCTGTCTACCGACTCTTTCCCTTCGCCCACCTTTCTTGACTCCCTACAAATTATTTCATGTATTCCTTGTCCCGTGTTCGGCATTCTTCCCTTCTGGGCAGAACACTACTATCACAGACTTTGTCGTCCGCGTAGTATACCGGGCCCGCCTCCGCCCTGCTGATACCAATCATCATCTTTTGTCTCAGGTCTTCATACAAATCACATTCGTCATGATGCACATCCTTTTCTGTCTAGCCTTTAAGGATATTTGGGGAGAAGGACGAGGGAGTGGTTACCTAACTGACCGAACGAAACGCAGAAGTACAAGATGCATATACTTCACGCCGGTACTCCACGAGGCTGTTGTGGAGCCGGCTCATTCGAGCAGCAGCAAAAACCGCCGCTTGGCTCTACCACGTACTACGTATAAATAATTAGTCTTTCTAATGTTAGTCTTGATTTGTAATAATTCGTAAAATAAAAAATTCATAAATTTATGAATTTAATGTCACGCTTAGAAAGCCTCAGATAAAACTGGCTGCAGAGTAAACTTAAAGTATCAAACTGTGTCTTGGAAATGTTATTCTTATCTTCTCCAAACTGCAGCCTGGAGAATATAACAACAAAACCGTAACGCTTTTTGAGCACAAACTTCGAGGAACGTCTTTGGAGACTTTCCGAATTAGAAAATAACATTTTGTTATGGGATATATACAACAGTAATCAGTACTACATACTACTTCAGTTATCTAGGACATTACTGTACTATTAAAGCAGGGATAATCTAGAACACACTGTATGAATAAAAAGTAGACATTTGAATTAAAAAAAAAATATAGCTTACAATAAATTTAGGCCAGTCGAACATTTAGGACTATTCAATAATGTGCAACAATGTTCAAGACGTGTCTTCTTTTCCTCATCATCCAAATTAATACCACTGCTGAACATAGGCTTCTCCAAGAAAGTAATAGTAAGCTGGTTTCATTTGCCATTTTCACCGGGTGATGCTTCTCAACTTTTTCGGCAAGTTCGGATGACGTTTCACCATCACCATTTTGATCGCCTGATGCTTCGTTTGTCAGCTTAGCCAGCAGAAAGCACCAGGTGTAGGTTATTCTTTTCATCATTGCTAAAGGGGTCCAACGAGCAAGCGGCTCACTTGATGATGAGTGATTACCTACGCCCATTTTCCCCTATATCACCAGAGCTGCAGGTGCGCTGCCGGCCCTAGGGGTTACCTCACTCACCGAATGAAACGTAGAGGCACAGCCGCGGTGGCGCGTGGTACCACCACCCGTTTCAGTCGGCCCATTCGAGAAACAAAAGCCGCCGCTTGGCTCTAACACGTAGAAAACGTGAAGTTGGCATTTAAAGAAAGGCCGTGATATTCCCCCTTATAACATATCTAGTAAAACGTACAGCGTCTTATGGTGTTTCCCCACTATTTTTGGGTTTCTAACTACGCGTTAAAACCATTGCCCATGTTATGCATTACGATCCCGAGCAATATTGGAAACCCTTAGAAAAGTTACGGGCGATTAAATGCCGAGCGGCAGTCGTGCCGTCGCCGGGATCATTTTTATTCATCGGCTGCAAGGGGCGGTTGTCAAGTGCATCCCGGCTCCATTGTGCTATAATCGACGGTATTATTGCGTTCCTTATTGCCGCTAACAGGCTCACAATGGGATCCGACTCGCCCGTTTATGCGTGCACTTATTTAAATGAGAGCTGCTCTCCCCGTTTGTTAAGGTCGTCGCTGTGAACCGTATCGGTTTAGTTGTCAGATAATAATCGGGATATGAATGAATGGAATATTATTATAATAAGCGCACACGTCCGGGCCCATAACCGTTCACGTTTTTTTTTTTTTTAATATAATATCAGCGGATAAGTCAGCTTGCGTAATCCTTGAGCGTAGAGTAGATTTTTGAATAAAGTGAACTTAACAATGAAGTATTTGAGTACGGGATAAATAAGGAACCATAAAAGGGACCCTACGGTATAGAGCAATGCAGTTACTTTAACCCTTAAAAAATACAAACGCCAGTATTAACATTTTCCAGGGAATAATTGGTGTTTTCTCTAACGGCGCCACAGTTCGTCACTTTGTATTTTCATTTGTCTACCTAATACCTATTTCGATGAAACCGATATGATATAAATAAATAATATAACAGTATCTAAGTATATTTATATAAAGAAGAGTGAAAAAACAGACCAAAAATACATACGTTCCATAGGTTTATCGTGTGAGATAAAGAAAAAATTGTCGAGATTGCTTTTAGGTGTCTAAAGCAGGCTTACTTATATATTAAAATAGGTCGAAAAGGATTATTAAATAAATCAGTAACAATCTACCCCCTTTGTACTCGTGGGTGTCGCAAGACGACCAAGAGAAAGGTTTTGAAAACCTTGGCTACCGACAGATGGCGTGATAACTATCTCGAAAACTACTAGACTTCAAACTAAGTAACCTGATGATGGGCACCAGCGTCTAAGGTGGGAGGGGAGGTGTGTGTACTGCGACCGCCAATCCGCTAGCCGAGCGTGGCAAATCCTCCTCAAAAAGTAAAAGTTGCTGCTACCACGAAAAAATATGACTCCAGTTCAACGTGGTGGGCGCGTACCAATAACATTTTCCACACTTATTTACGATTTGTATTCTTGGCTTAGACATAGAGACGCCGACAGGTTCACCACCTGTCACGTAGTCCCAAATAAGCTCTGGTGTATAGTGGCATACGAAGAAATTATTTTTGAAGCTCTTGCCCGGTGGTGGACATTTACTGGCCGCCGACGTTACTTTCGCTTCTTACATAAAGAAAGCTAACTTACATTTCGATTAGCGCCACATCAAAATTATTAAAGCATCAGCTGTCGTTATTACCTGCTACGAATATAAGAAACAAGAACGAGTATAGCAATCTTCGCTCGCCAGTTTTACACAAAGGTTAGTGTAAATAATAAATGTCAGGTCGTCACGTTTTACCTAACTCTACCTAAAATTCAGTGTTAGGTTTCAAGACGTACGCGGAGCTACGAAGCTTACTTTAGCCGACGTAGGAACACATTGTCTATCTATTCCAGATTTAAAATTCATGAGACCTCCTTCTGTCGAGGGATTTTTTTTTCAATTGCCAGTGACCTGGGATACGCCGTGAAAGGAGAGTGTTGCACTTCCAAAAAGAATATGAAATAGGACCCTTTAGTTTTTTTTTTCTGATTTCGGACAAGAAACTTGAAATGAGAGTTATTAAAGATAGTTTTTATTTCCAATTTACGAAAAGTAAGTTATGACCATAAAAAGGATTGGATATGCGTTATCCAATCCGCATATTAAACAGGAATTTAGCCTAACATATTCTGTAGAATATGGATGTACTAGAAATTATCCCAAATTTTTTGTAATTTTTTATTTAATCTACACGATCACCCATTTATACGCTTACCTATTGTGTGGTGAAATTTTATCCTAGGCGCAACAAAGTACTAAGAAAAACCAAAAAAAACTCATGAAAACTAAATTACTAAAAAGTATCCATACATAAGTATCTATAGTATATACTTGTATTACATAAATAAAACAGATGAAATGCATAAAATCACTAACATACAATATACATAAAATGCTACATACATACTTTATTTCAAACATACATACATACTCCAGTCAGTAGCGATAATAAAATAAAAAATATCACGTAACATTCGAGCTTTTCATAAAAATGCGCACTAATAAAATGGTAAAATATAATCTGTATTTGTAAACAATAGATTATATTAATTTCAGTCGACGTCGGTCTTGCGCGGTTGTCATTAAAAAAAAAACAGAATTAGTTTGTACACATTATACGAAAACTAGAGATTGGTTGGGTAATAATAAAGGGATTGAATAAACAACGGACACAAACTTGCGTGACAATTACGTCCGTACTAACATGAGTAGATAAAATAACCGTCCGCCATTATTCATACGGTTTTCAGAAAGGGTTGTCATTTTAATCGTGCACTGTATTTGAAATATAACTAATACTTTGCTAATATTAATTTTAAATGAGTAGAGATTGATAAAATGCTAATGTGAGTATAACACTCGAGTAGGTATCTTGACGATGCTGAAGATTTTTTATATTAACTCTGGTCTCTGGTCAGCTGTCAGCGGAAATGTTATATATCAGTAATAATTTGATTACTTAGCCAGTCCTATAGCGTTTCCTAACTCGAATGCAAGCGAGTACGAATTTCGCTGCTTATTGCGTATACGTTTTAAAGTTACCTTACTTAAGTATATTATCTTTTCTACAAGTAAAAGATGATAAAGATATTTTTGTTACTTCTATTCTGTGAATGTAAGCAAGTATAAATATCAGTTAGCATAGTACAAATAATTGGTTTTAATTTAATGTGATTCAAACTTTCTTTTCAACAGAGGGTAAAAGTAACATAATACAAGACGAGGGACAGTAAGAAAGCAACATCAAACTTTCATGTCGATTCTTCTCTGACAACGCCTTAGAATTTAAATTAGCGTCGATTTTGACATTCAATTATCTTGGAACATTGGCGATAAGTTTCTGACGTCTCATTTGATGAAACGATAGAGTAGTACAGCAGCTTCTTTTTTATGTAAAAATAAATAGTGAAGTTCCTAGTGTTTCTGCATATATTCATTGCGACCTACCCAATTCATATATTCGTAATCTCTGCTTACCTCTATTGGTGACGGACGTGATTACCTACATTAATACGCAGATATCATTCACATTTTTATACTTCTTCTTTGCTTAATGATTTCTTGTAGTGACGCGAACACTACACATCTGACATTTCAAATGTGTAAAAATTATTATTTACGCATTTTATCGCGTTTAATTTTCTTTTCTTATTTTCATTTATTTCTTAGAGGCTGGTCCAGTATAAAATTGGGAGATATCTGCACATGCGCTTCAGATTAAGTAAATAATTATTTGTGAAACAGAAGAGGCACTGCGACGGCTAACCCCGGACAAGAAATAGTAAGGCAAACAAATATTTTGTACGAAATAGGAAACCTAAGTTTTTTCATCATGTGACTCTTCTTTCGTTTGCCTTTCTGTAATAAAACTAGAAACGAAACGTAAATATAAATATGGACGACGATTAGCATAGAAAAATAACTTCGTTCCAATTTTTTTTCCTGAAGTTTAGTTAAATGTTATAATGATTTCTTGTATTTACGCGAACACTACCCGAAGGTAGCCCGATTTAACTATGACATCTCGACATCGAACACTTCAGTCCCCCCGTGAACACGGTTACTGTAAAGCAATCGAAACGTCGGGAATATTTAAAAACAAATAGTACGCGATAAAATCCGTAAATAATTATTTCATTTCAAATAGATAAAATTTAAACTAAATTTTGAAGAAGGAAATACTAGGTATTATTTTCTACTACAAAATTTGTCGCCAACCCTGTTCTTAATCAAGGAAAAAATTCTATCTGATAAAGTTACGGCGTACCTCTATATATATAACTACCCCCTTATTACTCATATGTTAATAAATCAGTGTCCTCACGATTCTTAACTGAAATTAAGTAATTAATGTTACCCGGCTGAATTGAATGTGCCCGGCAATGTATAAATAAGTAGTTAGTATAAAACGCTCTTTAAATTTGGCTGGATAACAAGATACTTTTGTTGTGGTTTCACAGACTTGAGGTTGTGGTTGAGGTCTTTAAAAAAATGTATTATTCTGTTCTAAGAGAAAATAAAAACGACATATAAACGACGAATTATGAAATTAAAAATAAAGCGTTTGATCTATGCAATTGGTTTCGAAATTTCAATATGTAACATTAATTTCACACGATGCAATCGAGGGCGTGTCTGAAGAATTTATTGGAGAAGAAAGTCAAATGTTTGGTGCAGTGCGACAGCTTCTTCCATTTCAGTTGATATGGAAATTTATACTTTAAGTTTAGTGCAGCAAGAAAGGAAATATGATAATCATCATGCTAAAAAATGTTTTTCCACTAAACAATAACCACGTACCTACCCCAATATTCTATGTCTTAATATTTATTCTTTGATGTGCCGTACCGTCTTTACTACACAATTTTATTGTCTTAACTATTTAGATAGTTAAGTCCCATGGCTATTGTAATAACAGAATATCTGCTAGCCACCAAACTACTACAAATATTTCAAATCAAAGTTATGGAGATTGGTATCAATTTTTGGACTGGTTATCTGTTAGCGGAAAACTTTGAGCATAGTCTGAGGAATTTGCGAGAAAATAAATAACCTCGAATATAAATAATCATCTGACATGTTGTGTGACATGCATGTACTCGTATATACGTTCTAAATAAGTACCTACATGTACTTGTGAAATTGTAATAATTTTATTTTGAATTGTTTAAGAAAAAAACCTTGTAATGAAAAAAAAAGGCCATCAATGGCTGTGGTTACCAATAAACTAAACCATGTCTTGAATTTGAAACATAAAACTATGATTTTATAGATATCAAAGGTCTAAATAAAACTAACTCAAACTCTAACTACAAACTACGAAATCCAAACGTTATTTATCCAATTAAGGCTTGTTTAAAGCTCATATGCCGTGTGGTATCGGTGGAAGAATTTGCCTTTCCTTTCTTCCCGTGGGTGTCGTAAGAGACGACTGAGTGAAAAGCCTTGAGAATTGCAATGTCCACCGATAGATGGCGCGATAAGCATTTCGAAAAATACCAGACCAAAATTGACACAGACTGACGACGGGCAGCGGCGTCTAAGGTGCGAGGTGTGTAGTACTGCGATCGCCAAACAGCTTGCAGACCCGTGGCGATTGTGGCAAATCCTCCTGGTGAGAGAGGCCTATGTCCTGCAGTAGACTATTTATAGGCCGGTGAACTAAAAGCTCTTACGGACATCAAAATCTACATCGGTTCGTAAGACATGACCTTCTTTTACCTTAATTTTTCATTTCATGTACTATTAATTACCTTCATACCTTACCTTCAGTCCGCCAAATAGATACAATTTTGAATCAAGGAGCATCGTTACAGAGAAAGAGGTACTTTGAGTTTTATCGTTCTATAATTTATTTATATCGTACAAAATCACCATTTTGACTTGCTTCAATTTGTATTCAGATCATTTAACGCAAAAATAAAGCAATATAGTTTTACGAGCTGCGCATAAAAGAATTTTAAACGAATCGATAGTGATTCATGGCGTTTTAAATTCAAATATCGTATGTTAATTTCACGACTATGTCATTGTAAGAAAACAATGCAAAGTCGAATAATAATAGATTGTACTTTATGTTGAGCGGAAACCGGACGTGATGTTCTTATGTGAAATGAATCGATCGTATTTAATATATACATTGTTGAGTGTAGCCCAAAGAAGTATTCGTGTAGTAACTATTGGGTATTTAAAATTAAAGATAGTTGTCATTTGAACTCTGTTGTTTCATTATCGCAATAATAATAAACAAATCATTAAGAGTAGGTTCTTAACCTGTATTACAGAGCACGGATGTCAGGGAATTCATACTTTGTGGTCCATATTCTTATGAAAATAAAGATTATTATTATTATTATTATTATCTAAGCTTGCGCTTACTCTTGAATATCTCCAGCGCAGTTGACAATCCGTTATCAGTAGATATTAATCGATTGCTTCGTCCAAAGAACTTATGTACATAGCTTTTATCAAACTGAGTTTTTTGTTTTATGAAAAAATAGGCTTGCGTTTGACCTCAATCTTCCCCGATGGAAAGCGAAGATGAGGCCTAGGATGGTACACGCTTGCCTAGATGTCTGTTCACTCTGGCCTTGTAGAATAGTTTAAGCGAAAACTGTATTTCATTATGAGTTCAAAGTTGTGAGTTTTTATTAACTTACTGTGGCCTTAATGAATAAAGTTTTTATTGCTTTAGGCGAGTTAAACGATTAGTTATCGAAGAAAGAAATACAATATAGTTGTGATGGAATAGCCGTGCTCTGTAGACGAGAAATGGGATGTCAATATTCATGGTATGAATTATTTATTACACAAACCATTAATAGCATATTCCTTTTTTGATTGCATCATCATCATCATCATTTCAGCCTATCAGAAGTCCACTGCTGAACATAGGCCTCCCCCAAAGATTGCCACGAAGCTCGGTCCTGAGCCACCTGCATCCATCGACTTCCCGCAACACTGCGCAGGTCGTCACTCCATCTTGTGTCACTCTTTGATTGCATAATATGTCGTAATGTCGCGTATTTGGGAATCTTCCTCTGCCTATTGGCCCAGTGAGTGTCGTTACCTTACCTTCAAAAGCCTGTAAATAGTCCACCGCCTGTGAATAGTCTCTCCCATAAGAAGGAACTACCACAAGGATTACCATAATCACCACATTCCGCAAGCTGATTGGCGATAGGAGTACCTGTCTCCACATCTTAGACGGTGGTGCCAGTCATCGGTTTGCTTACTTTTTGTCTGGTATTTCACGAGATGGTTATTCCCATTATCTATCGGCGGTGGCCACAATTGTAGCCATGATTTTCAAGGGTTTTTTCTTAGTCGCCTCTTACGACACATTCGGGTGAAAGAGGATGGTGGATTCTTACGCCGATGCCACAAGGCAACCGATAGAGAGTGTCGTTAAGATGAGAGGAAATATGAGAACAAGAAGATGGATATTACAATCTTGTCGATACCAACTACAGGAACTATGGTGAACAACGCCCCATTATTAGGCGATTCTCGGAAAAGTATATATACAGTTGTAGACTACTAGAAATAGATATTATTTATATGCAACTCTTATTGTAATTTATATATGAGCATATATTATAATTTTTTTCACAAGGTCAACCTCGTCTACACTCTCCTGACTAACACACGAGACTGGCGTCAGAATGATGGCGGATCAAATACGCCGGACCCATATCCTACAAACTAGGGTTGGGGAGCTGCATCTCTAGAGCGAGAGTATTGCCACTGCGCTCACCAACCCACCAGCCGAGCGTGATGAACATGGGAAAATCTTATATGCACAGCAAAGGTGTCAAATTTGTTGGTGCTCTCATGGAAAATCCTATCTTCAGCGAAGGACCATTCCCAACTAACAAAAACAAAAGTTTTTTCTAACTTTGACAGTAAAAACGTTTTTGGTGTTACCGAGTTTTGTGTTTCAGTTTAACTCACGATGTCACTAAATAAAAAAAAGATGATAAATTTTAAAAATAAAACCAAACAGCCGTGTTCAAACATTTTGTCAAACGTAACAAATCCCATTTTCACATTCGACGGGAGTGTCAAGTACGTAATTATATACCATTAAACCGAAAATACTTAGCGCCCCGACACATGACACGTCATTAAAACATCGAAACAAAGCGTGGCTGTTGTGTACAAATGTTGTGTGTTCTGATAATATTTGATTTTGAAAGTTTTGAATTTGAAACGCACGTATGTACTGTCCCTAAGCTGTGGAACGAAATTTTACATGCTAATTAATTAGTATTTAGAATTAAACTTTACCCTCTAATTAGGAGAAAGATAAAATACGTGATTTTACATATTCTATGTTGTCAGGAACAGAATTTAAATATTAAATAAGTTAAAGAATACATGCGGTTTATACGAGGGTCATTATAAACATGAATATTTACTTGTTGCTAGACTCCATCTCTGCCTCGTTGCCGTCTGGGTTCGTACAACCCAATTAATTGTTTCAGTTTACTCCTTAAATTTGTAGGATATTCGGTGCCATCTTAAATCGATTTCATCGTCCAGAATCGTGTGACGAAATTCGCAACGACAGGATTGTCGAAGTGTTCTTCTCTTTCGAGGTCTTGGACGACAAACAATATCCTCACAAATAACAGCTAGTGCCGACGCTCTTGTCTTAGTTATTTCTTGATACTGGCAAAGTAACAAAATTAGAAAACACTCCGCAAGTATTCAATGACAGTATTCAGAGCTCTTTAAACGCGTTCAAGGAACTGAACGCGCCGTTCAGAATTTGAACCGCGTTTTGCTTTAACTGCGTCCAGTAGATGCTTTGAACTTAATTAAATGCGTGAACTGATCGCGTTTAGTTGCAACGGTGAAATCGGCCCTAAGTTTTTTTTTTTTTACGGGAAAAAGCGGCAAACGAGCAAACGGTCTCCGGATACCTCACTCACCGAACGAATCGCAGAAGAATGAGATGTCTCTACTTCACGCAGGTATTCTGCGAGGCCGTGGTACCAACCAGGTCGAGCCGGCCCATTCGAGCGGCAGCAAAAGCCGCTGCTTGGCTCTTCCACGTGAAGCCTTGCAGTAAGACTAGTTGACTCTGAGTTAGTGGAATGGGGTGGTGTGGTTGGTTTTCTCCCACCGCCACAATTCGTCGTCACTTGTGGCACCACTAAGCTCATGCGTAGTCAGTTTACGAACAGCTGGAATAATTTATTAATCTATTCAGAAAACCTAAATGAAAGATTTAAAACTGATTTAAAAGCCTTCTTTAAAATTTAAAAAAATATCTAACGCAGCCATTTTAACGTATGTGATTTATGTAATTTAATTAATATTACTCGGTTTGCAATCAAGTAGAGTAGTTCTTTTATTTATTTATACGAACGTTGACTTGTAAAGTCAAGACAAACGTCCGACGGTAGCGCATCTCAAACTTTTATTATAATTTCACCATACACGTACTCAGTGCTTTTGAGTTTTCATTAAATAAATGAAAGAATCTTTAGTTAGGCATGTAATTTATACGACCAATGCTGCTGCAGAGACAGTAATAATATATATTGGAATAAATATTTGTGTGTCTTAAATAATAGGAGCCGTGGTAGCCTAGTGGTTAGAACGCTTGCTTTAGTTTCATAGAGCGCGAGTAACTGGGGTCCGTTCTACATCACGACAGTAAAATTGTTAATATAAATGATAAGTGCTGGATTTACCTCGTGCCTGGTGGTGATGGAAAACATCGGGAGAAAATCTCGATATTTGAGAAGGAGGCACAGTGCCCAGCAGTGGCACTTACAGGCTACTACTTTACTTTTTTTATACAAAATTTACGAAAGCCTGAAATACACCTTGAATATTTGATTACAACTCAGTGTATATTTAAATTTTTAATTTAAATAATAAGGATAAGTACGCTCCGGTCACCACTAGGAGGTACCATAAAGAAGGTTACGTAAGTTTTCTGGCATTTCTAGTCGGAGTAGCTAAGATCTACATCCGCCATCGTTCATCCTGAATTAATAGGCTAAGTGGCGTTTCGGTGCGGCGAAATTATAGGTCCGGGTAATATGCAATTTATGTATGCAGACTGACTCCGCGACACAGGAGAATTTGCTACAGTGGAAGGTAAGGTTAAAAAAAAAAAAAAACATAACACTAAAAAAAAGTCATCATCTATTTAATTTAGTTCCGTTTTACATCGCGAAACTCTTTCGCGAACTTTAAACCTTTCCCCTTGTGTACACAAAAGTGACGCAAGGTTGTCACTTATAAACGAGACGTCTTTTGAATGTAAATAATAATTAAACTTCGTCGTACTCCCGCCCAAAACTCATCACTTAATGAACGACGGGGAGCTTATTCGAATAAATTGTCGTGCGACGAAGTCGCGTGCTACATACACATGTCCGTGCGGCACGCAACATGCGAGCGAGCAGGTAGGGGCGAAATTAACGCGGGCCTCGAGCAACTTGCCTAATTACACATGAACTGACTGTTATTCATAAGCAACGGTGGGACATTTTATACGTTACGATTTCGTGTCGTTGATAAATGCAAAGAAAAATAAAAAAAAAATTGTGGAATTGGCAGAGACTGTAGTAATTTTTAAATAGAAAAAATAAAACAAAATGATATGGTACAATTTGTTTTTAGTCGATAGAAATATGTGTAATATAAATACAGTTTATATTGTATATAGTATAGTAACAATTATGTTAAAAACTTTTAATTGATTAAAGATGATATTTCCTTCACTTTTGTTTTTTTCACCAGCGTCTACAAAGGGATTTCCTCTCCTAAAAAACAACAGCAAAGCCATTGCGGAATCCGGCATTTCGTGAAGGGTTTATGGTACCTATATTCACAGGCGGGTTGGTGAGCTCAGTGCCGATGGTTATGGTTATGGTGGTTTGTGATACTGCTTTCCGTCAATTGTCTGCTGGATTCGGATGAATTTTTAGCCGACAGTCTATCGTCGGAGACTGATGCAAAAGGTACAAATCCCTTTCTCGCCTTTTATCCCTTATCGTGTCATAACGATAAAATTTCTTTTTTGCAATACGTTGTTTGATCAATTTTAATTTTTAAGTATGCCATTCTTCCTGAAGGTGGGGTGGGGGTAAGAGGCATTTATGGGAGAATCCTAATGGCTATCTTCCTGAGCACGCCCGGTGACCGGGCTCGCCACCCGCCACGTTCTATATCCCGGAGATTCGTTGTGTGGGTTGCGAAAGCTCGTTTGTCTACAAGAACTTATGCTCAATGGTAATGCGTAATCTCTGCCTACCCCTTTTGGTGAACGAGGTAAGTTCTTTTATAAATATTCTAATATCTCTCTTCCATTAACTTTACCTATGTTGCTTAATATCATATGCGATTCTGGGAATCACGAAAGTATGGTAAGCATGTAACAATTTTACCATACACTTTTGTATATATTTATTACAAAATTTCTAGATGATAAACTCCTTCTCTGCCTAAGAGCCTGGGTTGGTGGGCACCCTCTTACTTATTTCTGCGACTAAGCAGCAGTGCACTGTTCCTGTTTGAAAGGTATACTGAGCCAGTATAATATAATTCCAAGCCAGTGACACGTTTAGAGCGACAATGCATCCTCCACCTCCTTGAAGTTGTTTGCAGGTGTACATGGGCTACAGTTGCCATTTACCATCAGATGGACTGCTAGCTCGTTTGTCACTTCAAAACAATTTTTTTTACAAATTCCAACACTTATTATTATATCATACATCGTGTCGTTGTCGGAATCGTGTCGCACAGGCGAAGCAAGCCCGCGTACGCCTCGGGCGTAATTTGTTTAAATCAAGATATAAGACGCAACATTTTGTCGTGGAAGCGGTTTGGTCGTGTGCGAGTGTGAGCTTACTTGTTGCTTTTGTTTTTCCCTCTTAATGACACTTTACTGTCATTTTTTATCGTTAACTTTAATATAAATCTGCTTTTCGCACGTGTAAAATACTGTTATTATGTCGTCGTGTAATATTTTTTTTTAAATACATATGTTGATGTTTAACATTTGCGTGCGATTTTCAATTGGTAGCCAATGTTACACACATATTATATAATTGCCTGAGCGTAACACTTCGTGCACTAGTTTTGTTTTAATTTGGCATCGTGTGGAACGCTCACAGAGTGACGTCACAACACTCTATTTTAATATTTTCATATTAAAAATAAGTACGCCATCATGGTACATTAAGACGCGAGAAACAGAACACTTTCTAAGATCGCCTGCGACTTTTAGCAAAACAAAACCTTCCCGTCTTAATTATCTTGGTTTCAAGTAACGGTTGAATGATATAAAATTATATTAGAATTAATATCTAAACCAAGATAAATGAATCTGCTGGCAAGATATGAGACAAATGTGGAGCTGTGACGTCTAGATATAAACTATTAAACATTTCCAGCGAGCGCCCGGCCCCGGGCTCCGAGCGGGCTGGCGTCTGATGCACGTGCAATATTAATCATCCATCGCGCTAGGCCGTTTTGGGACAGGGACCTTGTTTTAATTTCCTTAAGCGACTACCTCATACCATACGTAAATATATTGTATGTACGTATACATGTAAATTATCGTATACAAGTAAAGTATTACCCTATTAGCGAACAGACATCTAGGCAAGCGTGTACCATCCTAGGCCTCATCTTCGCCTTCCATCGGGCAAAATTGAGGTCAAACGTAAGCCTATTTTTCATAAAAAAAAAAAACCTGATCTAAGACTAAAAAGGACAATTGAGAACATCGAGACAATTGATAATTTTTTTAAAGTTAAGTTTAGAGTCGTGGTAGCTTAGTGGTTAGGGCGCTCACTACAGTTTCATAGAGAGCGACTGACCTGTGTTCGATTCCGGCACCACTAAAATTGCCAATAGCAATTTTAAGTGCTGTATTTAGCACGTGCTCGGCGGTGAAGGAATACATCGTGAGAACATCGTGAAGAAACCTGCATATCTGAGAAATAATAAATAAATTAGAGGACATGTGAAGCCCGCCAACCCCCGCACTGGGGCAGCGTGGCGGGCCCTTTCCGGATCCAAAACCTTCCATGCTCAGAACTCTTTGGACTAGTTTAATCACAAACATCGAGGTACCAGAAAGAGCACGGTGTCAAAGGGAGTCGCTGGCTACAGTAAGTCACAGAAAAGTTGTAATTTTCAGACATTTGCAATTAGACGGTTGATCCTGGAGGACAAAATCCCAGGGGAAAAAACATGGACGGCAAAGGAGAAAGTGGACCGACCATATTATGTACCGGACTGTAGTATTATTAACTTAAACACGGCGCGAAGGGCAAACAGTAGTTTCCCCGACTGACCGCCTATTTTCAGGCTAAAAATGGCACCCCATAATGATGGCGTAACATAATAAATGATTAAGGTGAAGGGAAGGTGAGATGTTGTGTCAGGGACTCTACAAACATAATATTTACCATATTCACACGTTCAAAATGTTACAGTCTACAGTCCACCTCACGGTAAGTGGAAACTGCAGCTCATGGACACCTGCAAATAATCTCAATCGAAGAAGGTCACAGATGCTTTGTAACGCCCTGAGGACAAAGGTGGAATGCCTTACAGTCCATAATTATGCTTGCTATGCTAATTCTTGACATGTCTTCATTATGTCTACAATCGTGGAAATAATATCAGTATATTATTTCCCCCTTAAATCGACAGAACGAAGTATTAATAGGAACTGATGCAGTAATTTTGAGAAGGAATGGTCTTTGACACTAATCTAGAAGTGCTTTGCTCTGATTCTTAGATGCATCACAACTAATAAAAAGCAGTTTAAATATAAAACAATGTCAGCTAGTTAAAATCGATTTTTCAAAAATTTATCGGTTCTAAATAAAAATGAATCGGAATTTAATAATTAGAATAAAGACGTTTGTAATATTTCGTATCGTACAAATACAAAAGCTTTTCATTTTGAACAACAGAATTTGAGACGTTTTGAGACGGTTTTTAATTTATTATAATTTGTCGGTTGTTTGAGATGACGGTAACTTGAAAATGTGTAAAAGGGAAATTCGTACGAGATTTAAACAACAGATTTGTTTATAGGAATATAACTTGGCAACATTTCCTTTCGGCCTGGAGCATTGTCGTGCGATATATCCCCGCGATTCGACGTTGAATGGAAATTAATGTTAACCCCAAGTTCCGAACACCTGACTTTGCCAAAGTAGGCGACCATTTTTTTTATAGACGTCCTTTGAGTGGTTTATATACGGCTATGCTGTTGAACAAAATTTTCTGAAAAATCTTTCGACGCTCTAACGCGACATTTATTTATGTTATTCCCTAACACAAGTGAAATCGATAATGTTTACATTTGATTTATTGAACAATCAAGGATTAAATAGAAATTAAAAAGATTGAATAGTACTAAATAAATAAAGGTATCAAAGTGTCAATTGTTTTTATACCAATAATGGTCTAAATGTATACTATGAATGACCAAAGAAAAAGAAAACCATTCTCCGACGAAGCCTTTTGTTATATCAAATTTGGTAATTAAAATCCAAAAAAACCTCTATGATTAGATTTATTTTTAAATATTTTTTTTTTCTTTCTAAATTTCTCTTTTTTAAAATACGTAATGATACATTCTAAATTTCATTGTTGACACGAGAAAGGATAATTTATTTCTGCAGTTTTATATGTTACTAGCGGCTACCCGCGGCTTCGCCCGCATGGTCACAATTGTTGTCCCCTAAAACTCTTTATCTATTTACTGAGATATCCTATGTGTCCTCCTATATTTCTTTCCATGGCATTATTTACATCTGTTCCAAATTTTGTTCACACCCGTTCAGTGGACCCAAAGCGTAGTCGTTAAAACAAACATACAAACTTCCACATATGTAAAATTAAGATTAACATATAAACGCTCCATGAATATTTAAAAAAAAAGTTCTGTCAAAATCCGTGCAATCGTCTTTAAAAAAAGTTCCATCGACCAGAATCCGTGCTTAACGTCCATCCTAAAGTTTAACACCTTTAAGCATACATACATACACACAAAGATATGTATCATATAACATGTCTGGTCGAAAATAATGTTACTATTTAATTTAAAATGTTAAATTAAATTAAGATACTATTTTGTATTTTTCCAATTTCAAACTTGGAATGCGTTTATTATGTAAGAAACTTCGATCGATTTGTCGCCATTTAACATATCATTCTTCATGGAGACGGTAGACTGAAGTCCTGTGTCAAAGCCAAAGGCAGCCACTATAAATGTAATTGTTTTCATGTTTCGCCTCAACTTTTACATATGTTCACATAAGTTTTGTCACTAGTTTACAGTTTCATTAAAAAGATATTACTTTCAATGTGTGGCATAACTTACGACCGTACTACGTAATATTTTGCCTTAGCAGAAGAATATAATTTTTTTTTTAATATAGCAACATAATACAAACATATATTTTACGAAACTACGGCTAAAAAGGCAATAAACTAAATCATAAACCTATAAAGGTATTTGATCATATCATATGATAATATATTTATCGCGTAGAAACCAGTACTCCGTATTCATAACAACTACGATACAATCCGAGGAACAACTACGATATGCCCTCACGATACAGGCTTGCCTAGTGTGAAGGTTACATGCATATCATACTGTAAAATGAAAAACTGCGCTTTGATAGAATGTTTTCATTGTGTTAAGATTTTGTTTTTCAACTTTTGTATCTTTCGCTGTATCATTAAATTGTTGGTTGTTGTTGTTGATACCTTCCTTAAGTAAATCCTTTCCTGTTTATCTAAATTTTTTTTTTCTACGGGGTACTGCAAGTCAATATTTGTGCAAACACACAAATTATTGGTTTACGAGTCTGGTCGCGTTGCGTTCGCTCCGCGTCTGTGAAACTGCGTCTGACCCTTACTCCGATCTTATCGCATTACATCGAATATGGGAAGGCAAAGACGTGTGACAAAGAGGCAGTGTATTTAGTCGTACACTTGCGCCACTATAATATGACCTGCGCAGTTGGGGACTTCCGACAGTCTGAAGTTGTCGCTGTGGTCTAAATCAGCCAGGAGTACATCATGATAGCGGTTACCTCGTCTCGTCAACAGTTCACTGCTGAATTTAGACCTTGTCTAGCGGTAGCACTCGGCGTATTCGACACGCCGTGGACAAATTGGCTATCTCAGTACTAGGTATACTAAAATTACTTTAAAATGTTTAAGTTAAACAGTTGCTTCTTCATCTTTGCTTAGTATATAGTTGTGGCTTAGATCGGGCTGTAAAAATAATTTTGGAACGAATTTAACGTTCGTGCTTCCGTCGAAAGTAAAGTTTTAGTACGATCTATGAATTTGACCTTAAGACGCTGATCCTCACAGATTCGACTGACAATTCAGTCAGGTGGAATAACCATCAACAATATTGTTATGGGTATATTGTTGATGGTTATTCCACCATCTGTCAGATGCGACAAGACTATTGTGGCATTTTCCTTACTTGACTTTTGCGACGGTCTGTGGATAAGACGTGGCCGGACGATTCTCTTAGGCCAACCACCAAAAATTTTAAATAATAAAAAAATATATAACTTCTTTTTCATCCACCTGTGTAAGTTAACGGAATTAAATAATTTGTGGCCGCTAGGATACCATGCATGAGAGATTCACCCCTACTGACCATACTGGTTTGTTGAGTGCCACTAAGGTAAAGCCTTGAGAATTACATGGCAATCACGGGGAGCGGCTCTCTTCCGAAGAGGAGAAAAGTGTGGTAGGTATGGATAAAAGTGAGTTTAAATCTTTACAACGCATGCAGTTCCACCATATTGTTTTGCATATTATGCATATGTATATGTAGTCAAGTTTGTTTGCGAATTTTAGGTAACATATTTATTTCTTCATTATTAATTTCAAAATTTTAAGTGATTTAACTATACACCATTCAATGCATTAGTAAAGTAAAGTAACTGTAAGTGCCCACTGCTGGGCAAAGGCCTCCTTCTCAAATACTAGTAATCAGAGAGAGTTGAGGAGCCGGTCCATTATTATTCCCTGACATGCAGGTTTCCTCACGGTGTTTTCTTTCACCGTTGAGCACGTGGTAAATACAGCACTTCAAATTGTTATTAACAATTTTAGTGGTGCCGGCACCGGGGATCGAACCCAGGCCACTTACGCTCTATTACACTAAAGTGAGCACCCTGACCACTAGGCTACCACGGCTCTTTCAACGCATTAAATAACCTAAAAATAAAAAAGGCAATTATTATGGTATACATTTTGTTTCTATCGAAGAAAGTTAAATATATCAATTTCGTGTAATAGGAGTAAGTTATAAATCATGGCGTAGCTTCAAATATCTCGGGCACACTTAAGCCCGAATTCCAATCTCACACGTCGGCCCGCCCTATACAGCATTTTGCCTAAGGGCATGTGGTTAAGAAATTATGATATAGAAACACAATAAAAAGTTGTATTATGTTACTCAAGATTTATTTTAAACATTGACTCAATTATTTTCGATACTTGTTAGAATAAATTATGCACGAAGAAATAAAATATATTATTAAATGTTAGGAATTCATTATAGTAGTATTCAGTATATGAACGGCAGCTACCCTTTTATTGTTCCACTGCTGGGCAAAGGCCCATTTCAATATTTGAGAAGGTTTTAATGGGAAGGGTCCGCCGTGCTACTCCAGTGCGAGTTGATGGACTTCATATGTCTTCGAAACATATTTTCCATTATTTCTCAGACTTGCAACGACGAGCGCGTGGCAAATTCGGCATTTAAAATATTGCTATTTTCTATTGATTGCTCAATTATTCTAGCGTTGTTCCAGCACCGGAATCTCTAATGTAAATAATATTGATAATAAATAAATAAATGTCATGATTTTGCATAGCATAACAAATTAATATTATGTAATAAACTAATCTGAACACTTGATTGTGCAGCGATAATCTGCCCCATCTTTCTTCCTTTGAGTGGAGAAAAGCCTAGAAAACTGTAATAGCTAGCGACAGATGGCAGGATGGCCATCTGTCGGTTTGAAAATCCGCTTGCCGAGTGTAGAGATTACGGCAAATCCTCCTTCTGAGAGAGGCCGTATCTTGCAATGGACTAATTACAGACTGTTAAGCTAAGGTTAATGTAAGTGCTTAATAAGTATTCAATTGATTGACATTCAATTTGTTCAAAAAGGATAATAATACTTGTACGTCACATAGACCACGAGAGGAAATCAAAATGTATTTCTTGTATATTTCCATGCAATTGATGCCGCTCTGTAAGTTCTGAACACTAAAATAAAAGTCTTGTCAAAACGAATATATTTTTGGGGAAAAATATTTGAAACGCAATTCGAAAAGCCATTTGTTAATTAAAAAGTAAAAAAAAAAATGATGTGTATTTTTATTCCATTTCGCGCGCTTTTTGTCCACCGCAATAAAAATTCGGGCGCGGATATTGCTTATTGCTAGTGCTGAAACAATATTTCAATATAATAGGGACGAGTTTGGAAAGAAATACATCTAGGCGACAGTAATTTGTTGTAAAGGCGCTGTGACAGTTTTACACTTGTCTTTGAATGGCATTACAGTGAAGTAAAAGAAAAACAATTTTTTTTTTTGTAAACAGACAATACCATCGCGCCATTCTTTTTATATTTAGTATTTTATATCTTCCTCCGCAAACGCACCTGTTACACGGGCTTCGTCTTTATTTTTTTCGCTTACAACTGTTCTAAAGAACGTGGGTTAAAAGACATCGTTTTGTATTAAAACGAGTCTTATAACGTATTTATGAAATGCTAATTTCGTATCACAAAACATCAAGTTAATTATATCATCCGCATGACACAGTTAAGCTTAATATAGGGTGACAGCCATTACTGGCCAACTTGGTCGGCGGGAAGAGTCCGCGTCGCTTTTCCAATGCTAATTGACAGATGTTACATCTTAATCCATGTTTATGTTTAAAGTAAAGTAGCAGCCTATAAGTGCCTACGGCTGGGCAAAGGCCTCCTTCTCAAATACAAGTATCAGAGAGGGATTAGGAGCCGGGAAGAGCCCGCCACGCTGCTCCAGTGCGGGTTGGCAGGCTTCACATATCCTCGAAATAATATATGTATTTTTTATTATTTCTCAGACTTGCAACGACGAGCGCGTGGCAAATTCGGCATTTAAAATATTGCTATTTTCTATTGATTGCTCAATTATTCTAGCGTTGTTCCAGCACCGGAATCTCTAATGTAAATAATATTGATAATAAATAAATAAATGTCATGATTTTGCATAGCATAACAAATTAATATTATGTAATAAACTAATCTGAACACTTGATTGTGCAGCGATAATCTGCCCCATCTTTCTTCCTTTGAGTGGAGAAAAGCCTAGAAAACTGTAATAGCTAGCGACAGATGGCAGGATGGCCATCTGTCGGTTTGAAAATCCGCTTGCCGAGTGTAGAGATTACGGCAAATCCTCCTTCTGAGAGAGGCCGTATCTTGCAATGGACTAATTACAGACTGTTAAGCTAAGGTTAATGTAAGTGCTTAATAAGTATTTAATTGATTGACATTCAATTTGTTCAAAAAGGATAATAATACTTGTACGTCACATAGACCACGAGAGGAAATCAAAATGTATTTCTTGTATGTATATATTTCCATGCAATTGATGCCGCTCTGTAAGTTCTGAACACTAAAATAAAAGTCTTGTCAAAACGAATATATTTTTGGGGAAAAATATTTGAAACGCAATTCGAAAAGCCATTTGTTAATTAAAAAGTAAAAAAAAATGATGTGTATTTTTATTCCATTTCGCGCGATGTTTTGTCCACCGCAATAAAAATTCGGGCGCGGATATTGCTTATTGCTAGTGCTGAAACAATATTTCAATATAATAGGGACGAGTTTGGAAAGAAATACATCTAGGCGACAGTAATTTGTTGTAAAGGCGCTGTGACAGTTTTACACTTGTCTTTGAATGGCATTACAGTGAAGTAAAAGAAAAACAATTTTTTTTCTTGTAAACAGACAATACCATCGCGTCATTCTTTTTATATTTAGTATTTTATATCTTCCTCCGCAAACGCACCTGTTACACGGGCTTCGTCTTTATTTTTTTCGCTTACAACTGTTCTAAAGAACGTGGGTTAAAAGACATCGTTTTGTATTAAAACGAGTCTTATAACGTATTTATGAAATGCTAATTTCGTATCACAAAACATCAAGTTAATTATATCATCCGCATGACACAGTTAAGCTTAATATGATGACAGCCATTACTGGCCAACTTGGTCGGCGGGAAGAGTCCGCGTCGCTTTTCCAATGCTAATTGACAGATTTTACATCTTAATCCATGTTTATGTTTAAAGTAAAGTAGCAGCCTATAAGTGCCTACGGGCAAAGGCCTCCTTCTCAAATACAAGTATCAGAGAGGGATTAGGAGCCGGGAAGAGCCCGCCACGCTGCTCCAGTGCGGGTTGGCAGGCTTCACATATCCTCGAAATAATATATGTATTTTTTTATTATTTCTCAGACATGCAGGTTTCCTCTCGATGTTTTCGTTCACCGCTGAGCACGTGGTAAATAATGTTTATGTTTAAACAAATTATATTCATAATATTATATTCATAATATTATATTCATAACATTATAAAATTAAATTCATAATATATAAATCAGAATTCGTAATAACGAGATTGCCTTAGTGGCAATCTCGGCTCGTCACGTTTTAATAAACGTGGTAGAGCCAAGCGGCGGCTTTTGCTGGTGCTCGAATGGGCCGGCTCGTCCGGATAAGTACCACGGCCTCGCAGAATACCGGCGTGAAGTGTAGGCATCTTGTGCTTCTGCGTTTCGTTCGGTCAGTTAGGTAACCGGAGGCCCACTGCCTCGTCCTTCTCCCCAAATATCCTTAAAGGCTAGACAGAAAAGGATGTGCATCATGAGGAATCATCTGTATGAAGACCTGAGACAAAAGATGATGAATGGTATCACCAGGGCGGGGACGGACCCGGTATACTACGCGGACGAAGAGGTCTGTGATAGTAGTGTTTTCTCGTGGTAGAGCCAAGCGGCGGCTTTTGCTGGTGCTCGAATGGGCCGGCTCCACAACAACCTCTCGGAGTACCGGCGTGAAGTGTAGGCATCTTGTGCTTCTGCGTTTCGTTCGGTCAGTTAGGTAACCGGAGGCTCACTGCCTCGTCCTTCTCCCCAAATATCCTTAAAGGCTAGACAGAAAAGGATGTGCATCATGAGGAATCATCTGTATGAAGACCTGAGACAAAAGATGATGAATGGTATCACCAGGGCGGGGACGGACCCGGTATACTACGCGGACGAAGAGGTCTGTGATAGTAGTGTTTTCTCGTGGTAGAGCCAAGCGGCGGCTTTGCTGGTGCTCGAATGGGCCGGCTCCACAACAACCTCTCGGAGTACCGGCGTGAAGTGTAGGCATCTTGTGCTTCTGCGTTTCGTTCGGTCAGTTAGGTAACCGGAGGCTCACTGCCTCGTCCTTCTCCCCAAATATCCTTAAAGGCTAGACAGAAAAGGATGTGCATCATGAGGAATCATCTGTATGAAGGCCTGAGACAAAAGATGATGAATGGTATCACCAGGGCGGGGGCGGACCCGGTATACTACGCGGACGAAGAGGTCTGTGATAGTAGTGTTTTCTCGTGGTAGAGCCAAGCGGCGGCTTTGCTGGTGCTCGAATGGGCCGGCTCCACAACAACCTCTCGGAGTACCGGCGTGAAGTGTAGGCATCTTGTGCTTCTGCGTTTCGTTCGGTCAGTTAGGTAACCGGAGGCCCACTGCCTCGTCCTTCTCCCCAAATATCCTTAAAGGCTAGACAGAAAAGGATGTGCATCATGAGGAATCATCTGTATGAAGACCTGAGACAAAAGATGATGAATGGTATCACCAGGGCGGGGACGGACCCGGTATACTACGCGGACGAAGAGGTCTGTGATAGTAGTGTTTTCTCGTGGTAGAGCCAAGCGGCGGCTTTGCTGGTGCTCGAATGGGCCGGCTCCACAACAACCTCTCGGAGTACCGGCGTGAAGTGTAGGCATCTTGTGCTTCTGCGTTTCGTTCGGTCAGTTAGGTAACCGGAGGCCCACTGCCTCGTCCTTCTCCCCAAATATGGTAGCGGTATATAATTTTGAGCTACCCCAGGAGGGTACCAGTACCTACGGTTCTGGAGAATCCCTCACTGAGCATCCACGTTCAGGCTTTCCTACGCTACCTAATCGTGGATGCTCAGTCTGCCCCGCGTATTCTGGGGGGGGCAATATTCCGCTCTCTTTCTTTCCTACTCGAGGCAAACGCAGCAAGGAAACTATGGCATCCCCTACCGCGCTCGCCGTGGATTTCTGCAATATCAGGGGACTCCACTCGAACCTTAGCGCCGTTCATTACCATCTTGAAACGGCGAAGCCGGCCTTGCTTTTTTTACAGAGACTCAGATATCGTCTCCGGCTGATACCTCTTATCTCCATTACCCGGGGTACAAACTGGAACACTCCTTTGTGCCCCGTGCCGGAGTTTGCGTATACGTCAGAGATGATATCTGTTCTCGACGCCTCGGTAGTCTTGAAGGTTTGGACCTTTCTACCCTTTGGCTGCGCATCGACAGCGACGACCATCCGCGCGTCTATGCGTGCCTTTACAGGTCCCATAGCGGTAATACCGTAACTGACCGACTCATCGACCACATCCAAATGGCTACAGATTCCGTGCTACAACAGATCCCATCCGCAGAGATCGTGACTCTCGGCGATTTTAATGCCCACCACACCGATTGGCTCGGTTCTCGCATAACCGATCATGCGGGGAGATCTGTTCACGACTTTGCATTAGCATATGGCCTGACACAACTGGTAACCTCGCCGACGCGGATCCCAGACGTGGAAGGTCATACACCTTCCCTGTTGGACCTTTTGCTGACCTCACACCCGGACGGATATTTGGTCTCAGTCGATGCCCCTCTTGGCTCGTCGGACCACTGTCTGATCCGGAGTGTAGTGCCTATCGCGCGCCGATCCCGAACGCGATCTGCGGGCTTCCGCCGTGTGTGGCACTATAGGTCGGCAGATTGGGATGGAATGCGGTCTTTCTTTGCTTCCTATCCATGGGGCAGGTTTGCTTCTCGCTGGATGATCCCAACGTCGTTGCAGATTCTGTCACCGATGTGGTACTTCAGGGAATGGAACTTTTATTCCGTTCTCTGCAGTGCCTGTCGGAGGTAAATCCCAGCCTTGGTTTGGTCGCACCTGCAAAATAGCGTCACGCCGAAAGCGGAAGTGCTACCAGGCCTGGGCCGATGCATCGGCGTCTCGGGATGCAAAACCAGTGCTCTTAAAACGAGTACAACTCTGCCTCCAGGTCCTTCAAAAGAGTTATCGCTGCGGCAAAGTTAAAGCACATTGGCAGAATTGGCGAGAGACTAGTTCGCCTCCCATCGGGATCCCGCGCATTCTGGTCTCTCGCCAAGGCTGTCCAGGGAATTTCTGTCAGCCATCTCTCCCATCTCTACACAAGGAGGATGATTCGCTGGCCCATACTGCAAAAGAGAAAGCCGATCTCTTGGGCTCTCTTTTTGCATCCAACTCGACTCTTGATGACCGGGGAAACTCTCCACCTACCATCCCGTGGTGTAAGTGCTCCATGCCGGAAATTCAGTTTCTGCAGAGCTCAGTGCGAAAGGCACTCCGCTCCTGGACATTCATAAGTCGAGTGGGCCGGACGGAATCCTCCAATTGTGCTGAGGATGTGTGCCCCTGAGTTGGCACCGGTTCTCACGCGTCTTTTCCGGCACTCCTACTCTTCAGGCGTCGTCCCGGAATCTTGGAAGACAGCATTTGTGCATCCAATACCGAAAAAGGCGACCGCTCTGATCCGTCCAACTACAGGCCTATTGCCATCACCCCCTTGTTATCTAAAATAATGGAGTCACTCATCAACACCCAGCTCCTGAGGTACCTGGAGGAACACCAGCTGATCAGTGACCGACAGTACGGTTTCCGTCGCGGACGATCAGCTGGTGATCTTCTAGTTTACCTGACTCACCGATGGGCAGAAGCAGTTGAGTCTAAGGGGGAGGCTTTGGCGGTTAGTCTGGACGTAGCGAAAGCATTTGATAGGGTTTGGCATAAAGCGCTTCTTTCAAAGCTTTCATCTTACGGGGTTCCTGAGAGATTGTGCAACTGGGTCACCAGCTTCCTCACGGATCGGAGCATCAAGGTTGTTGTCGACGGTGCATGCTCGGACCCCAAACCCGTGAATGCTGGTGTTCCACAAGGCTGTGTGCTATCTCCCACTCTGTTCCTTCTGCATATCAACGACATGCTACAAATCAGTAGCATTCATTGCTATGCAGACGACAGCACGGGTGATGCCCTATATACAGGCCGTGCGAATATTTCTCGGGAACACGTCGACGAGTGCCGGAACAAACTTGTGTCTGAAGTCGAGACCTTGTTATTCAAAGTCTCGGATTGGGGTCGACGTAATTTGGTCCTATTCAACCCCAAAAGACACAGGTTTGCGCGTTCACCGCTAAAAGAATCCCTTTGTCGTTTCTCCTCTTTTGAGAACATTCCCCTTATTGCCTCAGCCAGTATCAGAATCCTTGGCGTTGACATATCGAGCGACGTTCAGTTCCGTGGTCACTTGGAGGGAAAGGCCAAATTGGCCTCCAAAAAGCTTGGTGTGCTCTGTAGAGGCAGGACAGTATTTCATGCCGGTCCACCGTTTGCAACTTTATAAGGCGCAAGTTCGGCCCCACATGGAATACTGTTCTCATCTCTGGGCAGGGGCACCCCAGTACCAACTCCTTCCATTTGACCGCATCCAACGTCGAGCGGCTCGAATTGTCGGCGACCAAGCTCTCTCTGATCGGCTTGATCCTTTGGCCTTGCGAAGAGATGTTGCTTCTCTTTGCATTTTTACAAAATTTTCCACGGGGAATGTTCTGAGGAACTGTTCGGATTGATCCCAGCTGCTGAGTTTCACCATCGTACATCGCGACTGAATTCGAAGTTCCATCGATACCACCTAGATGGTTGGCATTCCACCACAGTGCGTTTTAATCGAAGTTTTCTGCCACGCACTTCGACTTTGTGGAATCAGCTGTCGCCAGCAGTATTTCCGAACAGTTACGACTTAGGGACCTTCAAGAAAAGAGCTTATTCCTTCCTTAAAGGCCGGCAGCGCATCTGTAGCTCCTCTGGTGTTGTGGATGTTCGTGGGCGTCGGTGATCACTTACCATCAGGTGAGCCGCACGCCTGTTTGCCCCTTCTTCTATAAAAAAAAAAAAAAAAAAAGTAGTGTTCTGTCCAGAAGGAGAGAATGGCGAACACGGGAAAAGGAATACATGAAATAATTTGTAGGAAAGTGGGCGAAGGGAAAGAGTCAGTAGGTATGTACCGCGCGCACACTCTCCGAGATTCGGCCCGTATGACCTGACAGTCGGTGAGACCATGGGAGGCGGTTGGTTGTCCCCTATCCTTAAAGGCCGGCTACACACCTGCAGTTCCTCTGGTGTTGTAGATGTACGTGGGAGTCGGTAATTAAGTTCTATCAGGCGAGGCGCTTGCTTGTTTGCCACCTTTCTCATAAAAAAAATCTCCTGATAAGGTGAAAAATTGGTTGCATAGGCTTGTTGGGCTACGTTAGGCCGTATCAATTGGAAATAAAACTTTCTACCTACCCCTACTTAATGTCGTGAGTGCTTTGCTTCTGTAAAACATATATATATTATTTTTTATCAATTCTTACAAATAGTGAACCACCGTCGTCTGTGGTGTCTACGGGTCGCACTTATACTAAGTTTAGACACGTCTATGAGATATGGACTAAGACTGAGGTTTTTTTTAAACAACTCAAATATTAATTAAAAATTATTAGTAAAATATTGAAGAGTTATTTCCTGAATACAACAGTTATTTGCAACGAACTAGAAAAACCGAATTGGTAGTTGATAGATGGGAAATTTAAATTGAATATTATTTCCGTTGATATAAATGGAAATTCAAAAGCTGGACATTGAACAGTGAAGGGAATATCTAAAATCAGAGAGGGGCTAACAATTTCGTCGTAATGTTTTGTTACGTAGCACATTCTGTTAAATAAAAAATCAAACTGCACCCGTTTCTTTGTTCACCTACATAATAAATATTATCTTTTCATAATTTAATTTATAACTTTTGCTTTTTCTCACTAGTTCAATGTTTTTTGTAATTTTCGCCGGAGTCCCGCCAAAATCAGTTCAGATTTAATTTAGGTAAGTGGTAGACCCTAGAATTTAAAGATGTAAAAGGTAATGCCTCAAGCATTAAGTACGTCTTCATACATAGTACATTGTCTTAGAAGTTAAATAAATAAATAATGACTTTAGGAAAAGAGTTATTTTGTAACTTCATCATCATCATCATCATTTCAGCCTATCAGAAGTCCACTGCTGAACATAGGCCTCCCCCAAAGATTGCCACGAAGCTCGGTCCTGAGCCACCTGCATCCATCGACTTCCCGCAACACTTCGCAGGTTGTCACTCCATCTTGTGGGGGGTCGTCCTACACTGCGTTTGCCTGTACGTGGCTGCCACTCGAGAACCTTTTTTCCCCAACGGTTGTCAGTTCTGCGAGCTATGTGCCCGGCCCATTGCCACTTCAGCTTGCTGATTTTTACGGCTATGTCGGTTACCTTAGTTCTGCTGCGGATATCATCGTTTTGTAACTTACATCTACTTTTATCTATATTGGAATACGTTAATACCACAAACTCTTTGATACATTGAAAACAAATGCTTGTCCTAAACATTATGGCACGTGGTAGAGGCGTAAAGTAGAGTCATCTGGTGCTTCTGCGTTTCGTTCGGTGAGTGAGGTAAGCGGAGGCCTTTTGTGTCTCCTCCATTCCCCAAATATCCTTCTGTTAGATGCTACGCCCCGGCAGCATCTCTGGTGTTGCAGATGTACGTGAGCAACGGTAATCACTTACCATCAGCCGAGTCGCTTATTTGTTTGCCCCCTTTTCCATAATAAATAGATAACTTTAAAAGAATTTAAAAGATCAAGCCCACTAAAAATATCTCGCAAATAATTTAATGTTAGGTATAAAGCTATATTTAAAAGTTTAATCAGTAAAAGCAATGTAGAGTCTGTACTCTCATACGCGATACGACGTTCAATGATATTTAACTTGGAAAATTTTTGCCACGGTCCCTTGAGATTTCGAGATAATATATCCCCGCGATTCGACACTGAATGGAAATTAATGATGGCCCCAAGTTTCGAACACCTGACTTAGCGAAAGTAGGCCGCCATTTTTTTTTTTTTTTTTGTAGAGGCCCTCTGAGTGGTTTAAGTGTAAGCCGTTATGGCCGCAGACGAGACTTCCTAGGAAAATATTTGTTTACTCCAACGAGAAAATATTTTATTCGTGAAACTTAGGAAATGCTGATGATGTTTGCCTTAATTTATTTCAGAAGATGATTTCGAAAGATTAGTTATGTACTAAGACATTCCATTTTGAATTTTGAATGCCTAATAAAAACTCATTAGAAATATGAGCGTAGTTCCATCTTGTGTTTATTTTTTATCCCCGAAGCAAAATGAAGGGTGCTGTAATTTTAAAGTATTTTTTTGTCTATCTGTGTCTCTGTCTGAGGCATCAGATGGATCGATTTAAATGCGGTTTTTATGTGATGGTTGCTTTAATCAGCATGGTTCTGTATATATAAAATCAGCTGCTACTTTCCTAGTTGAAATACGAATTTCAAGTCATCGGCGGCTAAGGACCAGATTCGACCCTGGGGGCCGGAGAGACTGCTGAATTCGTGTGCTCGGTTGCCTTCTGACTTCCGGTGCATCGTCTGTTGTTGGCGGACTCGGGACTGGAACAAATACTGCAGGAAGTATTTTTCCGAGGAGTAGTCGCTGTTTATGAGAGGAAAGTGAAAAACGGTGGCGTTTTAGATCGGCATAACCTGTTCTAGTCTCCTCTAGGGCAGATATGCGTTAGGTTATTTCACAACAAGAGGTCTCAGCCATAGAAGACAACCAAGGAAGGCATTTGTGTCCTTCCTCTCGTCTGATCGGCTTGAACTTCGATACAATGTGTTAACCTTAATCTGATGGAACGAACCGAGACTGTTCATAAATACTGTTTTACTGTATGTGGGTATGTGTGTGTACTAGTAAAGAAAAATATAAATAAAAAGAAATCTGCACGCTTGAGAAATGAGAATAATATTATTTAAGGCACGGGGTGACCGCCGCCCTACAGGGTAAAAGCGGCAACGACTATGCTCCACATACTATCATAATAAGAGGAGGCCTGTATAGAGCAGTGGCATGTGTCAAGTTGTAAAGGCTGGTACTAATTCACGATGATAAATCGTAATCCAGACATTTTATAAACCAGGCAAAAAAGGACTGCCGTATCTGAATATTTGAATTAGAATTCAAAGAGCTATTTAAAAAGAATGTTTATGTTTTTTTTGCCTGGGTTTGTTTGTTGACAGCAATAAACTTTAGACGTGAATGTTGCTCGTTGCGAGTTGTCAAAGAATAAATTAAGAGAAATTGGCGGAATCAAGGTGTAAACGTAATTGGGCGCCGGTCAAAAGCCTTTGATTTATATTAGTGTTTGTATGTGTATTCAATAAAGCCGATATATGTGCATGCCGCCGGGGAAGAGGAGTTTTAGTATTGCTATACGCCATTCGCTCTATCCTCCGCGACTCTGCCGGGTGGTGCAGACTGGGCTCCATTATCCATGTGGGTTTGGAGGCCAAGTTCGCGTCGAGGCAAGGAGGGATATGGAGAGGAAGTGTCCTTGGCCGAGATCGGTCTGATTAGGGCGTCCGGCACTGGTGGTGTCGCTGATGCGTGCGAAAGCGCTCCCGTGGCCAACATGCGGTGAAGGCAGAACATCGTGGGGTTTTGGTCGGTGCAAGCACCACATAACCTGTCCTTGATCCACGAGTATACCGCCCACCTCAGGTATTACACTACAATACAGTACAAAGAAAACTAGGCTGTCTGACTATCTAAATTCATTTAAGGCTATATAATTGACACTATATGACTCGATATTCTTAAGAGTATAGGCAGAGAATGTATAACCACTTTTGATCGATAATAATTATAAAAATATATCAGCCTATATTAGTAGTACGTGAGTTCTTACGACGATGAGTTGGACATCGAGGAATAAATGGTGAACAGTGGTGTTGGGAGTCGAGAAGATCTACGTGGTACATTAACTTTGAATCTAAATAAGATATCCCGAGGTTGTCCTGTATCTCACAGCCAGCGTAGATTACAAATTCTCATTGTCACCTGAAGATGTTGTTAAGCCGAAATGGGTCGGTAGGACTTCAAAAGTCAAAAGCACTAGGGATAACTATCACGGTCTTTATCTTTCTACCCTACAGTCGTCTAGTCTTACATAAGTTGTGCCGGAGCTTACTAACCCCTTCTTTTTCTTAACGATCTGTCACAATGTACATTGAAGTACATAACAACGCAGCGTTCTTAAATACCTCTCGGATATTTTTATTTCTCTAGCGTGCAAGCTTGCACCAAGGAAATCAACTAAGGGAAAATTCCTAAAAAGTCTTTAGGCGGGTAAACCATCAAGGACGAATTAAATTAACGCCCGCTGGGATTAGTTAGCGTACCTGACTTTTAAGCCGAACTAATATTAGTGTATCGCATAGGGTTGCCAACTGTGCTGTAATATATAATATTGCACTGTATTTCTAGTCGACATACTATATACTGTTGAATAAAATACTATATTTCAGTAGGATGGATCAAATTTATTTACACCGCCGAAACATAAAATGAAAAGGCGGCAAACGAGCAAGCGGTTCACTTTATGGTAAGTGATTACGTACATCTGCCACACCAGAGGTGCTGCAGGTGCGCTTCCGGCCTTAAGGGTATTTGGGAAATGGAAGAGAGGATGAGGAGAGGGATGGAGAGGGGGAGTGGGCCTCCGGCCTTTAAGGATATTTTGGAGTTGGGAGAGAAGGATGAGCACAAGATGCCTCTATTTCACGCCGGTATTCTGCGTAGCCGTGGTACCAACCCGGTTGAGCCGGCCCATTCGAGCAGCAGCAAAAGCCACCACTTGGCTCTACCACGTGTAGAATTTACACTATACTTTTATAACTTACTGTGAAAAATACTATAATCAGGCCGAAAACATGTTGGGAACCCTAGTAACACACATGTTATCGATTTCTGTGTGTTACCGTATCTGACACAGCATCTGATGACTCTACCATCGATATTATCGCATAAGCGTTACATGAGACGCGGTAAGGTCAGAACGAGTGTGTCTGTTGGTGCATACATTTGCGGCACTATAAGATCTCCTGCTCGGTCGACAACTGGTAATAATATTCGGAAGCTGACGCCGTGGTCCCCCACGTCCACGTCCAGAAGGACACCATTATGTTCATTATATCAGAAGATAATAATTTTAAGGTGTTGAGCCAAGCGGCGGCATTTGCTGGTGGTCGAATGGTCCGGCTCCACCGGATTGGTACCGCTACCTCGCAGAATACCGGCGTGAAGTAGAGGCATCTTATGCTTCTTGCGTTTCGTTCGGTGAGTGAGGTATCCGGAGGCCCATTTCCCCTCCCCATCCCCCTCCTCATTCTCCCTTCCATCTCCCAAATACGCTTAGAGGCCGGCAACGCACCTGCAGCACCTCTGGTGTTGCAGATGTATTTTGGGGGCGACGGTAATCACTTACCATCAGATGAACCGCTCGCTCGTTGCCTCCTTTCTCATAAAAAAATAAATAACGAAATGCAACCTTATCATCCATAAGAAAATGATCAATGTAACGTATTCCAACTTAAGATTTGCGTATAAGTAAGATTCAAAGTTTACATTCGTAAGTATTTAAAGTACTTTAAAACAGAACTTGAAAGTCTATTGCCTACATATTTTATCTTCAATGTTCTCTCGATGTATTTATTTAAATATTATTACCCATGGCGACAGAAATAGGTTCGGGGAGCTCTAAAATGTTCATGGAATAATTTTGTTTGCGTATGCTTATCTCCAGGGGTAGGCAGTCAGGTAGAACAGTATCGTTTCTTTTTTGATGTTGTTCTAATATTGCAAAATCATAGATTGTTGCCGTGCACAAAATATTAATCTAGCTTAAATGATGTTGATACTATTATGTATTTTGTGCCTTAATTGAATTAAGTCATTTTACAACAGACAAGTTAAAACTTTCGAGGACAGGCGAGTAGGAATAATTCCACTTAAACTTACTGCATTAGATACAATCTACGCTACGTAGATAACACCTTTGGAATTAAACGAAAACTATTGCCGTGATAGTAATCCATTTAATGCTATCGAATTATAAGCTAAATTACCAATCACACACACTCAGGAAGATATCGAAATTGACACACAACACGAATATTGGTTGGGATTCGAACACAGCACTGGTGCCTCGACAGTAAAGTACGCTTAGCACAAAGTCACGCGGTCGTTTACTCGTAAGTGGCCTCTGAGGACTTCACACATCCTCACAGGCCTTCATACATCTTCGCTAATTTATGTATGTGTGGCATGTTCACTGTGAATTTATAAGGTTAATGTTACTGTAAGCTCTCACGGTAAGCTCGAATGCAAAAAAACACAAAAACCTATACAGACAGACAGACAGAGTATTGAGAAATGGTTTATTAAGCTTCTTCACTAGAACAAATAAAGGGAGTAATGCCTGTAAATAGACCAGAGCTGGACAAAGACTCCGGATCCGGATTTTTTTTATTATTTCTCAAACATGCAGGTTTCCTTACGATGTTTTCCTACACCGCCGAACACATGGTGAACACTTGAACAAGTATTATTTGTGAATATAATAGTCTAGATGTACCATCTCTTTTTCCGAATGCCAACCTCACCTGCACGTGGTGCACCCTGCTGGCAAACATACGAGGCTCTGGAAACCGAATGCTGGCCGGTATTTCCACGAGGGTACCGACACTGCGCTCAACAACTACTAACCCAGCGTGGTCGGTTTGGTTTTGAGCGACTTTCTCGAGGAGACCTATGTCCAGCAGTGGGCATGTAGTAGTATAAATGTAGTGAAACAGGCTGATGTAGTAGGCGGTACGATGCGGTCGCGTCATTTTTGATTTTGAACATTGATTGGGAGCACGATGGTCACTAGTTTGTAGTTTGATATTAATGCTGACATTTGTCAGCTGTTTCATAACAGCGGTGCATTTGACGTTGCCCGTTGCGTTGCGTCCGGATATTGCGCGGATGATAAATTTAGCTTCACACGTACACGAAGTGTTGTGCTCGTTGTTCGTATTAATATCGGATATGTTAACTTCGAATAAATATTTGACATTCATAAACCGCAACCCCGTTGTGTACTGGAACTGAGCCGGCCGGTAGCCTGGTAGTCAGGGCGCTCGCTTTAGTTTCATAGAGCGCGAGTGACCCGGGTTCGATCTACGTTGCCGGCACCGCTAAAATTGTTAATAGCAATTTTAGGTGCTGCATTTACCACGTGCTCGGCGTCGAAGGAAACTTGCATTTCTAAGAAATAATAGTTTTTATTATTTCTATCTTTCTCTATTTCTTGCAAGTATGTTATTTTGAGGAATGTGAAGCCCGCCAACCCACACTAAAGCAGCGTGGCGGGCCCTTCCCGGTTTCCAAACCATCTCAGATATTTGCGAACGAGGCCTTGACCCAGCGCTTAAAAGCTGCTATTTTTAAGCCGTTGTGTAGATAATTTCGTAAAGCCCTCAAACGATGCTGGCCACCATCCTAATATCTATCCCAATTGGATGAATCCAAATCTTACAGACAGCTGATGCGACATTGCACTCACTAACCCTCCCAGCGTGGAGAGCATAAGAGAACCTTCCCAGAATGCTAAAGCTTTCTCGGAGGGAGAGCGATATTCAGAGGTATTTCCACGTGGTAGAGCCAAGCGGCGGCTTTTTCTGCTGCTCGAATGGGGCCGGTTCCACCGGGTTGGTACCAGGGCCTCGCAGAATACCGGCGTGAAGTAGAGGCATCTTGTGCGTTTCGTTTAGTGAGTGAGGTAATCGAAGGCCCACTCCCCCTCCCCATCCCCCTCCTCTTCCTTTCCCCCATCTTCCAAATACCCTTAAAGTCCGGCAACGCACTTGCAGCACCTTTGGTGTTGCAGATGTACGTGGGCGACGGTAATCACTTACGGCGGTTAGGTGAGCGGCTTGCTCGTTTGCCGCCTTTCCCATAAACAAAATTATTCAAAAGTAAACTAAAATAGGCCGACAAAGAAGAACAGAAGCTACGTGAATAGTTATATATTTCATGTCTAATAAAATTATAAGCTCTCACGATCGTATTCCCAATAATAAGATGGCCTCCAGAGATATATATTTTAGTCATATCAAAACCTTTTTTCAATATAGCTTATTTACCTCAACTTGATAGGTGGTATAAGCTTGTCGCCACCTTAATGTCCAGGTCAACGATAAGAAAAATCGTACTTAACTTTCGAAAAATCCATTGGAGATCGAATACGGTTTTCCTCATTTAGAGGTAAGTTCTCTAACCACTTAACCATCGAAACCTCCCGTTGCTTATGTACATGAATATGTACATATCTATGAACTTAACTTATACATGTGTACTATTTGTCCATTTTACAGTGTGGGTACCTTCTGCGCAACCATACATAATAAATATATATATATACATCCATACAACACACACTTATACTTAAAATAAAGCATATACTTAAAGGAGGTGCGAATATTGATAATAATGTCCCCTTGGCCGATTTCATGATGTTAACTTCCGAATACTATCGGCAGTTGTCAACTGGACAAGAGATATTATTGCACGTGCACTAACAGCAGTTAGTGCACGTGCAAGGGACTCACTCGTCTTTACCTTCCCATATCGGACGTGATGCTTATGCAATAAGATCGTAAAGGAGTATCAGAGACACGCGATAAACACAACACAGACCCGAAAAAAGTAAATTTGTGTTTTTGCACAATTATTGACTTGAGCTGAAATTCTAACCTAGGGCTCATGGATCAGCAGTCCGGTACGACACGCGGTCGTCAGGTGCTACATATGTGCCAAAGATTCGAGAAGATAATCGTTGACAATTGGCAACACCAGCCTATGACAAAAATTATGTACCTATACAGCTTCCCAGCTTGACATTGCCTGCCCTTAATAACTGTGATACTGACATAGTACGTTAACGAGATTGCAATCGGGTTAACAGTGCGCACATATATCGCATAAAAAGCTACAAAGTCGAATTCACAATTAGCTAAGTAAGGTAAGCTCAATTCGTGGAGTGGCGCGAGACCTAGCTATGCCAAAGTTTACAGCGTCGTTTTTAGTTTCAATCCGTATGAGCGAAGGAAATTAAACTTGCTGTCTTGTTGATGAATGCAAAATATAAATTGAATGTTGTATTTCTTTTCATAAATCCAGACTGAACCTGTTTGATATTATTAGGCGGAAGCGTGAGAAGCGTGCCAACAATGGATTGCAATCTGTTGGACTGGCCCTTGTTATTCATAAGTATATTTACCCTAAATTTTTGTATATACTTTCTAATAACTAAATAAGTATTAATATATACTTATCACTACACTGCGGTAACGGTCTAAATCACATGAACATAAGCTTTTCTATAATGATGTATACTTACACTATTTCAAACTATCTTTTATTAAACCGTTCACAGCAAGACATATTTTTATATTGAAAACAATACCTTCGAGGAATACGTATTAATGATAAAAGACTAGATATTATAGAAGTGAAACTAGGTTATTCTTCATTGTTTTTATTCAATAAATATAATTAAATTTACTTTCAATCATATTCTGCAGCCGTAAAAACTCTGCTATTAGTTAATTAGCTTTTTATGGCGCATTATGCTGCGCCTTATCTTTTCAGATCTGCAGCATATGGCACCATCATAGACCGTAAGAAGTTTAAATTTCTTTTGTCAATCGTCATATTTTATATCCTACCGCAGTTTCGTAATGGTTCCTCTGACGGATAAAAATCAGAAGAAAGAAACTCTTTTGGGCACGATTTGTGTTGAACAAAAGGGTTGTTCTTTTTATAATGATTTATTAACGATTACCAACAAGGTTAACACATAACAAAGACATTTTATATAATTGCATAGAAAAAAGGTATGTTCAACCTTACTAAGGCAACCACGTAAAGCCCGTAGATACAGTCTAGTATAGTTAAATAAATATTAATATTATTCAGATCTATTACATATCTAAAATTACACTATAGTTAGTTATAAGAAGTTACAACTTGACATCAATATTGAGCGACAAAACAAACAAGGATTAATAATTAAAATAAAGATAATTAAATAATTAAGCAACCTACGATTTTCTACTACAGATTCTTGTGTAATGAAATGTCCCACGCATTTCAATTCTAAGCTCAGAAACTTTATACATATCCAAATTATACAAAATAAAAAGCAAGGAATAAGAAAACAAAAGAATACAAAAAACCCATGCTGATAATTCAGACCCGAGCTGACCAGCCCCCGCAAGCAGCGCCTTCACGAGCCATGACGCATATGACAGCCATCGCCCTCCTCAAACCGTGTTCAAGGCAAGTGCACGACCCGCCACAAGTAAAGGCTTTTAAGCGAACATGCCATACTCAATGTTGCTACGACTTCTCCGAACTTACTTGTAATTTCTATGCGACTATTAACAATTTTATTCAAAATCGAGACATTATGATCTCCAACCCGCCTCTCCAGCGTGGCGATTATGAACAATTCTGTCGTAGGGAGTAGCTCTGACCGGCAGTGGACCGACAGGTAAAAAGGTTTTTTCTCCAATGCTTAATCGGGACAAACTAACACGCGGCGAGCCATTCGCCGTCTTGTCGTCAAAGCTAACGATACAATTAGTGTAAAAAGTTTCGAAAAACTCTATGATACAAGTTCTCCACATAGGGAATCGAACTCGTGTTGGCCTGATTGAGCCAAGCGGCGGCTTTTGCTGCTGCCCAAATCTACGGCTCGACCGGAATAGAACAACGCCTCGCAGAATACCGGCGCGATGTAAAGGCATTTTGTGCTTCAGTCTATCAATCGCTGAGTGAGGTAACCGGAGGCCCCCTTCCTCCTCCTTCATCCCTAAATATCCCTTAAAGCCGGCAACCCATTTGCAGCTCCTCTGATATTGCCAATGTACGTGGTCGTAAGCCGCTAGTTCGTTTACCCCCTTTCCCATAAAAAAACTAACTTTTTTTAAATAAGTGAGATTATTGTTGCCGATCTTAGCTTAACTTGGCACGTAAAGCTGGTTTAAGTCTGCTTTAAGCCGACCCAATATTTTTAATTAAATGAAAATTTCCCTTAAAAGACTAGAAAATATTCTTGTACGCGAAATGCGTAAAAATAAATTTGAAAAATAGTATTTAGGATTTTTTTTGCACCCGGTGCTACATTTTAGCGCTCCCCACTCCACTTCTTCCCCACTCCCTCTCTTATACTGCTTGATGTATTCACCTCTTGCCCATAAAAAATCGCATACATTAAAGTGTAAGTGATATGTGTACCAGTGTTCACACAGGGAGTGTTCTCTGCACGATTTATGTTCAACTATTTGTATGCTAATTTTTATGGTGGCCACGATTTGTGTTGATCGGTGTGTAGGTGTTTTTAATTCTGAACGAAAGTCATGTTCTCTGATCGTTAAACATTATCATTTCGATTTCACGGTTATGTTTCAATAGACAACACGAAACTATTCTCTAGTAGCTTTTTTGTTTTGTTTCATATACACAGGAGAAAACGATAAAGATTACAATTATTTATTGAAATCCGAGGTTAACATAAGCAAAATGTTTAAGCCACTCTAGCCTTAAGTTCCGCTTAGCAAAAGTGATACAAGGGAATGGTTCATCTTGAATTGAAAAGATATCTTTCTACGTGGTAGACCCGAGCAGTGGCTTTTGTTGTCGCTCGAACTGGCCGACTCGACCGGATCGTACTACGGTCTCGTAGACTAGCGGCGTGAAGAAGAGGCATCTAGTGCTCATCCTCCCCCCCAACATACTCCGAAGCATTGATCCGATGTATATAAACGGATATAGAGCGGAGGCTTTTGCTGCTGCTCGAATGGGTTGGTACCACTACCTCCCAGAATAACGGCGTGAAGTAGAGGCATTTTGTGCTTTTCTACGTTTTGTTCGTTGAGTGAGGAGACCTGAGGCCTCCTCTCCCTCCCCGCCCCCCTCCTTATTCTCCCTCCCATCACCCAAATATCCTTAAAGGCCAGCAACGCACCTGCAGCCCCTTTGGTGTTGCAGATGTACGTGGGCGACGGTAATCACTTACCATCAGGTGAGGCCGTTGCTCGTTTGCCCCCTGTACCACCGAGTACCACTTTCGGTTTTTTTATTTAATATCTATAAATGATCCGATCAAAGGTGTCAGTGGAAATATTTCCCTCTTCCCAAATGCCGACCTCACGTGGTGCATCCTGTCAGCCAACAAACGAGACTCCGTCTTCCGGATGATGGCGGAATGTCTATCCGGAAGAGCTATCCGAATTTGCCGAACCTGAATCCCACAGACTATCATTGGTGCGTGGGTACCGGCACTACGCTCACCAACCCGCTCGCTTTCCTGGTGAAGGCTTTGTTCAGCTGTGGGCTAAAATATCTATCACTATCTTATTACATCAAAAAATGTTTTTAACTTATCTAGCTGCACCCCTGATCAATATAAGGTAATTCAAAAATTAAAAAAAAAACACGCCGTAAGATCATAAAATTAATGAAGCACCAGATGGATTAACCATATTCTGTTGCTTTTGGTTGGATGTTCATGAATCTGTACGTGTACGCTCAAACACAGGCGCACACTCTTATACAATGTGACACTTATGCGGTAAGATCAAAGAAAGTGTATATATATATGTAATGCTGAAATTATGTTTGCATTCCACGATTTTGTCTACGTCTATGGTTCAAACTGATCACACGACAGCAAATTCGGAAATTATTCATCTATATAATAGTGGTTCCATTTCAAATCAATAGTGTTTAAATACCGTAATGCCATTGATCATATTTCATTAAATAATACAACCCGTGATTATGATTGGTTGGAATTAAATTGATAGCGTTCTGTGAAAATTTTAAAGTATTATTTATGACAATAAAAAATAAATAAAGCCGTGTACCACCCATGTGGAGTCGAGGTATAAATTTCACGTAACCTATACTTAACCCTGTAATAGCGGCGTAAATAAATAGCGGGCAGCGATATTAGATCCGATAGGGTTGCTAAATTGGTAACGATTATACCTAACTAGTTTTATTAAAAAATAATTTATAGTGCCAACCATAGTATTACTTAAATCGTTTCATGAACATCTTACCTTATGACAGTATTATCTTTAAATAGTTTTTTTTTTATAGGAAAGGCGGCAAACGAGCAAGCGGTTCACCTGATGGTAAGATATTACCGTCGCCCACGTACATCTGCAACACCAGAGGTGCTATAGGTGCGCTGCCGGCCTTCAAGTTCAAGTATTTGGGAGATGGGAGTGAGGATCAGGAAGGGGATGGGGAGGAGGAGAGGGCCTCCGGTTACCTCACTCACCGAACGAAACGTAGAAGCACAAGGTGCCTCTACTTCACGCCGGTATTCTGCGATGCCGTGGTCCCAAGCCGGTCGAGCCGGCCCATTCGAGCAGCAGCAAAAGCCGCTGCTTGGCTCTACCACGATTGAAAAAAAACTGTATAAAAAAATCGCAATCCGTATTGTCTGTGTATTCGCGACTTCTAAGTCTTTTAGTGAATCTCAATGCGAATTTCACCATCATTAAGATATTCACATTTAGTCTATATGAAACAGATCTGTCCGTGTGATGCTGACGCGCCTCCTTCTCAAATATATGAGAGGGTTTTGAAGCCGGGAAAGCTCTGACACGCTGCTCCAGTTGGGGTTTGGCGGGCTTCACATGTCACACGTGACCTGGATTCGATCCCCGGTGCCGGCACCACTAAAATTGTTAATAGCAGCTAAAGTGAGCGCCCAGAACACTACGCTACCACGGCTAGTACGCTAGTATTTAATAAAAATCAAACAATGTATTATTACAATTTCTTTTTATGTATGTTTGTATGTATATATTCACGCCTTGTTCACAACGGTGTAGGCAGAGACAATCTTCTTCCACTTGCTACGGTCCTGCCATACATCTTTCGCTTCTTCCACTTTCATCAATCTTCGCATGCATGCTTGTTGGTTTAGAGTACTCTTGACCTGGCCTTTTCCAAAATGTTTCCGATTTGATCGTGAAATCCTGGGTCGTCCTCTCCCGACTCTACCATTTACACTCGCCTCATATATTTGTTTCGGCAGCCTACTTTCATTCATCCTCTCCACATGTCCAAACCAGCTCAGCATCGTTTTATATATTAATATTGTATATAATAGCGCACAAAGTAATGAAGCCATGCCTTATTTAAAACAAGAGAGACGATGAAATAGTTTAGGTTAGTTGGAAAATAACAAAGTCAAATTCCAAAAATGTAACTTTAATTTAGGTTTATCAAATGTCTAATGGATGATAAATATGTTCTAACAAATCCAAGAACTAGATTTCTACAGAAACAAACGCTGTATATTATTACGGTAACTTTTTTAAATTACTATATATCCATATTATATAAGTATAATCTTGCTTTGTTTCTTTGTAATTGAAGTAATTTATAGCTGACGAATAATATTTTTATCATAAAAGCGAGTTCAAACAATGTTTCGTATTTTGGTACATTTGAGATTACACAGCGTTCCCTGTGTACCCGAAACTGTTGAGAGTATAAAGTCCTAAACAAATACTGATCGTAAAATATCCCGCGCAAAGTCCGTGCAGCCCTAGCGCCACCGTAGAATATTAATAATTTCGGCTCGGTTGCATCGATACGTGACGGACCTACCATTCGCGGGACTCCTACACCGAAACTCCGAATGTAAAACGTGCCATGACCGATGGCTGCTTTTTACCAACCCCCTGCCCGTACCCCGATAGGAATACTTTATGTTACACTTTATCTAATAGCAGAAATTACGCCCCGGGTCGGGCGTTCTGCGACCGTATTCGATCCCGAATCGACAAATAGATTGCGAAATGTTGCCGATTCGATTTTCGATCGAATTTTTAATATACCCCAACTCCATGATTAATGTTTGTAGTAACACTTTTAGGATTAAAAAGTATCGAAAGTTTGTCTCTGCAAAGTAAACATATTTATAGATATTTATATTTATTTTATTTATTTAAGCTTAATGCACATAGTGGTACACATGGCGGACTTAATGCCTAGAGGCATTCTCTCCCAGTCAACCATTAGGCTAAGCAGAGATAAACACGTCATAGAGGCGATACAACTAACAGAATAAAACAAGTAAAAAGATATAAATTTTAAAAATATTTATTTACACAGATTTATAGTAATTGATAAAAAATAACTTTGTAAATATTAAATTATTTAATCGGGCTCCCTGAGCGTCGAACTACCTACGGGCAACGAAATATACAACAAACGATATTTTATATACGTAGGGTATATAATTATACAGATTTATCAACAAAAGGTAAACTAGAATAGTCTCAAACAGCGGTGTCTCGGGTGCTTGATTACTCTCTTGATACATTTTACACGTACATAATGTAACAGTGTGTACTTTAACATCGAAGGAAAGTGAATCAACAGTTCTTTATTTATTCGCGCCGCTTTTCTATTATAACAATGCATTTCATGTAAAATAGAAACCGTAAATTAGCCAGTAATAATTTTAAATGAAACTGTTATTTACGGATTTTATCGCGTTAATTAAACAAAATTGTACAAAAATGTGTAGTGTTCGCGTAAACACAAGATAATATTCAGTAACAATTTTTGAATGACTTATGTGGCGATAATTTTGTTGTTATTAATTATTTACCATACTAAATTATATAATACATATTTGATATTGTCTTTGTTATCTTGTGCTCGAAATTACATAATTACTATTTTCTGACATGCAGTATCAGTCTTTTTCTTGCTGCCTCTCAGTCCTTTTACGGCGATAGCATTGTAACTTTTAGCCAGTGTCAATATAATATAAATGCTTAAAATAGTTACAACACCAAAATTGATAGTCATCTTGAATTGTATTTTCAACATAATAAAATATCAATATTTAATACGAATACCTGAAATATACAGGAGTAAAACCAAAATTCTACATTAACAATTACATAAAACAGAATCACTACTTTTCGAGTTTATTCCACAAGTTCAAATGCGATGTTGTAATCACGGCACGAAGTATTCTCTAGAAAAAAAAATATTTATAAAAAATAACCCTTCGAGCATTGTTATTAGCAAAAGTGTAAAAAAATCCATTTTTTTTTATTTAACAGGCTTACAACTAGAAAATAAATATAACTGGCATGTGACTTTGTTGACGCGTTACACGAAAAACATTTTAACCTTCCAGCGTGCGTTGTGGTCGCGTCGGCCCGTCCGCTCGGCTGCGAGCAAATGTTTTGTGCGATTGCGGATATTTAAGATACCTCGGTATCGGTTAATGTATTATCGTCACACGTCACGGGAATTTGAAAATCGAAATTAAGATACTCGGATGGCGGAAAGGTACGGTGCTGTACTGAAGAACAGCACAGCTCCAATCTAATAACAAATGTCAAATATGCTTAACTTCTTTCCATGTTGTTAGCTATATCAAAAGAGCGAAGACTGCCTGGCAGTTGGAAGTATTGACACCTCTGTCTACAGTCTACCCTGTTCCGGGACTGGACGATGCAATGATGGAACGGCTATTACGGGTTTCAAGATTCAATTCTCTAAGTACATTGCCGTAATGTAATTCATCGTAACTGTCTATCACAGATCCACAGCCAAACATAGGAGTCCCCAATTTTTTAAATTAATAGTTTGTAAAAAAATTTTATGCGGCAAACGAGCAAGCGGCTCACCTAATAGTAAGTGATTACCGTCGCCCACGTACATCTGCAACACCAGAGGTGCAGGCAGGTGCGTTGTCGGCCTTTAAGGATATCTGGGAGATGGGATGGTGGAGTGGGCCTCCGGTTACCTCACTCACCGAACGAAACGCAGAAGAACAAGATGCCTCTACTTCACGCCGGTATTCTGCGAGGCAGTAGTATCAATCCGGTCGAGCCGGCCCATTCGAGCAGCAGCTGAAGCCGCCGCTTGGCTCTACCACGTTTAGAGTCCACTGCTGGACATAGGCTTCTCTCATATGGAGGATTTGCCATAATCGCCACGCTGGGCAGTCGGGTTAGCGTTCGCAGTACCAGGCACCACGCACCTTGAACGCTGCTGCCCGTCGTCGGTATGCTTAATTTCGGTCTGGTTTCCTTCGAGATGCCTGTCCCGCCATCTGTCGGCAGCCATACCGATTTTCTAGGCTTTCCCCTTGGTCGTCCATTACGACACCCATGGGAAGAAAGATGCAGATGCTCCGAAAAAGCACAGTCCTGAATCATTTGCGTCCGCGATATGTAGGTAGTCGCTGAATTTTGTCTCTGCTAATCCCATCCTTCAATACATTTGCCTGTACGAGGTTGATTGTCATATTGAGTTAGGTGGCTCTTTCGTTGTTACCACTTACATTGTCAATCCTTCAGACCGGTTACCCTACTTCTGCCGCAGATAAGACGCAGAGAAAATATAGCATATGCCTGCAGTATTATATTAGAGTTGTGCGTAATATCCGTGTTGATACAATTGTAAACACGCAGTCTAAACTTATATTATAAGGCAGCTATATCACTTGCGGTTACACGACGCCAGTGTATTTGTGGTCTGGTTTTAAGCGTGGTTCCTGGGCTTGCCAATATTGGTATTAATACACAAAACATATTGATATCAAGTGTGTTATTCGAGTCTTCCTTTAATTATAATGAATGCAATAATGATAATTGATGCTAGTTTTCTGTTGCTGTCTAGGTTCAGTAATAACCAGAGATCCGCTCTCCCCTCCCCATCTCCCTTCCCCATCATCGCTCCTATCCCCCAAATATCCTTAAAGCCTGGTATCGCACATATAGCTCTTTTGATGTTGTAGATGTACGTGGGCGACGGTAATCACTTACTAACAGTTGATCAAAATAGACTTATGTAGAAATGTTACCCATTACTAAAGACATCAAACTTTTACATTTCAGTGAAAACAAACTGGGTTGAAACTTTGACCCCAGACTTAAGAATTAAAATAAATAGTTTGAAATTTCAAGTGAAATAAATGTTAAAATTTTCGTGGAATTCTAATCAATAATTAGATTAAATACTTAAATTATTTAATCTAATTATTGATTAATGATAAGTTTAATAATAGTTCGGACAGACAGTCTAAAATTTTGTTTTTTTGTGATAGACCTAGTTCTTCATTAAACTAGGTCTATCACAAAAATCATATCACAATCATCTCCTTTTTTAAATGTAACCCCCTGCTGGTTGACAAACAAATTTATGGCGATTCCGTGTGTCTTCCAGAATGAAGAAATTCAACCACACTTTTTACACGTGGTAGAGCCAAGCGGCGGCTTTTGCGTTTCGTTCGGTGAGTGAGGTAACCGGAGTCCCACTCCCCTTTCCCTCCTCGTCCTCCCTCTCACCTCCCAAATGCCCTTAAGAGCTGGAAACGCACCTGCAGCACCTCTGGTTTTGCAGATGTACGTAATTCGACTGTTATCATTTATCATCAGGTGAACCACTTGCTCGTATGCTGCCTTTTCCATATAAAAAAAAACACTCATTGGACCATGAAGGTCGTACATAGCGACAGCTGTCAGATATGGTTAACGTTTGTGATTGAACAAGATAAGCAGAACTGACATTGTCAGATTAGCAACAGATGTGGCGACAGTCTGTCAAGTTATGAACTGTCAAAGTAGTTTTGCCTTCCCTGTGTTTGATCACATACACGAGTTATTGTGTATTTTTATGGTTCTGTATGTACGGATGTGTGTTACTATTCTATAAACAGAGCATACTTATTTGCTATATTTAATCGTTCATTATCCAGGAAGAGGAATTTCGCTTTCATTATAATCTGTGACGTTATAGACGTCCGTCTCATCGATGGATACTCGAAGATGTCATTCAAACAAATCGAGCGCTCCGCCCCTAAAACAATCCGACATACGGCGACGTTCATTTTCTCTCATTCGAATATCACCAACACCTATATATAGACTTCCGTGGCACTCTGAACCGAAAACATGTGTACAAGCTAAAGTAAAGTAAAGGAAGCAACGCATTCATTGACAATAATCCTTAATAAAACTGGAAAAACACATGCGGGTCGCAATGATCCACATGGCTGGCGCAAGAGGGTTGGTAATCGTTTAGCAGAGTTGTCGCTTTTTAAACTATGGCATCGTTAATAAAGATTTGAGAGTGTTTTTCCGCTGCAGTAAGATAGCTATTAATCAGCACATAATCCGTGCTAAAGAAACGTAACTGTTATTAGTATCCGAGCATTGGTGTTATTTAGGAGTAGATGAAACCCGTATTTTTGAATTTCGATTTGATATACCGCATGAAGGTTTAAAAAGTGTGGAATGAGCTACGTCAGCGTCGTTTGTTGGAAATAAATTGTCCGATGTGACGACGTTGGGAGAATTATAATTTTTTGCCTGGATAGCCTGATTCTGTACAAGGCGTGTTGCGTGCGTTTATGGATATTTCCGGTATGGAGTATTAGATATTGTTTTGACTATCTGATCTATGATTATTTGTTAATATTCACGTTGGTTAAAGTTTTGGGATCGGAAGGGTACGTCAAGCTCTACCGCTAAGTCACATAAAATTCACAAAAATATCACACGACAACAATCCTCGATAAAAACGTATCGTATAATTTTTTAGTTTGTTCAAGACATGGGTACTAATAAAAGGAAATCATGTCTTAAATGTGAAAAATACCACATGTTATTTTTAGAAATTTTCATATTTCGTCAAAATTAATACTTTATTAATTTAATTATTATTAATTATGATTATTTGTGCCTTATATATAATTAACTCAGTATATACGCGTTAGAACTAAATATAACGCATATAAAAATAAAAAATGGAATATATAAAAAAAATATATTCCGTTTTGTATGAAGAATATTTTATCTATGTAAGTATATTTAACATTAATTAACATAGTTTATTGTATTGTTTTTATTTCATTTTTCCGTCTTAATATGTTATATTTAAATTTTTATACATCCAATGGTTGCCGGGAAGGACGCCGACTGTTCTAATTAGTTTTCTTAACTCCCTTTTTTATTTTTTTCTTAATGGTATCTATAAATATAACTTCTAAAGATACATGCAAAGAATAATAGAATATATAAATAAGTAAAATATGCTTTAATCAAGCGGGATTATTCTAAAAAGATGCTACTGTGATAAAAATCTTGGGTTACGCTGTGGAGCTAATGAGTTCTGAGACTGATTAAATTTAAGTGGTACTAAGTTATACTATAAAACGTAGAGAAATAAAGTTTAATTACATTATTTCATTACAAACATCCAAGTTTTAAATTTAAGACTAGTTTAAGAAATTTCTATGTACTATACATTCGAGTAAATACAATAAATAACTATATTTATGAGAAAATATAGAATTGGACAATTACCCGTTTATTTTCATATAAGATACTTATGCATAACATATGCAAATAGATTTAAATCGATTGTACAAAAATCACAAAGAACAACATTAGTTATCACTTAAAACCTTAGTTCCCAAAGTGGTCCAGGTGGACGTTGGCGTGACAAAAAAATGGGGGTTCACAATTCGTAAAATTTATTTGCTTTCGATAGTGAAGAACTAAAATGTTGGCTTGGCTTCACCTTTCAATGTAGGATAATATTTTAAGAAGCACAGCCTCTGTTACTTGTAGTATCCAAAAGAAAAGTGAATCGATGTTAGTGTTTCCCAGTGTCAGAAAAAGTTGTTAATTCGTGATTGGAACTCAGTCCCAAAGCAAATTTTCATAGTTAGATCTAAAATTTACATTTTTTGTCGAGTTTTGGGAATGTGGTAGAAATGTGGTCTGCAGGGGGTCCACCGGAACATTTTGAATGTGGTCTATGAGAGAAAAGTCTAGGACATTATGACTTAAACGAATGGTCGTATGCTCGTATGTAAGGATAACGAATTATTTCTGTTACGTAAAACCGAAAAGTTAGCTATTTGAAATAATTATTAAGCTTTTTTTAATTATCGAATTAAAAAAGTAATAATTACACGCGATGACTTCCGAGAATGTGTATTTGCGTAAATACCAGATAACGTTAAGTAAAATACTAACAAAATACCTACATTGAATGGGAAATATAACTACATTTTCTCCAAATGCCAACCTTACCAGGGCACGGTGCCTGCTAGCTTACAGACGTGACTCTGGGAATCGAATGATGTCGGAAAATCCATAGGAGATCACTAGTGCTGCAAGGGTGCCAGTACTGCACTCACCAACCCGTCTGCCCAGAGTGGTGAGTATGGGCAAGCCTTATAAACAATTTGGTATACATTTCTTGAAGGATTTGCGACGCTGTTGAGGTCAGGCAACGTTTAGGAGTGGATTTAAGTAAGCTGATGATGGAACCATACACTAATGGTCTTTGTAATTTTACGACACCTCAGTTTCAGAGCAGATTCTCTTAAGCAGTACACGGATTTAACGGGGAGGGGGACGAGGGCCTCCGGTTACCTGATCCTGATCAAACGAAGCTTTGAAGCACAAGCTGCCTCTACTTCATACCGGTGTTAGGCATGGCCGTGGTAGTGCCCCGGTCGAGCCAACACATTCGAGCTGCAGCAAATGCCGCCGTTCGCCTCTTCAAATGTATATTCGTAAAATATGAACAAATTTACTCTTATATATTATACATTAATATTACTAATATCTTTATACATTATTTTACTAGATTCATTAATTTAAAAAAGAAAAAATTGCACTTATAAAGTAAAACGTGCACCAACGACAGTACACAGTAAGTATAGATTGATATCCGGGAGTAAATATGTCCGATGTAGTTTACGTTGAAGAATATCTCTTCTAATGCATTTCTGTTGTTTCAGAGAGGATGTTGTTTGGAGTTCTAATTTCAAATAGAGTATGGTACACAACAAGATGTTTATTCTTTATTAATAATGTTTTGTATAATTTAGCTAAGAAAGAACAACCGAAAGACGTATGTCAGGACCGTAGCAAGTGGAATAAGATTGCCTCTGCCTACCCCGTTGGGAACAAGGCGTGAATATGTACATACATACATTGTATAATTTATAGTCTTGTGAGCCGTATTAGTGTTTAGACCGAATAAGCTTTAGTGAAAAATGAGTTGAAACGTCTTAAATAAATATTTAGTTCTCGTCTCGTCATAGCTTAGTTATAATTATATTTTTCTAAGACAAGTAGCGTGCTGTTGTCCGTCTATATTAATATCTTCTTACAGTGACTTTCCCGAAATGTTTCGAACATTAGCAATCATACACAACGCGTTAATTGAGGCACTCGCAATTCATCAGCTCAAAAAAACCGTTGTAATTAAAATAAATGTTTTAATTTTTCTAATGTTTTTGTAGAAAGTGTTTTTTAACACGTGGTAGAGCTAAGCGGCGGCTTTTGCTGCTGCTCGAATGGGCCGGCTCGACCAGGTTGGTACCACGGCCTCGCAGAATGCCTGCGTGAAGTAGAGCCATTTTGTGCTTCTGCGTTTCGTTCGTTAGTGAGGTAAAGATATCCACTACAATCTGGATATTAAGTACATAAATTACAACAAAACCTTAGTAGTATAAACGGTAATCCGACAACCAATACCACCGTAAGTATAACTACTTGTTTATAAACCGCTTTCAAAATTAGAACGCTGAACGATACCTTGCTACTATAAACAAATACAAAGGAATTAAAAGCTGTGCCGGCCACGTAAAAGCATATAGGCCGTCATTAAAGATTATGCCGTAAGTTTTGGCGTCTGAAATGCTACAAAAGTAGGCCCCTGGCGCTTTGCGGCCCATTCTGAAAGGTACACGCGACGTCAACTAAATGTCGCCCGCCCGAACACGCGACTAACCTTACAAATATAATGGACACGAATAGTTTACGCTCGAGTCAAAATATTTCAACCGAAATGCCGAGCTGATTTTTATTCCAGGCTTTCAGCGATAACTTTGGATTAATACAGAACGTTAACATCGACCTTGCATTGACGTTTTAGCTTTTGTTAAGAGCTAAAGTGCTACGGATCGTTCAATAGGTGATGAAAACTGTAAAGTATAAATACATTATTATTTAAAAAAAAATCAAAAACTTGTCATTTTGAAATCGCTAAAACGTAAAATCAGGATAAAACCATTATTAACATACTCGGGTGGCAGAAAGGGACGGTGCTGTACTAAAGAACAGCACAGCTCCAATCTAACAACAAATGTCAAAAATGCTTAACCTCTTTCCATGTTGTTAGCTATATCAAAAGAGCGACGACAAGCTGCCAGTTGGAAGTATTGACACCTCTGTCTACAGTCTACCCTGTTCCGGGACTGGACGATGTAATGATGGAACGGTTATTACGGGGTTTCAAGATTCAATTCTCTAATTACATTGCCGTAATGTAATGCATCGTAAGTGTCTATCATAGATCCACTGCCAAACATAGGCGTCCCCAATTTTTTTATATAAATAGCTTGTACATATTCCTTTAAGGGTATTTGGGAGATGGGAGGGAGGATGAGGATAGGGATAGAGAGGGGGAGGGGGAGTAGTCATACGGTTACCTCAGTCACCGAAAGAAACGCAGAAGCACAAGATATCTCTATTTCGCGCCGGTATTCTGCGAGGACGTACCAACCCGGAAGAGCCGGCCCATTCGAGCAGCAGCAAAAACCGCCGCTTGACTCTACCACGGTCAAAATCCTTCGCTACGCCCATACTGATCGCCAGTATACCCTTGTATACAACTGCCACGACCCATCGATGAAGCAGATAAACAAGAAGATTACCAGCTCAGCCGAAACCCTATTGGTGGTCACTAATCAGCTGCATACCGAACATACCGAAATACATATAATATAATAACAATTATAACTGTCGACTTTAATCTTCAACAGAAAAATGATTACAATGTAAAGGGGAGTATTCAGTGTACCGAAATATTTGTCATCTTGGAAGGTAAGGATCAGTTGAAATCGATTCAGGCGAAAATCGACCGTATCTCCTACGAAATATGTAGTACAAATCAAAATATAGCATTATCAAAATTATTTCGGTTAAGTTGCATAAATACAGCTTTCAACTGTTTACATGAAAGTGACACAAAGCCTGGGGGAGTATCTCCCTTTCATTTTGATATTGATTTCGGCGATGATTAAATGCTTTTGCGTTTTTTTTTATGTTTATGGAATATTAGAGACGTATTTAATATTTAAAACCATTACAATTATAATACACGCTCCTAATCAAACTCCTTTCATATATTTAAAGCTCGCTATAAATATATGAAAGCACAGCTCGTTATAAGAACAGGAAAAATTTAAGTGATTAGTTCGTGAATATAGCCTAAAGAATGTGATGTAAATGACTCTTACCATCATCAATCATCATTACCTTAAGACATTGTATTTACGTATTTATATATTTATTTATACATATGTATAAATACCACCCCAGTATCGGTATACGTTTGTAAGAGCTTATTTTCATTTTTTTTTAATCTTAACGTGGATAATACGTGAATGAACAGAACCACTTTGTAGTTTGTCCAATATAGCTTATGGACGCATAAGCTATAGACTTTAAAATAAGTTGCAGCACATAAGAAATACATGAAATAAAAGCTTTACAGTTCTAGATGGACGTAAGCTATGTTCCTTCCTGTATGTATAAATATACCGAGTGCGAGAACGGGACGGGTTTCTAGTATTACAAAGACATTTATCCGACACTTACGTCCACAGACATAGTACATGATCTGGTGATACATAATAATTATAAAAATCACAAAACAAATAATAATAAACAAAAGAAAAAAATAAGAGTTAAAAAAATAATCTTTAAAACATTTTAAATGTCATTAATTAATTATATTAAACAAAAGAAATCTTCTAACTCTTACTAGTATTTGCTTTGACTGTTTTTTAAATAGCAAACAATGTTAAAATAATTTGAAACATAATTTTGTGCTTTCATCTGTCTAGTTGACGAGCCAAAATAATATGTTCAGACGTCACTCCTCATTATTCCTGCCTCATCCTTAAAAGGGGACTGAACTGTCGCATGAAACCGTCGTGCTTGGCGTATTAGTGAAGATATTTCAAATACATATTTGAATTATGAGTCCCTGGTAGCTGACTAGAAGATTTTTACTTTGAACCTATTTTCGCTACTTAGTTATTTTTAGACGACTACAAAACCAGAAAAAACCTATATATAAAACATATCTAAAGGATATTTCCGGGAGTTAACCCGGTGACGAAACTCGCCACCCGTCACGTTCTTTCTCTTGGATTATATATATCTTGGCTTATGTATAGTTGAAGGGCGATGTGTTGACAACTAGTCACGTTTTGACGTTACATCAATTCTCTGTGAAGAGGGGATGTAGTGGCATCACTGCCTATCCCGTGTCAAATGCCAACTGCATAGAACTCCTTCTCAAATATGGGAGAGGGCTATGGAGCCGCGAAGGGTCCGCCGCGCTGCTCCGATTCGGGTTGACGGACTTTACATGTCTTCGAAATAAAAAAAAATATTATTCTCAGACATGCAGATTTCCTCACGATGTCTTTCTTCTCCGCCCAGCAGGTGATAAATTTCGCTCACTCGCGCTCAATGAAACTAAAGCGAGCGCCCTGACCACTACTGATCATTCGTAAAGAAAGTAAAATATTAGGTACAAGGTATCATTTATAAGTAACTCTCTAAGACGCAGCTATCAAGCACAATCAAGGAGAACAGCCTAATGCCGTTCAAGTGGCGATAAAGCACGAACCCCACCGGCACTCCATCAGTATTATGACGGTGGAATCAGCGTAAGAGAATCATCCATTGTGACTAATTTTATTTATGGCCAGCGCCCCCAACACATTTATTACCGCGAAACAGGCGAGCCAATAAAACCACTGAATCTAAGAGAAAAACTACTCTCTGCTCTATAAATATTTTATTTCGGATAGTGAAAAGTAGTGTGACCACGATGCGTAATAGTTTTAGGATCGGGAAAGAATTTATACATTTATGATATAAAAGTATTTCTATTTTTGTATATACTTACTTATTTATTTAAACTTTATTTGCACATTACAGAACAAAAAGGCGGACTTAATGCAAAGAGGCATTCTCTACCAGTCTACCATTGCATTGAACAGAGAAAATGTAAAAGGGTGCACAAAAATAATATGATATGAGGAAGCATGTCTGGGAATTTAAAAGAACATATATTCATTCGCCAACTAACACTAGAATACGCTCTAGCGGAATCTTCCCTGCTCCCAAATCCTCTCAAATATTAAGAGGATGCTCTAATCCAGCAGTGGATATAAACCGACTGCTTCTTTTACTTCCAAGTAAATAAATACACAATTCAAACCCAATAGAAGAACTGTTTCAAATCAAAACAATGAGAGTGAAATGAAAGTAATATTTAATATAACATTTTTTTGCCATGACCGCTTACTGTTTTGCTCCTGCCACGAGTTCTGAGTTCAAATCGATCGATTATGTTTTTTTAACAAGAGAAAAGTTACATTTTACCGCCTTCTATGACAACCGTGGAGTATATGTACAGTAGAACCTTGATAAGTTAAAGTTCAAGTGAAACGTTAAATAGTTTGTGTAATACAGTTTTTAACTTACAAAGAATTTAAGTTTAGGAGTTTTTAAAAGTTCATATGTTTGATTAGTGTGGTTCGTTTATGCGTTTTGGGATAAGTGTTTGAAAGGCAATGTTAAATTCAAATGTTACCTACAGAGGTTTCGTACATACTTATTCAATATTAATTAACCGACACAAAAGACAGTGATTATGCATGAAAATCAAACTTTTAAGTCAATTTTATGGAAGATAAAATATCATCTTCAATGTCGTTGCATTGCTCTATAAAAGATCCTAAAGTGTTGACAGCTTTCCTTCCTTCAATCAGGGCATCATAGTGTTCTCAACATTCGTTACGAATTCATTTCTCTTAATTTTTATTTTTGTTACAGTTCAGTGAACGAACGAACGTTCATGTATTCTGGAGAGGAACTATAAATCTAATGAGACAACATTTTACTAATATGTACAGTGGCCTCGGTAGAGCTTGAGAAGAATTTTAACATAAACAATGTGTTCAGTGTACAGTTCAAACTAACAGCTATCTGATGATTACCTGTAAGGGATAAAAACGAAAAAATGCAACTTATTTCTGCATAGAACTTTTCGCTTGCACATTTGTCACTGATCATGTTACGTTATAGAGGTCCCCAAAACACTACGTTGACTTACACAGGAGCAATGCTATAATTTATCGTTGAAGTTGTAGTTTCGTATTTTAAGTAAGGGAGGTTTCAGGTTTTGTAACACAAAACTGAATTAATTTATAGAAGTTTTTACGTTCTCAAGGTTCTACAGCATGTGTCACAATGGTGCATTTTTTTTATTTCCGGCAGACACATGTAATTGGGAGTATCGTTTGTCAGTTCGCAACCCTGTTACCTGTTACCCCCACCCTCACCGCTTCCAGGTATTGTTGACATTTGGAGTTATAGGTAATGTATTCATACCTAACACTTCAAAAATACTTTTCGTTCATTAGACAGTTTTACTTCGTCTTAGTCTGCTATTTATCTGAGGTTGCGCAACATTACAAGCATTCCGTTTAATTTTCTGAAGTGAGATACTACAGAGCTTGTCCATAAATAACCTCCTATTACGGTCGCCCTACTAACGGCAGCCGGGGAACTTTTACTAATGCCTGCTAGTCAAATGGACTCCAGAGAATCGACTCATTGAATAGAGAACTCTATATCGATGGAGTTAAGTGTGCCGCTCAATATTGTGTGAAATATAATACCAGTAATACAGCCACTTCGAGCAACATTCATGCATATGGAAATTGAGTGTTAGGTCATACAATAAATACCTACGTTCGGTCATGTACACTGGGATTTTCTTCGCCAACTTTTAACGCGAACCGATATTACTTTTCCGTCGTTGTGTTTGTTTGGATTAGCTCAGGCTTCGGTTATTTACATCGATCTGACCGGAGTGGGCTTGTAAGTTTTAACATTTTAAAATCGAGTTTTATGACTGAACTATCTTTGGACAAAGTTGTAGAGACAGCGCCACAAAGTGGTACTGAATTCGAGGGTTTTCTTTATGTCGATTTAAAATAGACAAAGGTTGCTGTCCGATTCCACTAACTCTATCCAATATATGCAATGTTGGTATTGTTTTCAATTAATGGCGAAACTTTACTGCAACGATATTCCACTACTAAAGTGTTCGTTCGATTTGGAAAAACTGTTCAGGCATTTTCCTAAATCCACATGCACAATGAGTATTATATACATGCGCGAGCCAGAACGTATCGAAGGCTTTTCGTTGGTTCTAGCATCTACTAATTTGTCATTTATTTACCCATTGCCTTTTTGTTCTTACGTGTGCAGCCGATGAGTGCAGCCGTCTATTTGAATGAATGAATGAATGAATGATGAAAGTACTTTATTCTTCGACGTAAGAAAGATAATTTCAATTGTCAAATGTCAAATATTATCGATTTTTTTTTCTAATTACCACCGTTTCGCGATTTCTTTTTGATTATTTTTTTCAATAATTAGTCTGTCCTAAAATAAAGGGTATGATCCCATAGGTAACTGGAATCATGCTCGAAGAAAATAGTGTTTCGAAAAATTAAAGCACGGGTGTACTGCAAACTCGAGCAGACAAATATCCAGAAGCAACACCTGTTAACAAGTATCACGCCTCTGTGGGTTTTGTAATATAATCACAGAATTCTTTTGATTTATGATCAGTCTATTTAAGTTTACTGCTGAACACGGGTCTCTCCGAGAAAGCACCAGCAGAGTTTTTTCTTATGCGTTACAACACTCACCACTCTGAGCAGGCGGATTGGTGATGGTGTTTCCCACCACAAGTCCCTTTCATTCGGATTCGATATAGTCGGATAGATTTCACGATAAGCCGCTCGCCAGAGACTCGTTTTAAACTATCAGGGTACAGGTGCAGGTGAGGTTGGCATTTGGGGAAAAAGGTGGTATGATCCCCCTCACACCTTCCCCCTACGCGTTTAACTAACGGAATAAATTTTTCCAACGTTTCTTGCGTTACAGCGACATTCGGGTATCCAATTGATTCTCCAATGGTTTGATTTAAATATAAGGAAATTATTCCCTAATAAATTTCCAGCAACACTGATAGTATCTGACAGTTATTAGAAGGTCGTTAACCTACGCGGTATCTCATGACACCTAACGCTATATTTCACGTACCGGCTTCACTTTATATTTCATAATACCAGTATTAATCAAGGGACGGGACCGTTTTAAATGGAATTAACTTATTAATGTCCCTAATTTAATTTGGATCAGTCCATTGAGACCATTAATATGGGTCAGGTTTGTTTCCTTTTTTTGGAGTAACATTTATATATTCCTTTAACAGTTTGTGCTTGTAATTTCGATCTAAAGACAAATTAATCAAAAATTCCTTTATTATATTATTTTATTTATTCTATCTACCTAACTAATAAATTGAAGAAGGCTTTTTCTTACATTTTCGTGAGTGTTTTGGAGCTAGGAAGAATTTGGTAATCAAGACGAGTGCCCAAACCACCATAGCTAAATAGCCACTAATCAAATGAACGAATTTCAGTCTAATGAGTTCATATATCGTTAAAATTTAATCATAAACATGTTCCGATGCTCTGATGAATTTAATATCATTAAATTCGTCAGTGATTAGTGATCATTGTCAGTTGCTATCCTTTCTTTTTTTATAGAAGAGGGCAAACGAGCGTGCGGCTCACCAGATAGTAAGTGATCACCGACGCCCACGAACATCCACAACACCAGAGGAGCTACAGATGCGTTGCCGACCTTCAAAACCTTCGTCTTATATATTACAAAATTAACGCAATCATGAATTAGGATGAGAGACCGACTCGAAGATGTATGGTTATAATGTAAGAATACTTCTCTTAGAGTAGAAATGAAGGGGTCCGCTCCACAGCTCCGAGATGAAATATTTGATACGAAGTTTTACTTATGAGTTTTACATTGTTAAGTTAAGAAGACTTAAGCGTGAATTGTGTAATTAAACCGCGACTATTTCTCATAACTGCAAGCGTTCGTAAAGAGTAAATGTGATGTTAGATACAAATCTTTTTGGTACTTGTTTGATTTTGATTTCTCTATCTATGTTAATCTACCTAAAATTGTTTTTAAAGAAACATTTCGACTACAGGGATTTCTTGTTAAATTATGTACGATTTAAACTCGTAACACCTCCCGTGTATCGGTGTAAGAATCTGCTACCCATATTTCTTGCCGTGGGTTTCTTAAAACGACGTCAAATCGCAATGGCAGGATATCCAGACCGAAGTTCCGAAGACCGATGACGAGCAGCAGCGTATAAGGGGTTCAGTATTGCGATCGTCAACTTAATCCTCCTCGTGGGAGAGGTGATGTCTTGCAAGTGTTTTTTTTTGTATATGAGAGAGGTGGTAAACGAGCCAGCGGTTAATCACCTGACGGTCAGTGAATACCGTGGGTGAGCTGCGGGTGCGTTGCCGACCTTTAACAATATTTTGGGAGCAGCGTAGGGGCGAGGGAGAGGTGAGTGGGCCTCCGGTTACCTCACTCACCGAACGAAACATTGAAGCACGAAAAGCCTCTATTCCAGGCCGGTATTATGCGGGCGGTGGGACAACCCCGGTCGAGACGACCCATTCGAGAAGCAGCTAAAGCCTGTAGTATTTGTAGACTGTAACCCACGATACGATCGCCAACCTCTCCATGTGTGTGTGTGTGTAGCCATTATGATAGATTAAAACTGCTACTACAGACACTTTTTTTTTTAATTAATTTTTTTATTAGCTGGTCTTCCTAAAGCTATGGAAATTGCATAATAAGTCTTTTAAGTAAACATTTTTATACAATATTAAATAAACCAGGCATCTTTGTTAGGTATTATAAATATTTAAAAAAGCATTTCCTTGCTTGATATGTTCGACGCATTCATTGTAACAGCAGCTGGGATCAACCGCAACGCCTGTCACAACTGGGGTTAAAAAAAAACACATTTATTAAAAACATGAAAACGGAAGTCATTGTGTTCAAATATAATTTACTTTCTGCTACTGGACTAATCTGCCTTTCCCAGGAAGTCTTTACACTTTTTAAAAATTAAAACTGAACAAAACTAACCAATAAATAATGAAAGAAATTACATTTATTTGTAACGGCATCTTCCGACATACAATACATATATTACATACATACTTAACACCAATTAATATAACAGAATTTGTACAGAGGCATGTCGCCATAAATCGATTTCGACTCAGCATATGCTGGTTGTAAACCGAGCCAAGTAACCAGCCCAGGTTTGCCTTTAAGACCATGTGGAGGCGTCACGAAACGGATTCACAACAACATGTTAATATGATGCTGCTGTGTGGTAGCAGCGTCAGTATCTGTCCATAGTATTCTTTTGCCATTTTCTCATACAAAAATGGTGTAACGGTGACGAAACACCTAACCTCTCCTGAGATATCCGATATACTACAGGACATGTATTCTAAAATGCCGAAACCAAATCCAGCAGGCTGGTGAAGGGGAGTGGCATCACGAGTGAGACACATGTACATGAGCAACGCTAATCACTTACTTACACTTACTTACCAGCAAGTGAACCGCTTGTTCGTAAGCAAAAAAAGAAACACAAAAAAAATCTTGAAATGAAATTTATCTAGCTGTTGTTTCATTCAGGGAAGCTGATGATGACCTCCTGGCCGATCTGGACCACGCCTACAACTTTCGAATACAATCTGCTGATTTCAATTGCGTAAGAGATTACATGCCGCTAGTGTACGCGGAACTGACTGAACTGAGTCACTCACTCTAATCTGCGCCGTATCCATGGTAACGCCATATGTGATAACATCAGAGAGGCCAGATACAGATCGGAGACACCGGACCCTACATAACACGACGAAAACCCAATCATTTATGTTTTTGTAGTATATTCGCCTTGGGACCCATGTCTCAACAGTGAGGCATGTTATGCTATTAAAACTTTTTGTGTAATTTCAATAAACTACGTATCTAATATTATGAATACCAGTAAAGTATTAACTAAAATAGTACAGCATGTGCAAAGGACGAAAATGGAGACGTCAAAGGCAGTCCGTTCAAAGATGTCAGGTAATAAAGCAAGTTACACGCTACTATGCTTTGCTACAATGAAGCGAAATAGCCGTTTCACAGCTCCCAGATGAATAACGAAGTTTTACTTGCGAATTACATATTGTCAATTAATTTAGTTTAAGCTTACGTACGTCGTGTGCTTAAAACTCTATGAGTGGCAGATTCTTACACCGATGCTAAACGACTAAATCAATAAGTCAAAATAAAAAAAAAATCAAATAATATTCCACTAATTATCATCTTATTATCCATCTCACCTCACCATGGTTCCACCATGCTAGCTAACAAATAAACCTTTGGCGGAAAATTCATCGAAATATGCTAAACTGAAACCTCTCGATCGTGACGAGGAGCGGGATCGCTACAGCGAAGGTGCCAGTACTGGACTTACCGTCCTGCATGTAGCCTGACAACAGTGAGTTGGAGAACCCTACAAGAAATGTGGTGTGTACATTTTTTTTTTATGAAAAAAATAGGCTTACGTTTGACCTCAATCTTGCCCGATGGAAAGCGAAGATGAGGCCTAGGATGGTACACACTTGCCTAGATGTCTGTTCAATTTGGCCTTGAAGATATCCAGTTTATAGGTTTCCGGAAAAACTGACCTCGGCAGAGAGTTCCACTCCTTAGCCGTCCGCATAAAGAAAGAAGAGGCAAACCGCTTCGTGCGTAACGGAGGAATGTCTACAACATAAGGAAATGTAATGTATGTAAATGTATGTCTACATATACATACATTTATCTCTACTCTAGAATCTACCATATCCAATATCATCCAATATTGTGGTAGATTCTTTTACGCTCACGCGCAGAAAGAGTACCGTCTGAAATAGTTCCCCTTACCGGTCTATAAATAATCCACTGGAGGACATAGGCCTCTCCCATAAGGAAGATTTGATATAATCGCCACGTACGCAGTACCAGACATCTCGCACCTTAGATTCTACTACTGCCAGTCATCGGTCTGCTTAATTTCGGTTTGATATTATTCGAGATCTGTCAGTAATCACTGCTTAGTCGCCCTATGAGATATCGACGTGAAGAAACTGGGTGGTAGATTCTTTCGCCGATAACGAACGGGAAACACCTCGAAAATGCGACACGCGTTTCGCCCCGTAATGAGACCTTTTTAAACTATTGAACTCTACGATGGTCAACAGCTGCGTAATGCTGGTACGATAAATAATTTTAGTAATATAATTTATTGTATGCGGATATCAGGAAATTAAGCTCTTTTGATAAAGCTTCGAATTTCTGGCAAATCCTCCTTATGAGAGAGGCCTATGTCCTACAGAGGAGTATTTATAGTCTGGTGTGTAGGACGTTTCCTAGTATCGTAGTGAATTGTATGGATGTGGAAGTTGATTCTGACTGAATGTTGTGTTATTGGTGCTGGTGGTGATATTTGTATAATAAAATTTTAAATTACCATTTTTTGTGGCTTTCAGGATTTCCAGAATTCAACGATTTCTTTTATTTTGCTTCGCTCTAACTTTTCAGGATTGTCTACTCTAAGTTACAACAGTTCTAGTTTATGATACATCGCACTAACAACTAACTTTGTCGTTACTTTGTTGCGTGTGGAATCCCAGAATAACGTTGTATAAGGGAAATAAAAAGGGAATATATGTAGGTCAAGCTAAGCTTTGACTGTGAAAATATTAACAAACATGCGGAAAGATTCGAGATTGGATTGCGGTGGTCAGATGTCGGTGCCGAAATCTCTTAAAATGGGAAACATGGGTTGGAATAATCGTAATTGGTTTAATAGAGTGTGAAGTAACAGAGAATTTTCTGGTGAGCAATGAGTGAATTACGTTACAGCTAGTAATTGCCCGCGTCTTCAATCACGTAATATAAATGTCCCTATAATATACGTGATAGAGATAAAATCTGTTCAGTGCTTTAGGAGTGATTGATCGATAAATATTCAAACACATTCATTATCCTATTTATAACATTAGTAAGAAATATGTTATCAAATTAACAGTTTCCTTTCATTATTGCGACTATATCGTCTAAGATGCGAGGTGTACAAAAGAATTTGCCAGCCAAGAATCAATCAATAATATTAATTCATATCTGCGGCGGACTATTATTTATTATTAATTCAAGCTAGGCTTATGTCTAACGGTGGGCTGTTTACACTGGCTGTTAAGGAAGAGAAAGAAGTGAGGGTTCTGTGAATTATAATGTGGTTTTCTTAAGCGCCAGTATATAATTTAAATACGACTGATATCTTTATTCAAATATACAACTGTGCATGTAATTTGCCCCCAAATTAATTTCCGAATGTACCGATATAAAGAGACACGATGTATTGTCATCAAATTTTGTTCTATTGTGGATTTGTAGCAATTATCGACGCTTTAAAAAAACTTCACTAGTTTAAATAAAAAAATACAGTCCTTTAAGTAGTTTTTTAACCTTTTATCTAAACTTCTTCTATTTCCTCTATGTTTTCCAGGATTTTGGAGGGAGTTAGTTTAGCGTAGCTCAGTGGACAGCCTGCTTAACTACTGATTGTAGGGTCCCAGGTAGAAATTTCAGTTTAAGTTAGTAATTTATTTAATGGGCGGTAGATTCCTTCTGTGCCTGGGAGTCGTCTGGGTTGCTACCATTACTGGAGGCAGGGCCACGGGAACGCTTTGGCATACATCCGCGAACCCACCGGCGTCGGCCGTCTGAAGCAGCGCCCTCACAGAAAATAACGGGCGCTCCGAAGCACCTGCCCTCCCGGTACCCCCGAGGCGGCAAACCCTTTAAAATTGAGAGTGCAGTACAAAAGTAAGTGATGACTGAACAAGCTTACCAAACCTTTTTATTAAGAAAAATCCATAATGAATCTTTATAATTTTTTCAATGTTTGTTTTTGAAGTTCATTGGTTCAAAAGAAAAATGCAAGTTTTAATTAATAAAACGCCTTCAATAACCCGTTCAATCATCATTTACATTTGACGTTGACTGTACCTTAGGAAACTTGTAATGTTGACCTATTGTAATATTTTCCTTGTTTATTTATGAAGTGTGATTTACTATACCTTACATTGGTTCAAAAGTTTAAGTTTTCATTAATAAAATGCTTTTGAAAACCTGTTCTATCTTCAATTATATTTGATGTTGACTGTACCTCCGGAGAGGGTGATGTCTGTTGCTTCACTTTTTACTGTTATTATTTCTGCTTCGTATGAATCTAAGAAGTCGCAAGAACGCTGCAATGTTTTCTTAACAAATATTTTTTAGAAACAACTGTCGATGCGAACGGTACCGCTTTCGCCTCCACGGGAGCGAAAGAACACAAAAAGCGGGAAAACCGTAAGAATTGAAACAGCGATATTATTTGTAGGGAATCGAGGGCAATGACTGTGCAGTATTTAACAATTTGTACCGGACTATTGCAAGAAAAACAATATTGGAAAATTATTGGTGACTGGCAGTGTGCGGTCGTATTCGAAAAACAAAAGAACACCAGCTACAAAACTGAATTTGTTTTTTTTTACTTCTGACCGTCTGCAGCTGAAACTATGTTCGGACAATGAAATATTATGTAAACCGAGAACGAGTAATTGAATTTCGCTTCTAAAACCTTACTTCCTTTACATTCTAGCAGGTTATCTCAACGAAGCTCCTCCGAAGGAGCAGAGACAGGCGAAAGAAACTCTGGAGGTTACCTGTTTTTGGTCTTTTTATGTCAAAAGTATTGTAAATGTACACAAGTGAACCGAAATTAAGTTTTAAAGAAACGACTTCAATCTATTTATGGAGAGTAACGGAAATATGAAATTGGATTATTTTACTACCCTAAGCGACGGAATGTTTTCATCAAATTCAAATGGGACCTCGGGATCTTGATTAAACGTTAGGTTAAACTATTTAAATCGGTTTAGTCATTTTCGAGAAATAGGTGAACAACATACATAAAAAACAAGTCGAAAATAGAAGCTTTTCCTTTACAGAAGTCGGTAAATATAAAAAGGAACGAGACATAAAAATGCCTGAAGCATATTCCAGAAGAAAAAAAAACCATTATAAACAAAATTGCAAACACTAGTTCACCAGCTCTTCACAAGTAGCATCTTCAAGTTCAAAAGTATGACGCATGTCCCGGCACAGTATTGAAATACGGTTTTAGTTTCTTTAACCAGACATATGAATATTTTTATTTATTTTATTCAGATCCATCAGTGACAATGTATCTACTAATACTAAAAAAAGACTGTATAATTACTAGAATTAAAGGGTATAAAAGAAAGTAAAACTAATTAAGGGATCATAAATCCATTAGTTATTATCTATAGTAGTAAATAAAAATAGTTGAGCATAATTTTAATACCGTAAGTATGGAAATAATAAGACTTATGTACCTATATCTACTAATAAAAAAAAAATTAAAAATCACTAAAATGAAAGAGTATAAAAGAAAATAAAATTAATTAAAGAATCAATCAATTCATTTGTTTCTGTAATATAGTTATCAAACGAAACGAAAATAGTTGAGCAAAAGTTCAATACCGTGAGTATGGAAACAGAGTAAAATTATTTTATAACGAAACCGGCAACGTTTCTCCGAATTGATCTAGTACACCACTGTGTTCATTTAGTTTGCACATGCGAGACATGGCCGCGTTAGCAACCAAAACTGTTCTGATGGTCGTATTAGTGGGACATCATTATTATTCGTGGACATTTAAAAGCAAACATGAAATTAATCTTGGATGGCGAGACGGGTAATTTTTACTAGAAGGGGTTTCATGCAAATATAGGTAATCTAATAAATCTCTATGTTAGTTCCACCATTGCACTCGAAAATAAGTAAGTCTATCCGAATAGCTAGAAAGTATCTTGGGCCTTGGGCACAGAACAAGATGGAAAAGGAAGCTTTTGAATTCTCTATAGTTTTATTAGTTAGTTTTTGTGTGAAATAGTGAATTGCAATGTAGATGTCAGGCTTTGTAGCTACATCAATACGCCTGTCTTCTCCGAATTATCCTGTACATCATTTTCTTATTTCATTGTCTCGGTCAGGGAGCGGACACGTTGCTTATGCATTTATTTCCCACAAAAGTAAACACTTTCGTCACTGAAGCACTGATAAAACCTAACCAGGAAATGAGCTCCGTATTTTACCCATTGTGCCTTTATTAAAATCACAGAGTGGAATGCCGATAACAAAAGGAAAACATGGGGATTTTTCATATTTATTGTCAACATAACGAAAAAAGGGTAGAATTGAAAAAAAAAACAGAAAACAAATATTTTTTTATGTAATGATAACATTAGGATATTGTAACTTACGTTCACTTAACTGGACGATTGTAACTGCGGACTGATAGATCGACTGATATCGGATAATACAGTCGAAAATGTCAAACCTATATTCTAGAATAGCTATAGTGATTAGGGTTGCCAACATTTTTTCGGCTGACAATAGTATTTTTCAGAATGGGCTAAAAAGATTTAGTACACATCAATAAAATAAAGCATTTCAAAGAAATATTATAGGAAAAGACGAGGGGCGTTTGTTTACTTAATTATGTGTTTACAAAGTGAGGAATTTGTTGGTTAACAGTTTCGGTGTTGCAAAAAAAAAGTTTCATCCATCCAACTGAAATATAGTATTTTTGCATACTATATATTTATTAAACAGTATATAGTACGCAGACTCGAAATATACGTAAGTCGTAATCGTTGGCAACCCTTATAGTGATCAATGTCATTAACGTGCAAAAATAGTACCGGTGTTGCGTTCACTAACCCGTCTATCCAGAAAGTGTAGAGTAGTCTAGTGAAAAGAATGGACAAAGGAAGCTTTTTGTAAAGGCATTCGTCCCTCAGTACTCAGAAAGGCTGTTTTTTTATGGGAATTGGGCAAACGGGCTAGTGGTAGCCGAAATGGGTAAGAGGTGGGACCCAGACGTACCCTAGCTAGAGAAGAAGCCTACCGCCAGTTAAAAAATATATATGTCTGATAATGCAACCGCCCATTCACTTAATAAGCGTGGCGATAACAGATTTTTTTTAAATTTTTTTATGGAAAAGACGACAAACGAGCAAGCGGTTCACCTGATGGTAAGTGATTACCGTCGCCCACATACATCTGCAACACCATAGATGCTGCAGGTGCGTTGCAGGTCGTTAAAGATATTTTGGGAGGTGGGAGGCAAGAGGAGGGGAACAAGAGGTGTGGGCCTCCGGTTAACTTACTCAGCGAAAAAAACGCAGAAGCACAAGATGCCGCTACTTCACGCCGTTATTCTGCGAGGACGTGGTACCAATGCGGTCGAGCCGGCCCATTCGAGCAGCAGCTAAAGCCGCCGCTTGGCTCTACCACGCTTAAGTAAATCCTATGACTCCTCATAGGTATTCGCTCGCCAGACTGTTTGGTAGCATTTGGAGAACGAGATAATCTACTCAGCCTAACACCTGAACGTACCTCAATAAAGTTTAATTATAATAAGCGATAGGCGTGTTCAGTTTAAAACACCTGGGGTGCCATTTCATTTACTGGACTCATGTTTAAAAAAGAAAGTCATAGAGTCGAAAGTTAATGAATGTAAGATAAATGATAATTCATTTCCAGACAAAAACTACAGGGAACCGAACTGTTTCGCAGTCGGCTTATGGAAAATTTCGCAGGATGTGTATCATGCGAGTTTCAGGTTAGAAATATCGTAATGAATCTATGTTACACCCCTGTTATATGAACGAAAGGATGATTGTTTTCTTCTTCCAAAGAAAATTATATTCAATTTGTCAATAACGTTAATTGTAATTTATGTATTTATAATTATAATTAAATTCCTTAAATATCATTTAAGATATCTACCCAGACCTACCCTATTGAGTATTTTATGAAATTTATCGCGTTTAATTTAAACTTTACTACTTCCCGATCAAAGTGGTATAATTAAAAGCTGAAGATAGCCCGAATTAATTTTGACATAGTGACGTCTAACACCTCAGTCCCACCTTGACCACGGGTGCTGTAAAGCACACGAAACTCCGCGAAGTATAAAGTAAAAATTGTACGTGATAAATTCCGTATAATTTATTTCATTTCAATGGCCTATATTTGCGTAAATCATAGCAACAATTATGTATATTCATTATATGCACCAATTTCGTAATATGGTCCTTTTAAAGTAAAAGAAACGGGGCAGGTTGTCAATCCATAGCCGTTCTTCTTATATGTGCTGGATACAATAAGATATCGCCATTTGCGCCAACTGTGGATAGGTCTGACCTGGTTGGCGTACCTGAATGCTGAGCAATCGGTCTTTAGCGGATCGAATCCCAGCTAACATTTGTTCAACACAAATGATTGATTTATGGGTTTGGTTTTTCAGTGTTGAGTCCGTGTCTCCGAAAGTGAATTACATCGGGCAGAGGAATATAAAGGCGAGTACACTGTTGAAAGTAAACTTGCAGCACTATAAAGTAAACTGCGCAGTTGACAACATTTAATATATTATATTAAATAATTTACATGTGGTAGAGTCAAGCGGCAGCTTTTGCTGCTGCTCGAACAGGCCGGCTCGACCGGATTGGTACCACGGCCTCGCAGAATACCGGCGTGAACTAGAGGCATCTTGTGTTCCTACGTTTCGTTCGGTGAATGAGGTAACCGGAAGTCCTCTCCCCTTCCCCACCCCCCTCCTCATCCTCCTTCCCATCTCCCTAAAGGCCGGCAACGCACCTGCAGCTCCTGTTGCAGATGTACGCGGGCGACGGTAATCACTTACCATCAGGTGAACCGCTTGATCGCTTGCCATAAAAAAAAATATTTCAAAAATTATCACCGTGGTCATAACCGAACAGATGATACAAAACAATAGGTTTGTTTAAATGCAAAAAACCCTAACGCTTATTTGAATATCTGCTCCGTGTAACGAGCTACATTCGCCTATTGATTTCATTCGAGGAACGCGAAAGAGCTGCAACGAGAAACACGAAAAATGTACTTTTTGGCGCATCGTTGCCCGAATGTGAGTTGACTTTCCGCGAACACACCTGATGCACAAACTAATGCAGAGCCATAAACGATGACATACTACGTAATAACCGTTTTGACCATTTCGTACATGACGATTCCACGTTGAAGCTAGCTGGACTTCGATTTTTAAAAAAAATATAGCATTTAAGGTTATAAGGTACATTAGACGCTATATCTGTATCATGGCCACAGAATAGAATAGTTGGCCTAGAAGAGGAAGGACAACACAATCGCAGAATAAATTATATATACCAAACATAAATTATCAGTTTAATGAAAAGTTAAGTAAAATTGGGTTGAAATTATTTTTTTTAAAAGAATAGTCACTCCAGTCCCAAACTAGGATTTTCTGCGTGGTAACAGGATCGTTGTAACACAGATATACGAGTACATATACCATATATTATTCATCATATAAATGTTTGCACCTACCGGGATCCGAGCCAGCAACCTTCAGCTTCGAAGACAGGGTCACTATCAACTCGGTTATTGGGTCGTCACCTAAGCTAATGTCATGTTGTGTTTCATATAGTCTATTTTAAATGAAACTATTATTTACGGATTTTATCGAGTTAAATTTCTTTTCATATTACCGACGTTTCAATTGCTTTACAGAACCCGTGGTCACGGGGGTAGGCTGAGGTGTTAGACGTCCAGATTTAATAGTTAACTCGGGCTATCTTCGGCTTTTAATTATTCACTTTGGTCAGATCTACGCAGAATGTGCTCACAGTATCGTGAGGTTTGTGCAGTGGTATGCTTGGTTTTAGATTTAATTTTCGTTATCACTGGATCCCAAGCCGGCGGTAGTACCCAGCCATCTTCTATATTGAAATTTGGAAGTTGTTCGATTTAAATAGCCTCGCGAATCGTCCTTGGCAGGAGTCGGTGTTCTTTTGCGAGGATTTGTGGTCTATCAATGGTTGGGACGATCAGGGATAAGATTACAGACTGCAGACTTCCTAGAGTGTCGATGTTTCACGTCAGCTATGTGCCCAGTTAACTATTTCGAGAAATTCTAGTATAGGTCAAATATTTTACAAACGTAAATTAAAACGGGATATAAATAGACACAATGTTAGTCCATCTCGAAGCCCCGTAAAATTGTTAAGTTTTTTCAAAAAGTTGCACATTGCTAATTTATTTCTACAAATCGAAACAACTATGGCGGCACGTCGACGATGGAACCGAACGCTCCACGACTCCGTCGTTGCGAGAGAAAACAAAAAAAAAAAAAGGGGAAACCGCATAAACTCGAACAACATTTTGTTTGCACGGATACAATAATAACAATGACTGTGCGAAATTAAACAATTTGCACTCGACTCATTCAAGCGAAATAAAAATCGAACATTGTATAGTATCACGCCCGTCACCCGGCGGGTAGGCAGAAAATACTCTACTAATTTATATACCCTTGAGCGTGGTAGAGCCAAGCGGCGGCTTTAGCTGCTGCTCGAATGGGCTGGCTCGACCGGATTGATATCACGGCCTCGCAGAATACCGGCGTGAAGTAGAGGCATCTTGTGCTTCTGCGTTTCGTTCGGTGAGTGAGGTAACCGGAGGCCCACATCCCCTCCCTATTCCCCTCCTCTTCCCTCCCATCTCCCAAATACCCTTAAAGACCGGCAACGCACCTGCAGCATCTATGGTGTTGCAGATATATGTGGGCGACGGTAATCACTTATCATCAGGTGAACCGCTTGCTCGTTTGCCGTCTCTTCCATAAAAAAAACCCTCTTTATCTTCCTTCTTCATCAGCCCAAGGTCTTAACTGCTATACCCAAAAATAATATGCCATAATTCAGTGTAACGTACCCTATAAAATCATAGTGATAATTTTCGCATCCAAGACATGATTTCGTTTCCTCATCATCATCATTTCAGCCTATCACGAGTCCACTGCTCAACATAGGCCTCCTGTGTGAGGCCTGTGCACGACTGTGTCGTCACTCGATCTTGTGGGGGGTCGTCCCACACTATGTATGCGTATATACTATATATGTAATCATGACATTTGTATGTATTGATACAACTATTTGTTTATATGCAAAATAACTACCATCCGGAGCGAGCTCAAGGTTTATAATTAATTGTAATTTAATTACTATTTCAACTGTTTTGCTTCGTTAGCGCCGCCATTTTGTAATGCATCAGGTGTGTTTGCGGAGGGTGGCGCAAACGCGACGGCACGCAAAAAGTACATCGGTAATGCTCGTAACTGCATATTCGGGCATAAACTATAACACTCCTGAATATCCGAGCTATATTACAATATAATATGATACTCTTCGTGGATGTAATCAGATTTGACTGGGCGGTATTTTATTATAAATGAACATTAAGGCGGCGTAAAAAATATCTGTTACCTTTCTGCCACTGGGTGAGATTAGAGTCGACTATGGTAGAAGTCCTTAAAATCTCATAACGTCCGATAGATGGCGGAATAACCAATTAAAAAAAGGCTAATACTAAAATTCACAGAACAGCCAGCGACGACTTGTACAACGATTTTTTTTTTTTTTTTTTTTATAGAAGAAGGGGGCAAACGAGCGTGCGGCTCACCTGATGGTAAGTGATCACCGACGCCCACGAACATCCACAACACCAGAGGAGCTACAGATGCGCTGCCGGCCTTTAAGGAAGGAATAAGCTCTTTTCTTGAAGGTCCCTAAGTCGTAACTATTCGGAAATACTGCTGGCGACAGCTGATTCCACAAAGTCGAAGTGCGTGGCAGAAAACTTCGATTAAAACGCACTGTGGTGGAATGCCAACCATCTAGGTGGTATCGATGGAACTTCGAATTCAGTCGCGATGTACGATGGTGAAACTCAGCAGCTGGGATCAATCCGAACAGTTCCTCAGAACATTCCCCGTGGAAAATTTTGTAAAAAATGCAAAGAGAAGCAACATCTCTTCGCAAGGCCAAAGGATCAAGCCGATCAGAGAGAGCTTGGTCGCCGACAATTCGAGCCGCTCGACGTTGGATGCGGTCAAATGGAAGGAGTTGGTACTGGGGTGCCCCTGCCCAGAGATGAGAACAGTATTCCATGTGGGGCCGAACTTGCGCCTTATAAAGTTGCAAACGGTGGACCGGCATGAAATACTGTCCCGCTCTACAGAGCACACCAAGCTTTTTGGAGGCCAATTTGGCCTTTCCCTCCAAGTGACCACGGAACTGAACGTCGCTCGATATGTCAACGCCAAGGATTCTGATACTGGCTGAGGCAATAAGGGGAATGTTCTCAAAAAGAGGAGAAACGACAATTAATTGCCAACTAAGCGTGGAAATTATAATAAATCCTGCCATCGCAAGAGGTTAATGTCTAGCAGTGGAATATTGACAAGGGTCTTAACCGCTATACCATAGAAATATTTCATAAAAATTCCTTATGAAATAATTTCTCGATAAAATCATACCGTGTTATTTCTATCGATTTTGTTACCAATGAACGAAACCAGTGTTGCGGGAAGTCAATGGATGCAGGTGGCTCAGAACCGAGCTTTATGGCAATCTTTGGGGGAGGCCTATGTTCAGCAGTGTACTTTTGATAGGCTGAAATGATGATGATGTGTCGCTCTAATTATTGTGTGTGTGAAAGCTGCAACAAACCGCCATACCCGAAAAGTTTTTTTTTTCACATTTTCCTGCAGCGCCGAGCTCGTGGTAACTTCAGCACTTATAGTTGCAATTAACAATGTCAGTGGTACCAGCACACCAGGATTCGTAACAAGGTAAGACGCGTACAATAAAATTTTAAGGGGTAGAGCCAAGCGGCGACTAGTGCTGCTGTTCGAATGGTGAGATATTCCGAGCCTCTCTCCAAATATCTTCGAAGGCCGGTAATGAACCTGCAGTTCCTCGGGTATTACAGAATTTTTACTTTATTACGTCGCCATAGGTAATCACTTACCGTCCATTGGATGAGCCACTAGATCGTTTTCCAGAACCATTTCCCATAAAAAAGAATTCAAGAAAGCTCCCTGATCACTAAACTACCACGGTACTATCTCCAATTTGATGATATTCGTAGATTAATGAAATATTACGTAAAATGATGAATGAAGAAATGATGAAAACACTGCAGAAGTTACATGAAATAATGAAAGTTATAAAAGTTTACGTGTGCTGGTAAAATACTAAAGACGAATGTGAAGAAGGAAATGAAAATAATGTTCCGTTCATAGACGTAAGATAATAAAGTAACTTCGCGTCACTTTACTTCGAAAAACCAAGTCGCTTCGCTACCAGATGAAACGCTTGATACGAAGTTTGTTACGAGTTTCACATTGTTAAATTATCTGGACTTTGTATTTAACCACGGATGTGAGAGTTAAACTTGATAACCTGACAATTTGGTAACTACGCGGTATTTTTGTGCATCCGTATCTAAAATGTATTTGATTTAGTAGTCACCGTACTTGATTACAGAGTCACTAATATAAACGCAAGTATTCAGCGTTTGTCTTAATTAAAGACAAATTATAAACGTCATAATCTACACCGGTTCTAATAAAGAAACCTTATTCAGAGATGAACAGATATGAAATTCTACGGCATTATTTTTAATGCCTTGTTTATAACATATAATGAAATCCTTCCAATGTCACTTGAATATTAATAAATTGTTAATAACTAATTTATATGTATATATTTACGCCTTGTTCCCAACGGATTAGGCAGAGAAAATCTTCTTCCATTTGCTACGATACTGACATACGTCTTTCGCTTCTTCCACTTTCATCAATATTCGCATGCATGCTCGTTGGTTTAGAGTACACTTGGCCTGGCCTTTTTCCAGAATGTCTGCGATTTGATCGTGAAATGTTCGCCTAGGTCTTTCTCTCCCGACTCTACTATTTACACTCGCCTCATATATTTGTTTCGTCAACCTACTTTCATTCATCCTCTCCACATGTCCAAACCAGCTCAGCATCCCTTTCTCAATTCGTGTCACTACACCGCCTTTAAAACATTTCACGAGAGAATAACACATTCACATTTAAACCTATAGATTGTAGATCTGTTTGTGCGAAGCTAGCGGGGTTCAGTTAACGATAAAATCAATACATATGACGTATCCAAAAAAAAATATTAACAAACATATACTTTTATTTTCATTGATTCCCTGTTGTAACTTAATTTGAATTATATTCGATAGGATTTAATCAATTTTCAATATTTACATCAAATATTTCTTAAATGAGACGTGGCGTGGTTTAATTTATGTCAGCTATCGAGAGAGATTGATAAAGGGCTTAATGAAATGTTGATGTCAAAATTTTACTTCTGTGAACCAATTAATGATGTCCTCACAAATAATGAGGTGACGCCTTATTATTAGTGGTTTGCTTCGGAGAGACCATAGGTCCGGCATTGAAATATTAAGATACTGCTAAAAATAAAAATAAATACTGTCTGTCCAGTATTGATGGTCTATTTACCAACAAAGGTTTACGTGTCAAAGAAATTACTGAACAAGATAAGTTTTGAAACTAAATTAATAACACGCTTGTTGTACTAGAAAGAGGGGTAAGTTTTAATGACCTATTTACTTTACTGGACGCCAATATTGACGCTCTAAATACAGCGGATTACGATGAGTTCATCTAACTAAGTTAAGCAAACACCGAGTAACTGCAGGTGGCGGACGCGATTCTTAAGAACATCGTTATCGAAGACTAAACCTGATGAAACAAAAGTTTCTCGCTCCACTTCCCCATCGATAAAGCTTTGTAACATTTTGTCTGCTCCTAAGTTATACAGTGTGAAAGAAGAATTTGTAAATAGTGAATGTCTTTTTAATTAAGAACGTAATTATGTTTGTCTGTTACCGGCTGTTTTTGACCACGGTGATAATTCCAAAATAATAATGGCAGTTGTCAACTGCGCCTTAATATGCAAGTGTACACTTTTCCGTATCCGATGTAACTCCTAAAAGATTGGAGGAAGGATCAGATTTTAGTGGCTGCCACGAAATGTAACATAAGTCAATCAGACCCGAAAACCAATAACTTGTGTGTTGCCCAAACATTGATTTGACCTTAGATCAATTAGTCAGGTTCGCTATCCACAAAATCATGTAAAATTCTTTAATTATTATAATTTGTCCATAAGACTGTATCTAAAACCCAGCCAAAAAAACTTACATTAAAATTGTGTACGTTTTTCAAAGCCTTCGAAACCCGAAACTTTTCAAAGTGAACAAATTTACCACTAAACAAAATAATTTAATCAATGTTGAGAATGATCAACAAACATATTCATTTAAAAACTCCGACTGAATTTCAGATGCCTAAACCAGATTTTGCAACAAATAAAAAAACAAAAACAAAGTTAATCTACAGATTAAAAAACAAATACAAATGTACCCCAATCTGCTGAAACGATGAGTTCGCTTCGGTTGTAAAGGCCCGAGATAAAAGACTTGAACTAAAACAGGCAAACGCGTTCAATTCGTGGCTCACGTAAAAACACGCGCGGGTTTATTTTGCCTTTTAATTACCCTTTTTATCAGAGCCCGTATAATTATATAACGTATATTATGAAAAGAATACAAAGTTCTCATTGTTCAACGTACCACACATCCGTTTTCTGATAAATTCATTGGAAATGTTGCGCCCCGAGTCTGCCCCGATAATTAGTGGCGCGTGTGCAAATTTAATAACTCTCGTGTGGTGAGAGCTTAGCTTTAACATGCGCCGGTACGTGGACGACACGACCGCGCCGCTCTGCGATGTCGCACTGACGATGTTTAGTATATACTAACGATGATTAGTTCATGACTTTACTATCTATCTTTTATTCGGCACTTTATTATATAAAATTTGAAATTGAAACATGCGTCGTCGGTGGAGTCGGTAGGCGTGTCTCAGTGTTCACCCCCACCTTCGTGCGTTAAAATTTGTCTTTTATCTTCGGAATTGATTATAAGAATACATTGTGTATACGAATGACCTTGAAGTTTGAAATTTCGTAGAAAAGATTATCTGGTGTCCTGCTGATGTACAAAAGAATTTTGGTTACATAACAAGTGGTATATCTATGTTAAATGTAATGCCATGACGTCTATACGTATTCTATTACCGCAGATAGATCGATTAAGTCGTGTTAGATGAGACTATAGGAGGAAATATATGTTTTTTGGGCGAAGGCTTTACAATGAGAAATTATGAGCTTATTATCACGTTGAACTGTGCCGGCTCTTTGGTGAGCTTTTTGCTTGTGGTCAACCTTCGAAGTATATGTCCATATTGCTTCACCGAAATTTGCTTTGATAGTATCGCAGAGGTTGGCATTTTATTCGTCGTTTGCTCTATCTTGGATAACAAGTCGTTATACCTCGATAAAATCATACCGTGTTATGTCTTAACGTGGCATTCTGGATGACAAGACATGGTTACCAATAGACGAAATCATATTTTGAATGTGACAATGTGAATGTGATTTTATAGAGAAACTTAGTCACACGAATTGTTGTGATAGATTTTTTTATAAGTATTGAGTGGAGGCCTTTGTCCAGAAGTGGGGTATTTATACCATATACTTGACTACAATCTTAACTGGTGTTAAATAGTATATATCGTTCTCGATGGTAGCGCGCTAGCTCAGCAAGAACCATTTGACTCTAGTAATTAAGTTAGAGTGAAAGTTAGTGCCAGTAATTAAATCTTCGGTTCTCGCCATCCACCATACGAAACCCAGCAGAGTTATGCTGGTACTTTACGCTGCAACGAGACATTGACTTGCTACGGTCATATAGCGGCTCTATTGCGTTCTATATTTAAATATTAAGCCCTTTTCTTTTTCTATTTTCGCTTACTTAAAAGTCTGCTCGTCTTTGTTTTCTAACCGATATCTGTATGAACAAAAGTAACAAGTTATGCTTAGCAACGCATGCTCTAATTTAGTATTCGTTTCATCGAAAGGTCTGCTACAATTCAAACGGTCTAATTAAGTTACACTTTTATAATAACTTATTATCGTACCATGAAAGTACCAACGTAAACTCTAAGGAACTAATAAAAAACTAACCTATATCAGGACGATAGATCCTGCTATTGACAACGATCGCTAAAGTTACAAAGTCTTCCAGATTGCGATGCCTTGATGACATTTAGATTGATGTCGTGTCGTGTGATGTAAGGGTACGTATCCTCGCACAGTATTTGCCTACCGCGGCCGCTCGTCAATCACGCTCCGAAAGCTGACTGTGCATTTCAATATAAGACCCTCGCTACACAAAAAGCGAAGCGCAATTTAGTATTTGTTAACTACGTAGGGTAGACAGGGTTTACTTAGCACTGAGACGTGCAACCGAACAGGCTTCGTCTTGACCTTAGTCACGCCCTCCGCGGGGCGGAAGACTTTAACTGTCGGTAGATTCTTTCTCTGTCTTGCGAGTCCTCTGGGTAGGTACCACATTTCAAACACCAGTTCCGGTTTAAAAGGTATAGAGAGCCAGTATAATTACGGCTGTGAGGTATTCAATCTTATTCGTGAAGGGTGAAAACGCATCTGTAACCTTCTCCGATTGAACCACCAGGTGGACTATTAACTCGTTTTTAACCCCAATCCGACAGCAATGAAATCGATGAAATAAAATTTGACAAAATAGATGAAATGGAATTATTTAAGCGTGTATATATAAACAGTGCTTAATATGTTATTTCAAAAGTATTTTTATTTAGCTTTTTAAATTAAGGTACAATTTTATCAAAGGCATCGGCGTATTCGTCTTCTACACACAAATTATAAAAAAATACTCAGGAACGTAGAACGAATGCTTTACAATTGTATTACATTCCAGTATCCTTGTAGAACATTATGCAAACATTGTTTTGTATTTTTATGAAAGCTATATATTACATACAAATTATATTAATTGAGATAAACAACAGCAAAATAAAAATAAAAAAAATCAATCACATTTCGCTATCGCATCTCTTACGTTACAAAAAGGTCGTAATCCATCGGACAACTCAAATTAAGACTAACGATTCGCCGGGTCGGTCTTAATGCGGACGGTTTTAATTTTAAATTTGGAAACAGATTCGCCTTAACGACGGCTGCGTTGGTTAACAAAATGTTTACAGTTTTCAGAAGTTGCTGCGTAGGTTTGTTTGCGGTCTATCAACGCCGACACGGCTTACTCTTGCCCTCCATAAACATGTTTTAGGACTTGCGATATTACATATATATTGTTTGTCTGTTTGTAATTAAACATTCATGTGTGTATCCACGGAATTAATGTGATTTACTAAATATGATGTTAATTATTCATAGTTTCTGTCTCGTACTATAAAAAAAATCACTTTAGTCTTGCACTATGCTTCTATATATTATATTAATTCTCACACTAAAAAAGTCAGATAAAGAATTACATTTCCCGGACGACAAAAAGTGTTGATATTTATCAGTAGACGTTACCTACAGTGAAAATACCGGAAGTATATATTTATAATTTTACATTATATATAGATATATTTATAACTTTAGATCTATAGCACAAATATTTCGCATATGATATTTTAATTTATCGAAATTGTACCTTTTTAAGATAGCAAATAGCGTAATCCATCGAGATATCTGATATAAATACAAATATTGTATAAATCTATGTACGAATCATGAGAGGTATTTCCGATTGTGGTTTATATAAACAAAAACATAAAATACCTTAGTATTAACAGTTATAAAATATTCAACGTTTAATGCTCCCTGTCGAGCAACAAATGGCTTTCGATTTTTTTTCCACACAGAACGTGCTAATCTGGGGCAATATATCTTCTTATTAGTAATTAGTAAGAAGTGAGAATAATCGCATATGTAAATGCTTTATATTTTGTATAGATAAATATTATTATCATGTCAACTCCTTTGAAATATGTATCTTTCTTAATTTTTATTATTATTATTTAAAGCTGCCTTTCTTACTTTTCTAGTGTGCCAAAAGAAAGGGTTTTAGAGTATACGGTAGCAAGAGCTTATTTTAATATTTTTTTGAAGTTATCTTTCTTTTGGCGCGTTTGGGAAAAATAATGAGAGTGAATTTTTACGTACGCGCGCACACCGACACTTAAAAGCGACACCATGAAGTTGGTTGGTAATTGTCTTTCAAGTTTTCGTGAGAACTGATAACTATATTCAAGGACGTCATTCATATATGTATCAACACGTGTAGCAGCGGATATAAAAAATATATTCATACACAAATATATATTTGTATTTGCGTGTGATTTTAAATTATATATAGTGAATGATAATTTATTGTGAGTATTCGTGATGAAAGTGTTTTTTTTATATTATAAACTATTTAAGTGGCATTATAGATTTGAGGTTTCGTAACTATGGGTATGTATTCTTTTTATTTGTTTACATTATAAATTATTATTATTACATTATATTTTGATAAATAGTTTATTCTACTTCTTTTTGATGTCATACTTAATTCTGTATACAGATATATAGAACATAAATTAATCTTTATATGTTTTCTTAATGATCACTATATAATTATTTATCTATTTCCTTTTTTTAAAGAGTTCTAAAATTCATTATAATTTATCAAATGCATTTAATGTCTTTTTTTCACAAACAAAGCACACGGGATACATTTTTTTAGTTATTTTTCGTTCGTTACGTTAAAGAAGTATAACTTCTTACGTGCGTACATAAGTACACGCACACATTTTTTGAATCTTAGTTCCTTGATTGAGCTGATCTTTAACTCTTACACGTTAAAGGTCATAACAGTAGAATTTCTATTGTTGAAACACCACATGTGCCGATAATTACATTGTCAGTGTTAAATTAATCCAAACTCAGGAGAGATATTCGACTCGATTCCGAATAGCCTAATCGAGCCTTAGGCCATAACGTAATATTTCTAGTCTAGCAAAAACTGATCAAATCGTGCAACCCCGTCTTCAAGGGCAGAATCACTGCTGTCGCAAACGAGGCAGAAAGTAATCTGGTAGATAGCATCGTTATCTGACTAGAGACGCTATTTATAGCAACTTTATGTCGTGCGAAATAGCATTGACACCGTTTCAGTAGCCAACGAACCGAATTTGGGATGCCATTATTTAGTAGTAATTTGGTTACACACATACACAAACCACAATTTTTCTACTCTGCCTATATTGTATCTTTATACCTAAACAAGCTATAATCAGTCCACGGCTTGGCATAGACCTGTAGTAAGGCAACGTAGGGGTGGCTTTTATCACCGCTGGATAAAATTTAAGTCAGGCATATATTCTCATATGGTTATTTCTCCATATACCCTTAACCACGATTTTTTTCTGGAAACTTCCTTAGTCGTTTCACAGGTACGATTAACGCACTGGACAAGTACTTGTTTGTATGGGCTACAAGTAATTGTTACTTGTAGCCCACACAAACAATGATAAAGAACACAACAGTGCTTAAGATGGTGATCTCCACCCTACTTGTTGTTTTGAATCAACATCAATCTTCCATGAAATATTAGGATGAGAGTGTATTTTGTCAGCCCTGAGGACCAAGATGGTCACAACAACTGGGTCACAATTTCACCACGGCCATCATTATGAAACGCCGAAGCGTTATGTTAATTTTTGTTGTGTTATTCTGAGAAAGTGAAATGGAATGAAAATGAATGAAACTGAAAATCTTTATGTTTAATCGTTTCGTAATTTGGTTCCTTTGACGGAGAAAAACAGACGAAAGAAAATCCGTAGGTATCCTCTTTTTTAAATAGATTTTATAAATTACAAATAATACAACATGAAATATAAAGCAACGAATAGTCTCACAGGCAATTAAAGCACATTCTGAGATTAAATAAAACGTTAAAAAAAAACATAATATTAAAAACAAATGCAGGAATTGCAAACCAGGGCTGAACAGCTTCCACAAGCAACGCCTGTTCACAAGCATGAAGGATATGGCAGCTATCGACCTCTTCTGCCATGTTAAAGGGTTCTTCACGCCTGGTTCTAGTTATCTTTCTTTCATCAAGAAGAGTCATGTGTCCAGCGGTGTGACGTTAACCTTTTTTTTTTGTCAATTCACTTTTCCCTTTATGATGGGCTATATTGGTATATACAAACTTCGTTTAAGAATTCGAGGCTAAAATGGCGAAAGTTGGCAGAAAAAAAAAGTTTTTTCTCAACTTCGGTATTTCTTTTTGTTAGTGCTACTGGGATTTTAAGTCCAAGTAATGCTAGCGGACAAATGAGAAACCGAGTTTTATCTTAGTTTTGCTTCCAAGAACAGTCAGGCCGCAATACAGTACGGTACCTACGTGTATATACCGACATTACTGATAAGAATCTAGTCGCTAAATTACTTTGGAAGAAGAAACTAGGTACATCTCGTTATTTGTTAGAACGTTGTTAAGGATAATGTTGTAATGAAGAGCTTGATAATGAATGTTTTTCAGATAGTTAAACGAGTTAGGCGTTACTTGGCGAAATCTATTTTATATATGATGACTCATCGATCACTCAGCGATTAACCATTGCCAAGTCTAGTCGCATAATAATGCCTAGTTGCGAGATACTTGTTATGTTTACGATGTTGGAGCTGTATTACCCAGTGTCAGTATCTGTGATGGTTTTGGTTAGTATAGTACGCACGCACTTATGGGAGGGGATTGTTTTTCGAACAAGGGAAACACACACCATTTTAATCATCATGAAATAATAACAAATCTGATCATACTATCTCATCACATGGTAATTTAATGTTAACTTATGAAAATGCTAGGAAAATATCATGATCTACTAAAGATGGCGGAATAATCATCCCAAACATAGAAAGTCTAATTATGATTCAGACCGTTGACAAGCATCATTCTATTATGCAGTATCTGGTTCTGCTATCGCCTACCACAGACGTTGGGGTAGGCTAAGCGTTAGGTGGAGTCACGGAGGAGAGAAGTTGGCGGTGTAGCCGTATACCAGATGGAACAGATCCTCCGCGCGCTCTCTTGTTTTTACGAGCGTTCGCCTTCCTGATCACTGTGACTTTCAGGTGTCAGCCACGGAGGCATCTGTTACCCATGTGGGCTTAGAGGTCAAGTGGGAAGACGTATCCGTGATCCGACGCGTCTTGCCAGGAGGGGTAGGGTAAGGTATATCCTTTCCCGCCCCGCTATAGGTCCGGCGCAGGTAAGGTGGCGGATGCGTGCTAAAGCGTCCCCGTGGCCCTACTGACTTGAGGTGAAGGTGTAACACAGTGGGGTTTTGGTAGGTTCAAGTCCGACATGACGTGTCTTTTCCCCGCAAGTGCGTTGCCCAGCAGTAGATGGTTACGAGGTTGCAGGAAAAGTCGTCTTGGATTCAAAATCGATAACGTCGCGGTCAGGGTCTTAGCTTATTTCTTATGTATGAAACTGCATCTATTTCGTAATGTCATATTATATCACCCTTATCTTAATTTTTTCTTCATCAGCCTATTTTAGTCCACTAAAAGTCCACAAAAGCTAGCAGTAGTAGTAGTAAAGTTTGAATGGTTTACCCAAGCTCACCTCGCATGACAGGCGGTTTGGTGATCGTAGTACGCGTTCCTTTCCTTTGCACGACCTCAAGATACTGTGACGTTCTGCGTAGATCGAACCAAATTTAAAAATTTAAAAAGCTGAACGTAGCCCGAGTTAACTATGACATCTGGACGTCTAACACCACGTCAGGAATAAAAAACATAATTAAATGCGATTACAATCCGTAAATAATAGTTTAATTTCTATTAAAGATTTCAGAAAAATTTAACAATGCCCGACTATATGACCGACCTGACAGACTGACCGATCGATGCATTTGCGCTAATGACATTGGAGAAATTCTAGTGTGGGGTAAACTTTCCTTGCGATATATTTGAGAGCGTCAAGCGTAAGTGTTACTTTATTTTTATGGGAAAGGCGGCAACCGAGCATCCGTTTCACCTGATGGTTAACGTCGCCCCCGTACATCTGCAACACCAGAGGTGCTGCAGGTGCGTTGCCGGCTTTTAAGGGTATTTGGGATATGGGATGGAGGATGAGGACTGAACGAAAAGCAGAAGCACAAGATGTCACTACTTCACGCCGGTATTCTGCGAGGACGTGGTAACAATCCGGTCGAGCCGGCCTTTCGAGCGGCAGCAAAAATCGCCGCTTGGCTCTACCACGTAAAAAATACTTACACTATAATCTTTAGCCGATATACAAGTCCTCGGCTGGTCAAGAGCATCTCAGACGAGATTACAGGCGAATTTTAGATTGCATTACAGACTACGCTTCGAAATGCGATTGACCATGACCATAGTTTCCTAATAATCACTTTGTTGAGTTTGAGTTTGAGTTTTAATCCAAGGGGTGGATTTCAACGATGAATTCTCTTAGCCAGCCACCACACAGGGAATATATGGCACATTACAAATTGATTATTAAAGTACTCGCCAAAATCCTTGGAATCCCCAAAGCAGCGTTGAAAGGAATCCTAGAAGGACATCAGAGTTTTATTTTCACATATTTGCTATCAAATTATTCGTACAAGATGCAATTCAACATGTTTTATGTACCAACGGAATAACGGCAACGCTATTTCTCACGCTATAAAAGCGCTATAACTATAAGAATTACGACTAATAACGATGCTATCTAATAGATTGCCGAGTTTTATATTGCTATAGGAGTAATGATATTGAAGTATTTCTTAAGATAGTTGACTTTTATTTCTTATGGAACAGAAACACTGGTAAATAATTAATAAAAAAGCAAGTAATGCAACAGCTATTAATTTGCTAAATTAGAATTCATGATGTTGTAACTCGTTATTGATTATTTTTAAACATCGGTTTCATATATTTTCTCATTTCATGTTCTAAAAGGAATTATTGTCAGGGAGAGTTGATTTTTGTTCGGATAAATGTCAGATGGAGCTGATCAATCCCCGTTGTAAGTTTTGCCAACCTGCTAACTTTGCCAGCCGGCGTTTCTTCGAAATTCTAACTTTCTTAACTCAAACCTATAAAGGAAACGTGTTTTTTTGGTTTGCTCCATCGTAAGAAAGGTAATATACACAAGCGTCAGGCTTGGTGTGATTATAGTGTGAACTTTAAAGTAAAATAATAAATAATTAAAATCAGCCAAGTGAATATCGCGCTCGCGTTTATGATCAAGAATTGAAAGAAAAAAAACCTAGTGAATGTAATATGTTATGAATTATACAGAACCCTCGGTGCGCGTGTCCGACTCGCACTTTTTTCTTTAAAGTTAGATAGTCTTTGCTAGCTTTCTTACTTTCTACTTAGTAGGAGAAACATAACTGTAACGGTAATTTTACTTTACTTCCACTTTTCGGGGATTAACCTAGAAATTAGCATACAGGTACTTAATCTCCGGTGTAAAGTCAAAATTACAGCCTATTCAATTAGGCTTCGGTTGTGAAGCGGCTGTACATTCTATGCGTACATTTTTTGTTTTAAGAATTCAAACGATCATTTAGAATTTGAAATCCGAACTAGTTTTTTCTATTTTATTTTATAGGAAAGGCGGCAAACGAGCAAGCGGTTCACCTGGTGGTAAGTGATTACCGACGCCCGCGTAGATCTGCATCACCAGAGGCGCTGCAGGTGGGTTGCGGGTCTTTAAGGGTATTTGGGAGATGGGAGGGGATGGGGAGGGGAAGTGGTTACAACGTAAAAACTCAATGTCTGAAAGGAATGTATAGAATGATCAGTTTAAATTTTAATAAAATTTCTAAGATAACAATTAATGTGAACACTCTTTATATCTGCTCCTTTGTGGGCTTTTAATAGACTTATTTTATTTTTAAATTTTTATATTTCTCTAAGCACAAAACTTATCGAAGCGCATTCTCTTTACCTACTTGGTACTTCGTTACTTATAGATAGTATGAAATCTCTTCAAAGAATTAAATTTGATACATTTTTAGAAAATGTTGATAGATTATATGTGCTCTTATTTTTTTAAAATACTGTGTTTGGGGAACCAAAAATAATATATTTTATAGTGTATTTTAAAAAAAGTGACCTTAGTCTCTAAACACCTTTAGAAAAAATTCTAAATTTAACTTTAAACTCTTGCTCAAGCTACGTTATCGGTGTAGGAGAGGTTTCTACTATTGCTTACTTGCCTACATATTGTCAACGAGTTGTGCTATAAAATTCTACATAGTAATTTAGACTTTACCTTTCGCCGCTGTGGTGAAACAAGCGTGGAAAAGTCTCTGTCCGGGAGATACTATTTCGCTGGAAGCTAACCAACGAAAACAGTAGGAAAACCAGTTGGTTCAGAATGCACAGAACTGCTGAGTAGATCATTTTCAAGACCGCGCCCGCTTTCTGGGTGTTTCGGCGTAGGAATCCAGATAGTTTTAAATCATACCGTGTTATTTTTTACATCCAAGACACATATACATCAGCCTATTACAGTCCATTGCTGAACATAGGTCACTGCAAGTAAGCGCAGGCAAAAGCTGGGCATATATTTCTTGAAATGCTGGTGAACCCAGTGCCGACGCCCTCTCACTAGTGATGCTGCTTCCCATCACTAATCTGCGGTATTCGGGTTCGGCAAATTCGGATGGATATTCCGCTAACATTCGGTTGCCAGAACCGCGTTTGTTGCCTAGCAATGCACCACGCGCGGGTAAGGTTGGCATTTGTAGAAGAGATAGCGTATTCTCTTTACACCCCCAATATATCCGAACTTTGACCAAAAGGATGACGATCACAACTGCCGTTCTTAACTCATGTGCAGGTAAGGTTGGCAATTAGGGAAATAGTTGCTCTACTACCCCTTACACCCTCTCATATACCCTAACATTCAAGATATGGTTTCGGTTTGATAACCATATCTTGGATCTGCAAACTAACACAGTATTATTGTATTGGGGTCGTTATCACCGGACAAAAACGAAAAATAGCGGAAAGCGCGTTATAACCAATACCGCGTTATTTTGCGCAGAAACAGAATTTGTAATATTTCCCGTATATACCGTAATGAGATTGCGATTCGCAAATGCAAAATACAAACCTTTTTGTAGAAATATTTACCTTTTTGGTTACAAAAGAGGCTTAGATGTTCGAAATCTATCAAACGATTTTTGCCGATTCATATTAATATTTGTATATATTATATAATAATGTATGTATATATATAATATAATAAATAATATGACAGAAATCACACTATCACGTAAGCAGTAGTTTACACATCAATGTGTATAATTAAATAAATTAACATATAACTAAATTAATAAATAACAATAAGATTATCTGTAAGTGTAGTAAATATAGTAATATCAACATATACGTTAAAAATTTATTGTTTTTAAAAGTTAATAAGAAATAATAGCCTAATAATATTGTTGAAATAATTATACATACACAATTATAAGTATTTAATCGATTGATACATTTACATACAAATGATTTAAATATTTGTAACTCTCTGAATTCAAAACTAATAAATAAATTATAATAAAAAAAATGAGACTCAGACACATAAATTAAAAAAAAAGCAATTAATGTAAATCGCATCAGCATTAACAGATTAAACAAAGATTGCTTAAGGCGATAAAAGGCGAATAAAGAAAAAAAATCAAAATGAACCGGATAAGGGTACTTCTTCATACGCTCACGGTCCTCCCGCGGCAGTTTGTACAAACCACCGGATCCAGATCTTGTCAACGACCGCATTATTTGCGCAACTTACCTGAAACAATAAACAAATAGGTCGAACAGATTGGAAGGGAAACAAAGAGCCTGTATGCTCTTTTAGTTTTATAAAGTGCGAGGAGGAGGAGGGGTCTCGGCCCCCCACAATAACACCCCTTTTCATTCCTCCGGCGTTCTATAGCGATGACATTCGCAAAAATGCGAAATGACAGGCGAAAGCGGCCTGTCGGCATGTCAATCGAATTTTACTTATACAAAGCAAAGACGACGCCCGAGTGATAAGCGCAAAGCGAATTCTTAATATGTTCAAAGTTGTAAAAGAACTTAATTTTTTAGGATTTCAACAGATCCTTATGAGTCCATAAAGGTTCTTCCGAAATGTCACATCTTTTATTACGGTTTAAAAAATCAACAGCGTATTGAGTACACTCCAATTAAGCTTCAGAGTTTGTATTTAGAGTGGTTTACGTCAATACTCGAATGACGGGCTCGTACTAACCCATTATAACCTAATATAAACTTCAAAACTTTAAAATACTTTTTGTTGCTTTTACAATTTATTTAGGTCGAGAGATTTTTATTTTATTTTAAAGAACACTAGCTATGCTATTTATTGAGTAACATTACTAATATTCCTGTTAACCCTCCGACTAAGCTTACAGATTGAATCTGGAGTGGTTCACGACAACAGTTGAACGTTTCGCTTTTAATATAACAAATTAAAATGTTTTATCAATGTTTCTACTAGTGGTATACTCCTTCTCTGCCTTCGAGTCGTCTGGGTGGACACCACACTCACCTCACCTTACCCATTTCTGTCACCGAACATCTGTGCAACTACTGTTGTGTTCCGGTTTGAAAGGTATACAGAGCCAGTATAACTGAGCTGTGAAGCATTCCATCTTAGTTCTCTAAGTGACAATGCATCTGTGACATTCTTTATTTCGTTTAAGGTAGTTTGCAGGTGTCCATGGAGTGCAGTAGCCACTAACCATCAGGTAGACTGTTAGCGCGTTCTTCGTCCCATTCCAATAAATAATCTTTGTAATAAATAGTTATGATTCTTTAAATTAAGTTCGAATCAATTAAATGTTTGCACTGCATAATTATTGTCCGTGTAAATTATAAAACCTAAAACTGATTTTACAATATCGTCGCTACAGTGTGTAATCAGTATACAATATATCATTCACCATACCCTTGGCTATTCGCGTCTGGTGTCTATTGCGATAATGCCAGTATAATAGCGTGAAGAAGATAGGGATCCAATTATTGCCAACGAAGCATTCAACATCAGTCCCCAGGGGAGAGAAACGCATCAACGTCTTGATGGTCCATCGGAGACAGCATCTTTGATTCCTGATGAAGCTTCCAATTGTTGATATGTATAGCAAAGATATGGGATGAAAATATTCTTCGGCGTCAGTAAGATAATTTCGTTTGTCAAATTTCATATATATATTTGCCCAGTCTCTATGGGTGATAAGTCAGTTCTTATGTTATCAACAAGCCAGAATGCGTTTTACTACTAGATAATAAACTTTCTGGTTAGGTTTGTACAAATGCGATATAAAATCCGCCAGCAAGTCCTCGTCTTGTACTAAACAGTAACCGCCGTGTGAGAGGTGGCAATTGTAAAAGAAGCTCACCTTTAAAAGTAGCAGCCTGTAAATGTGCACTGTTAGGCAAAGCCTTTCTTCTCAAATTCAGATTTTTCTGAATGGATGGGCTGGCGCACTACTTCACATGTCCTAGAAATAATACTTTTGTAATTATTTCTCAGACATGCAGGTTTCCAGACGAAATAATGCTTTTAATAATCTTAGTCTCTCTGTACTGTTTGAAAGAAAAGTGACCACCCCGACCTCAAGAATACCTATCTTTACTAAAATGAAAACCTCATACTGTAATTTTAACGTAATATGATCCTTCGCTTAAGTCACAACTTAAACTTAGACCAATCTGCGAGAGAAGACGCTTTGATATGACGGCTTTTATCAGGTATTGTTTGGCTTTTAGAATTGATGACGCGTCTTGGGTGGGGTAGCGGAAGCGGATGGTTAAGCGGACGTAAAGCCGAGGGGAACTATTTGTGTTGACGTGTAAGCCTTGCAGTCGCTCAAGCGTAAAGTTGGCGTGTAATCGTGAACATAAATACTTAACTAGTTCGTGTTACGCAGTATTGATGGCAAGTTTTTTTTTCGTCTATGGTTTGGTACTGTGATCGTCAACCGGGTAGTCAAGATGATTATGGAAGAACCTCCTAATTAAAAAGGTCCATGTTCAACATTGATATGTTTTAGGCTGCTGCAGGAGTAGAGATATTTATAAATATGAAATATTCATATTTTTTTATCTAAATGCAGCAGCAAATAAAATTATAATAAAATAAATAAAAAAATCTAAATAATTGTATAAATTTACCACTGTTTATAGTGTCTATATATTTTATATTTTAATGTATATATATAGTAATTTATCAGAAACTAAGACGACAATCGCATTTTCCTTAAAGTGTGGTCAAAGTGATGATATATCATGATTTAAAGTAAAATGCTGGAGATGATTCTAAAAAAAAAATTATTAGTTTGAATGTTACGTTTTTTTTGCAATGGTTAAGTTATTTACTGTTAAGTAATGTTAGCGACATAAAAAGTGAAAAATAGTGTAATAAATTTTCGATACGCCTAAAGCACTCAGATTATTTAGTTTTCGTGTTGACTCTCCAACAAAATTTGAGCGTTAGGCAGCCTCGTACATGGTTATTTGGACAGAATTGACACGCTTTGAAGTCTACTATGTAACAGCCTTACGTTGGTAGAGACGCGCGCGAAAATATATAATATTTGTCATCGTCTACATTTTTTTTAATATATTACGATGCAGCTTCTTTTGGATCGTTTGCCGAAGGTTATTTAGGCAATATATTACAGATTGACAGGGGTATAAGGGATTCCTTCTTATATCTCTATCAATCTGTAATATTACGAATATGTATGTCATTCTTTCCTAATGTCAACCTCGCTGGAGTGTGGGGTAACTTACAAGCTGTCAAATGAGGTTCTGAAGATCAATTGATGGTTGGAAATGCTTGGGAATTTACTTACTAAATACTAGTGATGGAGGCAGCATTATATTGGCAAGGTACCGAAACCATGCACAACAATCTGGTGCCCTATGTGATGAGCTTTCGCAAATTTGTTGGAAATTTATAGGAAATGATTATGTCCAAAAAGAAAGGAATGTTTTGTTGTTTCTTTATGTACGATTTTTCTATACATGATAATGAAAAAAAAAGAAGCAATCCCTATCTCGTTATGGTTTTTTTGTGATGGATTTTTTTAGCATTTTGTTAGATATACGCAAAATTTTGCATTAGTTGCCTTAGATTATTAACAGTATAGGGAAAAATAAATGTTTGTAATATAACCGCCTTCTGTGTGTGTAAAAATTAAAAGAAAACATTGTCCATTCTATATTGTTTGCCTGTTTTCGCTCTTGTTATGAGGAGAAAACACACCGGTTCTTATTTCCGTGTACTCATTTCGTGTCCTAGAGAAAAGGTGTTCATATTAGCATATATAGTACAATAGGGCTTTCAAAACACTACTATGTTGTGTGCAGATTACCACGTTCTAACGCCTCTTAGCCTTTAGGGCATAATAGGGTCGACAATCCCCGCACGTCAGACCTCGTTACCTCCGACGGTCTGCGTACTTATTTCACCGTGAAGGTTGTATTTAGGTGTAGGATTATGTATATTTTAGAAACTGTGATCTCCGGAATGTATACGATACACGTACACAATCACATCCAGGAGATCACGTGTGTGTGAGCGATCAATGTGTTTGTGTTGATATTTTTATTATTATCATCAAATAAAAGTTCAATAAGTCACCATTACTGGCACGATTCTCCAAAATCTAGTTGTTTCTAACCGTTTCCATACCGAATATTTTTTGTCGTTTTGTTTATTTGTGAGCGATAAAATATTTGTTTGAAACTATAATTTACATAAAAGATTTAAGATTCTATCGCGTCTCTCTGCATTTTTTGATATTTCCGACGTTTCGAGTGCGCGACACCACCGGTGGTCGCGGAATGTGATGCCGAACATCCTGATGACGTAGCTAACTCGGGTGAAACCAGAAATCAAACACATCTGCAAGGTCATTCTTGGATGATCAACTGATGGTGGAAAACCCATCGGAAAATGCCCTTCCCAAATCCCACGGAGAGAGTAGAGTAGAGTTGCATCATCAGAATGCTTTTGACGTTACGGTGATATAATCAAATGAAGAATAATCGAAGAATAATAGTATTAAATAGAACTTTTATTCCTTTAGCCGTGAGCATTTCATCGCAGAAAGGGGTAATAAATCGGTTTAATTTTTTTCGATGAAATTCCAAAGTATGAAGAAGTTTTTTTAGAAGTAATAAAATATCTTATTTCAGAGATGTATATATGTATAATAAAGAATATGAATTATACAAAGATTTATTTATTTAGACTAATAAAAAAGCGTTTTTTTTTTGGATTTTTTTTCTGTAAACAACACAGTCAAAATGTCAGAGTTAATGTAAATAGAGATTATTTAGCATACTTTATTAGTGTTATATATTGTAAATAAATGCAATACTCTATTTTAGAGTACGGATGGCAGGCAACCCTAATACACACCTAAATCTCATCCCCAGATTTTTCGTAATATTTTTTAGTTTCAGGACTTCGTTTTTCACACTAGATAAGCGTAATAAAACAAATTACACGTTCAAATGTGATCAGTTTTTTTCCTCCCCCCTGATTAATAATGAAAACCGACCGAACAGCTCGGTCCGTACAATGTCGAGGTACACTAGCGCTGAGCAGCCCGTCTCTCGTAATGAGGGGGCTCGAAGTGCAGCCGGCGAGCTACTCCACTGCAGGTTAGCTCTCATTACGCGTGCCTCTGAAAATATTCTGGGAAATTTCTCGTCTTGTTTTTTTTTTTTTTCATCACTTCCCCGGATTGTTCATATATTTTGAGCACGACTGAATACTATACGCTATTGGCCATTGGGTCGGTCGTAATATTAATGCATTACGTAGGTATTAAGGAAAGTGATTATTTATTGGTTTACGAGTCTTAATCAGTTACCGCAAGTATTGCTCAGATCAAATAATAGCATAAACAAACCCAACCTATAAGTATTAAATCTATTCATGTTTTTTTATGCGAAAGAAGGCAGTAGGATACCTGCAGATCATTGCCGGCATTCAAGGATATTTGGGGATAGGAAGGGAGAGGTGTAGGGGTTAGCGGGGCTCCGCTTATCTCATTGACCGAACGCGAAATTCAGACGCACAAGATGCCTCTCTTTGACCCCGGTATTCGGCACATTCGACCAACTGCTAAAGCCCCCGCTTGGCTCTACCACGTACAGGACTTTCTACAATCGAAAAAGTTATTATTCGTATATTAACTAAATGAGGTTCTGACGTCTGATGATGGAAAATCCATCCGAAATTGCTGAATTCAAATTTTACGTCCCAATGATGGCGAGCAGTAGTACAAGTGCAAGGCTTCCGGTACTGCGCTTATCAACCCATCAGCCCCGTGTGGGATAGGCAGGCGCTTTCATGGTTAGCTTAGTCGAAGTTCGGAAGAAGACAATTAGAGCACGTCTTAATGAAGTTTTTTACATCATGAAGGCAGGTTATCAACGCATCGGCGCTGTTATAACGAATAACGCAAAGATGTTACGTAAAAGCCTTAAGAATCTCCCATCCCCTACCGTTCCGCGTGTCGTAAAAAACGAAAAGCCTTCAAAGTCTACTTGCAACCCTGGCAGAAGACTTGGCAATGAGGCTTGCCCCGTTAGGTTCATACTTCCGAATAGGCGAAAAGTAAGTCGCGGAAGCCCACTGTTGGGCAACGCTGAGTTGTGCCAAATGAAGATCTATAGCTTCGTCATTCATCGACCTCCTTTTAGCTAAAATTTTAGCTCTCTTCTATGCCCTCGTCGATTACGTGGTTGTCATTCGAGAACCTTCTTTTTCTAACCGTGTATTATTCTGTGAGTCACGCGTGTATATTCTCTTCAATTTACTGCTTCTATGGGCTACAGGGGTTACCATAGTTCTATCGCAAATTATTATGTTAAGACGAAAACTTTTAATCGATTTCCAGGTATGAAATTCCGCAACTATCAACAAAATTAATAAACATTCATAATTTAAAGTTATTATGAGTGTCAGAAGTTTTTATTCGGTTCTCAGCACTTTCCATGTAAAATTCAAGCTACATTAAAATTTCGAACGAAATATCGATTCCATAAAATGTTATAACCCTAGTAAAAATGCTTAAGGAACATAAGCTGAAATGGAATCTTAAATTACTTTTCGGGGACTTAACAAACTTCTAAAATAAAAACGCTTTACAGCGTCAAAATAAACAAAAAGGCACGCAAAAGTCGTATTTAGATGGCGCTAACAATAAATTTGAACCCCTAATTTAGTATTATTGTCAGCGGAGCCCTAATGGTTAAGGCGTGATAGAATGGGCCTTTTGAACGTGATTACTGAGGGAATAAACACAGGACATGCATTAATATGTATACTTAAAGCGATAATTAGTTTAGAAAGCGTGTCGTTTCGCGGCCATTTTGTGTCGGAACTATTTTGACAGGGCATTGTAAAGTATAAATTTTAAATAGTATTTTTATGTATAAGTACGCCGTGTTAAAGCACAGTATTGGGAAAGCATAAAAATAAATTAGTTAAACGACTTGGATACTTAAAATTTCATGGCTTTATGGATACACTAACGAACGGACAAGTTGGGTGTACGTTTTTTTTTTTTTAATTAAGTTTTTATGGCGATCGATGTTTTTAATGGCTATCGGACATGAAGTGTCGACGTGTATGGTGTAGACTTGTGTAGATATTTAAAGTTCATGTATCTGGCAGTGAATCGCTCTCGAAGTATGCCAGTTTATGTTTTCTTATCTTTTTTTGGTAGTCAATTATTTTCGAGCCGTGGTAGCCTAGTGGTCAGGATGCTCACTTTAGTTTCATAGAGCGCGAGTGACCTGGGTTCGATCCCCGGTGCCGGCATCACTAAAATTGTTACTAGCAATTTTAAGTGCTGGATTTACCACGGGCTCGGCGGTGAAGGAAAACATCGTGAGGAAACCTGCATGTCTGAGAAATAGTAAAAATATTATTTCGAGGATATGTGAAGCCCGCCAACCCGCACTGGAACAGCGTGGCGGGCCCTTCCCGGCTCCTAAACCCTCTGTGTTACTCGTATTCGCCTTTGCCCAGCAGTGGGCAATTATAGGCTCCTACTTTACTATACTTTACAATTATTTTCTAGACAAGCCTATAAAGATTTTTATGTCGGATCCCCATTGTAGTTAAAATTTATATAATACACAAATCGTGATGCACGTGCCCTATAATAGTCACCTATTTGACCTACGGTTGACTTCTCATTTTATTGTACAATAACCATAACGTACATCTAACCCATAAAGTAAAATATAAATTTATTTAATCATAAAAAAAAAAACTGGATCACTGGATGTTTATGAAAAAAACTTCTAGTTATTTATTTTTTACTTTAAGAAAATAAAATTTAGCTACAACGTTTTACATTAGAATTGGAAAAAATACTACATTGAAAGTAAACATCGAGATTCTATAACTAATTTCTTTTACCATACTGACAAAATTTATGACATGGATTAGAAAGAGCATGTATCTAAATATTAAGATTTCTTAATGGTTATTAGTTATTGAATAAACCTTTCATGCACAAGAGGCACACACGGACAAATAATATAAATAACATAAATAAATAATAATATAAACATTACAGTAATAGTAGGATTATTACCTATATATAGCTTACCGGGACTTATTACCTACATACAATATTTATTAAACGTGGTAGAGCCAAGCGGCGGCTTTTGCTGCAGCTCGAATGGGCCGGCTCGACCAGATTGGTACCACGACCTCGCAGAATACCGGCGTGAAGTAGAGGCATCTTGTGCTTTTACGTTTCGTTCGGTGAGTGAGGTAACCGGAGCCCCCTCCCCCTTTCCATCCTCCCTCCAATCTCCCTAATACCCTTAAAAGAACGGCAACGCACCTACAGCATCTGTGGTGTTGCGGATGTACTTGGGCGTCGGTAACCACTTACCATCAGGTTTACCGCTAGCTCGTTTGCCGCCTTTCCCATAAAAAAAAATATGCATTTAATAAAAGACATGACACAAGTCCAGTGTTGTTCACTGTTGTACAGTGTAGCTCTCCGTACATCTCTAGTTTCGTTACTCAAAATTTAAGTCTGAATGTGTCCCGTCGCAAAGGTACAGGCTTCTTAATAGAGGACATTTCAGTATCATGATTTATCCCTATTTTTAACGTTACCTCTGTAGTAAATACTACAGTATAGTATTTACTCCTGTATCGTGGATTCGTGAAGGCAACATAAATTGCAATTGGATAAAGTACCATACAAATATAAACTACATTTTAAGTAAGTAATTTGTGAGATCATATATTTTTTATGTTTTAGATTTATTAGTGATTAATTATTATAGTACATTATAATAGTTAAGTTACTAAATTTTTTTTTGTTCTACTAATATTGGGCTGGCTGCAGTCAAAATTAAGACAATCGAATTAAAATATCGTCCGATGTAAAGGGTCGTTCGTATTATGCACGCTACACGTATTATCTTTTTATTTATCTTTCAATTGCTAATGAGATAATAGTCATGAAATATGTGTCTTTCTCATCGTAATTTCACACTTATCACTATGACGTACAGTTGAAATTAAAATAAGTTAATTACTAAAAAAACTGCATGTAATTTGACACTTACACAGGTGGAATAAGATACATATTGCCACGCGAAGTTGGCAATGTAATGTCCGTATTTTTGTTCGAGGGTCCATTAAGGGTCCGCATTGAATAGCGACGCGGAAATGGTCTTTGTTGCTCTCGTAATAAGGAAGCTCTTAATTTGATAAAACGTTGAATAATTAGCATCAATTATTTAACATTTTATTAGGGTCTGCCATTAAAACTTGGTTTATGTAACAAATTTTATTTCCACGATACAGCAAGTCATGAAAAAGTTTGTTCTTGAGGCGTTTGTGACGGTTTGTTATTGCTTCGTTATAATGTCGATTAAAATTAATACCAAAAGCTTTTAATTAGCTCGATGTTACTTATGAAGACGTAGAGGAAGAGCAGCAGGAGTGTTTAGAACGAACCATAAGTATACTCTCTTTTATTCCAAAATACCAACGTCACTTGCAAGTGATGCACTCTGCTAAGTAACAAGCGAGGCTGGCAGTCGAATGATGGAGGAAATTCTGTTCGAGCTTTTGGCTATACTAGACTAGCAGGCGGTTATGTGAGTACCGTGCCGCACAGATTATGTTGTCCACCTACATCATCATATGGTGTTTAAGCTGTACTATTGCATGATGTCGGTCGTAAAATACGTTCTGGGTATGGCAGAAGAGGCATGAAAGCAGGATAAATGCAGTAGAAATGAGAGCGTTAAGAAATATGATTGATGTGAAGATAACTGACAGGGTTCGAAGTAATGTGATCAGAGAGCGTTGTGGCATGAAAGGCGATGTAGTGACACGAATTGCGAAAGGGATGCGGAGTTGGTTTGGATATGTGGTGAGGATGAATGAAAGTAGGTTGACGTAACAAATATATGAGGCGACTGTAAATGGTAGAGTCGGGAGAGGAAGACCTAGGAGAACATTTCACGATCAAATCGGAGACGTTCTGAAAAAAGTCAGGTTAAGAGTACTCTTAACCAACGAGTATGCATCCGAAGATTGATGAAAGTGGGAGAAGCGAAAGACGTATGTCAGGACCGTAGCAAGTGTAGAAGATTGTCTCTGTCTACCTCGTTGGGAGCAAGGCGTGAATATATACATACATACAAAATACGTTCAACCAATAGATGATTGTACGATTTTCCCAATTAATTGTTTGTTATTAATGTTCTGACGTCTGTCAGTAGATCTGGTAAAGTCATAACTCTGCGACCTGATATGGAAAAACATAATTGGAGGAAATGTGTCATCCGCCAAACCACTTTGTTGTAACTTCAGACTCTTTTCTCAAACTGTAAATTTTTTTTCAAAACCTTAAAAACATGTCCTAAATCGCGATTTATTTTATAACTTAAAACTGAATAATATCATCGTAATAGCAGTGACACAAATCCTAATTAATAAATTCGACACTGCTTTCAAATGTTACTGCTGTCTATTACTGGTATAGCATATAGTTTTCGTTAAAAAATTATATTATCCTAGAACGTGAAGCTTTCTTTGCACTTTTCACCGCCTTGCGATTAGTTCTATCAAAAATATTTTAAAACTTTTAATCTAGCGTTGCGGAAAGATATTAAAAAGTTTTCAAATAAGATTGAAATGTTTTGGGTTGCTAAGCAGACTCTGCCTTTCGTTTCCATTCGGAGGCTGACATTCTTAAGACTTACCTGTCTGAAATGTCTACGTTACTGCAATATTGTTTTGGCTAGACCGTGTGACACAGCGGTGAGGTTTCTTATCAATGGAGGCATGAGGTTAAGGGTTTGAAACCAAACCGATATTAAAATGTTTTAGGAACACAAATATTGTTTTTGGACTCTGCTTCCTATTTCATAATAATTTTAAATAAATCAAGAGGGTCAACATTTTCTTTGAAAAATATGTCATCATCATCAATTCAGCCTATCACAAGTCCACTGCTGCACATACGCCTCCCCCAAAGATTGCCACGAAGCCTGTGCCGGTCCTGAGCCACCTTAAACCATCGACTCCCCGTAACACTGAGCAGGTCGTCACTCCGTCTTGTGGGGGATCGTCCAACACTGCTCCTCTCACTCGAGGACATTCTTTCCCCCAACGGTTGTCAGTTCTGCGAGCTATGTACCTTATATTAAAATAAATAATAGTTATTTTGATTTAAAACCTTCGTTAAGAAATTATATAACATCATGATGGTTGACCGGGAGAGAATGCCTCTAGGCATACACACAGGTCCACCATGTGTACCAGTTTGTGCATGAAGCTTAAATAAATAAAAAAACATTTCTTATATCTTTACCTTTGCCTTTACCAAATTAAAACCCACATTCTTTTGAATTAAAAAATAACCCCAATCCCTTGACAGGGTTACATGCACTGTCGGCAACAAAAATATACAGTCGAATTTAGAATAGAACGTAATCTTTTTTTTTTTTTTTTGAAGACGGACAATGAAATACTTACAGAGGGTGTTAAATATGGCCAGGAACACTTTAATGCTCGTATTGTCATTATTATATGACCTATTAAGGTGCTCACAGTGTCAGTTATTGCTCAGTAAAATTTATTACTACTGTCCGTAACATTTATTAATACGTAAACGAAGATTATTAAGCGTTCAATTGATGTCACCGGTAATTTGGCCTTTAGATAAAATTGACAGTATCTTTTTTTCTTCTACATCTTAGCTTTTATCCCGGATAGATCATTCCCTGTAATGACAACCGGCCAGCACAGTTTAGGCCAGCCTCGCGGCCGCGTTCCCGCATCCTTTAAGCAGGCCTTACATCCACATGTTCCCAACGTACACCTGTAGTCAGCGAGGTTCGTGCTCGTACCGTCTTAGTCGGATATCCTTCGGCTTATCCGAAATGTCGCGTACACCGAGACTGCCGCTGATCTAAGTCTTGCGTATTCGCCACCAACGGATCTTCAGTTCGGCGACATGAAGCAGCTGGACATGCCGGTTCGGGACGGGTCGAGTTTCACTCCCGCACAGAAGAACGGTTGGGAGAAAGGTCTTAAATGAGGTCTTTAAGTTTAACGGTACCGTAGGTCGCAATTGACAGTTAGCTGACGTCTTTTGGGCCACGCTGCGCGAACTCGGGCATGTACAGTGGTGGATGTACACATGTGCCGACAGTAGGCTATTAAATTTTTTTCGCCGCCTACTAACCTCTGCAATTCAATGCCCTGGTTTGCAATCCTATTAATTACATTTTCTCCGTAAATAAAATTGCATTTTATTATTTGCCATCTATCGTCATCCATGCATTAGATTTTTCTCGTTATTAGTATGATTGAGAGCCAAGGGATCGTTGTGTCAGTTCCTAGATTATTCTTACAACTCACGATTTAGTGAAATTTACGCAAGAAATATTTTTTGGGTATATTTCTGAGCTAAGAAAAGCTAAATCATGTACTTTTTGTTAAATTTTCGGAACTTCTTTTATCTGTGTATATATTAATGTTGAGCCATATTCGCCGCCTTAGGCTTCAGCCTACTCAGGCTTCTGGTAAATATGCTTTTTTCAAACACCCTGGTCCATTCTCGTTGCGCTCCAGGCTTTGCTTGTTTGTCTTAAGAAGTGCTATAATATCTGCGTCATCATCAGGCAAGTTGGAGAACCCGGTATGTTTGCTGAAACAGAATCTATCACCATTGAACAGCAAAGGCCTCTGCGCCCACCCCTGGCGAACTCCCCCAGTAATTGGAACGGTGGAATCCGTGTACATATCTATAATAACGTCAATATATAATGTTTTTTGTATTAACGCGAACACACACAAGATATTATCGCGTTTAATTTTTGATTTTATGTTCCCAACGTTTCGAGTACTTTACAAAACGAAAATAATAATAAAATCTGCAGGCAGCCCAAGTTAACTATGGAATCGGGATGTCTAACACCTCGGTCTCCCTATGTTTCATTTCAAACAACGTCAATATATTCTGGTGTATTCTACGCACATCAAATAACTTGTCGCTTCTTTTCACTTCACTCCAATCAAGCTCATCGGCCAGTTCAAGTAATTATCAGCGATTATTACAAATCCTGAACAAAGCATAGAGTTCTCCGTCTTATGTTAAGGAAAAAAGCTAAGAAATGAGGCTCTATCCACCGACTCATGGCGGAAATTCCATCCGAAATTGTTGAAATATAATAACAAAGACCTGTGAGCGAGCGTGGATGCCACCGCAGCGCTCATCCAACCGTCTGCCCTGCGTGGTGAGTATGGACAAAACGCATGGCGGCTTTTACTGGCGCTTTCTACAGCATATCTATGTTCAGCAGTGGGCTTGAATATACTGACGAAGAAAAAGAATATTTATATATTGTATTATCGGAGTGAAACTAAACCATATAAGTTACGGGTTAAAAGGAAATTGAATCGAAAACTGTAAAATTGGTACGCTCCGCAAAGGCGCGGGGCTTAATCCCCTGCGCACATCCAACTCCCCCCCGTCCCGCGGAATATATTTTTATTAAATTACTTGGTGGCCGCAGCTGGCAGCTCTCCGTTAACTTTTTAAAAACGGTTTTTAAGTCAAGTCGCCTTTATTGACGTAGGGGTGTCCCACGGCGGCTCTCTCCATTAAACCTTCGCGAGGTAACATATAATTTTGCTTTAAAACGAAACAGCTGGAGTGCGAATGCGTTAAGAATATTTAAGCCCAGGGGCTCGACGAAAGTTTTAGAGATCTTTATCAATTATTGTCGTTCGAAAATGAGACGTGCAATGAATGTGAATATTTTCTTGCAAGTACAGAAGTTGGGAACAATGTTGATTTACGACCATTGAATGTCGCGAAATGGAACAAAACATTCAATTTGTTTACAATATTATACATTAATTATTATATGCAGTTGCGTTTAGCCTATCATGTTTAATATAGGAATATATTGATAACATATATAAGATGAATTGTGAAACTATTAATTTAGTGTTGGTTTTTTAATCGAATTACGAGTAAGGTACTCCATTTCCACTCCTCGTCCTCCCTTCGATCTCCCAAATATCTTTAAAGGCCGACAACGCACCTGCATCTCCTCGGGTGTTCCAGATGTACGTCGGCGACGGTAATCACTTAATCAGGTGAGCCGCTTGCTCCTTTGCCCCCATTATCAGAAAAAAAAAACTTCCTGCTGACGGCAGCCCGGGTTAACTATGACAAATGGGACGTCTAGCACATCAATCCCCTTGTGATTAAATAGTCAGTAAAGATAAAAATAAAAAGTCATAAAGAAACGTGATAATATTTTTGGTATTCTCGTACACATAAAATAATTATAATCAAATACATAAATAAATTTAATCAAACATTTTAATCAATTAAGCGTTGAACAGCTGCTTTGACTTCAAGCGTTTATTAATTTTGTCTGTGAACTCCGGCTTTATTGGTATATATTATTTCTTGAAGTTTTGAAATATTAGAATTTCTATTGTTATGTCTCATAAAGGGATTGCATTAAATAGGAGCGCAAACAAAATCAAACGAAGAAAACCGAAGTCAATCTGGGAGAAAAGGAAGAGATGACCTTGGTGTTACGATGGTAGAGACACACAATATAGAAGCTATTGTGTGAATCAAAAGGTTTTAGAGCAAATATGTATAACGCATTTTTAGATCATAAGAGGGCTAATATCATTATCACTCATATGGTTAGACGGATTACAGATTTCTATTTGGAAAGACGCAGCAATGAGACACGCCAATCGCGGGCTTCCTTAATCCACATTTTACCTCTGCGGGTGATGGAACGTACCGATGGACGTGCTTGATCGCCAAACTTGAAGAGCAAATCCCTAAGTTTGTTATGAGATTTTTAAGACTTTTTCCTTAGTCTCCCTCTTACGACACCCACGGGAAGAAAGATGCCTTCTTTCACCGATTCTATCGCCGCTACAACGCGTCACTCATCGAGTTTGAATACGTATAATATTTCAAATTAGACGAATTCAAAAGAATTCTTAATCCTCAACTAAACTATATTTGTTTATCCTACCTTGATCTCTGAAATAATCACGACGTTTATTTTTTCAAATGATTTACTATTTTTGTTAAAATATAATTAGAAATCTGTGTAATTATTTCTTTAAAAAACGTATATTGGCATTTTCGATATTAGGGTAAACAAATACACAAAAAAAAAAAATGAATGCCGAATAATCGGATGGAACTCTTCAGCTAAATAATTGCCGAGGCCTCATTATAATTGAAACTCTTGGATCAAGTCACAGATGAAAGAGAGATGATCGTTCGTTAATTCACCTCCATCGTCTATAATCAGAAATTACGTTCTTCGCAGGATCAAGCTGAAACTTCGTCATATAATTGGAGCGCTAAGTAGCGACGCAGGTAGCACAGCGCATCTATCAATTAGCGGAGGTAATAGTCGAGCAATTAAAACGAGTTGGCAACTCGCTGGGGGCGCTAAAATAGCGCTGCGGTCGTGTTCCGCACGAAAGTTATATTGTTTGAATGCTCTTCGAAATACGCTTCACAAAAATATATAACAGAAACCATGATCTGTGTGTACTTACGTATTATATGAGGCGTTCAGTAGGGGCTGCATGTCACGAACCCCTTTCGTTAAGCCTTAAATATATTTTACAGAAATTCCGTATGAAGTCGTTCCTAGATAAAATAATACTGTGTAATTTTTTACATCTCAAGTTCTCCGGTACTCGTTACTCAACGAAACGCTGCAATACCTTAATTTTAACATCCTCTTAATATTCCACTGCAGGTCTGCACCTCGCACCGTAGACGCTGCTGCCCTTCGTCGGTCTGCTTAATTTTGGTCTAGTATTTTTCGTGATGGATATCCCGCCATCTGTCGGTAGTCATTGAGATTTTCAAGGCTCTTACTCGACTCTAACGACACCCTCAAAAATAAGATGACATATTCTTACCCCGATACCGCACGGTTATTTATTCTATGTCATCATGGTACATCCCTAATGGAGCTAAACTGTTAACGTAGTGTAATCCAAAGATTATATAACCACTACGTTTTAGTGTAGCCAGTAGTATTTAGATCTTCGCAGCTGATACATATTGTACATGGTAACAAACTTTTTTGGTTGTTAAACATTAGATACTATATACTGGTTACAATAAAAATAAATATAGGTTTTGGAATATAAGAAAATTAAAAGACGATCAAAAAACAGTATTTGAACATTATAACCTCAAAAAAACGATATATATATATATAGACTATATATATACTAGTTGCAGATTATTGCTCTTTTGTATGAACCAATTGGATTGTGTATGAACCAGTGGATTCAATATGAAGCAGGCACTTCATTTTAGGCGACCTGATTACAGAACGCAAGGCAGCGTCAGTCTGATAAACGACAATGTGAAAATGAACTGAAAATTATGGACGACAAAGCTATAATGATGCGAAGAGTTCTTTTATCGTGGACGTTTAAAAATATTTTTAATTGTACGTAATTATAACTTAGTATGCTCGTACTATAATGAATAGGCAATAAATTTGACGGCCCGATAGCTCATTCAGTTGCGACCCTGCTTACGAAGCTCAGGGCTGCGATTTCCGATCCCGCTTGGGGCAAATATTTCTTTGAAGAATATAAATGTTTCTAATGAGTCATGGATGTTACAGTACATATTTATTTTGGATATTGGAAAGGCGGCAACCGAGCAAGCGGTTTATCTGATGGTAAGTGATTACCGTCACCCATGTACATTTACAACACCAGATGTGCTGCAGGTTCGTTGCCGGCCTTTAAGGGTATTTGAGAGATGGGAGGGAGGATGAGGAGGAGTATGGGGAGGGGTAGTGGGCCTCCGGTGCAGAAGCACAATATGCTTTTTCTTCACTTCAGTATTTTGCGAGCCCGCGGTACCAACTCGGTCGAGCTGGCGCATTCGAACAGCAGCAAAAGCCGCCGCTTGCCTCTACCACGGCTAAAATGATATATGATTATGTATCTATGTTGGTATACGTACATCAATCTGGGACTGGATGACATGTGTGATTGTTCAATATAAAAACAGTATACCTAATATAGTCGAGATAAAGAGTGATCAGATAATGTGATCAGAGAGAGTTGTGGCGTGAAAGACGATGTAGTGACACGAATTGAGAAAGGAATGCTGAGCTGGTTTGGACATGTGGAGAGCATGAATGAAAGTAGGTTGACGAACAAGTTTATGAGGCCAGTGTAGTAAATAGTAGAGTCGGGAGAGGAAGACCTAGGCGAACATTACACGATCAAATCGGAGACGTTCTGTGAAAAGGCCAGATCAAGGGTACTCTACACCAACGAGCGAAAGAAGCGAAAGACGTATGTCAGGACCGTAGCAAGTGGAAGGAGATTGTCTCTGCCTACCCCGTTGGGAACAAGGCGTGAATATATGTATGTATGTATATATCATAGTTCAGGATTCTCGCATACATTTAACATTACGCGTGCAACCTGGCTTTGAATCCCTGTGCCGGCTTTACTAAAATTGTTAATTGAAATTTTAAGCGCTTACCACGTACTCGACGTTGAAATAATACATACAGGTCTGTGGAGTAATTTGAAATGTATTGTGCGAACATAATAGTATGAAGATTTTTTTTTATAAACGTTGCCATCGACTGTAGGAATTTCCCCTGTGTCGCGGAGGCAGTTTACATACATGACTGCACATGGACAAATGCAAATCCACAGAAGTGCAGAGTGTGCTATGGATCCTTGTCGGCTCTATAACACTATCAAATATTGATAGTAACTGTGTGAAATGTACAGTATTTTAATTTACTATAATGCATTATCCAAAAAGTACGTATTGAAGTACTGTGAAGTGTAAACTAGAAGTTTACAGTTACGAAAACTATTGAGTTTAATTTTTATTTAACAGTAATGTTGCAATCTGTTTTATGAAGGTCAGTAACAATTAGGCTATCGGGTTGTGCAAAGTACAATGATAAGTTTCATTAAGTAACTATGAAATCAATGCTGAGTTTCAAAAAACCAGAATCAGGTACGTCAACGCTTGTGTAGTCCGGATTAATCTCACACGATTACTTTATTGGTATTCTGACCTGCACTTAAATTACCATTCCGTAGTCATATTTGAACATGACTCTTCTTCTCCCCGGTTAATGGAGTGTGTGGCACATAAATGGAGAATTAATTCTATCATTTGCTAAACCCATCTGTTACGCAAAGCCCCGGAGTATCCGTAGAGTAACTTCTGAGTTCTAACTCAACTCTGTATATTGCACATTTAATTGATAAGCGGAAGCGTTTATATTTATTTTAAAAAAAATGGTTTTTAAACACTACAAAATATAAAAAAAGATGTAAATGGTTTTAAAATATAAAAGTTCAGTGGTAAGTGTCGATTACATTTATAGCATTGATTATAATATACATGTACTCGTGAAATACATGAGGCTCTGGTTTCCGAATAATAATGGAAAATCAATTTATGTTACACAAACTGGTGATGGTTAGCAGTATGACGAAGTGATTAAGACGAGGATACCGGCACTGCACTCACCAATCGACATACCAGGCGTCGTGAGAATGGGAAAAATCTTCTATGAAAGGCATACCAGCTATATTGGCGTCTGTAGGAAAGGTCAATCTCAAAGGAAAAATAAAAGGTAGCGTGGTCTCGAATAAAGTGCAGAAGAGGTATCATTTCGTATTTCTAATTTTTTTTATTAATCCTTATGTCAGGCATATTATCGTAGTCTTCAAAAGCTTACCTCAAATCGTAAGGTTAGTGATAAGTCCAAAGAAGAAAGATTGTTCTTACGATAGTAGTAAATTACTTAATTGTCCCAGAGGTCAAATTCGAGTATTTTACAATATTTAATCTAAAAAGTGTAAGACACAAAAAAACAAAAAAGTTTTTTTATTATAATAATTTTAGGCAACTTTTGGACGTAATATCGCTTTGAAAATTTTAAATAATATTAAACGTTCATGAAGGTTCCAGATGTTGTTTACAAGGTAAAACATTTCTCTGACAAAACTAACTATTTGCAAAGCAGCTTTATGTCGTAACTTTCGAAACTAATGAGAGTTGTAAAGCATTATTTTATATACTTCAATAATTACAGCTTCGCTATTAATATCTACAAACGAAAAAACTTTCGACTTACAGTTACTAAGTTACCCAGTCCTGTAATTATGCTTTTACTGTGAAATGTGAACTTTTTTAATACAGAATCTTCTATATTTTTATAATTATGATTCCACGTCTGAGTAGTTAGCGTATCTGTATGAACTGTAAGTTAGTATTTTTGTCTATTGCATTGTAAGCTATGGGTTCGAATCTCTAGACCAGGTTCAGAATCAACACCACTGGAGCACAATTAGTTTAAATTATTGTCTTTATTCCGTATGGCGATTTACATATGCCAAAGTCAAAGATCAAAACTGGCAACATATTCATATGTGTGGATGAGTCTTGATCTTTGTGTTAGCGCGAAAATAGTTGGCAAGTGACTTGGCATACGAAGTATTTACTCTAGTTACACAAAAGTTTTAATATGCTGCTTAAATGTTCACGGGTCATAGCAACAGAATCTCAATTGTTTCAACCCATCTGTTGAAATAATTTTTAGACAATAATGTCAGCAATTTAATAAGCGTCAAGCGACGGCTTTTTCTGCTGCACGGATGGGCCGGGTTGGCGCACCGCTACCTCGCAGAATACCGGCCTGAAGTAGTGGAATCGTGTGTCTCTGCGTTACGTTCGGAGAGTGAGGTAACCAGAGGTAAAGATAAGGAATTCATCCATTCTTCCCGTGGCTATCCTAAGAGGCGACTAAGGTAAAAACCTTAAAAATTGGAATGTCGGTGGCGGGATAACCATCTCGACAAATACCAGACTAAAATTTAGTATACCTGAGGCAGGCAGCAGCGTCTAAAGTCTAAGAGTCTGATACTGAAATCACCAAACCGCTTGCCGAGCGTTTATGGCAAATTCAAGAAGAGGTAGGTAGAGGCCTATGTCCTTCAGTGGTGGTAAGCCAGAGACTAAATTAATTAAATTGTAATATGTGTAATCAGAACGTAATATCTCTGAAAACTCTCCATTTACTTCACAATCCACGCGAACATAGTTGCGGTAACAGCTTGTATTATAAACGCTAAAGAGCGCTATCGAAGCTCTCAACGTCAAAGGTAATATATTTTCCTTTTCGTAACACCCTGCCAATTACAGGAGCGCACTCGGAACGCAATCAATTACTCCGGCTTCAAGCGACATAAATCTCGCTAAGTCGCTGTCGCCAGTGACTTGGTCCACCGTCCCAGCGCCAGTCGAACTCTAGCCCGGGATCGATTTCACCCGCCGCCAGCTTTTATTCCGATCCATTGTACTTTTTCATCTCGCGAGGATTAAGTGAACTTCGCGGTCCAGTATCCGCTTCTCGCCTCTCCCTTCCACGTCTTATTAGTTTCCTTTGTTTTAACAGAGTAAATGTTATATTACGTGTATTATGGTGGTACAATGTTTTTATGTTTGATTTCTCTTTTATTGACCACATCTAATATATTTTGTTAAGGTTTGAAACGGAATGGGGTTCGTAGCACTATGCAGCTAAAGTAGAATACGACAATGTATATTTACAATAGTGCATACTTTCTATACGTTAAGTATTGTGATTTTGAATATGTAATTTATTTCGCGGAATCGACTCTAACGATTTGGATGAAATTTTGTATTTAGATAATGTTTTACTAATACATACAATATCCAGATACAATGTTTTTGGAAATTAATATAAACAACTTTTCTCGCGGGAAGTTATCATTCGAAAAATGCCGTTCAGGTACTGATATTAATTTGAGACGGACTCCTCGCGTTGCAATTTGCCTACATTTTATTATAATATAATGAAAACATTTTAGCCGTGTTATAGCGGTTGTTATGTCTGCCACCTCCTTTGCTTTCGTAGGTGCCGTAAGGCCTGCCGGTGACCAAAGGAAAAAGCCTTGAAAATCTTACTGGAATCACTGGGAGTAAGCTTGGCTCGCGACCCGTTACGTCTGCTCCTTTACCCCCAATCTCCCAAAGAGGCAAATAGTGGGTTTTCACAAATGAGAATCCATAACCTCTGCCTAAAGACAAGCGTGAGTTCTTGATTCTGTTGCATCAACATTTTCACAAAGTATTGTCGTTCGCTTACTTTTCATAACCTGTCTCAAATTACTTTAAAAAAAAAAAGATTATAAAAGTGCAGTACACTTTAACAGCCAAAGTCGGGGCCTGAATTCTAAACACTTGATCCAGAAAGTTGGTGAACTATTCACGGAACGGCGCGGTTGACCCATTTGCTGAAGATAATTATAAATTTATCACCTCCCTTGAGAAGGTAAAGTTTGTAAAAACAAAACTTTTCTCTCCACCAACTTTCCATTTTCCGGTACTAAATTATTCGTAAGAAAATAGCTGTTTATATTTACTTTAAGAATACATTAGCTTATTGTACATTTTTAATATTCCAAAAATACATAATTGTTTGAAAATTTTTGAATTTCTGTAACAACCTCCGATGGCTTTTTATTTCAAATGAAATACGTTTATTTCTTTGACGTTATAAATATATAATATTTAATTTGGCAAAACTCATAATTTTTCACAATATAAGTAAGTTTCCTCTCGCGGAAAAAACATCTCTGCGGTTACAATACATTACATCAGCTAATCTTATTAAGAAATAGCAAATATTTAAAAATATTGACTTAAAGGCAAATAAAATCTTCGAACATGTACTATTTACTCAAAAATAAACAAGGTTGTTACTACATTCTCTCATTCCACTGAATGGATTCGAATGGGATTTTACAGTAAGCTTAATTCATTGGAGGTGTTAAGGCGATAAGTAATGTAATGCCCAGTATCGGGTCTCATGTTTCGCTGCATAATAGAATCTACATCTCGCAAAACCTACAACCGGGGAGAAAGGTTCACGAGTGGTAGTCTTTAAAAAGAGAACGCAGCGTAGGGCGACCCCCACTACATGTTGACGAAAGCAGGTGGCCCGCAACCGTGTTTGTGTAGGCTTTTGTTGTGTTGTGACAGAATGTCCAAGTGAACAGACACCTTCTAGGCAAACGTGTACCATCCTAGGCCTCATCTTCGCCTTCCATCGGGCAAGAATGAGGTCAAACGTAAGCCTATTTTTCATAAAAACGAAAAAAAAAAGACTGAAATATATAATGGTATTCATTAACATCTAAAAAGTCTTAAAGTCTTATCAATTACATATATTAATTAGCAAGAAGTCCAGGCTAATGCTAATTATGTCAAAACAATACTCAAGGAATACATGCAATATAATTTTGCAAAAGCGCAAAGAACCAGCTCGTTGAAGTACTTTGTGCTACAAACCTCGTAAGGAGTTGTATGTAGAATAAATATATCCTTCGGAATCGTAGTTGCGACAATCGTACAATAGCCTAAATGCACAAGAAGTCTAAGGCGCCCTTCAAATTCTGCAAAAACACCACTTCTAGGTGACCCGCACAGTTATTATTTTAACTTTTACCATCGATATGTTGTAATAAAATATTATTACCTACGTAATTTCTGTAAGGGCTTAAACAAATTTACTTATAGTTTAGCCGTTTGCGAACATTGCATCGGATTACAGCAGGTAAATCTAATCTAGCCATCTCTCGCGAATGGGATTTTTTTTTAAATCGGTGCAAATTGCTGACAAAGTGACAGTGTTGCAAGTTTCTGTTTGCGTTGCTTTCATCGGGCGCTGTTTTTGTTTATTTTTGTTGGAGCTTTTTTTATTGAACGGAACACTGAATGTTGGCACAGTGCAGTCTGATGAATTTTTAACTAGGTTAATACGAATTAACAAATGAGATATCAATGTTTGGTGGGGATTCACAATTTAATATTGTGGTGGTAATTTAACTTTGATGAAGAATTTGAAATAAGTCGAGAGTACAGTGACGTTTTCGGCATTTGACAAGGTTCTGGCTAACAAATGAAAATCAAACATTCGTTATTTTTTACCAGCGTGTATAAATCTACTGTGCTACTGGGCAAAGGTGTTTCTATAAAAGTGCCAACAATATCCATACCTATATTTTGCACTCACTTATCGTGGAAAGCATCTCTGATGTGGGGGTACTGCGTATACCCAGCCAGCACACCTCGTTAAATATAGACGATTTCTAGATGGACTTTTCAGGAGTATTACACTCATCACGTTCTTATTCATGCTGATCACTGAAAACTTTTAGATTGAATGATTTTATGAGAATATGGAACATTGTTTAAGGATTGTTTGAGTATAATAGTAGAATTACACTAATATAATTTGTCGTGTGGTAACGACGTAAGAATCTGTCACCCCTTTCTTCCAGTGACGTAAGAGTTGACCGAGGGAAAGCCATTATAATCGCAATGGCTAGCGACAGATGGCGGGATAACCATCTCGAAAAATATCTAAACAAAAATTAAGCAGACGGATGACGTGCAGCAGAGTGTTAGATGCGAAGTGTCTGGTGCTGCGACTGCCAATTCATTTTGCGATTATGGCATTTGCCATCATAGACCTACTTCCTGCAGTGGACTATTTACAGCCTGTTAAAGTAAAAAGTAATCATAGTTGAATACTATGCATTTAGTGACACATTATGTCATTAGTCATGAATTAATGAGACATCTTATGTGTTTTCTTTGAATTGTTTTTATCAAACAAAGAGTTAATGAGTTATACTATATAATGAGCATGGCCAATAAAAGTAACAAATGAAACAAGTATATAGTGTGGAACGAAACTCCTGAGAAGTTCAAGGCCACGATAATAACCTACCGTTACGTCAGTTTAACCAACAAGTAATTCAGGGCTTGCGTCGCATACTTTCCGTGTGTGATAAATAAATAGTTGAATGGAAAAGAAATTCTATGCGTGGGTCTCCGGTTACCATCGAACGCAAAGCCGGGGCCGTAGTACTAGGTACATGGTACCCCGGTCGAGCCGACTCATTCGAGCAGCACCTAAAGCCGCCGCTTGACGCACGATAAAACTACTCTTATGGTACTGCATATTTATTGCATTTTTATTTTTACTAAAAAATCGAAATTAAGATATAAAACAATTATCACCACAGTCATCTCATGATTGTTCTATTTTCTATAAAAGTTTAATTATTGTAGGAATCTATACAAGTTTAATTACTGAATAACGTATGTATATGGCATTTTGGTAAAACGTATAAACCTCACTTTTATTAATTTACAATTAATTCATTAACGTTCCAACATTCTACGTTTTTGATCAACTTTGATATTTTCCTTTTCTAAATTAAGAATATATAAAGCTGATGACTACTAGTATACTTCTCCCCGTAAGTAACCTATGCGGTTGGAGTTCGGCATGTTTGTATGTAATTCGTGATCGATACGAAAACCTCGTCTGTCTGTCTGTAACCCCACCCGGTACTAGTAGCAGAAAAGAAATCGATAATAGATAAATAAACGCAAAACGTTATTATGCCAGAATGTACAACATGTTTTGGCAACAAATCTGTTCGGGCTAGGCGCTGGGTATAATATTACAACTAAATTGTATTTTACAAATTCTCCACGAACAGCACATAAATAATGACAACTATTATCTTTGTACTGGTTTCACAACACATTTTAATTATTGTATAACCGACCGGTTTCGCCTTACGGCATCTTCAGAGCATCAGGCATCCGTACAAGAGATAATAATAATTGTCAATATGATGAAGTTACAACAAGTGACAACGATCGAAAGTGTAAATTATATATTAGCATATAAATAATCTACTCTGTGTATTTCCATTAGTCAAGTCTTCGACAACCTATAGCCCATAAGATGAGAAGGGATAATTAGATAAGTATATGTTTCTGCTTGAGATATTCACATAAGTACGTTTCGTATGAAACGATGACGTAGCCCTGGTCGATTTTGACCACGGTGACAATTTCCGAACACTATCGGCAGATGTCAACTGCGCAGGCGCTACTAAAGTGCCACGATTGTACGCGCAAATATACACGCACGTCTATAGACATTCCGATACATGGCATGCCCAGTATCGGGTCTCATGATTTTTTTTTGGAGCTTGAAAGAGAGCTACTGCTCGTTAATAAACTTCATACTTGCATGAAACATTTTTGTATTTTGTTTCATCATTTCAGTCTATCACAAGTCCACTGCTGAACATAGGCCTCCCCCAAAGATTGCCACGAAGCTCGGTCCTGGGCCACCTACATCCATCGACTTCCCTGAGCAGGTCGTCACTCTATCTCGTGTGGGGTCGTCCTACACTGCGTTTGCCTGTACGTGGCTGCCACTCGAGAACTTTTTTCCCCCAACAGTTGTCAGTTCTGCGAGCTATGTGGTCGGCCCATTGCCACTTCAGCTTGCTGATCCTTACACGTTTAGCTGTTTCTTATAACAGATCTACGGAAAACCGTTGTTGAAAACTGCTATTTGTTATTTTAATGGCGCTTTCGCTTCGGCGGTTCGTCATTATTGTTAAATTATATTTGCATTAATTGCTGCTAGAAAGTTCGATGTTATTACGCTTTCAAAGCCGGGGGTTGCTGATTTATATGATGAACATGAAAGTGTTTACGTAATGATTTCTTGTATTTACGCGAACCCTACGCATTTGAAATGTAAGTATTATTTACGGATTGTATCGCGTCTGATTTTCGTTTTTATTCCGAGGGTACGAGTGCTGAGAAAGTGGCGTCGGACGTCCAGATGTGACAGTCAACTCGGGCTTCCTTCAGCTTTTAATTATTCATTTTGTGTCCGATCTACGCAGAATGTTCCGATTTAATGTGGGATTATTTATCTATTTATAACCATACAGGGAATCATAGTTCGGAACTAAAGGACGTGTGTGTCTGAATGATTAAAAAAAGTAAAAGATATTTGTCTGCGCATTCAACACATTTTTAACGTGGTAGAGCCAAGCGGCGGCTTTAGCTGCTGCTCTAATGGGCCGGCTCGACCGGATTAATACCACGACCTCGCAGAATACCGGCATGAAGTAGAGGCATCTTGTGCTTCTGCGTTTCGTTCGGTGAGTGAGGTAACCGGAGGCCCACTCCCCCTCCCCATTCCTCTCCTTATCCTCCCTCCCATCTCCCAAATACCCTTATAGGCCAGAAACGCACCTGTAGCTCCTCTGGTGTTGCGGATGTATGTGGGCGACGGTAATCACTTACCATCAGGTGAACCTATTGCTCGTTTGCCGACTTTCCCTTAAAAAAACACATGTCATTTTAACAAATTATAATTAACAATTTTGGGTTGTAATGTACTTCCATGGTTCAACACATAATATTCCTAACTTAATTCTTTCGCTTATATGATTAAACTGGCGGCTCCACTACGTTCGTTATATTACGTTACGTAAAGTCGAGCACCAGCTGTAAACAATTGTTCAAATAACTATGAACAGTTAAGTGTTATTTATTTATAGCGATAACAGTAATCCATTGTTTTACTTCTATACAATGTTGCTAGCTGTGATAAGCCTCTTAAAATAACTTAAATCTATATCGCAAAGTTTAATAAATATCTCAAAGTTTACTAAAGAGAGATACAATAAACATTATTCCGTACTGCCTTGTAGTATCGGAGTAAGAATCTGTCACCCCATTTCGGCGACAAAGAGAAAAGCCTTGAAAAACCCTTGGCAATCTCTGAGAGCAAGCCCGACTCTGAATCGTCATGTTTAGATATTGCAACATAATTCTAGGAGATATTGAAACATAGTTCTAGGAGATAGTGCAACATAATTCTAGGAGGTATTGAAAAATAATTCTAGGAGATATTGAAACATAATTCTAGGAGATATTGAAACAATTCTAGGAGATATTGAAACATAATTCTAGGAGATATTGAAACATAATTCTAGGAGATATTGAAACAATTCTAGGAGATATTTCCATAAACATAATTCCGCCATCCCCTAACGGCGTGATAGAATCTGCCACCCCGTCTCATTTCGTGGGTGACTTGAAAGTAGACTATGGGAGATCTTGCCTACAACAGACGGTGGAATATACATCTCGTTAATATTCTTTAATACCTTAACATTTATCAGTACATACGGCAGAGGGGCTCGCAACTCCGCTTCAGCGAACAATGTGTCTGAGTTTTGCGATCGCGAACTGGTCGAGGGTGGCGATAAGAGCAAGATCGCCAATTGGCAGAGGTCTATGTGGACAGTGGTCTGTGGGAAGTCATCGAAGACCTCAATTCGTATTAGTTAAACCCTGTCACTCGTATGTGCCCGCATCTATACTATGCTAAATTATTAACTTCTTTGGGTATGTTTAACATAAAAGCGATTTCACGGCTTTTGATAATTATTTTTACTATAAATGTTGCTTATAGCTCCCAAAAATTAAGTAAAGCTATTCATATTCTTTATATTACAAATGTAAAGGTATGTATGTTTTTGTGGACGTCAATTCAATAAGTAATTAAAAAAAATACTTAAGATACGGAAAAATATGGAGACTAACCCATTGAATTGGGTATGAGATAGCATTTTATGTCAATTAAGACTTTCACTGAAGACAAAGTTTTCGACATGCGCGAGCGAAGCCGCGAACAGTCGCTAGTGCTCAATAAAGAATTTATGAAAAAAATCAAATGCACACATGCAAGTCTGCAACATAAATAAAATGGGATGAATATTTATTCATGATTTCGCTCGGGAGATGAGAGACGACCTATTATCTCAGTAGGGCACCTGCTTAACGATTCAGCGTCCCGGGTCACAGTGGAGCTCTGAAACTGTTATTAGTATGCGTAAGAGGCACATCAGTTTCGGGTCATGAATATTGTGGCCGAATTTCTCGTCTGTCCTTCACACGGAGGCGTAGGAAATTCCCACTTCGGTTTAGGAACAGCGGCGATAAAAGGGCGCGGTGCTTGGTTGTTTGAAGTTTCTAGCTTCGCTATGTTTTGCTTGCATTTAATGCTTCATACCTATCTGTACTAATACGTGAAATTCTTTGTTTGTGTGTATGTATGTATGTTTGAACGGATTTCAATTCGGATTCCATCGAAAGCTATTTGACGCATTATGATGGCTATAAATGTTCTTTATGAATCCCGAAATGGTGTTTTAATTTGTAAGTTTGTATGTATGTCGTTTAATCACACTAAAAGGACTGAACAGATATGAACGAAATTTGGCAGAGTTGAAATTACCAAAATTTTGTGCCAAGAGATGAAGCCGCGGGCCGCCGCTAGTATATTATAAATTCGAAAATAATTCGTGTATAAACCATTTAGTGTATTTTTAATCACGTTTTTATTAATTCGATCTCTTTTTTTATTCATTTATTATTAATTCGGCTTTCTGTTCGGTACAAATTTTTCAATCGTTTTTAAACTAACTTCCCGATGAGCTAGACTTGAAACTTTAAACATAGCCTAGAATTGGATGTTAAGCAATAATAAATAATAAAAAAACGTGTGTGTGTACTTATATACGCACGTAAGAAGTTATACTTCTTTAGCTTAACAAAACAAAGAAACTAGTGATAATAATTTATAATTTAAACAAATAGAAAGACACACCGACAGTTAACCTCAAATCTATAAACCCACTTAAAAAAGTGTATAATATAAAAAAAAACACTTTTATCACTACCACTAATGTCTATTTTTGTATGAAAACATTTTTTTATCTCGACTGATATGAAACACGTATTGTAGATTCATATATATTTGAACTTTGAATATAGTTATCAATTCTTACGAAAACTTGAGAGACCAACCAACTTCATGGTGTCATTTTTAGGCGTCGGTGTGCGCGCGCAGCGTACAAGTTCACTCTCCTCATTTTTACCAAACGCGCTAAAAGAAATATAAATTCAAAAAAGTTGTAAAAAAACCGTGCATAATAATATGCTAATGCAAATTGTTCACATCATCTACTCGTTATTAGGGTTCATTTAAAATTTTGAGAATTAAATAGATTTGTTTTTTATAACAAAGCTTTTTAATAATAGTCTTGAAAACCTAATGCCTATTATTGTCAGTAATCCTTTGCGCTCAAAATATAAGAAACGTTTTTCTTAAGTATTGGGGTAAGTTTAGGTAAGGTTGAATGTAACATCTCTTTCTCCAAAATGCCAACCTCTCCTTCACGCCACCTTGCTAGCCATATATGCCGAACCCAAAACCCTACAGACTTGTGCAGCAGCTATTGAAGCAGCAGTATCACGAAGAAGTATTTCTTCTAACTGATTGAAGATGATAATTGAGCAAGTTTCGCATCTCGAACTGGAACTATAGTACAGTTTTATAATAAGGAAGAAGTGTCAGTAAAGTGTTTAATGTGTAATTTGGTCTTCGCGTCATCGTGCTCTGTGATACTAAAGTGAGCGCTCTGACCACTACCGGGCCACTAACCACTATGCCTACCAGGCACTAGTGTAAGTCTGCGTTACCACAAACTCAGTATTGAACTAGTAAGTGTTTAGATTATCTTAACACATTATGTTAAAAAGCTGAAGAGGTTGTATCTATAAACGCGTAAACCTCAGGAATCCAGATTTAAAAAAAAAAAAAATTATGTTTGCTACCCAGTTTAAGTGAGGAAGGTATAGAAGGTATAACATTACGCTACGGATATATCCATTGATATATGATATATCTCCTATGGATATATAAATATATCCATAGGGTCGGCGCTGTAACCACAAACTTTGGTCATGTGATCATCATGTGTATGAAATAGGGATGTGTAATTATAATTGAACGCGGTCTAAAGTGCACTGGTGCACGCACACCTAGTCATTAACATAATCGACACTCTTCTCTTACTTTTGCCGTTGGTGGCGGCGCTAGATATTCTTACCGTTGGTCTCATTGGACGCAATATCCAGGAGCAAACCCGGCGACAAGGCTCGCCACCCGACACATTCTGTCTGCTAGAGAAACCAAAAGTAATTACGGAAGACAGTTTAACTTCCCTGATTCATGCTAATTTGGGTACCAATACTCTGCCTATCCCTATGAGTGAAAAGCTTGAATACTTATCATAAGAAACGGCAGAATACAGTTTATAATAGCTATATTAAGAAACATCGATACAAACAAGGAATGCGACTCGTAACAATATCCCGTGAAATCATATCAAGCAGAATGCATTTAGGAGCGTGTAAGCCTTTGTGATACAAATGTAACGAAAGTACAAAAGCACTGCAACGGTCCATTACAGCCCGGGGTCCGTGGCTTGGATACAGATTGCGTTATGCAGATTTGAATCCGAACTGTTATCGGCACGAACGTTGGACGTCAATTGGTCGCTTCGTTGCTCCTTGTAAATAGAACATGGTAAGTGGCTTTACGATACCTGATCAGATAAGTGTGATCTAAATTTTGATTTAATACATTATTTATTTAAATTAAGTTAGTTTGCAGATCATAGTTAACTTAGGAATCCCCCAAAGATTGCTACAAAGCACGATCCTGTGCCACGCTACAAGCGTTTTTCCACTTCCCTCGATATTCTGCGGTTCCATATCTTGCATGGGGTCATAGTCCACAGCGTTTGCCTGAATCCGATATACAGATGATATAATTATTAATAATAATTATATATAGTATATGAGAGAAACTTGTATCCGATACATGGTGATATTTTGCAAATGTAAACTTACCTTACTTGATTTTATAATTTCTTAAAAACAAATAAAAACCTCCGAAACGAATGAAATATGAAATCAAATTTAATATATACTTGAGTATCGAGTGAAAGAAAAACATTTTTTAAATGTCGAAGGTTAAAGCGTACAAAATTCCTTTAAGCGTTTCTGACATAAAATAATCTTTATCGAAATTTGTTCTTCGAGAATAATTCGAAGTTAATGATACATTTTTCCGACGGGTTCATTTCACGCGCGACAAAACAAAAACGGATCGGACGGCCGTCGTCGTCTCTCTGTTATAAGATATATTAAAAAGGGGAGAATAATTTGTTTATTTTAAAAGAGTTAAGACAATAAAAAAAACTAAACAAAGAGCATACTAAATAGACTTCATAAATAATAGTATACCTTTGTGTACATTTGTATTTTTTGTTAGAATAAGTAATAAGCACTTAAGTCAATCGCCCAAAGGGATAAGTAGAGATAACGGATTTCCATTTTACAACTATTTAGCGTATCACAAAGGGCTCACTTTTGGCTCTAAATTCACTTTTGCCCTCTCTTCAAAAATAAAATGATAGGTCATCTCTCAACAAAATCTCCTACAAGTGCAAACACTACTGTATCGCTTACTACTCAGCGGTTGATGATGGAATACTCCGCATACTTGATAATGCCTCATTGTCAGGTAAAGCACTGTTTTTGCCGCTTATGAACAGTGTAACCACTGTTGTGTTCCGGTGTAAGGAGATCTGGAATAGTAACAGGCAGCCCTTCCATGCTAGTTCTCAGGAATGACAACGTATCTAATTATATGTGCTATTATAATTACATTAAGTTTTTAAATTGAGAAGAACCGATTGCCCAGCAGCGGAGAATTTTCAGACTGCTAAATTAACATTTGAAATATTTCAGATCAACGATGGAAATCAAAATTTAACTAAACATTATAATATAATTATGGAAACGATTTGTCACTTACACTGTTATACTTGTACGCAAATGTTACGTGACATCCCATAGGCTGAATGCACCAGCATCAAAATGACGTCGCCCGTCAAAAGGATTACCCGGCATTAAGCAGTTATTGAGACCCTTATTTTTGACAGCGCATTTTGGGACAAGAATTTAATGATCACATTATTAGTAATCAGAATATCACATTTGGTTTGGTTGATTTTTAATATTAAAATATTGTGTTTTAAAATATTACTGGGGTGCAAGGGTGTACTGTATCGGATGGCATCACCGTTTTCACTAAATGGCAACTTCGACTGGAGCATATCGCTAGCTATGCTTGACGATTGTCTCAAAATAGTCTACTGCTGGATATATCCAAAAGAAGGATTTTTAGGCGCTATTTCAAACCGGAACGCATGCGCAGTCGCACGACCGATTGCCACTAGAATCCTATCACAGAAGGAGCCTATCTAGTAAAAAGGTTGGACCATTCGGCATCATTCGTACGTCAGAGCTTCGTTTATTGACTAGCAGGGTGGACCACGTGCAGGTGAGGGCATTCCGAGAAAGAGATGTTATATTACCCCATACACTCCAAGATAGATTACTTCTAAGGATCCATCAAAATTAACCTAAATTGGTCGCAGGATTCTGATTTTATTATGAAACCAATTGGCTAGACATTCATGCCATTCATTACCTTGATGGTGTTATGCTTGCTCATAATATGCTTCAAATTTGATTCCAGTATGTCACTACATGGCCCCCGTCAATAGTTTGGTTTTTGAACGTGGTAGAGCCAAGCGGCGGCTTTTACTGCAGCTCGAATGGCCGGTAAATTACATGGCCGTGGTAGCAACCACTGCCATGCAGAATGCCGGCGTGATATAGAGGCATCTGGTGCTTCTGTGTTTCGTTCGTTGAGTGACGTAACCGGAGGTCCACTCCCCCTCCTCATCACCTTCCTCATCCTCCCTCCCATCACCCAAATAACCTTAAAGGCCGACAACGCACCTGCAGAACATCTGGGGATGCAGATGTACGTGGGCGTCGGTAATCACTTACCATCGGGTGAACCGCATGCTCGTTTGCCGCCTTTCCCATAAAAAAACAATAATCTGCCATTAAGTTGAATATGTACCCAGATATTTCTCTAGATCTCTAACCCTTCAAACAGTAATACACACGCTCACTACAAAAAAATATAACGCACATACAACGACATTGAAATGAATTCCTTATTTTAATTAGTTCTTGGTATCTCTCATTAAGCAGTAATGTCTAATTTAAACGTACACTGGGTCGTTCCTTTAACTATTCACTAAGGAGGTCTCGCAGGCAAAGCAGACGTGAAGCTTATTTGCGGTATTAATTAACACTATGATTAAACGTCTTGCTACACTCACACTGAACCCTGTTTACGTAATAATGTGCACCGCCTAAATTTTCCTCCCCAAGCTCCATATTTATAAGGATATATTAAAAAAAAATTATACGTGTTTGTTTTTGGAATTACGAGCGAGTGTTGCTATCGTTTATTGTTAACTAATAATATTGGTAACTAACTGACAGTGTTTGGGTTTCGATTCTTATGGAACATATTGTTGTTGATTTTTATCTTCGTTACGTTAACGTACTTTTAATTACAAACGGCACTTTTTAAAGATAAGTAAACTTTGTTATTAATTCACATACAGTGTAGAATATTTAAGCTAATTTTAAAATTAACACGTCACCCTCGTTGAAGTGGAGGAAGCCATCCGGAGACGGAACAATTTTTTGTGGACCATACAAATGTGGGTTAGTCGACTGCTAGACATAAAATTCTCCTAATGGTACGATTTGGTATGAGCGCCACGCATGGCTGATGGGTAAGCGATGGCAGTGCCAGACTCCTGCCCTACCCATATTTCGAATAAATTAATATAACACTGTAACATTGACAGTATATACATGGTAGAGCCAAGCGGTGACTTTAGCTGCAGCTCGAATGGACCGGCTCGTCCGGGTGTAGAGGCATCTTGTGCCACTGCGTTTTGTCCGAGGAGTGTGGTAACCGGAGGCCCACTCCCCCTCCCCCATCTCCCTCCCATCACCCAAATACCCTAAAAGGCCGGCAACGCACCTGCAGCACCTCTGGTGTTGCAGATGTACGTGGGCGACGGTAATCACTTACCATCAGGTGAACCGCTTGCTCGTTTGCCGCCTTTGCCTTTAAGAAAAGAAGAAGTACAATATAGAGTAGGATAATCAGCCCTGCCTTTTATAATACCTTGATTCTTTTATTCGAAAGGGGGCATGCGGCTCTCTTGATAGTAAGTGATTACAGACGCCCACGTACATATGCAACACCAGATGAACTGCAGGTATGATGCCGTCCTTTTATGATATATAGGGGAAAGAAAAAAGAAGCTTTTCTCTATTCCACGTAGCAGTAGTACTACCCTGGGCGCCCTGGCCCATTGGAGCAGTAGTAAAAGTACCGGACCGCGCCCATGAGCGCACACCGCCTAATCAATCTACTTTTGTGTCAGACCATAATGTCAGACCATATAGAAACGATTTCGAACCTAGGTCACTCGCGCTCTTTGAAACAAAAGTGAGCGCTGAAGCCTAGTGGGCTACCACAGCTCTCGTGATTATCGCATGACTAGTGTAATAGTACAGAATTAGTTCGAATAAAAGCATCATGCATTTTTGATAACACCCAAATTGGTTTTACGTTTCATGTTTAGTTTTAAAACTTTTTAAATGAATTATCGTGCCACGTTCATCTTGTACGAAGATCTCAATTTCAAGTCTACTTTATTTAGGATGTTAAGTAATTTATTTGCATCGGCTGTACCGCGCGTAACATGTTTAAACTATCCCGAAAGAAAATACTTACCTAACTCCATTTCAATTTTGTTTTACTTTACGTAGAGCTTCCTCAGACTAGGTTAAAGGAAGGTTTGCACTCGACAAAGATTCGGTTAATTTTGCTCAAGGCTCGGGCTATTCCTTTCGCTTCATGTGTAACAAAGCGTTGTGAGGTTTATTTTGGTCGGCCACGCCTGGGCAAACTCCGAAGTCACTAATCAACGGCTTAGTGGTGCTGTTTCGCTCTCAGTGGCAAATTGCGATCAATCAAGCTGAATTTGTGACTATTTATTTGCGGATTAACAAGATCCTGTTGATGTATTCGCTTAAGTAACGTTCGAGGAGATCACGTGATAGTCTATCTAACAATTTTAGGAAGTAGTTAAAATAAATGTTATAGTACGAGTACTTTCAAAGGATCCTTTATTTACACACGCGACAGAACAAACAGTTCTTAAAACATCCATTAACAATTCTCTACAGTCCAGGTTTATTTTGATATGACAGAATGTTGCAGACGGGAACAAATTAAATAAATATCAAACGTAACTTACGGTGAAAAATAACTATTTGAAAAAAAAAAGAAACCGCTGTGCTGTTCCATTCGTTTATCTATCGGGGACAATTGCATACAAAGTTGTACGTACAAATTGTAAAACGAAATGTCTTATTACAACGAACGCAGATTCAAGTGTAAAAGTTCCCAAACAAATGAGTTTGAGTCAGTCCGACGAAGAGGGATTTATTACGAACTTTGAATCGGATCCTGTACTTTGCGACAATCTCTCGAGTTTGTAAGTTATGTAATAAGTACGATCTTATGCATTAGCTGTGTGTGTCGCGTTTCGTGTATTTACAATTTTAATGTGCATTATGAACCTATTGTGTGTACACTTAAAATTAATTGAAGATTATAACGAAATAATGTGATCAGAGAGCTTTGTGGCGTGAAAGACGATGTAGTGACACGAATTGAGAAAGGGATGCTGAAATGGTTTGGACATGTGAAGAGGATGAATGAAAGTAGGTTGAAGAAACAAATATATGTGGCGAGTGTAAATGGTAGAGTCGGGAGAGGAAGACCTAGGCGAACATTTCACGATCAAATCGGAGACATTCTGGAAAAAGGCCAGGTCAAGAGTACTCTAAACCAACGAGGATGCATGCGAATATTGATTAAAGTGGAAGAAGCGAAAGACTTATGTCAGGACCATAGCAAGTGGAAGAAGATTGTCTCTGCCTACCCCGTTTGGAACAAGGCGTGAATATATACATACATATATTATCGTCATCATCGTCGTCAACATCACTGACCCGATTAAGGACCCGATAAGGCCGTGGGAGACCTTATTCGACCCACTACGAAAATTTTAAAATTTTGTATGTGTAATGGCTAATCTTTTTAATTTAAGGTAAGACAAGATAGAGAAAAGAAATTCTAAAATGTTTGAAACTTTGATATGAATTGTTAACATAGTCTTCTCCGAGAAAGCCCATGCAAAAGCCGGCGACCATTTCTTGAAACTTTTGCCTATACTCACAAAGCAGGACGGCGCGAGCGCTAGTGATGCTGCTCCGTCTGTGCGATTTGGGTTCGGCAGAGTGGGGGGGTGTATTCTCCCCGTTTCGTATTCTTCAATAATATTTCAATAATATAAGTTCAGTTATACGATTTAAACATTTCCTATGGCTATATACATAGACATTGATGAGTGTAAATATGTATACAAGTATGTGTATGCAGCCACGTACAGGCAAACGCAGTGTGGGACGACCCCCCACAAGATGGAGTGACGACCTGCGCAGTGTGGCGGGAAGTCGATGGATGCAGGTGGCTCAGGACCGAGCTTCGTGGCAATCTTTGGGGAGGCCTATGTTCAGCAGTGGACTTCTGATAGGCTGAAATGATGATGATGTGTGTATAATCATTGTCAATGTTTATTTTACTTTAGTTACAAGATTTGATCACCTTCGTATTCTACAACGTTACACATGTTCTATGTTCAAAGCTAGACTAGAAGAGAATGGTTCTCAGCATTTTTTTTTTTAAAACGTTACCTTCCGCTGTAGGAATTTCTCCTGTGTCGCGGAGGCAGTTTACATACATGAATTGCACATGGACCAACACCCAGACCGGGAGCTATTATTTGTAGTCCATACAAATACTAGTCCCGTGCGGGAATCGAACCCGCGACCCACAGCGCCGCAGCTAAACGCTCAGCCACTACGCCACCGAGCCGTCAATACATATAGCCGTCTATACAATCATTGAGTCCGCATGTTTGTAAATATTCGTAGTTCATGTGAAATTAAAGTTAAGGTAAATAGACGTTTTTACGAGAGTATTAATTTGAAATAATGTGATCACTGACTCGAGTTATCGTTGTCATTTGCAATTCAGCTGGACGTATTGTGTTTTTTTTTACATTAAATTAGTTTAATTGATTTAGTTAGAGTTTCATTGATTATTCAACATTTCGGAATGTTCTATTTCATTGCACATCGTTATGATCATCATGATCTGTTTCTTTTCTTCTTTAGCCTTTCTCTTTAGATGTTTCTTCTGTCATCTGATAGAGGAAACTAATTTTTTTCACCTGTCATTGAGACGAGTCACATGCTATCCGTATGTAATGATAAATTACGTCGCTAAAACGTTGTTTACCGATACACAATGAACGTCAAATATCGGAAGCGCTATTTTTATGTCAGCTGTCATTACAAAGATAAATAGCCGGGCGCTTTTTTTTCCAATGATTGTGTACGGAAGCAGCAAATATATTTAACATAATATGCATCATCATATATGAACTGTATGGTCGATTCGTCTTCTTCTTCTGTCTAATCAGAATCGCAACCCTTGACAAGTAGACTTGGCATTCTACCCTTGGAAAGGGCCGTGGTAGCCTGGTGGTTAGGGCGTTTACTTTAGTTTCACTGAGCGCGAGCGAACTGGGTTCTATCCCGGCACCACTAAAATTGTTAATAGAAATTTTCCTGAGATCCTGGTGTCGGGGTTCCAGGGTTAGGATTTCAAGTAATATCAATATTTATACACTTTAATAGCCTTCTTATTTGGTGATGATGGATTCGGGTCTGACCCTAATTTTTTTCATGGCATTCGGTAAGGTAGAAACATGGAAATGCATAGTTTGGCATTTATAGAATGTCCTGGTATGAATACAATTTCCCTTTACTAAATTGAACATTCTTACCTTACCCTAGTAACCTAGAAATAGTCCACTGCAGGACATAGGTCTCTCCCTTTTTTTCACCACGGTCGGCAAGCGGATTGGCAATCAAAATACCATGCACCTCGCACCTCGAACCTTAAACTCGCTTTGATATTTTTCGAGAGGGTAATCCCGCCATCTGTCGGTGGCCATTGCTATTTTTAAGGCTCTTTTGGTGACCCACGGGAAGAAAGGGTGTGGCAGATTCTAACGCCGATACCACACGGCATCGGAATATAAATAAATATTTAATTCATAATTGAATTTTTTATAGTAAGAAGTCAGATAGCTAAGCTGCCGACCTTCTCTAAACGTTTATCTCATTAATTATTCGGACATGGTATTCGTTTCAGTTTCAATGATTCAAATATAGCTCGGTGCTTTCGTTTTATATTTATTTACACGTTTTGACTGAAAGGTCACTTTATTATTCTAAGAGAAGATCATCCCAAGATGTTATTACTTTAAAGAGTTTATTAGAGTGCTTTTCAATTACAAGCCTTTTCCACTACTACGTAATAAATTCTAAGTCGTGGAAGATGTATAAGATTGGCGATTAAAAATTAACATCATAAATACTTCACGACAGTAATATCAGTAATATTTATCTATTAATTTAAACTTCTTATAAATAAAGTGTTATGTATGTACGAGTGCATAGACTGACTTAAAGAGGGTATGTATGGGTCTACTTATGTAGACAGACAGATGCACCTAAAACACTATACACTAATATAACCTAAACAGTACTCCGATCGCTTATTCCCATGGCGTGAAGACTGTGCTGGCAGTATTTCACTTGGTAGTAGTCTACCAGGTCTACGACAAACACACTGTCACTATGTACTGGTTACTTATAAAATTTTTAGGGTCAATTATGACATGTATGCATATTTGCCCCGCCAATCCGCACCGGATCGGCGTCGCGGGCCCTTCCCGGCTCCAAAAACCCAGGGGCCTTTGCCTTTGCTGCTACTTTAGTTTGCTTGCTTTCTTTAAAAGCACATTTAAATACTATGATTAACGTTGTTAACACAGATCAATGATTTAACGAAGCTCGTCTAATCTCCCACTGCACTCCAAGAAACCATGGTATCAATGTGAACCGGTCGGGAATCTATCCCGGGACATAAGTACCTAGACAGACACCCACGCTTCCGAATATCGGCGGGTGCGTTCACTTTGTTAAGCATGTCACGTCATTGTTGAAGCGATTTAGTTTTATCGTTGCACCATGAAGCCGTAGCCGGTAGCCTAGTGATCAGGGCGCTTACTTTAGTTTCATAGCGCACAAGTGTCCAGGGTTCGATCCCCGGTGCAGGCACCGCTAAAATTGTGAATAGCAATTTTAAGTACTGTATTTATCAGGTGCTCGTGTACGTGCAGCAGTGATGGAAAACAACGTGAGGAAACCTGCATGACCCGCACTGGAACAGCGTTGCGGGCCCGTCCGGGCTCCAGAACCCTCTCAGATATTTGAGAAGGTGGCCTTTGCCCAGCAGTGGGCACTTACAGGCTGCTACTTTACCCGAGTCTACACTCGTATGGTATAATGCAGAGAGTAGATAATTTTGGTCGGAACGTGATGAACACGAAAAGGTGTAAATCAATACGCTGTACAAGCTTTTAGTATTTGATGTCGGTAGATTATAAAAAGTATGTCGTTTGACTAACATATATAACAAGGCTAACGTGAACAGACACGTTCTAGGCAAACGTGTACCATCCTAGGCCTCATCTTCAGCTACCATCAAGCAAGATTGAGGTCAAATCAGTCTATTTTATATAAAAAAAAAAACAATAATATTACTTACTACTAATAAATAAAAAAAATTGTCTTCTCTTGACTTTCCAACACTTAGGTTTTAAAAGAGTTTTGCATCAGAATCAGATCTTATGTAGTAATCTGTGTTATATATCTATCAAATGAATTAACACGGACTATGCACAGATAGTATTTTAAGTTTATTTTTAATCGTAAATAAATGCTGTAGTTAAAAAAAATGAGTTAAAGTAAAACTAAAAATCGACACAACACTATTCGGAATATTTAGTCAATATCATCATCATTTGTGCCTATCACAAGTCCACTGATGAAACATAGGTCTCCCCCAAAGATTGCCACGAAGCACGGTCCTGAGCCACCTGCATCCATATACTTCCCGCAACACTGCGCAGGTCGTCACTCCATCTCGTGGGGGATCGTCCTACACTGCGTTTGCCTCTACGTGGCTGCCACTCGGGAACCTTTGTCGGTTGTCAGTTCTGCGTGCTTACATATATACTATTCGATACGTACATTAGCATAATTTTTTTTTATAGAAAAGACGGCAAACGAGCAAGCGGTTCACCTGATGGTAAGTGATTACCGTCGCCCCCGTACATCTGCAACACCATAGATGCTGCAAGTGCGTTGCCGGTCTTTAAGTATATTTGGGAGATGGGAGGAAGAGGAGGGGAATAGGGAGGAGGAGTGGGCCTCCGGTTACCTCACTCGCCGAACGAAACGCAGAAGCACAAGATGCCTCTACTTCATGCCGGTATTCTGCGAGGCCGTGGTACCAACCTGGTCGAGCCGGCCCATTCGAGCAGCAGCAAAAGCCGCCGCTTGGCTCTACAACGCTTAAAATAAAATAAAAATACACTGAAATTAAAGATGATCAAGACTTGGATCATGAATGCTATATGTTTAATATGAAATTGTAATAATGTACGTACATGATACGTAATGTATATGAATCTACGCGTCATCCGGGCTAGGCATCTAGGCACATGCTGTGCCCGTGAAATATAGCTGCGATGCCAGAATGAAATGCAAACGAGCTTTTTGCAAGGGTGTGTCCAGTTCTTTGTTACCGTCGGCTTAGCTAGTCTTTGTGCCTTTAATAGTTGAGAATTGCTAAGTACAAAGTGCGCCTCGGGAACGTTGTCTTCTAAACTCCTGACCTCTATAAGTTTAACGATCTTTTTTCACTTTTATGCAACTATACAGTCTAACTACTCCAATCTTATTAAAAAATTCACTGAAAGCATCTTCCCTAGCCATCTTCATCTCATCATTATCACTGGATTATTGAACGTTTGTTCAGAATTCCAAAAGTATTGTCCTACACTCCATTACCTGTACGAAGTTGTCACTTTGGACACGTTTTTAAACTAAGATATCTTGCCAGCCCAGTGCTATTTCAGTTGATAGATAGATAAATTGTTTTTAAAAAAAAAAAAAAGAATACTAATAATGCTATTTATTAACTAACATTATTAATATTTCTGTTAACCCTCCAACTAAGCATTAGAGCTTGTATTTGGAGTGGTTCACGACAATAGTCGAATGGTGGGCTCGAACCTGCGACGTCATGTTTCGCAGTCCGCACCTTAACCCATTAGGCTATTGGCGCTTATTTGGCAACTACAGCACACTTACAATTTACATTCGAAATATACATTATTAGCAGACAATAAATAATCAGCGCAGCAAAAATAAATAGAAAAGTAAACTAAATCGAACATAAATACATTTAATTTTCATATAAAAATAATATGGGTTCTGCAGTGGCACAAACAGGTCTTTGCTCAGTTGACTGATATTTATATCATTTTCGTGCATTCTCGTTCCTTCTACGTTGATGAGGTAGGTCTTTTCATATGCCTCTGGACCGTCAACTGTTGGACATAAGCTCCTTTCAATGGAATAAGATGCCGTTATCAGCGCGCTTGGTTCGCGCGTTGGACTGCAAAACCTTGCACCTAATACACAGCTGCCGGTGCAATGGTGTTATTATAGTTTTTGACACAGAGAAGTTCTAAGCAATCTATTGACCTGATCGACTAAATATTTCTCATAATTTTCTTGTACGTGGTAGAGCCAAAGCCGCGACTTTTGCTGGAATGGGCTGGCACGAACGCAAGTGTCGTTGTACAACGTCGTGATGTAGATACATTCTGCGCCTCTTCGTTTTGTTCGGTGAGTGAGGTAACCGGAGGCCCACTCCTCTCCCCTCTCCTTTCTCTCCACCTGCAGCTCCTCTGGTGTTGCAGGTGTATGTGGGGTAATCACTTACCGTCAGATGAGCCGCTTGCTCCGGTGCCCCTTCCCAATAAAAAATAATGCAAAAGCTCTGATATCCACACATAATTATGTAGTTCCGTGTTGCGAACAAAAAAAAATAATCATAGTTTGTCGTGTCGTAAGCGGAACTGGAAACGCGTCACTCTCCACATAAGCCGGAGTATCGTCCTCGTCAAATATTTTCCGTCGCTCGCTGGTGTAGATTGTTATTCCATCGAATTATGAAGAGTGTTGTACGAAAATTCGGGAACAAAGTGAAAACTAATTTACCTCCTTGTTGACATTCGTCTAATATTAGTCCGGCTCTTTGCATGCGAAGCGCCGTGCACCGTTCCCGGCGATGTTTATTCGGAAATTAAATTGTTCTGGAGTTTTTGAGAATAGGTTTAATATTTTTCAAAGCGTTTTCGCTGTTGTTGTTTGACATAGAACCCTTGAGATTTATCACTGACTGAGCTGTGTACGTAAATTTTATCAAGTGGGCTTTGGAGTTCATGAGAATTTGAATTTCGAATGTTAATATCTAATATTACAAATGCAACCAAGAGTTAGATGTTCTATGATCATGGTTATATTAACATCCTCGTAAGAGTTAACTTCTCGTGCTTCTAGGCATTGGCGTAATTTAACTGTCACGATGTTTATAATTTAGGTCTAGCATACTTGAGATGGCACGGATCTGCCACCCACTTTTTTCCCGCGCGTGTCGTAAGAGGCGACTAAGGGAAAAGCCTTGAAAATCGCCATGGCCACCGACAGATGGCGCGGTAAGCATCTCGAAAAGTAGAAAAGCCAAGGTGGATGGGAGAGGCCTATGTCTTGTAGTGTTCCTGACCTTTCTTTTAGTCGACACTTTCAACTTACATTGAATAAATTGAAAACTATGGGGGGGGGGCACATATTACTATAGCTATGGAGACTTTACAATGAAAATTACAGTAAGTTGCTTTTAATTGAAGGCATTTTTTAAAAGTATGCCTTGGATTATTAAAACACACACTCACACTCACGCACACACTTACATGCATGCACGCACACACACACATACACACACACTGCAGACACTGCACGCGCATTTACTAGGCAGTTTCTCTAAAATTTATTTTAAGTTTAGTACTTATTTGAATTAAAAATATGTATAATTCATAACGGTCAATCACAATTTTCTCCTTTGTAATTAGACACTTCGAATACATATTTCTACTGACTTTTTACACCTAGATAAGTCACAACTTGCCGATGCGCACAAAGTTTCATTGAAATCGGTTAATTAATTTCGAACATTTCGGACTTGAAAGTTTGTATGAAAAAGCCGTGAGGCGTAAACCCTCTTAGGTAAAAGTAATACCCGACAGCTGCTCGCGGGTTAGCGTGCCGACGGAAAATTAGCGTTTGAATGTAGCAGTGATAACACTGCTATAGCGCTTAGCTGAGTCTGCTGCCGTTTCATTGCTGCAACCCAAAAATAAATGTATTTTTGATGAATTATATAGACGTAAATTATAACAAATATTTTCTTTCTTACTTTTTCTCTCTTTCATTATTATGATAGCCATAAAAGGAGCGAATAAATACGGATTTCAAGTGGCAACCTTGAAACGCCGTGTAGGAAAACCACCACGTCATGGAGCGTTGTCCTGTACAGCGCGGGAAGCCATGGATGCGGACTGCTAACCATTCTGATTTGAGACAAAATATGGAGGAGGGTTATTAGGTTAAGCAGTGGACTTTTGACAGACTGTAACCATGAAGATGTAGCTTGGGTAAGACAAGAGTCATGAGAGCTTTCTATCGACATAACATAATAGAAAAACATTAACCAATGTAGATGGTTCCGTACAGACTTACTTTGCAAGCTATATCCGAATTTGTAGAGAATGTTCAGAATAGATAATATAGGCAAAAGTTGCGTGAACGTCTTCTTGATTATTAACAAAACAGATGATTTTTTTTTTTTATAGACGTACGAACAAACGAGCGTGCGGCTCACCTGATGGTAAGTGATCACCGACGCCCACGAACATCCACAACACCAGAGGAGCTACAGATGCGCTGCCGGCCTTTAAACTAAGTTAGTTACCTCCTCTGCACTGTGCACTCTTTTACATTTACATTTTAGATAGAGAATGCAAATAAAGTTTAAATAAATTAATAAATATACTAAAGTTTTTATTAATACGAAATAAGTTTTAACGACGTGTGACTTTTAAGAACATCGATTAGGTTTTTGGCTCGACAGAAGAAACCTTATTACTATTAACAACAAACATGGACACAAAAAAACTTTAAACTAATTCACCGCGCTGTACTTAATAATAATCTTGACACTAAGTAATACCATTTACAATGTTTAACCTCAATAACAAGATCTGAATTCGCGCCAAGTTTCGCAAACTACACCCTGCGGACGTAGCACTTCTGAATTGATGTAGGACTTTAATATCGATGCAGCACATAATTAGGAAGCCTATATAAGCGCTATTAATTTCACCGAACTTGTGCAAAAGTAAATAATTACTTACACACAGCATAGATGTTGGATTATGAAGAGACAGACACTCGTCTACGTCCGCCGATATAAGCTCTTTTAATTTCACCGAACTTGTGCAGAAGTACATAGTTACTTACACATAGCATAGATGTTGGATTGTGAAGAAACAGACACTCGTCTACGTCCGCCGATATAAGCTCTTTTAATTTCACCGAACTTGTGCAGAAGTACATAGTTACTTACAAATAGCATAGATGTTGGATTATGAAGAAACAGACACTCGTCTACGTACGCCTATATAAGCTCTTTTAATTTCACCGAACTTGTGTCAAAGTATATAGTTACTTACACATAACCGTAGATTGTAGAGCGTATTGAAAGATGCTGGGCGTTAAAGACACACGATCTACGTATTTACATAAACACTCATCATAATCATTTACTAAAATTTTTACTTCTTATAAATATATTAAAATGGATATACAAGAGTTTATAACTTATAACTATTTCTGTTATGCAACAAAGAGCAATTTTATTTCAAAATCAATTTTAATCACATCAAAAACTACAAATTCCCAATAAATTTTAATACCGTTTCATAGCTAAGTTTCATAGCGAAACGGGCGTCAGCCGGGAACGATTTATTTGCATTATTTAGCTGGATCTATTATTAATAGATTCATGTTGTTCGAGTCCAAAACCAGGTAAACCGGCTACTAAGCCGGAGGCTGGCATCAGATAAGCAAACAGACAGGGACGCGGCGCACACATTTGATTAAATGTCCCGCCTCACCCCGTGTTTATAATTAGTCCCTGACTTTAAGTAACATACACAGGAATATACAAGGGCGAAGCACAGACCCTCACAAAGTTATCAAGTTTGTGAGGTAACGTAATCTATGATTACTATAATAAAACTATGAAACGACTACTTCTGTATATTTAATTAAAATTTTTGATTTAATTAGGGAATACCATACCATCGATAAATATGCCCAAACAATTTTTTGATTTGGAAAAGACATCTGTCTGTCTCACTGTCTGTATTTCTGTCCGTACGTGCATCATGCAAAAACCTGAAGACGAGTTTGAATGTAACTTTGACTACATTGCTACTTAGGGATCAATCTGTTATTAAACAGATATTATCACGCTATCTGTTACAGAAGCTGGGCAGAAGGTGTAATTGTTATGATACGTATAATGAGCAAATTGAGAAGGAGCTTTCAACTCTGTGTTACTTAGGATTCCATCCGATTTTATAAATAAATATCATCAAGCTATCTTCTAAAATAAGCCGACAGTAGGCATAAATAATCATAACATAGAAACCAATAGACGTAAATTGTCACGCTTAGAAACACTGTCATAAAATGACAGTGTTTCTAAGCGTAAAAAGGAAAAAATACGGTTAAACACCTTAATCAGATGGATTCCTAAGTAAAAAAGAAATACAATTCCCACAGCGGTAACCACCACCGTTTAATGTCACTAAGGCGACACACAGCGCAGTTGGCGGTACCAATATAACACTAAGCCTTGAATGCCATTGCTTCCTCTCTTCCAGCGATGCTGCGCTAAGGACGCCGGGCCAACAGGGTATCTTTTGTCCGTGGGGTTTTAGTCGGTATCAAAATAACCAGCATTTAAGAGACAGATGAAATTTGTTTTTTTTGTTTTCACATTTTCCCACGCGACCAAAAACATAAACGTAACATAAACTTGCTGTTGCTATGGATGGAAGCTTGCATTCAAGCTCAGCTATTCTTAGAAAATTGCGGTAAAATTACGCGGCACGCGACTTCGTCCGCGTGGGTTTCGTTTATCACAAAATTCTCGAGATTCGTGCTTTTTTCCGGGTAAAAAGTATCTTCTCCGCCTCTGCAGATATCACGTTAATCATTTGCTTCGATTTGACCTCAAAGGGGGACAACGAACCACATAGATGGGGAATAAATAAATTCCTAGCGGATGAAGTCACGTGCATAAGCTAGTGCTGAATAATACAACAATTTAGTGGACGAGTATGAGGTTTTTAATAAAGAAATAATATACGTGTATACTTCAGTAATATTTTCATACTTTTCATTAAATATTAAAATAAATTAACTTTCTGAATGTTGTTAAAATATGCGAAGAGATTTTTAACTTAGTTTTTTAGGTGCCTTTTAATTCTTAAAATGTCCGAAGAAGTATTAACTGTAAGCCGCTCTAATTCCCTTTGTCTCCGTTGTAATAAAATTAAAACCTAAAAATCTGTCTGCACTCATTTTGTCTTTATTGAATTATTCACAGTAAGAATTAAACGAAAAGAGGAGGATAGAGGTAATTAATGGCCATTCCAATATTAAATTCGAAATTGGGCAAATCCTAAAAAGCCTCTCGGGTCGTCAAAGAGTATTGAGACGGGAGTGGCGTCGCCCGATAGCTTAATCCCGGGGTTTTTATCTCGGGCCCGGGTGTCCCCGAATGGGGTGACGTGGACCAAAGTATAGTAATAAAGTATCTAACAGGAATATTGGGAATTAGGAAGTAAGCTTCTGCCTAATAAGGAACAAAGCGAGCGTTCATCAAATTAATATTGTATTAGTGTCGGCTAATACTAACTATTTGTTACATAACGTTATTTACATAATACGGAAGGACCGGAAATCTATTATGTTAAAGCTTAATTACCTAACACTGAAAACAATGTGATAGGAAGGAAATCAACAAAAGCAATACTTATTACTACTAAAACTGTAAACACTACAATACGTCATTGGTTTCTTCAAACAGCGCAAACTAGAGACAACAAAGTGTGGTGCGAATTGCCTTTGTTTACTCGATTGTACCGGTGGATGTTCGCAGTTGGGCCGATGCCGTTCCGGTTTAATTATCGGATCCCGGTTCCGGCTGTTCGTTAGTCACTCGTGAACGCGATTAACCCAATCAATTTGTCACATGGCTCACTGTCGACAATCCGTCCTGAATTGTATGTGAGACACGAACGCTACGCTTGCGTAATTTGTAGGTAGGGAGAGGAATTTAAAAATATTGTGCGAAGGAATTCGAATTTAAATTGAATTCGAATGTTCTTATTTGATTAGAGGTCTGGGTTAAACTGAATTGAAAACAGGAGACGGCATGATGGTTGCCGGATTTGCATACAGTTTGACAAATTTAAGATTGTCACTAGGTGTCTTTTTTTGACCTTTCTCACCGGTGTATTTTCTTCTTTATCCACAAGAAGAGAAGGTGTACTACATGTGATTGCAAATACACGGAATTCCCTTCTTGATTAATTGTTTACCTAACATGAAGATCCTTGTCTGTCGCAATGGATGTAAATTATAGACTATTAAAGTTATTAAATTAGTTTTACATCTATATTGTTTTGTAAACTTAGTTCTTGTTTATCGCAATGTCTGATAAAGATGAAGGCATGGCCATAAACTGGACATTTTTTGTTCTTATGTAAAAACAAAGAAACAATAACACTTTGTTGTTATGAATTATGTTTATGGTATAAGTAACATTTCTTTTAATTATAAATCATTCTCTCAAAGTTAGTCTCAATTAATTCTTCACCTTTCATCAGTTTATATATCTATAAAGATCTTGAAATCTATATAGAAGTGATTGCTATGGTTTATCGAAGTTAATTATTCCATCGCTTAATTTGGAGCCTTTGGAAGTGAATTGCCAACTCGGTTAGTTACTTGGGTGATCGCAAATTAATAAAGTTTTGGAATTTTTGAGGGCATTCGTAACTCAATAAGCACGCTAATTGGAGCGAGGAGGCAAAATGAAGAGGTAGCTTTGGATAAATCAATGTCGCCATTATTAAAAAAAAGGGGTTTCATTTTTGAATTCCAGTTTATTAAAAAAAATACTCTTATTTTTTAACTCGAAGTACTGTTTTTTTTTTAAATTTTGGAGCCGTTAATTTCTTTTTACTTTTGGATATCTTTAATAATAGTTTAAATAAATAATGAATGAAAAAAAATTAAAACATCCGGTAACTCACTCAACCGAAGTAATAAAAATATATTTAAGAATGCAGACGCTTTGAACTTAGGAATGATTAATAACACACCACGTTCCAGAACCTCTTATGGTTTTATTCTCTATTGCTTTCATTACCCAACCGAGGGGTATTTAGAAAGAAAGAAAAGAAAATAAAGAAAGAAAGAAAGTACTTTATTCAATTTACGGACGTCTAAGATTTTTACTTGAATTAAGCACACCATGCCGTATAAGCGAAGTAGGAAAAAGAAGCACAGCGAGATCTCGATACGCTCGAGAATAATGTCGCGAAAATATGACGTCACCATATTAAAGCACCGTGATGAATTGTAGAAAACGGGGTCAGCGACGGCGCTGTGCTCTCTCTCTGTTATCTAGATTCTGCACAGAGCACGCTGTGTGCAAAAACTAGCCGGGACGGGACGGGATGACACGAACTTGTCGGCCACCTCGTTTACTCGAGTGGGATTTGGAGCACGGAAATGCGCTGGTGAAAAAACGGAGGAATTCTAATTTAACTGAATTTCGCGATATTATTATTATTATTTCTCTTTCGCTTTTCTCGTTACGTAACTTACTTTATTACGTTATATTACGCAAGTGACGTTTGTAAACTTTATTGTAAATTGCACTGGATTTAAAAGGAGGTAAGGGAAAAGTTACATAAAGTTGTCAAAACCGCTCACAGTAAAGTAAATACGCGACTATATTTCATTTTGACTCGGTAAGATTATTTTCCAACATCAAAGTAATAGTTATAAACATACAATTATTATTACTATACCTCAAAATATCCACACTATTTACGTAGGTATATGCAAAGACGAACACGCTCATTGTCAGAGATCTTCTGATAGACTATTCTTTCTTTTTCTTTTTTTTGTGGAAACGTTACCTTCCGCTGTAGGAATTTCACCTGTGTCTGTGAGGCAGTTTACATACATGAATTGCCCATGGACAAACATCCAGACCGGGAACTATTATCTGTAGTCCATACAAATACTAGTCCCGTGCGGGAATCGAACCCGCGACCCACGGCGCCGCTGCTGATCGCCCCCCCACTACGCCACCGAGCCGTCCGAATAAATAAAAGCCTACGCGAGTTAAATCTGTAATAGTACAAAAATCTCATAAGAAAGGAACGGATGTGAAATCTCTACATCTCCGAAGCCCACTGAAACCTTGAGATAAAATCAATGCATGCAGCTGTAATCGTCAGGAAAGGTCCGCGGCCCGCCCGAACAGGCGGGCAGGGCAGGTGCGCGCGGGCTCGGCGGTTGTTATTTATTAGAAAAATAAACTCCACGTTTGGGGGCCCCTATCCGATCGCGTAAGCTGTTACATTGGCCATTTCGAGGCTCACTGGACCCTCGTAATGCTCGCAAATACTTTCGCGGTATTGTATGTGTCGCGGTTACGAATTTCGCCGACGCTTCCGACGTTCTGGTTGTTGATTGGAAAGCTCCTGTGGGTACATTTTGACCCTTTTAATGGCATGTTACGGTTAATTATTCTCGTTCTAATTTTATTTATACACTACTGTGTACTGTGTGAAATGAACATTAAGTTAGTACGTATCAAGATACTATACAGAGCATAGAGGTGTAGTGCCCTAGTGGTCAGAGCTCTCGCTTTAGTTTCATAGAGCGCGATTGACCTAGGTTCGATTTCCCGATGCAGGCACCACTGAAATTGTTAATAGCGATTTGTAATGCTGAATTTGCCACGTGCTCGGCGGTGAAGTCAAACATCGTAAGGAAATATGCACGTCAGAGCAATATCATATCGAGGGCATGTAAAGTCCGCCAACCCGTATTGGAGCATCGTGGCGGGCCCTTCCCGGTTTCAAAACTCCCTCAGCTATTTGAGGAGGCCTTTGCCCAACACTCGGCATTTACAGGCTAAGTAGCAGCCTGTAAATGCCGAGTGCTTTTTTATGGGAAAGACGGCGAACGAGCACGCGGTTCACCAGATGGTAAGTGATTGCCGTCGCCCACGTACATCTGCAACAGCAGAGGTGCTGCCGGTGCGTTGTCGGCCTTTAAGGGTATTTGGGAGATGGGTGGGAGTATGAGATGGGAGATGGGGAGGGGGCTGGGGGCCTCCGGTTACCTCCCTCACCGAACGAAACGCAGAAAAGCACGAGATGCATCTACTTCCCGTTATTCGTGGTACCAACCCGCTCGAGCCGACCCATTCGAGCAGCAGCAAAAGCCTCCGCTCGGCTCTATTTTTCCAGTACCTATATCCGTTCATATACATCGGATCAATGTTTCGGAGTATCGGAGAACTTCAATGTCTCTTTTTTAGTTCAAATGTATTAAAAATTGATGTTACAACAATGAGAATAAGAAATGATGAAACTGTAGAGTTTGATTTGTAGTCTTTGTTTCTTGCTCATACCTGACGCGTCGGCGATTTATATGAATACATGAATGAAGATCACCAACACCGCGGCGACAATTGTGGTGCATAATATTTCAACAAGAAGATTTTTTTTTTTAATTATTTATTTAAACTTTATTTGTACATTACAGAACAAAAGGCGGACTTAATGCCAAGAGGCATTCTCTATCAGTCTATCATTAGATTGAACAGAGAAAATGTAAAAGGGTGCACAAAGATATTATGTTCATATATATATAATCGAATATTATACTACAATATAATATTTATATATGACGGTACTCAGACATGCATGTAATTATAGTTGTATATTACATAAAACACATTACATACATACATTTGGACAAAAAATCATGCAACTATTGGTAATTTATGTATGATACGTATTTCACTCTCGGATAAATTTTGTGATTGTTACTGCATAGGTGTAGGTAGAGATAACGGATTATCATTCGGCACATTTGGTACGTCAAGGCATTCGGAACCTATTTAACGCTTTTGCGTTGGGTGTTTAACCTCGATTAAAAATACGGTGTAAATTACAGCAATAAACTGTCAATAAGAATAAATTTAGAACACTAGTAAATGCCGTGCAATCTTGGCAAATAAATGCAAATAAATAACAATCTGCCACTACACTTTTTCTCATGGGTGACGTAAGTGGCGACTAAGGGAAAAGCCTTGAAAATCGTAATGGCTGCGGACGGATGGCGGGGCTACCATCTCGCACAATAGCAGAAAAAAAATAAGCAGACCGATGACAAGCAGCTGCATGTGGCACTGCTATCGCCAACCTGCATGTCGAGCGCGGCGATTGTGGCAAATCGCTTTTATGGGAGAGGCCTATGTCCCTTAAATTGTTAAGGTAAGGTAATAATTTATTCAGATCGATCCAAAAACCGGAACCCTTATAGAATCACATTCTTATCGATTGGTTACTCAAAACCATTTAGGGATGGCCTGACGAAACGACTTGTAGTACGCATTCATTGGAAAAATGGTATTTTTAAGGCATATTATAACCTCGCAACACGCAATGAGTTAATACGTCATCATCATTATAGTTTTGTATGGTCTATGGTCTCTTAGTAGGTAACATATTTGTATTGAAGGAAATTATCTTAGAACTGAGAATTGACAAGACAGAATTTACCAAGGTAAAAAAGTTCATAAAAAAATGTAAGTAATCACCATCGTACAATTGATACTGGGCTGATCCGAGGTTTAGACATATTAGTCGTTTCAATTCACTATTCACCTGGGCTTATTCGCGACAACGTGTCAGGTGGTGAGCCTGTCGCCGTGTCTGTGTCCAGGTCTCCGACAGAAATCGTACGAATGTTTCGAGAAAGGTCATCGGTACGAACCATTGACATAGGTGATCGATCTCGAATCAATAGATCAGGCCGGCTCGACCGGGGTAGTATCACGACCTCGCAGAGTAGCGGCGTTAAGTATAGGCATCTTGTGATGCTGCGTTTCGTTCGTTGAGTGAGGTGAACTGAACTGGACCCCTCCTCCCCCGCTAACATCCCTTCCCATCTATGAAAAATTCTTATAGGCCGACAACGCACCTGCAGCTCCTCATTTCTATTCGAATTTTGGGCTTCAGACACAAATAAAAATATAGGTTCACACATAGGAAGGGCATAACGTAACTTGGTGGTGACACGTCATCAAAAATAAAGAAAGCAGTCTGGCTCCTTTCAGATTTCAGCTTCTTCATTCCTTCAAGAGGTGGCTCTTTTATCTTCAGCTCATCACGTTTATGAACTGTAACTAATTTCTGTAAATATGCTTCCTGTTCTGCTACCTACCTATACGTGAACCTAATCTAGCAAATAAAGTAGTAGCCAGTAAACACTTACTGCTGGGCAAAAGCCTCCTTCTCAAATAGCTGAGGGGGTTTTGGAGCCGGGAAGGGCCCGCCACGATGCTCCAATACGGGATGGCGGACTTCACAAGCCCTCGAAATAATATTTCTGACACATGCAGGTTTCCTCGCGATGTTTTCCTTCACCGCCGAGCACGCGGTAAAATCGTCACTTAAAATTGATATTAACAATTTTAGTGGTGACATCTAGCAAACGTTTCATATATTTAAAAAGAAAAATAAAACAAACATAGTGTAGTATAGAATAGGCATCTATTCTAATGCAATTCTAGAAATAGATCACGGCATACACGTATAAGTGCAAAAGGGGCCGGGGCGTGAAGGTGCATGATTAAAGCTGAGTGACGTTACATGGGCTCAGGAGCTGACGGGGTTGATACACGGAGGGATATTTGTGGGTTTGTTAATAATGCAGAGCTTTTACATAGATCTGTTATTATTCGGCTAACTTAGAAAATACGATTTTCACATAACAATAATTATACAAAGAGAAAAAAAATTTGTTTGTAATGAAACTGTTGTTTACGGATTTTATCGCGTTTAATTTTCTTTTTATATTCCCGACGTTTTGAGTGCTTTACACCAGCCGCGGTCATGGAGGGACTGAGGTTTTAGACCAGACCAAACACGCCAAGCATACCACTGCACGATCTCAAGATACAAGATAGGTAGGTATTAAGCATTGAAGATTAATTTTTCATTGATTTGTAGATAACTATGTAGTCTGGAGAAATAGCCACTGGGAAAGGAATCAATAGACAATTCAACTCCGCAGTCTATACCGAAATGCCTGGACCGAGAATTCAGTCAGTAGGAAAATCGTACCATTTTGACTTACGTAGCCGAATAAATTTCAACAGGTTCTACGCGTGTTAAAACATAAGCAGCGAGGTATGAATGGATCATTGATACGATTAGACCAGAAAGAGATCATCTGGACGATAATCATTTGAAGAACTGACTTAACAAATTGTGGTTAAGTTTAACTGCCGCGCTGTGGGTCGAGGGTTCGATTCCCGGACGGGACCATGACTCGTCTTTGTATGGACTACAAATGATAGGTTCCGGGTCTAGGTGTTTATCCATGTGCAATTTATGTATGTAAACTTCCTCCGGGACACAATAGAAATTCCTACAGTTCCTACAATTCCTTCCTCAAATATGCTTAAAGGCCGACGACAAATCCGCAGGTCCTCTGGTGTTGCAGATGTACGGGGGCGACGGTAATCACTTACCGTCCGGTGAGCCGCACCAGGAGCCGGGTAGTTAATGTTGTCTTTACGGATTTTCTACGTCACAGATGTTATAATGTTTTTGAAGTTCTACTTCCTTTGGGGCGTTTGGGAAAGATTATGAGAGTGAAATTTTGCGATGCGCGTGCACACCGACATCTAAAATTAACGGGATGTAGTTGGTTTCTTAAACTCTCTTAAATTATCTTGGTAACTATTATGGATTATATAGTCTCCATGGTAACTATATTGAAAGTGGTAATTCAAATATTTATGAATCTTTAATACTCATACATAAATATTCATGTGAATTTATGTTTGATTTTAAATTATATATGCTGGTGAATCATGGTTTTTTATGTAATAAACTTTTTAAGTGGGTTTAAAGATTTGAGGTTAACTGTCGTTATGTATTCTTTTTATTTGTTCAGTTACGCTAAAGAAGTATAACTTGAAGTGCGTACATAAGTACACACACACGTTTTTTAATTTGTTTTATGCATTCCAAATATTATTGTGCTTGGAAAGCTTAAGAGACATTAGGTAGCAGCCTCTATTGCTCTTTCTATATCTTACTTTCCGAGATGTCGGAAGAAAGGACTAAAGGAAAAGTCTTGAAAAATGCATTGCAGTAATTTTATTGGCAGGTCGGGTTGAAAAACAAGCTTACATTCCACTTAATGGTAGTGGCCAGCACCATGGACACCTGTAAAGAGCTTCAAAAGAAGAAAGTGCATCCAACGCACTATAGAAAATGCATTGCTACTGGCAATACATAAAAACCAAAATCAACGAGTTGTGTGTTAAACAAATATGGCATTGGACTAGAACAACAAAAACACTTAACTTCGTTATCACTAAAACTGAACAAAATAAAGGGCCCTAAAATATTGCACGTGATTTGATTTCGTTATAAAATTTCCACAGTGCGCTATAAAAATCGACGCTGCTCTTTACGAGTGGAACACGTGCTAACTCCAAGCCGTCGCAGCACTGAAATGCATTGTTCTTATTTCGAAAAGTTTTTTTTTTATTTATCCTGTAATCTTGCGTATGCAGCGCGCTGTCTTGTGTGAAAACGTTGTAGTTAATCGAATGTTTTCCCGCTTTTTTAATATCTTCATGCTTTCGAATTTCCTCGGGAACTCTTTTTTTATTATTTTAGTGTTTTTTTCTTTTTCTTAGTGTTATTTTTTATCTGCTATACGCACGTAACACCTGTCACGCATAGGGATGGGCTGTGGCTAAGGATATCCATTTGGAACGCTTCCGTGTAGGCGAACAGGCTTGCGTAACTAACATTTCACATCTCCGGGAGAGTGAACCGGGGGGCGAGGTCGTCGCTTCGTTTACTCTCATAGTTTGGGAGTAAGCTCAGCGTTTTAAGTGGGTTTTTTGGTGGACTTCTTTTTTTATGTGGCCTCGGTCGGTGGTTTTCTGCCTAGGAGTCATGTGGTTATGTACCATACCCTTACCCATTTCTGCCTCTAAGCCGCAGTACAAATACTATTATAATCCGGTTTGTAAGGTATAGAAAGCTAGTATAGGTAGTTACGGGTGAGGGATTCCACCGTGGTGATCTTCTTTTTTTTTCATTTTCAATCCCAGCACCACCACCGTTTTATATTTTACAATATACCGCGACACTATGCCGACTCATTACTGTTTCATTTGACACGACACGGTTTATAAATTATAAAGTCGACGGAGGCTTCTCTTGAATTATTTCTTCTTTGTTATTACTTATTTATTTTTACTGTTTGTTGTGTAACTTTTGTGTTGCGTAAATTAATAAATCATAATTCTTTTATATTGATATGATTCATATCATTGTTCGATTTTTAGTTGTTTCTTTACGAAACAGTCGTTTCGCAACTGCAGTCGAAACAGTCGACTTCCTTGGGGAACTACACGTGAGCGAAGCAGCGGGCAGTTGCATGTTAATAAATAAATAACGATGTGTGAAATCAATATGTGTTGCTTAAGATATAGCGAGTTGAAACTACACGTTTGTGCATAATAATTTTCATTACTTTCCTTTTCTAAATAGATGTATGAAACTTAGCTGTTTTTTAATACAATGATATAAATATATTGTTCAAGACTGAATTATAAGCTATCGCCCCGCTAGCTAAAACCACCCCGGTTTTCGTAAACATCGTTTCTGAGTGAAGAGACGTTACTAAGTGTAAATATTACTACTAAATATACATTATTTGGTTGATGTTCCATTACATATTCAGTGTTACATTTTTAAGACGTGTCCGAAGAGTTTTGTTTCGAGATGATAAAGAAATAAAATATATTCTATTCGAGAGGATGGAAAACTTTGAGAAAAGTCTCAGACACTCATCTCGAGAGTTAGGGCAAGGGAAGCACGAACAAAAATGTTTATCCGAAAGGAAGACCGCATTCGAAATTGAAACGTAGACGATTGTGAGCTCTGTTTAGAAACAACAAGTTCCAATGTACATTTGCGAAACTGCAATGAACTTGTGGCGTGACGGTAACAAATTTTGCACTTTTTAAGAATGATTCCAATGGGAGAATGGCTCTTATCGCTATGGTGTTAAAGTTCACCGTGCGAATTCTTACAGTGTATTACTGCGGTGCGAACACTCAATCGCTCGAGATCCCTACAGTAGACGTCAAAAAAGTAAGTAGAGTTTGCTAACGAGGGGAGGTGAACAAAGTAGGTACGTTCCACTTACAACTTAAGTTACTTATTAGTTATTTTAATATGATGCATGTGAAACCTTTTTTTACGTGGTAGAATCAAGCGACGGATTTTGCTGCAATTCGAATGGTCCAGCTTACCAGGGTTATAATTGCAGAATAACGGCGTGAAGTAGAGACATCTCATGATTCTGCGTTTCGTTGAAAAGAGTGAGGTAGCCGGAGGTCCTCTCCGAACTTAACTCTTTTTTATCTTTTCTACTTACCTTATATATGTATCCTGCTTATGCGTATAATTTTTTGTATGACAGTTTGCATGAATAGTGACGTAAACGCTACAGTTCAATTAAAATAGTAATACACACCATCCATACTAATTCATGTTATAGATAATAATAATAATAGCTTTATTCATCCTTACACAGTTAAAATGACATAAGAAAAAGTAAATGTATATGTAAAAAATATTATGTAAAAGTAAGTAAGTATATGTTTAGTTTTTATTTCTTGTTAATCTGATACGGTGATTTAAAAGCCTCCTCCAAAGCCTTCTATGTTTTCCAGGAAAACATGTTATAGATATGTAAAAATTATTTTTGAGTGTAATTTGGATAACAGGAATTTGCCTCAACTATTTGTGCAATTCAGGTCGTTCATCTACATATAATGTTACTGATGCAATAACAGCTATCAGTTAAAATACGCAGAATTTTAAGCAGTAAAGAATTTATTATAAATTACTAAAAAAAAAAATTTCGATATCAGAACTTGACTTCTCTAGCAGAGGTCTAAGGAAACATTATTTGTGTTCTTTGTCGTATATGACCACGGCGGTACCTTCAGAACACTATTGGTAGATGTCAATTGATAATATACTATAGCGCCGCAAGTGTACGGTTTGTTCGTATGTTCGAAACCAGAATCCCTAGTTCAACAGTCAGGTACGCTAACCAATAAGCCACGTGGTTGTCACGCCTCCACGGATCATATCATATAGACCTAAAACTCTATTATTAAGCTATTGTTTCATTAGGTATTTGAGTCGATGTACATCGAAATTCTTCAACACCATTCAGTACTAGGAGAGTTGATAACAGTTTTCTCGTGATAGGGCAAAAGAAAGGTACGAATTGAAACGACTAATGTGGAAGAAGTCGATGGACAACAATCACAGGGCAGGTGCGACGGCTAGCGAATACTAATACGGGATCATTGACGCGACGGTCGGTGCAACTCGTTACAGAACTCGTTACTGAACTCTAGCGCATCCCTCTAGAGTTCGGTCTCACGGATTTTATTATTTGCTCGGTTTGAAAAAGGCACACAATAACAATAATAATTATTATTTAATCCATACACATAATCGTTGGGGCCCATATTCACATAATATATTAAGCTAGATCCGCTAGATGGCGCTGTCAAGTTATTAACAAATACTATATTTAGGGATCATAATTATATTATATTCACAATGTGATTCTTAAAAGCAAATTACAAAACCCAAACCGGGAAGATCTTTTAGAAATCAAACAGTCTATGACCATCTCAAATAATGTAGCTTCCAAACAGAACTAAACATTTTTAAATCCGTTCAGTAGTTCCGGAGTACACGTACGAGTATTCTATACAAGCAGACTCACTCTCACAGTTTATTGATTATAGATAATTACTCGTAAATCGGACAATTCAATGCGTGCGATTTACGAAAAATCATTCTTAAGCAAAAGGGGAATCCAAACCACGTAAAAAATGGGGCCCCGACAGAGTCGCATACTGTTACTTTAATATATTGAAAAGCGGTTTACTTGCTGGTAAATGATTACCGACGGCTATGAAAATGAACAACACCAGAGGAGACGCAGGTACATAGCCGGTTCTTTTTTAATTTATTATATATCAAATAAATTTGACGTGGTAGAGCCAAGCAGCTGCTTTAACGCCTGCTCCCATTGGCCAGCTCGATAGGCGTACCAGTAGTAGGGTGGTAACAGGGGCCTACTTCATTCCCCCTCCTCATCTTCCCTTCCATCTTCCAAACATCTTAAAAAGCCAGTAGTACATAAAATACTATCTCTTTCTTCAAATGCCAACTTCACTTGCACGTGGTGTACACTGCTAGTAAACAAACGAAGCTCTGAGGACCGAATGACGGTGGCATATCCGTCAGAATTTACCGAACCCGAATCCCACAGACTAGTGACAAGGAGCCGTATCAATAGTGCGAGGGTACCTGCGCTGCACTCACCCACCCGCTTGGCCAGCGTGGTGAGTATGGGCAAGTAATGGTAAATCCATTAATAGGCTGATGAAGAGAAGAGAAAGGAGGAAGGACTACACTCTCACAGAAAACCAGCATAAAGAAGCAGTATAACGCTCCACGTTTCGTTTGCTGAATGATGGGAACTGAAGTATCTATATAACTATATAATCTATATAAGATATAACAGATACATACTAATAGGATGATTTTTCACTTCGCACCTTAAACGATGATCCTCATAAGTTTGGCATTTTGAGATGATTAATCCAACAGCTGACGGAAGTCAAGAGATTTTTAAGACTTTTCCCTTAGTCGACTCTTATGACACTCACGTGAAGAAAGATAGCGTGTAGAGTACTGATATCACAATAATATGCATTATTAATAATGGTTGTTATTAATATTCTTGATTAAAGGAAAAACAACACGGAGAGAGAAATCTTCACGTGTTATTACGTTTATTGATAAATCTCTAACAGATCTTCTACGACATTGGATATTTCCGACTATCCGTTTCTTTGTCAAAAACACACAAAGAATATTGCCGAGATGCAGTGAAATGTTAAGATAGGTTCCCTTTTTGATAAATGTGATCAGACAACGAACGTTTTTGAAAGCGTACACGACGACACGCGAGGATGCTGGGCACGTTAAATGTGGATTGGTGTAGGTAAAAACATACTGGCTTCTAACTTTACCCATTTAAATTGATAAAATTTTAGTGATGTCATAAGCCATTATAGAAACGTGCACCGATTAAAGTAACGATTTATCGATAAACTTTATTACCTACTCTAAACGATACAGTGATTTATTACGTCAACGAAATATTGGGAATATTAAAGATATTATAGTAATCATTGATATCAACAGATTTCTAGTTATTTAGATAGTCTTAAACCGGTGGGCCGCTGGATTTTTGCTCTTTCAAAAGGGGATCTTCCGTAATCGCGGAATCAGACGGTTTGGCGATTGCAGTTGTGATCGCAAATATCTGTTATATTTGGCACCTTGGACGCTATCAGTCACCGGTCTGGATCATTAAGGTCTTATGTAGATATGTGATAAGGCTATTCCTCCATCTGTCGTAAGCCGTTTGATGTTTCGGACGAAATAACTATGAATTGGTATCTGAAAAACACCCTTTTTAACAACCTACCTACAAGTGAATTCAAAACAAAGTTTAAAAAAATATACAAACCCTCTCACGCGTATGGTGTTCCTCATACCACCTTCGAGATATAGCACAATTATTAAAAATCTAATCATCAAAATTGTTCAACAATCGGCGAAGAAATCGCGTAACAAACATAATAATATACGAGTTGATAACCTTATCTTTTTCGAAGTCGGTTAAAAAAATATATTCTTTGTATAAACTTGTCGTAAAAATATATTTTCTCCACTCCCGTTACTTCAACAACTGAAATGAGATAAAGGTTTAGTATTTGCTATGATATTAATGAATTCATCCCAAGGGTGCCGGGTCGAGGGACAGAACTATTGGTATTTATATAAAATTTATCTAATGACGAAAACAATCGATTAATCGACAACTTTAAACGACATCCCTATTACAGAAGAGATACGTAACAACAACGTGGAGTTGGATGTTATCGCGTTGCGGGAGGCTAGCGTCTATCGTGCACGATATGTTTTTCGCGTCAAAACAATGGCCCGGGCGATAAAAAACCAGCGATATCTCACCACCCACCCTCCCAAGAACTGTCAAACTGATAACGCCAGAGTGGGACGGAGATACGAGCGAGCGCGACGACGAATCCGCACCGTCTTAAAATTAATGAAGTAGTTACTGTAGGGATACCATCTTTTAAGCAATTTGAATCAAGAACATTAATAAAACGAAATGAACCGTCGTTATGAGTCGTAAGGACAAGTTTGTTTTTTTATTTTATGGGAAAGAGGCAAACGAGCAAGTTGCTCATCTGATGGTATGTAGTTTCCGACGTACATCTGCAACGTCGGAGGAGCTGCAGGTGCGTTACCGGCTATCAAAGATACATGGAGAGGGGGAGAGAGAGGGAGTGGGTCTCCGTAAACCTCACTCACCGAACGAAACGCAGAAGCACAAGATGCCTCTACTTCACGCCGGCATTCTGCGAGGCCGTGGTACTGCCCCAGTCGAGCCGTCCCATTCGAGCTGCAGCAAAACTGCCACTTGACTCTACCCCTACCAAAGCAGCTATGTATATAAGGCTCTTTTTGGTATAGCCATTAGTGTTTCCATGAGGTACAAAACATTAGGTATTGTCTTCTTGTTTGCTCAATACACATTAATTCCACGTTCGTTAGCTTTGCGCAGGTCAGATGTTACCAGTCAGTGACTTATTAATTATAGAACATTACGTCGAACATGATGGATGGTCTTTGTGATGGAACAAAGTAACAATTGTAGATGCTGCGCTCGATACAGTTATTAAGAGAGCTATTTCGATATCTTCATCGCCTTCTAACGTTCATGGTTACACTCTACATAGCGAGAATAATATAAATAACTGCGTAATTTCGATAACCATTAATATGTGCTACTGTTAACTATAACGGGTTTCTTAATAATTAATTTGAAATTTCGAGTTATATTTTCTTAATTTCTCTGCGAGCTAATTTCCGATCAATGAAAGAAGAAATTATGCGTGTACAGTATTTGCACAGACTGCAGAGCCACTCAGTCCATTTATTTAAACTAAATCCAACTAAGCAGAAGCGTTGAAAGAAATTAATTTCATAGCAGTTACACAGATTAATGTAACAGCGTTTAGAAGAAGTTTAATTAAATCAAAATTATTATTTTATTAATGCGATGTACAGCCGAGCATAAGGAGAGCATAAGAGATGATATTAATATGGTTTGTACAACAGCTGCAGAAATTTAAATTATAAAGTAGAGATTGTATTGTTATACCCATAATAATGTGTGTTGATGTAAATTTTTGATGCGGAAATTACTTCGTAAGGTTTTTGCTACATAATCTTAGTATTTTAATGTAATTTTAATTAAGACAATATAATTCTGATATATTTACTCATGTTACTAGTTACATTGAAAATACATTATAGAAATTTTGTCTAGTGGTTAACTAAAGGTCTCTCGAAAGAAGCTTCTTAAATGCAAGTTAAGATATTATTGTATCGACAGTTCTTAGGACAAGGACTAGAACTTCCTAGGATTTTGTACTAAAATGCATTAAAATATTATATGGCTCGTAGTAAAAGAACTGAACCGATTGATCTTTTTAGAATCTCGAATAAACATTTTTTTTGGCGACTTTCCTCCCATCCCCGAAAAAATGGCGACCCTCGTTTCGAGGATGATGAATTGTGACATAGCAAAGCACTTTGTGGTAAACAGGTCTATTATTATTCTTAGGGGCGTTTAGTTAGCTGTCTCGGTTTGATTTAAACATATTTGCATACGCCTATCTCTGTCTCCAAGCTAAATTACCCTGTGTATTAATCAGTGTAATTTGAATCAATTAAAGTGAACTGTTCAGATTTATTAATACCATGAATTTTAATTTAAATAAAACTGAGTTCATACAAATATAACATTATTGCAAATCAAATTTATATTCGTTTCGATGTAATTTAATAGCATCGTAGGTCTGCTGAAACTGCGAATTTATATTTTGAATGTATTCTTATAAAGTACCAGATTATCAACATAAATAATGTATATACGTTTTTACTTCAATTCTTTATTTTATTTTAATTTAAAAATACTTTTCATAGAAATGTCTTAGTAGAGATGTGATTATGGATGACACCGGATATCCGTTTCTGAGATGAAAAAGGGCCACTACGAGTTCCTGAATGGGAGTATCTTTTGTGCACAGCATCGACAACTTATACAAACTCTCATTTCCGTGGTCTAAAGATGAGGCTTGAGTTAAACCGAATTTACCGAAAAGTCATTGTTGAAATTTTTTATTAACACACATACAATTTTTTTTCATAATTGTTGTGCAATTTTTCCAAGTCCAAAAGTAACAAAGATAGTTTTTCTTTAACGGGAAAGGCGGAAAATGAGCAAGCGGTTCCCCGATGGTAAGTTATTACAGTCGCGTCGCGTACACGTCCATCTGAAACACCCAGAGCTGCTGCAGGTACGTTGCCGGCCTTTTAAGGCATTTGGGCGATAGAAGGGAGGATGAGGAGGGAGATGGGCAGGGGGAGTCGGCCTCCGGATACCTCACTCACCGGACGAAACGCAGAATCATAAGATGGCTCTACTTCACGCCGGTCTTCTGCGAGGCCGTGGTACCCCAACCCGGTCGAGCCGGATCATTCGAGTCGAGTAGCAGCAAAAAACACCGCTTGGCTTCGATTTATAAGTTTCCTAAACCTCACTAAAATAGTTGGAAATGGAATTTTAAGTCCTTAATTTACCGATATCGAGGTTTTACCTCGATACCTTAAGTTAATATTAACCCGCATTAGAGCAGCGGACTTTTACAGGCTCAAAACTCTCTAAAAACATTCTCTATTTTTTTCTCATAATCGTCTTGTTCATCTCCTTTGCCTTGCTACACTCACTGGCAGTTTCTATGCATGTTTACTTTGAAACAATATGTACGTACATATTTTAGTTTCAACGTATCCACTCTAGTAAATCTACAAGGGATTTTCCAGGCGGGCAGTTACCGCGTAACGTCGGCGAGTGTGTGTGTGTGTGTGTGCATTTTTCAAGTGCATTTCAAGTATTTGAAAGTTGGCCTTTTGAAAAATAAAAATTTCATTTAGCCAACCGCTACGTTCCGCAGCAAGCAGTCAAAGTCGAACGCTAGGAGCGTGTTAACTTAATTTATCGAACTTTGCCGCGTTCAAAGTTAAGCGTATTAAGCGCTTTAAGCGGTTTTATACTCGGCTGGATATGTTTACTCTGGCCTTTAAAGCAAGCGGAGTTTTGTAGTTGCTAAAATCAGTGCAATCAATTTGGCGTTAGCCAAGCGCTGGTGCAATTATGAAAACTGACTTACGCGATACATATTTATGTATGTTTAATGGAACATCAGTACAAAATAAACTTTCTAAATAATTACTTAGATAAGATAATTAACGAAGAAAGCGTAGCGCGTCGTGCTCTTGTAAGACGCGCCATATGTTGGTACAATAAGTAGCATGGCTCATTTTTCTTTTTCCGGCCGTCTACTGCCATAAGATGATTACAAAGACGAAACTGAAGCGGCCTTGAAATTCTATAATTGTTTTATTCCAACTATTCCTTTACAAACAAACAAACATTTTTAAATACATAACTACAAAAACATTCTCAACTACAAGCCTGCGATAATATCCTCTTCGGTTTTTCTGAACTGTTCACGACTTACATCTAAGTAAATTGAAACTTAGATTTAATATTCATTTTGTGATCAATAGATGTCGCTACAAGTTAACCCCGTCAGATATTTAATAAAATATACCAATTCATCAAGATATCTATTGGCTATCAGTTGTCGGTGGCAGAGTTTGTGACGCCGCCAGCCGCCACCTGCCACCCCACATGTATCCAGATCAGTCTGAAATAATCCGCAGCTGAATACAGATTTCTCCTCAATTGGAAGCATCTAACCTTTTGGCCATGTAGATGATGACTTTTGACGCTTCCCATCACCGTTTTAGATTGATTAGAAAATCGATTACAACCAAACGTATGACAAAAAGGGTACATTTTCGTACCAGAAATAACTCATCAATGTCCCAACTTATTTTTGAACGCGTGCAAATTTTTTCCGAGGCTCTAACGGGATAGAAAGTAATATATTATGTCTTTACCCTAGCTTCAAGGTATCTAAATAGAAAATCTCATCGAAATCGCTTCCGTGGTTTAGCAGTGAAAACGTAACATACAGAGTTACGTTTGCAGTTTATATTACTATAGACAATATACATCAACTATCATTATAGCAAAAGTCAATTAGAATATTGACAAAGCCTTGCCTTAACAATTGTTTCGTATATTCTACTAAAAGATTAATCGAAGAATGGGCCACGAAGTCGAAATAGTATTAACAAAAGATGGCGTCTATAGAAATTGTCTTTGTCGTGTTTAAGATCTCATTTTTCAGACCTTTGATGTTGGCTGTGCCAGCTTTTAGTCAAGTCTTAAAACGCTAACGACTTTCTTTACATGCCACATTCTTATGTAGCGCTGTTGTAGGGTTCCGTAAAATAAATAAAGTAGCCGTAGACCATGTCTCTCATACAAAGTCGCGGTCGTAGCCCGCTGATTAAATTTTATCTTTACGTCCCTAACAAAGGAAAGGAAACACGAGAAGTGGGTTTCTATTTTTCACTGTATTAATGGGATAACAGACGGGGGGGACGTCAATGCAAAGTGCAAATTATGAATGACGTCAGTATAGATCTGGTAGATACGTCACTGGTTGTTGGTGATATTCGATTTGTCGAAGTATTTGCACGCCCTTCGCTGTCAATTGCCATAGGCTTTGTAATTCTATTAATTCAGTACAGTATGTGCAGCGGCAGCGAAGGGAAATCTTGTTTTTTTAATATTATGATAAAGTTTGTCATCATATTATTATAAAAATTAAAAAAAATTAAAAAAAATATGGCTCCCGAATAATAAATGAATGATGGAGTTACAATCGTTATTAGGTTGTCGTACCGCTCAAATATGCATATGCGTTTATGAAAAGGCAGTTATTTAGAAATCACTGATAACATCATAATCATCATCATTTAAGCCTATTAGAAGTCCACTGCTGAACATAGGCCTCCCCCAAAGATTGCCACGAAGCACGGTCCTGAGCCACCTGAATCCATCCACTTCCCGCAACACTGCGCAGGTCGTCACTCCATCTTGTGGGGGGTCGTCCTACACTGCGTTTGCCCGTACGTGGCTGCCACTCGAGAACCTTTTTTCCCCAGCGGTTGTCAGTTCTGCGAGCTATGTGGCCGGCCCATTGCCACTTCAGCTTGCTGATCTTTACGGCTATGTCGGTTACCTTAGTTCTGCTGCGGATATTATCGTTGCAGACTCTATCACGCAGAGAAACTGATAACATAATGATTATTATAATCATGAGCAAGTTAAATTGCGTTCAAACACTAGTGTAGTCAGCATCTATTTATAGGGAGCCACCCTGTGATTAATGGCCCTGTTTATCAATTACCGTTGTCAGGTGCAACTTGGTTTTTGTGAGGGTAGAAGTTTTCGGGGGAACCCTAATGGTGTATACTTGTGAACGTTTGTCTGTGGCGAAACCTTAATAATATGCATCTATTGTCATGTTTTAGTATAGACATATAATATTTATTTAAGCCGACTTTATTATTAAATGGATTAAAAACTTTCATAAACTCGTTCGATCACTAAAAAGTCGTGTGGCAAAAATTTTTGATTATTTTTATTATTCGTGAAAAAGGGTGGGTGGACTCCAGAAATTGTGAAGACTTGCGGAAAACTGTGATAGTGGCTGTAATTTGGCGACTAATACTTTTAATGGGTATCAACGGGTTGAAAAACGGTGTTATTTTATTATTAACATCCGGACTTTTGCGTAAGTCATTGCTTATATATAAAAGCAGAAATCTACCTAGCTACATGTTTTCGTATTTAAAAAATTGCACATCACATAAATATCCGTATGTAACTAGTAATTAGATAAAAGCACCTTACCTTGCCTTAAGCATAACAGCCTGTAAATAGTCCACGGCGGTTAACCTAACCCCAAGTTAGCCTTCTGATCGCGTGTCTCTAACGCCTAAGCTGTCAAGGCCACCGGGCCGACAGAGTATCTAACGTGGGGGTCCTAGTCGTTCCAACATCTTTAATGTGGATCCCGACGTAACCAGTCCACCAACACTTACCAGTGTCACCGCAGTTCCACTGCAGGACATAAGCATCTCCCGTAAGGAGGATTTTTTATAATCGCCACTCTCGAGAAGCGGACAGGCGAACGCAGTACCTCGGATTTTAGACACATCCGCTGTCCGTCATCGGTCTGCTTGATTTTGGACTCATATTTATCTAGATGGTTCACTCGCCATCTGTCGGTAGTCATTGTGATTTTTACTTTTAAGTTTTAACGAGGAGTTTAATGCTTTTCCCTTAGGCGCCCTTTCTCCCACGGGAAGAAAGAGGGTAGCTGATTCATACACAACACAGCTAAAGGCCTATACAGTTCCAGCATAAAACAGTGAACAGCCTAAATTACCGTAAATAATTTTATTTACTTGTTTAACTGATACTTTAATTTTTAATTATATTTTTTATCTCTATACCATCTACCGTGTGGCTGTCGGAAGTAAAGAATAGCGGCAACCCTGTCTGACCATGGGTGTCGTAAAAGGTGACTAAAGGTAAAAATTTATATTAGGAGATGGGCAGCAGCATCTTCCTGCACTAGAACAAAAACTGCGGTTGCCAACCCGCTCGCCAGGCGTGGCAACTAACGCAAACCCCCCCATGATCTTTGGGGGAGGCCTATGTTCAGCAGTGGACTTCTGATAGGCTGAAATGATGATGATGATGACCATAAATAGTTTTAAGCAAGTACAAAAACCTGACGAATTAATACCATCAGACAGCGTTCAATGGAATAAGAGATGAAGAAACATACCGCGTCTAATTTGATAACGTTTCGCGCTCCGAGCTTTAGGGACGATGTGACAGAGGGCGCGGCCGTGCCTTCGCGAGTTCCGACGGATAATATCGATGTATGAGCCCCATGGGGATAGCCTTCCGAGTGCCTAATGCCTTTAGAGTTTCCTATTTAACTGAACAAACATATAGTATGATCTGTGTATGAATAAGCGGGAATAGTTATGTTGTCTGGAGAAATTGTTCTTTACGCCTCACGGGTGTTATTTCAGTAATTAATTACCCATAATGTCAAATTCTGTGGTAATAATGATATTAGTGCGTTTGCAATTTAAATTTAAAGCATCTACATTTTATTTTAGAAAAGTAAAGTAGCAGCCTGTATGTGACCACTGCTGGGCAAGGACCTCCTCAAATATCTGAGAGGGTGTAGGAGGCGAGAATGGCCCGCCACACTGCTCCATCGCGGGTTTTCGGGCTTAACATATCTTCGAAATAATATCTTTTTTTATTATTTCTCAGATATGCTTGGTTTCCTCACGATGCTTACCTCCGCCGCCGAGCAGGTGGTAAATACATCACTTAAAATTGCTATTAACAATTTTAGTGATTCCGGCACCGGGGATCGAACCCAGGTCACTTGCGCTCTATGAAACTAAAGTCAGCGCCCTGATCACTAGGCTACCACGGTTCATTTTATTTCATCAAAATTATAATCACATTTTTAATTGGATCAAAGGTTACGTGTAATTTAAGGAAGGACCCTAGTCATTTAAGAAATGAGAAAGTCATGGTGATATCCGAGAACGAACTCAGCGACATGTCTCGAAGTCATCATGACGAACGACATCAATCTAGAACCGTAATACAATACAGGCAAAGATTACAGATTTCCATCTGTCAGAAATATGAAGCGTAGGCAAGTAAGTATACGCGCGTCTACAGAAAAACTTACTCTTTCTCTTTCTGTTCCGTATCCGATGTAAAGCTATAAGACAGAAGGGAGGGTCAGATGCTGTGTCAGAGACACCCTCCACTGACACAGTTCTAGATCGACACAAGTTTTAAGTATACGCGAATAGAGTGCAAGCATAACTAGTCTTAATTCAAAACCTAACACCATTAGCTACGTAATGATTAACGAAACAAAATAACGACCGATGTAATTTTACTGGGACGTGTTCTTAGTAACGTGTAACAATCGAGGAGTTTCCCGCTGCAACAAAAGAATTCCGAATGCAAACTTCGTTATCGATCTTTGAGGGAAAAAGTAAAACGGGTTTAGTTTGATTACGCGAAAGCGGAGGGCGAAGTACGTGACTGTGGAAACAGCGCAATGGTTACCGTGTATTTACGAAGTGAGAGATTCCGCGCTGAAGGGGATCGCTCCGTGAAAAAGTTTTTGACGTTGTTACAATGTTCTACCCGTTTGTCAAAAAGAGCTGTTTCTGAAATCGTTACACTTCGCTTTATCTGTTTTCACACTTTAGTGGAATCGAGAATGCAGTTAGAAACTGCTAGTGTTTAATGAAAATTGTAAATTCCTTATTAAACATATTAAATTTAAGGTGTACCAATATATAACAGATAATGCCCAATTCGAGGGATTACAGTCTGTCCGGCAATTATTGCTGATTCCTACATAACCGGTCACTTCCTTCAGTAACTGGTAATGGTTCAGTAATAATGTTTCCCCATGATCAACAAAAAAAATATTATTCCGTAAGGGGGAAAATATACAAACTTATTCTCTAAATGTCAACCTCACCTGCACGCGTGCACTGAGCTACTGAGCTACAGCTCCTGTCTTAGAGACGAGACTTTGGGGACCGACTGAAGGCGGTACATCCGTCCAGTTTTGTCGAACCCGAAACTTACTGCCTGGTGCAGGGGCGCAGCAGCATCACTAGCGTAGCGGTACTACGCTCACCGGCTCATCTTCCCAGCGTGATGGGTACGAGCAACCCCCAGCACCTCAACCTTGCTTGCGCTTTAACGTATATTCTAATTGTATATGGGTAAGAGGGCAAACGATCAAGCGGCTCTCTGGTTGGTGAATGGTTTCCGTCGCCCGCGTATATCTGCAACACCAGAGGAGCTGCAAATTTGTTGCCGGCCTTAAAAGATGTATTGGAGATGGGGGGAGTAGAGGAACGGGGTGGGGAGTGGGCCTCCCGTTACCTCACTCACCGAACGATACGCAGAAGCACAAGTTGCTTCTTCTTCACGTCGGTATCCTTCGAGGTCGTGGTACTACCCCGATCGAGCCGGCCCATTCTAGCAGCAGCAAATACAGCGGCTTGGCTCTACCAAGTACAAAGTGTTCGGTAGTGAACTTGAATAGGCTGATGACTATAAAGATAGAGGGTGATTTATATTTTATGTGATATGTACATTTGATAAATACTAAAGTTCATGAGAAGTATTCTTGACACATTTTATTTATTTATATAATTAACCGTTCGGGTTGCCGTACCCATCTTATATATAAATAATTAAAAAGTGTCGTGAAACTAGTACAAGAGATAATTATAATTGAAAAGACCAAGATAAGTATTCTGATAAGATTTAATGTTTCTTTTCAGTATAGAAATACTATATAAATTATAAATCATATCTTCAAATGAACACAAGCAAGAACGTGAACGGAATAATAGTTAGAAATTGAATAGTTCTTCGGAACACCCCCTCAATAGCAGATCACGCAGGCGAAATTGTCTCTAGGGATCTAGTCCACTTCGTATGCCTTAGCCATATTATTGATGTATCAAATATAAAATCAAAACTGTAATTCCAAATGCAGAGCATGCATGTGGTTTTCTTTACGAAATGAAAACAATTATTTGAAAAAAAACAAAAGAAATAAGGTTTTACGAACGTATAGTCAATACTGGGTGATCAGAGATCTATATATAATATTATTAGCATTTTTTGTGATGGAGAAAATGCCACCGCATGTCTCATAGGAAAGCCTTGAAAATGACGTGGAATGAATCGACTCGATCGACATTTCACACTGGATGAAAGCCGATGACAGATTTTTCAAGCAAGTAACAGCCTGTAAATGCTTACTAATGAGCGAACGTCTCCTCTCAAATATTTTTGAGATAGGTTGAAGCCTTTAACTTTGTGAACTTTACACGTTCTCGAAATAATGTTTACTGTTATTTCTCGAACATGCCTGTTTTTTCGTTTCGATGTTTTTCTTCACCGCCGAGTACGTGGTGAATTTTTAACCACTTTTAGTTTCACTTTTAGTGGTACTGTAACCGAAGGTAGAACTCATGTCCTTCGTCTGTACTTTGAAATTAAAGCGAGCGCTCCGACCTACCAAGGCTCCTGCAAGGGTTAAATAAGATTAATTCTTTAAGCCTTCTTAGTTCCGAAGCGAAGTAATCATCATAAATATACGTGCTCCTGTCGGACAGCTGCATATAAGATGCGAGACGTCTAGTATTGCGATTGCCTTCCACCTGCAAATACCTGACAACTTGGGACATATACCATACCCAGCGGAGGACAGATGATAATTAATAATGATTTAAGTGACACCACGGTTACATATCAAACTTTTTCCAAGCACTTTTCAGACCCTCGGTTTAACTTAAAAGCAATAATGCAGAAAACAACACTGCTCTCCTCACTTTGTACTTCGTTCGTCGAGGCTAATACAAAGCTTTGGGACATTAATGGCAGGATCGCTCCAATGGTCTACTTTGTAATTAGATTCGTCGACGCCACGCTTGTATATTGCTACAATTGCGTTATCTTCAATGCAGTTTCGAATAAAGTAGATGTAAATTAAATTATTTTTGTTTGTACGATATTCGAAATGGTACAGTTAATTCCGTACTAACAACGGGACTTTAGAACTAGATTAGAACTTCAACATTTTCAGAAATCACGATAACTGCGTGTAAGTTAATTCCATGCGCTTGCATTAAGTTTCATAGAACGCCAGTGGCAAGGGGGAATCCCCGGTGCCATGTTAATGTAGATTTTACCATGTGCTCGGCGGTGAAGGAAAACATCGTGAGGAAACCGGCATGAGAAATAATAAAAAACATTAGTTCAATGAGACGGCGTTTGAAGAAAAGATTGAGCATTGAAAATAATGTCCTCGAACGAATACCTCGTACTGTAAACAGCGATTGATGGATACGAAATGCATTTTGTATTAAAATACATAACCTGCTTTGTAGGTAACGGTGCCGAAAAACTTGAAGTGAAATTATGATAAATAACGATTATAAAATGAATATAACGATACAAAAATGTCTATACTCGTATATGACATAACTGTATTTCGTAGTGCATGCTAATCAACAAATCCACTGGACCGATTACATCGACTTTTTTTAGACATGTTTTTTATGATGTTGCGCAGGACATAGACTAATTTTTTTTTAAATTTTGTTATCCTTTTTTTTAATTTTACTCCACGCAACGCCTGCTAAAATAAAATATTTTCGATTGGAATATGCTAAATCAAATTCTAAACTAGTGAAGGAGAGAAGTATCAGTAACTGCGGGATTGCTGGCACTTTGATCATGGGCAAAGGGTATGTATAAATAATTTATATTACCTATGTAAGAAAGATAGAAAGAAAGAAGAACCTTTTACGGTTTTTTTTATTTATTCACGGCACAAGTACAACACAATGCTTATTATAGAAAGAGAAATAACTGCGAAAAGAAAAAAAAAATATTCTCTAACTTCAAATATAATAAATACTACGACAATTATAAAAAGTAAGCAAAGAGAAAAAAAAATAAAAATGTAATTTTTATGTCTGATAATATGTCTAAAACTGATGAATGAGAAAAGTCCAAGAAATTTGCGTTCATTAGAAATCATAACAAATGCTTTATTGTTAACTAGACGTGGACTCCTTCTCTGACTAGGAGAAGTCTGGGCAGGTACTGGGTTAGGTACTGGGTGAGGTTAGTCCCTCAGTCCCTCTTTAAGGCTGGCTGCAGTTCAATACTGATATTAATATTATTTATTTACTGTTTTTGTATTTTGCGCCAAATGTATTGTGTTGTATTTTTCAATTAAAAAACAAAAATATTTTTCTTTCTTTCTTTCTAATTATTTACACAAGTGTGTAACAAGAACAAAAAACAACTTAATACCTTTATGTTCAAAAGCTTTTCGGCTTATTCGTTTCTTAATTCTCTACGTTATTTATATTTTCAGTTAATAAAAAAAAAACAAATAATAAAACAACAGAACAGCCTTTTCCGTGTCTCATTTTTCGATTTGCTCGCGAAATATTGGCAGCGAAATCCTATTCCAATCTCAAAACCGTACAGAGGGTAAAAAAAGTTCAATTAAAAGACCCCTATCGCTGTATGGTCACTCCGAGAACACTCTTTTTACACGATACATAGAACGAACGTATCCTTCTTTGATTAGTATTCATTGTCTGTCCTCACATGGAGCGCGGTGACTGCACTTCTCTCGATATTTAGTTAGTGCTCCAACAGAAGCCAGACGTCTGTGAAGTTGCGATCCGGAGAGTGTATTCTTAAAGTACTCGTTGGAATTTATCAAAAACGCCACTCTGAACTGCTTTACGATGGTGTATATTGTTTCACCGTAAGTTGTTTTCGAAGTTTTCTCCGAAGGGTGCGAAACTTGTTGAAACTGTACGTAATTTATGCCATATGATGTTTATTTAACAATTTTGATGAAATGAATAATGTACATATAAATAATAATGACTTTTATATATTAGATTTAGCTTCATATTATGTTTCTTTTGTAAGTTCAAAAATTTTATGAAGCTAAATCTTTGTTAAAAGTGGAAAGAAAGGTTTCAACTTTAAGGTTTAATTTTAATCTTTTTATGAATCTACTGAATTCATGTTGCATATGTATATATAGATTGGCTATAGAGAAAATAAATTTATGGAATCCCGTTTGGCTAAGTGTAGATGTGCCAAAAAGATATCTACCCCTAAATAGGAGCCAGGCATAAGTTTGGTCCGGCGATCCTTAACCGCTACCAGGTGTGGGGATTGAAAATCATAATAATATATATTATAGACTATATAGACATACATTTCCTTGACCTTTATCGTGCTTACAATAGCTCGAATAAATCACTGTCGCTTTGATCTCTACGTAATAGCATATTATTTATTTGTTTTGCATTTAAACGTGGTAGAGCTAAGCGACAGCTTTTGCTGCTTCTTAAATGGGCTGGCGCGACCGAGTTGGTACAAAGGCCTCGCAGAATACCGGCGTGAATTAGGGGCATCTTATGACTCTGCGTTTCGTTCGGCGAGTGAGGTATCCGGAGGCCGACTCCCCCTCCTCGTCCTCCCTTCCATCTCCCAAATACCCTTAAAGGCCGGCAACGCACCTGCAGCACCTCTGGCTTACCACCAGGTGAACCGCTAGCTCGTTTGCCGCCTTTCCTATAAAAAAATAAATTAGCGTTCGAATAAAACACTTATCAGAATAGCGTACGTATATTTTTCTCAATGTTAACGATTAAAGTAATAGATTAAGGTCACAAAGTGTAACGCATATAAGGATAAAGATTTACACATGATAACCGATGTTAGAAAAATTGACGCTGACGGTTAACTTTCCTCATATTGTGGAAAAAAACATTCGGTTACTTTGATCTTGTCTCGAATCTAATTATGGTGGTTGTAGCGGGTCCTTGTCGGAAATATATCTTACATAACGTAAAGTGGCAACCTCTACGTTGTTGTTGTGTTCTTGGTAGAGTTCGACCACAGCGACATCTACCGGTTACTGTCGTCAGTTATCAACTGCGCAAGAGATATTATAGCGATGCGCATATATGCGTAAACACAAAGGCACACACAAGTTATATTGAATATATATATTCAAATATATATATATATATATTTGAAGACGTTTCTATATTCAATGTAACGCTTATACGAAAGGATCGGAGAAAGGGTCAGTTAAAAAGCAGCCTGTAATTACTGGAGGGCAAATACCTCCTCTCCGGGGTTTTGGAGATAGGAAGACACCTGTCACACAGCTCCAGTGCGATTTGGCGGGCTTCACATGTTCTCGAAATAATATTTTTAATTACTTCTCATATATGAAGCTTTCACGAAGTTTTCCTTCACCGCCGAGTACGTGGTAAATACAGCACTTCAAATTGCTATTAATAATTTTAGTGGTGCCGGCGGCGAGGATCGAACCCGGGTAACACGCGCTCTAAGAAACGAATGCGAGCGCCCTAACAACCACTGGGCTGCCACGGCTGCCGAAGATTAGTTCCGAAATCAATAATTTGTGTATTTGTACAAATACTGGCTTCAGGTGGGATTCGAACAAAGGACCCGAATCTCAGCAGTCAGGTACGTGCAGATTTTATCACAATTTTCTCCTTCCCAGCTGAGCGCGTGTTATATTTCAGCCCTTACCCTTGGAACAGCCGGCAGTGGGGTCTTAGCCGATGGAAGAAAGTCGTGTCCTCGACAAGCATTTGAAAACCCCCCGAAAAAAAAAAACTTCACCTTTCCACACCCAGATTACGCAGACACCATATATCGTTCATTGTTAACTTCGCTCCAGACACGTTTGCTAAGTTGCAAATTCAAACCCTTTCACACTTTCGTCCTTTTGTTGTTTTTACACACCCCTCCTGTAGGTAGATTATGCATAACCGTACATTTAAATATACGGTTCTGATTTCGTTTTCGAATTGACTGCGTTGGAGTTAACATAATAAAAGCCGGAATTATCGTTTAGACGTTTTAATTTCAACTTGCGGGCCGGGCCTCCTGCTCGCGAGCCTCTATCGATGAAGCTGTAAAGGCCACTAGGCCAACAGCATATCTACAGTGGGGGGTTTTAGTCGGTCCGGCATCTTCAATGCTGATCCCGACATAACCGGAGACGGTGACGGGTAGGTGCGAGCACCTTTCCCCCGCGCTAAACTAAAAAAAAAAAGACGTCAAAGTCTTATATGCTCATCGTTGCAATAAACACTCTATGTCTTATCACTTAAAGTTTTATTCCGCTTTGTTTTCGCACTGGTATGCTAAAAGAGATACGGTCATGCGATGGCATCTATATAGTTACTACTGCTGCTGCTGGACATACAAATTACACATAATTTTTTATGGGAATTGGTTCGATCGAGCAAACGGATCACCTGATGTTGAGTAATTACGAACGCCCACGCGCATCAGCAACACCTGAGGAGCTGTAGAGGGGGAGCAGGCCTCCGGTCACCCCGAACACCGAACGGAATGCAGAAGCACAAGATGCCTGAACTTCGCGCCGGTATTCTGCAAGGCCGTGCCCATTCCCTCTTGGCTTGGCTCTGCCACGTAAAGGTAGAGAGGATTTGCTATAATCACTAGACGTATCGGTATCGGTACTGTATGTGGCGTTACACTGTTCCTGTCTCTGATTCGGAGGTACATACCCTAATCACTCGGCAACCGGGGCTGTTACTGTAGGTTTCATGAAAAAACGTAGTATAAAACAATGTATACCATAGTAAAGTAGTAGCCTGTAAGTGCCCACTGCTGGGCAAAGGCCTACTTTTCAAATATCTGAGAGGGTGTAGGAGCCGGGAATGGCCCGCCACGCTGCTCCATTGCGGGGTATATTTTTTTTATTATATCTCAGATATGCAGGTTTCCTAACAGCACTTAAAATTGCTTTTAACAATTTTTGTGGTCCCGGCACCGGGCTATATACCATAGGCTAAACGTTAATATTAAGTAACATAGAAAGTCTTATTAATTCAACTAACAGAATTTGACAAAAGACATTACATTCCAGCAAAAGTTAAATAAAAGAATCACTTCACCCCTAACGTAATAACACATAAATGTTTGTGTCTACTATTAAGCCCAAACTTCTCGGACAGGTGTTCGCTGAATGAATAATAAATTTTAACTTTTTATAACAATATCCGATCTCAATTTTAGGGTACCCCGCCCGAGGCAGGTGGGTACGTCACTCGTTACAACTGTATTAGAGCGACGCATAAAGGTGAAATACAACATTAATTGCTGTCGGAGGGGCGACGGCCGAAACAATAGGGCCTACTTTTTTTCGGAACTATTGTGTCTGCGGAACCCCCGTCCCCCGTCCCCGTCACGGTCGGCGATGGCGGCCTGATTTCCAGCGTCGGCTGGAAAAAAATGTTTCTTTAAGTACGTACCCGGTGGCTGTATTGTGTGTAATCTACTTATTTCCAGAGGGTATTTTATTTATTTATTTATAGTTTATTGTCTACACCAAAAGGATAATAAAAGGCGGACTTAATGCCTTTTGGCATTCTCTAACAGTCAACCCGGGGCGTGAAGAAATGTGGTGATAGGTGCATCTAATTTAAATTAATATAAATATGAAAAGGCTAATTGAGAAATATACTACATAATTAAAACATATATATATATAAACATACATACTATAATATATACAGATATATACATACATACAAACACATTGCTACATACATTTATAATAAATCAGAAGGTATTTTCATGTAGCTACAGTGCCTATGTTTTCCTTTGTTCTTTTATTTTCTAAGCCATATTTGTGTTCATCAAGGTTTAAATTGAATAATAAAATATAAAATAATAAATGTGTCGCCACCGACCTAGGCGACATCTACCCGCTGAACATGCAAATACTATCACCCGCGCTGCATCTTATGTTATAGCGGTGTAGTACCAGTAGAGATGTGACAATAATGGGAGTATCAGAAACACGAGATAATCGTATGTTTCTTGCACAAACTTAACTCGCCTGGAACTCGTATTTAGTATCGACAAATTAACAGGTAAGCAGCCCTAACTAATGTGTCATGGGGTCGTGAGAAAATTTAAAATATAAAATACAATACGTACTATAAATTATGTGTAAAGGACAATGTTTTGAATGGAGATTATATGTGGTTAATAAGTAATTTCGCGTAGATAAATTTTTGGAGTTTATTAATGTCTATTATAATTGCTCCACCCCTTTCAGGCTAGGGTTGACATAAAGGGGGACTTATAATTACTTACTTCGCAAATGGTAAGATTAACATTATTAGTTCGTAGTGACAAACGAGCTTAAAAAGCACCGATTGGTAAGTGGCTATTGAAGGTCATGGACACCTGCAAACAACTCAACTCAATCGATGAAAGTTACATATACGTTCGCCCGGAGGTCTAACATTAACCATGTGGAATTATACCTCCTTCAGAATCGAAACACAACAATGGTTGTTTCTTTGGAAATATGTAAGGAGGTTGTATCTATCCAGACCGACTCTTAAGCAGAGAAGGATGAATTTACAACCTGACCCCCTGATGCCGTATACAAAATATTTCAAAAAAGGAGGACCTCCAACTCTTGAGGTCCACCTAATGAGGAGTTACAGGCGTGCGTTTGTGTGGTTTGTATTGTGATGATGATTATGGTAGTTCTACCGCGTGGTTGTCGGTTCGAATCAGAAAAATAAATCTAAGATAACGTAAAGCGTCAGCCCATGTTGTTGTTGTATTCCTGACTGAGTTCGAACACAGCGAAGACTTCTTCTTCCACCAGGCTGTGGACAACAGATGTGTCCAGGAGATACTATATGAGAGTGCCTCAGCGTATGCGCACCCGCATACCGCTGAGGCACTCTCTCGTCTTTACCTTCCCATAGTAAGTAACGCTTATGCGATACAATTGTAGGACTGGTCAGATGCAGTGTCACAGGTCTGTTTCGTATTGTTGTGAAGTCACTAACGAGCGTGAATATGTATGGGTGTGTGTTAGAAACTAGTATGACCATTATTCTAGAAGTCAACGCGCGAAATAGTACAAGTAAGCTACTGTGTGCAGTATTATAAAAGTATTTGTATTATGTTGTAATTTAGGCCCGTAGAACAAGTAATGCTAGAGAATATTCCACGGTGGGAGCATTTGTTTTGAATGGTACAGCGGATCAAAAATTCTTTTCGTAACATTAAGAGAAGCTTCAATGCTTATATTTAACTCGTAGACCGTTCCGTCTGTTCATAAATTTCAAAGACAATACTTCAGTTTGATGGGCGACAGCGGCTCGGATCGGATGACGTGTTTACTGCTAACGTCTGAATTTACAGCTGCGCCGTGATTGTCTGATTGCGAGGGCTTTTACTGCACTTCACTATCGATGAAATGAAAAGGGCTTTTGTTTGACAAGCGTTGAATACGTGCGGACGGTGCGTGATATGTTTTCAACTCGATTGGAACTTTAAGTGTAATTCATTTTGTGGTTTTTGTTTTCAGCGAACATTCGTTTTAGTCTTAGTGATCATGGGTTACTTTTGACGTTTGCAGGTATATATAATCTATACCTGTTGCTTTAAGAATAAAAAAATTATGTTATTAATGTGTCTTTTAAAAAAAAATTAACCATCTCATCTCAATTATTAACGAGTATTCCTGCCATTGGAAGAGGCTTTGTCTAGCAGTGGACTATTATCAGTATTGGGTACTACGACACTAGTATTGCGTAACAAGTAAAGACTCGTACATTACATAGTTCGCGTAATCATTTATTTTTTCCCAATTGCTACTGCCCCTTCCTTCGGGAACTGTGCGTTTATGTAAATGAGGGTGGGTAGACACCCACAACTCTAATCCTAAAGCTTCAGTCACACAACAGACCATTAACCGCTTCACTTTATTTTAACGTACCAAATCCTTGTCGGGCAAAAGTAAACAATTTGCTATGAAAGCGAATTTTTAACTTTCGAAAGTGGCTTACTGTGTAAATACCAAACAACTTGCTAATAAAAATGGATTAGTTATTCAGTAATATTAATGGTGTAACACCACCACCAATACATACGTATAGGTCTACTATAGCCTTTTTGGAAACCGGCTGGTTCGGCAGGCTAGAAGTCATCGATATTAATGGTGGTGTAACACCATTAATATTACTGACCACACACCGAAAGCGTGGAGTAGAAGCGTGGTTGTCCTGTGTCTCCATGAAAATTGATAACTGCCTACTGAAGAACTATAAGCCCACAGCGCTACTGAGCCTTGTCTACGTGCTGTTTTCGAGAGTCATCAGGAATCGTGAAGCAAGCAGCCGAAGAAAGCCGAACAAGCCGCCTTCCAAAATGGCTATAGTAGACCTATGAGTATGTATTTGACATTTCTGAAGTATATAAATTTTCTGTAAAATAATATATGTATTTAGATGTAATCTATCAAATACAAAAATATCCGAATAATGTTTAAACAGATTCCGGAATAACGGACTACAAATATTTTTTAATGATATTTCTAGTTTTGGATCGTTATCTCATCCCAAAGGCTGGCAAAGTGTCAATTCATTAATCTTAACTCATAAACGTGAAGAGATCGAAAGGTCTAAAAGGTCCGTCCGACTCACATTGCTGTCAAGGGATTGAAAACGAGCACCTTACATTTTTTTTAGACTCCGAAATGCTGGACGTAAAAGAGAGTAATTGTTGATACATTCCAGAGACCAAGAAAAGTCTAAATATTATAAATTTCTTCGAGATAGAACGAGACAGGTGGAGACTCTCGTCACTTTTTTCTCTTTTACGCCATCTTCAAGCGTGGTAGAGCCAAGCGGCGGCTTTAGCTGCTGCTCGAATGGGCAGGCTCGACCGTATTGGTACCACGGCCTCGCAGAATACCGGCGTGACGTAGAGGCCTCTTGTGCTTCTGCGTTTCGTTCGGTGAGTGAGGTAACCGGGGCCCACACCCCCTCCCTATTCCCCTACTCTTCCTTCCCTATCTCCCAAATATCCTTAACGACCGGCAACGCACCTGCAGCATCTATGGTGTTGCAGATGTATGTGGGCGACGGTAATCACTTACCATCAGGTGAAACGCTTGCTCGTTTGCATAAAATAAAAAGAAAATCTACACGAACATACGGGGTGGCTTACTTATGCCACTACCTCATCGCATTCAGCTGTTTCTTACGACACCAACCGGAAACAAAAGATATAGATAGCAGATCTTCATACGACACGGAAAATTAAGAGTAAAACATGTTGTATTTAAAGCAAAGTTTTAGAGAAGCAACAAACTTCAACAACAGCTATTCGGCGTTAGTCCCAAAAAGAAGAAGGATCTTCAAAATCGATTCACAATCGGCGAAAGTATAATATGTAACATACATACAAAAAACTAATCGTTATTCTCCACCCTTTTTTTTTAAGTTCGTTGATAATGTCGCTTCGTATTGATCCAGATGTAACAATATAACGTTAGCACGACAAATTTATTTCCAAATAAAGTATTGCACTTAAATAAAACATTACATAATTATATGCTACTTAATCTAATACAGGATGTGCACATTGTATTTATATTAGGAACATAAAACAACGCAACTTGATCGCGTAACTGAAAACCTTACACGGGTGTTTCATTTAAAACCACTGGTTGATCTTACGCCGCATCAACTGAGACTACGCCTCCTTCAAATAAATGTTAAATAGCTCTTAAAGCCGTTTTATGTTTGCGATCGTCTCTCAGCTCGTGACGGAGCTATTTCAGTACCTATGTAGACATGATTAATTTGACATCGGTATGAAGAGGCTATTAAAGGGGAATTAGCGGGTTTCAAAATTTTAAAGTCGATTAAATCGAAACTTATTAACACAATTAATTAAGTTAGGAAGGGTTTCACTGTTAAAACGAATTCAGAGACAGAAATTGATATGTTATGTCCACAGATTAATTTGAATTTCACGAGAGCAACTTCCGAATATTGTTGTTAGCCGTTGACAACTGAGCTGTATATGTTATAGTGCCGTCGGTGTATGCCTATACACGGCACTCATTTATCTTCATCTTTTCTGATTGCTTTTCTGATAAGAATTTGTACCCAGGAGCCATAGCTGAACAGGTACACTAACCACTGCAACGTAGTCGTCAGAGAAAAATAATACTCATCATATTCATCTTTGTCTCTAGCGTTATTCGAACCAGCTAGGTTACAGGTTTTTCTCCGTGGTAGAGCCAAGCGGCGGCTTTAGCTGCTGCTCGAATGGGCCGGCTCGACCGGATTGATACCACGGCCTCGCAGAATACCGGCGTGAAGTAGAGGCATCTTGTGCTTCTGCGTTTCGTTCGGTGAGTGAGGTAACCGGAGGCCCACATCCCCTCCCTATTCCTCTCCTCTTCCCTTCCATCTCCCAAACATGCTTAAAGACCGGCAACGCCCCTGCAGTATCTATGGTGTTGCAGATGTATGTGAGCGAGTGATTACCACTTACCATCAGGTGAACCGCTTGCTCGTTTGCCGTCTTTTCCATAAAAAACATTGATAAATATCTATGTGTTTGCTTCTAGCCGTGTTAGTCTAGTGATCAGAGCGTTTAATTCAGTATCAAAGAGCGCAAGCGACTTGGGTTCGATTTCCGGTGCTAGACCATCTAAAACTGTTAATAGCAATTTTAAGTGCTAAATGAAAATTATTATTTCGAGGATGTGTGAAGCCCGCCAATCCGCACTGGAGCAGCGTGCCCGCCACGCCTTCCAGGCTACAAAGGCCTCTCAGATATTTGAGAAGAAGGCCTTTGCCCAGCAGTGGGTCTTACAAGCTGCCACTTTACACTTTACTTTTACGAATCAACGTAACTAAACGGGCGCTTCTGCAACCTACCTAACCTAACTAGGTCTAACTTGTCCCGGAGATTGCCATTTTCAAGGTTTTTCCCTTAATCGCCTCCTTATGTCACCGTCAGGAACACAAGGGCAGGCTTACATGCGCCGCGATCTCATGGCAATGCGTAAAATGAACGTAGATTAAAATGAAATTAATGGTAATTAGGGTTATCAACATTTTTTCGATTGATAGTAGTACCTAATACACTAAATGTAAAAAAAATGTAAAGTAGCCGCCTGTAAGTGCACACTGCTGGGCAAAGGCCTCTTTCTCAAATACGAGTATCAGAGAGGGTTTAGGAGCCGGGAAGGGCCCGCCATGCTGCTCCAGTGCGGGTTGGCGGGCTTCACATATCCTCGAAATAATATTTTTATTATTTCTCAGACATGCATGTTTCCTCGGGATGTTTTACTTCACCGCTGAGCACGTGGTAAAGACAGCACTTAAAATTGCTACTAACTATTTTACTGGTGCCGGCACCGGGGATCGAACCCAGGTCACTCGCGCTCTATGAAACTAAAGTGAGCGCGTCACAACTAGGCCAGCACGGCTCTTACGATGCTACCACGTATTTACATTAAAATATCGTGTTTTATAAAAAAAAAAGTAAGATATAATTGTCATTTATTTATGCGTTTACAATATGAGGGATTTGTTTGTAAGAAGTTTATAAGTTTGAAGTTGATGAGAAGTTTGTAAACGTAAATATAGTATTTTTACAATTTTATATAGTACTCCAACCCGATATACAGTACAACACTATATATCATAGTACTGGTGGCAACCCTACCTATGGTGGACCATAGCTATGTGTGCTTTCTTTTGATCGGCAGAATAAGATTCCTGTTGGACTGACGTTGCGAAAAAGACAGCTGTGGCAATACAAATAAACACATTGCTCAACTCCCTCCCCTCGATAGTGGAGTGTTGAATCAATACATATATAGGGTTATGTGGAGACTTAAAACGCAATTTCGGTACGCGTTAGACTTTTATTTCTTAGTCCGGAACGGCACCAGACACTTTATTGTGATTGAAATCTGATTGCCAAAATTATTAACTACAGAACGCGCTAAGAAGAATCGACTAACCCATAAACATGTTTATATATTGTATAAAATTGAGATTCTGTCGGCGCGTCTCGGTCCAATGCAGATTAAATAAAAAGCTCGTACAAGGCTTGTAAGTATATTTCATCCTCTATAATAAATATCTCTGAAATTCCCGCTACAATTCTTTTATGCTTACAGCTTCATTAATTCGTAACAATGTAAGATTAATGATGGAAAACGTTGAATTTTACATTTACTGATTTCTTAAATTAAAAAGGTTAAAGAGAAAATTTTACGAGAATAGACTATAAAGAGACTAATTAAGGAGATCTGTTTTTAATCATATAATAAACGCTTTGTTCTAACTTTGTTGAATCTGAAAAATGTAATAAATTTTCTGTTACCTATATCTCAGGATTATCTACTACTTATTAATCATTGAATACCTGCTATTGCTTACTGTAAGATTAATTATCTATACGGTCATTCTAATTAATGTTTGGCATTTAGAGCCTTTATAATTTTTTATTTCACTATTTTTTTTCTCTTACACTTGCTGCACTGTGTAATTGATTAATCATCATCATCATTTCAGCCTACCACAAGTCCACTGCTGAACATAGGCCTCCCCCAAAGATTGCCATAAAGCTCGGTCCTGAGCCACCTGCATCCATCGACTTCCCGCAACACTGCGCAGGTCGTCACTCCATCTTGTTGGGGGTCATCCCACACTGCGTTTGCCTTAACGTGGCTGCCACTCGAGAACCTTTTTACCCCAACAACAATTGATTACTAACATTACGTAGCATTTGTGGCTTCAGATATAATGGAAAGTGAATAAACTGTTGCTATGATCTATTTTTCTACACAAGGTTCATGCAAACAGTCCATTGATAAATGGCTGCAGTGACATTTAAAAACTAACATCAACTAAAAATAGAATCAACTAAGAATCAAAATGCATAATTAATGTCTCCTTGACAGTGAACGGGCCTCCAGCTCAATCACTCGCTATACAAAACTGAACAGAGTCCGCTAATCCGATATCACAAAAATTCCATGTGACATTATTCCCCCTGTAAAATCATACCGTGTCATTTTTAACATGGTTTCGTTCAACCAAAACATGGTTATCAACAAACAAAATCACGTATTGTATGTGAAAAATTACATATACATACCATCTTGCTTCACCGTATTCCCCAGGGGCACACAGCTAGCCAGCCAGCAGTACAAGATCCACCTCAGCATGAGGCCGGAACTGGCTCCACGCTGCAGCTCGGGCTGGTTGTGGAAGTGCCGCGCGGTCGGCCGGTGTCGAGCCATCGTCCATCCGCCACATGCACTGGCATTGGTCAACTGGTTCAGACGAACAACTCACTGGTGGATCATTATCACTTTGGGTCACTTAAATAGTTCAGTTCATTGTTATATATCACTCGCGCACCATTTTATAGTTATTATCTGCGTACGACCTGTAACAAATGATTGATCTACTTTTAACTGTTACCATTATAGATGACATAGCGAGTGCCTTACTACTTATTTAAGCAATCGCTTAGTTTGTTAACCTCTAAAATTGTTATAGTAAATTAAGTTCAGCAACAAAGGAAAATATCATGAAGAAACCTGCACATGTAATAAAAGTATATATTTCGTAGGCATGTAAAGTAAAGTAAAGTAGCAGCCTATAAGTGCCCACTGCTGGGCAAAGGTCTCTTTCTCAAATACGAGTATCAGAGAGGGTTTAGGAGACGGAAAGGGCCCTCCACGCTCTCGTCCTCCTCCAATATCCTCGAAATAACATTGTTATTATTTCTCAGACATGCCGGTTTCCTCACGATGTTTTCCTTCGCCGCTGAGCACTTGGTAAATACAGCACTTAAAATTGCTATTAAGAATTTTAGTGGTGCCGGCACCGGGGATCGAACCAAGGTCACTCTATGAAACTAAAGTGAGCGTCCATACCACTAGGCTACCACGGCTCTTTAGTAGACATGTGAATTTCACAAAAACGCACTGGAGCAGCGAGGAGAGTTCTTGCCCCTATTTGAAAGAAGACCTCTGCCCTGCAATGAGACACTGACGTTTATGAATTTAGTTGCGGGTAATATAAAGTTTTGTTAAAAAAGAAAAATAAAATACATCATAAAGACACATTGCTATTATGGCCAGTACCTGACAGAACTATACAAAATAAAAATTATACAGCTATTAGCAAAAATATTGCACAACTAATATTTTAAAATAAATTTGAATACCCTTGACTAACTTAGGACTATGACTATTAAATCGGCTCGTTTAAATTCCATTTTCGATTTATTGTATAAGAAATTGCTACAATCTACTGTAAGTCGATCACAGCTTGTGACTATAAAGTTTTTTGGGAGTTTATTAAATGTTCAATATTAGTTGTTTAATTATTCGTAATGAACTCATTTAATAACGAAATCGCTACAGTGTTTCAACAAGATTTCATTAAACTTCTTGTTACGGAATTTAAATTTGCGCTTATGTTTTTAGGTCATAATATATTTTGCTTAAGTTAGGCCATTAGAGAATATCGAAAAATAAATATTGTTGAATGCCCTGTATTGAATATAATAAATATCAAATCAATATTATTTGCATTAGTGTGCGATCTGTTTTAAGTTATAAAATTATAAAGCTATTTCCGTGAAACTCGGCGATTTTAATAGCAATCCTATTCTAACTTCAACACATTCTCGCATTGCTTTCTTCTCTTCTTCTTCTCCATCGATCTTTATAAGTCAACTTTCCGTAATAGGACTTTCCAAGAAAGTGCTAGCAAAAACTGGATCGCATCACATGTGAGATTTGTTCGTAAATAACAAACCGTGGTCTCTTCGAATTTCATAGTACCAGGGTTGAAAACCAATTGCCGGCACCATAAAAAAGTTTGTGGCGCTGACAAGGAATTTACGTCTTAAGGAAAAACGGTGAAGGAAAACATTCTGAGGAAAGCAGTGAGTACAAATCGGAGCAAAATTAAAAATTATAAGCTGAATGTAGCCCAAGTTGACTATTACATATAGATGTCTAACACCTCAGTCCCACCGGGACCACGGATGCTGCAAAGCACTCGAAACGTCGGGAATATTGAAACAAATATTGAATGCGCTTAACTTCGTAAATAATAGTTTCATTTGAAATGTGTATTCGCGTAAATACAAGAAATCATGAAGCAGTGGGGGATTTATAAACTGTTACTTTACTGATCCTACAGCTTCCCTTGAGAATGTGATCACTCTCCGCAAGAAAACTAGTTAATATTTATTTCCAATAATAGTGCCATCTGTTGTTGATAGCTAACAACATAACTAGCTAACTCATATCGCTGTATTACATAAGATGGCGTTTAACTTATTTTAATTATAAGATTAATTTTTATAAGAACAAATTTTCTTAGGGATGAGAACTAATACAAAAAATTTAATCAAAATGTTAGGGGCAATTCCGAAAAACCAATAACATATATGTATTGTATATATGTGTATATATATATGTATAACAATTAGCCTCTTCCAGGTATAGAATAAGCAGGGCAATAAAAGTCAAATTTAGAAACTGTCTCGTCATAATTATTAATAGACTTTCATTTTAATAGTTTAATTAGGGAATAAAGGTCACTCATATTATTATTTTTTTCGTTGGCTGCAGTTAAATGAAAAAAAAAATTAACAATTTGTTCAAGCAGGGACACGTTTCATTTGCTAATTTTTTCCATAGAAAAAAAAAAACACAATTCTGACGCCCTTCGCCTGTGATTTCGGAATAAATTCAAGAGTACTCAATAACACGTCGTGTAAGTCAAAATTAAGTCGACGCGAATTGACCCCAATAAATCAAAACGCTAAAGCTGATCAACTGATAAGGCAGCTTTTAGTACTAATGGGCCTTTGCGTTACACAAGTTTCCTTTCGATATGCTCTCGTCAACCTTTTTCGAAGTCGACGACGTTACTTATTGTGTGATTTATAATTAATGCCACTTCATTCGTGCCCATTTTTAATTGAGTACGATTTAATTCAGAGCACTATATACCTGTATTAACTGCCAGTAGGTTCCGTTCCGTTTTTCAACAGCCAGCGAATAATAAAAAATTATGTTGTAAATTGTTATTTTTTCTCTGAATCTACTTAGTAATGTAATAAGAAAGTTGTGTACGTTATATACCAGCCAGTATATTTTTTTTTTATTTGACGGCCACCTGTCTCGCTGGTTAATGTACCTGACTATTGAGCCATGGTTTCTATCGAAGAAGTCGGATTCTATATCTCTTCCCTACGCTTATTATTGGTTTTGAGGTCAGGTTATGCTGTATTAAGTCCCGTGTCTCCTACTTCTGCTACTTTTAGCACTTCGTCTAATCTTCGATCGGATAATCGTTACATCGTGATCGAATTCATCCAGAACGTATCATCTTAGAAATGAAAGTAAATTACCTTAACGCAAATTAAAAAAAAAATAACTTCGACATATGCTCTAAATTAGCTTTAAGCGACTGTGTAATGTTATCACTTAGTACTTAGTGGTAGCCTAGTGGTCAGGGCGCTCACTTTAGTTTCATAGAGCACGAGTGACCGGGGTTCGATCTCCAATCACTCGTGCTCTATGAAACGGTGTCGGCACCACTAAAAGTGTTACTAACAATTTTAAGTGGTGATTTACCACGCGCTCGGCGGTGAAGGAAATCATCGTGAGGAAACCTGCATATCAGAGATACAATAAAAATATTATTTCGAGAATATGTGAAGCCCGAAAAACCTTTCAGGCTCCAAAACCCTCTCAAATATTTAAGAACGAGTTCTTTGACCAGCAGTGGGAACTAACAGGCTGCTTACAACTTACTTAGCTTTACTTAAACATCAGCACAGACAATATGTAGCATGTATTACCGCAGGAATAATATTTTATTCCTTACTACCCTGACTATTTACGTAGGTACGATAACTTCTAAAACTTAAGGGAAACTTTTAAAAACTTCACTGGGACGAATGTAACGAACCGTATCATATAAGCTTCGACCTCCCCGTACCTACGAAAATCACGCACGATACTTCCTCAAAACCATAATGAATGACAGCGAAAACACAGGAAACTTAACTTTGGCACAACACAATAAAGTTCGGGGGTCGCCGCAAAACTACCGTAGTTTCCGTCCGTCACGCGATCTGCTTATTGGTGGAATAAAAATAACATTATTAAGCTCTGTACGAAGTTACGTTCGTCACCCCACCCCCTCACCACCACCACCCCTCATTCAATCAAATTGCTATTATAATAATAAATTTTGCGGCTCCGCGGCCGTTTATGGGTCACTGCAGTTATTCTAAACTCTAACGGTATAATGGCCGGGTAATAGGCTTAGGCTAAGCTATGTAAGCCTGGTAATAGAACTACTTTTATACTAAATTATTCACGACTTTAAAGTCAGTATTCAAGCAATATCGGTACACTAATTTACGCCTGTGCTGTATAAAACGTGTATTAAAGTAAAGATTTCATAAAATACCAGCTGAACCCTGCCACGCTTCACAGTGGGCATGTTTGTAATATTTTTTTCGTTGCCACCCGACTATATATATATATGTCCAGTAATGAGCCAAACATAACTCATAAACTTGAGCACAATCGATAGAGTGGTTTGCGTGTCTGTAAGGGACAAACAAACAAATAAACACTGCTTGTTATTTATATAGACTCAAAAAAACAGCAGTTGGCAACAGTGATTGAGGTGGACAGAGATTACGGATTTCTATTTGGCACATTTCAGCGTATTCAAGCGATAGATAGTCCGCTGTTGAAGATTATATTTTGCAAATATCCTGGATCATATTTTACATCAAACGAAAGAAGCAGAAGATTATAATAATAAAATTATAATAATTTACTACATTACGATTATTGTTTATATAAAATTTAATTCATTTAAAACCTTTACTAGAGTGTACTAAATGCCTATTGGCATTCTCTGCCTGTCAACCCCTGGCGTGATGAAGTACAGTGAATGATGTATCAAGAGCATTTTAAAAAAGATATAAAACAACTTCGTACTATTTAACAAAACAACATAAAAGTAATAAGAACATATCTAAATATAATAATAATAATACATACATACCACATAAACTTATAAATGTATACACAAAAACTTAAATATATAGGTAAATAGACACAAACTCGTTTAACAGCATTGAATTAATTTTTAAAAATTAATTTAATTATTAAAAAAAAAATTAAATTTAATGTTTTGCACCCTTACAATATCTCTCCACGCCCGGGTTTACTGGCAGAGAATGCCAAGAGGCATTAAGTATTTAAATAAAGTTTTATTAAATTAATAATTTAAACTTTATAGTCATATAATAGCAACACACAGTACTAACAACATATTTAACCTAAACACTTTCCACGAACCGATCTTTTAAATGATTCTGCAACAATAATCCAAATATTTAATATTATATTAAATGAATGAATGATACTTCAATTTCAAAACACACTCATCGTATTAAAAATTGGTGCATCTTGGAAATTCCAATACACGTATTGTAAACGAACAATAAGGAAACAAACTCGATGCATTAGGATCTCAGTATTGTCCACTTTCGTGGGTCCGTTTCGACAAAAGCCTATTCATAGATAGGGGGAAGGCATGAAATGTACGCCCACGGTCCATTGTGACGAATCCAAACCCGCCGAATGCTTACCTGGTCTATGTTGAGTCAATGCACTTTTTACTACGATTGTACTCAATATTGAGAGGCAAGGCTGCGGTTCGAAAACCAATTAAGCTGTAAAGGTGTTCAGTACCGTGTGAAGTCGTACGAGTGGGACGACGGCTGTGAGCTATTTTTCTTTTTATCAACCTACATTCATTTAACGTGAGCATTGTACAACGTTCGAAATGGAAGTGCTATTTGTTATTTTGTTTTCTTATTATTATCGATGTGTTTATTTTAGACACAGTTGTGATAGAAGCATGTTTAGTTTATTAAAAAAACAATTTAGTATATTAAGAGCTGTTTATTTAGTAGCATTTACTACTAATATTGCTCATCAATTGGCCACATAGCTCGCAGAACTGACAACCGCTGGGGAAAAAAGGTTCTCGAGTGGCAGCCACGTACAGGCAAACGCAGTGTAGGACGACCTCCCCCCAAGATGGAGTGACGACCTGCGCAGTGTTGCGGGAAGTCGATGGATGCAGGTGGCTCAGGACCGAGCTTCGTGGCAATCTTTGGGGAGGCCTATGTTCAGCAGTGGACTTCTGATAGGCTGAAATGATGATGATTGCTCATCGATTTCTGTTCGGCGTAATTTATTATTTATTAATAATAAAGATGATTATTTAGATACGATTTCTTTTTAACCATTAAGTGATTTGTTTCGCTGTCTATTCCCATAGAATTACGTAAAAAAAAAAGCTTCTATTACTTACAGATATACGCCCTTTTCATTCCGTATTTTCATACTCTTTGACACACTCATCAAAACCGTTTGTAATTATCTTTGACCTCTAATCTTGTAATTGGCAGTAGCCTCACACTAAAGCAGCTGCTCCGCATCACTAGTCTGTGAAATTTGGGTTCGGCATATTTTGATGGATTTTCCGGCAGCAGAAGATCGTCAGAGACTCTGTCCGTTCAGTAGACTACATCGCGTTAAGGTGATATATTCCTACTAACATCCAATTAGGATGAATTTAATTAATAAATGAAAAGTAATACAAAATGAAATTACCTTTTTAAAAAAAAAATTATTTGCATAACGTCAAAACCAGCAGAAACATCTATGTAAAAGTAAAGTAGCACCCTGTCAGTGCCCACTGCTGGGCAAAGGCTTTCTTCTCAAATATCTGAAAGATTTTGGAGCCGGAAGTGGCCCGCCACGCTGCTACATTGCGGGTTGGCGGATTTCATATATCCTCGAAATAATATTTTTTATTATTTCTCAGACTTTTAGTGGTACGAACACCGGGGATCGAACCCAGCACCCTGACCACTAGCCTACCAAAGCTCTTTTCTTGTTTAAAAAGTTCTAATTTTAGCAGATGCAGATTTCCTCACGATGTTTTCCTTCACCGCCGAGCACGTGCTAAATACAGCCCTTAAAATTGCTATTAACAATTCTAGTGGTCGCGGCACCGGGGTTCGAACCCAGGTCACTCGCACTTTACGATACTAAAATGACGCTCTGAGCACTAGGCTACCACGGCTATGTACTGGCCATTAACCGGAACAGTTCTGGATAGCATTTCTGAATTTTTATCGCACCTTTATCGTGTAAGCATTGTTTGTCATTGAAGATCTTACCTACATGTTAAATAATCACCAGACACGCATATTCGATAAATAATTAACAAAATTAAGAGACTCGTAAAACTGTACGGATCACTTTATAACCGTGTGAAGGGGCCATAACGTAACCTATTAAAAATAACGCCATATAAGTAATTTTCGCACCCCCCGCTGTTTTACTGCAGGTAATATATATTTGTTATCGTCAATTCAACATACGATATTGTTCGTGATAACGTGGCCATTGAGCGATTAACCAGAGGTAAGAATTAATGCTATACGTGTATAATATAAATTCAATTAGACCTTGAAATAATATCTTTGTATTTATTATATTAAAGACTAGCGAACGGCTGTGACTGATTTGTTACATTAAGATAAAAACTATCTCATGTCTTATTCCATGCCATAATCGTTCTGTCTGTCTGTCTTATTGTATTAAAATCAATTTAGTACTTTGCGTGATTGAGTGAAAGACCCGTAGATTGATAGTTATAATAGCAGGAAGCAATACTATGTCCATGCCCGCAAGGTGTCAAACTGTGTAATCCTTTAGTAACACAACAAGATAATAATAGATTTTATTCGCAAATTCGCAACTAAAGTTTGAAATTCTGCATTGGTGATATCAGAACTTTGCGGAAAAGTTCTCTTCAATTTGACACCTCTAAATCGGTAAGATACGATTTGAAAATAGAACGGCGCACGTAAGCAAAGACTGCAGATTGTGTGGGCGACGAAAGCGGCCCTCTACAAATTGTCTTTAGCTCTGTTCCCGACGTGAACATTTGAAAAGCCTGGAGCGACTGAGAGCATTTCATTTTAATAGACCGTTATTATCTTTTCTTTTTTTTTTTTAGTAATTAAACACATATTTTCTGTGGCATATTATTATTTCTTTTTATGACTGGCCAGCAATCTTACCTCCCGATTTCTAAACCATTACTTTTAATACTATACCAATTAAAATAATATGTAAGCAACACATATTGGAAGATGACAAAGTAAGTTGTAAGGGGGAATATACAATTTATTTCCAAAGCTGCCAACCTCATCTGCTCGTGGTTCACCCTGCCAGCCAACAAGTCGCTCTGGCGACCGAACGATGGCGGAATATCCATCCAACCCATATCCCACAGACTTGGGGTGCTTTCTTGGAGAGACCTATGTTCAGCTGTGCACTAAAACAGGCTTATGATGTACTAGTATAATTATAGACAGTATGATAAATCCTGCGCTGAAATCACAGTGATCGACCTTAATAATATTATAATATTAGTAATATTCATAATATTAAATTAACTATAATTTAACTTTGAACAGTAACGTTAGCTTGTGATTGGTTAATGATGATCATTAGGCTGCATTTAGCACATTTAACATATTAACATAATTTTGTCTTAATTGCGTTATGCAATCAGTACGTCATTAATACAACAAAGGAAGTCCTGTCCTGTTCGGTAATAATAATGTGAACTCTGGGCATCTCAAGATCTACGGATACATACATACGTATGCTTTTGTATTGGTATGAATCGAAAATAGGCGAAAATAACATTGAATTAAAACACTTTTTAAAAAAGTAGGTAAAAAAAAACCTCGGGACTAAGCCTTTGGCAGTGCCGAGGGTCGCTCGTTCGATTCCGATACGGGATAAATGTTTGTACGTACTACAAATAATGGTTACCGAGTTAGGTGTTTATCTATGTGCAATTTGTGTACGTAAAAGCTCAAATCCTATGATCGTGGTATTCATAAAAAAAAAAAAACTACTATTGTTGGGCTAGAAAGCTTTGTCATTTACAAATCAAATCAAATCATATTATCAAAATCTAATACCAAACGTATTTTCGTAATGATGTTCGTCAGACGATAAAAACACTTTTAAATTTTATCCACGGGTTGTAATACATTTATATCGGACATCTCACTCTTCCTAACGGGTAATTAGAACCGGATCTAGTGATGAGAGTCAACAAACGCACTTCCATCGATAAGGTAATGAAAAATATAGAGCCCGATTGCTGCATGCCTTTACCATAACCAATCATTGAAGAATGACTTGGCATGTTATACGTAGATCTTTTTGTCCGTGGTAGAGCCATGAGGCGGCTTTAGCTGCTGCACGAATGGGCCGGCTCGACCGGGACAGTCCGGCTGCCTCGCAGAATACCGGCTTTAAGTACAGGCGTCTTTTGCTTCTGCGTGTGCTTAATTATTGAGAAAAAAATACTGCAGAATGAAGTCTGGAGTTCGCATCACGAAAATTGCTATACAAACATTTATGTTATAGTTTTCTCGTAGTTTTACAGAAATAGCGATGTTCTCAAATCATCACATTATGGATCATTACTTTGTCCGAATTCAACTAAGTCTCATTATGTTGAACGATCCAGCACTTTGTATCTATCGATTTAATTACTAGCATAAATTTAGAATTATCTTTCACTACTTCATTTTGAGAAATAATAAAAAAAAAAATTAATTCGAGGATATGTGAAACTCGCCAAGCCGCAATGGAGCAGCGTGGCGGGCCGTTCCCGGCTCCTACACCCTCTCCGATATTTGAGAAGAAGGCCTTTGCCCAGCTGTGGGTACTTACAGGCTGCTAACATTACATTACTTCATTTTGTTAGTGAATTGAAGGTGGTAATGCTCGGCATATCTGGTGAATCACGACTTTAAGAAAAATCGCCTCAAAAGAAAATGTGACGGGACGCAGTTATAAAGTGTTTAATACCGAAATCGCCATCTGCTACCAACATTAAAATCAATTAAAAATGCATACCGATGGGTGGTAATAATGTAAGAAACGATAGAGGAGGGATAAGGGGTTGGTATTACTATAATGTATAGACCTCTGAGCACCTCAGCATTGGGTATACGGTCAAAAATATTCGAGAACAGTCCTTTACCAAGCAAGCTGCTGCTTTACTTTATGTATGTTTGAACGGATTTAACTGCAAAAGTCATTGCATTTATTGAACATAATTTGTCACATGTTTTATGTATAATAAATTTATTAATATTATTATTATTGCCGGATTGTCATGTTTTTTTTTATAAATCAATTTCTTATGAATCATTGTTTTATCCTAATTAATTGAGCGATTAACATACATAACATAATACGAAATTTGACCAGGTGTGATAAATTTGACTTTTTATTTCCATTAAGAGATCGCTTCTTGGGACATAATTTGTCACTACGCAGGCAGACCCCAGTACAGACTGCAATGTATACTTTCAACATTAATTTCATGGAGATTCGACATCGAAGTAGAGTGAAAAAAACAAGCTTACACACCTGATGGCAAATAGCTACTGCATCCCACGGACAACTACAATCGAAGCAGATTAAAGATGCGGCGTCATCTCTGACCATTAAGATGAAACGCCTCAAGCCGATATTACACTGGCTCTGTATACCTTTCAAACCAGAACTGAACAGTTGTTTCACTGTTTTTTTGGCGGCAGAAATAGGTAACAAGGTTGTACATACCCAGACGACTACTAAGCCGAGAAGGGCCGTACCACCTACCCAATATGAGCAGTATTTATATGTTTTTTTACCGGTTACCTCACTCATCAATTCAAGATCGCCAACAGCATTATATCAAATTTGATAGACCACAAATCCTTGCAAAAGATCAACGATCCATACTCCATTACTTTTTTTTTATGGGAAAAAACGGCAAACGAGCAATCGGTCCAACTGATGGTAAGTGATTACCGTCGCCCACGTACATCTGCAACACCAGAGGTACTGCAGGTGCGTTGCCAGCCTTTAAAGGGATTTGGTAGATGGGAGGGAGGATAAGGAGGGGGATGGGGAGGGAGAGTGGGCCTCCGGTTACCTCACTCACCGAACGAAACGCAGAAGCACGAGATGCTTCTACTTCACGGTATACTGCGCGGCCGTGGTACCAACCCGGACGAGCCGGTCCATTGGAACAGCAGCAAAAGCCGCCGCTTGGCTCTACCGCGTGAAAACATTTATTCACTTAAAAGTAATAAACGAAAAGATAATAATTATAAATAGAAAGTAGCCACCGACTTTTATAAACACCACTTTATAATTCAGCATTGCAACGAAAGCTCTCGGCATTCGAATGTGGCGTCTACACTTTCAAAGCTTGTGGCGGTTTGCCGTTATGTGTTATCTTTATAAGCTTTCAAGCTTAATCTCTGAGGTCCAATGGTAAACTTTAGAAATAAACGTGTTTTAAAACCATTTACCAACCATTTAATTTCCATACACGGACTTTCTAAATTCATCATTAATTTGTGAATAGCCGGGCACTTTTTGTGAGCTTTATCTATTCGTACGAATCGCAATTCATTTAATGAATCTCGAGTTAGATTCATGTACGTTTAATTTATTACGTCTGTTTAAACAGGAGAAGAAATTTATTTAAAAAAATTAATATCTGCTTATTTTGTTTTCAAAATCATCACTATACATCGGGCGCCTTTAAAGGAGTTTCCACAGAGAAAGTATAGTTTAATTAAAATGATTTGTTTTTTTTGTAATTAAACATTATATAGTAAGTATACTTCTACAAGAAAGTGTTTAGCGGAAATTAACTTAATTCAAATCTAGAACGCTTCCCTTTTTCTTTTGGTTATTATGTATCTGATTCTCCTTCTTTATTAGCCTATAAAAAGTCTAATAAACATAGGCCCATTTCGAATGGAGGATTTTTGTCATAATCGTCATGCTTTAGAGACGGATTGGTGATCGGTATACCAAATATGTTCCTCAGACATTCCATTGACAGACAGCGTGTTTTCAGTCTGATGGTTATCTGACGACGTCTATCGGAATGCATTCGATTTTCCAAGTATTTTTGGTCGATTTTATGATATACCCATCATTTATAATTTCATGTTTTTTTTAATTAGTGCCAATCTCGACGTCAACGACGAATTCTGCCAATGTGAAGTCAGTCACCGCGATTCACCCAGCTTAATTTATTACCACTGACTTTATATAGGACTTATACAGCACAATACAGCTTCGTTTTTTTAATTCCTCTGAACACTATTTATTATATTGTAATCCAATACGTTTACTATTTATTAAATTAAAACCCAAAAATGATGGTTTCAACTAATAAGAAATTCCCCTTGTTATTCGGATACAAATATAGGATTATACAGTAGTTTCTTTTTCTCCGGTTCGGTGTGCTATATGGCATCAGTATTTGCCAGAGTCAAAGTGTTTTATTAGATCGAGCATCTCACGAACGTTAGAACATCACTGACGTAGTTATGTGGAATATAGAGTACATTTTAGGAAATGTGTAATTAATTACATTTATTTGACGCACAGAGTTAATAATCAATAGACGTTTAATGTTAACAACAACAACAATTAATTTTAATTTATCAATTAGTATAAAAATTATATTCGATTTTCGAAATTTAAAAATTTATTCGTTCGTTTAGAGTCAGACGTAGAATACATTTTGTTTATGTGTATTGATATCTTAGTAGTTTAATAAATGTTGTAATAAAAATATTTACATGTGTAATAGTACAATAATAGGACAAGGGGAAAACAATCAAAGGTGTCTATTTTCATCAGCAGTACTGCACGATATAAATGCGAATAAATTGCTATTGCCCGTTGTGAGGGTTTCAACTCATTCGGAAATAAGTCGGTCTAACGCTGGGACAGAAGGGAGCGGCGTTCATTTCGAGTCGACTTCATCGCAAACTGCACTGACATTGGAACATCTATTGACTATGTAGGATGCTTTTTATGCCATGTAATAGCAATGCTTTATTAACATAGCTCTTGTTTATTTATTTTTTGTAGTGAAACTTCTTTGGGCGCGATGCGAGTAAAGATTAAAAGTAGAATTAAAGTGCAACGTTTTCGTGCAACGTTTCGGTTAGATGTCAGTGTCTTGCGTTTTCTATTGGAAGTGTATTACATGTTAATTTATTTATGTAGTGAACATTTTTCACCAGTGAATAATATTTATTGATTAATAATTAATTGTTTATGTATTTTATTTTTTTCTATTGAGTAGAAGTTACACTTCTGTTCATCACACCTCTGAGTTACACACTCTCTTATTTATTTATTTCAACACAAATGTAAAGAAAAAATATAAAAGGCCGTTCGTACAAGGGCACATTAATAGATCAAATTATCTTTATCTGTAATCCCAAACTGGACTTCCATGTGTCTTGGTAAACTTGAAGGACGGTAAGATAGTCATTTTGAATATTAGATGACTTGTTATAGTCATGACTCGGTTATAAACATTTACTTACATCATACAAGTTTTTGCTCCAAGCGTGATTCGAAACCGCATACCTCTGTTTCGAAGGCAGGCCCACAACCAACTAGGCTATCGGATCATCTAAAATTACATGCAATGTATGTATGTATATATGTGAATTCATATTTGTTTATATGTATTCATTCTGTTAGTATGTATCTAAGTATAAATTTAGTAGTATGTGTTATATAAATTATTATGTTTCGGACATAGAATATCTTTAGGTTTTAGTTTAGTTAAGTTATTCATGTATTTTAGTTTTTTTACAACTAATGTTTTGCACTTAAACAATATCTCTCCACGCCTCGGGTTGACTGGCAGAGAATGCCAAAAGGCATTAAGTCCACCCCTTATAATACTTTTAAAAAGGTATTTAAATAATAAAAAAATGCATTAAGTAAAAATTGGTTTAGTTTAATAATGTATAAATAATATTTTGTTTTAATAATACATACTCTTAACAGCTTTTAAATAGTCCACTGCGGGACACAGGCCACTGGACAAGAGGATCGGCGACCGCGGTACCAGACACCTCACCTGCCTCCTTTCGAATCTTTCCCAATAGTCACCCCTAACGACACCCACAGGAAGAAATCCGATGAAATAAGGATCCCTTACGCCAGCACCACACTGCATAAATTTATCAAATTTGCAGCACGAATGAATCGGCTCCGATGGGGCTGGGATACACACAAGTTATTTAAGGTAAAGGTGGCAAACGAGCAAGCTGACCTATGGATATTTTGGAGATGGGAGGGATAATGGGTAGGGGGGTTGGGAGAAGGAGAGTGGACCTCTGCTACCCCACGCACCGAACGAACGAAACGCAGAAGCCCAAGATGCTTCTACTTCACGACCGTATTGTGAGGCCGTGGTACTACCCCGGTCGAGCAGCAGCAAAAGCCACCATGGGTCTACCACGCATAAAATACTAGCTCATTCGAATGGTGGGTGATCGAATCGGAGACACATCCGACGCTGCTGCTCAGCTGTCAGAATAGCTGAGCAAAACGGTTATCGCGGGTAGATAACTGCTATCGCCGTTTACGGAAATTATTATAGAAGTTTCGTAATTATATTATCAAAAATATGTTAGTATCTTGAAAATGTGAATCACAAATTTCTAAGCGTAAAGTATTCAAAGTGCTTTTACCTAAAATGGAGTTACGTCACATCGTTCACCTGTGTGAATGCAAATGGCAAGTTGTACTTGTGTGTGCGAACTACTGCAGTAGACAATATAGCTGTATGTCTCTATGCGCATGGTTTGCTTAAAATGTGAAATTTGCTTTCCTTCCCCCTTCCGATGTAAAATATCTGTAAGAGCTGTGGTAGCCCAGTTAGGTCAGGGAGCTCGGTTTAGTTTCATAGAGCGCTAGTGTACTGGGTTCGATCCCCCGTGGGCCGCACTAGTGTAATTGTTAATAAAAATTTTAAGTGCCGAATTTACCACGTGCTCGGCGATGTAGGAAAACATCGCGAGGAAACCTGGATTTGTGAGAAATAATAAAAAACATTTCGAGGATAAGTGAAGCCCGCTAAACCGGAATGCAGCAGCGTGCCGGATCATTTTCGAATCCAATAACCCTCTCAGATATTTGAGAAGGACTGTGCCCAGCCGTGGGCACTTATCGGCTGCTACTTTAATTATTTTAATATATCGGTACTATCACACACTAGCATTTCCTGTGTCTCGGTAAGGAAGGTTGGAGATATGATAGATATAAACATCCATGACACGTGTACTAAGATTTATATTCATCCTAATAATGTTAGCCCCTAGCGGGATTCGAACCCGGCCCGTCAAAGTGGCTATAGGATTGATCATATGAGGACATTAAAAAAAAAAGATTAATTTGTTGCGCGATGTCAGAAAGGTTCCCGTCTCAGTGATACCACAGCGCTGTTTTTCAGTGCATCGTTATTTACTTTTATTTACCCAACTTAAATCGCTTCCACGATTTTAATCTGCATTTATGTATAACAATAAATATAAGATCGCTAAGAGAACACTATGTTGAATACTGCCGATGTTTTTGCGAAACATTCAATTTAGATTACATGATAAAAAAAATACAAAAATCGTTCGTAAAAATGGGTCTTACGCCTGAAAAACTTAACGTATCAACGACATTTCTTTTCCATTCGCTTCAGATTCATGTATATGCCTTTTAAATAACCATTCTGGTATGTACATAATGATTATATTTTTCTTTAATATTTGAATTTATTTGAACTTATAATTCAGACCGTCGTTGCCGTGGCAGCGAACAATGGCAACAATCCTGTCGTCAATTACCAGTGAATATCCAAGATATGGTAGTGTTTATACATTAACATTTTTAATTTTTTTACTTACTTATTCCTAGCAATTGCCAATGACAATATTTTTTCTCTAATTAATCAACTTTCGGAGTTTCCAAAATAATTTAATCATCTACTTTTTGTTTATACGTTTGCGTAATCATCATCATCATCATTTCAGCCTATCAGAAGTCCACTGCTGAACATAGGCCTCCACCAAAGATTGCCACGAAGCTCGGTCCTGACCCACCTGCATCCATCGACTACCAACACTGCGCAGGTCGTCACTTCATCTTGTGGGGGGTCGTCCTACACTGCGTTTGCTTGTACGTTTGCGTTTGCGTAATGATTGTGTAAAATGCCGTAACTTAATTCGAATTGCAAATATAAAAAATTAACCGTCTTGTGTGATATGGTGTACTAACTAACCATTAGGAGACATCTGGTAGTACGTAAGTGCTACAACGATTAGACATTTGCGATTATAAGTTATAATAGAAGTATTACAAGTTGCGAAAAGTACTTTAGAAACCGAAGGGGAAAGTTGTCCTGAGGAACTACGAATAGAAGGGACAATAATAACACAAACTAAGCTCAGTAAAGTAACTCAAATATTTTGTAGACTCGACATAATCTTTTGTTTGCAAAGAAATTTATAAAATATATACTAGTTAAACTTGAAATAAGTGTTCGTAACGTAAAAAAAATATTTATTTTCTCATGATAAAAATTAGAACTTTTTAAACAAGAAAAGAGCTTTGGTAGGCTAGTGGTCAGGGTGCTGGCTTCGATCCACGCTGTTCGTACCACTAAAAGTCGCAAAAATAATAAAAAATATTATTTCGAGGACATGTGAAGACCGGCAACCCGCACTGGAGCAGCGTGGCGGCCCCTCACGGCTCCAAAACCCTCTCAAATATTTCAGAACGAGGCCTTTGCCCAGCTGTGGGAACTTACAGGCTGCTTACTACTTACTTAGCTTGACTTAAACGTGGTGGGGAGCAGCATCACTAATGCGAGGGTACCGGCACTGCTCTCACCAACCCGCTCGCTCAGCGTTCTGAGTATGGGCAAAGCTTTCAAGAAATCTATGCCGGCTTCTCCTGGCGCTTTCTTGGAGAGGCCTATGTTCAGCAGTGAGCTAAAATATGCACATGACGCGAGCGACGGTGATCATTTACCATCAGGTGAAACGATCCATCGTTTGTGGCCTTTAGCATAAAAACAATTTACTGAGATATTATCGATACGATTCAAAACCTTCTGTGTGTTTGTAGAGCTTGAGATACTCTAGGTCAGGGATTCCCAAACTATTTCGGGCAAGAGACCCTAAAATGAACTGACACCTCAGACCACCATAGCCAAGTCTCTAGTTTTTTTCTTATTGATACAAAACACTTACCAATTTAAAAACTTTACGGTTGGTGAGTAAACTTAACTTACAATGGTTGTTAAATTTTGGAATCCCTGCTCTAGGTTCATATCATTATTGCCTAACAAGATGTCCTTTGTTGTATTAATGGCGTTCTGAAATTAAGATAAATTGTAACTGCAAGGTTAGCCTATAAGTGAGTATAAAATGCATCCGAGCTTATGTTGACCCTGTCTTGGAGAGGCCTATATTCAGCAGTGGTCTAAAAAAAAAAGAAAACAAGAAAAACAAAATCCAAAAATTATATGTAATTTTTTTTTTGTATTCGTACATTAAGCCCGTAGTTCCAGAGACAAGAATCTTTTGTTGTTGTATCTATGTGGCAGGTTCTTTGCGTGTTTCGTATTTTTGGTTTTATTTGGAACAGCGTTTTGTTTCCTGCTACACTAACAAATGGAAGCTCGGACAACAATTGTGAGCACCGGTAAATAAAATAAAAATAAATTAAAAATAGACGACAATGAGAGTCTAGAGTACTATATATATATATATACAATAATTATTTAAGTTAAGTATGTTTTGATGGCTTTTTAGCAGATTCCGGCCACTATCAGAAGTAGGCAACTGCGCTGACACAGTATTGCAGGCAAACACAGTAGCCCCCGCTCTTACCTTACCGTATATGGTGTGACGCCAATACGATTGGATCCGAGGAAACATAACACAACCGGGGGCCTTATCCTCTATAAAGAAGAGGAGTAAAGTAGCCTGTAAGTGTCCACAGCTGGGCAATGGCCTGCTCCTCAAACATCTAATAGGGCTTTTGAAGCCGGATATCGGAAATGCCCCCCCATGCTGCTCTTCATTGCGGGTACAAGCCCTCCAGGCTTCACATAACCTCCAAATAATATTTTTTTATCCATTCTCAGATATGCAGGTTTCTTCACGATGTTTTCCTTCACCGCCGAGCACGTGGTAAAGGCACCTAAGATTGCTATTTACAATTTTAGTGGTGCCGGTCAACAGGGATCGAACCAAGGACACTCGCGCTCTATGATACTAAAGCGAGCACCCTGACCACTAGGCTACCACGGCTTCCCGCTACTGCTGCCACAAACATTCCATATGACATAGTTACTCTTTATAATCATACCGTGCTATTTTTTAAGGAAGTTTTGTTTATGGTTACTAATAAACGAAACCAGGCCTTGGATGTGACAAATAACACGGTTTGATTGTATCAAAGAATAATTTAAGACGGAAATGTTGTGAACTATGTTTGTGCCATAGCGGATAAGCTCCCTGACTCGAATACCAATGATTTTTGACACAAATATGGACTTCGATTCGAATCCCGCCCTAAATCCTGAGTCCATTGCTATAACCAACACCGAGAACACTGAATTATTGAGTTCTGTACAACGTTACTCCGAAAGTGCAGTAAAGGTTTTAAAAATTGAGAATCGGTATCATAGGTTTTTTTTAATGGGAAAGGCGGCAAACGAGCAAGCGGTTCACCTGATGGTAAGTGATTACCGTCGCTTACGTACGTCAGCAACACCAGAGGTGCTGCAGGTGCGTTGCTGGCCTTTAAAGGTATTAGGCAGATGTGATGGAGGATGAACAGGGGTATGGGAGGGGGAAGCACAAGATGCCTCTACTTCAGGCCGATATTCTGCGAGGCCGTGGTACCAATCCAGTAGAGCCGGTATATTAGAGCAGCAGCAAAAGCCGCCGCTTGACTCTACCACGTTTAAAAGGTCCTCCATTATATACCATTCGATTTCGTTGAATGCATTTTAATGCATTCATTTGGAAGGGAATCGAACACATCATGACTCAACACTAAGGTACTGTAATCGCTGAGTCACGCGGTAATTTCTTGAAAAAAGTATACGCTAATACTAATTCGATCAAAAAACTTCCGCGCACTATTTCTTCAGTAACTCTTCAGTCAAATCACAAATATAATATAAACTATTACGGAAAATAATCGTTGGTTTCTAAAATACAGGCACTGTCGTTTGCCAAGCGGCGGCTTTAGCTGCTGCTCGAATGGGCCGGCTCGACCGCATTGGTACCACGGCCTCGCAGAATACCTGCGTGAAGTAGAGGCATCTTGTGCTTCTGCATTTCGTTCGGCGAGTGAGGTAACCGGAGGCCCACATCCCCTCCCTATTCCCCTCATGTTCCCTCCCATCTCCCCAATATCCTTAAAGAACAGCAACGTACCTATATGGGATGGTCTTTTTGCTAATCTGTACGAGTATATACATATACATTTTTCGGTGTTCTTTTTTTTTAAAGAAACGTAACTGGAGAAATTTCTCCTGTATTGTGGAGGTAGTTTACATACATACATTGCGCATGAACAAACCAAGAACCGGAACAATTATTTATAGCCCATACGAACACTTGTCCCGTGCGGGAATCGAACACGCGTCCCACAGCGCCGCAGCCTAACGCTTAGCCACTACGCCATCGAGCCGAAATTGCCGGTGAGAGCCGGTGTTGAATGTGATCAACATAAAATATTCGCAGCTTTTATGCTTAATATGAAACCTGTTACCTGTGTCCGAGCGGCGCGAATGCAAAATGCCGAATGTATACGATACGTATGGCTCATCCGTCGCCCTTTAATATGATCGAGGAGGGCGATGGATGCCACATGGCTGATGGCACATGCGTATTTGTGAACAGGCGCTGCTTGTGGAGGCTGATCTGCTCGAGCTTGCAGCGCACTTGTGCTTTTATTTTGCGCTATATTCTTGTAGCATGCTTTCAATCGCCTACGGGACAGAGGTGTTCAGCGTTGGACTTAAAAGGAGACGTTTTGAAAACCTATATGATACATATCATGCTTTCCCCACCCCTGGTTTATACTACTTGGCACAGTTAACTTTTGGAGAGGGTCGCTGGGGCTGGTGAAAAGAACTATTTACAAAAAGCCTCGGGGATACTTGGGGAGGGGGTGGGGTACCTATTCGAGCAGCAGCAAAAAGCTGCCGTTTGGCTCTACCGTGTACGAAAAGTGTTCTCTTGTGTCAAGCCACCTATCGAAAACGGGCGTATAAAGTTAAGTGTAAGTTATTCGAAACTTACGAATAATGTGTATCGTTCGCCTGGACACTAAAATGGCGATAGGCTCACCACAGTTGTCACGTTGTCCAAATTAAGCTCTGCTGAAAAGTGGGCTACCTCACCCGTGAGAGATTATATTACATATTAAATTTATATTAACTAACAATGAACATGTAATCATAAATAAAACCACCGAATCACTGTAAGTGGCCTAAGAGAATATCTAGTAAGCCGGTGCTGAAGTGCTTTTGATAGTAAGCATAGCTACGAAGTCTATACAAAGCTTTACATAATCCTACAATTTTTTTTTTTATTTTTTTTTAAAACTGAGAACTTGTTTTAAGAAAAAAATATTTAGTTTTTCTGAAAAAGTTTCTATTAGTTGTACTCGTGCAATGAGTGTTGATAACTAATAATAATTAGAAGTACATCGAAATGTGTCGCACACTGATGAGTAAACAAATTATTAAACCAAAATAAAGATATTAAGTAGATATTATAAAAATAAAATAATTTTCATAAAATATTGAAGTGAAACTTCTTTGGGCGCGTTGAGAGTAAAGTTTGAAGGTCAAATTTAAAAGCAACGCTTTCGTGCAACGTCTCGGTTAGGCGTGAGTGTCTATCATTTTTAATTGGAGCTGTGTAATATTCATTTGTTTATGTATTTTCGTTATTAAACAGTGAGTAATATTTATTGATTAATTAATAATTGTTCATAAAGTTAGCAGTAATTTTGAAGTGTGTAGAAGTTTCCCTTCTGACTGAATTACAAGCGTTTTTTTTTATGCAATTGTGCATAAAATTGTTTTATTGATTGGATACCTTTTAATAAATAGATTTACTAAGTTAAAATTGAGCGATCAATCATCGACAATAATTCTTTGTTTATTTAGGACAATTTATTAATTTACGAATATGATTTTAGTGAAAAAAAATTTCATTTGTCCCTTTAAAAATCAATTTCATTCAAATTATTGTTCCAAATAATCTCGACGCAATAAATTAAAAAAGAAAACTCTCCGGCATGGAATCTCAGGTTCGTTAATTTAATTTGCGGTTGTGATTCGCTCAAAGGTTCTTGTGATATAAAATTGTGAAAAAATCATTACAAACGAATCATATTTTAGACAATATTTATTACTCTTTTTATTTGTAAGTTTAGTTAATATTTCTTTATGAATAATCCCTAGAAATTTAAAGGTTGAAGGGGTAGTTAAAGGTTACGGATCTCCATTTGGCGTATCTCAGCGTTGTGAAACGTGCTTCTGCAACACACCTTTCGACTCTCCGGGAGATAACGTGTGGGTGGCGAGCTTCATCACCGGTTTTGCTTCGAGATTACGATGAGATTTTTAAGGCTTCTTCCTTAGTCATGTCGCACGGGGTAAAATGGGATGTCAGATTCTAACGCCATTAACACACGACAGTAAAATTGTAATAATTAAACGACGAGAGAGAGAGAGAGAGAGTGACACATCGTGTATTACTAGTTAATAGTAATAGTTTGTGGAAAATTTCGATCGATTTAACGCTATATTGCAATATTATTTTTGTCTATGATTTTTATATTACATTATGGAGCGGGACGTTGAAACAGAATTGCAATGATTGCTTTGCACAAACATGTTATAGAGCCGGAATTTGTTTCGTAGGATGCTACAGAAGCAAGGCATCAACCGTATGTTTGTGCATCGCAGTACTGTCAGGTACACCAAAAATTCTTCTGTCAAAGACCATAAATATAAGGACGATCTCAAACTGTTAGGACCAGACGGGCTGTGAACGCTGCCAGAAAAAGAAATCTTACTATACTATCGTGTGAAATGGAGATTCTAGCTAGGATCTTGTCGTAGATTATTAAACAAGACCTAAGGAAACATTTATTGCACAAATACGCCACTCAATAAAAAAACAAACATATCAACACATTTAATAAAACAGTTATTTACACAAACAATGTTTAACATTGCCTCCTCTAGACGCTTTTCGTGGCGCATGGGGCATATAGACCACACTCAGCTTAATGCTGAAGTGGAGACTACAGCGCTGGTTTTCAGTGGGCCTGTGTATCTGGTGTCGTACAGACGTTCGTATAAATACGCGGAAAGTTATTTTCAACAATATTTCTGTAACTATCGATACACAGGACATGTCCTAAATCAAGCCCTGCAGTTTAAGATATTGGATCGATCAAAACTCGAGCTGTCCCCCGATACGCTGCTGGAAAGACACAGAAATGTGCTCTTTACTGATGAAAACATTTTTAAAGATTGATGACAACGTGCAAAATGACAAAGTATATGACCACAGCTCTAAAGAAGCCTTGCAACTTGTTGGAAAAGTTCAACGAGGTCATCATCCTGCATCAATCATGTTTTGGTGGGAGTCGACCACGGAGTCATGAAGCTTAATTTTCTTGAAAAAGATGTAAAGAATTCGGGCACGTTTTTTCAAAACACTGTCTTGGATCGTATAGTCAAAGCTCTCAGTGATACACTTTAAAAAACGTACTGTGCGCTTTCCAGCAAACCTCTGCTCCTGGTCACAAGGCATGGACAACTCAAACCTGGCTCGAGAACAATTGGACTTGGACTTGGGCCCGTTGGACCTCAAAGTTGGTGAGTAGATCCTCCGACACATTGAGCCTCCCAAGAAATCTTTAGATAAGCTCTAGCCCTGGCTAATTACTCATGAAGACAGTGTGTTAATCATAACCATAATAATAATTTTTAAGCGTGGTAGGGCCAAGCGGCGGTTTTTGCTGCTGTTGAATGGGCCGGCACCACCAGGTTCGTACCACTACCTCGCAGAATACCGGCGTGAAGTAGAAGCATCTGATGCTTCTGCGTTTCGTTCGGTGAGTGAGGTATCCGGAGGCCCACTCCCGTCCCCATCCCCCTCCTCATCCTCCCTTCCATCTCCCAAATATCCGTTAAGGCCAGCAACGCACCAGCAGCACCTACGGTGTTGCAGGTGTACGTGGGCGACGCTAATCACTCACCCCCGGGTGTACCGCTTGCTCGTTTGCCGACATTCCAATAAAAAAAGAAAAGAATAATTGTAAGTTTTTCGTAATCAATCGTTCATCAATATATAAACCACCTAAATTTAACATCCTTTAGAAAAAGGCTATTCTAGTTCATTAAAAGATCTTTACTATAAAACCATAAGTTAGGTTAACTACATTCAATTACCTTCGTCTTTCACGTGTAACTACTTTGAAAGTTTCAACTTTTAACGTTTCTTTACTAAGATAAATAACAGAAAAATCTATTACAGAAAGTTGTATTTAAAATTAAAAAGGGCTATTTAATATAGATTTACTGGAAAATTACCTAAAAAAAATGTAATTAAAATAAGTTTATTGCCACGATCTCCCGAGAGTCCCGAGTTTGATTCCCTATGTGGAGAGCACGTATCAATGACTTTTATCGAAATTTATGTACGATTGCTATCGTAGACCTGAACAAAATGCCAATAGTCTCACCACCAACCGCGACCCAGTATTTAGTATACGGTAGTCTTTTTATGAGGTGGCAAACGAGCAAGCGCTTCACCTAATGGTAAGTGATTACCGTCGCCCACGTACATCTGCAACACCAGAGGTGCTGCAGGTGCGTTGCCGGCATTTACGGATATTTGGGAGATGGGAGAGAGGAAGAGGAGGAGGAAGGAGGGCCTCCGGTTACCTCCCTCACCGAACGAAACGTAGAAGCACAAAATACCTCTGCTTCACGCCGGTATTCTGCGAGGCCGTGGTACCAACCCGGTCGAGTCGGCCCTTTCGAGCAGCAGCAAAAGCCGTCGCTTGACTCTACCACGTTTAAAGTCGATATAAAAGAGCTGTTTAATATAGAACCGTAGGTAAATAAAATAAAAAATAATTATCCAAATAATTCTAGAGGTAAGAGTTGACATACACAGAAAGAGACAGTAATTCAAAAATATATCAATTTCTATTAGTTGTACGTGTGTCGTGAACTAGATAGGTACGTATAAATTGCTATTGCACGTAGTAAGGGTTTCAATTCATTTGGAAATAAGTCGGTCAAACACTTGAGCGAGCGGGAAGTGACATTGGGAGTGGGGCGACACGGTGCAGGCACTTCTGTACATTTCGAATTGACTTCATCTTAATGCGATTCGTCAATATTGCTATTTAAAGAATGTAGTTATTTTTGTTCGTTTTAGTTTTAATTATTTTCTCTATTGACTCGACTCGTGAGTCAGGGTACATTCTTTAATTTCATAGCTCTCGAGTTACCCTGCTCCGAATTTAAATATTACATCTATGATTTTCACACCAAGCGAGCCTATACCGTGAAGACCAAACTATGATTTAATATTGCTTATACTAAGGATGACTATATTTTGCATTTCATTTTATATAGGAAAGGCGGAAAAAGAAAAATAGGCACATCCGGTAAGTGATTACCGTCACTCACGTACATCTGTAACAACAGAGGCTCTGCAGGTGCGTTACCGGCCTCTAAGGGTATTTGGAAGATGGGCGGGAGTATGAGGGGATGGGTAGGGGGAGAGGCCTTCGGTTACCACCCTCAGCGAACGAAACGCGAACGTAGAAGCTCAATATGTCTCTACTACCGGCACCAACCCAGTCACTGTGCTAAGCGTCTCACAAGCGGGTCGGTTAGTCAGGGCCGTTGGTCGCCGCGCCTCCATCTTCCCGCGCATATTCGCGAGCTATTAAGTAGTGAGTGCCGTCCGTGTCCCGCGCACGCTGCGCAGCAGTCCCGTTTGCGACTTCGCTCAGCTTACGTGTGCTCGCCCCTAGGGTTAGAAGCAGCCATATACACTTTGCCGGAGCGTCTCACGATCGGGGTCCGTTGCGTCGGTTTGTCAGGGTTCACCGGTCTCCGCACCACTATTTTTGTCTTATCCTTCCGCGTATAAATCCGCGCGCCATTAAAGTAAATCGTCATCCCGCCAAACTCGCGGGCCAATCTGCTCGCGAGTCAATTCAGATGAGGCTGTGAAAGCCTCCGGGCTAACAGCGTGTGGATGATTTTTAGTTGGTATGGTCCTCCTTCAGGGGATTGAGTCCGACATAACCCAGTTGCTGGCTTACCGGCCAGCAACAGGGTATACGTAACAGCATTTTCCATCCAGGGAAAAACAAAAAAAAAAAAAACCAACCCAGTCGAGCCGGCCCAGTCGAGCAGCAGCAAAACCCGCCGCTTGGCTCTACCACGTAAAATGCCTTTATGCCAAAGTTATAAAATATAGAAAATTATGCACTTTCAGTAAATAGCGATTTTAGGTATATAAATGTAATTAATAATACATTCAATACAAAACATAGATTATACATTAAGTACATGTATACAAGAAATTGAACTAAACAATGTCCGGTAAAATACAAGCAACAAATAATATACACTTCTAAAAAAAATATTTATTTATACTTTATCGTGTACAAAAGAAGAACTTAATGCTTTTTGGCATTCTCTGCCAGTCAACTCATGGCGAGGAGAAATATTGTGATAGGAGCATCAAATTTAAAATTGTATAAATAGGTAAAAGTATATAAACATTAACCTAGATACATACCTATATAGATATATACTTATATACAATATTATTACATAAATAATATACAATTAAAGCTGCGTGTATTTTTGTGGGTTTTAATTGTATTTCCTGTGACATCATAGCTAAGTAGTAGTAGGCTTCTCTTTTATTGTCACAATACTTGACTAAAACATTATATACATGAGCCCTAACGGACTGCCTGAAACGAACGGAGCGATACGGACAAACGAACAAATGGAGTGGGTAAGACGATTCTTCATTTTTTCGTACTGAACAGAACCCGGCAACGTTTTATCAGCTGAAACTGTCTGCTGTCTCACACTGAGTACATAAGACACTGTCCCGGCAAACTATTCTTGTTGGATATCTATATGTGCTATTCAATATGAGCTAACGGACGGAGTGTTGCGCTCTCGCAATTTAACTTAGAAAGTCTTTTGCAGTGCGATCCCAGCATGTAACGCAGAAAGGTATGCGAGATTGGTATAACAGCCCCAGCATATAATGCAGTAAGTTATGCGAGATTGGCGTAGTGCAAAATAAATTTAATCCAGGGTGTCTCTGCATGCCACGTATCCCAAGTTCTTCATTACACCAACTATTTTACGCAGCTTGCCAGAAAGGCACACTGTGTGGTTCCTGAACGTAGGTAAGTAAAAAACTTTAATTTAGTTTTACTTTAACCGCCTCTCCGGTCGAAGTAAATATTCGTGGGTTCCAAACAAACTTCCGCACGGAGCTATTGTAGTACTGTTTCATTAGTATTGCATTATATCCGACTTGTTCATTTTGCGCAGAAAATCAAGTCTTTAGACTCTAATAAGAAATGATCTAAAATAATTTTAATGTTCTTTTTTTTTTCCTTTTCTTCAAGACGGTTATATTCGGCGGCAGCTTTTCTTGTTCAGAGATGGGTTTTGACGCCGATCCAACTTTTTACAAAAACGAAACCATGTAGTTGATTTAATTCTTAACTATTATTATAAAAACATTATATTATATTAGTCGCGTGGTGTGTCATGCGCCAAACAGTTTTTGAAGTGTAATTTATGGTTTAGAGCCAAACCACGTTACATCCTGCGACGGCTGATCTTCCAAGCCCTCAAGTATCTCCATCGAATAAAGCATGCAGTATGTGTAAATGCTAGCCCTGTTTAGGGGTACACCTATTACAAGTAAATAAATTTATTGAAAACCTCAGCGGAAACTCTGTAAACTAGGTTCAGTAACTGAATCGTTTTCAGTTACCATTTTATATTTATCTTTTTTATAATGTTCACTACCTTGCGTAAGCCAGGAGCAAAGAACTTACGCAAAGGTTTCTAAGTTTAGGTCAACTAGCTTAGTTAAACATTTCTCTTATGTAAGTTACGTTTCTTAGTTTAGAATAAGTTTTTTATAAAACCTAATGTTACTATCCTACTTTAGTTTATGAATAATCTATAGGTTGTCGTATATTATTTGCCTGAGCTATTTTTCGTATTTAGGCATAACTAATTGCCCCCACCGCGTGACGCCGCCAACACACCGCATAGAAACCGTGATATGTTACACCGCGTTTCTATCTTTATATTATAAGATGACAGGAAAAATAACTCCATGGGAATTATTAAAATATTTTGTGGGCAACCACAAAATATTCAAAATGTAATAGATGGAATTTCAAAATGGCGTTATGCTTATGTCCCAGCGCTCTACGCTCTCATAAAGAGAATAAGTGGCAAGTTGGACCTGTGTAACGCCGACCACCTCTCTTGTAGGCAATATGGAGCTTATGTTTCTACATATTAGGTTTATATTTCAGTGTAACTAATAGTAATTAGATTTTATTATTAAAAACTAAGCATACTTTGCAAAGTCGATGATTATTAAGTCGAATTTAGGTTATGTTTAACTTCCTTAAGTAAGTAGAGTAAAATGGCAGCCCTTAAATGCCTCACCGCTGGGCCTAAGCTGCAAACTGCTGCACCAGTTTTGGATTGCCTTATCTATTTTATACAGGCAAACGCAGGATTGCCTGGACGTGGTTGCCACACCAAAATATTTCTTCCCCATAGGTTGTCAGATCTGCGAGTTATATGCCCGGTCCTAGCTGGATAGCCTAGTTCTGCTGTGGATTTCATTGTTGCAGATTCTATCGCGCAGAGAAGCACCGAGCATAGTCCTTTCCGTAACCCGCTGAGCAACATTGAGCTTCCTCGTGGCCACGTGAAAAACCACGTCTCGGTTCCGTAAGTCATCACTTATCCTTACGTGTAAATTACTGATCCGATTTAGATAAAATTCAGGAAACAAAATTTGTAAACACATCATTGTTCTATTTGTTTTTATGGCTTCATTATATTTCTAAACGGTTGATATTTTTACCATATTAAGGTATAGTTTTCGGACAAACAGACAGTAGATTAATGTCACTTATATGTTTTATTATTGCTGGCTGGTAGGCCAATATGTATAGCGTGGTTCGACTCATATGTCAATCACGTCGTATATTCGGATCCGCCATTCGACGTATTGTCGTGACCCATTTCAGATACAAGATGTAATGCTTAGTTACTTAAAAAATAGCATGGCTAGTGTTCTTTTTCACCAAAAAAAATTGATTACGTATAAAACATTTTTATACTGTTCGATGTCTATGATTTAATTTTTAGTAACAATCTGATATATAAAAAAACTAGCCAATCTTCCCCGGCCTGCTCTAAGTTCAGAACCGCGATACATTTGATACCGTGAAAAACCCGGGATTGTCCAGAATGGAATTTATACCCAAAGATTAACGATACTGCGTAGTAGAGTCAAGCGCCGGCATTTGCTGCTGCTCGAATGGGCCGGCTCGACCGGGGTAGTATCACGACCTCGCAGGATACCGGCGTGTAAGAATATGCTTTAGCTTCTGCGTTTAGATCGCCGAGTGAGGTAATCGGAGCCTCCAACCCCCGTTCCTATCATCCCTCCCATCCTCCAAATATATTTAAAGGCCGGCAACGCACATGCAGCTCCTCTGGTGTTGAAGGTGGACGTGGGCGACTGTAATCACGTAGCACCAGGTGAGCTTGCTAGTGATCTTGGTCGATTACCACATTTCCCTAAAAAAAATTTATTAGAAAAAAATTAGATTTCACTGTTATTCAATGACACATGGATGTTCATGATGACGGTTCTGTGCCTTATACGTTATATATAATATAGATGCTTCCGAGTCACATAATTCAATCGCAGTAAAACGTTAAGAGATTTGATCTACTTAACGTAATGAGCAGACGAACTTTTCTTTTAAAATATCGTCTTGAAAGTAAAGCCATGTTCGATTAAAACAATGCAAAAGTCAAACATCACAGGACATTATTTGATCGTGGTCCAAAAAATGAGGTAACGATATCTATAGACCCTCCAGCAGAGCCAACAAATTATAATAACGATCCTGAAAGCTAATACTCGAATTTTTTCTTTTATTTTATTTCAGCCAACAACATAATTGGAGATAACATCAGGATACAATAATTTGCATTTAACGATCAAACAGAATACGTAATAAAAGACAAGTTACAGGTTCACTGAATATAAAAAAATTGTTTTTTTTTTGTTCATAAACTTGTATATTTATTTATATAGTCTATAGTATAATTATAAACTATTCAACAATTAAAAACCGTGTCAAAGTCGGTTTCGTAGTCTTGTGTGGTATCTGAACAAATATTCAATGGAGTAACCATTGAATATTTGTTGTCTGAATTGTCTAGGCTCATGTATGGATATAACCTCCTGATCACAATCCGAATTCACACTTGACCACGTTTTTTGGACATATCGAATGCTAAAATTAAAAGGCTGTTCGTGTATATAAATTTAATTCAGCTTTTTGATTTAATTTTTTTTTATAACTTAAAAAATTTAGCTGTTACATGAGAGAGATTTAATTTTTTCTTTGATTTTTTATTTGTTTCTCAACAATGACCGATGAATCCGAATTTTGCTTCGTGAAGTGGCCTGTAATAAATCAAACTTATTTATTTCCATTGAGCCGAGAAAGTTCTGGGCTAACATCGTAAACAATTTCTTTAGCCTTCTTTGCCTTTGATATCCACCCATGTTCGGTCATCGAGGTCAATATAAACAAGTTCATATTATTAATGTAGATACAAATCTTTCGAGCCTGTATGTATCAAGATCATGTAGATTTCTGAGCGTAATTTAGTAAAGAATAAACAAATCGTAATTCAGAAGTCGGTAAAAAAAAAAAAATATTGCATTATTATAATGATTAATCCGGTGCATAAATATTTTTCAAGTGTTTTTTAAACATATATAGGATTTGTAGTTTTATTTACCTTTGATGAAAGTTACAAAAATATTGTTCATGCCTGACGTTTGCTAATGCTAAATTTGCACTCAGGCCAAAAACAAATGCCTCCGGAACCAAAAAACAAACCGAACCGAAATTATGTTTAGGCGTAGACGGTGTTTCACTATTGTGTACCGTTTCTTTGGTACGCTCCTTGGTCCTTTCAGCTTTCAACCACAGCTGACTCCGATTCCTATGTAATCGTTATTGAGCGAGAATCATTGTTGAATTTGTCTCCGTTCAAATTGATACCGAGTCGGAAAACTGGACGCTTTCAATTAAAAATCACATCGAAAACAGTTAAACCGAACTCAAAATCAAGTCGAAAGTGATTGGTTTTACAAATTTGTTCATATTTGAACTTATTTGAATAATTATAGAAGCAAGTATATAAGATATGGCGAGGCTGGTACTTAAGTCTTGCGTTAAATTCTCAAATTCAACCTTATAAAGACCGTCGTATGATTCTAAATGTATTTGATACAATTCAGCTAGTACAAATCAGTATAGATTTTTTTTTAATACTGACATAGTATATGATTAGATCATCATCGTAGCATAGCCAGTCTGATATTTTATGGGTTAGGACAGAATGAATACAACAAATATTATTACGCTATCGTATAAGGGCTAAGGAAACCATTTACTAGCAAATGGTCCGTGAAGGGAACTGAAACACACAAGAAGTATGCCTGCCGACTTTAACAAGAAACTTAAAATAGTTTGTATTGCATTTGACATGGGTTTAACCATGTACGGATTTATGGAGGTTAAACGGCAGAAGGAAAAACTTATTTGGATTCGGATTTTGTGTTTTAAAATTGTATTTTTTTTTTGGTGATCTAAATGTGTAGCAAATAACCTTTTCTTACTATATGCTAAACCTTATACATACATATTTGTGTAGGAAATACACAAATATAACACACACCAGCATGCATTATAATTACGTTAAACACAAACGATAGTGTTAGAGTCCAATACTATGGAGAAAGAACTACTACTAAGTAATCCTTGGAGGATACTTGTAATTAAATGCTGGAAACATGTAAACCCACAGACGTCGGCAAGCGTAAATTAAATCATACAATTTAAGACAGACAAACAGCACAGAGCATGACTCCAAATAATAAACTGTTTAATATAATTAATAAATGAATTAACACAACAGATCAACAGATGTAATTTCAGCGGTACATTTATACAAAGCGAGTGAGTGGTAATAAATAAAACACCGTATCGCGCCCTGACACCTCCAAATTTAACAACAGAGAATTTACTGCCCACATAAAATAAGCATCGGTCTTTAAATAAAGTGCGCCATCAGGACCATATGTTTAGGGAAAACGTCCGTCAACTACTCCGTCACTAGTTTGTTATACGAATTCGTTTCGAGAAGGCGGCACGTGCAGTATTGCTGGCCACAGACCTTCTGCTGCGTCTGCGATGAATCTTATTGTGTAGACGTGACAGGCGGTATTGTTGCGTTCGAAACGGAAAAAAAGGGATATATTTAACTAGACCTGTCAGCTGTCAGTCACGAGCGACAGCCAACCGTGGGCCCACTTTTTCGCATGATCGCTCACGTGTTCAGGTAGTCCGGGTGGGATGTCGTTTTTGTAAAGAATAATATATTTACCTGCTTTGATATATTTGTTCCGTTCGAAATTAAACCATTATTTACGAATTTTATCGCGTTTAATTTTTCTTTTTCTGTTACACACGTTTCGAGTGCTTTATAGCACTCGTGGTCACGGGGAGACTGAGATGTTAGACCTCCTGGTGTCATAGTTAACTCGGGCTACCTTGAGCTTTTAATTATTAATTTTGGTCTACGCAGAAAGAGCTCACAGTATCTTAAGGTCGTGCAGTGATATGTTTGTCAGGAGGCAAATGTGCCAGCGTTTAATGGTAAGATGAACCTGATGGTAAGTGATTGCTGTCGGACACGTACATTTCTACTCACAGATCTTATTAAAAAAAGATTTAAATATTGGCATCATCAATCGAAATACACAGAGACTCATAATAATAGAAGTGAACGTTGAACTACAAATAATTGGCTCTGAACGTATAGTCTGTGGTAAAATAAACGCCGCCATGTAAATAATCGTTAAAAAAAATATCCATTAGGCGTGAAAAATCGGAACGCAAAGCGGCATCCATCGATATTATCCGTAAGTTCTCGTTTGACGTTACACAAACAAGTAATCGAATATTTCGAGCTCGGATAATCTAAATTTCATAATATCTAATCGAACCCGTCCAGGAACCGGATTGATTGTACTGTACACACACACGAACGAAATCATTCCAAACGTTGATCACTTCCGTAGCAAAATGAATGACTCGTAGACTGCTAGATAGGTTCTTGTTTTTATTTTGGTTGGGTTCACATGACGCATTTATTCCTTTTGGCTCGGCGTCTGCTGGCGCATCGGTTTTTCTTAGCGCATTCATTTTTAATACAGCTTTATTTATTGCTCAATGCTTTTATGTTTTACATTCATTCCACCGTCTTATTTCTAATTGTTATAATTACTAAATATTTTACTTTTAGTTAAAGTAGTTTACGGTAACAGAAAACTAGGAGCATCTTGAGACTTTTACGTCTGTTTATATGTAATTTTTCATATGTACTATGACTGGCGGACGGACGTACAGAAGTCTTAATAATAGAGGATATAGAGGAAGATAGAGGAACCCTAAAAATGGTCTCTGTTCCTATTCTATATACCAAATTAACTACATAACGACTTTATTATAATTTGATTACCTGTGTAAATAGGATGAATCGAGATGGGATTGATGAATATTTATTATAAAAAATATCTGACGAGGTTATTTAACTTGCGTCGGGGAACCAATAACGGGTTTCAAACCACCTGTGGTGACATCTATTGTTGACAATGTAAATATTAAATAGTGCAATAAATTTACTTAGATATTAGCCATAACACACAGCTGACAGCGATATCGTGAACAGTTTAAAGTTAAATTATTCAACTGGTTCAACATTATGTCTACCTAGTAGAAGTATTTGTTATATTATACATTAGTAGTAATGTTTACCGTAATACTAGTCGTTAGACTATGAATCACCCACCCCTTTCAATCCGTGTGTCTTAAAGCCTTGAAAATCTCTTGGCAATCTCCGGGAGCAAACCTCGCGACGAGGCCTTCGCTTTCTATGTCCTGGAGTCTTTTCAGATGAAAATTCTTTAATGAATTCTTGTGTTTACGCGAACACTACACATTTTAAATGTAACTATTATTTACTGATTTTATCGCTTTTAATCTCTTTTACTTTACTCTACCTGCCCCAATGAGTAACATGCGTGAGTGCATGCATACATACTAAAGTAGTAAAAGTTTAAACTCGATATTTCTTTCGATCGCATGGAATTTTTATTTTATTATTAAATAAGTTTTTATTTATTTATTTATTTATTTATTCTTTATTGCCTTAAGCTTAAGGTTACAATGGGCGGACTTAATGCCAAGTGGCATTCTCTACCAGTCAACCCTTGTTATGGTGAAAGGTAGTTGGCAGGTATAAAACAAAGAATAATAAAAAAAAAAAAAAAAACTCCAATAAAAATAACTTGATTAGTACATATAAATAAACTATATAATTAAATAAATATTTATAACATAAAATACACAAATACGTAAACAAGTATATAAAAGGATACATAAATAAATATATAACATAAATCTAAAAAGATAAGCCGAAAATTGTCAATGATCTATTATTCTGCTTTTATCTTATCGGGCAGGGCGTTCCAGAGGAGTGTAGCTTGAACAGTAAAAGAAGAGTTATAGTATCCTGTATTATGTTGTGGAACTCGAATCTTAAATTGGTTTATGGAACGAGGCTCTCTGTCATGAGCAGAATAAAGATATTGGAAATTATTCTTAAGATAAGAAGGAGAATTAGGATCAGTTAATACAGAATACAATAAACACAGAATTCTAGTGCTACGCCTTTGACGAATAGAAAGCCAATTAAGCTTGGAACGATAAAAAGAGACGTGATCATATTTACATAAACCAAAGATAAATCTAATGCAGTTGTTAAGAAGGCGCTCCAACTTATCGAGACGTGATTGGGATAGGTCCGGGTAACACACATCTGCATAGTCGATAATGGGTAAAATTAAGGATTGAGTTAGCAAAAGCTTAGTTTTAAAGGGTAAGAAATTTTTCAAACGATATAGACAACGTAAGGTGGTAATGACTTTCCGGCTGACTTCAGCAACCTGAGTCTCCCAACACAATGACTGGTCCAGATGAATGCCTAGATTTTTCACAGTTTTGGAGAAAGGAATTAATGTTCCATTGAAATAAACTGGAGCAAGGTTACCATAATCAATCCCGGCAAGCATCCTAGGACCACCCACTATGATTGCTTGACATTTTAATGGGTTGCTGCTTGACATTTTAAGTTTTGAGCTTTTACACTTCGAATTTCATTATATAAAAAGTGTCTCAAATTGGTTGCCGCTTATATTCTTTTTTAATTTTCTTCTGTATTTAGGAGGCGACTGAACGAGTGTTGCAATTTCGCTGCACGATATTCGAGATATTTTAGCTCTCTCGTCGGTATCCGTTGGCACGTCCTGTACAAGAAGACGCCGTTTATCAATCGGGCAGCGCATTCGAATTTACAATTCCGGAATGGATTTCCATTGTTTACCGAGTCCAGCCAACCTGCGCTGAGGATAAACGAAGCGTAGACGAAATTCGCTCTATCTGAATATAGAGATGAGAGGCTCGCTGTATATTACACCGCGATACGTTTAGTTTAATTTCCTCTTCACTCTAATGGAACTATGACTTCCTAAATTAAGAATGCAAAAGCAGGAGATACGTCATTTGTCAGACATGTATTGACTATTCCATTGACGAGGTCTACTTGGCTTACTATTGTATTGATAACCACTTGGCTTTGTGGTTGGCTTATCTCTTTTTTTTTTTAAAAAAAAAACGTTACCCTCCGCTGTAGGATTTTCTCCTGTGTCGCGGAGGCAGTTTACATACATGAATTGCACATGAACAAACACCCAGACCGGGAACTATTATTAGTTGAAACGAACCCGCGACCCACAGCGCCGCAGCTAAACGCTTAGCCACTAGGCCATTGGTTCCGCTTTGACGAAGCACGATATTTGTGGCAAACACTAATTATTGCTACGCGTCTGCTTGTGCTTTATTGAGTTACGTGTCTCTTACTCTGCATCTAGCCTAGATATTATCGTATAAGTGGTTACATCGGATGTGCTATGCACACTGGTATTTGAACGTAGGTCATAAATGTGAGAATTTGTATAAGGAATTTTTTTTTTTGTAAACTTTATTTTAAGGTGAATAGCGGGTGAAAAGAAGGTGATAGCGCGGTGAAAAAAAAAACATCGTAAACCGTAAACATATGCATTGTTAGAACATGTTCAATGTCCACTCGCCCGTAACATAGGATTATGGTTTGCTGTTCGAAAGCTTACTGCAAGAATAAATTTCTACTTTATATGAAAATTTTATTCTTATAGCAGCATAATATAATTGTAATTTTAATAATAACTATGTGCTCCTAGTTTATTTGGATCATGACAATGTCGTAGAAGTAAAAACTGTCATCAGCGCAGGTTAACGATCACGCGGTCCAGCAGATAGTATACCTGACTACTAGATCGTGGGGCCTGGGTTCGAATACCCGTTCTGGTTTTTTTGCAACGAAAAATAATTGATTTTAAGTAATGGTTGTTACGTCACAATCACAGAGTACATGCTTCATTCCTGAGCGTAAACTTTAAGCAGAGATACAGAAAAGTGTAATCCAGTGAGTGCCTCCTATTACTACTGCATCAGCCCATTTTAGTCCACTGCTGAACAATTGCATCACCAAGAAAGCGCTAACTAAAGCTCGCATACATTTCTTGAAAGGTTTGCCCAGTTTCGCCACGCTGGGCAAGCGGGTTGGTGAGCGCAGAGCCAGTGCCCTAGTGATGCTGCTCCCCGTCTGTGGAATTTGGGTGAGCAAATTTGGATGGACATTCCGTCATCATACGGTCGCCGGTTGAAGAGGTCGAGGAGGAGGAGAATGAGATTGTACGTACAACCTTTCAACCGCCAGTCAGTCTGAGGACATAATCATCATCTTAAGTGTTCGTGCACACCGAGACACTCACTTGACATCATCTTATTCATCTTCTTAGTACGGTCAGATCTTTCCACGTCTTCTCTTGTTTATTACCCAGGTGGATAGAGTCTGCTTCTTATTGGAGGATTTACCACAATCGTCACGCTTGGGATGTGGGTTTGGGATCGTACATATCAGGCGACTCGAACTTAGACTAGACTTGACTTTCCGTTGTCGGTCTATACATATTAGGTGAGACAGTTTTTTAAATGTTCAATCCGCCAAGACAGCGGGAAGAAAAGTGGTGGCTGAGTTCCTTACGCCGCCATCAGGTGACACGGAATTTGAACCCAGAAACCCCGATTTAGTTGAACAAAGATTCACTAAGCAGCGCGACTAAACAAACAATAACAAATGATCCATAAATTTCTAATTCTAAACATTGTTATGACTTTTATTCGTTTAATGGAGCGAATATTCGTAGCAGAATAAATAACATAATAAAAATGATACAAGTTGCTTTCTCGTAACGCAATTTAAGAAACGTCGATTTATTTTCGCTTGACAAATATTAAACATTGCAGAGGTTCTTTTTTCTCAAAGGGCAATCAAACGATTACTGAAGTCGAACACAAATTCGCTTATTGAGTTTATTAAAGCGACCGCGGAAGCAGGATAAAGCAGGAAGGAGCAGAAATAGTCGAAGAATTCTATTGTCGAGTTTGTTGGGAATGATAATTAAAATACGTAAATTACATTTTATGTAGAATAAATTAATATTAATATTTTTCAAATGCATTCATTTATTCGGAATGCAGACAAAAGTAGTTGACTGGAAAAAGAGCAATAACTTCTCAACTTTTTATCTTTAGTACTGCGGTCAGACTGCTGTGCCAAGTAAAACCAGTCTCAGCCTAGACTTCATATAGACGAGGAAAATACCGCAAGAACTATAATCCCCGCACAAAGAAAATTGCGCTTTTTCCTTTCGCACTAAAAAAAAAATAGGTATTATCTTATATCGTTATGAAACACAGTTAGTATAATGTTTGTTTATTACATAACCAATGATAATTCATTAGCTTAATATAAATTCTTAAATAGAAAACTTTTGATAACCTTACTTGTACGTACCTTTAAATGCAAAATAAATATAAACAGCACACGTTACTTCAGTTTGTTAGTGCCCGCAGATTTAAATGTGCAGATTTATAGTTGCAGCCCGGAATCGGAACCCCATAAACATTGAAATTTGCAACCCAAATCGCAATGCAGTATTTAGTGCAGAGGTTTTTGTGTGCGGGTTTAAAGAAACCAACTGATTAGCATATTACACGAGTCTTCCACTCCAGCTGCTTTAACAGAATACTATGCATTAGTTGCTAATGCTGCAACCCCATGTTTGATAACCTATTACCGGTTGAAGTGCACAGTTACGGCGGATTTATCGCCATACAAAATGTTGTTTCATATCATTATTGAAGATACTAGGACGCTGGGTGCAAAGCTTCTTGTCGTTAACACTTAAAACAACAAGTTCTTTCACATATTTATAACAAAACTCACTGTTCGGAGCACGGCAACACTTTTTTAATACATTGTTATTGAATGTCAAAAAAAAATAGTTTATTTTGTTGTATTTTTATGTAAGCGACACGAGTTAACGCGACGAGTTACACATGCGCCACATTAGCGCGCATTTGGACGACTGAAGCATATTACCCCGGGCGAGGGGTTAGCCCGGCCGGTGCGCGGTGTAAATACGTTCCGTTTCACCATTTTGCTATTGATTCTAGCTTTATTGTGTGACTTATATAGCAATATAACTTCCAGTAAATTTCATACAATCTCCTTGTTCATTATTTCCTTTTTTCCCACACTAATTTATTATTACTACTTTATTTCAAAATTTTGCAAGTACACACCGAAAACAGATAAAAGTAAAATTTGTAAGAAAATCTCATAAATAAAAGTCAATCTCTTCTAAACAATATTTTATTTATTGAAAAATTGTAGTTCCGGTAAAAGCCTTCTTAGCTTTTGAAAATAAAACTTTATATTATTTAAAACTAGAACAACGGCGATCGTAGCGCCATCTGTTTGACAACATCACATCTTTAGAAGGGATGATAATCGTTTCATCCCTCCTTTCAAATGCCCCCCGAGTTTCAATTCAAATGCCCCTCTCATTACAGGAATGAATAATCCAGTATAACAAGATCTTTGCTCGCTACTTTAATGTCTGTAAAGACTTAAACACTGCATCTCGATACGAATTGGTTTATGAAGTAGAGTAGGGCTGCAGTTTACGTTCCACAAATTAGAAAGGGAAGAAATGTTTAGACGTCAGTTATTGATAATTTGCTGTGCGATAATGAACTGTTCAAATGTATTGACACTGTGTTAAAATTGAAAGCTAATACTTTTGTATAAATTTGTTCTTTACTAATTGGCTCTGAAACGAGTTAAAATGTGATTACTATTTCGGTTATTTTCATTAATTATTTCGGATTTTTAAGATATTTGATAAAGAATCGTAAAAGCCAAATAAATAACAATATGTTGAGCAAAATAAGTTTATGACGTTATTATTGTAGGTTATCATAATAGGTCTTTGACGAATGTACTCCGGTAAATTTTTAGGCTATCGTATTTTTAAAGGAAAAATTTAACTAAAAACATACTGCTTAGTACTGTGCGTTTGTCAGTCTATCATTGCAGATTTTCTCAAAAATAACGCCACATATGAAGTTGTAATATTGGTAAAAACTAAATGAGATTGAGGTAATACTGTTATTCAAGGATTTCCTGTCAACACTAACCTCCGTCAATGAGTTTAAACTAAGACATATTTGTAAAACTGGGTAGAACCCGTCATCATCTTTAAGCCTTTACATAGTCATAGGCTTGAACCGTCACGGTTAAAGGACGGATTGGCGATTACAGTACCAAACGACAGGCACCATAGACGTTTATGCATGTAATAAAAATTCACATATACTAATGGGTCTGTGAATGTTCGAATTAGTATTTTAGGAGTAGATAAATTTTTAAACAGATTTCCAGGGCCTCTCCATAATTTGTTGATTTTTTTTATTGGATCAGGGTAACAAATGAGTTAAAGTTCCACCTGATGATGAAATGCCACTGCAGTCCCTGAACATCTGCAAACAAGTTGGATCGAAGGAGGGTACAGATACTTTTTCACACCTGAACATACTCTTTAGTTACACGAACGCTTCAGACCAGAAAACAACTGTTGCTTAGAAATATAAATAAATAAGAGGAGGTACCTACCCAGACGGCTCTAAGAAATATAATACCTCTTTTGCCAAGTGCCAACTTACAGCTAGTATAATTATATACAGCGGTAGGCATTTCACTTTAGTTCACAGGGGTAAAGACGCATTTGTAAACTTCTCCGTTTATTGTTCTTTGCAAGTGTCCGTAGGCTGCACCAGCCACTTACCGTCAGGTGGACTGGTAGCTTGTTTGTAACTCCGGTCTTAAGTATAAAGAAAAGAAAAATCCAGAATTAAGTAGTTATTGCTTCATGCACACATAGCCATTAATTACATAATTCCCGATAAACACGTTATGGCCAAGTATGACAGGCAGTGTGACGATATGAACTACCAGTCGTCTTTTACCTTAGACTCTGTTTCTTGTCACCGGTCTAGGTAAGGACTTGGCACATTAGATATCTTTCTTTCGCCATCTGCCGGAAACCTCGAGATTGATTCCGTATCCCTCTTAGTGTATTTTCACGAGCAAAGATAAGATGTAGTGATTGATAAATTTATTCCCTTCCGATTTTACCACGCCATTTGTACGCTTTGATGCATTCTTCATTTCGTATTATAAGTAGATTCGTACATATATAAAGATCAGACCAACTTATACGGATTTATTTATTTTAAAAATATATATAATGATTTGCTTTTAGCGTCATCTCTTGTACCGCGCTTTTAACTTATACCCTTTCTTTATGCGCTGCGATAAGCAAACCGTAGGTGAAAATAGTACCCTTAGTAGAAGATAGATGTCGCTACAAAATGCTGCCGGAGTGCTTGAATGGCCAAACGACCATTTTTTGGCAAAATGTGTTTTTGGTTTTAAACCATGTGCATATAAAAAAAAATATTTTTATTATCCGTTTGAAAAACCGTATGTTATTTACAAAAAAACAAGTATTCAATTATTAATAATACTACCAAAGTCCATCAGACGACTAATCCAATACCAGTGATGTGTCAATGCGACGCCATTTTGTTTCTTTTATTATCTGCTATGATTTGATTGTAAACAGTGTTTTGATAATAATTAAATGTTTTAAACAATAATAGTACTCAAAAATGTCGGTATCTAAAGAAAAACGGGATTACATTTACGGCGACTTGGGTTTAGAATAATGAGATTGTATTTTTGAAAGTGCATAAAGATTCAGGGTGTTTGTATTTGTTAAAATGGTTGTGTTCGATACATCTTATTTATCACACGTAATACTGAATTTTTTTTTTAGTTCATCTAAACTAAATGGGCTGTGTCTGTAAATATTTTAGAATAACTGAGCTGAATTATTTATATTTATATGATTAAAATATAAGCTCGCACCACAGTATATACTGGGAAATACATTACTACAATTTAGTTGTTTGAAACTACTTTTTATCAAAGCTTATTTGAGACAACGCCATAGGCGGTACTACAAAAGTTTTGTATCTTTTTTTTTTTAGTTTTGTTTGGTGATAGGTACTCGAACCTATCATTCACCGGAGACGGTGACTGGTATGTCGGGATAAGCATTGAAGATGCTGCAACCGACTGAAAACCCCCACGGTAGGTACTCTGCTGGCCCGGTGTCCTTTACAGCTTCGGCGATAGAACGCCCCCAAGTTTGGGAGTTTCGTAACTAATATAGGGGATCGCAATCGAGTCTCCTGATTGCTGATCCCTCGAATTGGCTATCGAGGCTTTACGATTTATACATTAGAAAATTGTGATTGGCGCTGCAATTGATACGGGCAGGCGTGGCGCTTAAAGATGATTGATCTGTTCGTCTCATCCCTCGTCATCGTCATCATAATCATCAGCATCTCTTTTTTAAGATCAATTTCTTAAGAGGGAAATAAATTATCAATTTTGCGTAAAACATATGTAATTCAATTCAATATTCATAATAATATTGAGTTTGAATTTTATTATCTTCAAATTAAAAAGAAATAATATCACATGCAAAATTTGGTCTGTAGTCGGGATCGGCTGCCTCGATGGAAGCCAGCTCGATCAAGCTTATAAAGTGATAACGAGATGAGTGTTGGTCCTTAGTGAGCATGTCCACTAGCGACTCTACTGTCCGATCCTCGGCCATAAGATCGATCTCACAAGTTAAGAGCTTATTCCTTCCTTAAAGGCCGACAGCGCATCTGTAGCTCCTCTGGTGTTGTGGATGTTCGTGGGCGTCGGTGATCACTTACCATCAGGTGAGCCGCACGCTCGTTTGCCCCCTTCTTCTATAAAAAAAATAAAATAATTTATGCTCAGTTATAAATGCTTTTAAATAATCGCTAAGAAGGACTGCTATAGAATTTATGTGCGTTCTTTAACATTTTCCGTGACTTTTTTTTAAAGAAAAGTGACACCGAGTAATAAGATAATATATTTGCAAATCCAGCGGAGCCGTGTCGTATGCTACGCTCCGATAACCTGTCATGGTTTACGAGCACAGAAAATGGCAAGGGATAATTGTTGTTAAGATATTATGCGCATACATAATATCGGAAAGATTTCGTAACCTAGAGTTATAATAAACTCTCACGACCGTATACCCAATAATGGGATGGTTAGCAGTCTCCGAATACATTTTTCAAATACAAGTCTATTTGGTGTATCGCAACAGGCGAACCTATCACCGTCTTATTATCCCAGGATACTGTAAATTCACGATACAATTCATACATAATAATGATTTCATACGTTGTAGAGCCAAGCGGCGGATTTTGCTGCTGCTCGAATGGGCCGGCTCGTCCGGATTGGTATCACGGCCTCGCAGAATACCGGCGTAAAGTAGAGGCATCTTGTGCTTCTGCGTTTCGTTTGGTGAGTGAGGTAACCGGAGGCCCACTCACCCTTCCTATCTCCCTCCTCGTCCCATCTCCCAAATGGGTATTTGAAGGCCTGCACGCACCTGCAGCATCTCTGGTGTTACAGAAGTACGTGGGCGACGGTAATCATTAACCGGCAGGTGAAGCGCTTGCTCGTTTGGCGCCATTCCCATAAAAAAAAAGCTTGTATTAACGCGAACTTGTATTTGAAATGAAACTATTATTTACGGATTTTATAGCCTTTAATTTTGTTTTTGTATACCCGACATTCCGGATGCTTTACAGCAGCCGTGGTCACGGGGGTCACATTCTAATTTCAATAGAGAATATGTCTGGGTACTACCACCAGCTTGGGATACCACTGCACGTTCTCAAGATACTGTGACCACATTCTATTTAGATCGATTGATCTTAGATGATCGAACCAAAATTAATAAATTAAAGCTGAAGGTAGCCCGAGTTGACTATGACATCTGGACGTCTAACACCTCAGTCCCCCGTGACTACAGCTGCTGTAAAGCACTCGAAATGCCGGTAATATTAAAACAAAATTATACACTATAAAATCCGTGAATAATATTTTCATTTCCGATTCATACATAAGTTATGAAAAAGTCATTCTTGGTACGGTCGAGGATTTGTAAGACTGTATGACTGGTACATAATGACTCAAGTGAAACTGGTATGTGCGCTCTTCCTATGTAGCCTATGGATTCAAACTCAGGTCTCCTTATGCGGATTTAGATGGATAGAGGAGGAAGATAATGATAAATATTAAGGTAAGGTAACACTATGGGAAAAGCACTTCTAAAATTTAAATTCACCTTGGTGCAGGATTTCACACAGTTTATGCCCTAGAGACTCGGGACTTGTCTTGGAGCCCTCAGCAGTGGACTATTTACGAAGTGTTAAGGAAGGCATCTATTTGTTAATTCTAAAGTTTCTCAATTATCTATCGGAGTGTATTAAAATAAAATACGTAAAATTCGAGTACATTTTATTATACGTATAAAAGTTTATATATTTTTCATAAAAAAATAATATTTCATATCCCTAATTCTTACAGGCTACAACTTGTATACAGATCACTATTTATACAAAATATACATTATTACTTATTAAAACTGACTGGTATACATTGGCCTTTATTATTTGCCTAAAGTGATTCTATTACCCTATCCTTCCACCGGGAGCTATAACGATACGAAGCGTTACACGTCATTTGATCAATTTATTCGTCAAATCAAAAGATATTTTTACAATAAACATTTTCTTAGTATTTTAAAAAATGTATTTCTAAAATGCTAAAGAAGGTTTATTACTATCGAAAGTTGTGCTGCAAAGATTGACATTTGTAATAGGATGATATGTAGAACGAAAACGACAGTTAATGAACTCGTGCGCTCCGAGACCGAGTACGCTGTAAAAGCTCACCGTTAAAAGATTGCATATGTCGGAACAGTTACTACTAGGTAGCTAGCTCGTACTAGTTTACTCTAGCAGTAACTAGTACTTAACAGTTACTGTATGCTAATTTATTGAAACTGCCAGAAGGTGTACGTATCATGCTCTGATAATCAATAATGTAACTTATGAAATACTTTTACTTTACAGCTAATTATGACTAAATAAAGCTTACATGGACGGAGTAGACTTCATAGAACGAAAGAGATGAGGTAGTTAAGACGAGTTTAAATTATTGAGTTAACAATTCTAAAATTTTAGAAAGTTTTACATCGGCTTATAAAAATTTATACAACAACAGTTTTATATTACAAACTGCATCGAGAAAAGTTTACTTGATTGAGTTGCCAATAAACAAAACTTAAGAAAATAATAAATGAAATGTGTTACGCATAAATCAAGAAAAAGAATACACCCAGACATGATGTGATTTTATTTACATAACCAGGTACATACGTATTATGTACATTAGTAAGATTATGTCAAATAATAAAACTTATGAAATATTATTAGCATAGAATAGCTCACAGTGGAACAATGATTACTAGTGACATGGAATATGTCAGGCACCTTTCCTAAATTGTAATAAAAACGAAGTTATTACTTTATTTTATATAATTATCATATTGTAACATACGCTTTTATTGATTCAATAAAAGTTTTAACTTTGTTACTACATTATAGAATTTATTTACAACTTGTGCATTATCCAATAATGTAAATGAACAATGTTCTGATGTGAATATTTAAATAAGCACTGAAGTTTTCATATTCTCAATCATTTTCATAAATCAATCGATGAATTTGAATTGTAATCAAAATCTAAAATATACAGAGAAATATCCGATGCACTCAATTAATCTGAATGTGATGCAATGCCCAACGCACAATAACATATTTATATTTATTTACACTATTTATGTACACTGTAATAGCTATTTATGTACACTCTATGAATTTACAAGAGTTCATTTGTATAATACAAAGTACGGATACTTCAGTAGTTTTCTTTAAAAAGTAGTCAGCAATTTGGCACGTGCGTCAGATAACAAAAATCGGATAAGATGTTAACATCAAGCGGGCAAGTCAATGGATGCTTATAATTAGTATCATGTTAGTAGTAGAACGCCAACTTTCTTAGACAGTAGAAATTTAATTGCGTACGGTTATTATACCACTTGATTCTTGTAAGTGTTTTGAGCTCTTGTTAACAAGAAAAACAGTTCGATTGTTTAGATTTTCAAATTAGAACATACTAAGTCTCTGTTTTTTTATTACACTACATCGGATAATAATGTATTTTATACAAAACATTATGTTTTAATTTGCCAAAATTTTCTCATATACTAGTAGATTTATGGCAGTTTTGTATAGTTTTCACAACATCGATTTTAAAAATCGTATTTCATAATTATAGCAACGATAATCTATAGCAGTCTCTTAAGACTCGGCACGTAACATTTTACAAAACAAAACAAACGAATTTTACCCGTTAAGTACAGTCAGTTACAGTAACAAAAATATTGCGACTTAACAATTCACTTCGATTACTAAAATGGTAAATGTCACAAGTGTAACCGAAAAGGCTATTGCACTTTTTCTTTTTCTGTATCTGTATAACTTATAACATCGCCGTTGGTGTAGGCATTTCTCAAGTGACCGTCGATTTCATTATTGGCCGGTACGTGTAAACTTGCTTTTGTTATTCTATTTGTTATCACATGTCCGTTGGCTACTATATGTCCATTACTTATGTGCCCGTTTGTCGCAACACCGTTGCATGCGGCACGCCCATTCAGTTTGACGTCCTCATTAGTCCGGACATGTCCTTTGGCGATCAGATATTCACTGGCTTTTGTGTCATCGCTATCTGATCCCTCCCCCTTGTTATTATTGTTGACGGCGAGCGGTTTCGTATTGTCCTTCTTGTACGCTTGGATGTAAAAGTTCATGAAGAGGACAATGAAGATTGACGAATGGAGGATCAGGCCCGAAGCGATGAGTCTGAAACAAGGTTTTTAAATTAACGTAACTAATAAATATAGATATATTCTATTTTTAACTATGTGTTAATATTTATTTAAAGTAATACAAAGTTAAAAAAATGTATTTAAAATGAAATAAACATCATTATTGTGTGATAAGGTCCTAATCGTCCGTCAATTTCTACCGCTGGTGATCTGACTTTCTTTCTTGAAAGACATTACATCTCCGAGCGTGCTCATTGGCACACATTATTCAGTCCTAAATTAGAAGACATCGTATATTGGACAAAGGATAGTAACATACCTTATCTTACCTAACCTTAACAGCCAAGAAACAGTCCACTGCAGGACAGGACATAGGTCTCTCTCATCAGGAGGATTTGCCATATTAAACATGGTCTGCAAGCTGTTTGGCGAGCGCAGTACCAGACACCTCGCACCTTAGTCGCTAACTGCCCGTCATCGGTCTCCATAACTTTAGTCTGGTATTTTTCGAGACGCTGCTTAGATTTAATTTAAGTCTGGTATTTTTACGCCATCTATCGGTGGCCATTTCTGTTTTCAAGGCTTTTCTCTTAGTCGGATCTTACAACACTCACGGGAAGAAATGGGGTGGCCAGATTGTTACGCCGATACACGGCGGGATTGTAACATGATAAATATAAATACTACAACTATATATACTGCAATCCGTAGACGAAGTCATAAATTAATATACATGAAATCGGTTATAGACATTTATATTCTTCATAACAATGTTTCTCCGTAGTTATGGTTCATATGTTCTCTGTCAGGTAGGCTATTGCACAAGGAAAAATAACGTACAATAAGCTTAAAGTAAATATCCTTAATAAAACAAAAAAAATCAAAGAAAAAAAATAAAAATAAATTGTGTAAAAAAAGATTTCTTACTTTGGATATCCGCAGTCGTACACCAAGGCGCTTATCGAGTGGAAAAGCACCATAAAAAATTGTATCTGTAATAAACGACGAATTGTTTTATTTATTCTAATAATAAAAATTATTAAAGGACACACAATTAGGGTGAAAATTATCCCGCGCCTGAAGGCGCCTCAAACTTCGCCGCCGACTTTTCGTTAGTATGCGGCTTCATCAACAACATCAACGTTGCTGATCTGTCAATCCTGGCCCGCAAATTACGCGAGGCAACGACACCCCAGGACCAACTCATGGCCACCATTGAGCACATGCCCACTATCGACGCGATCTGGTCGTTTCAATGCGCCTAAACCCGCGTCATGCCCAAATTTAACACACATTAATTATTCCAATGGCTAACGCAGTAGGAAGATTAAAACCGCGCTCTCTGACTGTCGCTGCATTCAACGCAAACGGCCTCAAAACGCAGAAAGACGAAATCGCTACGTTTCTTCGCGATCACAACGTCGACATTGTGCTAGTGCAAGAAACTTTCTTGAAGCCTAGCAATCGCGATCCCAAAATAGCAAATTACAATATCATCCGTAATGACAGGTTAACGTCCGCCAAAGGCGGCACCCTGATTTACTTCGCAAGGAGCATTGCATACCGCTCGACCCTCCCGACCTAATAACAATCGAAGTTTCCGCGTGTAGAATAGCGCTAACCGGCCACAGGCCGCTTGTTCTAGTATCAACCTATCTGCCGCCAAACAAAACCCTCCATTCGTCAGACATTAGGACGCTAACAGAGCTAGGCCCCTCCGTAATCATAGGCGGCGACCTAAACAGCAAACACATCAGCTGGAACACGCGCGTCAATAATATAAACGGCAACGTGCTCCCCGACATACGGGCCCGCTACTTGTTAGACGTAATCGCACCCGACTCGCCTACGAGATATCCGACGTATCACACTCACGCGGCGGACGTACTCGATATCGCGATTCTCAAAGACGTAAGCCTAGCTATTAACTCGATAGATACGCTTCACGAACTCGACTCAGACCAAGTTACTCAAGCTGGGCCAGCCGCATGGTGAGGTCCTCAGACCAAAACCATCGTGGACTGGCGTACCCTCGAAGTCAAACTCGAAGCTACGTCATCACAGCACCTAGACAAAATACCGGACAAGATAGACTCGCCTGAAATAGCTTGTAGGGCAATAAACTCACTCTCAGACCATCTCAAGTCAGCCGTCGAAGAATCCAAAAGGACGGTCCCTGAGTCGAACTCTCGACACATGGAGTTCCCGGCAGGTCTTAGACGCCTAATTAGGAGAAAAACGCAGCTATTAGAGCACATGACCGTTATAGAACGGAACAAAACCGCGAAACCATGCGACGCCTACAGAGGCAAGTAAAAGAGCGCATCACTGAATTTAGGAACACTAGGTGGGATTCTCTCCTTGGAGACATCGAGCCATCGCATACTGCCTACTGGCAGCTGGCCCGATCTCTCAAAGTAGAGAACGTGGCAACAATGCCCCGCTATTACGCCCCGATTTAGACACGCTAGCCTTCGACGACAGCGAAAAGGCCGAATGCCTCGCGGACAGTCTAGAGAGCCAATGCACCCCTCGCGTGAACCAACGGATCCGGACCACCTGCGGCAGGTGGACGAGGAAGTATCACGTAGGGACGCGTTACCACCAGTGGACGATCCACTAGAGCCAGTGACACCCAAAGAAGTCTCTGAGATAGTAAGCAACCTGAAAACCGGTCAGCACCCGGAATGGATGGTGTAAGCAACAGGGTATTTAAAACTCTCCCAGCCCCACTACTACGCCTACTGGTAAACATCTTCAACGTACTCCTCACCAGCTGCTCCTTCCCGGATGCCTGGAAAGAGGCAGACGTCATAGGCATTCCCAAACCAGGCAAGCCCCGTAACCTCGCCTCCAGCTATCGCCCTATAAGTCTCCTCAACTCTATGTGGAAAATTTATGAAAGGATAATCCTGAAAAGACTCAGACAATTTGTGTTTGAGAACAACATAATCCCAGACGAGCAATTCGGCTTCCGTTCCGAACACTCGTGCGTCCAACAAGTGCACCGCTTAACGGAGCACATATTAAAAACCTAAAACGCTCCTCCAAGCCCAATAGCACTGGAGCACTATTCTTCGATGTCGCAAAGGCATTCGACAAAGTCTGGCATAACGGTTTAATCTACAAACTGTATTACTTCAATATCCCAGACAGGCTCGTGCACATCCTACGAGCCTACTTGTCCAACCGCACCTTTCGCTATCGAGTAGAGGGCACGCGATCCTCAATCCGCCCTCTGAAAGCCGGAGTCCCTCAAGGCTCCTGCCTCTCCCCGATCCTCTTCTCACTTTACACGAGTGACATTCCAAAGGTCAACCTCGCACTATTCGCGGACGACACGGCCCTATACTTCTCCGACCGCCACAAAGGTCGCATCACATTACGACTCCAAGCCGCTGCCAATCGTCTAGGCGAATGGTTCCGGAAATGGAGAATTGAGGTCAATCCCGAAAAAGCGTAGGAGTTCTCTTCACAAGGGGAACGAACACGGCCAATCATAATTACGAATCTCGTAAATTAGGCACTATCACCCTATTCGACCGACCGATCCCTTGGGAAAGGGATGACATTCGCCCCCCATATTAGGACAGTCAGGAACAGGGCCGCCTTCGTCGCAGCCCGCCTACATTCAATGATCTGCTCCTCAAGCAAGATGTCACTTAGACACAAAATACTCCTATACAAGGCTTGCATAAGACCTATCACGGCCTATGCCTCGGTAGCCTTCGCTCACGCGGCGAAAACACACATCGCCTCGCTACAGACCGTCCAAAATAAGTTTCTGCGTAGCGCCACCGGTGCAAGCTGGTACCAGCGTAACGATGACTTACACAAGGACTGTAAAATACCGACGATCAAAGCATTCTTCAGGGAAACGTCACGGCGCTACTTCGAATCGGCCGCCGTACACCCCAACCCGCTGGTGGTAAACGCCAACAATTATTCCCCGATGTTAAACGCAACGGTGCGTCACCGTCGCCCGCGTAACGTATTAGACGACCCGGAAGACGTAACAGCACCGACAGACCGACAAACTGAACTAGTTTCGGTTAACACTACTCAACCTGAACACACTGTACATACAGTTAGAGTAGAGTCACATACACAATACCCCGCCGACGCGTAAGAGCGTATCGTGCAATCAAACACCCGCGTACACACCGTGAACTCGGGATTCAGGGCGGTCCTTACCGCCCATTACTACCGAAACACCACGACCGTCCGAGACGAGGTCCGAACCTCCCTCGGACGGTCCTTAGATTGCTTACCATAAAGAGGTAAGCAGTAGATGTACTCCTGTACATCTACTTAGCATAAACGCCCGCGGCCTCAAGGACGCAGGCGCAAACCTATGAAGCTGTAAAAGCCAAAACGGCTAACAGCAATAACTTCATCGAATACATACATATATATGAAAATTATTTTAACTGATAAATTAAAATAAATCTTCCAGTAGACCCTTCAAGTTAAATGAATTCCCAAAAGCAATCTCTGTAGATTTCTAGTTCTTGTCTTTCTTCATTCTTTTCATCTAGTGGAAGTTGGACGTAAGTGTGACTTTAGGTACTAAGGGCATGACATTTGAAAGAAAGAAAGAAAGAAACTTTATTCATTACACCACAATTAGTTAAGAAGTTATTAATAAAACAATTAAAAATATAATAAAAACTAAAAATACATTAAGATTTTAGATTTTTTTTTTCAGCGCTACAGTGTGATGCAACAAATGGGTCTACGAGATTATGTCACGGATTCCCGCAACACTGATTTTCAGCGCAGCCTTATACCACTATTACACATACACATTTAGAAGGTATTTCAGCGAATATAAAGAATTTAAGCGCCAATAGCCCAATGGGTTAGGGTGCGGACTACGAAACATGACGTCGTAAGTTCGAGCCCCCCATTCGACTATTGTCGTGAACCACTCCAGATACAAGCTGTAGTGCTTAGTTGGAGGGTTAACAGGAATATTAGTAATGTTACTTAATAAATACCATTGCTAGTATTCTTAAAAAAAAATAATTAAAAAAAAGTGGACTTTTGGCTAGTTTCAGCGTTTAGTGTATTAGATTAGATTATATTAGAATCTTGTATTAGTGTGATATAGCTTGACGAGTTAGCGCACAGTGGCATATTATCGTAATATATTGACGGAATCATGTAAAGAGGTCGGTGTGCACGCTAAGAGCAAAATACACATGTACTTCGTCTCTAACGTCTGACGCATCGACTTATCGTTATAATTGCAAGATGAGGATGTAGCAACAGAGACGTCGCGGTAGAGCCAAGCAGCGGCGTTATTTATTGCTCGAATGGGCCGGCTCGACCGGGCTAATACCACGTTCTCGCAGAATATCGGCGTGAAGAATAGGCATCTCGCACTTCAGCGTTTCGTTCGGTGAGTTTGGTAACCGAAAACCCTTCTTCTCCCCATCCCCCTTCCTCATCCTCCCTCCGATCTCCCAAATATCCTTCAAGGACGGCAACGCATCTGCAATTCGTCTGGTGTTGCAGATGTACTAAGGCGACAGTGATCACTTACCATCAGATGAACTTCTGGCTAGTTTGCCTCCTTTACCATAAAAAAAAATGGTAATTTTGACATAATAAATAAATAAGTAAGCTCTCGCGATCGTATATCCAATACAAAAAATGTCTAGACCTCAGCCCCAGGTCAAAGGTTTTTAGTCATTCGACCCACTTCTCACCAGAAGTTACTTGGGACGACCTATCCCCGTGCTAACAGGTAATAATATCAGAAAACCAATAATATTTGTCTAGAAAAAAAAATAGGTTTTAATACAAGTATTATACAATATTAAACATAAATCTGAATAAATATGTATATGCGAATAAAATCTATTGTAATTTTAAGTTATACGTAATGAAATGTCAAGATGGAAAGGAAAATCCTGATTGGAATTAGAAATATTCAACAGTAATTCGGCCACTGGACTTCTTACTGTGGCAATTAAACCTGTTACGGCTTATCCGATTTCAGTGCGAGACATGCCGTCCTGACTCCTACGGACATGTCGTCCGCGACCCGAACAACGTCGCGTTTACATTTACAATCGTACTTAAAACGTCAATGTCAATTTTCTTATAAATTACCACAGCTTCTTGTGTAACTGTGGGTATTTTTGCGTGCGTAGTTAAAATGTCTCTGGCGAACTTTATTCCAAAAATATCATCAAAAAAACCTTATTTTTTAACATTAAATTGCTCTTATCTTATCTTTTCTTCTTTTTTTTTATCAGCTTCTTAATCCACAGGCAGATAAAGGTCTTTTCATGAAAGTATCAACAAATGTTTGCAATTCATGCATGGAAGATTTGCCCATACTCACTAGGGCGCAGGCGCGTTGGTGAGTTGTAAGCATTGTTTTTTATTGGATTATGTTGAAAAACTTGCTAACAGTTCACCTGATGGTAACAGACGCGTCGTTGCCCTGTTGGACCAAGATGAAATGCCTCACAGCCAGTAATTATATTGAACCGGAATACAGTGTCAATTGCACTGCTACTTAGGGGCAGAAATGTTTAAGACCTGTCCAGACTTAGACGAAGTCTTGAGTGAGTAGTAGTTTAATATTTGTCTGTTATTAGTTCAGGCTTTATATAATTTCTTTGTTAACCTCTGAAACTTAAACTATCTCTTCAAAGATCTAATTAAGTATTATTTGTATTTTAATTACTTATAAAGTTTACGTATAACTCAATCCTTTTTTCCTTAAAAAAATTTGTTAAAGACCACACGATTCTTTTTTTTTATATTATCTAATGTTAGTGTTGTATTTCATTATATCTTTCACCTTCAACATGCACGTAATAAGGGAAACCTCGTTATAAAAATATGTTCAATTGCTAAATCATCGCATCCTGATATTATTTACAAACGGACACACCGGCTTTCCGCCATTTCCGAGCACACGGTTCGCGGAATGTCATGTACGGACAGCGGTTGCATTGCAGAGAAAGGATACGGCATTCCGCTGCTTCGAGTGTTGTAATGTCTGCTCGGAGTGTTGCCTCTGCACGCTCCGTTAACAACGTTGCTCTGGTTCTTAACAGTTTATTATTAGATCTTTTTGTGTCTTCAATGTCATTCGTGTTGTAACATTCGTATTTCACTTAAGTGAATAACATGCTTTATGTTTTTAATAGTAAGGCAACAGTTGGATTGTGTGCTAAGTTCGATAGAGAAGTGAGAGGCGAGAGTCAAATATTCATGTGGTGTTAATTGTTTAAACTTTTTATTGTTTTTTTGTTTAAACGTAACACTTTACCGGAGCGAGTGTCTGCGAATGTAAAACATAATTTCGCCACGCTTTGCTACAATAAACAAACAATACAAGTGTTCGTTAACATAATACAAGTTAACATAATGGAATAGAAAACATAACCTATAAGAGAAATTAATTGTACGAGTATATGTTGTTGTACATGTAACACAGAGTTAATAATGGTTAATAAAATTTAATTACATTTAATATACATTATATCTCGCCAACAGCATCCATATTTTGAAGTAATATTGAAATAGTTTTAATTAAATTACCGCTCAAAATCTTTTACCGATAGTATAAATCAAAATATTATCAGCGTCTCCAAAGCACGTTCTAAAATTATATTAAAATGTCTATTATTTATTAATTGTTAAGTTAGTGGATAGGCATACCTGTTACATAGATGCTGCTAATGTAAGGATTGCAAGAATCCCGCTGTTACACGGCAAAACTATGTGAATCTGACGTTTTTGGTAGTACGAGTACATCATAATTGTTATTTATGGGAAAGGGGACAAACGTAGCATTTTAAAAGTGGTAGAGCCAAGTAGTGGCTTCTGCTGCTGCTCGAATGGGCAGGCTCGACCGGGGTAGTACCCCGACCTCGCAGAATAACGGCGTGAAGTAGAGGCATCTTGTGCTTCTGCGTTTCGTACGGTGAGTGAGGTAACCTGATACTCTCTCTCCCTCCCCATACCTCATCCGCATCCTCCCTCCCAGGTACCACCACTAGTAAGTAACCTTAAAGGACGGCAAAGCACCTGCAGTTACCACTCTACAGTCCCTCCGGTGTTGCAGATGTATCGATTGTTAGTTACCGACTCCCATGCCATCATCATCTAAATTGGTCAAAGGTCTCTTTCATTTGAGGTACCCCATGAATCACTAGATTTAATATAAAGAGATGAAAAAGACGAGTTAACTTTATTAAATGTTGTTTGAAATGAAACAATTATTTATTGATTTTATCGCGTTTAATTAGATCTTTTTAAATCCGGATGTTACGGGTGCTTTACAACACCGTGGTCACAGAGGGAATGAGATGTTTTGTCGTTCTGATGTCATAGTGAACCCGGGTACCGTCAACTTTGTAATTAATAATTTTTGGTACGATCTAAGCATAATGAGCTCAGGGTATTAAGAGGTCGTGCTGTGGTATGGTTGGTCTTGTATATAATTTTATTAGTTACCGGATCCCAAGCAGGTTAAAAAAATCTAATTAAACGTGATGAGATCCGTGAACAATAGTTTTTCGTTTCAAAAGTGTACTGTTCGCGTAAATAGAAGAAATCGTTAAGCTCTAATAAATACAGACGTTCTCGTGATCGTATTATAACTAATATGATCTTCATTATTAATACAATTTTCAAACTACACTATTTGAAGACTTTAATTAATTTTAAATCAATTTTGCAATGAGATTAATGCAACAACACGATTCGACTCCGCCCTTAGTGTATCCAAGAAGTTTGCGCAAGCGTAAATCCTGTCACTGGTTGTTCTAGGTGCTTTTGAATGATCTTCGACAACCGTGTTTATTAGTTAATCTAATCTATTTGTAAGAATTTCAAATTGACATTTTTTATTTACCCATTTATTGTTAGTTAAAAGTTTTCAATGCGGCTTTCATTATCATTTAGAAAATTGCACGAAGGTTACATTAAAGTTACATTTCCTCGGTTTTTTTTTCCGTGGTCATGGCTGCTGTATATCAGTCGAAACGTCGAGAATATTAATACACAATGAAAATCCGTAAATAATAATTACCTATTCAAATTAACCTCTTGCTTTTTTTTTTTGAGTAATCTATGTATATTAACAAATTTTGACTTATTGTATGAGGAAACTTTCATAGGCTTTTGTACATATTAGTAAGTATTCTGCAAAAAACAAATCATACAAAAAAAAGAGGTACAGTGCCACAGTGATCTATAGATCTACTGATTTTAATACTTATTGCTTTATTAAATGATTGCTCTGCTAGTAGATAGAGAATAATGTAGATATTCTAAGCTTTTTATCTCTTTATATTAAATCTAGTGATTCAAGAAGTACCGGGTTGCAAGTTTAATGTATATAGAGATGGTATTGAACTAGTACAAGAATTCTGGTCGTAAATGACGGTAAAATAGTGAAATAGTAGCTTATTAAGGCCTCGCTGCTTGACATACCTTCCCGTAGAGGTTTGTGAGCTAGATAGAGTTCGTTGTTTCAGTGCGAATTACAAGATTTAACGATGTTCTCGATTTTATCTTTATCTAACTTAGTGGTCAGGATTCTTAAATGCTCCGCCACGTGACCTCCGAATCCCAGTCGAAACTAATGTTTGCGCAAATTTTTGGTTTTGATTAACCAATACAAATTGGATCCCCCATTGAGCGAGCAAGCGGCTCACCTGATGGTAAACGATTACCGTCGCCCACGTACATCTGCAACACCGGAGGGATTGTAGAGTGGTAACTGCAGGTGCGTTGCCTGTTTTTAAGGATATTTACAACTGGTGATACCTGAACGGGAGGATGAGGATGGGGTATGGAGAGGGGGAGAGCATCTCGGGTTACCTCACTCACCGAGCGAAACGCAGAAGCACATGATGCTTCTACTTCACGTCGGTCCATTCGAGCAGCAGCAAAAGCCACTGCTTGGTTCTACCACGTGCAAATGTGTTCGCGTTTACACTTGCCGTACTATAATATCTCCTACACAATTAACAACTGCCGATAGGACCTCTGTACGGAAGTTGTTGAAGAACGCATCATCATTGTTACTTACTCAGATATGCAACAGTCATTAACAGGTTTTCCTTCGTCACCAAGGTCATCACTTATAATTACAATTAGAAATTTTATTGGTGAGAATATTTATTTGGAAATTTAAAGCTTGAACCTGACAGTTGTGCTACCGCAGTACTCAAATTTTAGTACCGATATAGATTTTGAATGAGTAAATATTTTTTTTTTGTTTTATTCGGTTCAATCCGTTATTAGGAAACTAAAGCGATTTATTAACATATGTGATTAAGTGATACTCACCAGTTGCAGTGTAGTTAGATGCTTCTTCCACCATAGATATTTCTGATACTCAGGTCCCATAGCAGCCATCATGTAGTAGCTGTACATTATGACGTGCACCAGATTGTTCACAATGTTGGAGAAAGTGCCATGACCACCTGGAAATGTAATTTTATGCGTGGGATTGAATATAAAAGTGTGAATATAACAATAAACAGAAGAACAGAATGTTTTAAAATTTTACAAAATGTTATTTGTATCTACACCTAAATATCACTATTTAGAATATCAAATCACTCCGCAGAAAAATATTATAAACATTTTAATAAATATGTTTAAGATAAAAATATCGATTTAAATTAATTTAAATTCCTAACTCAAAAAATGATAATTCATTTATTAGTACTTCTACGGTATTACTGTACATAAATCATTCACTTTTCTTCACAAGCGAGAGCAATTAATCTAGATTGAGTGTTAAAAGGTAAAAGGGTAACGAAAACAGGCTCGAAATATTACCGCATGCATCAAGAATAGCATTGCTTTAAAAAGGTGAATGAATTATTCGAAGTGTAACACTGCAATTGGTGCAGTTTTAAACGTGTTCTTATTTAAGTCGTCGCGATATCGGATCGGATGACCATTCGTCACTTTAGCTATTTCGTCACCATCCTTGTTGATGACATTCGTTTACTAATACGTCACTCTCTGCAACCCGTTAATTTTTTGTACTTGACTAATATATAATTGTGATTTTTTTTGTTCAGTTAGCACTTTAATTTTTGGCAGTTAAATTATTTTCATTATAATATTATTATAAATAATGTGAAGTAACTTAAAAACAGTCTCTCGTAACATATTAACTAAAGTTTCCTTTAATTTTCCATACCTATAAAAATTTTAGTTGTAGAATATGTTACAATATTTTGACATGATATAGCTACTATTTAATATAGTATCGCTTGTAATAGTTAATATTCCTCTTTAGGCATTCCGATAGTGACTTTTTTTATGCAGTCACGTACGGTGCACTTTAGTATCTTAACTAGTAATATAGCACGTAAAATATAGACTAATTATGCCTCATGTTCATCATCATCCTTTTTATTGAAATTTAAATTTGTTTCCTTGAAATGTAATGATACTAATATTAATGCGTTAAATTTTATAATTATATTTACCGATCTTTCCCGCGTTTTGCAGCACTCGTGGCCACCGGGCACTGAGCTGTTTGACATTCTGATGTCCTAATTAACCCGGCTACCGTCAGCTTTAAAATTATAAATGTTCGGTCAGTTCTACGCAGAAAGAACTCACAGTATGCTAAGGTCATACAGTGAAATGCGTAAACTCGTATTTAATTTTAATTTACACAGAATACCAAGCAGTTGGTAGCACCCAGCCACCTCCTCCTGTGATTTTTTTTTATTTATTTGACTGACTAGTTACAGAAAGTGATGTATTAGTAAATGTGACAGAGTAAGGATGGCAACGAATTAGATAATGTATGGCCATCACATAAAAAACTTTTAAAGGTGATAATGTATCAATATTACTGTTATAGTTATTATCGTTACAAAGTTACAACGATAACAGTCGTGACTAACAAATATATAAATCAAAATGCGATGTATGTTAAAAGAATATAGTCTACGTTAAAACGGGTTGCTATTCGAATAAATATTTGTTCCCGAAATTACACAGGAAAGGTTTATTTGTTCCATTTTCAGCTGATGTATATTGAGCTGATTTTCTACTAATTCTTATTTATTTGTACATTTTATTATCGAATCATAATAAACATTAGCATTAACTTCAACATTGAACGTTAATGGTTTACATTAAATAATCAATCAACGTCACTTTATCCATATCTAAATGGTGCAACTAAGTTTTAGTAAGACTGTGGATTTCACTGAGGGACGAATTGACGTTAAAGTTCGATGGTATTTAAGTACAACATTTTCTTGAATTTAAAATACATCATTACAATTTTCAGTATAGTAATTACTTAAAGAAAATGTGTCAGTATCTTAAAACCATAAATAAATAAGAGAATCTTAAAATAATGTGTTAAGTACCCCCTTTTTGTAAGTATAGTAAGAAGCGACCAATTGAAAAGCCTTAAAAATCTCGCCTTACGTCACATCCCATCTCCTGGAGATGCGAATAACGGGTTTCAGAACACCACTTGGATTTACCGAGCCGCGCCTAATGACAATTCATAATAGTTGCCTACCCCTATGAATGTTGAATGCATGAAGTCTTCGAGTGCTTATGTGTTATAATATTTTAATAGTACATTAATATAATTTGAGTAAACGTTCGATTGTTTATCGTTTGTCTATCAATGTACTTTTTCATTCAAAGACGGGTAAAAAGTATAAAATGTACTTGTGTTTCGATATCTTTAAAGTACATGAGCTTTAGAAAAGGCATCTATTTCAAAATCACAGATAGTCACATCATTTTTATTAATATGGTGACCTGTAAATAGTCAACTGTGGGTCAGGTCTCTTCCGTAAGGAGGATTTGCTAAAATCGCAACACTCTGCAGGCGGATTCGTGATCGCAGTACCAGACACCTCGTACCATCGACACTGGGTCATTAAATAAGGTATATCCTTTTTTAAGACAGTTATCTCGCCATCTGTCGGTAACCATTGTGATTTTCAAGACTTTCTCTTATTCGTATCTCATCACACACACGAAAGGGTGTGACAGATTGTCGCATACGGAAAATATGGCGTAACAAATTTGTATTATTTATCAGTTTACCAGCGATAAACTTTACGAGCAGCCATGCTTCAAATGGCGTCAGGGAATGGTGATAGATGTGAAGCCACGTTATTTGACTCTTCTTTTTTCTCAGTACGAAGAATATTGTGTCAGCGAACTCTGATAACTTCGAGAAGTAGTACACCCAGCATAGGTGAAGCATCTGTGGGATAAGGAGAAACACTATAAATTTATGATATATCAATGATGGCTCAGGGGCCGGATGACCACTTCAAGTTTCATAGTTTCGAGAGGCCTGGGTTCGATTCCCAGTGTTCGCAGCACTAAAACTAAAAGCACTAAACTTTTTATAGCAATTGACCGTTCAATTATGTTCTCCAAAATGCTCACATAGTAGTAGTGGTACAGTTATAGGATTTCTTTTCTCTATAATATTAGTAGAGAACTTGAACGTCGGTGCTCTTGTTCTTATTGTAAAGTAAAGTAGCAGCCTGTAAGTGTCCACAGCTGGGCAAAGGCCTCCTTCTCAAAATCTGAGAGGGTTTTGGAGCTGGGAAGGGCCCGCCGCGCTTTGCCCCTTGTGGGTTGGCAGACTTTACACGTCGTCGAAATAACCTTTTTTATTATTTCTCACATATGCAGGTTTCCACACGATGTTTTCCTTCACCGCCAAGCACGTGGTAAATACAGCAATCAAAATAGCTATTAACTATTTTAGTAGTGCCGGAACCGGGGATCGAACCCAGGTCACTCGAGCTCTGTGAAAACTAAAGCGCACGCCTTAACCAATGGGCTACCTCGGCTCTTCCTGTATTATAAAAGTTTTATTTGAAAAAAAAATCTGATTTATCAAAAGAATAGGATATTTCTATAACCTTGAGAAGTTGCTCTTATCGCTGAGTAAATAAAAGTAAAGTGATTTAAAAGACATTCTCATGTCGTAGTAGCATTTGCTATTTTGCCCTTCAATCAATCGCCCACTCTTTTTCACACGCTCGGAGTTTCCCCTTCATTAGATTTATGTGTGATTTTTATAGCGTAAACGGTCCTCCCGTCTTTATTGATTTTTTTTTAAATTCAAATGATGAGATGTTACTATATATTTGTTGTATTGGAGATAATATGCAGACGTAACTTGAATCATTTATAGACAATTCGCATGCTACAGATCTTAATAATAAACTTTAATTAGAAGACAAAATATCCGGACCTGGCTCACGAGGTAACTGACATGTGGGGTGGTATGCCGACCGAAATTATTCTGATCGTCGTCTCTGCGAATGGGTTAATCCCTGTCAGCATCTCGGAACATCTGAGGCGGCTGGGACTCCGTGACGGACCGCTCCGAGCTCAAATGCAGAAGGCGGTGCTATTCGATACCGCTCGCATTGTCCGCCGGTTTCTTACCCTTTCTCCCTAACCCTCGGCCGTCTGGTCTCCCCTGCCGGGGGCTTCCATCTGGTTGGGTTTTACTATTTAATTTTATTATGTATATAATTTATAAAATATTATTTATATTATGGTATTTATTTGTATCTATATTTATTTATATATACAACCCAACCAGATGAGTAAATATAGAAAAACTTCAATTATTTAACAAATTATTTTAATTTTTTTGTTTAAGAACAATCGTGTTAAGGAAAATTCTCCATATATCCAATATTACGGTGTGCAAAATTTGTGAAATAAGCGATCCGTTAAAAATCATTTCTCAGAAATGTACACGATGGCAAAATTTCGCTTTAGTAGGTCAGGCGACCATATTCACAATAATTTTCGAAGCATCTGGAGTTATCTCTGTGACTTGCTACGACAAGAGGCAAAGGAACATTTTCACCATATGCCTTAATTTAAACAGTGGAACATTAACAAGCCTCATTTTTTCTATTTTAATGTATTATATTCAGGCAATTGATTAATTCGTTTAAGTTAACTTTTCTATATGGCAGCAGGATCGTCAGGTATCGTCTTCTGATAATAAAATAAATATTTTATTTCTGCTGCTAATCTGAAAGTCAACTACTGTTGTGTACCAGTTTAAATGTTGCCAGGTATAATTACAGACTGTGAGGCGTTCTATCTTAAATCTAAAGAGAGACAAACCATCCTTAACCTTCATGGTTTGAAGTTGTTTGCGCTTGCATATGGGCTTTGGTAGTCACTTACTATCAGACGGACTGTTAACTTTTAAAAAAAATTAAAGTCATTCAAATATGTATCGGTACAAGATATTTGCATAAAATTTTGTGTCATCTCTAACCGTCTTTTATTGAAAAATACTTACAAGTTACACTACCACTTACAACAAGTCATACTGTTAGCTCGTCTGTCACTCTAGTGTCTTCCACTATATTTCATCTCGTGAGTATCATAAAAGGTAAAAGAAGAATATCCCACCCATACATGCTAGATCTATAATATTCAACACCGGAGACGGTCATACGTACGCCATGTGTATTTTTTTTTTCTTAAGAAACATTACCTTCCACTGTAGGATTTTCTCCTGTGTCGCGGAGGCAGTTTACATACATGAATTGCACATGGACAAACACCCAGACCTAGAACTATTATTTGTAGTCCATACAAATACTGGTTGCGTGCGGGAATCGAACCCGCGACCCACAACGCTGCAGCTAAACGCTTAACCACTACGCCACCGAGCCGTCAAACGTTGTACGCAAACATATCCCAAGACATCCTGCTGTGGGGCTGTGGATTGATTTTTTGTGGTAAAGAGGAGAACGAGCAAGCGGCTCAACTAATAGTAAGTTGTTACCGCGTACATCTGTAACACCAGTGGAGCGGCAGGTGCGTTGCCAGCCTTTAAGGATATTTTTTTTATGGGAAAGGCGCCAAACGAGTAATAGGTTCACCTGATGGTAAGTGATTACCATCGCCCACATACATCTGCAACACCAGAGAAGTTACAGGTGCGTTGCCGGCCTTTAAGGGTATTTGGAAGATGGGAGGGAGAATAAGGAGTGGAATGGGGAGGGGGAGTGGGAGTGGGCCTCCGGTTGCCTCACTCACCGAACGAAACGCAGAAGCACAAGATGCCTCCACTTCACGCCGGTACTCTGCGAGGTCGTGGTATTAATCCGGTCGAGCCGGCCCATTCGACCAGCAGCTAAAGCCGCCGCTTGGCTCTACCACGTACAAAAAACGCCGCCTTTAAAACTTGTCATGTGTAACTGTTCAATAATATCTTAATTTGGAAGAGATTTCGCAATGCATTCCAAATTCGCAAAAAAGATAATTTTATAGATAATACTTTAATTAGCTGTCGTACATATAAAATTTCAAACACAATCTAACAAGCACCAATTCTCATCTTACGTTCAATCAATTTCACTTTCGTCGGCCTATCATTGGTGGTTGTTGCCATGGTGACGTAAGAATAATTACTGCAGTCGGCTCGCCGCTACCGGGCGCTTTCACTGTGTTACGCGAACTTGATTAAACACAAGTTCATTGCTGTACGCGAACTTTTTTTAAGGTTGCGGTCAAAGTCTACGAAATTTTGAGAAACAGCGAAGATTATTATTGAGAGTAATGAAACTTATTACTGGTTCCGTTATGTTTTTTAAACATCAGCCCACTGGTTACGCCTTAGGGGACCGTAAGAAAATTAATGACATTTCTTTTACTAAATTTTGTCTTTATGCTTCAAATCTTTCTTCATACGGTTAGCAAAATACTCCGTTAACACACATCGCGGACAGTTAAATGATAGTATTACACTCTGTGACGTGCCAAGTACGTTAGATGCGTTTCCGATTATAGGTCATCTGCTCTGTTACTGTGATCGCTCACCCGTTTACCGATTACAAAGCGTAGCGATAATGGCAACACCTCTCATTGAGAAGCCTCCAACAGTAGACTGTTAAAAGATCACCGAAAAAGATGGAGTAGGTCAAAGCAAAATGTAATATTATCCAATATCACTCTCATAATACGTCACGAGAAGGCAAAACACACAATATTTAAAAAAATTTAGTGTATCTACGCGAATACTCATTTTTATTGATTTAATCGCGTTTTATAGCACCCATGGTTACAGGAGAACTGAGGTATTTGACAGCCAGGAGCTCCAAACAAGGATGATTCGCGAGTTTAATGAAATTAAAAAAATATCCTAATTTCAATAGAGATGATGGCTGGGTGCAGCCACCTGCTTGTGATCCTGTGTAATAAAATTAAATCAAAAGTCAATACACTAATTCACGACCTAAAACACCGAGGAAAACTGACGATAGCAGGAGTAATATGTGTGACACCATGACGTCAAACATCTCTGTCACCCCTTTACCATAGGTTTTTTTTTTTTTTTTTATAGAAGAAGGGGGCAAACGAGCGTGCGGCTCACCTGATGGTAAGTGATCACCGACGCCCACGAACATCCACAACACCAGAGGAGCTACAGATGCGCTGCCGGCCTTTAAGGAAGGAATAAGCTCTTTTCTTGAAGGTCCCTAAGTCGTAACTATTCGGAAATACTGCTGGCGACTGCTGATTCCACAAAGTCGAAGTGCGTGGCAGAAAACTTCGATTAAAACGCACTGTGGTGGAATGCCAACCATCTAGGTGGTATCGATGGAACTTCGAATTCAGTCGCGATGTACGATGGTGAAACTCAGCAGCTGGGATCAATCCGAACAGTTCCTCGAACATTCCCGGAAAATTTTGAGAAACAGCAGTGTGTGAGAGTAATAAACTTTATTACTGGTTCCGTTATGTTTTAAACATCAGCCCACTGGTTACGCCTTAGGGGACCGTAAGAAAATTAATGACATTTCTTTTACTAAATTTTGTCTTTATGCTTCAAATCTTTCTTCATACGGTTAGCAAAATACTCCGTTAACACACATCGCGGACAGTTAAATGATAGTATTACACTCTGTGACGTGCCAAGTACGTTAGATGCGTTTCCGATTATAGGTCATCTGCTCTGTTACTGTGATCGCTCACCCGTTTACCGATTACAAAGCGTAGCGATAATGGCAACACCTCTCATTGAGAAGCCTCCAACAGTAGACTGTTAAAAGATCACCGAAAAAGATGGAGTAGGTCAAAGCAAAATGTAATATTATCCAATATCACTCTCATAATACGTCACGAGAAGGCAAAACACAATATTTAGAAATATTTTGTGTATCTACGCGAATACTCATTTTTATTGATTTAATTGCGTTTTATAGCACCCATGGTTACAGGAGAACTGAGGTATTTGACAGCCAGGAGCTCCAAACAAGGATGATTCATGAGTTTAATGAAATTAAAAAAATATCCTAATTTCAATAGAGATGATGGCTGGGTGCAGCCACCTGCTTGTGATCCTGTGTAATAAAATTAAATCAAAAGTCAATACACTAATTCACGACCTAAAACACCGAGGAAAACTGACGATAGCAGGAGTAATATGTGTGACACCATGACGTCAAACATCTCTGTCACCCCTTTACCATAGGTTTTTTTTTTTTTATAGAAGAAGGGGCAAACGAGCGTGCGGCTCACCTGATGGTAAGTGATCACCGACGCCCACGAACATCCACAACACCAGAGGAGCTACAGATGCGCTGCCGGCCTTTAAGGAAGGAATAAGCTCTTTTCTTGAAGGTCCCTAAGTCGTAACTATTCGGAAATACTGCTGGCGACTGCTGATTCCACAAAGTCGAAGTGCGTGGCAGAAAACTTCGATTAAAACGCACTGTGGTGGAATGCCAACCATCTAGGTGGTATCGATGGAACTTCGAATTCAGTCGCGATGTACGATGGTGAAACTCAGCAGCTGGGATCAATCCGAACAGTTCCTCAGAACATTCCCCGTGGAAAATTTTGTAAAAAATGCAAAGAGAAGCAACATCTCTTCGCAAGGCCAAAGGATCAAGCCGATCAGAGAGAGCTTGGTCGCCGACAATTCGAGCCGCTCGACGTTGGATGCGGTCAAATAGAAGGAGTTGGTACTGGGGTGCCCCTGCCCAGAGATGAGAACAGTATTCCATGTGGGGCCGAACTTGCGCCTTATAAAGTTGCAAACGGTGGACCGGCATGAAATACTGTCCCGCTCTACAGAGCACACCAAGCTTTTTGGAGGCCAATTTGGCATTTCCCTCCAAGTGACCACGGAACTGAACGTCGCTCGATATGTCAACGCCAAGGATTCTGATACTGGCTGAGGCAATAAGGGGAATGTTCTCAAATAGAGGAGATACGACAAAGGGATTCTTTTTAGCGGTGAACGCGCAAACCTGTGTCTTTTGGGGTTGAATAGGACCAAATTACGTCGACCCCAATCCGAGACTTTGAATAACAAGGTCTCGACTTCAGACACAAGTTTGTTCCGGCACTCGTCGACGTGTTCCCGAGAAATATTCGCACGGCCTGTATATAGGGCATCACCCGTGCTGTCGTCTGCATAGCAATGAATGCTACTGATTTGTAGCATGTCGTTGATATGCAGAAGGAACAGAGTGGGAGATAGCACACAGCCTTGTGGAACACCAGCATTCACGGGTTTGGGGTCCGAGCATGCACCGTCGACAACAACCTTGATGCTCCGATCCGTGAGGAAGCTGGTGACCCAGTTGCACAATCTCTCAGGAACCCCGTAAGATGAAAGCTTTGAAAGAAGCGCTTTATGCCAAACCCTATCAAATGCTTTCGCTACGTCCAGACTAACCGCCAAAGCCTCCCCCTTAGACTCAACTGCTTCTGCCCATCGGTGAGTCAGGTAAACTAGAAGATCACCAGCTGATCGTCCGCGACGGAAACTGTACTGTCGGTCACTGATCAGCTGGTGTTCCTCCAGGTACCTCAGGAGCTGGGTGTTGATGAGTGACTCCATTATTTTAGATAACAAGGGGGTGATGGCAATAGGCCTGTAGTTGGACGGATCAGAGCGGTCGCCTTTTTTCGGCATTGGATGCACAAATGCTGTCTTCCAAGATTCCGGGACGACGCCTGAAGAGTAGGAGTGCCGGAAAAGACGCGTGAGAACCGGTGCCAACTCAGGGGCACACATCCTCAGCACAATTGGAGGGATTCCGTCCGGCCCACTCGACTTATGAATGTCCAGGAGCGGAGTGCCTTTCGCACTGAGCTCTGCAGAAACTGAATTTCCGGCATGGAGCACTTACACCACGGGATGGTAGGTGGAGAGTTTCCCCGGTCATCAAGAGTCGAGTTGATGCAAAAGAGAGCCCAAGAGATCGGCTTTCTCTTTTGCAGTATGGGCCAGCGAATCATCCTCCTTGTGTAGAGATGGGAGAGATGGCTGACAGAAATTCCCTGGACAGCCTTGGCGAGAGACCAGAATGCGCGGGATCCCGATGGGAGGCGAACTAGTCTCTCGCCAATTCTGCCAATGTGCTTTAACTTTGCCGCAGCGATAACTCTTTTGAAGGACCTGGAGGCAGAGTTGTACTCGTTTTAAGAGCACTGGTTTTGCATCCCGAGACGCCGATGCATCGGCCCAGGCCTGGTAGCACTTCCGCTTTCGGCGTGACGCTATTTTGCAGGTGCGACCAAACCAAGGCTGGGATTTACCTCCGACAGGCACAGCAGAGAACGGAATAAAAGTTCCATTCCTGAAGTACCACATCGGTGACAGAATCTGCAACGACGTTGGGATCATCCAGCGAGAAGCAAACCTGCCCCCATGGATAGGAAGCAAAGAAAGACCGCATTCCATCCCAATCTGCCGACCTATAGTGCCACACACGGCGGAACCCCGCAGATCGCGTTCGGGATCGGCGCGCGATAGGCACTACACTCCGGATCAGACAGTGGTCCGACGAGCCAAGAGGGCATCGACTGAGACCAAATATCCGTCCGGGTGTGAGGTCAGCAAAAGGTCCAACAGGAAGGTGTATGACCTTCCACGTCTGGGATCCGCGTCGGCGAGGTTACCAGTTGTGTCAGGCCATATGCTAATGCAAAGTCGTGAACAGATCTCCCCGCATGATCGGTTATGCGAGAACCGAGCCAATCGGTGTGGTGGGCATTAAAATCGCCGAGAATCACGATCTCTGCGGATGGGATCTGTTGTAGCACGGAATCTGTAGCCATTTGGATGTGGTCGATGAGTCGGTCAGTTACGGTATTACCGCTATGGGACCTGTAAAGGCACGCATAGACGCGCGGATGGTCGTCGCTGTCGATGCGCAGCCAAAGGGTAGAAAGGTCCAAACCTTCAAGACTACCGAGGCGTCGAGAACAGATATCATCTCTGACGTATACGCAAACTCCGGCACGGGGCACAAAGGAGTGTTCCAGTTTGTACCCCGGGTAATGGAGAAGTATCAGCCGGAGACGATATCTGAGTCTCTGTAAGAAAAAGCAAGGCCGGCTTCGCCGTTTCAAGATGGTAATGAACGGCGCTAAGGTTCGAGTGGAGTCCCCTGATATTGCAGAAATCCACGGCGAGCGCGGTAGGGGATGCCATAGTTTCCTTGCTGCGTTTGCCTCGAGTAGGAAAGAAAGAGAGCGGAATATTGCCCCCCCCCCCCAGAATACGCGGGGCAGACTGAGCATCCACGATTAGGTAGCGTAGGAAAGCCTGAACGTGGATGCTCAGTGAGGGATTCTCCAGAACCGTAGGTACTGGTACCCTCCTGGGGTAGCTCAAAATTATATACCGCTACCATATTTGGGGTGGGGGGAGGGGGGAGAGGGCCTCCGGTTACCTCACTCACCGCACGAAACGCAGAAGCACAAGATGCCTCTACTTCACGCCGGTATTCTGCGAGGCCGTGGTACTTATCCGGACGAGCCGGCCCATTCCTGCGACAGCAAAAGCCGCCGCTTGGCTCTACCACGATGAAAAAGCACGCAGTAAAGCACCCGAAACGTGGGGAATAAACAATTACACGCGATCAAATCCAAAATAATTATACATTTTTAAGGTTTTTTTTGTTCTGTTGTTAATAGACAGTTGTTAATAATTACGATTTGGGGCATTTGCTGTTGGCGCAGACCATTGTAACATAAGTTTGTTGACAAACCTTGTACACATAAATAAAAATCGTGTAAGGTTGCTAGTGCCACACTACCGGTACAAATATGCCTTTGTCTCCTATATTTACGAACAATTATGGAGAAACAAAAAAAAAAATCCTTTATAGTTTTTTTAGTCAACATTTAGCAATAATTAACATAATGTTTGCTTTTTATTAAGCCAAAATAACTCGGACTAAAGGTAAGTCGGACAATATGATGCCTGAATTTGCAATACAATAACATTTCGCTACTTTCTTTTATTATGACAATTGACAAATTAACATACTAGTAATAATTAATGTGAAAATGTGTGATTTTTGATGTAAGTACAAGGTGTGGTGGTTTGAAAAAATCACCACGAAAAATAATACAATAGAATGTGTGTCATTTCTCTTTCGCCTGTAGCGCACTGATTACAAACAACTTTTCGAAAGTGCAGGAGTATGGTGTAAGGCAAGTACCATTGAGTGAACTTGACCGACACATAGAGCTAAAACATACAGATGTGTCATTAATTTAATATAGTAGTGGAGTATAGAAATATTAACTGTAATGGAGTAAGGTTATTTATTATAAATAAATAAATAAACAAATTAAAAGATAAGTTGAAAAAAAATTATATCCAAAATTATTTTTCGATATTTTTCTTCACTTCTCGGATCCACGGATCACAAATTACATTTGTACTCTGTGTCGCGGAATAAAATTTACGATATAGAGGTAATATTTTTCATGGAACTTCAGTTTACAAAGATATCGACAGTCGTAAGGAGGACGAATACGATTTGGAACTATAGTATTTTGGTAATTTACGTTTGGGTCATTAAGCTTGGTTTGTAGCCTTTCTTGGCATTTGTAACTCTTCGGCCACTTCTCAGAGATACATCACATCTTGGCACTTTCTATGAGGATGTTACGGAATAACAACACTTATATCTTAGTGCAGACAAACGATTCTTGCAGGTAACATGAGGTGTATGAAACGGTTCGGTTATATATTTAAATAGTCATCAAATTTAGAGAGAAAGTTACTACGAGCATATAAATGTAACTGAAGAGGAGAAAATAGTTTGTAGTCTAAACGTAGTATTTGTTGTTTAAAAAATGAACCTCTGCATACAAATTCGATCTTATCTTTGAATTAGCAAGGTAATTATAATAATATATAACATACGTGGTCAAGGCGCTCATTTTAGTTTCATAGAGCGCGAGTGACCTGGGTCCGATCCCCGGTGCCGGCACCACTAAAATTGTTAATAGCAATTTTAAGTGCTGTATTTACCACGAGCTCGGCGGTGAAGGAAAACATAGTAAGGAAACGCATGATTGAGAAATAATAAAAATATTATATATAATCGAGGATATGTGAAGCCTGACACTATAGCAGCGTGGCGGGCCCTTCCCGGCACCTCAACCATCTCAGATACCCGTATTAGAGAAGGCACTTACAGGCTGCTACTTAATTACAACATTTACTAAAACATAGGCTCACCAACCAACTTATCCTTGGGTTGTGAGCTTCGAAAGGTAAACTTAAGATAACATAAGGCTTATGTGAGGAGACAGGTGTCATAAATAAAATACTTAATTAGAACTTTATGTTGAAAAAAACAAAAAATATTTGTGACGTAAAAGGAAAATGATTGTTACTCACCCGCCTAGCTTTTTCGCTATCGCTGTAGTCTACAGGTTGACAAGCTAAGCTGTAGTCTCCCCACCATCCGGACGCCAAATGCTGAAAGAAATTAAACACTTTTAATATTTCCTAATACTACAATGCGAGTCTGTGCACATAAATATTGTAGTGTCGCAGGTCTACTGTCGGCAGTTGTTAATTGCGCGGGAGATATAGTATCGTATACCTATAATATTTCGCAGGCATAGAAGCCTACCTACCTACCTTCCTTTATACAATAAGAAGGGAGGAATACGCAGTAAAGGTCGGGTTTAGGAGTTGCACAAGTATTGACTAGGGCTGGGATGCGAAGTCAGAACACAAGGTCACATGAGTAAATACCTAACAGAGACAAAGATTCTAAGGGTTGTCTCATAAGGATAACTAAATGAATTATTTGTTTAGCCACAATAGTCGAGGGGTTGGTGGCCTCCGAATCGAGATAATCGAGTTTTTTTGAAGCGGATGTTCGATTTTTATCGAAAGCCTGGACAATAAGCCAGCGACAGACTCACCGTCTGTCACGTTAACACAAATAAGCTGTTGTTAAAGGGGGTTTAAAAGCACTTGAAATGTCTGAACCTGCGACCACCCTTTTGTTGGATACATGGTCGTGAAAGCTGCTGTATATTTCTTTATTTATTTGTTCATCTGATTTTCTTTATTATATACCTAGAATAAGGATACTAGAAATGTGACAACAATTTTTCTAATACCATGTACATTAGGTACATGCATAATATTATTTATTGTTACTGTATATTATATTTTTATTATAAATAAAAACTTATAATACTGAGGTAAATTCTAAATAAACACCTTATGGACCCATGGACATATACAGAGGAACGCAAAAAAAAACCAAATTAGCATGAAAACGGCAACAATCATGTTTACTGAGGGATTGATTGAAATTAATTACTAGAATCAACATTGTTGCACGAATTACTAAAATAAACGAAATCTAATTGATAACAAAAATGAATACCGTAGTTTTACTAAAAATTATAACTTTTAAACTTTCACAGAGAAATCAGAACTTTTTTTCTCATGCTTGGCATACTCGGTATTTACTGCTAACTTCCTGCATTCGTTTGGGCAAACTTTTTTTTATAAAAACTCCAATAAAACTTTGTAGTATTAGATTTCATTCTTCTATCTAATATTTAATAAGTACTTTTAATGTCTCTCATGTTGGTTGGTATTGGATTTATTCGTTTAACTTGACACTCCACTTCATTATCAACCATTATAAAAAGGGACAAAAGACATCACGATCTGTTCTAAAATGTCTATCTTTATGAGCGTATCTTTCTCCGGGTTATCACCATCATATGGCTTAAGACAAAACCGGCACTCGTCAGGGAAGAGTACTCTTTTCCAAGCATCATCATCAGAGTTTCGGTGAGAGCGAGCAAATTTGGATCGAGCCACTAGATGACCGCCTAAGTCTTCTTCTTATGGCTTTAGTTCTCTGTCCACTAGTCGAACTTCCTGGAGCTTAGTTCATACCAATTAATCTGTCGTCCTCAAATGTCGTTACTTTTTCTCGATTTAATATTCTCCAGTGTGCCGGTATAGTTTAACGTTACAAAAAATTGCGGATTTAGAAGCACGCTATGTTTGGGCCACTTGATTGTAAGTGTAACCCTTTTTAATTAAAGTTTCTTCTCTCGAAACTTGTATTAACCCGAGATCCCGCATTATTACTTGAATTGGTCAAGTGATGGTTATGTAACACGACAACAATACGTTGTAGACAAAAAAAAATTTACCGGAATGCGTTAAAAAAACGGCAAAATCACAAACTTACAATACGCTTTAACTACATTACCGTATAATCGAATAAAAACAAATGAAACACGGGAGTTTAAATTGCATGTTCTGATGTAGATATGACTCGTAGTGAATATATTAAAGATTTTTTGCCTTTTATTTTTTACTTCTCTGCTCTACTATGAGTGCAGTTAATGATTTCTTTTATTTACGGATTTTATCGCTTCTAATTTTATCTTTATATTCCGGACGTTTCGAGTGCTTCACAGCAGCCGTAATCTCGTCGTTGGGCTGAGGTGTTAGACGTCCAGATGTAATAGTTAACTCGGGCTACCTTCAGCTTTTATTTGCTAATTTTGGTCTGATCTACGCTGAATGTGCACTACCTTGAGATCGTGCAGTGGTATGCTTGGTTTTAGATTTAATTTTGTTTATTGGAGCCGTGGTAGCCTAGTGGGCAAGGCATTCACTTTAGTTTCATAGAGCGCGGGTGACCGAGGTTTGATCCGCGATGCGGGCACCACTAAAATTGTTGATAGCAATTTTAAGTGCTGTATTTACCACGTGGTCAGCGGTTAAGGAAAATATCGTGAGAAAGCCTGCATGTCTGAGAAATAATAAGAATATTTCAAGAATATGTGAAGCCCGCCAACCCGCACTAGAGCAGCGTGGGGGGCTTTTCCCGGCTTCTAAACCCTCTCTGATACACGTATTTGAGGAGGTCTTTGGCCAGCTGTGGGCACTTACAGGCTGCTACTTTACTTTACTGGATCCCAGCCTGTGGTAGTACCCAGCCATCATCTCTATTGAAATTATGATGTTTTTGATTTTAATAGCCTCAGGAATCATCTTTGCCTGGAATCGGTTTTCTTGTGCGAGGATTTGGGGTCTTTAAAAGCGCCGGTGTCCATATCTGAAACACCGACGCTCTAGGAAGTCTGCAGTCTGTTATAGTCTGTAATCATATTATTGATCCCCTAATCATTACGTCAGATTTGAGAAACAAAAAAAAATCATTTCAAATGAGTGCAGTATAAAATTGTAAATATACCTTTTAGTATCTCATTGCCAATATCGACAATATTTACTTCTGGATCAAAAGGGTCGGAAATCTTTTGCAATTAAAAAATAACGTGGATCAGAAATGAAATAAACGTGATGCGCTTGTTCAGTGATTGTTCACTGGCCGTGCCGACGTAAACCGGTTCTGTCCACTGGTGCCTTTTGCGTGTAACTGTTCTGCGACGTACAACTGCCGAGTGGAGAATGATTGTTATTCATTCATGAAATGATCAAATATTAAATGTTGGCGGTTTATATTATAGTGCTTGTGTGAGGATAAGTTCATGCTGTGAAACAAGTGGTGCACCCATTTATGGGAGGCAAAGTTATGCTCTTCTTCTCTTCGAACTTATCGTCTTTTTATTATTTTTTCATGTGAAAATGTGCAAAGTAATTTTTTCCAATATCTTTAAAACCAGTATTTTATTTTGAACACATGCTGCCTGTGTTTTTATTTTTTCTATTACTACACAGTTTTTTCTCTGTGAACAGTTTATATGAAACCCATTAATTATATAGAAATAATATTTATGAAAATTATTGAGGTAACCTATATAAGTTAGTACAAAATAAAAACTTCTGAAGTTAAGAATACTAAAGGCAACACTAAGGAGGGTCTCCTTACTGCTGTCTTTAGTATTGATCTTTTATTTTAGTCCACTGCTGAACATAGGATTCTCCAAGAAAGCGTCAGCTAAAGCCGGCATACATTTCTTGCAATAAATGTAAATAAATAAGCTCTCACGAATAATCGTTAAATAATTATCCAATATTGAAGTGGTCATAGGTCTAGTTCTTTCAATCCACTTTTCGTCTCAGCTTTTTTAAGACAACGTGATAGGTGATGATCCTGTCGCCGTTTCAGTGTCCAGGCTAAAGATACTAATCGTACATAAGTTTCGAAAAGCTCACTGGTACAAGCACTCCATATAGTGCATCGGACTCCAGTCTCCTGATTCGGAGGCTTCAAAGGTTTTTCCCCTACTCACCATACTGAGCAAGTGGGAGCAGTGCTGATTTCAGGTATACACATATTATTGTATAGTGGCAATACTCTCACACTAGAAATGCTGCTCCTCATCATTAGTCTATGGGATTTGGGTACGGCAAATTTGGATGGATTTACTCGTTTATATTTATTATAGCCTCGTTTGTTTGCCTGCAGTATGCAACACGAGCAGGTGTTGTAGCTGGTATTTGGAAAAAGTGATTGTGTATTCTCTCTTACACAATTACGAAATTTTATCCGATTATTAAAATTTTCACCACATAGGAAAATATTGGAAAATGAAGATTTATAAATATTTATTAGGAAACGTCTTCCTCACAATCACACGAAACCTTTGGAGCATGAAGGACGTTTACGCTTAACCGGCTGCACATTTTCGTAATATCGTGTATCGATGTTCTGTTTAATACGGTCAAGGAGAATACTCGCAATTATTAATGAGCATATAAGTCGCCATCAATTTATGGAAGATTCTAGAAGATAAGTAAGTAAGCAAACAATTAAAGCAGCGCACTCGCTTGATTTTAAAGTAGACGTGTGACTTGGGTTCGAATCCCGGCACGAGGAAGGGTCAAGGGTCAAATGCAGTACACCGGGACACGGACACGGAGTGACAAACGGGACGCACACAACACATCCAGACCCGAACATTATTAATTTGTGTTTTTCACAAATATTGGCTACGGCTGATATTCGAACCCAGGACCCATAGCACAGTAGACAGGTACGATCGACAACACACAATTCTACTCCTTTGTCATTTTAATCTGACACTACAAAATAATATAATTAACAATTGAAGATCTGCCCCCTGTATTGTAAACGTCATTCCGTTTTAATCAAAGAAAAAAATCAGTTTTGTCATTGTCAAGCCGTCACGTCAAGGAGCATTATTAAATAATTTTTCCGATCAGGCACCGTGAAGCATAAAATGTTGCGTCTTAATTATTATATAAGAAAAGTGTAATTGTATATCAAATCGCTCGCTCGTTTGTAACCTCTTTTATAAAAAAAAATAAAAATCTTCTAAAGAGGCGACAATTGGCTTGCGGAAGAACGTTTAGCTACTCTGAAATCGTGCCAACTTAAAATCTGTAATATCTGCCTACCCATGTAGGTATAAGGCGTAAGTGCTCATATACGTACTTGTTTTAGTAATACAGACAATTAACAATGGGAATCAAATAGAAAAACAAATATTAACCAACCTCATAAAACATGTACAAAGATAGTAAGACTTGTCCTGCATTGTACGCCACGAGGGTATTTTGTATCCTGAAAGGCTTCTTAGTAGCCATCCAGAGAGGACCGGCCACCATCACGAAGCCGAGGTAAGCCACCACCATAGCGAGGGTCGGTAGTGGTGTGTCGAAGAGGAACCATCCTTGAACTCGTGGATCTGGAATAATGAAGTCTATTATTAAACTTAACAGGTACATTGATTGTAGTTGTGTTATATACTAGTATTATATAAGTATCGATGGTAGTATTATAAGAAATATCCAGTTATATGATAAAAAATAATTCGATACGGACACCGAGGATCCCGTAACAATATATAAATAGATATTTAGTTTAGATAGATATCACAAATCCAACAATTTTTGGTATAATTTTCCTGTAAACTTCAGTACTTTTAGTAAATTTCAGTAAAGGCGTTTTAATAGCTGATCCGGTTTTAAATTTTAGGTTCAGTTGTTTTGGGAATTTAAGCCGGCGAATGCTTTGACAGGCTTTGACCGTATGTTCAAAATAAGTTTTAAAGTAATAAAGAATAAATAAAAACTATTATGAGTTCACGATACTACTACTATTACATCAGCCTATCTCAGTCTACAGCGAAAGATAGGTCTGTCCGAGAAAGCACCAGTAAAAACCGGTTTAATATTTCTTGGAAGGGTTTACCAATACCTACCACGCTGGGCTAGCGGGTTGGTGGGGACAATGCTCACATGATATATAAAATGAAAAAAAATATATCATTAAGTTACTTTTTTCTAATATGAGCACATATTTTAAATTCCTCGCAAGTGCAAGCTCGAGTTAATAGAATAGAAGTAAACGAAATTTCCGTCTGTGGCCGTGGTAGCCTAATGTTCAGGGCACTCGATTTATTTACATAGAGCGTGACTTGGGTTCGATCTACCAAGTAGCGAGGCGGATCCTTCCCGGCTCCAAAATTATCTCAGATATTTAAGAGGTAGACTTTATAAAGGAAATTTTCAATTTCTACGAAACAGGCAAACAGAAAAAGACAGACCAATGCCAGATTGGCGCGACTGAAAGACGACAGAAACGTGAGTATTCTTGAAAGGGTTGCATTTTCCTTTGTGTATGTGTCTTGTCTTTGGGTACCTGATTTTAGGAATGGTGATAGGGCCTAGGTACCAAGAAATTTTCTATGTCCTCCAAATATTTTTAAGAAGCAGGTTATCTGAATAACTACTATGTATATAACCATGTAATCATTTGGTACATCAAATTTTTATTAACATATTTTTAAAAAGTTAGAACCATAGATTTTTTTAGGATAAAGTTACCCCACTGTTGGAATTTCTCATGCGTCATAGAGACATTTGAACAGACATTTTTATATACAAAATAAATATCCCGTATCGAAATTGAACCTGCAGTGCCACAGCTAAACACTTAGCTACTACGCCGCGGAGCCGACATGAAAAAAAGACGTTATTTTTTTTTAATATCTGAATTCACAAAATATCCTAGACTCAAAAATATACACCTTTTCAACAAATATTACCCGATGCAATGTCATTATCATCATGATTACATGCTGTCACAGGTCCACTGCTGAACTTAAGCCTTCTCAATCATACCACCTAACTTCTAATTAATTGACAAAAACCTGTACCATGTAAAGTTAACATGAACTATTTAATATTATATTGTGAGCTTTTGTAACTAAGATACGTATATTTTTAGTAAACTTTATATCACATTATAACATTATCAATATGAAGTAAAAGTAGGGCGCGCTTATAGGTAGTTAAACTTATTACTTACATTTTAAGGACAACTTAATAAGCTGTAAAGAATTTCGTTATTAACAGGTTGTGATTATGCCACTGATTATGTAATTCGCATGCCTTTCTTGTAAGGTCATCACGGTGAAAGCAATGGAACCTTTTCTTTTACAATGAACAAATTTTTATCCAATATTTTTGAAATTTACTTCTCATACCGCATGTGGTATTGATTGAATCTACCAACTCAACTCAACCCGGTGTTGTAAAAGTAGATTAAAATTCCAAGGTCACTGGTTGAAATCCGGCTCGAAGGACCAATAAGTATCGCATGATAATATTTGATACTACTCAATACAAATAAAATGTCTTCACTATATGATAAATGCTATTTATGTTAGAGAACATTGTTGCCGGTGATGTGAAAGGATTAACGTGAGTTGCTCTTTGACTTATTACGCTAATTGCATACTAACTTAAATATGTTACGGTATCGTTAAATGTTTACAAAACGAATGATATATAAATATAATAAAATATAGATTGTCCGCCACTCTGCACTGGAGTAGCTTGGCGGACTCTTCCCAGTTCCAAAACGATCTTAAATATTTGAGGCTAGTACTTAGCAGCCTAAGAGCCGTGGTGGCCTAGTGAAGGAGCCGTGGTAGCCTAGTGGTCAGGGCGCTCACTTTAGTATCATAGAGCGCAAGTGACCTGGGTTCGATCCCCGGTGCCGGCACCACAAAAATTGTTAATAGCAATTTTAAGTGCTGTATTTACCACGTGCTCGGCGGTGAATTAAAATATCGTGAGGAAACCTGCATATCTGAGAAACAAAAATAAAAAAAAAAATTCGAGGATATGTGAAGCCCGCCAACCCGTAATGGCTCCTACACCCTCTCAGATATTTGAGAAGGAGGCCTTTGCCCAGCAGTGGGTACTTACAGGCTGCTACTTTACTTTACTACTTTTAATTGGCTCAACAGTGGATTACAATGTCCAGTTCTACTTTTTTATTTGTATTCCTAACCACAGTCAATATTTGTATAAACACACAAATTATTGTTTTGCGGGTCTGGTCGTGTTGTATTCGTCCTCTTACCCTCCTTCCGATCTTATCGCATAAGCTTTAAATCGGACATGAAAAGATAAAGCCAAGTGAGTACCTCTGTTTTTGCGCGTACACATACCGCACTATAATATCTCCTGCGCAGTCGACAGGTTAAAGACAGCATTCCGTAGTTGTAGCCGTCGAATACGTAAACATATTAGCTCTATATATATATATATATATATATATATATATATATATATAAATATATAGATGTATACCTATATACATGAAGCACTTTAGTAAAGTATGTATTATATGTATTATAGCGATGAAATCCGTAAATAGTAGCATCATATAGTTACAAGGCTATATCGTTTATTTATCATATACTTACTATTCACGTACCCATAGATTATCTAAATCAAAACACCATTGTAAACCAACTGTAACCAATTAATTTCTGAAAAGGTGGAAGCGGCTCTAGAATCTAACACAGGTAATTCTCGTACTATAAAACTTAAAGCGTGCACACTGGTCTCTAAGCAACCAGGGCTGTAATCAATTATAGGTCAAGTTAGGCTGTATTATAGACTGACTTGATCTTATTTTTTCTTTCAGTTTATTCGTTTTACAATTAATTTACGAAGTTATTTAAGAAAAGATTTCATATAATTTTAATAAATAAACGTTAATATAACATTTCGTATTTCGTAACTTCGTAAGGAAATCGTTAATCAATACTAGTAATTAATATTTTAGATTATCTGTGAAACACTTATAATCACGAGTAAATCATCATCATCATCATCATCATTTCAGCCTATCAGAAGTCCACTGCTGAACATAGGCCTCCCCCAAAAATTAAAATAAACAAAAAAAAAGTAGTCCGTTTAGAACAAACAAGAATGTTACAACTAATTCACTAGTTAGTAGTTACTAGTTTACTAATTAAAAAGTTACTGTTTTTGCCTCTAAGCTACACAACAAGCGTTTATAATGTTTTTAATCGTAATACAGAAAAAAACTAGTATCGATTGCAATAAACTGGCGAAGTGCAGTATTACACGATAAAGTGAGGTACTTCCACAATACATAATTATGTTCCGACGTTTCGTTTATGAACGATTATTTGAAATAAATTTTTGCATGCGATTACGTCTTGCGTTGTGAATGGGTATTCTGCCACTCGCTAAGTACACACTCTTTTAACTACTTATTGAAGAGCTGTGTGCTTTTAAAGCATTATTTCCTGACAACACTTTCACACGACATTGAATTTTAAAATCAGTTTTTAGTCATTATTGACGACGAGAATTATAATGTTACAAAAATAATATACTCGTTTCGCTTCCCTTCTCAACATAAATAAAGCAAAATACAACACTAAGCGATAAGCATTTTAACAAAATACTATATATTACAAATAGGAAGTTAGTTACTTTAAAAATTACTCCCAGGATTGCTTCCGGAGATTGCTACAATATTTTAAAGAATTTTGCTTTAGTCGCCTCTTACGATACCCAGGAGAAGAAAGGAACAGATAAATATGATTAATACGTGATCTTCTAAATAATATGTATTTTTTAATATAATGAATATCAACTCTACAAAATAATGCATAGCTTAGAACCAATGAGTTTGAAACTTTATGAAGATGATATCATTTTATAATAACATCATCCTTTACTATTTGAGACGTGGCTGAAAGTTTGTTGTTAATAACTCTAAATAATAACTCTTTATTTAAAAAGAGGGAATGAGATACATTTCATTATTAGTCAACTTGCACAAAGTCACGATCATAGTTCGTTCATCTTATTATCGAGTAAAAGACATCAACGCGTTTGAAAATTAAAAGTGTAAGTATAATTGAATAATTATATATTATTAGTCAATGTTAAATATTTACAATTTATTAGTTTTATTTTTGTTTCTTAGGCAAATATTGTCAAAATCTTTTTAAAAAATTGTAAAGAAAACTTTGGAAAGTCTATAAGTGGGTAATAATAAGACCGGATAATGTTGACCATTGTTTAGCACATAATGACGTATTGAGAAATCAGAATGTGAAAGCGATTCATGATAGTTTAAACTTGCACCTAGAATATACGACATTCATATGTACGTTTTCATACGGCATACGATCACTGAAGTAGCCATGGCTGTTGCCGACGAAGGAGATTTACACAGCGTGTGTTACTTTGAAAACGTATTATTTAAGTTAAATTAATTAGAAACTAGAATATTACATTGAAGTTTATTTAAAATATTTTTTTTCATTTCGTTTATTTTGTATCAAATCTTCTATATCTCTAACTCTCACCACAGGCGAGACTACATCTTCCGAATACAATTTGCAGTCGTCAACTGCGCAGGAGTTTTTATAGTGCCACGTATGATGCATTGTCAGAGACACGGAACTCTAAACAACACGACCAAGCCTTAAACACCAATGGTGTTTTTGCACAAATTCTGGCCTCGGCCGGGATTAATTCCAGAAAATTTATTTTAAAGTTCTGCAGTCTGGACCATAAACCACTTTGCTACTTCATCGTCATTACAAAAAAATTGTAAATAACTTAAATGCTTGCAAATAGAGTTTAAAGTGACAGCCTGTAAATGTCTGACTGCTGGGCCAAGATCTCCTCTCAATGTTTGAGAGAGTTTAGGAACCGGAAAGTGTCCGTTACGTTGCTCCAGTGCCGGTTGACGTAGGACTTTACATGTCCTTGAAATATTATGTTTTATTATCATTTCTCAAACGTGCACGTACGTTTTCCTTCAACGCTGAGCACGTAGTAAATTCAGCACTTAAAACTGCCAGTGACAATTTTAGTGGTGTCGCGGCCAGGCCACTTGCTTGAAATTGAAGTAAATTTCACTATAATATGACTGAAGATCTCACCAATGCAGATTTAGGTTGGTTGTAATGATAGTGTAAGTTGATACATATATTGTTGTTCAGACTTTCTCCGATTATGTGATTAAAGTACATAATTATTGTGAGTTAAGTGTAGAACAGTTTTTAAAAATATTTATAACGAGACCCATTTATTCCCTCGAGCACGAACACCTATCGGATCTGAAGTAATTAAACAATTTATGTAATTGTATTGTGTTTTAAATTATGTTTTAAACGCCAAATTATACTTAAAATTCAAAAAAAATCCTTGTGTCTGTGAAATTGTTCATACATTTAAGATAATTTAGAAACTGTTAAAAAAAATTGTCGATTTTGGCCAGAGATGTTCGCTACTTTCTAATTGGTCTTTTCTCTAGGATGTCTCATAACAAATATTTAAGTTTAATAACCATGAAAGCAATAACAAGTTTAAGTGGGCTTCTTTTACTTAGACTAATTAAAACTTTTCTTTTACTCAAAGAAAATGACATAATCGACGATATCTGTGGAGTTTCTTTTCACTGTTTCTTCTCCGTCACCTCAATATGAAACTGTGGTAGATTCTAAAAAAAAATTGAAATTTGTGATTCTCAAATCGAAATAAGTGATATGATGATGTAGTGAAGTTATGATTGTTTTTTTTTCGATAATTTTTGAACTCATAATTTATTAAATAAAAAACGAACGTTAAGGTCTCAGTTACTATTAAATGGTTTACATTGAATATTTTAATCATTATTAATAAATAAGTATATTTTTTTTGCTAATTTTAATGTATGTTATCATTACCATTTCCTGATTTTATCAAAGAACAGATTTGCACCTAGTGGTTGTCAATGCAACGTTTCATTTTATTTATATTTCTTTTGTTAAATGCAATTTTATTTTTCAAAAATTATATTTAAACATAATAAGAAAAATATAGTAGTTAAATTAAATAAAGTATATTAATTATTTCTTTATTTAAAATAATTTAATGAAATAATTTTCAATACATAAACTATGTAACCACTCGCCCTTGACACTTAGGGATAGACAGATATTACTAGGTTTATATTTTGCACGACTTAGCGTAATCAAAAAAGATGTTTCTATAATCGCCTATTACGACACGCCGAAGAAACAGGGTGCAGGTGCTTAATCTTTAAGAACCTGCCACCGTAATGTTCGTTTAATATTGACTACTGAAACACATATTTTATATTCCCAAAATGATAATGGATGTATTGAAATATTAATAATAATTTATAAAATGATAAATTTAAATTGTTTATCTTGTATTCGATTAAATTAAATTTGTCGACATTTGTCATTGAATCAAGTGGCTGGCAAAAAAAAATAATATGTAAATTGTTAGCGAAGACTGCGTGGGAAACTGCTTATCTGCATTATAAATGGCTGTCAGCACGCTTCATTAATAAAAAAATAACTTCATTTCTATAGTTTATTTAACTAAAAAGTGGAAGCAACTGTTTTTCTACTAAATTTCATGTCGCACAACCTACGGTCTATACCTGGTTCCGTCGCTACAACATTAAACATTTTTGCATCAATATGATTTTATTGTATTGTGGATAACCCAGACCTAGATCTGAGCGCAGATTTTGAATCTGTGGGTCATATATCTATTAGTTCCGTATCAGAATATATCTCGTGTGAAGTAGCGTTAAGCATAGTCACTGTGCCGAAGGAGCTAGTTGAGAATTTAAGTGCTAAGTTAAGTGAGACGTTTAAGCAATGTTAATTATTACTTTAAAAGGTGTGTTCATTCATGTGCATCGGCCTTTTTTAGTCCACTGCTGAACAGAGGCCTCTCCAAGAAAGCGCTAAGCCGTAATTCTTTTTTTAGAAGGCTTGCCCATATTCACTACGTGTGGCAGACTTAGCGCAGCCACGGTACGCTCGCTCCAGCAATGCTGACCTCCATCACTAGTGTGCGACTCAGGTTCGGCAAATTCCAATGGATATTCCGCCATCATTCGGCCGCAGTCTCGTTTATTTTGCTTGCAGGGTGAACCACATGCAGGTTAAGGAGGTTGGTATTTAGAGAAAGAGATGGTATATTACCCCTTACATCCCCTAATTCAGTCTATCAATCTTCTTTCAATAAAATATATTAGACATCAAAACATAACTGCATTATTTGGTAGAAGTGTCGCTCTTCGTCAATCCCCCTTTACGTATGATAACAATAGAACTTCTATTGCTTCAACAAATAAAGTACTATTCCTATAAATGTCATTTTAATTTTAATATATTTATGTGTATTGAAAAATATATTTCATGAAATGTGTACGTAGTATCTAGTATGCATTTGTATACATCGCTCGAAACTAACTTTAAATGTACTTAGATTTTACTTTAGTAATTTCGTTGAACTCTACCATTAATACGTCATATGTATCCTTTAAATTATTCATAATAACATAATCAAATAAATATATTTGTCAAAGTATATTACAAACAAGCCTTAAAAATACGACGAGTGGTCCGGGATGTTTTTATTACTTTACTTGCCTTATTTCTCGTAGCTTTAAAACAATATAACAAAGTAGATTTTTTTAAAGTGCGATTCAATGTTGCAATCATAAAGTTGTTATTTTTAACGACTTTGGCGTTTTAAATATTTTTAAAAATTGCACAAAATTGGTATCAATGCAAACGTTGTATGTTTGTTATTTATAAAAAGAGTTACATAAGTTTTAAATTTGATCCTTTCACAAAATTACGTAAATAAAACATGAAGGTACCTGAAACCCGTTCAGCTAACATCCAATATTTGTTGATGATCGTCGTCCAATTACTGTCAGAGTAGTAATCGTCGATGGCGATTTTCACGAAACCCGACATTTTTAATGTTTTTTTTTGGCACTAGACACTTTTTAGTTTTCAAAACACTGGACACACACCCCACTTTAAAAAAGTTAGGTTCAATATCACTGTTGACCGCACCACAGCTACAATTTGCTGGAAGCAAGTTGTCACCTAAAACAAGACATATTTTTAAGTTAATTGTAATATTTATGAATGTTTTAAAAACAGAATTTAGTTAAATAAAAAAAAAAACACTTTATTTTAATTAAGAATTTCGCAAAAAGGTAAAAAGGTTTTACGCTAACCGATAGTCAGTTCCCACGTGTAACGTCATTATTTTAAAGTTATTTAATGTTAAAATCACAGGCACATCTCTTTACCACGAACGAAAGGGAAAACCTGAGCTTTGTGTGAAAGTGCGCACGAGTCGCTATCCGAAATGAAATTGAATCTCGCGCCATAACCACGCCAATGGCGGGCAGCTCTCCCCACGCTTTTAGAAGGACGTAAACGTCATTTATTGCATCATGAAAAATTGCGTTCTAATGGTCGTGGAAAACGTTGATGTTTCCGAAACAAACAAACTTGATAAGTTTGCCATTTACTACATCTATTTGTTTTAAAATCTACAGTAGATATCAAAATAAATTTTTGATAATGTTCATAAATACATTTTAAGTACCATTAATCTGCACAACAAGGCCAGACAGATGAAATTGAAACAGTTTACTATATTCTCATAAATAACTAAAATCAAATACAGATAAGTTTTACAATATGAACATTTAACATTTTTAAACATACGTAAAAAACATTAATCTTTCTTATTCATATCTTCAGTGCAATAGCTTTAATGTAACAGAGAGATTGCGATTTAGCAACTAATCTTCGGATACACCCACGACCTTCGACAGTTTCTAAATATCACGCATATTTTATATTATTTTTGTAACGATATATTTAAGTTAACATGTGTTAAGTGGGTTTTAGATTTACAACACTTAAAAATGATGTGAATGATAATATGGTCGGAGAGAGATGATACTAATTGAGAAGGTTTCTTAGATCAGATATAAATCTAGAGGTTGTTTGCCTTAAATTTGTGTTTAGTTAAGTAATATTTTTTAATAATTTATTATTTAATATTGTTAATATTTTGTGTTATTGTTCAAAACTGATTCAATAAATATGTTTCTCATGTTCTTTATTTACTCAAGCATTTTAGGGAATAACCTGTAAAACTTGTCCACACTCGTCCATCCACCCCCTTTTGTTTTATGGTTGTCTTATTCGAAGTGAACCTAAATGAGACGAAACTAAATTTAAGAAGATTTCAAGTGCTATCAACAAACTTATTTGTCACAGTAACAGACTGTACTTTGTTAGAATAAATTTTAGGTTTGGTGTAAATGTGTAAATGGGTATCAGGTAACAGTCGGAAGTCATGATTTTCTTTATTCGACTTTTGTCAACCAAAGTATGATATGGGGTGGCAGATTCCTTTACGCCGCTACCACATGACAGTTACTAGTATAAAACATCATATGTATCTCAAGACATAGTTTTAAATATTTAGGCATGTGTGGAGCCAAACTATTGCTTAGTTCACACAATATGGCAAAGATGGCGTTACTTGTTACTTTCACTGACACGGTTTCTATGAACTTGTACTGAATGTTGTTTCCCTCAGTCAATGTCAAGAGCTTATTAACATCAACACGAACTTTGAATGTCGAATAGAATAATTTCTTCTTTCTCTCTGCAACATGCCTGCAATTAGGAACATCGAACTACTCGTATAATTTTAGCTTTTGCTTAGCATCGCTAACATTGGGAAGTAAAAATGTTCAAATTAATTCTATTAAAAAAAAATGTATTCACGTAAATTCTAGAAATAATTAAATTTCTGTTACTGGTATGCTTAAATGTGACTTTATTCATGTAGAATTTATAAATTATAAAATAGCTGAGTTTAATAATAAATAAAAAAAATTTATAAAACTTGAACTTTATAAAACAGATTCTTCAAATTTCAGTTAAAAATAATTTTATTTTTCTTTTTCATTTTAATTTTAATTTGACATTATCAAAAGAAGACTTTTTTATTTATAAGTATCACACTGTAGGAATTTCTCCTTTGTCTTGGAAGTAGTTAACATACATAAATTGAATATGGACAAACCCTCAGTCCAGGAACAATTAATTGTAGTCCATACGAAAAATTGTACCGTACGGGAATCGAATCCGCCAAACTCTAAGCCCCTAGGCCTTCGAGTCGGAAAAGGTAAAGGAAAGTTTGTTATTAACGGGCAAAAAGAACGCAATTTATTTATTTGAAAACAAATTGACAGCATTTAATTCTAGGACGTTTGACTGATATTTATGTTGAGCTGAAATTAATGAATTTCATTCAAGTCTCCACTGAGGACCGAAACTTAGTTTATTTATCCTAGTATCTGGCCAAATAATTAATAATAAAATCGTGCCCTCTGACAATCTCTTAAATATTTTAAATTAAAGAAATGAATAAAATTTAACGATTCCTTGTATTTACGCGAACTCTACTACACATTTGAAATGAAAATATTATAATTTTTTGTTTATATATTCCCGTCGTTTCGACTACTTTACAGGCCAGGTCAGCTAAGATGTTAGACCTCCCGATGGCAAAGTTTACTCGGGCTACTTTCAGTATTATTTTTTAGTTTCTTTTTGGTCCGCTCTATGCAGAAAGTGCTTACAGCTAAGGTGTTAGACGTCCCGATGGCAAAGTTAACTCGGGCTACTTTCAGTATTATTTTTTTGGTCCACTCTATGCAGAAAGTACTTACAGCTAAGGTGTTAGGCGTCCCGATGGCAAAGTTAACTCGGGCTACTTTCAGGATTATTTTTTTTTTTGGTCCACTCTATGCAGAAATTGCTTACAGTACCGTGAAGTCGTGCAGTCGTATATTTTATGGTATGCTTGGTTTTAGATTAAATTGATGTTATTGTTGGGAAAATAAAGAATATGATCACAGTACATACGACAGCTATGTGTTCGTGAAACATCAACGCTAAAAATGGACAACATATTTTCATTCAATTTTGAACACACACAATTGTCTGTATCGATTTGTCGAGGCTGTGTGGCTGTAGAACTAAAGAATTCGACTACCCTTAAGTGGCAGTCGCTGTTGTAGAAGACATTTAGCGATTGTATATTATCAGAAGATGACTAAGGGGGTGACCTGTCACGTCAAGATGCCAATACTCCCAGCTTAAATAGTATAAAACATTCGCTATTCGCATTTGTCTGTGTATTCGCTTATAATTTCTAAAGTTCTAAGTGGATTTCAATGCGGTTTTTATCATCTAGAACATTTCATAAGGAAGATTTAAATATTTATACGTATATTATTAAAACATTCAAATTTAGTTTATTTATTACTGATCTGTCCTTGTGAAGCAGGCGCGGTTCGTTAGTATATTATAATTGGTAATTGTCCTATGTTAGTTAAGCTAAGGAATATTGATAGACTTAAGTAACGATCGCGTTGAAGGTTTTTTGGTTTAAAAAGCTTACACAAAAGGATTTTATTGCCTTATGTTAATGTTGAAACAATGAAAAAGCTAGAATAGCTTATTTTAATTTTTTAAGACATGTAGATTATTCGTCTTGAAAAAGTGTGGCTAAAATATTGTTTACGATATAATTCGAGAGCTTCTTTTAGAGATAAATTAAAAAAAAATCTAACCTAGGCCTCAGAATACACATATGAAAATGTAACGTATGTATATAAAAATATAAATACATTTAATGGGATTAGCCATGTACATAATATAAATACTAGGAACAGACACGTGCTTGTAATGCCAGTTATACATAACTCATACTGTAAGTAACTTGTTAAAGCGGCAATGTATACGTAAGTAGAACAAAATCCCAGTAAGAGCGCAAAATTGTCCTGTCAATAATATTAAAAACAATATGTTTAAAAATGTGAAACATAGACTTTATGAAAAGTTTTATTATATTGTAAAGGAATACATGGATGTCGTTAATCGCTTCGATGCTGTTTCTAAAAGATTATTGTAATAATATAATAATGTAGCATTAAAAAAATATTTATACTTTTGAAATAATAAATTAAAAAAAAAGGTTAATTTCAGAGTTTCTTTTGCCTGTTTCATCTCATTAAGAAACGATGGTAGATTAAAAAAAAAAGGATGACTTTTGATTTTATTCCCTTTTGTTACCTGCTATGCAACTTTGTGGTAAAGTTGAGAAATTGATACATTAATACTTTCACCACAATCGTCTTTTACTCATAGTTTAAATAGTTACTGTACAATTCAATTTCAAGCATTCATTTCTAAAATATAATGTTACTAGACAATTATTATCCATTGGGTGATTACGTACAACTTTCGTAGAGTCATAACTTTGCGTAACAACATGTTTGTCAAGGTTGCATATGCAATTTGGGCAAATAGTTTTAGGCTCTGGTATTTGAACAAATTCAAGGTAGCGCTTTTTATTAAAAATCGTTTTTTTTTAACTTGTGAAACCTTATGAGAAGAATTCTTTGTATGTACGGATATGCATTTTGGACAGATTTCGCTTAAAAGGAATTTCACTGATTTTATATGCTTCTTACGATTCCGGTACTGCTATACCTTTACTTCAAAGGCTGTTTTAGGCTGTTTTATTTGGCTCTATGTTTGTATATTAGTCATCCAATCATGCACGAGCATGAACGAAATTTGTCCGAGATGTAGATATGCTTCGATATTGGATACTTTTTATTTCAATTAAGAGTGCCCATGGGAAAAAAATTGTGACCATATCGCGAAGCCGCAGAATTCCACTAGTATAACATAAATGTCTTAGTGTGTATAAATTACTTAATAGTATACATTAAATTTATCTTTTTGATGCTTCTGTCGATGCTGACGAGTGAGATAAGGTGATCGATGCTCTAATGGCTTAACTACCCGGCTATACGAATATGTCTTCAATGCAAATTAATATCTGTAAAAGACTTTTAAATTAATTATAATTTTTTTTATTAATATGTTGTCTTTTAAATATACTACTTTTTTCCGTATGTTCGTTTATTGTATAATTTATTGTAGTGAAAATTTAACAGTCTGCTACACATGTTGAAGTTAGTTTTATGAATCGAGTTATTGCTAAAACAACAATGACATTGCACCTTTAGGTTAATTATGAAAGGTGTTATTTTGTTATTAATTCCAGTACAAATGTGATGAGTAATGGGAAATTTAGTTTCAACACAGTTAGCTATAACCGACAATTTGAATAGATTAATTATGACACAATCTTGGAAATATTGGCAGCTAATATTATGAATTTACTAACTTTCCTAAGAAAAGCTTCCAGAAGCGTCAGCGCGTGCTCCAAGGTCAACGTTCGCAATATATTGTGTAATATCCATGTTAAATATTAACTCGCTATACCACTACTGGTTTAACTGTTAAACCCTAACTGGGTTAAGGTTGGGCATAGCGTTCTCGTTAGTAGACTAAATGTTTACGTAAGAAATGTCACAGGTGTGCCACTAGGCAGCCTATGGGACCGCTGTTGTACTTTAATTTTCATAACGTCATGTATGTTTTATTCTTTGCAACATACTACAACATAAAGTTATCTGGATTGCTTAAGAGTGTATGCAAAATATTTCCAATTTCTATTTAATTGTAAAATAGCATGGTGAATGCTATTTGAAGGAGATGCTCTGATGATTAATAGAAAAAAAAAGTTAGTAAATGTATAAGTAAATACCAATCAGATCGGACTAAAAATGGAAAGCAGCATCATCAGACCAACTGTATCAGTACTGCAGTTACCAACCTGCCTGCCCTGTCATGCCCGGATATGATTTTTCTTCAAAACAATTTTTATTTCATAAATGTTCAAACCATGAACTGTGAAAGGTGAGCAGAATACATCTACAATATATACATAATGTAAAACTATTATGTATACATTGATGAGATGTATTCTGCACATTACATTAAATGTAATTGTTTCCTACAAGGCTAATTATTTGAATACCATTCTAAGACTGACAGATATATTTGCTTAGAAAACCAGATTAATACTTTATTGTGACATTTACGTTGTTTCAGTCTGCATACATTTATTAACAAAAATAGTAAATTCTCCAGCAAATAAATCTTCTTCTTTTATTATAAGCGATATAACAATAATTAGGGGTTTTTTCTGTTTCGTTATACGCGGTGAACTGCAGTAGCCTAGTGGTGATGGTGCTCGCTTTAGTTTCATTCAGCGCCTGTGACCTGAGTTCGATCTCCGGTGCTGGCACCACTAGAATTGTTAATAGCAATTTTAAGTGCTGCATTTACCACGTGTTCAACGGTGAAGAAAAACATCGTGCGAAAACCTGCATATGTGAGAAATAATAAAAATATTATTTCGACACATGTGAAATCCGTTAACCCGCATTGGAGCAGCGTGGCGGACCCTTCCCGGCTCTAAAAACCTTTCAGATACTTGAGAAGGAGGCCTTTTCTCAGCAGTGGGCATTTACGGGCCGCTACTTTACTTTTCTTTACTTACATTTCAAATGATTCTAGATGTCTGTGATGTGATATATGGGAAACATTTGCAAAAAATTCAAATGATATATGATAGTATTTATATAAATACTTTAATCAATAAACGATAAAACCAGACAAATCTCATGGCTTCTGAAAAATGGAAGAAACAAAAAAGCCGATGAAGATGTAGATTACTCTTTAGAATAAGGTAAGAAACGAGCACACAGTTCTCCTGTTGGCAGAGATCCTTACAGCCCATAGAGAGAGACTATCTATCCTCGATTAAGAATCAAAATCTACATGCGCGAGGGCATTGTCTGTAAATGGGAACTAACCTACTGTTATACGCTGGTCTTCTGTGAGAGAGTGGTATACCCCGATCGAGTGAAGTCATTCTTACCACAGCAGCCTAGGAGTTGAAATTAAAATGCTGAAATTTTGATTGTTAACACTTTTACTTCCACATATCGCAAGAAACTTATCTGATCTTGGCCACAATGTTGCTTCAGAACACATTCTATCGCTACATAATGTAGAAAGTAACAGTTTTAGTTAGTGTAACGCTGACGATGATCTGGACGATTTTATTGTTTTTTTGTTATTTATTATTAACGTAATATTTTATAACGCTTTACATACTACTTAGAAATGCGCACTCGGGTCTGACGAGGTTTATTACATGGCGGCAATTACAATTATTCTGTGAGATTTATTAAATGTGTTATGTTGGGACAAGCATAGAATTTTTATGTACGATTAAAATTTTATGCGCAACAACATAAATTATAAATTTCTACATGTCTTACCATTGTCATACCATTAAAATTTCGGTCTTAACTTTTTCTCTTAACTTTGGTCTTAACAGCGTTGACAGACTTTTTAGGTCATCTGCTGTGCCATGATTGGAATCCCAATCTAAGCCAACTTTTGTGGTTTTGTTGTGTCCCGTGTATCTGACCCTGCATCTGACCCTACATCTAGTCCTTCCTCCGATTTTATCGCATAAGATATATGTATACATCTCACAACCTATAATTGTGCTGATTCTTTATACTCCTCCGACCGCAACACATATTTGTCAAGTTGTAGATGCATTGCTGCTTGGCGGCAGGAAAAGGTAAGTTGGATCCCCGATGGAATCCTTGACTAAAAAGGAATCTAACTTCTTAGCAAATATACATTTAACAATCGTAAAAAATTATAGAATAACTACAGATTTTTTGTGAAAAGTTTGTTCTTTTCGCAACTAAAATTCGGGTGAAAAATGTATCTGTTATTTTGATTCCTAGCGGCATCGTTTCTACCAAAAAACTTTTTGTAGCAGTAGTGATTTATCTTTGTGAAGTAATGAATGTGCAAGAGACATCATATCGAAAAAATTATAAATTTTTAACCTTTTGTTAATTTGTTCACGCGAAAACAATTTTGACGGCTCAGTGGCGCAATGTTGGGCCGCGGCGTTGCGGGTCGCGAGTTCTATTCCCGTATGGAACTGGTATTTGTATGACCTTCAAATTACTGTTTTGGGTATTCGTTTATGTGCAATTTATGTGTGTAAACTCCCTTTATAACACAGGTAGGATTCCTGCAGGGGAGATAACGATTATGTCATACGATTCTTCGAAAAAATCTTTTAATATTTGTAGTTATACGTTCATGTTTTCAACATCTATAAGACTATTAGTTTTCAAACTAATCTATAATAAAACAATTATGGAAAAGTCATGAAAATCCCCTCTTTATCTCAACAATTAAATGAGATAGGAATTTGATGTCTACTGTATATATCGGATCCTATGCAGTTGATGTAGAAAATACGAAAAAAACCTTTTTTTTATTATTTCCAACATCTACATATAATAAGGTAATCATATAAATAAACTTTTAATTATTTAAATCTCTTAAAATATTTAATACTTTATGTATTGAGTAAGTTCGTTCCATATAATTTGAAACATTACAGTAAGAAAAAAAAACAGTGATTTCTGATAGTTAATGGAATCAGGCGCTACTTTGTTGTCGAAAGGAGTAAGAAAAAATTAATTTCGCATATTTCTGTTTTAAATTAGAAAAATAATCGAGAGCAACTAAAGTCATATGTAACACGCGTGCATCATGGACCGAGGTTGTGAAAAAAATATTTCACAAGCCGGACCTTCAGATTTCATCTTCGGAGTGGTCAGCCTCGACCATGTGTACCGAGCCCTAATCGCCCAGGTCACTGTCACCGAGTTCCGTTTTTCATCATTCAGTTCACAGTAACCTCTGCTTACAAACAAATAGCTTCAGCACTACAGATACAAGGTTGTACGATTTTACTAACATACGTAAATATTCTAGTGTTGGGTTATGCTCTGTTTAATTTAGTTAAGCATTCGCTGTTAAGAAGAAATATTGTTTTGATTATCCTTGCTCTATTTTACAACCTAAGCCGTTAATTATTACGAAATAGAGTTATTATACTATCGTTGTTTCACGCTAATTAATAGTAATTCTCAAATCGATATTTTAAATATGTTTAGTACATACATACCAGCACTTCGGTGTCAGTCAATAATTCGTGGGTTCCGCGAATATTGGGCGTAGATGGGATTCGTTCTCAGGACGGGTTTGTCAATGAAATATAAATAAAATATTCCAAATATTGCGAAACAAATCAACGAATTCACACGATTGAACAAATTGCAAACAAGAAAACGGATGCACGAATATTGTAAACCGCGTGAGGTGTTTAATTTGAAGTGTTTGGAATAAAATAACTTTATTTATAACCGTTTAAGCAACGAGTGGGATGACGGTGATAACGCCTTAAGTTATCACGTGAGTGATGAGTCGCGTGTGCGAAAAACGAATGTTATTTCACAAGTAAGCTGAGACTGAACAGGGTAGCGATGCGATTGTGAAATGGATACAAAATATGGATAATAAGACACGCAACGTGTAGGATATTGCAACGATCCTGTGTTCATTGTTGCGATGGAATATTTATTGTTTTATTTTGTACTGTTACATTTTGTGTTATTACACTTTTAGATTGATTCCCTTGTTTTTTTTTAATAAAACGTTGCTCTTTCTATGATTTCAAACACTTAGACTAAGAACAATCTGTCTGTATGTTATATCCTCAAGTTAATCCTCGACCAGTAACGTTCAATCCAATCGTATAGTAAATGCGCCAATACAATCATTCATAGGCATTTGTGGCACCTAAAAAGTTGAAGAAGCTTTAGGGAGATAATTCGTTGTAGGTTCGGTTATTTTACCACTGCAAAAAAACAGTTAATTATACAACTTTTGCTATTAACCAAATATTGAAGTGTTAAACATTGTAAAGGAGATACATTTAAAATTATTTTTGTTTTTCTACAAATATTAACGAGGTCCCAACGTTATTACTATTGTCACGACACCGATTGTGTAAATTATTGTTCAGCAATTTACTTAAGATAGAATGCAGTTCTGTAATCGGTAGAACCAAGCGGCGTAATGTAATCATACAAATCGTACGTAAATTTTCAAAAACTCATTGATCCGAACTCTCCATTGACGATTCGAACTCGGATACATAATCTCTAACCACTAGGCTTCGTGGCTATACGTGGCTTCAAATTAGTTAGTATATTAGTTGATGCAATCTTAAGAAAGGCATTTATATGCCAGCTCTTATGCGGAGGTGATTCGATAGTTTTAAGTTACAAATAAATTCAGGAAATATTTGGTAGATTACCGATATACGATAAGCACAGTAAACTGTAAACAACCATTAGAGCAGGATAAGAGATAGAGAGAGAGAGAAAGTATGATACCGCTATTTCCGTTATACCTACACACGAACAATATTTTGTAGGTTCAGGAATTGAGTGTAGAAATGTATATTAATGTGAATCTGAAAATAAATACCCAATGTATAAAGAATAAAACTGTATACTTTTTTGTCTCTGATATTGTTGAAGTTAAAGTTAAATAAATTCCAAATTAAACCACTATAGTTCACAGGGCCGAAATATTTGTGCGTAATATAAGTTAATAAAATTGAAAAAAATGTAAAGATGATAAAATAAAATAGCATTTGGTATCTTTAATACTTAAAACCTCATTTAAACCCATTTATGGCCGTTTTCTTATAAAAGCATGATGTCGGCGATATTAAAAACGATCAGAACATCATCATATTTATTACATAAATAGAAGAGTAGGAGTTTAATTCAGATAATTAAACACATTTGCCCATAAGCCGTCGTGCAGTCTATTCAATTTTAGGTGTAATTTAAATACAATTAGAGGTTGAAAAGTCTAAGTCAACTGCGTCGCGTCTTAATATATTTTTTTTATATCAAACTCAATAATACACTCGTGTATCGCGGAAGTCATAACAATCGTAGAATATGGAGATATACTGCAGCGTAACATTTGAACTTGACTTTAACAGTTTTATTTAATGACAAAGACGTTGAAAAAAAAAACAACAATATTGTGTGCTATAAGTAAGGTAGCAATTAGTATTTGTTTTTTTGACTGCGTTGAGTTTTTGACAATAAAAAAAAAACGGTGTCATTTTATAAGTAACGACCTTTTGCCTGCGATTCCATTTGCATATAATCTATAAGTGTGGCATAGTTTGATTTTTAATATTGTTTTTTGAGTAAATAGACTCGTCAATTCACTCATCATCATCATCATCATCACTTCAGCCTATCAGAAGTTCACTGCTGAACATAGGCCTCCCCCAAAGATTGCCACGAAGCTCGGTCCTGAGCCACCTGCATCCATCGACTTCCCGCAACACTGCGCAGGTCGTCACTCAATTCACTCATAACAATGAATACAACATTTTATATGCTCTGCGGTTTGTTTTGGATAAATCCTCAATCCTGCTCAATTTTGATTTGTGGAATCCACAGTACAATCGAATCATTACTTTGTGAATGAAAATTCCTTTCTCGTTGATCTTAGTTCGATCCGGTATTAAAATTATCGGGGTTTTTGTAATAAGAGTTATAAGTGATAAGCTTTCGAACATTATCAACCTTATTCCAATCAGATCAGTTCAGTTTATTGCCGGTACTGGTTAATTGCGATATTTAACTGGGATTAACAGTATCGCAGTTTTCAAGGTGAAAACTGCATCAAAGTAGGTTGAGAATTTTTCACCTGATGCCTCAAAGATATATAGACAAAAACTAGGTTAGGTATTAGGCTAGGTACAAAGAAAATATGCGAAAAATGGGTTGGCGAACGCAGCTCGTCCGAGATTATAAGAAGAAAGAAAGCAGGGTACTTTCGCTATGGCATTGTTTTTCACAGCAGGCCGTATGAGGAAGCTCAAAGTTGTTCAGCGCGCTATGGAAAGGGCTATGCTCGGTGTTTGCCTCCTTCAAAAACCAAAAGATAAAATCCGAAGAGAGACTCAACGATAAACAGAATTCGTTCCCATTGAGGGTCGGTTGCCCTTGGTTTTCATATCGCAGAGCTGGAACTCTACGTGCTCTGCGAGAGTGCAGATTAACTATATGAAATCTTCTCCTGGCAGTTTGGTGACAGATAACCACTTAGTTCTGCGAATGGCTTCTTACCCACTGACTAGCTGTAATCTGGGGCTGCCGCTTTGCAGAATTTTGCAGGAAACGGTCACGTCTTTGGGTAGTGACCTTGTTCCTTTCTCAATGATATTCAGCTACATCTCCTGTAGCCCGTAATCGGTAAATTAAGCTTAGGTGCGTGTTAACAACCTTCGCAACTTCGCGTTGACTCCGCCTAACTTCCAACAAACCCACAGGCCTACGACGTGATATAATGAGCAGGAGCACAAAAATTACGACAAAGTAGCGATTACTGTTATCGAAGAAAAAATTATCGAAAACTGACAATAATACTCATTTTTTTTTTGTTTTTGAAAACCCTCTGCAATGTGACCAAGTTAAGTTTTCCCTCCATATTTCGAAAAACTTTTGAATTTTGGATTTAATTTTAAAAAATTTTGATTCATAATTTTACACAGTTTCAACCTACATTTATAAACTTTAGTGGCCAATACTTTTTCGAAAGAGTTTTCTCAAATAAGTTGTTACAGTTCTCTAGAATTGTGGAGTTGTGTATACAAAGTGAAATAAAAACCGAAAACAATAGAAAAAAAACAGGGATTTACGAGTATATCATTATCAAACTACTCTGAATCATACTATGTAATGCTTCTGTAAAACTTTTAACTTACGAGATGTTCCTTTTTCTATTTTCTATGAAAAAATTGTAAACATAGCAAACATAAACAGGTTCAAACCTGATATTTCAAGTTTTCGTTTGTTTAAAGGCAATTTTCACCGAATAATCATAAAGCACTATATTATTTCAAATAACAAAGCGCTAAAGTTTTTACTACAATCAAAAAGCGATCAAATATTACATAGATCAAACGTACCGCTACGGTATATCCCACTGGAAACAACAAATCACTGAAATCAAACGGTTCTCTCACCGACGAACTGATGAAATAGATTCGTAAAAATATAAAAGCAAATACTGTTACGAAAATTCGAATAGGTGTTTTTATTTGCAATGTTTAAACGAGCAGAACATCACCGACTGAACCGGCCATAACACAGCAATTTTAATATATTTAAGCTGTAAACACATTTTGCAGCACTACATATGGGCGAAGAGTAATGAGGTAAAATAGAGACGGCATTTTTTGGATATTGTTAAATGTTTAAATTAAACTTACAACCAAATAGGCAACTTTTTTAATTAAGAAATGACCAAGATGCCAGCAGAACTAGGGTAACCGATGTGCTCTTAAGGATCAGCGAGCTGAATAAGCTAAATTTACCGGGTCGGGAACATTGCACGTAGAACTAATATTCGTTGGGGAAGAAAGGTTCTCGAGTGGTAAACACAGTGTAGGAGACCCTCCACAAGACGAGGTAACGAACAGCAAAGTGTTGCGGGAAGTCGATGGATGCAGATGGTCATAGGTCCGTTCTTTGTAACAATCTTTGGGGTGGCCTTGCTGGCTGTAATGATGTTGTTATGGATGACGTAGAGTTATACGCAATTTCAGTTTTATATAAAAACTCTTTCAATTATGTATAATTTAACATTTATGTCGTGGTATTGAAGGTAATTCTGGAATGATTAATAATTCCAAGACTGACGTAAAGTATGTGAATGGAATTAAATAGCTTATTTCCGCGAATCATGTCGCTAAGACGCTGGACATCTGTTTAATATTTGGTTAAAGAGTAATCGTAGTTTTGTCAGAGTAATTGACCAAGTGATTTCATTCCAAAGTGAATTTATGAAGTGTCTTTTAATACTCTCCCCGTATTTCAAAAAAGTGCTGCGTTCTGTTAAACTAACCTACTTGAATTGTAAGTTAAAAGAGTTTAAATTTATATTTGGATTTATGTTAGTTTCTATCTAACTAATAAGCATCTAGTAACTCAATTTATATTTGTATGTGCTGTTCATGTATAAATAAATAAATGTTATTATTTCATTGTGACGTTCTAATTTACCAATAAATACAAGTATGGGCAAAGATTTCTGCATTCATACATTTATAGTGCTAACTATAATTAGAAGTACCACACATCAAAGAGTAACTAAACTAGGTATTCCTTATAATACAATTTTATTATGCACTGCTAGATCAAAATCGACGTGAGTATCTGCCACCCCTTCATTCTGTAGGTGTCGTAAAAGGTGACTAAGGGAAAAGTCTTGATGTCTACCGATAGATGGCGGTAATTAGTGAGACCAACGTTAGCGCTTAAGGTGCGATGTGTTTTGTACAGTGATCGCCAATCCGCTTGTCGAACATGGCGATCACGGTAAATCGTGCTTATATAAAAGACCTATGTCCTGCAGTGGACTATTTACAGGTTGTTAAGATACGGTAAGATCAAGGAATTTCCACGAAGGCGTCAACAACTCGTATGTCGTGAATGGAAAATTTTCCCATACCCCACCGCACCGGGCGGGCGGGTTTGTGAGCGTAATACAAATTAGTACTAATTATTTTTAAATGGGTATATATTAACTATAATAATGATGAGTAAATAAACACCTTCACGTTCAAACACTTAAAGGATTGATGTAAGCATGTATCATTTGAAAGTGTGAGTGATGAAAATGCGTTTTAAGAACAGTATGGTGCGATTTCTCGTTGCCAGTTCGACTGACCCCGCCATTAATGTGATAGCTGCAGCGTGCCAAAATGATCAAAAGTGGAATTCACATCTCGCATTGTTTAGTCGAGTGTGACTGTAAATTATCGAAAATCGGAAACTTGTGTCGGCTTCGAACCACAAAGTGTTTTTTTTTTAATTAATTCTAGTGTTACCACTTTTAGTATTTGCACACTCGCTTAAACTAAATTAAATCTATGGCAAACCAGATTCATAAGTACATAGTACAAAATACACAAATAAATAATATGATTGAGACAGTTTTTTTTTTCATGGGAAAGACGGCAAACGAGCAAGCGGTTCACCTGATGGTAAGTGATTACCGTCGCCCACGTACATCTGCAACACCAGAGGACCTGAAGGAACGTTGGCTTTTAAGAGTATTTACGAGATGGGAGGGAGGATGAGGAGGCAGATGATGAGGGGAAGGGGCCTCCGGATACCTCCCTCACCGAACGAAACGGAGAAGCACAAGATGTATCTACTTTACGCCGTTATTCTGCGAGGCTGTGGTACCAACCAGGTTGAGCCGACCCATTCAAGCAACAGCCTAAGCAGGCGCTTGGCTCTACCACGTGTACAACTGTGGTTGAGTGTACAATTTCGCTCCTTTATAATTAAAAATCAGAACGTCATTGTCATTGTAAAGTTAGTAGTTTCACATATCTACAAAATATTACTCTATGACCATTAAAGCAATTTGTTCATTGGAACAATGACAGCTTTTTTTTAGTTTTTGACGTTCGCAAGTTGTTGGTCTACGTCATTCCAATGTAATAAGAATAATATTTCTTCTATTAACGCGAATAATAAACATTTGAAAAGATATTTTTTTGATCGATCGATCTTCCACCTTAAACACCTTATTGGATCCGTGATGTAAAGCCACGGGTGTAAAGCACCCGAAACGTCGGGATCAAAAATTTCAATTAAACGCGTAAAAATTCTTAAACAATAGTAATATATTATATAGTAAAGTAGTAAAGTAACAGCCTGTAAGTGCCCACTTCTGGGCAAAGGCCTCCTTTAATAAATACTAGTAATCAGAGAGGGTTTAGGAGCCGGGATGGACCCGCCACGCTGCTCCAGTGCGTGTTGGCGGGCTTCACATAATCGAAATAATAATAATTTTTTCTCAGACATGCAGGTTTCCTCACGATGTTTTCCTTCACCGTTGAGCACGTGGTAAATACAGCACTTAAAATTGTTATTAGCAATTTTAGCGGTGCCGGCACCGGGGATCGAACCCAGGTCACTCACGCTCTATGATTCTAAAGGGCGCCCTGTCCACTAGGCTACCACGGCTCTTATATGATACATATATATACATAAAGTTAACTCGTAGCAGCATAGATGACGCACTGATGAGCAAAAGAATGAGGAGAAATCATCTTCTAGATGATTTTAGAGCCGGAAGGCATCCGCCACGCTGCTCCATCGCGGGTTGCCGGACGAAATATCTTATTATTTCTCAGACATGCAGTTTTCCTTCACACCCGAGCACGAGGTAAATTCAGCACTTAAAATTGTTATTTAAAATTTTAGTTACGCCGGCACCCAGAATCGAACCCAGGTCACTCGTGTACGATGAAATTAAAGAGAGCGCCCTGACCACTATACTACTGCGGCTCTTACTCAAGCGGCAGTTGCACCGCAAAAGGCATTTGAGATTAATCATCTATCACATATAGTACTGGATGACGTAATCAAAGAAAAACGTAATAAAAGGAAACATTAAACACTAAAAAACCTCAGAGGGATGTATTGTGTACTCACACGTAAACCATTTCTAGTTTTCCGATTAATATTTCAAGGCAGTATGATTTCCTGTTGTTATATTCACAGCCTTACATAACAGTCTTGTAATAAACTTCTTCCTTTGCTTAAATATATAAACGGATGTTTGATTTAGCATTTAGAAAATAAGTAGTATGTATAAAATCCTGGTAGTGTTACTGAGGTACGAAGGGTACTTCAGTAGCATAGTGCCTTGGGTTCGAGTCCCAGTGCAAGCGCCACTAAAGTTGTTGATAACAATTTTAACTGCCGAATTTACCACGTGCATAACACTGAAGGAAGACACTATAATAATAAATTAGTTATTTTAAAGTCATGTAAGACTGTAAAGCCGCGGCAGACCCAACATTGGGGAAAACGCATTCAAAGATAATAGAGACCTTTGCTCAATAGTGGGACATTTACAGGTTCAACTTTATCTTTGAAAACGTGATAGAGACGCGATAAAGACACTCAAGACAAAGAAAAAAAAATACGTACGTCAAAGAACAAGAACCGTGGTAGCCAGGAGGTTAGGGCTCTCGCTTTAGTTTCAAAGAGCGCGAGAGAACTGGGTTCTTTCCCCGGTGCCGGCATCACTAAAATTGTTAATTTGTCAAGCAATTCCAAGTGCTGTATTTACAACGCGCTTTGGGGTGAAGGAAAATATTGTGAGGAAACCCGCATCTTTAAGAAATAATAAAAAATATTATTTTTGAGAAGGAGGCTTTTGCCCTGCAGTGGGAACTTAGAGGTTACTTTACTTCTTCTCATTACGTCATTGACTATAATAATAATAACTTACCGTGTGCTCAATATGGCAGTGCTCGATGATGGGTTACAAATTCGTATTCTTCCTCCTCGGTTAAGACGCATTCCTCGAAACACCAGAGGCCAGCAATCGCCAACAGTATGGTGTAGGCCATGTAATAGAACAAGTAAATCAGGATCGAGAACAACATCGCGCTGATTTTCTTATAGGCGACTTCCTGAAACAATAAACGTTGCATTTGCGTTGTTAATCTGATTAGAATGAACGCGTGTGTATGAAACGCACACATGAGAAACAAATAGGTATCTGCATGCACTGTTCTGATGTTGTAAAACAAAGAGAATATTGTTATATTACACATCCTCCATAGCATTCTTGCAGTCTTATATTAGAGTTGAATACGTAATATGCAAAGTGTGTAAGATTTATTCTGTTTTATTCCATGTGATTCACAATAAAGTCTACAGTAAAAGTATTATTAGACGTATATAATCAGGTTTTGATATATTTAGAAGAAATACACCTTTACTTATCATGATATGAGTCTGTTAGCCAACGAGATGAATACAGCGGACTATCTTATCTTAGGAGAGACCTATATCTAGTAGTGATTAATTCATAGCCTCCAGGTCTTCCTGGCAGCATAATGAAATATCTGTGAAATAATCCAAGCCTAGATGGTAGGACTCTTTTTTTATTTAGGCGGCGCCTGGCTAGGAACCACTTTTACATATCACCGTTATTTAACTCTTGCAATTTGTAGGCCTATAGAGGCATTCCACCTTAGTCCTCAAGGGTGAGGAAGTATATGTTTCCTTCTTGTTTGTAGGTGTCCAGGGGCTGCAGAAACTTTCGTCTTTTGTGAAGTGGAATGTTCGCTCTCCATTATTATTAACATACAAGCGTCTTAACATACGCTTAATCGTATGGTTGGGTTTACAGGGACCACAAATTACTCGATGAAGTGCAATATCTATTATGCCTACTTATGCCTAAGGTAATGGTCCTTGTTTGGGCCTCATCACACGGACCGATTCCCAACTAGAAGTCTGATGCACTGGACAAAGGGACACACTGCCCCACTTGCTGACTGCCAAAAATTTACTTCTCGTCGTGCCACCAACTATGGACAATATACAACTCCTTATTCTTTTTTCTAAACCTTCTACAGTTTTGGCCAAATAATTAATTTACAGTCCATCAGTGCCTTTTATTTACTAGGAAACCTAACAAATGGTCCTTCGTGCCGGATATGAACCAGCGACCTATGGATATTTCAAGTTGCTGTCCAAAGTTAAGGAGATTCGAATAATGTATTAAACACCAAACCTATTGCTATTCAAGATATTATCACAATTGTTAAATTTGCAAAAAGAAACAAACCAAAGATTTAATACTACACCGAGTTTATTGTATACCACGAAAAACGGTTGCCAAGTTGAACAATAGACCGTTGTTACTCGTAAGACGAGAAAAAAAGGATCAGTTGTAATTGAGGGAAAAACTGTTGTTGTGATGCAACTGAACAGAACACAATTATTATCCATACGAGGCAAAAAAAATTACTTGAATTACTAATTAATTTCAAGCGTAAAGTCAAGCGGCGAATTTTGCTGCTGGTCGAATGGGCCGACTCGCCCGTGGCAGCACCGCAGCTTTGCAGAATATCGGGACGATATCGTCATCGAAGAGGAATCTTATGCTTCTGCTTTTTGTCCCCTTCCCTTTCCCTTGTCCCCAAATATCCCTCAAGGCCGGCAACGCACCTGCAGCTCGGCATCAGTAATCACTTACCATCAGGTCTTTGCTAACACCTCAGTTCCCCGTGACCACGGCTGCTGTAAAGTAATCGAAACGTCGGGAATATAAAAACGTATTTAAACGCGATAAAATCCGTAAATAATAGTTTCATTTTAAATGTGTAGTGTTCACGTAAATACAAGAAATGTTTATACTTTCCGTACAAGACACATGTGACAAGTGTTATTATTTATTTTCAAATATCTAATATGCAACTTTGTATCTCCGTTGCGTCCGGTACAATTTTGGCTAATCTCATTATAATGATAGCTTACTGCTACTATTTTTGCGCTGTCATGAAACTAAACAAAGTCCTCGCAAGGTACTTCCCAGACGGTTCATAGAAATCTTCATATACGAGTATAACATATCATATGATCGTGTAACTTTTGAACGATTTGACCGATTGAAGATATATTCACAAAATCATGTATTCGCTTTGTAGAGATGAAGGTTCATAACTTGGATCCGATAGGTGGCACTGTAGTTAAGTTATTGACAAATTCTATATTTATGGACCAAAATGTACACATTGATTCATGACACATAAAATCGGAACCCGATAGTTAACTCCGTGGTCGAGTTATTAAGTTAACTACTACAGAAATCAAAATCATCGCGCCATGTACCAGGGTACCATGAGGAAAGTGTAGAACATCGTCTGCCAGGCCAGTTAGTATTATGTAGATCAGAGGTTTCCAAAGTAGTCGATATCGACCCCTTGGTAAATAATTTTGGTAAGTATGTTGTATCAATAGGATTGGTAAGTATTTTGTACCAATAGGAAAAACACTAGAGATAGGGTTTTTAGTATAATTTGGTTATGAGGGGTCTGATGAGTTTCTTGCCCAAAAATGTTTGGGAATTCCTGATGTAGATATTAGACGTTATTTTGTAATCATGTCATATACCGCGGTTCAATACATGCGTAGGCGTCTGAGACGCATCGGTGATTTTAACAGCTATTAATACTAACCAATTTTCTGCATTGTCAACCATAGACTACTGATAAGTGTTTATCTAGGAAGCTTTATTAGTGTGCTGACAACTGGCTGGCTTAGTAGGTAGTGTAACTAAGCTGAGTTACGGGTTCGAATCACAACCGGAGTTAAAATTTCTGAAGCACACAAATTATTAGTTTTCTGGTCTAGTTGTATTATTTGGCGCCTCATATATATGAGGACGGTGGCACACTCACCGCTTCTTTGGTCGGCTCGATATTCTAGTTTCAAGGCCGGCTTTCCACGCTAAGGAGTTGCGAATTCGATTGTCATTAAAATATATATTAATACAGTGTTTCTCAACCGTTTTTATGTCGCGATCAACGAAAAAGCCAAAAATTTAAGTAAAAAGCCTTGCGACCCCTTCTCTATGAAATTATGACAAAATTTTAATTAATAGTATACGTTTAAACTTTCAAGGTTCCCCAGGCAGGCTTTAATTGCAGCACTAGGATAAGATCACATGCATCCTAATACAAAATGTACTAAGAACAGATATTTCAATATCGCAAGATTGCGTAATACTAGAATAAATTATCGCGTATGAAAATCGCGCGTAAATTTAACCTGCGCTGTACTTGCACGAACTTGTCAAATAAGACGCCCGCGCGTTTCGTGACACGTGCGCTACTTAGACAGGTTCGTGCATGTTAAATGCCTCAGGACGTGGACGCGAGGCAGAGTTTCAATCTCAATTACATTTTTAGAGTAATACTTGTTACCCCGTGTTACCTATATTTGTATATAATAACGTGTAATTGTTATTATGAAACAACGATATTACTTATCTCTGTCACCCATCATGTGTGTTTAATTTAAATTAAATAAATTGAAAATAGTAGAAAAGTTAAAATGGACAAATTTGTGAGAAAACGAAATACGATAATCACATAGAAAGACCACACGAATCAATACGATTGTTTATAATTTTATAAAGAAATAATTAATCTCTGTGTTCCCTGCACTGTCTTAAATGTAATGGAATAATGAGGCTATTGAAGTGTTTAATTAAAAAAAAAATTGTTAATTCTTTTAATAAATTTATTTTATATAATTTCAACAGTCTATATGAACAAGGGATTCTAAACAGTCGAAGCATTTTCTAAATGTGATCTTAGGAATGAATAGTAATAAAGTTTTTGGATTTTTAATGTCATTGCTTTGACCAAACATGAAATCTAACATACTATAAGCTTTTGCAACAATGTTTTCAATATAAAAGGACAGCAAACGTTTTTAATCAAGTTAGGCTCTCACTTCCGATATCTTGTTAATTTGTATTATCAAAAAGTTTGTAATCGAAAGTTACTGATGTTTTTTTTATACGAGAAAAACTTATTGCACAGCATTTGTCTATAATTTGTTTTGAAAACAGTATCATGTTTTGAAAACAGACCTTTGGTCTTTAATATATAAAGAAGTTAAAGAGCAAAGGTCCCAGATTAGACCCTTGCGGAAGTCTATTGGAATAAAGTTCGATGTATAACGCAACAGCCTGAGTTCTATTTTCCATATATGATATGCCATTCCATAATAAATGGCGCGTGGTTAATTTTGTCAAATACTTTAAAATAATCAGTATATATGACACCAACATGTAAACCTTTGTCCACAGCCTCTATTAGAAAATTCCCTAATATTAGACGGTAGAAAATTAAACCTGCGTAAAAATTAAAAATATATACTTATATAAATATATTACTTTTCACTCTACGAGGAAAAAGGCGTCAAGAATAATTCAATGTTTTTCCATACTGGTTATCGTGAGGTAAAGTTCTAACCAGGCGTTTTAGGAGTTTTGACAAGATGAAGAATCTTTATTACTGTTGACTTACCTGAGTGACGTATTCCACAATTGAATGACGTGAGTACGAGTATACAAAGCCGTAACAAAAACTTTTTACTTATGACAGACAAAGTCAATGCCTTTATCAAGAAGCTTGGTATTTGGATTTTTTGGAGACTTGGATTTTTTGTTTAGACTCTGCAATGAAGAATCTGTCTGACAGGAGAGTTTATTAGTAAAATTTTATTTCAAAAGTCTGTTTTGAACGATAAAAAATTTATTTTAGCTTTAATTTATTCTCCTAATTTGGACACAATAACAATTTACAAAAAATATTTTACTGTAGGATACTTATCTGCTGAGGAGTCGTCTGGGTAGGTATTCTCTTACCCATTTCTGCCGCCAAACAGCAGTGTACTAACTGTTGTGTTCCGGTTTAAAAGGTATAGAGGGCCGGTATAATCACTGGGCTGTGGGGCTTTCCATCTTAGTTCACAGAGGTGACAACGCATCTGTAGCCTTCTTCATTTGAATTTATTTCCAGTGGTTGTCCATGGGCTGCAGTAGCTAATAATGATAAGTATCATTAGGCTTACCGTTAGCTAATTTTTTTACACTAATTTAATAAAAACGATATCTTTTAATAAGATTCCTTCGATTTTTCGAGATGTGTCAGATTTTTGTTAAGCAAAATACTAAAATTAATCACTTGAAGATATTTTTTTACTCGAAGAAGCATTGACATTTGTTTCGTTTCACACTTGGAGGCCAATGCTTTATAATGACTTCCAAACGATTCGCACGTCACTATTCTGTGAAAAACTACATTTATTTGTCGGTATTTCCAAGAAGATCGCAGAACTACTTAATTGTAGACTGACGTATAATAAAAAAACGCCTGAATACAGTACTCATTTATAAAGCGATATTAAGTATAGTAAAAACTTTACGAATGCATGCCTTCTTTCCGAAAAAAATTTCCCACAGACTAATGCTCAGTAGCATCACAAGTCTGCCGTATCTAGTATTGCACTCATCAATCTGGCACAAAGGAAGGATCCTCCTATAAAATCCTAGTATAAATATATACTGTGAACCTGATGAATACGTAAGTTTTCAATGAGATGCAGTCTTGCTTGGATTGATCGAAACGCTAGCTGCCCAGATACTCTGGCGAAAGACACAGAAATGTGATCTTCACAGGTAATTTTTTTGCGATGGATTGTTTCTTTAGTCTCTCAAGAAATCTTTAGAGCGAGCCGAGGCTAATTCCCGATGGAGACTGCTTAAATCCATAGATTCGTGGCTAGAGAGATAAAAAGCCTGTAATTAAAATTATTTTTAATTAATCGCTTAGACTTAATTCTTCGAATTGACTTAGTATTAAATATTATCTGTTTTATTATTATTACTCTATTTTTTTAAGGAAGATATGCATTTTAATTTGTAACACAACTTATGGCCATACTAAGTCAAACAAATTTCAGTACAGTTTTGGGACGTTTTTGAACCCAAAAACTTTTTGAAAAGTAAAGTTTGTCTATTTCAACCGACCGTAACGTGAAAATGGCTGAACCGCATCCGATGAAAACTTCGGAACGACACTTTAAATAACTAACTTACATATAATAATGCTTTCTAAATTAATAGAAGTGAAGCAACAAAGCTGTTTCCAGACGAGTGGAAGCTTGTTTATTAATAAATAAGAAAATGTCGGGGTTTCATTTCGTGCTAAATCAATATGGATTGGAACGTGTCGTTTGACTAATAGTATAGTGTTTGAACTTAAGACCTTCGTTTACAAAGTTGATTACCGCGGACAGCAGTAAATTTTGGTAATAACAAATGTATCTGTTTAAAAAAAGATAAGTAATGTTGAAGATGTCTCAAGTTATACGTCGAAATCTTCGCGTTACAGAGCAGCGATACAGTGTATCCATTTTATAATAAATTCGTACGAATACAATATATACGAATGGCCCTAAAATACAATAAATATCGAGAGTAGCGACTTTGTTAACAAAAAGTACTTAAGAGAGAGAGAGAGAGAAGAGGGAACAAAGAAGAAAACAACGCTTTTCCATTGATCCAATACTATTATGATCCTATGATTAAAAAAACAAAGTGTTTTAGATTAAAAAAAACTCATAATTGAATGTTGTTTTCTTTTTCGACTTCTTATTGCTAGTGATGACAGATGGATCATCCTGGACGATTTCGGGCACAATGACGTCTTATTCTCCAAATCGTAGAATTTGCCATAATCAATGCGCTCACGCACGGTTTGCCGATTGCAGTATCAGCAACCCCGCTCATAAAACCCTTCTGTATGTATTGTCGATTGTTAGATAATTATTAACTCACCTGTTTATTATTAAAACGTCGTAAATATGAATATAGTGTGTAAGGGAGAATATACCATATCTTTCTCCAAATTAAATGCCAATCTCACCTACACGTGGTGCGCCTTGTTAGCAAGCAAACGAGACCCTGGCCACCGAATGATGACGGAATATCCATACGAATTAGCCGAAACGAAATTCCGCGGACTGGTGATGGGGTGCAGGATAACTGGTGCGTGGGCGCATGCGCAACGCATACACTGAGAAATGCAACGATACAACTGTACCCGATAATCAAACAAAAGTCTGTTGCACAAATTGATAATGCGGCTCATGTGCCACCGCTTGGCGATCAGTCACGCACTCGGGTACTGTAAACACTAGTAGGATGATAAATAAAGCAGAGCCGCAATATTTGTCACGGTTATGTTAAAGTGCAACTGTGGTTTAGGTATAATGCCAATAGGTTAGATGCTTGAACTCTTGCCGCATTGAATCAAAGCTCGCTTAATCCCAGACATCCATATTTGCAATCTTGTATAAATTATTAGTAGTAACGGGGAATAATTTTAGATCTTATAATAGATTAGACATCCTTTCTTCAAACTTTCTTAGATAGAAACAGAAAATAATAGAAAATGTAACAAGAAGCTTCTGCTTAGAATACTATAACGTTTTCTGGGGTATGTGCTGGTGTCGTTAAATCTTTCTGTTATCCGATTGAAGCATAAACGACATAATAAGTGGAGGAAGATCCAAATGCATTGTCGAAGTCAAGGTAGAGTTTTGAATTAGTAAAAGTAAGTAACGTTTGGGGAGGTCTATGTTCAGGAGTGGACTGATATGATGATGATGATGAAGTTCTTTAGCTGCTGCTCGAATGGATCGGCTCAACCGGATTAATACCACGACCTCGCAGAATGCCGGCGTGAAATAGAGGCATCTTGTGCTTCTGCGTTTCGTTCGGTGAGTGAGGTAATCGGAGGTCATTCCTCCTCTACATTCCACTCCTTATCTTCCCATCTCCCAAATACCCTTAAAGGCCGGCAACGCACCTGTAGCTCCTCTGGTGTTGCAGATATATGTCGACGACGGTAATCCTACCATCAGGTGAACATATTGTTCGTTTTCCGCCTTTCCCTTAAAAACAAGAAAAAAAGTAACATTTATCAATTTTCAGGTTTCCAGATCGCAAAACAAAGATCTTCTGGATTACTAAACATAACCGGGGTAGTTTAGTGGCCTGTGGCTCTTCTTTAATTTCATAATACGCCCGTGATGGTTATGCGACCCCCGGTGCCGGTAGCAATAAATTTGCAATATTATACACTTTATGTGCAATCATTTTACGAAGTGAGCGACGATGAAACGAAACGTCGTCACGAAAACTGTCCGAGAAATAGGAATTAATTAAATAGGTTTATCATTATTACATTTTTTTAAAATTAAACTGACTGACGAGCTAACAGTCTACTAAGGCGATGGCCAGGCCAGGCGATGGAAGGCTATAGGTGCGTTGACAGTTCAGACAACTAAGATGGGAACATCCTGTAATTATACTAGCTCTCTACATAGATATATTATAAACTTAATCTAAGTTTCTCTCTACTCTTCAAACCAAAGCACAACAGTATTTTTATTGTCCATTAGCGCCAAGAATAGTTTAATTAGAAGGTAATACCTAAACGGCATCTAGGCTGATAAAGAGTTCTATCTCCTGAAGAGGGGGTACTTATTAGCACCAGTTACATACAAACTATATCAAACAGTTTGGCACATTTTCCTGACTGTCAGACCTCTTTTTAAATCGGAGGAGCAGTGAAACATTTAAAAACATATTTAATAGGTATGTAATATTTCTTAGATGCAACGTACAAGGCCGTTCAATTTATAGCAAATTACTTTTAGATAATGCTGTTAATTTAGACTCTGCTCTGTGCTATCTCTATATCTTTAATTAACCGAAATTCATTAAATCACTAATTACATTTCCTTTCGTGTCTTTTTCGTAATCTCATTGTTCGCGCAGATCCAAATAAATAACAGCTGACCAGTGAAAGGCTTGTCCAGAGCCCGATGAATAGTTTTGAAATCAATATTGCAACCACCTTAGACACTATCGTTTTCTTTCGTAATCATTGTTTATGAGCGCGTTTCAAATCGTTGGAGAAACAATTCAAAGGTCAAAATCACTTGACTCAAGTTTAAAGATTCATCGCTCTTACTGCAGGATTTCATAATTTTTGACAATAGGCTCGTCATTTTAATTGTGGGCTATTAAAATTAGTACCTGGAAGATCATTAATTTGAAAACATTATTACCCGTCTGCCTCAAAAGGAGGTAAATGTTTTTCGAGTCTATGTATCTACATTTGCCTATATGTAAATAAATCGTATTTATTTGACACGCTCTGTATTCTAAACGATTTGTAGGATTTCAACATATTTGGTGATGTTAGATTCATCATTGATTCTTGATGACACATTACATAATTGATTCTCTGTAATTTATTAATTTATGATCATATTATAATCTATCTATATAAATAAAAATATTAATGTTCGTTTTTTAAAACTCTCTGAAAGTTATGCACCGATTGCTATGAAATTTTGAAATAACGTTGCATTGGAATACGCTTTTGCTTTTATACAGGTAAAACTAGACTAGTATTATGATTACGGAGAGTAGCGCCCCGTAAAACGCCCACCGCTGGTCAGAGGCCTTCATTTAAATATTTAAGATAGCTTTGGAGCCGGGAAGGACGAACTTCGCAAGATTTCGAAAAAATATTTTTTATTTATTATTTCTGACATAGCTTGTTTTAGAGAAGTTAAGTAAATATTAGTTCCAATTTCTTACTACAAAAGATATATCTAAGAATTATATACAAATATGAACAATAAGGACTCACTAAAGAAAAATCAAGACACCTGCGGAGTTTCTTTCGCTTGTTTCTTCTCCATCAGACGACCCTCATTACGAAAAGGTAGTAGAATAAAAAAAAAAATTACATTAGAAGACGTGAAATTTATGTTCTTTTGTCGAATAACGAAGGTTTTGATTTTGACTTTTTTGCAAATATAATCATTATCAATTACGGTACTACAATTTATTGTTTGCAGTAAGTAGCAGCCTATATTATTTGGAAGTTAGTACCGTTGTCAAAAAAAGGATTAGGAGGAGGCAAAGGAGAGAATGCGTCAAGCCGCGGAAGTGATTCTCACTTGATTGTTACTGTTAAGTTACATATTTAATAATAATTTTCCATTTAAAATCTTTTTTTATTACATAAGTAATATACAAACTACATTAAGGACAGTGCGAACTATTGTTCAAGGTAAAGGCTTGCTGTAGTTTAACTTTGAATGGAAGGACGAAATGATCTAAAAAGATAAGGATTTCGTGGTATATTCACCAAAAGATTTGCGTGTGATAAGTACTTTACCGTCTTAACTCAGGCCTTGAGAAGCTCATGTAATGATAAAAAATAAGTACACTATATGTATAAACTTATATCGTTGTATCTAAGATTGCTTCGACTTCATAAATCATTTAAAATACTGGCCACTTCCGCGATGCGTACAAGTTTTAAGTGGCCATTACACTCGCGTGCAACTTCAATTAAAAAAGGTTTCAGATGTTTTGTCACCATTTAGGAACCAAGATTTAGGAATGCTTCACAGCCCGAACTTAAACTTGCTCTCTATAACTTTCAAACCGGAACACCTATCCCAAACGAATCTTAGACAGAGAAGAAGCCTATCTAGATTTCTCAAAATTAAACTCTTCGCTAATGATAATTCTTTACAGAAATTAACCGATCCTTTGAAAAGGGCCCGCCACGCTGCTCTAGTGCGGGTTGGCTTCATATAACGTCGAAATACTATTTTTTAAGATTCTCAGACATGCAGGTTTCTTCACGATGATTTCTTTCACTGCCGAGAGCGTCGTAAATACGGCACTTAAAATAGCTATAGCTTGTTAGTTAGCAAGTTATAAATGGCCCAGGTAACTCGTGCTCTATGACTAAACTAATAATTTAGAATAAGTTTAAAAACCAACACACATTAAGAAAGCTATAATACAACATGACCTCATACTAAAATATTGCGAGGCTTTTATATTTATAGATAATGGGCCAGAATGATGTTTTATAAAGGCGATCGATGAAGAATCGAATAGAAGGAAAAGCAGTAGTAGTATTGGTAATATTATAATTACCTCTACAATGTGTACTTCAGGCCGTAGGCTACTGCAGGCCTTATGAGGAAGCTCAAAGTTGCTCAGCGCGCTATGGAAACAGCTATGCTCGGTGTTTCTCGGCGTGATAGAGTCCGCAACGATGGTATACGTAGCAGAACTGAACAACAACGCACGTACCGTACACCGTAATACGTACAGGCAAACGCAGTGTAGGACGACCCCCCACAAGATGGAGTGACGACCTGCGCAGTGTTGCGGGAAGTCGATGGTTCCAGGTGGCTCAGGACCGAGCTTCGTGCCAATCTTTTGGGGAGGCTTGTGTTCAGAAGTGGACTTGTGATAGGCTGAAATGATGATGATGATGATGTGAAACTCATTGATATCTTCGGGATTTAGATTAAAGAATAGTTTTCTTTTCCATATATCACATATTTGTTCTGTGATTTTAAACTCCGGATCGTCATTATCAAAATCTAAAAATCCTTGATTTACAATGAATACAATTTTAGATATTAAATGGTACTAATTTTATAATCTGTAGTTAATTTAATAATAAACGACTTGTTTAAGTTTTTTCCGTTACGTCAATTGTATTTGCTGGCGTTTTGTCATTTTATTTTTTTTATATCCTTTTGTTAACTTATTACATAAGCGAGGTCGAAAGAGTTCTTAGTCCATGGGTCAAATGATTCTGAGCAAGTAGAAAAATACATTTAGAGACAAATAAATTTAATTTGTGAAAAATAAGTTAGTGTTCCAGATAGATCTAACTGCGTAACTAAATCCGGTCGTTAATTTAACTGTGTATTCTGTAAACCTTTTTTTTTATGATACTGCAAATAAAAAGCTGGAGTAGCTCATGAGTTAGAGTGGCTTTAAAAGTCCTTAATATGCGCGTCACTTCTGTTCGATTTTACCAATACTGGCTGAATTAATATATTTTTTTTTTACATTCTGAAAACAAATCTATCGATATGTATGTAGGTGGGTTGAAGATCTGCGAAATATTTGGTACGATTTCAATGTTGATTCCGTCATCTGCAGGAAGCTACGAAATTTCTTGTCATTTCCCTTAGACGACTAATTTGACACGTTCAAACTGTTTAATAATGTTTTTTCGCCACTTAATACCAGATAGCATCGTGGTAAAACGATATCCTACACGCAATTAAAAAAACTCGATTGACCACGTGTTCAATCGTGAAGGAAAACATATAGGAAACTTGCATCACTAAGTTAAGAAAAATAAACATATGTAGAGAGCAAATAGAAACCAAGCAGATATCAAATTTAGTTTTGCATACAAATTGTGAACCATGCAAATCGTACTCTTGTGGCGTATACATCCACCAGTTAGCAGCTCATTACACTTGGTATAATACGTCGTTTAGTTAAGACCTTAATAGGTTATAGGCGCCTTCTCTGCCCGGGAGTCGTCTGGGTAGATTGAAAAAAGACATTTCTGTCGCCAAACGGAAAAGGCGTGATTCCGGTTTGAATGTTAAAAATATTTAGGGGCAGTGATGTTTTCCGTTGGGGAAAAAAGGTTCTCGAGTGGCAGCCATGTACAAGCAAACGCAGTGTAGGACGACCCCCCACAAGATGGAGTGACGACCTGCGCGGTGTTGCGGGAAGTCGATGGATGCGGGTGGCTCAGGACCGAGCTTCGTGGCAATCCTTGGGGGAGGCCTATGTTCAGCAGTGGACTTGTGATAGGAGTGAATGATGATGAATGATGAGGCTCTCCATCCAAGTCTACTGGGGTAACAACGCATCTGTATCCTTCTTCGATTCACTGCAGCAGCCACTTACTATCAGGTGGACTACTATCAGCTCTTTTGTCTTATAAGATCTTAAATAAAACAAAAATTTATCGCGTGGTGGTGTTTTTGCTGCTGCTCGTATAGGCACGTTATCATTTCCCTCGCTGTCCTTAAAGGCCGGCAACACATCTGCGGCTCCTCCGGTGTTGCAGATGTACGTGAGGGTCGGTAATCACTTACAATCAGGTAACCCGCTTGCCCGTGTGCCTTTCCCATAAAAAAAGTCCTAAAAATTATGATGTTCTAACTTTTACTGCTTTAATTCGTCATGCAAATACATCACGCTGAATGAATGCCAAATTAAATACCAGTGTACGGCCAAGAAGTACCGTCTGACTCCATTGCAAGCGTCATTTTAAAGCCTTATTTCGCGACTGCATGTTCTAGAAAATACCAGTACACGTGCGTCGCTCCAACGGAATTTAGCGTTAGTATGGTCGCGTGGAGCAATCGGTGTCCGGTGTGGTGTCGCAAGCGCGGGCGCCTTTCTACAAAAACACGAATCGAGTTAACGGAACGAGAGTAAGGCCGGCTTCTATGGCGGAACCGTGCGCTTGCGCTTGATGCTCATTTGTTATTAGATAGTTCATAAACTATGTTATTCGTATTTGACATCTTTTAACAAATCCTCAAGGTCATGCAAGCACCTGGCATGGGGTGACAAATTTGACAAAAGTTACACATGAATTTGGAACGACAATCTTTTTTTTTATTTTTAAAGGTTAACGGCTTTTGCTGCCGCTCGAAGGCCGGCGCGACCGGGGTAGGACCACACCTCGCGGAATACCGCCGTGAAGTAGAGTCAGGGTGTGCTTCTGCGTTTCGTTCGGTGAGTGAGGTAACCTCTCGCCTCCCACTACCCCTGACTCTTATTCTGCCTAGGAGCCGTCTTGTTAGGTCCCACGTATTTCTGCCGCTAATCAGCAGTGCAAAATTTTTTGGATTCTTTGGATTGGCTTTAAGGGTACCAAGAGCCAGTATAACTTCACTCAAGGACTAAGCCGGGTGCCAACGCAAATCTTAACTTCTTTGATAGAGGTTATTGCTGGTGTACATGAGCTACAGTAGCCACCTGCCACAAGGCGAACTGCTACATGCTGTCCATCACCAAATCAAATCACTTATTCATCGTCATAAGAAACTTTAAATTTGCTCGTCAAACGTCATTTTTTGAATCTAATACCGTTTTGTAATAAGATTTCTCTGCAGGAGAAGAAACATAACAGTAGAAAGAAACTCTTTTCAATAATCTATTATTATAACTAATCTTCTAAATACAAGCGGGAGCGATCCACTTATGCATGGTTTATTATCATTCAAGTACTCCTTTATAATATAATGAACCACTTCATAAAGATTTTGTATTATATTATTTTAAACCAAATGATACTTTTTGGAAGACTTTGCACCGTTCTAGATATAAAGAAAACAAATCCGAAGAAATATATTTTCTCAAGAATAGATTTATCCTTACGCACGCCAACTGCACACATACACGTGCACACATGCACGCTGTTCCGCACACATGGGCACGACGGTGCATTTTTCATGTTGCTGGTGCTTCGAAACGACGCCCGCACAATCTGTTCATTAGCGATTTAAAGCTAATTTGGTTATGAGAAATACGCACTTCGTTACATATAGTTGCGAACCAGATACGTTTTGTATAACCAATGACAGTATCCAATAGTAGTGTACTAAATAATCAGAGAGATTTGCGGTGCCTTTGAGTTATTCGGGTAATGAAGGACGATAGAAAACGTAAGATCAAAGCATTAGAAAGTCTTAATTGATATTTTATGAAAAATTGGTCTGTAATAACAAACACCCCCAACACACACACACACGTACGTACACAATCACGCAGGCATTTACTGAAGCACGCAGGCAATCATACTCTCTTGAACCAACTGTTAATACTTTTCTTAAACGTGGTAGAGCCAAGCGGCGGCTTTTGCTGCTGCTCGAATGGGCCGGCTCGACCGGCTTGATACCACGGCCTCCCAGAATACCGGCGTGAAGTAGAGGCATGTCTGGGAACATGAGCATGCTTCTGCGTTTCGTTCGGTGTGTGAGGTAACCGGAGGCCCACACACCCTTCTCATCCCCCTCCTCATCCTCCCTGCCATCTCCCTAATACTCTTAAAGGCCGGCAACGCACCTGCAGCACCTCTGGTGTTGCAGATGTTCGTGGGCGACGGTAATCATTAACCATCAGGTGAACCGCTTGCTCGTTTGGCGCCTTGCCCATAAAAAAAACTCTCGAAATTTGTCCAGTACGGGGAGGTATTTAAGCTGTTTCTATTTCTTATCTCTCACTGCCTCTGTACTGTATCGAAAATATTACTCTCCAATTTTTTTTGAATACTTGCAGAGCTATTTATTAAGAAACATAACCAGGCATTACACATGTTGTATCTGGAGTTCAGTTCAAGACAATAGTCGAATGGCGGGGTTGTCTCGTAGTCCGAACCCTAACCATTTCTATGATTTATGTGCATGTTGCAACCGAGTCATGGATATATGATTATTATATCTTATTTTCAGTTACTAAGACACAGGGAATCTAGTTTTGGTCAATTAGGGTTGAAAGAGAAAGAACGTAGAACGAGAGTGGTGTCGAAGGCGCAAGACTGCATTGCTGTACTGTGTTACTTTTTGGTGTTCTCCTGGCCGACTTCGACCACGCCGTCAACGCCCGTCTACTATCGGCAGTTGTCGACTGCGCAGGAGATATTATAGTGCCGTAAATAACGGCACTCGTATTTACCTTACTACTCGTATATCCGATGTAAGATACGATAAGATAGGATAGGAGCTGGAAGGGTTTAGATGCAGTGTTAGAGACACGGGACGAACATAGCACAACCAGAATAATTTGTGTTTTGTACACGCAACCTGGGCCTATGGTTTATAAGTCAGGTACGCTAACCGCTTTAATGTACGCTAACCGCGTTAATTCGCTTAATAGGTGGTATTCCGAACCACTTGTACTTTCAGCATGTACAAGAGACGGCATTACGGTACATTATAATACATTGACATCAATGTAGAACTAACCAGCAAGTACATTGTAATTGTGCATGATCTTCACAAAATGGACAGTTATTATTTCAACATCTGGCGACTGGAATTTTATTAAAGAAAACAATGGCTTGCGTGGTTTAAATTACTGCTACAATAATTATAAGACTCATTTATCTGAGCACATACAACAACAGAAAAAAAAAGTCTCCTTCCTGGCCTGGTAGCCTAGTGATTAGGGCGCTTGCTTTAGTTTCATAAAGCGCGAGACCCGAGTTCGATCCCCGGTGCCGGCACCACTAAAATTGTTAATAGCAATTTTAAGTGCTGTATTTACCACGTGCTCGGCGGTGAAGGAAAACATCGTGAGGAAACCTGCATGTCTGAGAAAATTATTTACAAATATTATTCGACGATATGCTAAGCCCGTCAACGCACTGGAGCGGCATCAAATGTAGATTACGCTTAACATCTACGTTATGTATATAATATATAAGATAGTCACAATAGTTGAGTGGTTAGAAAACTGCCCTCCGAATCGGGAGGCTCGTGTTCAATCCCCATGTGGAGGGCTTGTATATAGGTTTCATTTATTCGTATCGTAGGCCTCAGTACAAAGAGGTTCACTCAATCTATCGCGTTGTGGCAAATGAGTTCTGGTTAAAAGAGGGTTGAAACGATAAAATTTATGTTAAGACCACCCCAGTATTGAGTGTACGGTCGTCGGTAGAGATTATATATTTCTTATGATATATAAGCACTCAAACCTGTCCCTCATAGGGTACTAGGTATTACGACAGATTTTTATTTGCCGCTTCTTATAACCACGGGGGTGGTAGTATGGGGGATTCTTACGCCACTACCACACAGCTTTGCATATTCAGGGTTCAGGAAAGTGAGAACTTGGAAGCACCAGCCCTCTACACACCTCGCGTTCGATCTGTCTGGGATAGAGACGCATCAGAATATTGAAACTACTCTTCCTTTTTATTTATAATCGAAAGGTTAAGGATAGCAGTGCATCAACAATCAACGACGACCAGACATACAGACGACCCAGTCCCCCAACTCGCAAACAATGTTGGTCCCCCAAGCGCTCTTAGAATGGTCACCTCGGGCCGACTATCTTAGTTACGTCATTCCGGCCGTTTCATTCACCGTTCGAAGGGTTGGCTGATAACCTGTCATAACTTATGACATACCATAACCTGTCACAACTACGAGCTTCAACTATCAATAGCTTTGTCAACTTTTTCATCTGTCCCGTTGTGAACACACGGGCCACAACACCATACAACCAGACACGAAATCAAATAATTTAAATGCTGGCTCTGACTGGGATTCGTATCCCAGAACTTATGGCACAACAGTTAGCCAACTATTAAGGTACGTCGTTGTATAACCCTTTGTTGAGTAACTGTAATTTTTCATAAAACTAGTGGCTGTCGTAGGAGATTCGAATCTTGGTCCGTGAATTCATACCAATCGTAATGGCGAGCGACGGAAACCATCGCTTATTAATCTTGCGTACATTTCTTTCAAAGCATTTTAGCCATAGTACATAGGTACTATAAAAAAACAAATGAGTTGGTAAGCTTAGTAATTATATTCACTACATATGAAATAATTTACACTAACGGAAACGGTATACAAATTTATCGTTTCTACTGTTGAAGGCTACGTCTCGATTGATATATAGAGATGCATATCTTTAGTACTGTTTGAAGGGAATTGCTTATAGATTTCAAATTACGATGCAATAAATGCACGCACGTTTGCTATGTTTGATAAACAATAATACTTTTTTTTTTATCTAACATTACCAATATTCCCGTTAACCCTCCAACTATGCACTAGAGCTTGTATGTGGAGTGGTTCACGTCAATAGACGAATGGCGGGCTCGAACATGCAACGTCATGTTTCGCAGTCCGCACCCCTAACCCATTAGGGTATTGGCGCTTCTATTAAATTGTTAATATTTGGCATAGAACTTACTACCGTTCAAAGAAAAATGTCATGTTTTTCCATACAGCTTGAACAGTGTGGTGAATATGGGCAAATATTTCAAGAGCTTCGTGACTGCTTTTGCACTTTCTAGGAGAGACGATAATATTATGGAATGACTTACTTTCATTATAAGATCACTTGTGTTCTAAAAATATAGAAAAGAACGAAGAATATTGAATGAAATATTTCCAAAGGGAAATTTTAGCTTTCTGTACAGAATTTAATATTTAAGTCTATAACCTTCAGCTGTTCCCATTTGTCTTGAAATCGACCAAAAGAAAAAAAAATTAAATGTCATTTACGGTGTTATCAAAATGGAATTCGCTGTTCTCAATTTTAACTAATTATCTGAAATGGACTTTATGCTTTACAAAATAAAGTTTAATGACGAATCTTGTTACAATTAACTCTTAAGTATTGCGTTTATTTGGATTTAAATATGGTCTGCTTTCATTTCATTTATATTTATATCAAAAAGGTTTTGTTTTAAAAAAATAACTGATAATATATAATACTGAAATAATTACTGTTGAACATAGAATGCTCCATCAAAATCTAACGCGGATTGCATGGACAGTTCGACAATATTTCCAACGCCGAGCAAGCAGATAGGCGAGGTTTAATTACGAAGGTGTCTGCAAATTAGTCTGTTGGTTTCGAACTCAGAATATTTGCCTATTTTTTCAACATCCGAGAATCACCTGAGGCTCTTTTATTACCAGCTAAGGTTGAAATGTGGCGTATGATACTATATATACCATAGTTACATTAAAGAGTTAAATTTTCATCAAAAGACTCGGTCACTTGACAGATTCATCTCCCGGTCATCGTAGCTAGGTCAAGGCTACGCACGCAAACACGTTCACAGCGAGACGCACAGCCGAACGCATTGCGACACGAACAGGGTGACCATCAAATTTGTTATTTTTAATTAATTTTATTTATGTATCTATGTATGTATCTACCTATCTGTGTGAGTATATATTTTGATATTTATATCCATTTACTTGTTTTATTCTCTTAGCTGTATCGCCTCTATTACGTATATAACTCTTCTTAGCCTAATGGTTGACTGGGAGAGAATGCCTCTAGGCATTAAGTCCGCCATATGTACCAATTTGTGCATAAAGATTAAATAAATAAATAATCTCTTATTCATAATCTACTAGTTCTGTCACCAGTAAAATAGATACATCATAGCCGAATAAATTAAATATCGTTAAAAACGTTGAAAAAAAAAGTAAACTGCTTATATTTCATCATCATTATCAGCTTGTAAACACAGCACTAGTATTAAAAAAAAATACCAAATTAAATACAGTTATATTTTTTCATTATTTGTGACAAGCGGCTCACTTAGTAAGTAAAGTTTTAAAGCAGTCTCTAACAAAATTACAAAATTTAAATAAGATTCTAAAGTAAATCATGTACAGTATATAATATGTTTCCCAGGACTTATCCACCTGGCTCATGCTAAATTATTGACATCCTAATATTGTATGACGACAGATGTCGATTGTTTATAAACATTGTTAAGCTTTTTTGTACTCAATATCTTACCTCTTAAGAAAGCAAGCCTGCAATCATAAAATTAATAATATTTCTTTTATCTCTACGATGCACAAACGTCGAATTTGTTGTGCAGCGTGTGCTAGAAATCCCAAATCTTCTTTCATAACAAAAAATATACCATATTGTTAATCTTTAAATATTGATTGACGTTAATATAAGGTACAAAAGTTTAGGTTTTGTCAATATTAAATTAGTCAAAGCCTGGTTTTGACTAACTCGGCACCTGGGGCTCATGATGTCACTCTAACGCTAATATAAAGTAAAGGGCTGCGCGGGGAAGCGGGGAGGAGGGCCACATTCTAACAAGGTACCAAGTTAGTTCGCCTGAGTAACTAACATTGGTTCAAGTCAAAATTTTACTATGGCATTGTAAACGTTTTCATACGAATATTTTGGCATGTTTCATAACGCTGAAGAAATTTTCGGTCATGGCCATAAGAAAGGTTCTGTGTTTTTAAAGTTAAGCTTTTAATAACCTCGATCACCTTTTTAATTGAAAGTTTTAAAACCTGTCTCCGGTAGGCGAGTAGCAGAATTATTTTATAAATTTAAAATATTTGATGAAGAGTATTATTTCTGTTGCCACATACCATACTTCCTACTATAACCTTACCCTTACCTTAACACCCTGAAAATAGTTCTCTGTATATAAGCTTCTCCCGTAAGGAGCATTTGCCATATAATAAACACACTCGGCAAGCTATTTATCGTTCGCAGAACCAGACATCCTGAACCTTTGACGCTGCTGCCTATGGTATTAGTATGGTATTTATCGAAATGTATATCACGCCATCTGGCGGTAGTCATTGCGACTTTCTAAACTTTTTTCAGTCGTCTCTTATGACATCGATCGTAAGAAGGGTGGCGGCAGATTCTTACACCGGGACCATGTGGCATCGAAAGCACTTTTCTAGTGCTATTATAAAGCTATATAGTTAAAAGAACCTTGTTTTTAATTAAATAAGATTAATGACAAATTACTGTTATTTAATAAAAAAAAAATCTACTCTCTTCTTCTACCAGATCTTCATATCGACCAACATTTTATCGAATTTCATTGTTACTATCCCATCAGATGAAAAAAGAACCATCGAAACCGGTTCATGAATGCCTAAATGAGCAGCGAAACTTACTTTAAAAAACAAACAGTCAATTAAATATTCATAACGCGATTTCAAAATGGTTTAAAGAGCATTTTATTAAAAATGTATGCAACAGTTTCATTCGTACATAATGAATTCACGCCTTAAATTTTATAACTATATTTTCGATACTATTTGTTCACTTTTTATTTTTTCATTTTAAAGATATTTTTACTGGGATGAGAAACTAAGATTTTCTGTCATTTTCCCTTGCTAGTACAGTAGAACTGTCTTTGTTTAAAAGTTACTCTATACTATAATCTATTCATTGCTAATCGGACTTAATATGCATGCTTTGACCTTGTTCAAATGGACACACCCTTTAACATTTTGCGTGATTATAAATTATAACGCAAACTTGCAATTGCACAAGATCTTCATGTGTAAAGTCCACATCGTGTCCATTGCTGCGAGATTCTTCCAAGGTCTTGTAGACCAAATATTGGCATATGTGAATGAATCAAGGTTTCGAAATAAAAATGACTGGCATTTTTTTGTCCAACATTTGTGAAATTATAGAAATGTGGTTATCCTGTTTGATAGTGAGATAAGTACTGGATATAAAGACTATACACAATGGAGGTAGAGATACTAAATTAGCAGTAGTTTAGTATTTTTAGAATTCTGTGGCTCCATGATTCTAAGTCGCAGCCCTATTCGAGTTGGTGGATTTATATCTTCGAAATATTTTTTTTTGACTTGCCGCTTTGTTCCAAATGTTTATCTTCGCCACCAAGCACTTGGTAGATTTAGCACTTAAAAGCGCAATTACCAATATTTGTGTACCAAGGATCGCACCCAGGTTATATACAATAAACCTTATTTACATAAATCAGTTTGTAAATTATATTTAAAAATTATAATAAAATAAATTGTTAAAGAGAACTGGTCTAGCTTCAAAAACAATAAACGTTTCTGCTTTTCGTTTTTGAGAGTAGAAAATAATCATAACAATCTCATGCGATATATTAATAAGGGTATTTGTGATTCTGGTATTCTTGGATAAATTCTATTATCGCCATTATGCACATATATTAAATGTATATTTTACGTGCAGTATGTTCTAATTTTACACAATTACAACACAACCGTCAGGCCTATAGCCATTTGCTTTTAATTTATTGACTAAATCTGATAGAAATTATCTAAGAAATATTATGTAATTTTATTTATATTGTTATCTCTGTTCAGCTCTCTTGAAATTAAGTATTTTATGTAATGATACATTCCATGGGATAAATTCATTTTAATTATATAGCCACTCGTTCATTTAAGACCACCTTCAATAAATTTCTTAGAAATGTACACTCAGCCTAATAACTGATTGAGGTATTACGCAAGCTTTACAATGGTGTGGTAACTGGCCGTTGTTTGATCTTTAATTAGATTTGCGATTATTTTGCCATAGCATTCACTTAGCCGGCCATAATTTTTCGTTATTGTATTGCTCAGGATAATAAGATCATGTGAAACAGAGCAGATGCGATAATTTGGTAACAAGTCATTACCATTTTACTGTCTGGTGCACAACAATTTGATCCTAAAATGTTGCACGAGGAAATAAATGCAAGCGATGGCCACTTTGCTGCAATAGTTGTGTATTTTTTGGTTTCGTGTGACCAAGGAGCTGACACCTGCATGTTAAGTGGCTACTGAAGCCCATGGACTCCTGCACACAACTTCAATAGAAAAAGGTAATAGATGGTTTGACCCTATTTTATTATAAAACGTTAACTGAATTCTGAAGTTTTTGTTGGTCTTGTAAAATAAAAATAAACACAAAGTTCTTACTGAAACAATTTTTTTTCTTTACGTTTTAATAGAAGTTTGGTTAGGGTCTCAAATATTATATAAAAAACAAATTCGTGAAAACTTTACACTGCCTTTAACTCAACAACCAAATGAAGAAGGTACTTGAAAGAAGATTAAAAAAATATTTGTTTCTATGATTTCTGTACACTACGGGCGTCGCGCGGTGACAGGACAACATTCTAATATTATATATATAGTTGCGGGATCGTGACTTACGTTCCTTCTGCTCGCGAGTCTCTTCCGGCAAAGCTGTCAAAGCTAACGGGCAAACAGCCTATCTTTAATTCCTTAGAGGTTTTTGAGAAGAAATGAAAAAGAACTGGAACCAAACAATACGAAATTCATATCAAGAATTGTCCCATTTGAACATGTTTGAGATTTTAGATATGGGCAACAGTGCCATATAGGTCAATGTTAATTGTTAATGCCATGTGCCATCTACCATATTGTTAATGCCATGTGCCATCTACCATAACCATAGACATTAAGAGCAAACTATATCTATTATAGCGCACGTATGCCTACGTAGTATCGGCACATGGTACTGAGAGCGTATCTAATATAATTGTTATTATAATTTATGCTTACGATTGTTGTCACTTGGTGAAACTACGAAGTTAAAGAATTATATCACCCTTATGTATCGGCGATATCTTCTGTGTACTTAATGAGGAAATAACGATGTGTAGTTGGGAAAATAACATTTTCTGGCCGGTAATTTCGATGTCAAAGATGAAGTTCGCTCTTGTCGACCTTAAAGTCAATGCAATTTTTGAAAATGTGGAGCAAGATCGGCATATTAGTTTTGATTTCTTTCAAAAAGTTTATATATAAAAGGTCCATATTTGGGAGGCACACGAGCTCACTGAAAGAAACCTAATGAATCATGTACTCATTTGCGATTCTCTAATGAAACGTGATGATAAAGAACCAATTTTAAAACTGCTAATGAAAAGTGAATTTGCTACGACAAGAACGTGCGAAAAAGATCATGGTCAAAAGGCAATCTCCACGGACTGTAGCGAAACCTGGATTAACTAGCAATAAGGTGATGCTGTGTGTGTATGGTGGGATTGGAAGAGCATCGTTGATTATGAGCTTTTATCGCCGGGAAAAACCATCGATTCAGACCTCTACTGCCAACAGCTGGCGAGACTCAAGAAATAGAGAAAAAACGACCGGAATAAATCAACATTAAGGGCGTGGTCATCGCGTAACGTACGGCACACACATCTTAAGCCACTCAGCGAATGTTGAGTGAGCTTGGTTGGGAAGTGTTAATGCACCCACCATATAGCCTTGACCTTGCACCGATAGATTTCTCGGGTTCGGTAAATTAGTATAGATTTTCTGCTCTCAGTCGGCTGCCATCTAGTTTGTTAGCTAACGGGGTGCATAACGAGTAGGATTTGACAAGACTGTTTCATTCGCTCTTATTAGGTACCAGTATACATGCGTTATAACCGCAAATCGTCCTTTCCGGTGATGTATCTTGTTATTTTTTAATATTTTGCATGAAACTTATTAAAATGTTCGGATATTAAGAAATAGACTAAATTAAGTAATTAATGCAAGGATGTGATTGTGAGATTTACACACCACAGAACAGATTGCAAATTATTTCATAATATTAACATAATTTGAATGATGGTAATTCGCTACTGGGCGATGGTTAAATAATAAAATATAATAATATCTTATATAATATAACATTTATTTTTTCTCCCAATACAATAGACGTCAAAGTGTAGATTAAAAACGAAAATACGGAAGTGCCGAGAAATAGTAGCCCGAACTAGGTTTGAATTCTGATCATGGAGACTACTTCCGAAAGCTATCGGCTATTAACCGCTATAGGGCTGTTAACTAATGTTAAAACACTTAATGGTGTACGCAACCAAGAGGCGCTCCGTTATCTTTAGCTTTTCGATATAACGATGTAATTGGAAGTAGGGTTGAATGCAGTGCCAGAGATACGGGGCGCAACAAAATCGAATGCAAAAATCAACAATTTGTGATTAACCTTTATTGTCCTCGGCTGCGATTGCTTTGTTCTATGTTCCATGGATGACCATTAAGAGTTTTATAGATTAATAAAAAAAAATGTGATCTCTCATCTAGCACCACTAAGAGAAAAGAGGTAATGTATAGTTTAGGTAATTTTCCTAAGTAGAATCATGAAACATACAATTACTTGTGCATTAAATGCACAGTTCCAACAAATGCTTAAATATATTTATTTCTAATATTGAAGATCTTACGACTTTAATAAACGAAACTGATTTTGTCATAGTTGAAAAAAACTATAAAAACGTGATGGTTTGCTTAACTTATAAATTCGTTATTTCATTACCATTCGTATTGAATTTAAGTTTAAACAATGATCCATTCGGTCTGACAGATTTCATCTTCACATTTACAGTAAGTAATTTTTGAGATTAACCTAAAACCTTTCATTTACTACTATATTTATTTACGCATAGTAAATTTTAATTAAAATGTGTTGTTTAAAGTAATTCACATTTGAAAGTTTAACCACGATAGAGGCATTTAAAGCAAACTTATAGGTAACCTAGTTTAGGGACCGTGAAGTAAGCGCTCCGGGTGTTTATAATCGATTGAACTAAAACTTCAATTCGTGCACAAGTGTATAGTTTACTTTTCACAAAATTTACTAAAATTCAAACAAGTAATTGAGAATGAACCCATTTAAATTTGAAGTAAATATTCCACCTTCACGGGTAGGAAAATAGGGGTTGAAGTAGGGTTCTCTAAAACTTTGTTTCATATAATATAAACGTCTTTAGTTATGTTCAAGATTCGACGAAAAATAATAACATTGCAAATGTTTCCGATTACAATTTTGCAAATACGTTTAAAAATAGTTATTTAAAACGACATATATATTTAAGTAATCAACTAGTAAAAGTAGGACAGAAAGAACTGTAAAAATTTTAATGTCAACGTTGCCACAGATTATACACAAAACATATGTATCGTGTACATAAGCGATCAAAAATTGTAAACTTTCTCACTGTCAGCCAACTGTTACGCAAGCCAAGGTCAAGTGTGTGTGTGTGTGTCTCAACTCACCCCAAGGCCGGTCGAAGGTCGTGCACCGCGGACTGGCTCAATTGGTACCGTAGCTCGTTCACAACTGAGACCTGCGCCGGCGCAGCCGAGCGATTTCACAACCCTGGTGTAGCGGTGTCTTAATATTTCGCAGTGATTGTAAATCGGCAGAGGTAAATCGAAACAAATCTTTAAATTTGACACTGTTTAGAAATAACTTTAAAATATGAAGGAGTGGTATCGAAACTCAAAAACAACTTTAATGTGGATTTTTCCTTTTTTTTAGACCTTCTCACAAATAATTTAAGTATTAAATATCGGATTTTAAAATTATTAATAATTAAATAAATGTATCTAATACATATTATTAAAAAATATTTTGATGCAACTTTCAATATTTTTTGTAAATGTAATCTCCATTTAAGTAAAATACGAGTATCAAATTGAACACTAAGCTAAAGCTTCCTGTGTTTCCTTAATTTTAATCAAAAGCAACTATTTACCTACCTTAAAATATTTTTTTTATCTCCACCCCCCCGTAATACTCATGGTCTATTGCCTGTTTACGAAATGTGATGATTTACATGATGATAGATACATTTTTATGATCACTTTCAAATTAAAACAGCTTGCTGTACACAAATAATAATTATTTGACGGCTCGGTGGCGTAGTGGCTAAGCGTTTAGCTGCGGGGCTGTGGGTCGCCGGTTCGATTCCCGCACGGGACTAGTATTTGTATGGACTACAAATAGTTCCCGGTCTGGGTGTATCTCCATGTGCAATTCATGTATGTAAACTGTCTTCGCGATACAGGAGAAATCCCTACAGCGGAAGGTAACGCTTTTTAAAATAAAATAAAAAAAAAGAAATTATAAATTTATCCTCCACAATAAATTTTTCGCCTCTCCTGGAGATAGAAAGTCGAACGGTTACCGGGTTTGTTCGCAGAGATCGACATTTATAAGGTTTTTTAACTAGTCGACGAAGACATTCAGCGGGAGGAAGAGGGAGCAGATTTTACGCCGTCTGGCACAAACATAGTAGATCTTAATGCCAAGAAAACAAAATGATTGAATAAACTTTGTACAAAGCCTCATGCGCCATTTTATATAGAATGTAATTCCGCGAAGATGGTATTAAGATGTATTTTCACGGCGTCCATTATGTTACTAAATATTGCAGATTTCTTTAATATTTAATATTAAATGTCAATGACACTTGAAATGAAACTATTATTTAACGGATTTAATAAAGTTTAATTGTTGTTATCGTCGTTTCGAGTGCTTTACAGCACCCGTGGTCACGAGGGGACTGAGCTGTTAGACATCATTATTAACTCGGGCTACCTGTAGTTTTTTTGGATTCTGTGTACCTGATGTTTCAAGAGCTTTACTTACCCCGTAATCACGGAGTGACCGAGATGATAGACGTCGTGATGTCATAGTTAACTCGGGACTACCTTCAGCTTTTCAGATATCATTAACGTTTGACTTGATAATACATATTTGTTCAGCGCTGCTAATAAATACAATGGAGCGATATAAGGCAATGTAAAATATCATACATCTTCTTCTTCTGCCCGGGCTATTAAAGTCCACTTCGGAAAGCACCAGCAAGCTTGCATTGCGTGGAGTGATATACCCGTACTCATGGTTAGCTGGGTAGGCTGATTGTTGAGGGCCGATATACTGATAATTTTGGTGTAATTTCATTGCAGTCCAAAACGACATCAACTATAGCTGCGTTTCTTTTATCCCATTATAACAAGTCTGTAAATAATCGAAATCTGACCTTAGATGCTGTTATCAACAATTTAAAAAAATCCGTCTAAGTGGGATCGGGATTATGCACCGAGGGTTCCGTGCAACCACACGAAGCATCCTGCTGATGATATTAACCAAGATAAAAAGTGTTTTCCTTTGTTCCGTACGGGATCCCTAGCGCAAACGTGACACACACTTGGCACTGGTTATTCTACGGGCCCCTATTGTTATTTTAATTTTTTTGTTAGGATATTTACTTAGATAATACATATGCTTCACCCGATGGTAAGTGATAACCGTCACCCATGTACATCTGCGACACCAGAGGTACTGCAGGTGCGTTGCCTGCCTTTTAGGGGAAATGGGAGATGGAAGGGAGGATGAGGAGGCGGATGGGGAGAGGGAGTGAGACTCCGGTTACCTTACTCACCGAACGAAACGCAGAAGCACAAGACACCTCTACTTGAAACGGACTATTACTACAGTAGGTGGTGCAACATAAATAAACATACTATACAACTATAACTAGTACATACAATAAAACAAAAAATATAAATAATATACATACTTGTATTTATGTGTTATAAAAGTAGCTGCCTATAAGTTTCCACTGCTGGGTAAAGGCCTCCTTTTCAAAAGTCTGAGAGGGTTTTTGGAGCCTAGAAGGATCCGCCACGCTACTCCAGTGCGGGTCAGTGGACTTCATAATTGCGGTAATAATAAATTTTATTATTTCTCAATCATGCAGGTTTCCTCGCGATGTTTTCCTTCACCGCCGATCAGGTGGTAAATTTTGTTCTTAAAATTGCTATTAACAATTTTAGTGGTGCCGGCACCAGGGTCACTCCCGCTCTATGTAACTAAAGCGACACTCTGACCACTGCACACTGACACCTGGCTACCACGGCTCTCTACCAATATCTGCTTTAAGTGCCACAATAAATTTAACAACTATATACAATACAATATTATACGTTTTAGAAAGGGGAAAGGCAATATCAAAAACCTACTTCGTATAAAATTTACACAATGTCTGCGCTTCATCAAATGTCATCAAATAGTTTTTATTCTGTTGCGACAACTGAGGGCAGGTGGTTTACCACATTGAGAATGATCATCGACATTTGCAAGAGCGACCCAGTTTAGCAGGTGGAGTGCACAAACGAGAAGGGTACTGTTACGAGCTACGGGTTGCGAGATTAGAATAGAAGGCCGGTTTCTTACACTTCTATTTCTTTATTTTTTTTAACACTTATAAAGGGTGGAGAGTTTCTTCAAGTGTGTGTTTCTTCAGTGAGTGTATCAAACACTGTCGCTTGCACGTGATTCTCCATGGGTCTTCGTGAAGGTAATCAATCCACTGTCGTTTTTTCTTTTCTTCGCGTTCGCCACTGAACGGAACATAGCGCGCTGCAGTGCTCCTTATGAAGCTTTTTTTATTTTAAATTATTCCAGAATTTTCCCGAAACGGTATTGACAAGACTTTATCGAGCATTCGGGAAAGTATCTCGAAACCTTAAGTTTAAAAAACAGACTTATTTATTTGACTTGTACTTAATCGTTTTTTTTTAACTTTAGTTTAGCATCTGATCGGTTTCGCCTATAAAGGCATTATCTAAGGTTTCATTAACTAGTGCATAACACATTGAAATTCTCAAGATTACAATCGCAATTTTGATTAATCTAGCTTCTTTATTTGTTATATCACTAGAGCGACGAAATTACGTAAATGTCAATTTGACGGTAAGTGGCTATTGATGCAAATAACTTTCATATGAACAGGTAACAGATGCATCATCACTCCTGAGAGACCAGAATGAAGGTTGCGCTGCTGATTAGCGGCAGAAATCGATGGCAAAGTAACACAGTCATCACCGCTTTTTTTTATAGAAGAATGGGCTTTACGTGCATGCGGTTCACCTGGTAAGTGATCATCCAAGTCCGCGAACATCCACAACACCAGAGGAGCTACAGATACGCTGCCGGCTTTGTCGGGTAATCCTCCTTTCGCTGCTATTCTAATACTGTACGTAAAATATACAAAGATTTTAGAAATAATGTTACATTCTTCTAATACTGCATGTACGCCATTTGTAGCCTTCTACACTACCGAAGATGCGATTGCCACAGACTCTCGGACAGACAGTCGACAAATGACTGGCGCGAGCGTATAGGTTAGGCTGGCATTTGGACATAAAAGTTACATCCCTAACTCTAGATATCTATTTATATTCCAAAAAAAATAATAAGATTTATTGTCTGTCGTAATTCTGTCAAAAATATCACCACATGTCCATCGTGTCATCTCCGGCGTGTGTGCTTAGTATGCGGTTAAAGTAAGTAGCGTAAAGCGGATGACTTAAACTTAAAACTAAAAGATAAAAGATATAAATCTCTTTGAGAAATGCAGGATAATACGAATTCTTATCGGAAGATTTTTTATGGGAAATTCGTCTCACGAGCGAGCGGCTCACCTGACGGTAAGTGAAGCAGATGTACGTCACCCACGTACATCTGCAACACCAGAGGTGCAACAACTGAGGTGATGTAGATGCATTGCCGTCCTTTAACTTATTTGGGAGATGGGAGGTAATATGAGGAGGGGGATGGGGAGGAGAAGTGAGCCACCGGTTAGCTCACTGGAAGCACAAGCCGTACTTCATGCCGGTGTACTGCGAGGCCGTGGTACCGGTCTAGCCGGCCCATCGATCAGCAGCAAAAGCCGCCGTAGAACCAAACTACCACATACAAAAAGTATCAAATTATGTATAAATGGTTGTAAAATATTGATAAATTCTTCGCCGAAGAGTATCAGCCTGTAAATACGCACAGCTGGACAAAGGTCATCTCTCAGATATTTGTCAGGAAGGGCCCACCATGCCGCTCCAGTGCGGGTTGGCGGATTTCACCCGTCCACGAATTTTTAATAATTATTTCTCAGAAAGTTTTCCTTGCGATGTTTTGCACGTGATAAATTCACCACTTAAAATGCCATTAACAATTTTAGCGTTGCCGGCACCTGGGATCGAAAGCAGGTCACTCGCGTACAGAAATTAAAGCGAGGGCACTCCCACTTAATCTAGACATTTTATTTTACCTTCTTTATCAGTCTATATTTATTTATATAGACTACATAAAGCCAATGGAATAATCCCCATGTTTTGTAATTGGGCTTTTAGTCGACCTTCAAAGAAAAGGTGTATCTTTCCGTTGATCTGTCCGAGCTGGCAACTCTAGTCGGTGCATTAAATTCAATCTTTGATGCGATTCTTATCATATTAAATACAAAATAAATTTATCCGTGTGACTTTAATTAAAAAAACAGCGCTCAACCTATCTGACCATAGGTTTCGTAGAAGGCGACTAATGGTAAAATTCTACCATTATCTGTCAATCCGTACGAATGAACAGAATTTGCCATTCCGTTTCGTCTCGTAGGTGTCTTAAAGTCGACAGTGGAACAGCATTACAGGGAGACGAGTATCAGCATCTTCTTATATATCTATCCGACAAAAAAAAATAACCGTTACCAACCCGCTCACCAGACGTGGCAATTATGGCAAAAAACTCCAGAAGCTATTGATCAATGGCCCCCAGTCTCCGGTGGTCAAGGTTATTCTGGCTACCGTGGAGGCCATTGTTAATAGCGGGTCAGGGCTCTTACTGCCAACATAAAATACTCTACCTGACAACATACAACCCACCCACATAGAGGATAGACGACATGTTCCTGGAGCTGAAAGGTAACGTAAACAAGTGAAGTGTTATCGGGTTGTCTGAAGTCCGAAGACAGGATACTTAAATTATTATAACTTTTTATGTAAATCATTAGTTTAGTTACATTATTATAACTTAATAATTTTTAGTTACATTAAAAAAAACCATTATAAAATTTAATTGAACACTATTTGTTATCATTTCTTAAACTCTGTTTACATTACACTGGAATACCAGGTATTGTCAGACATGAACATCCGCTGGGTACATCGCTTATCGATCATACGCAACCTATCGCTAAGGATCTGGTGTTGCAACTTCGTGTGCAGGCTCACCGACCCGTGGAAATTGACGCAATTGTCCAGTAATGTGACTCTATCTGGACTGCTCTACGCGTTGCTAAACCGTTCATAGAAGGAAACGCGACATTATGAGCATATATTTTATAATGTACAGCTATGGTGGCTCGCACCAAATCTCACTAAATACAATTAGCGCTAAACATGTATAAAAAATCCTTTAGTCTCATTAAATTTTAAACAATTGACAGAAATATAATGATGTTTTAAATGAATGCATATTCTTTATTGTACACCACAAAACAAAGGTACAGAAAACATAAAAAAAGTACATTCGTTTTTTTTGAGGTGGTACAATTTGGCAGTCTTATTACTGCATATCGATCTTTTCCAGACAACCAAAGAAGTAGAGAAACAAATCTACAGGTACGAGGTAGGTGGTGTAACATAAATAAACATACTATACAGCTATAACTAATACATACAATAACTTATATTATAATAAAAGTAGCTGCCTGTATGTGCCCACTGCAGGGTAAAGGCCTCCTTCTCAAATATCTCAGAGGGCTTTTGGAGCCGGGAAGGACCCGCCACGCCGCTCTTGTGCGGGTATGGCGGGCTTCACATGTCCTCGAAATAATATCAATTTTTTTAACCACCATGTTTTTCTTCACCGCCAAGCACGTGGTAAATACAGCACTTAAAATTGCTATTAACAATTTTATTGGTGCCGGCTCCGGGGATCGAACTCAGGTCACACGCGCTCTGCGATACTAAAGTGGACGCCTTGACCACTAGGCTATTCTATTCTAGTGTTAGTTACGCACACCGACTTTGTAGAATCAGCTGTCGTCAGCGACCAGTGACGACAGAGACCTTCGAGAAAAGAGCTTATTCCTTCCTTAAAGGCCGGTAACGTAACACAGCTGCTCTGGTGTGTCAGATGTACGTACCTATCGGTAATAACTCAGCATCAAGTGAGCCGCTTGCTCATTTGCCCCTTTTACAAATAAAAAAAAATACAATGTAAATATAAATATAGTAGTAATTCGTCCCGATGTTTCCCGAGAGATCGAGGCAAGTAATGCTCTTTAATTTCTTTCTTAAAGGTGCTAATGGATCGCGCCTTACGGATGTTCATCGGCAGAGCATTCCAGAGCTTAACAGCCTGGACTGTAAACAAATTGTTAAATAAGAATGTATTGTGACTTGAGAGTTGTTTTAATTATTTTCAGTGCTAATTCTGTTTGCTGTATTCTTGTGGTGAATAAAATTTGTGTTGGACGTATATTGACTCGGCGATTCGAACCCAGGACGACTTCTTGACTCAGCAGTTGGGTACGCTAGACACTAAGCCATTTGCTAGTCCGTTTTACTACAGCCGCGGGTTGAGTCGGGGCTACCCTACGCCACCACTACCAGGTGTCTAGTCTTGATTGGTTATTAACTGAAGCTACGACCTGGATTATGTGAAATATTTTATTTGGCATCGTTTATATTAGGATTTCATAAACCTCGAAACGATAGTGTATTCGCTAATAACGTATGTTATATCATTTTCATGATAGCGATGTTTGTGGGTTGTGCTTTACGCAACTATGCATATACTTTATCTTCACGGGTCACATAATTTAAACGTGGTAGAGCCAAGCGGCGACTTTTGGCGTTGCTCGAATGGGCCGGCTCGACCGGATTGGTACCATGGCCTCGCAGAATACCGGCGTGAAGTAGAGGCATATTGTGCTTCTGCGTTTCGTTCGGTGAGTGAGGTAACCGGAGGCCCACACTCCCTTCTCATCCCTCTCCTCATCCTCCCTCCCATCTCCCAAATACTCTTAGATGCCGGCAACGCACCTGCAGCACCTCTGGTGTTGCGGAAGTACGTGGGCGACGGTAATCACTTACAATCAGATGAATCGCATGCTCGTTTGCCGCCTTTTCTTTAAAAAAAAAATACACGGGCCGCAGAAGACCCCGGGAGTAAATGGAGATAGAACAGGTTTAAAAAAGAAACAATAGCACTCTCTCAGTATAAAAAGAGTTTCTACACCGGATTATTAATAAAATACTTGTACCATTTAAGATTTGAATTATTATTACAGAGAGTAACGATTGTTTTTGTATAGAATATTGTAATTTAAACTAGCTGTTAACAATTTTAGCGATGCTCGCGAGTGCTCTGACCACTAGGCTACCATGGCACCTTATATAAAATAATTGGTAATAAATTTATATTTTACGACATGTGTCAAGGTATTTTATTTATATAAAAAAAAATATATAATTATTTCGATTTAAATATTATCTTATTTTTTTTTTTTATTATACGGGGTAAAGGTACAAGCGGTTTACCTGATGCTCAGTGATCAGCGACGCCCACGAACATTTTTTTATTTATTTATTTTGTAACCTATGTATATTAACAAATTTTGACTTATAGTATGAGGAAACCTTCATAGGTTTGTGTACATACTAGTATTCACTGATATTCGTTCAACCAACGAACGCGGTACCATTGCGTTATTCAATTCAACAAATATTGTAACGTAGTTATGTGGGTATACTGCAAAAAAGAAATTAAACAAAAAAAAGAGGTACTGTACCACAGTGATCTACAGGTCTACTGATTTGAATACTCATTGATTTGAATACTCATTGTTTAGTAAATTATAACGTTGCATAGATCTACAGGCCGATTGGAGAATATATATATGATTCGCAACACCAGAGGAGTGGTAGGCTTTAAGGAAGCCTTTACGGAAGGAATAGGCTCTTATCTTGAAGGTCCCTCAGTCGTAAATGTTCGGAAGCACTGCTGGCTTCACAAAGTGATTTCACAAAGTCTATGTGCGTGGCTGAAAATTCCGTGAGAAACTCTCTGTGGCGGAATGCCTACCGTCTTGATGGTGTTGGTGGAACTTGTTGGTGGATGTCGCGTAATCGACAGAATTTCAAGTTCTTTACAGAGATTACTCTGTAAAGCATATTTAAAAACGCGCACTGCGATGCCGTCACCATTACCTGGATAATTGCCGTGCTTGGTACAGAGTAATGAAATAGAGAGATATTACAATTTTCTGTAAAATTGTTATTAAAATGTTTATTTTTTATTTATATAAAATAATTGGTAATAAATTTACATTTTACGACATGTGTCAAGGTATTTTATTTATATAAATAAAAAATATAATTATTTCGATTTAAATATTATCTTATTTTTTTATTTATTATACGGGGTAAAGGTACAAGCGGTTTACCTGATGCTCAGTGATCAGCGACGCCCACGAACATTTTTTTTTAATTTATTTTGTAACCTATGTTTATTAACAAATTTTGACTTATAGTATGAGGAAACCTTCATAGGTTTGCGCCTGCGGCCTTGAGGCCGCGGGCGTTTATGTTTTAAATAGATGTACAGGAGTACATCTACTGCTTACCTCTTTATGGTAAGCAATCTAAGGACCGTCCGAGGGAGGTTCGGGCCTCGTCTCGGACGGTCGTGGTGTTTCGGTAGTAATGGGCGGTAAGGACCGCCCTGAATCCCGGGTGCAAGGTGTTTGATTTGCACGATACGCTCTTACGCGTCGGCGGGGGATTGTGTATGTGACTCCAGTCCTAACTGTATGTACAGTGTGTTCAGGTTGAGTAGTGTTAACCGAAACTAGTTCAGTTTGTCGGTCTGTCGGTGCTGTTACGTCTTCCGGGTCGTCTAATACGTTACGCGGGCGACGGTGACGCACCGTTGCGTTTAATATCGGGGAATATTTGTTGGCGTTTACCACCAGCGGGTTAGGGTGTACGGCGGCCGATTCGAAGTAGCGCCGTGACGTTTCCCTGAAGAATGCTTTGATCGTCGGTATTTTACAGTCCTTGTGTAAGTCGTCGTTACGCTGGTACCAGCTTGCACCGGTGGCGCTACGCAGAAACTTATTTTGGACGGTCTGTAGTGAGGCGATGTGTGTTTTCGCCGCGTGAGCGAAGGCTACCGAGGCATAGGCCATGATAGGTCTTATGCAAGCCTTGTATAGGAGTATTTTGTGTCTAAGTGACATCTTGCTTGAGGAGCAGATCATTGAATGTAGGCGGCCTGCGACGAAGGCGGCCCTGTTCCTGACTGTCCTAATATGGGGGGCGAATGTCATCGCCGCGTCTAAGGTTACTCCTAAGTATTTCGCCTTCCTTTCCCAAGGGATCGGTCGGTCGAATAGGGTGATAGTGCCTAATTTACGAGATTCGTAATTATGCTTGGCCGTGCTCGTTCCCTTGTGAAGAGAACTCCTACGCTTTTTCGGGATTAACCTCAATTCTCCATTTCCGGAACCATTCGCCCAGACGATTGGCAGCGGATTGGAGTCGTAAGGTGATGCGACCTTTGTGGCGGTCGGAGAAGTATAGGGCCGTGTCGTCCGCGAATAGTGCGAGGTTGACCTGGGGCTCCTTTGGAATGTCACTCGTGTACAGTGAGAAGAGGATCGGGAGAGGCAGGAGCCTTGAGGGACTCCGGCTTTCAGAGGGCGGATTGAGGATCGCGTGCCTCTACTCGATAGCGAAAGGTGCGGTCCGTCCTATTGGGCTTGGGGGAGAGGTTTAGGTTTTTTAATATGTGCTCCGTTAAGCGGTGCACTTGTTGGACGCACGAGTGTTCGGAACGGAAGCCGAATTGCTCGTCTGGAATTATGTTGTTCTCAAACACAAATTGTCTGAGTCTTTTCAGGATTATTCTTTCATAGATTTTCCCCATAGAGTTGAGGAGACTTATAGGGCGATAGCTGGAGGCGAGGTTACGGGGCTTGCCTGGTTTCGAATGCCTATGACGTCTGCCTCTTTCCAGGCATCCGGGAAGGAGCAGCTGGCGAGGAGTACGTTGAAGATGTTTGCCAGTAGGCATATTAGTGGGGCTGGGAGAGTTTTAAATACCCTGTTGCTTATACCATCCATTCCGGGTGCTGACCGGTTTTTCAGGTTGCTTACTATCTCAGAGACTTCTTTGGGTGTCACTGGCTCTAGTGGATCGTCCACTGGTGGTAACGCGTCCCTACGTGTTACTTCCTCGTCCACCTGCCGCAGGTGGGCCGGATCCGTTGGTTCACGCGAGGGGTGCATTGGCTCTCTAGACTGTCCGCGAGGCATTCGGCCTTTTCGCTGTCGTCGAAGGCCAGCGTGTCTAAATCGGGGCGTAATAGCGGGGGCATTGTTGCCACGTTCTCTACTTTGAGAGATCGGGCCCGCTGCCAGTAGGCAGTATGCGATGGCTCGATGTCTCCAAGGAGAGAATCCCACCGAGTGTTCCTAAATTCAGTGATGCGCTCTTTTACTTGCCTCTGTAGGCGTCGCATGGTTTCGCGGTTTTGTTCCGTTCTATAACGGTCATGTGCTCTAATAGCTGCGTTTTTTCTCCTAATTAGGCGTCTAAGACCTGCCGGGAGCTCCATGTGCCGAGCGTTCGACTCAGGGACCGTCCTTTTGGATTCTTCGACGGCTGACTTGAGATGGTCTGTGAGTGAGTTTATTGCCCTACATGCTATTTCAGGCGAGTCTATCTTGTCCGGTATTTTGTCTAGGTGCTGTGATGTCGTAGCTTCGAGTTTGACTTCGGTACGCCAGTCCACGATGGTTTTGGTCTGAGGGACCTCACCATGCGGCTGGCCCAGCTTGAGTAAGACCGGTCTGTGGTCTGAGTCGAGTTCGTGAAGCGTATCTATCGAGTTAATAGCTAGGCTTACGTCTTTAAGAATCGCGATATCGAGTACGTCCGCCGCGTGAGTGTGATACGTCGGATATCTTGTAGGCGAGTCGGGTGCGATTACGTCTAACAAGTAGCGGTCCCGTATGTCGGCGAGCACGTTGCCGTTTGTATTATTGACGCGCGAGTTCCAGCTGATGTGTTTGCTGTTTAGGTCGCCGCCTATGATGACGGAGGGCCTAGCTCTGTTAGCGTCCTAATGTCTGACGAATGGAGGGTTTTGTTTGGCGGCAGATAGGCTGATACTAGAACAAGCGGCCTGTGGCCGGTTAGCGCTATTCTACACGCGGAAACTTCGATTGTTAGTAGGTCGGGAGGGTCGAGCGGTATGCAATGCAAGGACCTTTGAAGTAAATCAGGGTGCCGCCTTTGGCGAACGTTAACCTGTCATTACGGATGATATTGTAATTTGCTATTTTAGGATCGCGATTGCTAGGCTTGAAGAAGGTTTCTTGCACTAGCATAATGTCGACGTTGTGATCGCGAAGAAACGTAGCGATTTCGTCTTTCTGCGTTTTGAGGCCGTTTGCGTTGAATGCAGCGACAGTCAGAGAGCGCGGTTTTAATCTTCCTACTGCGTTAGCCATTGGAATAATTAGTGTGTGTTAAATTTGGGCATGACGCGGGTTTAGGCGCATTGAAACGACCAGATCGCGTCGATAGTGGGCATGTGCTCAATGGTGGCCATGAGTTTGTCCTGGGGTGTCGTTGCCTCGCGTAGTTTGCGGGCTGGGATTGATAGATCAGCAACGTTGATGTTGTTGATGAAGCCGCATACTAATGAAAGTCGGCGGCGAAGTTTGAGGCGCCTTGGGACGCGGGAGTGGAGGCCGCAGGTCGTGAAGCGACCGCGCTCTTTTGGGTATAACCTAGGGGTTTAGCCCAGGCATTGGCTTTCTGCGTGGGTTCAGCAGTGGGATTGGCAGGCGCTGGCTTGGCAGGCGCTGGTTTGGCAGGTGCTGGTTTAGCAGATGCCGTTTTGGCAGGCGCTGGCTTGGCAGGCGCTGGCTTGGCAGGCGCAGGAGGTTGGGACCGTGGAGCCCCGGGGCCCTTCCTACGACCGTTCTTTTGGGTGCCGCCACGCTGTCTCTTTCGCGGCGCTCTGTTGCAGCCGCGATAATTCGCGGATGCCCTGTTCGCCGCACAAGACGCAGCTTGGCGGTTCGGTTGCGTCGCGCGTGCGCTCGCACTCCGGAGTGCCGTGGTCTCCGAGGCATTTGACGCAGCGGGGACGCGCGAAACAATTTCTGGCCGAGTGGCCGTATAGTTGGCAGCGGTGGCACTGATTTATGATGCCTTTGTTCCGCGGTGCCTCGATGGATAGGTTTGTAAGTTTACAAATCGCTTTGATGTTAAATATAGCCTTGCCTTCCGGGGACAGGTCGAGGATGGCTAGGACCAAGTCGTACGGTGACTTTTTCTGTGGGTGGTACATTCGGTGTACCTCCTGCACAGGGATATTCTTCTCGATTAGGTCGTTTTTTATATTATCCAGGAGGAGCTCCTTAGGGAGTCCGCGAATTACTACGCGGAGACGTCTGTCCTCCTCTAGCGAGTAGGTGTGGAAACTAATGTTTTTATTTTTAGGTGTCTAGTCACCGTGCGAAAATCGTCTATATTAGTAAGGAATACGCGGATTCCTTGAGCTGTGGTTTGTGCTTTTGGGCACAGAATTTTGTTTTAGTCAGCCATACTGACAGGTCGTTCCAGTGCCCTTTGTCCTGGAGTATGATCGGCGGCGGGGTTTGGGCGCGCGGGCTCGAGGTCGCGGCGGCGTTGGGTTTTGACGCGAGTCGGTTTGGTTGGGCGGACTGTGCCGGTTTGGTTTTGGGTTCCCTTCGCTATTGGCTGGCGGGTTTGCGACGCAGCCTTTTGGATGGCGTGCCTTCGGCGATAACGACGAGTCCGAGTTAGGCTCGTCCTCGTTTTAGCGACGCGTTTTTCGCCTTTCTCCTGACGACGACCGTGAAGCCGTCGTCCGGAGAGGCGTCTCGACTTCCATGTCGGACCCGGAGTCCGACAGGTACGCGGCGTGCCCGTTGGCGGCGGGCGACGCGGGAAGGCTAACCTCCGTGGCTACGGGCGACCCAGGGAGGCGTCCGGAGAGAGGGCTGTCCGTGTCGAACGCCGGGCGCGAGGCGACCTCGGTGTTCGAGCCCAGCCGGAAAGCTTCGAATTTTCCCAGATATCTGGGAATGCGAATTTAACGAACTTCGCTAGTTCGGAATTTGCGCAATGGTCGGCCATCTTGTCGGCGTCGGCCATCTTGGTCGTGTCGGCCATTGAATGGCGTGTGTGAGAGAGATTCTAAACCTCCTACCAAAGGCAGGGAGGTGTGTGCCTACTGGTTCTATACCCCGCGCTTTTAGGTGCGCAGGATGAGTACCTAGCTGTTGCCTAGCGCAACAAGCGACACAGAAATTTAAAAATAGCCGCCTCTGAGGCGAGAGTTGTGTACGAACTACTTACAGGGCAGGAGTACAGTAGCACTACACTTTCACAGCGGTTTCCGCGAAAACTGGACACTATTTCTACTGTCACTTGAATTGGCTTCTCGTGAGCACATGGGTGCTGTTTGAGAGAACTTCCACTCCGCACGTGCGCGCGTCGCAGACTGTGTATCTATGTATGGAGGTATACGGCTATAGACCACTCCATGATTTTTAATTTTTATTTTCTCATTGAAATTAAACTAACTTAGCTTCAGCTACCATATTATTTATTTATTTATTTTATATACAAGCAAACTGCAACTGGTTTTACTTTGATAGATCTGTAATATATAAACTAAAAGTGGATGTGTTAATGCGAATACTTTTCTCTTGAAATGTTCTAAATAGTGGTGAAAACCGAAATTAAGTCCATGAAGAAGAATCATAAGTTTAGAAGTTATAACCGAATAGACATACAAACGCCGATTGCGTTTTTGTTTTATACTAAAGATTCTAGAAATACAAGACGTAATTCAAGAAATATATAATATAAAAAAATGTATATCTTTCGTTGTGTAAGTTACCTTATTTATTGGAAGACAGGCGGTTTTATTTTTTACGCGCTGCCGGCAAACGATTCTGCTTTTCTGCTAATATATTAATTTGATCTCTGCCTTCCACGACCTTTTAACACGTCATACGAGTATCTGAGCTCTTAAAAATAGTCTGTGTTCTATGCGGGTATATATTGGCTACGTAGTGTGTGTTGAATAAAATTAAAATTTTTACACATGCAATATTTCCTTTCAATAAAATTAAAATGCCATCAAAATGGTCTAGTCAAATATTAATTTTAGTAAATAATAAAAAAAAAAAATATTCAAAATAGCATTAGGAGCTGAAATGTAATGAAAAGGAAAAAAAATTAAAAAGAAACATATTTTCTTTAGTTAACTCTCCAGCTTCCAATTTCACATGTTAAGAGGGTGTAATTGAAATGTATTTACGAGCATTTATGCATTTAATATTACTCTAAACTTTTTTATATACTTGTGTATCAAGTTTATAACATGGCCAGCCTTTCAAAAATATAGTCAGTTGACAATTTATTCATTAAAAAAAAAACTACGTTAAAATTATGCATATAGAATTATACGTTTGCAGTAGAAAAGAAAGTTTAATTTGTCTTATGACTTTGAGTTAGTTATCGATACATATTATATGTATCTGGTACACATTGCAATGTGTCAGAGATATGCCATGTGACCTTGACCGGAAAAACTCTGATATTAGATGTTGTCACATAATGTAAAAATCAAATTTTAATTTCAATCTCTTGTAGCGTGTTGGTGTGGGATTTAAATGATCAACGTATAACCTAACTTCGTTATGCTTTCTATGTCTAGTAATTGTTAAAATATGCAATGAGGAATATACTATATAATATAAGAATATAATATTTCTAATAATACTAGACTACTATACCATATTATAGTAAGTCCTCCTTATGGGAGAGACCTATGCAGTGCAGGCAATCTCCGAAAGCAAGCCCGTCGACGGGGCTCGCCACCGTTATATCCCATCTATCTCCTGGAAAAGTGAAATGTGAATTTGGCAACTCCGTGACATGCCAAATAAATGTGTAATGCACGCGTGGTTGTCAGGCGCTAAGCATTAACATAGATTATAAAGTCACTTGGACTCATTTTTATTTAATTTCGTATTCGAATACTTGGTTCAATAGGTGTTGGATTTTTTTTTTTAATTTGAAACCGTCAGCTGACGCAAATGAACCAGACAATGATATGTCACACGTAACTTAGCGATTACCAGGTTTTTTTTTAATATCGCGTCAATTGTCAGTGAATCTATGTTGCGCAATTGATATTAGCAACCTCCGAGGTCATTTATAGTGTCGAGGATTGTTGTGTGGGTGAGTTTGAAGTTGGTTCTGCACTTGACGTATATCTATTACGAATTAAGCGAAATATGTAAGTATATGAAAATGTTATCAGATTTTAATAAGGCAAATATTTGTCTGTCAACCACCAAAAATTTAAATTTTTCGCATGGTAAAGTTACTCAGGCCTAATAAAAAAAAATGAAAGGCTTAGACGAAAACAGATCGCGTCATGGAAGACTGTTGTGTCTTATATTTCTTTCGATAACTAACACAAAAATCTCGGATTGGACCCACACGGTATATACGCCGTTGGCCCGGTGTCCTTGACAACTTCGGCGATTCAGACGCTCGAGCAGAGGGCCCGCAAGTTAAGTAAATCTCGGAAAATGTGCAACCGTAATTTTTACATCCCAACGGACGAGTTGTACGTAAAACGGTTATTTCTTAAAAGATGGGTCTACTACGAGATTATTATATAAGATATATAAGATTCTCACCTGTCACCTGCATTTGCATCTTCTATACTCTTATGCAGTGGAGTCAAATAGTCTGATATCGCATAATATAGGCTGCTATTTTTATTTGTCACATTACTTTATTTCTTATTGGATTGGCTGATAAACGATCTAACCTGATCACCTGATGGTGAGTGACTTCTGAATACCGTGAGCCGGAACTTTCATCGAAGGAGACTACAGATGAGGACTAACATGGAATACAAAAGAACCTATATTTGTGCTGGCTCAGGTGTAGTAACACTCAGTAGTGTTTTAAACCGGAACTCAGTGGTTGCACTGAGTGGGGTACCTACCCAGACGACACCTAAGCAGAGAATAATCCTACCGCCTAGTAATAGTTCCTATATTACTAGTAGTTTTCAGTTCAGGGGCCAACATATGCTACTAATATCTAACCCCTTGAAATCGTAAGGAAAATTTTGTGGACTTCAAAAGATTACGGCGTCAAATTGACATCTGATAATGGTAACGACTTTGTGTATTTACGCCAACACTGCACGTTTGAAATTAAACTATTATTTACGGATTTTATTGCGTCTACTTTTGTTTTTATATTCCCGACGTTTTATCTTATAATGGTTGCAGAACGGGTACAAAGAACGAGAACCTGACGTCATAATTTGAGACCTGAGAACCTAAGTCATTGAGATCTATAATTGACAAATCTATATTTAATTTTGGGCACGGGTGCTGTAAAACACTCGAAACGTCGGTTGTATGTAGAGTTCGCGTACATACAAGAAATCATTAAATGTACTCGTATATTAAACCGCTATGTAAATGATCAATAACTTAGTTAAAAATAGTCACAGAAATATTACACACACATATACATACTCATATAAAACTATTTCCGTTTTTATAAGTCTATTAAACTAAGTACAATGTACATACATGCTCACACATAACATAAAATAAAGAAAAACCCTTTAAATTGTATTCTGTGAAATGTAGGCATAGCCTGCTATATATCGCAGATTTTATTTATTTCATATATTCTCATTTGTAACATATGAAGCTAGATCTTGTATTCTAACTACTTAGCCGATCTGTGTGTATATATATGTATATATTTATATAATATTATTATAACTGCAATGACTGGTGATATCAATTACACTAAGTGGGAACGGATGTCTTGAAAAGGTATTCACGTACCAGTCTTTTGAATGATAACTTACTCGACACTTTTCTATTGTCTTCAGGCAAGGAATTAGTGCAGCCTGAACAGTAAAGGAGATGCCAAAGGTTAAGGTAAGAAGCAGAACTCTAGAGTTACGCCTTTGTTGAACAGAGAGCCATTTAAGGCAAATACTGTATAGTGAGATATGGTCATACTTTTGAAGGTTGAAAATATACCTGATACAGTTATTAACAAGCCGCTCTAGCTTGTAAAGAAGACCTTTCTTCAAGCCAGGGTAACAGGCATCTGCAATCAACAATAGGAAGTATGAGTGTCTGGGCAAGCAGAAGCTTAGTTTCAAATGAAGGAACATTTTTAAGACGGTAGAGCACTTGTAGCGAGGAGTTGACCCTATGGCTACGGCTAACTTCGGTAACATTTTTTCTCCAGTTCAAAGTGTTATCAATCAATAACCCAAGGTTATTGACAGAGCTCGAAAACGGCGTCTCATTTTTATTATAACAGAGAGAAGGTAGATTCGTAAAATCTACTTTACCCAGCATTCTCCAGCTAACTACCTCATATAGCTATATATAGCTTTTCATTTCGTAGGACTCACAGAGACTCCAAAGCGTGATGACCAATCATAGACAGATATTAGATTGTTATTTAAATTAGTAATCGCGTTATGAAGATTATTAATATTTGACTGCACGTAAATCTGCAGGTCATCAGCATATAGATGGTACGGACAGTCAATACCAGAAGTAATGGAATGGAGGAATGGAAAGTATACCGCCTTACGGTACGCCACAACCAAGTTCCGCCCACTGAGAGGCCTTGTGTCCTAGATGGAATGATTGCTGACGCCCGCGAAGATATGCGGAGAACCACTTCAAGACCGGAGGCGAATCTAAAGTGAGAAAAAATAGCAAGGACGATAACGTGATCGACTGTGTTAAAAGCATTAGAAAAATCCACGAGCATCATAACAGTGACTTTCTTATTTTCCATACCTTCTCGGATATCATCAGTGGTTTTAAGTAGAGCAGTTGTGGTACTGTGGCAAGGGCGAAACCCAGACTGAAAGTTACTCAGTAGGTTTTATTCATAAATTAAATTGGAAATTTGCTGGTGTAAACATGCTTTCGAGAGAAAAGGCAAGATTAAAATAGAGCGAAAGTGATGAGGAACACGGGTTAGGTACTTTAAGAGGGGTCGTAGGAAAGCCTTTTTCCACAGAGACGGACACTGGCCTGAGTTAAGGGAAAAATTAATGACGTGGGTGACTGCAGGAGTATTTACTCTATTATATAGGCTATAATGACTTATCGCATCCCACGGCCGTGGATTTAGTTAGTATAATTTAGCTAGTATAACCTTACTAATCTCATCCTGATTTACAGGAGATAAATTAAAAAACTCCCTGTCCCTGTCTCCCCCCTGGTGATTGCATAGAAGCTATGTACGCTACGGTTTGAGATCGAATTGTGGGGTCCATTGCACCAGCAGAAGCAAACTAAATATTGATATCATCTTGAGAAAGAGAAGAGAAGGACCGAAATTCATGATAGGATAGGGTAACAATTTAAAGAATTCTTAGCTGGCGAAGAATTCTTTATATTGTTATAGAAATAAAGGCGTTTAGCTGGGAGTACCATCTGATAGCACCTGTTCCTATCCATTTTGAATGATAATTAGTTTTCTTCAGTGGGAGCCCTCCTGGGGCAAATCACAAAAAATCGCAAGAAAGCTCAATCGCGCCTACTCATTGCTCTCCATACATCGTCTGTCATCCATGGAGCTGCCGAACGTTTTAGTCTGACCCTGTTAATTGCATGTATGTAAACAGCCTCCGCGACACAGAAGAAATTCCGACAGAGGAAGGTAACATTTTTATAAAACAAAATATTACATTGGTTGAATGTCTCATTATAATTGAATGTCCTGAAGATGCCGTAAGACGAAACCGGTCGGTTACTTACATAAATAAAAAAAATGTTTTGTGAAACGATAAGAAAGAAGAAGAAAGAAAGAAAGAAAGCTTCCGACTCAGCATAATGCTGTAGCAATGCTAAATGAATAATCACAAACTACAGCACTGGTATTCTGTCGAAACCCTTTCTTTTTTCGAGCAGTCGTCAGGCTTTTTGGCCTTTTAGTAATACAGGAGGAATCAAAATATAAATAACAAATAAAAATAACAATACAAATGACATTCGTAACTAATATTTAAACAAAACAATTAAAAGTAAGTTGTTGAGCTAATAATAATTGTCAATATGATGAAGTTTTGCCAAGTGAGAACAATAGCAACTATAAATTATCTGTACTGAGAGTTAATTGCACCTTGTGTAAGAGTATACACAGACATCCAATCTTTGTTTTCTATTTACCTTCCCTTGTTGGCAATCCTGCAACTCCGTGTGTCAGAAATTCTGTTCATATAATAATGTATCTTAAATCATGTTATCTTAAAATAGTAGTTAAAATTAATAAAAGAGCACAGTGGGAGGTTAATAAAAAGATATCTTCAAGGTTACGCTATCGCAACAGTAACAGGCAGGAGTTGCAATGAAATAGACACTTTACTTTTTGTGCTTGATTCGTAGGCCTCATGGTCAGTTTATTTATGACTTATGTGCGAACGCGCGAACTTTCTAATTCGGTTCGTTCGTTCTGTTATACTTGTCTAGTGGGTACTAACATAGAAGTCTAGGTGGTAGGCTCCCTCTTTGCCTAGGAGTGGTCTGGATATGTACCGCCGTCTCATTCATTTCTGCCGCTAAACTGTTGTGTTCCGATTTGAAAGCTATAGAGAGCCTGTATAATTACGCGCTGTGTATACTACACCATTTATCATACTCCCCAGGAGTGACAACGCATTTGTAAACTTCTTCGTTTTTAGTAGTTTGCAGGTGTTTATGGAGTGCAGTAGTCACATAACATCAAGTGAAGTGTTAGCTCGTTTTTCATAATTATTTGACAGTATGTAAGTGAATGACTGAGATACCATGCCTTAAAAGCCTTTAAATAGTCCCGTCATCTATCGGTAGCGATTTTCAAGGCATTTCCTATTGTCGCCTCTTTCGAAACCTACGCGCAGAAAAGGGGGTAGAAGATCATGACGATGGCCGCTTGCAACTACGACAACCTGGCGTTTTTACATTGTATCAGACAATCCCGCAAACGAATGCGCATATACAGAGCCACTCACTCTTTTATTACGGTAAAATAATCCTAATGCGATAAGTTCGGAGCCGAAGAACTCACCAAGGTCGAAAAAACGCAGACCTTTTCGAATGAACCCCGAGTCGTTCCCCTATTTGGAGAGCACGTACTAATAACTTTTTCAAAACTTATGAACTCTTTGTATCGTTGGCCTGGATACTAGTCGTCGTTTCAAACAAGCTCTGGTTAAAAGAGAGTTGAAAGAACTAAGATTTCTAGAACTCTGACCAACCCACTATCGCGTATACGGTCGTGAGAGCATATCAGATTTTTTTTCATTTTTCGGATAAATTATTTTTATTGATTTAATTATTTTGATTTTGTGTTTATGAAACTGTGAATTAATTAGTAATTTCTTATTTCCTTGATTGTTAAATTTGACTATTTTTAAAATTTTAAAAATTTCATACTTTACTACTACAGGTCGATGAGTGGCAAGTCAGAAAGCTTCAATCTGTATTTATTTTTGATCTGGTATTTTCCCTGACAGTTATCCCGCCATCAAGCCTCAAGCCTTTTCGATTAGTTGCCTCTTACGACACCTACAGGTGTTTATTAGATTTACGTGGGGAAAGGTGAGCCAGCCGGAAAGCGACTGGTTATGAGGGGATCAGCATTGAAGATGCCGGACCGACTAAAACCCCCATGGTAGATAAGCGTATCTACCAACAGCGGTTGGCCCAGTGGCCTTTACAGCTTCGGCGATAGAGACTCAGGAGCAGAAGGCTCGCAAGTTAAGACACGTACATGAGGAAGGTTATTATTATTATGTACTTCCAAAAATATCAATCGCAACTTTTACTTATAGATACTTTGCTAGTATAATTACGCAGGCGCTTATTATCGCCAGAGAAAAGAATCGCGGTTCACTCAGTTTAAATTACTTCCACAGACTATATATTGCACTTTAGGTTAAAAATGTACACTAGTAAAGTACATAGTTATAAGTTCGTTTATTTAGATTTGTATTAAAAAACAAAAGAAAATTTTATTAAATTAAGATAGATTAAATTCTCGATCGTCATTGGTCTGTACGTGTGAGCGCGATATATATAGATATAGACGAATATTGTTTCCATATCAGCGACATGTCCCCACGGCTAAATACCACACATACAAAAAAGACATTGTGCTATTCCTTACAGCCCGTCGCTCGAATGGGGTGGCTCGACCGTGTTGGTACCACGGCCTCGCAGAATATCGGCGTGAAGTACCGGAGGGACAAACCCCTTTCCCTCCCCTTTTCACCCTCCCTCCCAGCTCCTAAATACCCGTAACGGCCGGCCAGGTAACAGCGGGACCGTTGGTGTTGCAGGTGTTCGCGGGCGACGGTAATCTCTTACCGTCAGGTGAACCTTGCTTGCTCGTTTCCCGCCTTACCCATAAAAAAAAATGCTGCAGACCTAAGCCTAGTTGCAAGTTTGGATATATTTAGGGTTTCTCATCTATATGTACACTGTTGGGTACAGGCCTTTCCTGGTATAAGGAATCGAAAGCTATGCATTCGTCCGTGACTGCAATGCCAACAGCCTTGCATCAAGAATTTGTGTTCGGTATTTACTTCGAATAGAATATTTTTGTCGTTCGTCTTTGTATCCAATGGGAGTGATTTTTACTGACTGCTTACACCAAGTGGGCAAGGAAGACATTTGGATAAATATACCATCTTTCATCCCTATTAATACTTACACTTTTAAAGTTGTAACACACGCCCGAATCTCCTTGATGTCGAACAATGAGTATATTTGTAAAAAAAAACCGGTTGATTTCCATTTGACTGATATTGCTTTGTAAACTAATTCTATTCGCAACATACGGTCACCGCGACGTTGTTCGTGCGGAGTTATTGGATATAAACAGTCAAAACTATACCTAAAGATTAATTAACACTAAGCAGTGTTTAAAATCTTTCTATCCATTTTGAATTTCTTTTGAGTTCGAACAATATGCAATGTTTGAAATAAAAGATTTGATAATTATCTTATCGCCAATTTTATTGGAATTTTTTTTCAATTTGTATTCGGATTGTCTGATGACTAAGATGGAATTCGTCACAGTTTTTTTTAGTTTAACGTGGGGGAAAGGTGCGTACAACTATCAGTCACCGAACTCTGGATGGATGGCTGCTGGACCGACTCAAACCCTCACGGTAGAGACGCTGTTAACCCGGTGGGCTTGACAGCTTCGAGCAGTAGAGCAGCTTCCCCGAAAGTTAACCTTCCAGCCTGTTATTTTACTGGCTCTGTATACTTTTCTGTATACTGAACCCAGACAACTTTTTGGCAGAAAGGAATTTCTAACACTTAATTAATAATTGATTTGATTGATAAAAATTCTATAATTCGAGCTGAGATTGAAATCAATAAACCTTGCCGATTTAAAATCTTACAGAGTCCCCTGTGGTTCAGCATATGGCTGACAAAATGCTCTTTGCAAAAAGTAATCAGCAGTGATGAACAATTCCTAATAAACGGACAGAAGACATAACGTTTCACTAATATATTAAAAACAAAATTTACAAAGTAAGTAGGAACTGGGACGTATCATTTGCATACAAAACTTGTGTCTAATTGTTGCTTCATTTACTTAACATACTGTGTATCAATTTTAAAACAAAAGAAAAGTAGCCATGTAACTTCACTTCAAAATCAACTACGATCTCACTAGTACTTCGCGTTAAGTCTTCTATCATTGAAATTTAAAAGTTTCTGATAAAATTTGTGATGTTTATTTAATTAACTTATCAGTATTATAATAAGCAAGCAAATGGATTTAAAGTATAAGAAAGTAGAAACCGTAGACACGGGCGATGTGGATTGTAAGTTTAATAATTTAATTTAAAAATTATAATCATACTTATTATATAAAATCTTATCAAATAATTTCGTAATATACCATCGTTTCGTAAGGAAATTCCTCTAACTATATCAAACAATAGGAGAAGCATATTTATTTTCGCTCTCCCGGCGCCCAATCAAGTTCGCATCAGCAGTGCGGCCTCACCAGAGTCGCGGACGACAGGGAGAGTGCTGGCTACTCCACCTTGGAAGCCGAGGATAGGAAGAGTGGTGCAAAGCAACGAAGCTAATCCTCCATCCACAACACATCAGCTCGCATTCAAATTGGGCTCGGCAAGCCCTCGCGGCCACGACAAACCAGCCAGGTGATCAAGTCACGGCTACTAAACTCCCCGCCATAACAAGGCAGAACCTGTTCGAGAGTGTTTCGAATGAGTACATCTAGTTTCTTTGTTCTTCCATCCACATGGCCTCCTTCATTCATCAGTCTCTATAAGTCAATGGACATAAGTCATTTTATGATAACCTAACACCACACTGCTGCTCCCTTTCACTAGTCTGGTAAATTGGGATCCTGCCATCACTCAGTTGTGAAATCCTTGTACGTTAGTGTGCAGCAGGACAGCTAGACAGGTTGACAGTTGCGGATTTTTTTTTAAGTTTATTCTTTATATATACTTTTTAATAATATACGTGGTAAATGCGGATTGTTTAATCAACATTTTTATAAAATCTTTATTTGTTTATTTTACTAATAATTCTTTTAGGTCTTTCGTCTTGTTCATGTCTCATAAATACTTTTTCTTAAATTAATTACTAAATCGTTTGCTACAACTGATATCTTAACACTTAAATAAGAAAAGATTCCCGGTGTTAAACAACAAATGACAAATATTATTGAGTTGTAAAAATATAATACAACCATTTTAAATTAATGAAAGTTTATCTTTGATATTAGGTCAAACTGCAGTAATGTTTCAATGGACAATTTATCAAAATTTCAGATGCTCTTCAAACGTGGAGCCTCCCAGAGACTGCAGGCGCGTTCATTTTAGTTATAGCCGTTTACCTCACTCTGGTTCTAAAGATATTACCTGCGTTTATGAAGAACAGGCAGCCGTACAAATTGAATCGATTATTGATCTGCTATAATACTTTCCAAGTTATTTACTCAAGTTATCTTGTAGGCATAGTAAGTATGAAACAATGAATACACTTACTTAAAGTGTTCACAGACACGTTGACAACTTTGAATGGCCATTTATTTCATCTGTTGTGAAATCGCGACAATAGACGACAATAAGTGGTATTAACATAAACATCTAACGAATAAATCTTGTATGAATCATCATCATCATCATCATTTCAGCCTATCAGAAGTCCACTGCTGAACATAGGCCTCCCCCAAGGATTGCCACGAAGCTCGGTCCTGAGCCACCTGCATCCATCGACTTCCCGCAACACTGCGCAGGTCGGCACTCCATCTTGTGGGGTCGTCCTACACTGCGTTTGCCTGTACGTAGCTGCCACTCGAGAACCTTTTTTCCCCGACGGTTGTCAGTTCTGCGAGCTATGTGGCCGGCCGATTGCCACTTCAGCTTGCTGATCTTTACGGCTATGTCGGTACCTTAGTTCTGCTGCGGATATCATCGTTGCAGACTCTATCACGCAGAGAAACACCGAGCATAGGCCTTTCCATAGCGCGCTGAGCAACTTTGAGCTTCCTCATACGGGCTGCAGTGAAGGACCAAGTCTCGGATCCGTATGTCATCACTGGCAACACGCACTGGTTGTATACTTTCGTCTTGAGGCTTTGCGGTATACTCGACGAGAAGATATGACATAGTTTGGTTTACTATTTCATGGGGGGGTTTGCATTAGTTGCCACGCCTGGCTAGCGGGTTGGCAACCGCAGTTTTTTTTTTGTTCTATTGCAGGAAGATGCTGCTGCCCATCTCCTAATATCTTTTTTTACCATTAATCGCCTTTTACGACACCCATGGTCAGACAGGGTTGGCGCTATTCTTTACTTCCGACAGCCACACGGAATAGGGACTTGTATGAATAGGGGTTGGAAATAATAATAATAAGTTCAAGTTAAGTTTCGTTTTATTTAAGTTTTGATTTAACATGGTTACATTTTTTTCTTGAGTCAAGGATAAACGTAAACGAAAACAAGAATTAGTGCTTTTAATTCAATATTAAAAAATCACCTTCGGCTTAGCGTGGTGAGCACGGGCAAATATTCTGTGGATGGCTTTCTAGCTTTTTTTGTAGCTTTCATGGAACGGTCTATGCCCAGGAGTAGATTTATACAGAATGATGAAAAATAGAAAATCAGTGCAGAAGTTGTAATTTATTGCCATTTTACTAGTGATGTATTTGAATTAAATGACCATACTTATAATTGACGCTTTGAACAACTAAATATATAGACAACAATGCAACTACTGGGCCTTCTACTGTACAGATTAGATGCGACGAGATTGTAATTTAATCTCATATTTTACAGGCCATTTCTAGGTATTTAATAGACTAAATATAAGTTACATGAGTACAGCTGTTTAGTTACAGTACACTTTTCAGTTTTTGTTTTTTTAACACTTATTTGCGCAAATAGTTAACCAGGTAAACGAAATTTAGATCAAAGACAGTATCGATCATCCACGGCTGTATCTTCTAACTCACCAGCTTGAAATCGCCGAGGTGCCTGTGCCGACAAAGAAATCCAGCGCTGGTGCCGCTCTTGCTCAATAACTAATTATTACAAATAGCGTGTGCATTTTATTAGATTACTAGACTATTTAATTAATTAGAAAATGCTTTTTTTCTTCGAAAGAGTAATTTGTAAATAATCCGTAAATGACCGGGACGAACCAAGATATGGGTTGCAGATCTAATAAAATTCTTCCTTTTTGTGTTTCCATGGTTTCGAAATACAGCAAACGGGCAAGTTCGAGTTAAACAATTAAAATTATAGTTAACAATTGTTCTAACGCCTGCACAGGCGATTGATCTCGGCTTGACAATGTGCTACGGAATCCAAATGCCGTTCGTTGTACTCCTGCGGTTTAAATTTTTTTTATGTTTTTCAGTATTCATGGTATATAATAAAACATGGCGTCTTCCCTACTACGTGTCCCCGAGGAGAGCATTTAAAGGCGGTAAGCGTTCAGTTAAATTCAATAAGATTTTGTAAAAATAATTCTAAACGCGATGTATTTCATGCATTCTATGCTCAAATTTTCAGGTGATCCGTGATATTTTTCCTTACTTCTTGGCCAAACAAATTGATCTCTTGGACACAGTGTTTTTCGTTTTGCGTAAGAAAGATAATCAAGTGACATTCCTTCATGTATATCATCACAGCGTGATGGTCACATGGGCGTGGCTTTACTACGCTTATAAACCTACGGACCATTTCGTGGTCGTTGGCTTAATAAACAGTTTCGTCCATGTACTGATGTACGCTTATTATGGTTTATCATCAATGGGGCCAAGATTCGCTAAATTGGTTTGGTGGAAAAAACATTTGACGAAGATACAACTCGTAAGAATTTCAATTTAGTTTTTTTTTTGTTCTATTGCAGGAAGATGCTGCTGCCCATCTCCTAATATCTTTTTTTACCATTAATCGCCTTTTACGACACCCATGGTCAGACAGGGTTGGCGCTATTCTTTACTTCCGACAGCCACACGGAATAGGGACTTGTATGAATAGGGGTTGGAAATAATAATAATAAGTTCAAGTTAAGTTTCGTTTTATTTAAGTTTTGATTTAACATGGTTACATTTTTTTCTTGAGTCAAGGATAAACGTAAACGAAAACAAGAATTAGTGCTTTTAATTCAATATTAAAAAATCACCTTCGGCTTAGCGTGGTGAGCACGGGCAAATATTCTGTGGATGGCTTTCTAGCTTTTTTTGTAGCTTTCATGGAACGGTCTATGCCCAGGAGTAGATTTATACAGAATGATGAAAAATAGAAAATCAGTGCAGAAGTTGTAATTTATTGCCATTTTACTAGTGATGTATTTGAATTAAATGACCATACTTATAATTGACGCTTTGAACAACTAAATATATAGACAACAATGCAACTACTGGGCCTTCTACTGTACAGATTAGATGCGACGAGATTGTAATTTAATCTCATATTTTACAGGCCATTTCTAGGTATTTAATAGACTAAATATAAGTTACATGAGTACAGCTGTTTAGTTACAGTACACTTTTCAGTTTTTGTTTTTTTAACACTTATTTGCGCAAATAGTTAACCGGGTAAACGAAATTTAGATCAAAGACAGTATCGATCATCCACGGCTGTATCTTCTAACTCACCAGCTTGAAATCGCCGAGGTGCCTGTGCCGACAAAGAAATCCAGCGCTGGTGCCGCTCTTGCTCAATAACTAATTATTACAAATAGCGTGTGCATTTTATTAGATTACTAGACTATTTAATTAATTAGAAAATGCTTTTTTTCTTCGAAAGAGTAATTTGTAAATAATCCGTAAATGACCGGGACGAACCAAGATATGGGTTGCAGATCTAATAAAATTCTTCCTTTTTGTGTTTCCATGGTTTCGAAATACAGCAAACGGGCAAGTTCGAGTTAAACAATTAAAATTATAGTTAACAATTGTTCTAACGCCTGCACAGGCGATTGATCTCGGCTTGACAATGTGCTACGGAATCCAAATGCCGTTCGTTGTACTCCTGCGGTTTAAATTTTTTTTATGTTTTTCAGTATTCATGGTATATAATAAAACATGGCGTCTTCCCTACTACGTGTCCCCGAGGAGAGCATTTAAAGGCGGTAAGCGTTCAGTTAAATTCAATAAGATTTTGTAAAAATAATTCTAAACGCGATGTATTTCATGCATTCTATGCTCAAATTTTCAGGTGATCCGTGATATTTTTCCTTACTTCTTGGCCAAACAAATTGATCTCTTGGACACAGTGTTTTTCGTTTTGCGTAAGAAAGATAATCAAGTGACATTCCTTCATGTATATCATCACAGCGTGATGGTCACATGGGCGTGGCTTTACTACGCTTATAAACCTACGGACCATTTCGTGGTCGTTGGCTTAATAAACAGTTTCGTCCATGTACTGATGTACGCTTATTATGGTTTATCATCAATGGGGCCAAGATTCGCTAAATTGGTTTGGTGGAAAAAACATTTGACGAAGATACAACTCGTAAGAATTTCAATTTAGTTTTTTTTTTGTAATCTATGTACTTTAAATAGATTAGTTGGGTAATAATATAAACAATCGTTTTTATTTCTGTTATTCTTAGCGTACACTGATACGTTTTTAGTGTTTGATTTTGCGATTCTTCGAAATATAATGGTTCCATGCTTCAACTGGTTCAGGTACTATATTAAACATAAAAAAGTACGTGTTTATATTATCTCAACTAACTTATCATTGGTATCCTACTAAAAGACAACAATTGCACTTGTTTAGTTACATTTGGACTTAATATTAAAACAGCAATAATGGTGCTGTATGCATTAACGCAAAAATATATAGACTGTCTCTATATAACTTTGCTGCTGCTCTAATGGCTAGTTCACGCTCGACCAGGGTAGTATCACGACCCAGCAGAATACCACCGTGAAGTAGAGGCATCTTATACTTCTGCGTTTTGTTCGGCGAGTGAGGTAACCCTTGGCCCCTCTTCCCCAAATATCCTTTAAGACCGGCAACGCATCTGCAGCTCCTCTGGTGTTGCCAATATACGTGGATGACGATAATCACTTAATATCATGTAAGCCGATTGCTCGTTGGCCCCTTTTATTATAAAAAAAATATATTATCTTTCAGGGGTCTCTATATTAGCAGCGGCTCACATCTAATGCTTGTGTAATAATCGAAGAGTGACGGTGGTGATGGTGTATTGATTGCTTAAATATTGGCTTGGGGTAGGATCTTATCCTCGACATACATATATTTATATATACACCAAAGCCTCAGAAAAGTATAGTAAGAAACCCAGGTTTTTTTTAAAGGCCTGTTTACAACATAATATCATTTTCATAGTATTCCGATTCGATTCAGTATTACGTATTATTTCATTGTTTAATTAATGATTTTTTCATTTTGTTTCAGATCCAATTTATTTTAGTCGTCTCAGATTTACACCTCCAGCAGAATTTGACGCCGTGCCCTATTCCCTTCTTCTTTCACTACTTCTGCGTATTAAGCATTGTGTCCTTCTTCTTCCTATTTATGAAATTTTATCTCAAGAGTTACATAAAACAATCGCAAAATCATATTGAACTTAAAAAAACTGTCAAAAACTAAAATGAGAATTGTACCACAAGGATCGATGGAAATATAAAATAATAATGAAAGAAAATAGAATAATCATTTGAATATTATATTTTGTTGATATTTATTAGTTATTCGTTGTTGAAATTTTTTTAAACTTCTCTGTTAGGTATATTCATTGATGTATAATGGTCACAATAACATATTATAAAATGGTAAAAATTGTTTCTATGTAATCCCTAAAACTACTGAACCGATTCGAAAAAAATCTTTACTTATAGAAAGCTTCACTATCCTTGAGTAATATAGGTTATATTCTATTGTGATAAAAATAAGTTTTTCTAAAATAAGATACCTCAAAATAAACTACAAAAATATTATAAATATATCTCAAAAAGTTAATAACATAATAATATACCTAGCTTTCGTATTTAATCTGCAGTAATGATTTATATGATCAAAATAATTTGAATATTATAAGGTGACCCTTATAAAAAAACAAATAATTTTATCGTTTGGGCAACTTCATGAAGAAATAGTTTTCCCTTCACTGCATGTTATTTGCGTGTTAGTTAAGGAGATAATGAGACGAGGGAGATGACAACCTTACTTTTGGTTTGGATGTGACACCTCCTGAAACTGACTGACTGACTGAAAAAATTGGTTCGGGCGATTACTTCATCATCATCATCATCATTTCAGCCTATCAGAAGTCCACTGATGAACATAGGCCTCCCCCAAAGATTGCCACGAAGCTCGGTCCTGAGCCACCAGCATCCATCGACTTCCCGCAACACTGCGCAGGTCGTCACTCCATCTTGTGGGGGGTCGTCCTACACTGCGTTTGCCTGTACGTGGCTGCCACTCGAGAACCTTTTTTCCCCAACGGTTGTCAGTTCTTAGGTGATAAGGCGATTACTTGTAACTTTATATTATAAATTAGATGAAAAACGATCGTAATATCACCTGATGGTAAGCGTCTGCAGCCCATGAACACCTGGAAACAACTTCAATTGAAGGAATGTTACAAGTTGGCACCCCTGCGGACTAACACGGAATGTCTCACATCTCGTAATTATACCGCTTCTCTATCTATACGTTACAAACCGGAACACAATAGTTATTGCGCGGCTGTTTAACGATAGTAGAGTGGTACCAACCCAGACGAACCACGACGACGTTCTGTGGACGTAAAAGAATTACATCACTCTTGTGTGGTACTTGGAATTTCTAGTCTACAAAAAGAACAGTCCTATCTTTTATTCTGTGCCTACGCACAGAGGAATAGCTCGGCTAATGGAGCTTTCACTCTTGGTCAAACGAAAATATATAAAGCACCGAAATGTGACACCTTAGCTTTTCTGTTAATGCGCAGAATATAAAGAAAAAAGCACCTCAAAACATGATGTTTTCGGATCTGGTCGTACTGTACTGGTCTCTGAGGCTGATATGGTCAAATCCTATCGCATAAATGTTACATCAACGGGCACTGTTTCTAGAAACATACATCCTGCGCAGTTGTCAACAGCCGATAGTATTCAGTAATTGATACCGTGGACTAGATCGGCCATCGTACAAGAACCTGAGCATCGTATTTGCCATTAATCGCCTTCTAGCCTACCCATGTCTCTACCTGATGAAACTCTACCTTTCCACCAATCCACATATTCGATATTAAGAGTTTTCTTAAAAATCTCTTACTCGAGGTGATAGTTCACATATCTATAGACGTTTTTTTTGGAGTCGCCACGCATGGCGGACAGATTGACGCACGCATCACTAGATACGAGTACCTTAACACTGCTGCCCGTCACCGGTTCACATAATTTATTACGCCCATATTTGAGATGGTCATTGCGCCTGTCAGAGGGCATATAACAATATAATATACTGAACAATCACACACGCGTTAGTTTATCGTTGGGTCCAAGGATTACCTCAGTTTCAATTACTGGATATTGGAGAATATTGAATGTTCGTGGGCGTTGGTGATTACTTGCCATGGGGTGTGCCGAATGCTGGGTTTGCCATGAAAATGGGGCAAGCGAGCAAATTTTTTTTTTAAAAGAAATGTAAAATTGTAGTGCCATGCAACTAAGTCAAGTAACCAAAAATATGTTATACTCTGTATTTCATACTTCAATGTCCAATGCATATAATATTATTGTAACCTATATGTTCTATGTTCCAATCTATCAGGAGGTTACATACTCATTGAATCTAGCTATACAATATTAGCAAAACTAATGTATATTCTCTGACATTAGTGATTACAAATATGTAAATATTAGTTATATAAGTTTTAATTCTTTGGACTACGTTCTCTCAGTCTGACACAAGATAAATAAGTAAGTAATAATAAAATTTCTATGGTTCAAATATTATCACAAATGAATTATGTATGTACTGTAGTTATCATTGTTCTGGTAACATTTTAATCATGTTCAAAATGTTCAAACAAAATGGCAAGGAGGGAACACTAAATTATAAATGAAATTTTTCCCTTATCATCATCATCATCATCATTTTAGCCTAACACAAGTCGACTGCTGAACATAGGCCTCCCCAAAACATAGGTATCCCCCAAACAAAGGCCTCCCCCAAATATTTTCCCTAATATTAGGTAGAATTTCTTGTTGCCAATTTGGTTTAATTACTTCGTTGCAAAATATTTTGATCTCCTCAACACAATTTTATTCACTTTGTATACATTGGACAATGCAATGTTTTATATGACATTAGTATAGTCCTTAATGATTTCTTGTATGCGTAGAATTCGCGCATTCATAATTATCAACAAAACTTTCCAAACAATTTTTTTTTTAAAAATACTACAAATGTTAATCCATATTACCATAACACCGTCCCCAAATATAAATTTGTAAAAATTAACACGTTTCGAATATTTAAGGTGACAGACGATCAAGCTCACTCGGTCCATCTCACTTTTAACTTTAGAAACCAGAAAGACGACATTCAAGTAAAAGAAGTAAGTTAATCTATAAATTCAACTAGCTTCAACACAATGTACAAAATAGAATAAATAAAACACACAGCGAAGTCCAAATACTATAGTACCGATTACTTAATGCTGAATGTCGAATAAATCCACAGAATAATAATACTCTCTAACGAGAGAATAAATATTGTTTTACCCACTGGATAGAAACTACTCTATTACTGCCCTCAATGTCTTCCATTATTTCCTACAGTTGTAAAGTAGTTTCTTACAATAACAGAATATGATACGGCTTGTGGAATATACCACACATTTGTTTCCCATATAGATAGATTATTTTATTAATGTAGTGTAAAAAAAGTTAAGTAATGTGTACCCTATAAATTCCCACTGCTGGGCAAAGGTCTCCGTCTCAAATATCTGAGAGGGCTTTGGAGCTGGCAGACTACACATCTTATCGAAATAATATTTTTTATTATTTCTCTGGCAGGTTTTCTCACAATGTTTTCCTTCGCCGCCGAGCGTGAGGTTAATTCAGCACTTAAAATTGCTATTAACAATATTAGTGTAGCTGGTACCGACAATCGAACCCATGTCTCTCGCGCTCTTTGAAACTAAAGCGCCTGATATTTCTGATATTCAGTAATTTTTTGTATAACGCCAATTTATAGCTTATGACGGCTCGGTGGCGTAGTGGCTAAGCGTTTAGCTGCGGCGCTGTGGCGGGTTCGATTCCCGTACGGCACTAGTATTTGTATGCACTACAAATAATAGTTCCCGGTCTGGGTGTTTGGCCGTGTACAATTCATGTATGTAAACTACCTCCGCGACACAGGAGCAATTCCTACAGCGGAAGGTAACGTTTATTATCTTTATTTATTTATAGCTATTATTTGAACCAGATATTTAGAGGAATATATCTTCTTGACAAGGGAAAATCTAAAGACGGTACTCCATACCGTCTTTAGACCGTGTTATGAAAAGGGATTACCATCGTTAACACACACGAATTTACGTCACCATTTCAGCAGATTGTACAGTGAAGGAAACTGTACCTGTAGGTTCTCTCCTGTTAGGATGTTTTATATTCAAACATTGGTATGTATGTATGTATATATTCACGTCTTGTTCCCAACGGGGAAGGCAGAAACAATCTTCTTTGTGAGATATGGTCTGGCTGTTCACAAATGTATGCAATGCTCCATTCACCATATTACCTGCCATCGCTCTCCTTTCAATGTCACATTCGTACCTTCCATCTCTCGTAAACATTGTTCCCAAGTAAACATTGGTAACACGCGTACAATGAAATAAAAACGAGTTTCATAACTTCTGAGCTACCACGGCCATCTGTTCCGTACAGAATGGTACATAATCGTTATCGGAAATGCAAACATAATAATAATTTTATTGGCTATGGATGAAAAACAAGCTAACAGTCTACCTGATGGTAAATGGTAGCTACTGCAGCCCATGGAGACATGTAAACAGTTTCAATCGAAGAAGGTTACAGATGCGTTGTCACCTCAGAAGACTAAAGACGAAAAGAAAAGTAAGCTCTCTATACCTTTCCAACACAAAAGCAGATGCCATCGCTGTTTGACAGCAGAAATTGGAATCGCAGAGTGTAGTACGAACAACGGAACACGATTCCTACGCGAAGTAGGGAGTATACCACCAGTTCAATAAGTTATGAATTCTGCAGGTCCAGTAAAATGTTATGATTTATGTATTTTTTTTTTTATGGGAAAGGCGGCAAGCGAGCAAGCGTGGTGGTAAGTGATTACCGTCGCTCACGCACAACTGCATCCCCACAGGTGCTGCAGGTGCATGCCGGCCTTTTAAGGGTATTTAGGAGATGGGAAGGAGGTTGAGTAACGTTTATTATCTTTATTTATTTATAGCTATTATTTGAACCAGATATTTAGAGGAATATATCTTCTTGATAAGGGAGGGGGATGGGGAGGGGATGGGGAGGGGATGGGGAGGGGATGGGGAGGGGATGGGGAGGGGATGGGGAGGGGATGGGGAGGGGATGGGGAGGGGATGGGGAGGGGATGGGGAGGGGATGGGGAGGGGATGGGGAGGGGATGGGAAGGGGATGGGGAGGGGATGGGGAGGGGATGGGGAGGGGATGGGGAGTGGATGGGAAGGGGATGGGGAGGGGATGGGGAGGGGATGGGGAGGGGATGGGGAGGGGATGGGGAGGGGATGGGGAGGGGATGGGGAGGGGATGGGGAGGGGATGGGGAGGGGATGGGGAGGGGATGGGGAGGGGATGGGGAGGGGATGGGGAGGGGATGGGGAGGGGATGGGGAGGGGATGGGGAGGGGATGGGGAGGGGATGGGGAGGGGATGGGGAGGGGATGGGGAGGGGATGGGGAGGGGATGGGGAGGGGATGGGGAGGGGATGGGGAGGGGATGGGGAGGGGATGGGGAGGGGATGGGGAGGGGATGGGGAGGGGATGGGGAGGGGATGGGGAGGGGATGGGGAGGGGATGGGGAGGGGATGGGGAGGGGATGGGGAGGGGATGGGGAGGGGATGGGGAGGGGATGGGGAGGGGATGGGAAGGGGATGGGGAGGGGATGGGGAGGGGATGGGGAGGGGATGGGGAGGGGATGGGGAGGGGATGGGGAGGGGATGGGGAGGGGATGGGGAGGGGATGGGGAGGGGATGGGGAGGGGATGGGGAGGGGATGGGGAGGGGATGGGGAGGGGATGGGGAGGGGATGGGGAGGGGATGGGGAGGGGATGGGGAGGGGATGGGGAGGGGATGGGGAGGGGATGGGGAGGGGATGGGGAGGGGATGGGGAGGGGATGGGGAGGGGATGGGGAGGGGATGGGGAGGGGATGGGGAGGGGATGGGGAGGGGATGGGGAGGGGATGGGGAGGGGATGGGGAGGGGATGGGGAGGGGATGGGGAGGGGATGGGGAGGGGATGGGGAGGGGATGGGGAGGGGATGGGGAGGGGATGGGGAGGGGATGGGGAGGGGATGGGGAGGGGATGGGGAGGGGATGGGGAGGGGATGGGGAGTGGATGGGAAGGGGATGGGGAGGGGATGGGGAGGGGATGGGGAGGGGATGGGGAGGGGATGGGGAGGGGATGGGGAGGGGATGGGGAGGGGATGGGGAGGGGATGGGGAGGGGATGGGGAGGGGATGGGGAGGGGATGGGGAGGGGATGGGGAGGGGATGGGGAGGGGATGGGGAGGGGATGGGGAGGGGATGGGGAGGGGATGGGGAGGGGATGGGGAGGGGATGGGGAGGGGATGGGGAGGGGATGGGGAGGGGATGGGGAGGGGATGGGGAGGGGATGGGGAGGGGATGGGGAGGGGATGGGGAGGGGATGGGGAGGGGATGGGGAGGGGATGGGGAGGGGATGGGGAGGGGATGGGGAGGGGATGGGGAGGGGATGGGGAGGGGATGGGGAGGGGATGGGGAGGGGATGGGGAGGGGATGGGGAGGGGATGGGGAGGGGATGGGGAGGGGATGGGGGGGTTTGGGAGGGGGTGAGGAGGGGAAGGGGAGGGGAATGGGGAGGGAGATGGAGAGGAGATGTGGTGAGGGGCATGGGAGGGGGGATGGGGAGGGGGGTGGGGAGAGGGATGTGGAGGGGGATGGGCCCTCTGTGGCCTCTGGTTACAAGATGCGTCGACTTACGTCGTTATTCTGCGAGGTTATGGTACCACACCGGTCGAGCCGGCCCATTCGAGCAGCACAAAAAGCCGCCGCTTGGTTCTACTACGAAACAAAAGTATAAACTTTAATGAACACACACATAAAGACAGATTACCAAGTTGTAATTGTTATAGTTGATATTGTAACGAATATTCGATAACCTCTTACGTATTCGAATGACAAGTCAAAATAAATATTTTATAAATTACCGGTCGATGTTAACGAAACTCTTTGGTATGTACATAACGGAATAAAAATTAAATATGTTTCGAGAATATTCTGGAACAGTCGAAAATAAAAAGACGATCGATATGTTGGACTATATAAGGATTCACGATAAAAAGGAAGAGAAAAGGAAAAAAAAGAAGAGGAAAAGAAAGATAAGACAGGATTGGTTACTGTCTGGAAGACCCGTGGCAGATCACTTGCGAGGGAGGGAGGAAGAAACTCTGTTCCCTTTTCAAGTGGTAAAAATTTTTAGAAATTAGATACCTACCTTTTAATTCGTAACGTAACGTAAACGTAGCTCGTAACAATATTATTTACATGACATCTGTCTGTTACATGAAATAGGCGTGAAAGCCTCACAGCCCGTAAATATGCCGTCTCTCTAGACTTTTCGAAGCGGAACACAACAGACGTTACAGTGCTGTTTGGCGGCTGTAATGGGTAAGAAGATGGTGCCTACCAAGACATCGCATAGCCAGAGAAAGAGTCTACCACCTAGAACAAAACATATCGGAAAGAAATGCCAAGTATGACATTGCTGGGTTCACAGCAATATTCGAATTGCTTAAAAAATGGCATTGGTTTGAAATGCGATATCTATAGAGAAGTCTAGTCTTCTCTATAGATATTGCATTTCACGTGTACGTGGTACGTTTTTGAACGTGGTAGTGTCAAGCGGCGGCTTTAGCTGCTGCTCTGATGGGCCGGCTCGACCGGATTAGTACCACGACCTCGCAGAATTCCGGTATGAAGTAGAGCCATCTTATGCTTCTGCGTTTCGTTCAGTGAGGTATCCGGAGGCCCACTCCCCCTCCCCATCCCTCTCCTCATTCTCCCTCCCATCTCCCAAGTACCCTTAGAGGGCGGCAACCTACCCGCAGTATCTCTGCCGCCTTTCCCATATTTTTTTGTTTATACTATTATAAGCCGTCGCAATTAGCTGGTACCTACCAGTATTAACAAATACTGAAACAAACGTTCGTCCGTTTACGTTAGGTTGAAAAAAAAAAATTAAATCGTATTCAAAGCCAATGTTTCCGCATGGGCTATTTTAATCGAAGTCATTGTATTTATTTACATAGAATAGGTTATAAAGTTCTGCTATCATAAATAATCATGCGAAATGTCATAAAATAAAACGTATATAACAGTTTGCATTGTCTTATTCACTAATGCGTCTATTTATTTAGTATGTTTATGCTAAGGATATATAATAACATCTAAATATAAATTGATAAAGATAAATATGATACGTCGACGTCGCGTTTTTTTATTTGTTCGACTTGGGTGAAACGAGCTCGCACCTTTTTTTTTTTATTTATATGAATGAAGGAAATGGCTAATGCATCACCCGCCCTCTCGGGGGCAAGGACGGGTTACGATATGCTTCGCACCGACTGAAACCCCATGGTGTTCCACCTTCGCCGCATGTCGCAGGGATACCTGCCGACATGCGGCGAAGGTTTCCCAAAGGGAACGCTTTCGCACACATCCGCAACCCCACCAGCGCCGGCCGCTGTCGGCGGCCTCTTCTCGAGAGAGAACATTTTCTCTCCCACACCGTCCTGGCAAAGGTGCGAAGGCGGTGACTGGTTATGTCAGGATCAGCATTGAAGATACCAATTGTAAATCCCCACGTTTTATACGCAACAGCGTAAAGCGGCTTCGGCGGTAAGATTCGCGAGCAGGAGGCTCATGAGTGAAAGAAAGTTAGAAGAGCAACGAACGCTGAATTGTAGGCGCGTCGCTCGGCGGTTGCTGCTGTCCTGTGCTCTGACCCCTGTTAACGAAAATACTTCCGACAACTAGAGGTGGGCTTGCGGCAACCCAAAAGACCTCAGGTTACCACCGATAAGGGTAGGCTGCGCTGCGAACCCGTTCATGGCAAACTTATGTCGCTGCCACTTCCAACTGTGCATTGTCACAATGTATATACTTAAATTTATAAATAGCACAAATTAATGAGTATGTCGCCAGACGAACGATTTGATTATATATAATACAAAAAAATGTGGTAATTGTCTCTATAGACGGCATATTGCTTATAAATTTAAATATAATTTTAATGTCCTTGATCATTTACTCGTGCCCAAAGTATTACACTTTATTTTAAGCCATCTATTCTATTTACTACTTGGCGTAGTTTAGAAACTGGAGTAGTCAGAAGTCCATTACTGGACCATTTATTGTAATCGCTACTAGTCTCATAATCCGGTTGCTGGTAATTTCAAAGGCAACGGCAATTTGTTTTTTTTTTTTAATAGGAAAGGCGGAAAACGAGCAAATGGTTCACCTAATGGTAAGTGATTACCGTCGCCCATGTACATCTGCAACACCAGAGGTGCTGCAGGTGCGTTGCGGGCCTTTAAGGGTATTTGAAAGATGGGATGGAGGATGAGGAAGGGGGAGAGGTCCTCCGGTTACCTCACTCACCGAACGAAACACAGGACCACAAAATGCCTGTACTTCGCGCGGGCATTCTGGGACGTCGTGGTACCAATGCGGACGAACCGGCACAGGACAGCAGCAAATGCCGCCGCTGGCTCTACCACGTATATTATGTACATATATGGTGACGGAGTGGCATATTTTTTTTTGTCACATAACGGTGAAAGTTTATTTTAGATTCTAAAATGTCCTGCTGTTAGGCTTATTGTTTATTTCACAGACCTCTAAAATTATATTAACAACCTACTTATAAATAACTAGTCTAGCCATAAATAATGTTGCAATTTAAAAAGTCATTTAGACTTATTTGAATTCTTAATTGGAATGTGTTTATTATGTAAGAAATTTCGATCGATTTCTCGCCCCTTCAAGTTATATTTTTTAACGTGATTATTAAATGCCATTATGTAGTGGGGCGGTAAAGAAAACAGACTGACAGACAAAATTGCACTGAGCGCCTTGCACAAAGTGAGTATGGAGCCGTCCGTCGTTAAGACGCTTCAAATGTTAGACATCCTACTAGAGTAAATAAATAAATAAGTCATGTATTACCCCTTAATACATAAAGAAGAAGAAGAAGAAGTTAGACATCAGTCGTATGTTTGTGTATCGTACTGTCGACTGATAAACCGAAAATTTTTATGTCAACTGTCAACCATAAAAGTCTTTGGATTAAAGGATCGGGGTGACTATGTGCCGTTAGGACCACACAGGCTGTAAACGCTGATAAAGCCAGAATTTAACGAAACCAATAAGAAACCCATGAATTGATTATTCCCCTAGAAACCCTGTCGCGAATTTTTAAACAATACCTAAAGCTAGGTGCTTACTATCAATAAACAGGATATGAATGAACTAATGAAATGAATGAACGAATGAAAATTATTTATTCTTCGACGTGAGAAAGATAATGTCGTTTGTTAAATGACAAATCTTATTATTTTCTTTTTACAATCTACCACCGTTTCGTTCCACATGTACCAGTCAGTCAGCCTAAATCATTCACTGCAGCTACAGCAGCGATTGAAACGCTTGATTCTTGAAAAAGTTTATACTCACAGCTCTAAACAAGTGTCTCAATTTTTTGGAAAAGTTCGTCGCGGTCGTCATCTTAAATCTATCATGGTTTAGTGGAGGGGTGTCCTATCAAGGAGTCACGAAGCTTGCTCACTCAGCAAGGAGACTTTTTCAGACTTTGGCCTAAGTTTACCAATACACTGTTTTGGGTCGTCCAGTGAAGCCACACTGAGATACACTTTTGAAAAATTACCGAGGGCTTTCCAGCAAAACTCTGCTCCTAGTTACAAGGCATGAACAACTCATGCCTGGCTAGAGATCAATGTTGCGGACTTAATAAGAGCTGAAGACTGGCTGTCATCTGGTCCAGATTAAAATTCGTTGTATTACAATTTGTGATGAAAATGTTACTCAAAGTTTTTTTTTTTTTTATAGAAGAAGGGGGCAAACGAGCGTGCGGCTCACCTGATGGTAAGTGATCACCGACGCCCACGAACATCCACAACACCAGAGGAGCTACAGATGCGCTGCCGGCCTTTAAGGAAGGAATAAGCTCTTTTCTTGAAGGTCCCTAAGTCGTAACTGTTCGGAAATACTGCTGGCGACAGCTGATTCCACAAAATCGAAGTGCGTGGCAGAAAACTTCGATTAAAACGCACTGTGGTGGAATGCCAACCATCTAGGTGGTATCGATGGAACTTCGAATTCTGTCGCGATGTACGATGGTGAAACTCAGCAGCTGGGATCAATCCGAAAAGTTCCTCAGAACATTCCCCGTGGAAAATTTTAATTTTAATTTGCAGTCTCTTAAGAAATCTTTATAGTGGTTGTACACTCTCGTCCGAGACGATCTTTATGTCTCACTCAAGATGTTTCTAGGCGAGAGGTCTGTGCCTTAATGTCACACCCGAGAGAACAAGAGGTTAGGCGACATCATCCGACTATTCCCTAGCACTGAACTTGTCTCGTGATGTCTTGGCGAGAGTGTACAAAGGTTATTAGATATAGCAGTGGATAAATTGCTTATGAAGACAGTAAACAGTAGATTCGTGGCCAGAGAGAGATTAAAATGGCCAGTGTCAAAAATAAATGCGTTGAATAAAATATTTTTAATTTCGACTTCGATAAACATAAGATTAATTGCTGCAAAATTGTTTCTTTAAAAAAGACTTGTGTATTTCAATGTGTTACAGAATTTATGGTCATACTAGATATATAGGCAATTTTTTTTTTAATTAGCATTCATTACATTATAATTTCAAATTATACCTACACCAATAACCTAATGTTTTCAAACGTTTGCAGTTGATTAATTGATTTAACTTATTATGTACATTAATAAATGGATTTGAAATGATCGTAACGTATATAACGTTTAATATCTATTCAGTAAGCAATAGATTACACTCGCATAAACTGGATATTTTCACCTAAGTTACCTGTGGTATTGCGAAACTTAGATATTACTATTTATTATTACTAATATAAAAATGTCCGAAATAATAACAAGAGACTTAACCAACCATGATCCCGGTGAGTAACTTTAGACGCTAATTTTAACTCCTTCCATTAGACCGCATCCAAAATCGAGCGGCTCGAATTGTCGGCGACCAAGCTCTCTCTGATCGGCTTGATCCTTTGGCCTTGCGAAGAGATGTTGCTTCTCTTGGCAAATTTTATGCTGCTCCATTTTTTACAAAATTTACCACGGGGAATGTTCTGAGGAACTGTTCGGATTGATCCCAGCTGCTGAGTTTCACCATCGTACATCGCTACAGAATTCGAAGTTACCACCTGGATGGTTGGCATTCCACCACAGTGCGTTTTAATCGAAGTTTTCTGCCACGCACTTCGACTTTGTGGAATGAGCTGTCACCAGCAGTATTTCCGAACAGTTACGACTTAGGGACCTTCAAGAAAAGAGCTTGTTCCTTCCTTCAAGGCCGGCAACTGATCTGTAGTTCCTCTGGTGTTGTGGATGTTCGTGGGCGTCAGTGATCACTTACCATCAGGTGAGCCGAACGCTCGTTTGCCCCCTTCTTCTATAAAAAAAAGCAACTTCCTTATTACAGTGTAGGGTTCCATATTATTTATATTCGTTTCAAGTTTGATTGGGAAAAACAGAGGCATACTTTTTTTTTAGTCCGATTATCGAAATTCACATACATAAATAAGTAGTGTGGTATCGGCATACGAAATCGCCAAGACTATTAACAGATGGCGGAATTACCGTAACCACGTGGTAGAGCCAAGCGGCGGCTTTTGCTGCTGGTCGAATGGGCCGTTTAGACCAGGTTGGTACCACGGCCTCGCAGAATACCGGCGTGAACAAGAAGCATCTTGTGCTTCTGCGTTTCGTTCGGTGAGTGAGGTAACCGGAGACCCACTCAACGACGTATAAAAACGTTTTAAATTATATATCATCAATCTGAAAAAATATACTAAAAGACTTAAGCGTATCACCCTTAGGCTTGGGACGTGCTTTGCTGGTTTCTCCATCGCTATATTTTTATAATCTTAACTTTTAGTCAGGGAACGTTAAAGGATAATGGATAACCTTATAGTGACAGTGCATTGTTTGGTTTTTAATGCTTTATTGAATTGTTCTCAGTGCTAATAAATTGGTCGCCAATGCAATGTGTCAGCGGTTCCGGTACAGTCGTCGCCATATATCTTATACTGGTTACAAAAATAATCCCGGCGTACATGATAAACAGAAAACCGTTTGCAATGAAACGGTTGTTACTGTATTACAACTTGTTTCAGGTCGTCTTCTCTGCTTATATGGTGTATATTGTAAGTTTACAATGTTTTTCATATTTAAAGTTCTCTTACATTTTTTTTAAAACCCACATCAGCAAATTAATAGTTTAGAACCCGTAAATCTTTATTGCGGTTAATTGAATTCAGGTACGATTTGTTTGCACATCGCTTACAGCCTTTACAATCTATGTGTGAGTAATTAACTTAGTGTGATGCGTAGAGATGTTAATACACTTGAAAAAAAAAACTTGCCAATTATTGTTATGTCACATTATAATACACTAAACCATAAAATCTATATCAATTTATAACACAAGGTGTACATTATATATTTCATTAAAATATACTACGGTAGTTATAAATAATCATCATGGCTTTGTACCTTATGTTAACACAATCTAAATGCAATATCGATTTCTGTATTCGTTGCTGTTTAACAGACACAAGGCGCTATTACATATTACCTAATAATATTTTTTACTTATCTTCATAACTTTATTCCAATTATATCTCTGTTATTCTAACTTTATTACTCGCCATGTACATTCTATACAAAGCAGTTATTTTTGACATCATACAACAAACGATCGATTCTGACATTCACTAACTTTTTTATAAAAATCGAAAAAACAAAAAACCACCGCATTTCTTATACTTATACCAACTACCTGTTACATTTATAAAAAAAAATAGAAAAAAAACGACCGAACTTTGAAGTAAATTACGAAGCACAAGTTACTTGAAAGACGTTCGATTTGAACAATTATATTGCTTCGAACTAAGTGCACCATCTCATTTACGAGGGACTGCATTTCGAAAGACTACAAACGAAAAGGCACATTACACAGACACATTACACAGATCGCTGGAAGATCTCTCCAGCGATCTTGCCATAATTACTAGGCCGTCGTCGAATCGGAGGTGAGAGATATATTCGCCATTGATGATGATACCGTATCACTTCGGTTCAGCAATTTAAAAATATCTTCCAATGCATCAGTAAAGATTCTGTCTTACACCTTTCTTCAATTGGATGCGTTTTTGGGGGATTGTACAAACTCCTCAGCACTTCGATATACCGAAAGTTTATCTGGCACCGCTGATGTGACTATAGCCCCGTTCAAATTTAGACTAATTCAAGGGGTTTCTCATAGTCGTCACGTAGACTCGGCTTAGTAGCGCTATTGATCTATAGTTCTTCTGTAGCAGTTTAGGCAGTTTTACCCTTTCTCAAAGAACCGGATAACAAAGGTTCTACTCCACGCTTACGGTGTATTACTGCCACGAAAGTCGGAATTAAACAGTTTCTGAATGACTATCAGTTTTCCACCTACATTCAGAAGTTTTCAAATGCCGTGTCGTTTTTAAGCATTCTCATCTCGCTCAGACTGACGTCCGTAGTATAAGAATAGTGATTAGATAGGATTGACTCTTGGATTGCTACTCATACACAACACAGTGTGTGGTTTCAGCTGGTCACGAAATCTCTCCAGCTGACTCAAAATCGGAGCTCTATCGGAAATTACTGCGCCGCTTTTGGTATTCATCTTATTCAGTTCAGTTCTTTACGTTAGACAGATCTATGACGAAGACTTTGGAGCCTTGGTTCCGCTCTATAGCTTCTTCAATACAGCCTGTACTGAAACGGCGTAGGTCTCGTATTATAGATTTGGAGATCTGTATATGAGATGCGTCAGCATATCGACATCTGGATATGCTGACGCATCTGTTGAAGGCTGCAGTCTTATTTTAAACCAGGCTTCCATGACTTTTACAGTGTGATCGATGGGCCTTTTTTTGTTCGTTGAGTCCTGCAAAATTTAGCTCCTTCCGCGTGGGTAGTTTCCACTAACTGGGTGCTGTATAGTCCATTGTAATGCAACCATCTAGGCACTGAAAGCGATTTTGCTATTCGATCTGATCGATCTTTTTTATTTGATACACCCGCCGGCCATTATAGACACGTAATATGGTTGTGTGCGCACGCTCTCGTGTTTGCGTGTGTATATTTGTTTCATTTATTTCATTTACTTTTACTTATTTTTCAGTATTCAGTTTACATTTGGCGACATGGTGTTCTTCCCACAAGATGTCCACAAAATGATCCAAAAATTTTAGCCGCTGTAAGTAAAATATACCATATCGTTAATTCTTGGTGGAATTCCAAAGTTTTTTCGTTTCGTATTCCACCTTTTTTCGACAAATCATTTATTTTTTATTAGATAAGGTTGAAAAAAGAACTAACAATCCACCTGATGGTAAGTGGTTACTGGAGTTCATGGACACCTGCAACTTCATTTGAAGAAGATCACAGGTGCGATGCCCCACAGCTCGTAATTATATTGGCTCTCTGTACCTTTCAAACCGAAACACAACAATAACTGCTGGCGACAGCAATTGTTAAGGTGAGGTACTGATGCAAGCTACTCCTAGGTAGTAAGATTACTATGAGTATAAACTGAAAGTTGTTTTTTTTTGTTAGGATCTGATGTTCTTTTCTTTATTTTTCTTTACATTTTTATTTCGGTGTGTGCTTTGTTACATTATTTTTCGCTAATGTTTTTTTTCTGTTGTTAAATAAATGTTTTCTATTCTATTATGAGTTAATTCTTTTTAGGTATTGAATGATATCCTGCCATATTTTATCGCAAAACACATAGATCTTCTTGACACAGTATTTTTTGTGTTGCGAAAGAAAGACAACCAAGTGTCATTCTTGCACTTATATCACCACAGCGTGATGATAACATGGTCTTGGTTTTATTATTTGTACCTGTCAACAGACCATTTTGTGGTCGTAAGCCTTCTGAACAGTTTCGTACACGTCCTTATGTACGGTTACTATGGAATATCGTCATTGGGGCCTCGTTTCGCCAAGTATATATGGTGGAAGAAACATCTAACTAAAGTGCAATTGGTAAGAATATTTTTTTTAATTTTAATACATCAATTATTGAATTGAATTTATATGTTATTGGTCAAGAAAGTGATTAAAAAAAATGATTTCAAAACATACATGCTAATCATGTTCATTGGATGTAATTTCAATAAAAAAACGACATTGTCTAAAAATTTATTCAAAGCTTACACTTTTTTTTTAAATTTTCAAATTATAAACGGTTTAAGTTTGCGCGAATTGCATGTATTAAGCGGTGACATCTATGTCACACATTCATTCAAGAAATCTCATTTCAAGATGGCGTTATTCACAAATACATCCTGAGCTTATGCTGTATTTGTGGATGGTGTAATGATGGATTTATATCCATCATCGCACTGTGGAAGTTCCTACGGGTCATTACATATATACAAGATCCAAGTAACACCCTGGAAGAACTACCCTTTTCTTTCATACTGTCATCTGCCGTACATTGTAATCAGAGAACAGAAAATTTAACATACGATAGAGATGTAAAAAATGGTGGCACTGTATTTAGTTTATCGCTCTAACTTTTAACAGAAACCAAATCTATATGTAAGGTGTTTTAAGTTATATTATTTAGCTTGCATATGAAGCTTAATTGGTACAAAGTTACAGATGGTGAACCTGTAGCCGTCTTTTTTGTTTGAGGAGATCAGTGAAATAACAGTCCACCTGATGGTAAGTGGTTACTGCAGGCCGCGGACACCTTCAAACACCTTCAATCGAAGAAGGTTATAGATGCGTTATCACTCCCAAGCACTAAGATGGAATGCTTCACCGCCTGTCATTAGACCGGCTCTCTATAGCTTTTAAACCAGAACAGAATAGTGGTTGGACTATTGATTGCCAACAGAAACGCGTATGTGGTACCCAGACGACTTTCAGCGACAGGGGTTAGAGGCAGATATAGAGTCTACCTAGTGTTCAGGTTAACGATACAAATCGTACACAAGTTTAGTGAGACTCATTGGAACGTGTTTTTAGGATAGGGGATTGAACTCGAGTCGATGATTAAGGGTATCTCTTAACCACCGACTAACGAATTTCCATGATTATTATCTGAAATTTTTAGTGTTGATTTTACCACATATTCGACGTTGAAAGAAAACATCACCAGGAAACCTGCATGTCTTAGCAATAATTAAAAAATATTGTCATGTAAAGTTCTCGAGCCCGTTACTCGAGCGCCGTGATTTAAAAATGTTGACAAGGTCTTTTCTCAACAGTGGGACATTTACAGGCTACTCCCTTACTTCAATAATTAATAATACACGTTTCGAAGTTTATAGCGGTGCCAGATATATGTGCTCTAAATTATCACAGTAAATTCGTAAGTTCTATTGTACCTGAGTATAATACCTAAAATAAGTAAGTTATTTAGCTGCTGCTCGAATGGGCCGGCTCAATCGGATAAATACCACGACCTCGCAGAATACCGGCGTCAAGTAGAGGCATCTTGCGCTTCTGCGTTTCGCTCGGCGAGTGAGGCAACCGGAGGCCCCTTTCCCCTCCCCATCCCCCACCTTATCCACCATCCCATCTCTCAAATACCTACGGACGACGGTAATCACTTACCACCAGGTGGACCAGGTGCTCGTTTGCTGCCTTTCCCACAAGGCCTAGGAGGAAAGAAGATCCGACTAAATATACCAATGAAAGAAAATAACCCGAATATCACAGACGACTAGATGGCTATAATCGCGGGGGTTTCGTGTAACCATGTACCAATTAACTGGCAAATGTTCGAGAAATATTGTCTCCAGTACGCGATTGTCATCAGACAGTAAAGCTACCCCATAGCCACAGTAACGTGTCCTGACTTCTTTCGGGTGACTTCAAACGCATGACGGTGTTTTGAAGCTATTAAATGAAATCTAAACACGGTTATTAAGATTTTAAGAAGATTTTGGAAATGCATGTATAATGACTAAGGGGGAGAGGTAACAATTGCAGTGTTTTGTACGCTTCATTTTCTTTCTCCTTTTTTTTTTATTATAAAATCATCTATACTGATTTATTATGTACATTTGTATGTATTAATTAAGTATTGATGTCTGTGCATGTAGGGATATATTCATATAGGTATGTATGTACGTCATATATTTATGTAAAAACTTGTACATTTATACGGAATAATGTTTTTAAATTCTGTAGTTTCACTATTAGCCCTCTTGCCTATTTATATAATTTTCAATTTAATGGAATGTCACAATATTTCTCTACGCCCCGGGTTGTATGTCTTTTGTAATCCCATTGGTATATTTCAGTACTAAAAAATGTTTCGGATCATGAAAATTAAATACACGAAGTAATGATCATCAAAACAACACCGCTGTGTTTTCTGTTATACTTTTGGTTATTAACCAAAAGATGTCACTGTATCCGAAAAGGAATAGGAAGGGATCACCATTACTTGAATTGTGAATTATATATTCTAGAATGTTAATAATCAAAATGAGTGAAATTAAGAATCACAAACGATACATTTCTGTTTAATAAATTTAAAGGCAAGGAATATATGTAACCTCTTTTAAAATCACTTACTGTTGTCTAGTAAAAATATAACAGTAAAATAAAATGCGTGTCATCATCGGGCAACTAAATTCGTTTTGTTTTTTCAGGTGCAATTTATATTGGCCGCAATTGACCAGTATTATCAGCAAAAGGTAACGCCGTGTCCGTTGCCAAATTTGGTTTACTTCCTTGGAATAGCGACTTCAATTACATTTCTCTACCTCTTTATGGATTTCTATATTAAATCATACAGAAATAGAAAAGCTGTGAAGAAAATGATGTAACAAACAGTGTAAGACGTATAAAAGCCATTAAATCAACAATGAAAAAACGCCGTTTTTTATTTCATGGTAATAGAGTAGTAGATAGTTGAGCTATTTTAAGGAGCTACTAAATTATAAAAATGCAGAGTACTTGCATACTTAATACGAGACGAAATAGCAAAGGTGTTATGACCATTCCGGGATAAAGAATAGAATCAGGCGTGAAGCGGAAACCCATTGTTTTAAAGTTGTCTTTGAACGTGTTAGAGCAAAGCGGCGGCTCTTGCTGCTGCTCGAATGGGCTGACTCATCCGTGGTTGTACCGCGGCCTCGCAAGACACCGGCGTGAAGTAGAGGCATCTTGTACTTCTGCGTTTCGTTCGGTGAGTGAGGTACTCGGATGCCCACTTTCCCTCTTTCCTCCAAATATTCTTAAAGGCCGGAATCGCACCTGCAGCTAAATCGGTGTTACAGATTTACGAGGGCATCGGTAATCACTTATCCTTAAGAGAGCTGCTTTCGAATTTCCTATAAAAAAATGCTTGGCACGATTCCGCATGAAAAAAAGATGATGAAACGCCATATATACCCGAATCCACAGAGAAGAAGAGCACCACTTTCTTCTCCAAAACTTTCACCGGCACTACATTCCCCACTAGTTTCGACATGCAACAATACTATTATCAAGTAACTCGGTGGTTAAACGTCGCACGCTAATCCTTTTTTTCAACATCTCCAATATAAATAAACTGAATAATAGCTTTCTATTGTACATAGTCTTATTACGGAACGAAAGGTAATTTCAGATCCTTTTGACCCACTACGGTCGATGAATCAACTATATTTTCGAATGGGGCTTTTTCATCGAGGTAGTACCACGGCTTCGCAGAATACCGGCGCGAAGTAGAGGCATCTAGCTTCTGCGTCTGAGTGAAGTAACCGAAGGCCCACTTCACCTCCCCATTCCTCATTCTGATTTTTCTTCCCAACTCCCAAATATCCTTAAAGGTCGTCAACGCACCTGCAGACCCTCTGGTATTGCAGATGTACGTAGGCGACGGTAACTACTTACCATCAAGCGAACCGCTCACTCGGTGTTCCTCTGTATCATAAAAAAAAACCAATAATCTATCCTTGCCAACCTTTCGAATACAAGTTGTCAGCTGAAAGTTGTCAATTGCACAGCAAATATTTTAGCGCCATAAATGTACGCGCAAACACGGAGGCACTCACCTTCACTTATCCGACGGAACGCTTATGCAATAAGATCATAGAAAGATCAGATGCAGTATCAGAGATACGATACGAACACACAACCTGTCCCGAAAATCAATGAATTGTGTATTCGCACAAATATTGAGATCGTCTGGGATCCTATCCCAGAACCCATGACTTAGGAGTCATGTCAGGAGACAAGTGTCCTGACACCAGAAGTGGTACCCTGTCAAAGTAAAATAGCAGCCTGTAAGTGCTGAGTAAATGCAAATATATGAAATGTTTTTTTTTGAGAGAAATTGGAGCTGGAGTGAGTCCGACACGCTGCTCCGGTGCTCCGGATTTCACACGTCTCGCGATGTTTATCTTGACCGTCGAGCACGAGGTAAATTCAGCTCTAAAAATTGCTATATACAATTTAATGGTACCGGGAACGGGGATCAAACCCATGTCACTCGCGTACTATAAAATTAAAGGGAAAACCCTAATCACCAGGTTTGTACACGCCAAAGCGTGACGTCAGAAAGTTTGCCGGGACGGGGGTGCGCGGGCGCCATGCTTGTCGAGATGTCAAAAAGGCATTAGTGTCATCGTGTGGAGTCGTACGTATGCCGTCCCGCGCCGCGCGTGATTCGTGTTAATTACTCTGCCCTAAATCAGGAGGGATAGAACAAGTGGAACAGACGCGACAACTAAAGACTACGAAGAAAGAATCAACCAAAGGTAAGATCTCGCCCTGACTAGGTTAAAATTGACTACATTAAAAAATGCACCTGCTATACCTATTACTACCTCTATACCTATTACTAATAATTTTTAGAAATTATCAACGTTGCTATATTCATCAGACTAAAATATTTTCTAAAAATATGTTTTACTAAATTTAACCCATTATCCGTAATCCGTAATCCGTTTTCAGTGTTCTCAATCTGCCACCATCATCGTGTAAAGTTTGAGGGTTTACAAAATGTTCATAATTTAGTTAATTCAGTAATTAAAAAAAAATACATTTAAATGATTATGTGCCAGTGACGCTGGCGCAGTCGAAACGAATTCAAGTTCAAAGAAAATGAAAGAGAACCGTTGAAGAAATCACACACAAGCAGACCTACTTTTTAATTTGTTTGGTTTCCAACCATGTGATATTACCGTGAGACAGCTTAGGGTCTCGTGTAATACAGTAGGTACCTAATATCTTTGCTGTGTGTTGGGTGTCTTAAGATGCAACTTATACAAAAAAAAATCGCGGAATCACAAGCGATTCGGTCCCCAAGAAATTGAAGATATCTGTTTATAATAGAGAACCGAAGTAGCCTAGGTGTTCAAGGTGTTTGCTATAATTCCTTAGCATAAGATCCTGGGTGCCGGCAACACCAAAGTCGTTAATAGGAATTTTTAGTGCTGAATTTACAAGGAGCTCGATATTGGAGAGAAACATTGTCAGGAGACATGTCAGCCCTCCTACATCACAGCTACCATAAGGAATATTTCTTGTAAAAGTAGACGAACGTGATTCAATTTTTTTTATTGAATTGGGGTGACAAACGAGCTAACAGACGATGATTGATGGCACGCAGCTACTGCAGACTTTGGACACCTGCAATTTCAGTCGAAAAAGGCAACAGAAGCGTCGGGTCTAAGTACTGAGATGGAATGCCACTCAGGCTGTAATTACACTGGCTCTCTATACCTTTCAAAACGGAACTTAAAATAATTGAATGGTATGATTTTATAACCGAACGATGTTATACGTAATTATTGTGAAATCGTGGGTCACATAGCGGATAAGGTCCCAAATGACGAAATGTCTCACTGTAATATACTCATATACATGAGAGACAGAGGTATTATGTCTATAATCATACTGGCTCTCTATGCGTTTCAAACCGAAACACAATACTGGTGGAACTGCTGACGAGTTAGATATTATCTACCCAGACGACACTTAGGTAGAGAAGGAGTCTAGTAAAACTAAATATAATGATTTCATGTATTTACCCGAACACTGCACATTTGAAATGAAACTATTATTTACGAACTTCTTCGCGTTTCAATTTTTGTTACTATATTCCCGACGTTCTAAACGTAGTTAATAATTAATACTTCCAACGTATTGTTAGTTATTCTTATGCCTTGGCTGAGGATAACATGATCTTGATGAAACCGTCATACAAAAATTGTTACATTGCTGTTTGGCGGTATAAATTATTAAGAGTAGTAGGAGGCCCCTACTCAGACTGCCTTCTCGATATATCGATATATATCGAGGAGGCAGTGTCAATTTAAATGAAGGATTTCGTTTCACCAGTTCCTAGTACTCGGACAAGCTGTGCGTAACGTTAGTTGACTAATCACAGCAAAATGGTTGAAAAAGGTCGGTCTACTTTCCTTTCCGTTGTATGTATCGTTGCGATTGTTACATATCCGATTGAATTGCTTATAACAATCGTTCTTCAGACATAGTTATATCTTTTTTTTTTTTACAATTTTCTGTAATCATAATTATGAGTATCGATAAAAAAAAATAATTCGAACGAACTATTTTATTGATCATTGCTTTATGAATTCACTTCTTATATTAGTCGTCTTCTCTCTACTCATAACCGGGTACTCTAGTCTACTCTATAATTATGACTGACGTTGTTCTGAATTATTAATCGATTATTATTTTATGAATTCGCTAGTAATAATAGTCTACTCTGTGCTTATAACAGTCCTTGTTTAGTCATAGTAATATTTAAAAAAAAAGGTTTTGCGATATACTCGATTAGAAGATATGACGTAGTTTCCCGAACGCAGCCCTGCCGAGTTGAATTCGTCGATTGACCTCTGGGTTGAAGTTGGACTTACCTAATCGGACAATATGTTCCAGGTATACGTACTCATCTACAACTTCCAGCCCTGAATTATTAATCGATTATTACTTTATCAGTGTATGTAATTTACGCAGGAAGGGGTTCTATTTGTTTGAATTAATCGGATCTCTTTCCTACCGTGGTGGTCTAAGTATACTTCACAAGTGACATAAGTATAACAACAGATAAAGATGCAGAAAAATGTCGTGATTTCTGATAGAAATGGTAGAATTTAAACTCTATAATATAATGGTGTTAAGTGTATTGTGACGAGTACCTGACGCCATAGGTCCCAGGGCTGAATATCGGCCGAAGGCAGTTGTCTGCTTGTGTCGTGTCGTGTCCCTTGTATCTGACTCTGCAAAGAACCTGAACCTTTCTCTGATCTCATTGCATAAGCGGATCGAATACTAGAAGGAAAGGACGAGATATTGCCTCTGTGTTTACGCGTATAATCACGGCACTGTAATATCACCTGCGCAGCTGATGACTGCCGATATAATCCGGAAGTTCTCACCGTGGTCGATATCGACGTCATCATCATTACTGACGTGTTCCGCAACCGGCTCGGATACGATATTTATTTTGTGTTTCACGGGTCGTGAGTGAAGGTCCAACATTGTCGCATTTGTTATGCCGCGCCCCATCACTAGTTTGTTGGATTTCGCTGCCATTTACTTTGATGATCGGGGAAATTCAGTGTTCAGCAGGAGACGTGAGCTCGAATACCGGTACCATTGAAATTATCAAGTGCTCGGCGGTGAAGGAAAATAACGTGAGGCAAAGGTGCCCAAGAAATAATTAAAAATAATATTATGATCGAGAAGTTCTTAAAGAGTTTAGGGTTTGCTTAGCATCTTGTGCTTCTGCATTTCGTTCGGTGCACTGACTAGTTAACCGGAGGGCTACTCCCGCTCCCACTCCCAATCACCCTCCTCACCCTCCCTCCCTTCTCCCAAATACCCTTAAAGGCCGGAAACGCACCTGCAACTCCTCTGATGCTGCAGATGTACGTGAGTGACGGTAATCACTTACAATCAGGTGACTCCTCTCTCACCGAACGAAACGCAGAAGCACAGTATGCCTCTCCTTCATGCTGATATTCCGTGAGACCATGCTATTACCCCAATCGAGCCGTCTTATTTGTACAGTAGCTTAAGCCGCCGCTTGACTCTACCGTGGTAGAGCCACGTAATAGAAAAACGCTATTGATCGGTTGCCACAGTCTGTTAGGAAGAAAGAAGAAAGAAAAAAAAGTAATATGTTCATTGCCTCAACTCCAGTAACACATAATGGAATTTAATTAACATAACAAATATAATTGAATGTATTTAGTTGCAGCAAAAAAATGGCATCCGACTCAGCATAATGCTAAATTAATAGCCACAACTACAGCCCTGGTATTCTGTCGGGACTATGAATATTTTTTCGTGAGCAGTGTAACATATGACGTATATAACAGTAATCAAAATATAAATAACATGTGTTAGTGAACGGCAAATAAGAGAAGGTGACATTTGGAAGAATAAAATTGTATATTCCTCTTTTTGTGTATAATGTCAGAGAAAGACTAGACTTGGTAGAGCCAATCGGCGGCTTTTACTACTGCTCGAATGACCCGGCTCGACCGGATTGGTACCACGGCCACACAGAATACCGGCGTGAAGTAGAGTCATCTTATGATTCTGCATTTCTGCAACTCTGGTGTTGCAGATGTACGTGGGTGACGGTTATCACTTACCATTAGGCGAACCGCTAGCTCTTTGGGCGCCTTTCCCATAATAAAAACCACAAAGACATAAGATCAAAATAAATACTGTCATTGTACTCATACAGAAGTATAATACACGCCTTACAATACATAGTAATGCAATGACTGTACTTATATAACAAATTAAGTTGATAATTAATACACGAATAATAACTAAAACTATTTAAACAGCGCGCGTTAATTACGGAATCATGAAATATAGATGTGATCTCTCGACTGTTAAAGTGTATTCGTGTTCCTCCCATTTACATTATCTTTATCTTTAAATAGTATAAAGCAAAGTAGAACTCCACGTTTGTCTGTATACTCGTTATATATTTATTTATTTAAACTTTATTTGTTTTCGTTATTTATTCTCTGCCCGTAAACCCGAGGCGTGGAGAGATATTAAGGTGCAAAATATAAAAGTTGTAAATAAAACATAAATACAAATATATCTTAACTAAACTAAACTACACTAAGCTAAACTAACTAAACCACCAGCCTGTAACTGCCCACTGCAGGGCAAAGGCCTCTTTAACTATTTGAGGTCCGCCACGCTACTCCAGTACAGTTTGGCTCGCTTCACATATCCTCGAAATAATATTGTTTTTATTATTACTACAGCTTTCCTGACTTTGTTTTCCTTCATCTTTTTTTATGGGAAAGGAATTCGCAGAGCACGTGGTGAATACAACACTTAAAGTTACTAACTATTAACAATTTTAGTGTCTCCAGCTCTCTCGCTCTCTATGAAACTATAGCTCTATTGTCAGGCCATTACGCTACCTCGGCTATTAGGCCAAGATTCATTTAATTTAGAATAATTTAAGAGAAAGGTTCATGAATAAACATTAACGTTTAGTCTACATTAATATGATATAGACCTGGCCGTGCAAAGCCGGCGCGGTTGGCTAGTAATGATATACTCGTAAAATACCACGGTAGCTTTTGTTACTGCTCGAATGGGCCGGCTCAACCGCGGTAGTACCACGACCTCGCAGAATACCGGCGTGTACTAGAGGCATCTTGTGCTTCTACCTTTCGTACGACGAGTGAGGTAACAGGAGGCCCGCTTCCCTCCCATCTCACAAATAGCTTCAAAAGACGATAAAGCACCACATCTCCTGATGTAGTGCAGTACGTAAATGGGCGACGTTAAACACTTACCATCAGGTGAACCGCTTGCTCGTTTGCTTCCTTTCTCAAATGAAAAAAAAACGCATATACATAATGTGTATTTTTATTCGAATTCAGCACAAATTTCTAGGATCAACATTTAAGATGTTGGACCGGCTAAAACCCCTACGGTAGATACAATGTTGGACCGGTGGCCTTGTCAGATTTGACGGTGGAGACTCGTGAGCAGAAGGCCCGCAAGTTACGCTGGTGCTGGTGCGACGCTGGTGCTGGTCCGACGCTGCTGCCTGCCACCGACCCTGTTAAATGAAAGAAAGACTTTCGATAAAAGCTAGGGGGCTGGCAAAAAGGACTCTTAACGAGGCAAAAATTCGCCTCGGGTTGCTATCGATGGGGAGGGCATGGATCGAATTTTAAAAACGCCTTGCAGACTGCTCTATAGCTAGATTTCATCTTACTGCATCTTTACAGTGTATGTATGGGGTTAGGTTAGGTTAGGTTAATCCCAAACCCCTCTCCGAAAGGGATCCCGCCTTGTCGTGGCGGGGGGCTTAGTAACCGTGGCTTGGTCTGCCACGGTGAACCAAGAGGAGCCCACATGGCCGGCCTGTCTTTGCGGGGATCGCCGGCAAGAGGAGGTCGCTCCCAGTGGGGTTAGTAGCGCTCTCCTGGCACCCACAGCCGAGGTGGAGTCGCGGGGAAGAGGAGTTTTTGTATTGCGTTTCGCTATTCTCCCTATCCTTCGTGACTCTGGCGGGGGCCGCACCGCTGATTCAGCTGTGGTGGGGCCGCGGGGAGAGAGGAGTGTCGGTATTACGATGACCGCCCTACCCTCCGCGGCCGAAACGTGGTCGGCGGCGGAGCCATAGACCAGATCTGCCGGAGGTGCCGGGATGGCTGGTGCTTATGAGCGCCAGCCTTCCTGATCCCCGTGGCCTCCGGGTGGCGGACTCGGGGGGGTCCGTTGCCCTCGTGGGTTTGGAGGCCGAGTAGGTAGGCGCGTCTGTGTTCCGGCGCGTCTAGCCAGGGCGGTGTGGGAGAGGACGTTCTCTCTCGAGAAGGGGCCGCCTACAGCGGCCGGCGCTGGTGGAGTCGTGGATGTGTGCGAAAGCGTTCCCGTGACCCTGCCGACATGCGAAGAAGGTGGAACACCATGGAGTTTCAGTCGGTGCGAACCCGACATAACCCGTCCTTGCCCCCGAGAGGGCAGGTATGCGTCAGGCATTTCCCCATGTAAATAAATAAAAATAAGGTTAATCCCAAACGGATTAATTTATAAACGGATTCTAAATGTTACATTTCTTAATTTACGAGCTTTAAGTAATACTACAAAAACTTTGTTCCAACTTTAAAAAAACGATATAAAATTTCTTCGAGTTGGACAAAAAAAATACAAATGCTTTTTGTTTTAGCATTTCTTTTAATACAAATTACCTCATTATACCATCACACGAAATATCCGAATCGTTGCATTCATAAAACAGCATATAAAAATGAAGATAGCATTCTCTTTTATTCAAAACCGCACATATTTCGTCACTGGACTAGCTTTATATCAAAGAAATAGCTCCAGAATAAATATTTAAAATCTAGTGCACTGACTACTGAACACGCGACATTGCATAAATTGAGTTTAATACCTGTAATGGAACGTAGAAGAGTATCCGGAGGCTGTAGCATCGAAGCCTGCGCCTCCGCATGCTTATTCATAGAAAACTAAAATCTTCAGTTGCTGCCAAGTGACCGCGCCGGGTGAACGCGTCACGGGTTTAGACGGCCGTCTGTCCGGACGATTGACGAGTGTGGATAACGTTGTTACATTTTAAAGTTTAAAACATTTCCCGCACGATAAGCGAAGGTAATTCATTCAATTTTATATTATACAATAATTCGTATCGTTCGTATTCGTAGTGTCGTTAGAAAGTTATGGATTATGATGTTCGCGACCCAGTTTTGCAATGAATTGCGCTGAATGTCAAAATTTGTCCAGCTATCATTACGAGTATGTACGAATGCTGTGCGAAGCTCGTCCCCTCGGCGTTACGTTGTGCTGATTCTAAATTGCATGAAAATCTGTGATTTTACGATTATATCAATTGTAACATTTATGAAATTTAATGTTATGGTTGATGATGCCTCAAAGATTTGTTATGACAGTGAAAGTGTAATTTTCACTGTAAATATCATTAACACTTTAAATGCGTTACTATAAATACAGAGATATATTCATGAGAGAAAAGTATAGCATCGTATTCATTGCGCGAATCTATATAAACAAGTGTGGAAAATTAACTCATTATTTAACAAAAAATCGATTCTATCAACACGTAGATGTTGAGTTTTCAGTTACAACAGACGAATTTAAGACCTGATAGATTCTGGACAATGCTGCTTTGTTATTTTCTTTGAAGGTCTGAATTTTTAGTTAAAGCAGTAAAATAATGAGTTGTGTGACTCTTGTGATTCATCACGGGGCAGATAAAGGTGATTCTTGTAATTCTTATAAAAACACTTAATTCACAATAACTTCCAGAGTTTTGATAAAGTATCAAAAACTGCCAATTTGTCAAACCATCGCCGCTGATCGTTATGTACATATATACATATATGTAATTATATATATATATATATATACTTAACAATATTCTGCAATTAAAAATGGGGCTCGAACCTTGTCGCTGGTTTTGCCTCCAAAGACTGCCATGATAGTTTCAAGGCTTTTCCCTTAGTAATTAGTCGCGTCTTACGTCGCTCAAGGAAACAAAGTTATTACTATATTAAGAAATATATAGTAATAATAGAAACATTATTTTTATTTATGAATGAAAAACAAAAAAACATGGCTGATCTAAATAATAGTAGTGAAGAGTTTGTCAGAAAAAAAACTACTCTATGTATATATTAATAGTGTCCTAAATAAGTTTATTTTGAAACCAAAAAAGCATTTAATAAAATTTATATTTATATTAATTACATTGTGTTTGAACAACAACTTTCTCTTCAGAAGGCTGTAGCTATAGTCTGAAGGAAGTAATAGATTAAAAACTACCCGGCAGAAGTATGTTTTTGTATGTTTGTTTACTTTAACTGCCAAGCGATGAATGAAAATAGAAAATCTAAAAGTCGCTGCCAAAAAGTCTAATAACTACAAATAGTCTACAGATAGTCTGAAACAAAATAAAAACAAGCAGACGTTGATGTTTCCAGTCCGCGGGAATTGGGCGTAATAGTATGTTGGAGGAGCGGTTGATTTAACTTTTTAATTTATAAGAAAAAGTCCGCAAAAACCGTTTGTAATCGGATGTTGTCAAGAACAAAGAGCAACAATGACAAAGAATATTATGAAGGCCGCGTAAAAGAAATTTCGAACTCTTTACAATGCAGAATCGCGTGGTGGAAACAGTTGGATGCACGGTTGGTTGGATATTACAAATAATCAATTATCGCTAAAGAAACCTATACTTATTATCAACTTAACAATATTCATTGCTTCGTTTCCTTCATAACATTATAATTACATTAATTAATAGAAACAATTACTAAACTAAATGTAATATACTCTCACGATGCACCTATATACAATCAAATCAAATCGAATCATTTATTCAATATAAGAAACATAAATTTGACTTGTCGAACGTAATTTTTTTATTAATTTATATTGCCACCGTTTCGTAATGGTTTTCCTCTGACGGAGATGAAACCGGCATAAGAAACTCCGTAGGTATCCTCTTTATATTTTTCAAAACACAGAATGTTTTAATAATCTAATATTAAAATCTTTTTTCTAGATAATAGACTCATTCCTAGGGGTTATTATAATCCAAGTATTCCTTTATATTATAATTACTCTTTTCATATGTCACATTTGTTAAATTTTTTAACGTTTAGGATGACTCTTTAGGATGACTTAGGCGCACTCGCTAGGATTTTGTTGACGAAACGTATACATTGCACCATGAACGAGGTACTTACTCCATGGAGTCTAGTAAAGTGCATCACAAGCTTGTGTTTGTTCCTTGTATTTACGTAATGAATGTACAATTCTCAGGGCGGTCACAGTTCCAGAGAATAATTCGCTTTTTGAGATTGAACAATGAAGTTATTATATATAGGACTCGATCGATTTAAGCAGGCGACTTATTTTGTTAGCTGCCAGAATCTGTTATGCAATAAACGTAGTGACTGATGCTTAAGCTAAGATAGATGTACGCAATGTTTGTTATTTTCACACCTCACGATTTGATATTAAAACCATGATGAGGTCAGAGAAAGGATCTGAAATCCGACCTCATCTATCGTTTCGAAACAAGGATCATAATGCAAAAAAAATTAAATCATAGTTATTATTTACGTTATGATTACTTTACAGCTGGTTATAGTTAGCTGGTATGTCATATTTTTGTCCGTTCTACTCAGTATTAATAAATAAAAGCTGGCTGCTGTAAAGCAATCGAAACGGCGGGAATATAAAAACAAAATTAAACGCGATAAAATCCGTAAATATAAGCTTCATTAAATATGTGTAGTATTCGAGTAAATACAAAACAATTGTTTGTGACTACTAACAAATCTCGGCTTCCGGGTCCATCGACTCATTTAGTTAGTACACTGACTAGGTTAGGTTTCTCATGATGCATTTTCTTTGAAAACTTTTACTGTTTAACTGAGTACAGCTTGAAGGTCTGTTTTGAGCGGTGCTTATACGTTTAAAATTCATTCAATCATAATGATCTTCGTTAATTAGCACTACGTTTTGACGATATTTTTTTTTTTATTTATTAGGACCAGCAAACAGTACACACTATGTATGTTAAGCTAAACAAAATGAATTATAAAACAATCCAATAGTGCAACCGGTTGAACATTTTTTATAGTTGAATAGCAACATACTGAATGACGTCTAAACGACCTTAGTAGTTAGAGGGCAGATGCGAAATTCTCTCTTATGTCATAGAATTTAAATATTAAAATTGTATACTCATTCTCCGTTGAATACAGAAACTAATTAGTTTTTTTTTAATAGCAAGTTTACTGTGATTCTAAATCTAATTAAAAGTATTATTAGATTGCTTGATCATCACCTCTTGGGGAGGATCTTTTACCCGCTAATCGTTTGTTCGACATCTAACAATAACATATGTAGGGTTGGCACGCCCGCTGCGATGCATTGATCTTATTGGTACACTGTATTATATTATTCTAGTTAATCCCATGCCATCCCATCACAGTTGTTTTGACAGATGTCATTTGAAATGAAACAATAATTTACGGATTTTAGCGCATGCCAAGGATGATTCGCGAGGATTTCAAATGTGTAGTGTTCGCGTGAATACAAAAAATCATTATACCCTATTAATTTTGTATATTTGAACGTAATGCTATTTTCACCTTTTTTAAACTTGTCTATCTATAAATCTATTTCAATGACCCAAAAGGTTCCTACAATATAAGGCGGTAACAGATTTTCACCACCGGTTACATAACGTACGTGAGATCTTTTCGAATGTTGCCAAATGGTGAAAACTTAATTGGCAGAATGTAAAATTTTTCGTACTTCGGATAAGTAGAAACTGCGCACGCGTTACGTGAACACTTTATTACATTATTATTTACTTGTGTAGGTTTTTTTTTATACGAACGTGCCGTTCCATAGCGGCCGAGGAATCGGCCATTCCCTTTCTTTTTGTGGGTGTCGTAAGAGGCGTCTCATGGAAAGCCTTAAAACCTTAACGGTCATTTTCGGGAGAAATCCCGCACCCACCCATCACATTGTAACCAGAAGAGGCGACAATGGGCTGAATGGGTGGACATCCGATTACGACTAGGTAAGTCCAGTTTAGACCAAGAGGCCAATCGATGGATTGAACTTAGCTGGACGGTGTTCGTCAACTACAACCAATCGTCGAATAATCCTCAAAATCTTAAAACGAAACTATTAAACCAGTGTGCGTTGGCAGAGATGTCTTACGTGGTCCATTGTTGTATATATTTATTACATTAAATTTTCACTTCTGTGTAACTTGCGTACACCCTTGACCCTTGCTCACTGGTCATTATTTCCTCTGCAAAATGGTTGCCTGGTAGAGATCGCTTCTAAGCGATAAGGCCGCCAATTGTACCTTTGTGTTTCTTTTAATTTATTTATTTTTTTCCTATTGTTGCTATTGGTGTACAATAAAGTGTATTTTCATTTTCATTTCATTTCATTGTTCTTCAACGAGCAAAAGAAATGGTATATTTAATGTTTTTATGTGAACCAGATGTGGTGTAACCGATACAGCCTCTAGGATCAGCAAGCTGATGTGGCAATGGGTTGCCGACGTAAGATAAAACGGTTCTCGAGTAGCAACTTCGCATAGAAACATGTAGGATAAAAGTCCCACAAGATAGAATGACGACTTGCGAAGTATTAAGGGAAGTCGGTGGGGATAGGACTATGTTCAGCAGTAATGATGATGATAATAATAATAAATGGGAGTTAAAATACTTCATTGTTAAGTAGGTTTGTTTACTTTTAATTGGAAAAAAAAATCGTATAATTTGTTCTGTTGTTATTATATTTTTACGCGGTAGAGCCAAGCAGTCGCTTTTGCTGCTGCTCGAATGGGCCGGCACGGCCGGGATGGTGCCACGGCCTCGCGGAATACCGGCGTGAAATAGAGGCATCTTGTGCTTCTCGTTTTGCGTTTCTTTCGATGAAAGAAGTAAACGGAGACGCACTCCCTCTCAACAAATATCTCTAAAGGCCGACAACGTACCTGCATCACCTCAGAGGTTGCAGATGTACGAGGGCGCCAGTAATCACTTACCATCTTTTATTATTTGTTACATGCTGTGGGTTGCGGGATTGGAATCAATTTCTTCTATTTATTTAAACGTCTTCCAAACTGTGCAGAGTTTCTTCGCCAATGCTCCGTTTGATCGTCAACAGGTCTTCAAATAAGTCCTGCCCAAGTCATCTTTCACTTCCTGTACTGGTTACCTCGTCGTTTTCTCTCTTTTAGTCTTTTTTTTTTCTTTTACTTCTTCTTTTATTTTCTTATTTTCAGAGCTTACCACTTATCTGCATGCTAATGCGCTCTGATGCCCAGTTAAATAACATTCAAGAAACGTTGTTTAATTTACGTTAAGTTTTGCTCATACTCCAAACACTATAAATACAACAATCAGATTAAGCTTCGTTGACGCTAGGAAATTAATCAAATATTTATTTCGTGTAATGGCATTTGAAGACACGATATTTGACGAGACGTTATCGAGGGTTTGCATTATTAATATAGCCATGCTATTAACTCTAAGCTTTCTGCTTTAAACATGATTGCTTTACTGTTTTGTTTTACGTATCTAATAGTCGCTTTCATAATTTTTTCCCCTTCATTTGAATTTATACGTTCTTCATTGTAATCTATTCGGTATGAATAGTAACGCTAATCTAAAAATAAGATACTTGCCGACCCGGAAATATAATTGGTATGTTATATTACAATAGGTAGGTAATCATCTTCAAAGCTGAGGACCAATACCGATTCAGCTTGGAGAATGAATATTTGTTTTTTTTAGTGATAAATTTACGTTTCATTTACAAATACTGGATTGCAGGGATTATTGCAAAGATACAGGGATTACTAGTTTAGAATTTGCATTGGATCGAGTCTTAATATTTGATTTCATATTTAGAATCCGGCGTAACGTGAGGAAGTACATTATTTCATAGCTCTTTTAAGGAGCTGTAAAAACACCGTTATATGGAGTGGTCTTCACGCGTTTTCGACAATGGTAGTCTATATACCCTAGTGTTGGTTGTTGTGCTGGTAGAGGAGCGCAAATCATTGTGCAGCATAAGTAGTGAACGCACTTATGGGAGAGAGGGAGGTGCCCGTTCCGTCTTCGGATCAGGTAGCATTTACCATTGCTAAGTGACTTTTTTTAACCATATCTAAATGGATGATATTATTATTAAAGCAATATTTATACTCATTTACCGTATTATGGAGACACGCAAACTCGTGATCTGAATTAGGTACAGGAGCTGTCGGCGGCCGTCCCTCTCTGCCAACCCCTTCCCGTCACCAAGGTCGGCAATGCACCTGCAGATCCACTGGGATTGCAGAGATAGCTAGGCGATGGTAATCACTTCCTATTAGATGAGCCGCTTGCTCATTTGCCTTTGCCTTTACCATAAAAAAAATGGACAAAAACTGTGTCGTGCAGTTTACAATATGGTCGAGTAAAGACTTCAACATGGTTGAGTGAATCAAAAAATATGCAGTAGTATCTTCTTGAGCTCACTACATTTTTCTGCAGCGGCCAACTTTATTATCTTTATTTAAAAAGCTTTGCCTAATAGTTAGCTATCCTTTGTACCACAAACGAGTTTAAAAAAATGTCTCTGTAATTCACTCTTCATCTCTGTGTTCTCCCAGAGAGCCGGGTGAGTCTTAATCTATGAAAATATTGGTACAGTGGTTATCGCTCAGCCACTGTACCAACCGAGCCGTCAAACTATCCAGCTGTCCCGATCCTTAGGAAGCTTTTCGACCCTTCACCTATTTTTCAGCACTGAAACTAATGGTAACTATTTATTATCAAATACATTATAATAACAAATTGTTCATAAATAATTTCTTGAGAGCATGAATAACAATTTTTTTTTATAAAATTGAATGGAGACTAACCGGAGGACTTGTGAATGTCATTTGTAATGAACTCCGATTGTATCTGAAAATAATGTGAATTCAGATACCGTCAGGTCAAGGTCGGGGTTTGTTTTGTGAATATACTGTCACTACCATGACAGCCTTCTGTATTTTGAATGTCGTTAAATGGCAGTTTCAAATAAAAAAAATACCATAATGTCTTCACTCTCCATCTCTCTGGGTTCTCCCAGACAGCCGGGTGAGTCTTAATCTAAGCAAATATTGGTGCTTTTCCGTCCTCTGACTTGCTTTTAAATATAGGTTACAGAACATAACACATAGATTATTGCATGAAAAGAGTTACGTTGTTTATTAATTTAGTTCTTTCATGGACGAGGTTCTAAATTCGACTGTATTTTCTTAACGTATTTTCATTGATTACTTGAGCATTTCTGTACCACTATGGATGAATAATTTTTCATCCGAAAGAGTATACCCAATGTGAGATCTTATGTGAAATTGGTAAAGATCTTCAGTAACGGACATATTCTACGGAAAGGAATTTTTTGATAAAATAGTTATATTTTTTTTATTATTTGAGGAAGGGGGGCTAACGAGCATGCGGCCAGCAACGCGTCAGGTGTTGCAGATGTATGTGGGCGACGGTATTCATTTACCATAAGCAGCGAACGAGCCCCTTGGTCGTTTGCTCCCTTTTATAAATTAAAAAAAAAAAAGGTTTGCTACGAATTTTTTTCTTCGTTTATTCTCTTACGCCACACATTAATAATTATAGTTGAGACCATACAAGATTGTGACCCATTATTACTTTTCACTCTTTTTGCTGCTTGTTTGTTCCGTATCGTTTGATATTACCGCAATAATAGTACAAGTAACAGTTTGCGACGAACCTTAGACTCCATGAAACAGATAACCTTAGGGTTGACCTTTCAAAGAGATGATAACTTTGCAGTGTTTTGTATTGTGGGCAATTATGTTGGCAATGTCTCGATGACACGCAATACTACTTTTGAATTAACTTCGGACATTCAAAGTTAACTTGTATCTGTAAGACAAGGATTTTTTTTCCCCTCGAGTCTTTTTAATTTTGCTATCAGACGTGTGTTCATAAAAACAAAAGAGACCTTGACCTGTCTTTGTTCATTTGTTTTACGCGACTTCGTTCAATTATTCGCTGGCTCAAAGATGACTTCATTACCTTAAGAATCTGATTTGATAACATAAATAGATAAAATAAATCACTTTACACCCTCTGCGGAAACTACTCTTGGGTCGTGAAGGTAGTTAACTGACATACATTGTAGGAAAAAGAAATTTCATAAGTACCCGGAATCGGAACAATTGTTCGTAGTACACACATATACTCGTCCCGTGCGGGAATTGAACCTCCGATCCGTAGAACAAACGCGATAAAATCCGCCACTGCGTCACCCAGTGGAAAAAATACGACATGTTTCTATTACTATTATAAGTTTATTTTGCATTACAGCCTCTTTCAAGTCTACTGTTGAATATACGCCTTTCCCAAAATTTTCACAAAGCTGTAACTGAGCAAACCTGCATCCACCGACTTCCTGCAACACTGTGCAGGTCGCCACTTGTGCAAGTCTATTAACAGTTAATTTAAATTAAACGTGTTGTATAAAACTGCGTGATAAGCGACACTAATCCATTCACCCTCCGCTCCGAACGACTGCTCTATCAGATCGTAGGTCGGTTGTGCTCTCTATACATCCAGTATTTTGGAAACTAATATCTAAACGTGTTCCTAACATTAATTTTTGATAAACAATCATGATAAAACATAGAAAGTAATTCAATTTTCGATATCGATTCTTTAATCGACAAACTGCTTACCATCCAGTTACCTCGGTCACCGAACGAAACGCAGAAGCACAAGATGCCTCATCAGATATCAGATCGCAAATCGGAAAACCAACGACTGATAGCAGTGACTGGAGTACAAAGTTTCTTTTTTTTTATAGGAGAAGGGGGCAAACGAGCGTGCGGCTCACCTGATGGTAAGTGATCATCGACGCTCACGAACATCCACAACACCAGAGGAGCTACAGATGCGCTGTCTGGTGCTACGATTGTCAATACGCTTGGCAAGCGTGGTGATTATGCCATAATGAGTGAGAGATGTCACAGACTGTCACAGAATAAGCAAAATTACGAGCAGCCAACCCTCACGCACGTAACACCAAATGTTCAAACACATCTCTGTTTTCAATTAGCTCCGGTATATATTACATGGAATTGTTATTATGTAATAAAAATAACAAGCTTGTTACGTAATGTTAACAATTTTTTTTAGACATTACGCGGGCAATGTAACAAAAAAGAAATTCAAACGAACGCCTTCCCATCGTAAGCCTATTTTATACTTTCAATTTTCTGTTCTATAAACATCAATCTCTCCTGCATGATCTATTTTCTACTAAACCATATAATTCATAAGGTCCTCTATATATCTCAGTGAAACATAGATATTATTGCTTGTGGTGCGTCAAACGTAGTCTGGGTAACTGTATCGTGCATTTGTATACTCTCATACATTTATTTGAAGCGAGATTTAATAAACTAAGAACATAGTTTATTATTTGTCTTTAAACTAAAATTAAGACTGATTCATACAGTTTAAATGATATTCACTACAGTAATTGTAATACAAACCTTTCGACATCGCACAACGAATTAATCTTTTTTATTTGTGTTTTACCACTTTATTTTTATTTTTATTTATGTATCTAGTTGTGTGATTGCCAAATAAATATGTTTCTTCTCTCATCTTTCTTCCAATAATATCAGTAGATTTTATATATAGATATATTATATAGAGATAAAAGATAAACTTATAACTGATTATCTTAATGAAGTAAAATTGTGGCTCTTATCTGAGAGATCACATTAAACGTTGAACTAAGATGCAACTTTATAACCATACATATCCGAAATGAAACCATTATTTACAGATTTTATCGCGTTTAATTTTGTTTTTATATTCCCGACGTTTCGATTGCTTTACAGCAGCCGTGGTCAATGGGGGAATCCGAGGTATTAGACGTCCTGATGTCATAGTTAACTCGGGCTACCTTCTGCTTTTATTTATTATATATATTGATAACTATATTCAAGGTAGTTATTTAAATATATGTATCCACAACACGTGTTTTATATCAGTGGAGATAATAAAATATATTAATACATAAATATACACATGTATTTGTGTGTGATTTTAAATTATATATGGTGGTGAATGATAACTTATTTAATTAAACCGTTATAAATACTTTTTTCACAAACAAAGAGCAATGTTTTATATATGTTTTGTTACGCTACAGAAGTATAACTTCTTACGTGCGTACATAAGTACAGACACACACAAGACACACAAAAACACACACGTTATTTAATCTAAAAACTTTTCGGTGTAATAAATGTGGTCACAAAGGCTTAGTTAGAGCAGGTGGCTAGTAAGCAAACACTCGTTTCTGCAAGATTCGAAATGTTAGCTTGCAATATAAGTGGGCCAATGGGTTGCGTAGAGAAATGCCGGCATCACTTAGCGGGCGTTTGCACTGATGCCAGAATAACCTATCGAGTATACGACAGATTTACACAATTACCGATGGATTTGTAACCTGTTACAAACTCATAATTTTTATTCATAGATTTGTTTTTAATTTCCACCTTTTTTCAGTTCCTTCGTATTTATATTTCAAATGCTACACGATGCCTAAAGTTGTAATAAGATTTTTAAATATGTTTATAAGTTTTTTTTAATTCTCATTATAAAGTATTAATCAAATTGGTTGTATCGAGATAATGTTTTGATTTTGATTTTTATTACACAATTACTTCAGTCCTGATTGCTAAGTGGCCGGATGCATACTCTAGTTCAAAATACGCGAGTGAACTGGGTTCGAGTCGCGCTACCGGAGACACTTAAATTCGTTAATTATTGAATACCAAGTGCTTCAAAGTGGTCAAGTGGTCATGCTAAATGGTCCTCGATTCTAGCCGACTCGAAAACCCTCCCCAAAAAATGGAGAGACGGACTTTGCCAAGTCGCGGGACCTTCCATGGCTGACATTTTAACACAATCATTTTAAATAGTTTTTTCCATTTACGATGCCATGGGTTATTTATTAGGTATGCAACTTAAAATAACGACAAACCTTTTTTTCGTACGAATAGTAACACCATGCGATAATAAATATGACGTCAATACGCAAAACGCAAACTCTGTACTCGTTTAAACGTTTATACCTAGTATTATTTCACTTACGTTAACGTTCCGTACTTCGCAATCTTAAGGTTCAAAAGTCTATAATTCACTTATATGCTAATTACAACCGTACCTTTAGCAAAATAAAGGTGATTTTAGTATACCTATGAATGACATTATGATGATTGCCAACTCGGGTATTAAGTTACAATAGCTTACTCAGATATAAATTTCTAATACAACGTTTAATCGAGTTATCGATAATCGTATAGGTTATATTATTCGATATGGTGTTGCTGGGCAACGATATTTTTATATATAACCTTATAAACTTTACGTTATTTTTATCTGTAATGGAATATAGGGATTTTATTTTTTAATAATTTTATTTATAGATACTGGCTTCTATTGCTTATAACTGCAGATAGATTCAGATAGAGCCAAGCGTAGAATATCGACGTGAATTAGAGGTACTGGTATCTTCTGCTTGTGGTAACCCGAGGCCCTCTTCCCCTCTCTCTCTCTCTCCATCTCCATCTCCAAATATCTCTGAAGGCCGGCAACGCACCTCCGATGTACGAGGGCGTCGGTAATCACTTACTATCGGGTGATACGCTTGCTCGTTAATCCCCTTTCCCATAAAACGATATGTCTTGTTTAGTTTTTAACACAATCAAAACAATTGCTCCTCAATCACCATTATAGAAATGATTATAAAAGCGACCTTTTCTATGTGAACCTACTTCCTTGAAAATTATAGCCTTCTCTGTTGACCCCGTAACAGAGACTGGGTCCGGATAATTATCATATCCAGTTTCTTACGTGATAATCGGAAGACAGTGAAGTTGGACGTAATAGTTTTAAATTTGCAATTTAGGGCAGATGTCGCATAAAAATGATGACGCAGATTATATAACATTTAGATATTAAAACGATTTAGTATATTGTTTTAGGTGTAGATGGCGTTTTTTTTTTAAGCGTTTCGCTGCGTTACTGAGGGTAACAGGTTTGAATCACGCGAGGGTTATGTATCTGTAATAGTGGCTTCCCAGGTTGCGCTATTATACGGATTGTCCGTACCAAGTCTGTAAACATAAGTTTTTTTAATTGATTAAATAAAAATAAAAAATGTACACACGGTCGTAGGTTTAAACATTTCAATATTTTCAATCCACTTTTCAACAGAGCTTACTTGGGGATAACGTGACGCCATCTTATTTTCCAAGACCCCAAGTTCACTCGGCTATCGGGGGTTGAAGTGTTGAATAGACTTTATTTCATGATTTATGGCCGCTTACGAAGAGAGTGGAACTCTATCTATATATAGGTCTACTGAAGTAGGTCTTTCCTGTATCATGAAGAACTTTTAAACGTAATTGAAGTGGCCATTCTCTACACGTGCTGATTACCCACCAGATTATTTTATAACATTGGATTGGAAATCTGATGGTAAGTGGCTCTAGATCGTCCATGCCTTGCACACACACATTTAATTCTAGAAGGTTGTAGACACGTTGACACCCCTGCGTACTAAGATGGAACGCCTCCAAATCAGTAATTATACTGGCTCTCTATACCCTTGAAACCGAAGTGCAACAGTCGTTACACTGCCGATTAGCGGTAGAAGTAGGCAAGAGAAGGAGTCCCAACACTTTACCCTGGCAGGATTTTGGTTAAACGATAGCCTATAATATACGGAAAAATAATAAAGTACATGACGTTTCACAATCGTTAGTGTTGAAGACGACATAAACAAATAAATTCTCAAACGGTTTTCTTCCGAAAATAAAAAAAAACATAGTGTATAAAAAGCTAGCAATTATTATGACCCACAATATAGTTGTATAAGCGACCGGTCTCGGTGTTATTTAGCCGTTAAGTTATTATACGAACTAGTTTGCCATCGTCATTTAGGACGACTCTCTCACGCATAGCAGACATACTTTTTTCACCGTAACAAATTCTTGCTACGCCGAGTGGACGTTTAGAGTAGCTCCATATTTTGCTCAGGCTCAATAGCCGTGTACCAGTCGAAGCCAGTATTTATGCGAATCAAATTATTAGGTTTTCGGGTTCGATTATATTGTATTGTGCCCCGTATCAATCGGGCTAAAAGCGCTGAGTATCAAGATGTAAATTATAAATACCTAAATTTTTATAGGTTTCTTAGAAATTTAAATCAAGGCCAGTTCTTTTTACTAAAAAGTAAAACCTTCGGACTTAAAAAAGTCCAAAGGTTTTCTAAATATAGAGCATGTCGGAGAATTTTTTCTTTTTTAAATATCGTATTTTATTTAAAATTTTTAAACTGTACATAAAATTCACAACACGCGTTTGTTGCGAAGAAGATTTATAAATGTATATACATTCACATTTAGTTTATATATTTATAGACAATTTCATGTAAACCCGGCACGGTTCGCTAGTATAATATAAATAAATTATTTGCAAAAACACATGGAAGGTTATGGCATTTTGCGTGGAGTTTCAATTTGCAGTGATTTCGTCAAAGTGTTATGCTAAGTCTTTTCAGGTCAATAACGTTTTAAACAGGGACGCGCATTACAAATGTTTACAAGTATTACAAATAGCAACCGCTGAACGTAAACTTTAGTCGTACACCACCGCAGGTGGATGCTTTGGAAACCGCAAGGTGGGTCGAGTCTGAACAAACCCTTTTTGACGTCTAACCACAGAGTATAATCGGTAAAGCGCGCGAAAGAAGATAAAACATTTTAAGTCACTTTTAGCTATCTATATTATAATTTAACTTTGAAACAAATACAAAACAAAGATATATTTCTCACGACTGGTACAGGCAATAATTGGGAGGTCAGAGTTTATTTACTTCAGTTGTAACAACCCACTTTTCACCAGTGCTTATTTGGAAAAACGTGACAGGTGGTGAGCTTGTCGCCGTCTTAGTATTCAAGTTAACACATAAAAATTGTAAATTCGAGCGAGTCTAAATCGGATCTCCGGGCTCGTAGGCAGATCCTCTAACCACTCGACTATTGGGCTGATCGTGAAAAAATTGTGAAATGATGTAATGACGAGTCTAAATAAAGCGACAATCCTTTCAACCAATCGTAGAAAGAATAAAATTAAAAAAATATATTATTTTGATTACATATAAAGTCCACCAACTGGAGTGGCGTGGCGGAGCTTTCCAGAACCCTCTCAGATAATTGAGAACGCAACCTTTGCCCAGCAGTGGACACCAGTAGCCGGTAGGCCTCTGTTTTGCCGCCCCTACTAACCTCTGATATTCAATACCCTAGTTAACAATCCTATTAATTACATTTTCTTCGACAATAAAATTGCAATTTTATGATTTGTGCTCTATCGTCATCATTACATCAGCTTTTTCCCGTTATTAGTATGATTGAGAGCTAATGGAAGGTTTTGTCGGTTCCTAGATTATTCTTACAACTCACGATTTAGTGAAATTTACACAAGAAAAGAAAGAAATAGTCTTTGGGTATATTTCTGAGCTAAGAAAAGCACAATCATGTACTACTTATGTATTGAAATATTGTAAAAAAAGGTTAATTTTCGAGACTTCTTTTCTCCGTGTATATAATATATATATATTTTTGATTTCTGTAATGCAAAAAAAGGCCCTAGACTCCAGCCTACTCAGCCTGCTGGTAAATCCGCCACTGATGGGCACTTATAGGCAGTTACTTTTCTTTAATTTTAGTATAAATAAAATACTGTAATGTACGTGTACGTATGTACGTACATGTACGTATTATTCGTGGGAAGTAAAGGGATTAACCATCTCTTTCTTTAAATGCCAACGTGACCTGCACACTCGATGCACCCTGTCAGAGAGATGGTGGAATATCCATTTGAATTTGCCGAACCCAAATCCCACAGACTAGTGTGAAGAGCATCACCAGAGCGGGGGACAGCAACTCGCTTGTCCAGCATGGTGTGGCGTGGGTAAACCTTCGCAGAAATGTTGTCCGGCTCTTTCTTGCGCTTTTCTAGACAGGCCTATTTTCAGCAGTGTAATAAAAGATGCTGACGTTATATTATTAATGCGGAATCATAGGTGAAACGATGAGGTTATATTAATTCGATGGTCAATGAATTTGATTAAACCAGCGATAGTTTCTTTGACCTACAAGTTATTTAACTACCACATTGTATTACGTTTTAGTTATCTAATAGTTGAAATTATATATATATATGTATATATAGAAAACGATTTTATCATATCTTTTCGCACATTTTATTAACACCGAATAATTTAATAAGCATTAAAAAATGTAATTAAAAAAAGTAGCTCCATTAAAACAAATCTTGAACTAAAAGTAATTTAATTTGAAATTTAAAAAGAAAGCTCAACTTTTCTTCGAAATATTAAAGTGTTGAATTATGCCAAGCACTACGTAAAACTTATTTAAATAGGGATTGCTTTTTTTTTAATTACCACGTTTGGAATGCGGATTGTTGATTGTAATGCCAAGTCTCATATCGCAATCCAACATAAAGCCATGATCTAAGTATTTTTAGATTGACCTTTTTTATGGTAAGCAACAACGCCCACGCACATTAGCAACACCAAAGGGGCTGCAGGTAATTTTAAAGATTTTTGGATGTTTCAAGGATAATTCTTTAAAGATATTTGGGAGTAAGAAGGGATGATGAGGATGGGGCTTAGGGAGAGGCAGTGAGCCGGTTACTTCAGTCATCGAACGAAACGCAGAAGTACAAGATGACTCTACTACATGCCGGTATTCTGCGAAATCTTGGTACTACCCCGGTTGAGCCGGCCCTTTCGAGCAGCAGCAACAGCCACTGCTTGGCTTTAGCACGTACAAAAACTTTTGTGTATTATTTACAATCTGTCGGAGGTTTCCGAAGCGGAAGATACCCGATTTCTATGGAAAGTGATAGGGCAGTGGATTCTATGCTGGACACCCAGGACCACTCACCGAACGAAACGCAGAAGCATAAGATGCCTCTTTGTTCTTCGTTAGTTTATGTGAACATACGTACGGACAGGAGTTCATAAATAATTGCCGGTATGTTGAAGTTACACTAAGTGACAACAATAGCGACTATAAATTATAATCATTGACCCAAGAAACTCGCCGTTTACCATTAAATCAATTGTAATTGTTATATTGACGAGACTGCATAACCTATTGTCACTTAAAATTACAATATTGTATGAAAGGGACAAAATATTTCATACTTCTGCGAGCGGTTCGATGCATTAGGTTGATGGCAACATTAGTACAATTTAAATAGTTCGTTAGACGTCACATCCGTCGAACGATGCGTAAGACAGACGTCGGCAGTAAATGACAGTCACGATCATCAGGTTCAACACCGACTACGTTATAATCTGACGGTGTTTATGTCCAATAATAACATCAGAGAAATGGCATCGTTTTGGGCCGTTAAGTTTTCACTTGTGTACAAAACCATATCGCATGGCTAATGAATAATTCACGGAGAATAAACTTATATTCAAGTGACAATTTTCTGTCACATGAGTTTCCAATGACCGATTGATTGCAAAGAATCTATCCAATGATATCCGAACCCAAATCTACACAGTCTATTGGCTGAAGCGCCATTAAAACGTGGACTTCGATCGACACTGCGTTCACCGACCCAACCGAGCGCGACGAGCGAGAAGATCTCTTCCATACATCCAGCAGTGGTATTGGACAGGTTTATAATGACGATGATTACCCCTTGCTTTGGGATGTGTTTAGTTTTTTCATTAATTTAGTGCTCTTTAATTTTTTTTTCTTCCTTCGGATCTGAGTCAATTATCGAATCAAAACTCTAGAAGGTTTCATGAAATAATACGTAATGATAGGTGACTGCACTAACTGTCGGATCTTCTCACGAGCGCCTTATCAGTGTGGAGGAAACTGCACCGGGAAACTGTAACTACAATCAACTTCATCTGCATACGTTGTACAAAAGACTTGTAAGGGTTTTTAGTTTTTTGTTTAGGTTTAGGTGTTTACTACCATTACACCAGTGACTTTCAGTTCTTTCATTAGTTTGCGGGGTTTGAGTTTGGCTTATTCGCATGGATTTCCTTCCATCGTTCGGTCGCCGGTTGCTAACAAGATTATACTGACATAAATACAGTTCGTAAGATAACGAATCAGTTTCAAAAACTGTTCGTTCGTTTTGTCATTTCTTAATGACATTGCGTGAATTAGAATAAATATGGCGAAGAAACGCGCGGAACCCTTAAGCGAATAGCTTCACACGCACCTGTGCGCTTTGTAACATGCGCATGATCAGTGAGAGTAAGAAGGGATTTCCGAACGGTACTTTTTCGACGGAGTTATTTAGGACAACCAGCGGAGCGAAACGATAGTGAGACCGGTTACGATGCAAACAAATCAAACAAATACGAGCTTTATTACATTACGGTAAGTTTGTCGCTGACTGCACATTTTTTTTTCGGTTCAGATGTTTTATCAACCAAAGAGGACGGACCTAGGAGGTAGTTAGTAGACGTCCGACTTTCTACGCGAGCACAAGCTTGGGAAGATGAGACGAGGGTCAATCGAGTCTGGTTTAAGTAGTCTACATTTTGTATGCTTTAAAGTGCGGTATGAATGAGTTTTATTGCGAATATTTTATACATCTACATTCACAGTTGTCATACGAATTCTTATTAATTAAGTGTCGAGAATATCAACCGCTCGTTTTCGCTTTCAGTAACGTTTTCAAGTAAGAAGTTCGTGGCCAGTGAATGGAGTTAGTGACCATTATTATACCGAATGAATTTTATTCTTGTTACTTTTCAAACATTTCGAATTATGTTTATCGCCGACAAATAAAGATTATCGTTGGTGTCACAGTAACTTTCTTTTTGTTGGGGATTTCTTAACGCAGCCCCCGCCTTGTGTTACTTGTCCTTGCCTCTGTGACTGGTTTATACTAATAATGCCTTAAAACTAAGTTAGTAATAATTTAATTTAAAAAATAAGTACCTATCAAAAACGACCCATGTTTCACACTATACATTATCTATATTGATATTTGAAATAAATGAATGTTTGTAGGAATTTAACTTAAAACTTTTCGACGTATTTTAATACCACTTTTTTTTAAATGTTCTATAACGGAAGTGCTTTAGGCCATGTTTTATCCAAATGAGAAAGTTTGTATGATTGTGGTGTATTAATATTTTGAGGCCTGAACGGACATGAACAAAGTTTGTGTAGAGATCTGTTAATCTTGGTTATCATGTCGCTTTTGCAGAATCCATTGCTTCGAAAAATGTTTAATGTTATGTTTATGGAAAATATTTATGGAAATCGCCGCTTTTATAAGTACTTTGGCGATAACAGTATTCACAATGTTTAATGGGGCTGGGCAGCCACGGTTCTCAATCATTATGAACTATCAATCGGTTTGAAGACCACCGGGTCACGGGACGAAAAAAAACATTGATTGTCTAACCATGCCACCAGCAGACATTTGGTTTGTTCTATTTACATAGCCGGTGTTCCTGATGTTATCTTCGGTATGTTAATTAAAAAAATAAAACATTTTTAAACCGTTTACCGGTTAAGATACAAAAGTGTGCGAATTATGTGAATATTTTTTAAATACATTTGTAGTTTCACATTGCTGTATAATGCAAATATACGCGGAGTAATTTCAAGCGCACGTAATATGCAATTATGAGTACTGGTGTATTTTTTTATTGACATAATGCCAGTGTTTATTTTCTTATCCATAATTGTGTAATGAAAAGGCAAAGGTTTTTCAAAAGCAACCCGTTAGATAAGTGTCAGTATTAAGGGCGGTGGTACATATACCAGAAATTATAGTTTACCGCAGGGCAGACGGTGCTTTGATAAACATCCTGGACAAAAACAGAATAAGGCCGATTCCCTTGCGCTTTTACAAAACGGTTATAACGACCTATTGTTCAACATCGGCCTGTGAGTCCACAGCTCTCCTCACCAGCAAGCTGGCATACGCTTCTTGTATCTTGTAATGATTCTTATTCCTAAAATGAGTAATGCGAGTAAATTCGCCTTTTTTAATCTTTAAAAGTAAAGTGAAGTAAAAGTAAAAAATAATAAGCAGTCTGTAAAGAGGGCTCTTACAAACTGCTACTTTAAACAAAGTAGATAAGAGCCATATTTTAATTCGAGGCTTTTGTAACGTTTTGTAACGTTTCACTTTGTCTTGCTCACAATATTTTCCTTCACCGCCGAGCACGCGATGCATGCAGCACTTATGTGCTGCATTCGTGATGCCGGCACTGGGGATCGATCCCTGGCCACTCGCTCTATATGAAATTAAAGTGAGCGCCCTGACCACCACGGCTTATAAAAAATCCTGTAAATGCCCACTGCTGGGCGAAGGATTCCGCTCAAATATTTTTTGAGAGAGATTGAAACCGGGGAAAGATCCACGAGGCTGCTCCAGTGCGGGTTGGCGTTCTTCACACGTCCTCGAAATTTATTTTATTTTTGTTATGCGTCTTACGAAGTGTTCATATACTCTGGACAATTATAATTTTGATGACACCGTGAATTACCAAATGTGTCTTCTTAACCATAACCATGAAGGTCATTACAATTCTGTCAGAGTGAAATATTCCACATGCACTTGTACTGACTCCGTGATACTGACTGACTCACGCCTGTCAACCGCAGGTGGATTTCCATTTGTCATGACACGCAGAGCCAAAATAAATGTGCCACCGGCCAAGTGCCAGTCGCACTCGTGAACCCTGAGTTTTGCACCACCACAGAATATATTTGTGTTATGCATTTACCAAAAGTTCTCTCATTCAGATTGACATCTATTATCTTGTGTCTAGTTTCATTTACCTACACAGTTACTTATATAAGTATCTGAACGGATTCGCCTTACCGAATCTTCAGGATATCACAATGTAATAAAAATTCTTTGAACATTTTAATCGGTTACCTATTAGCATTCAAAAGATAAAGCTCTTTAAAGGTAGAACAGCAGGACAGACGGATGGCGTAGGCTTCTAAATAGAACTCCGTACGGAACCCTAAAAAGGGAATAGAATAATTATTAAATCGCTATTTATTGCCTATAATGCCTTAATTATTATAACATTACATTCATTAGTCTAATGGATATTTAGAATTGTTTTAGTTTAAAGCTACTACTAATTATTTATAATCACTTTCTTCTCATAACTTTATAGTAATAAAGCAAGATAAAAGATATGAATATAGAATTAATAACGAACACGCTAGAACTCGTATAATATCAAAGTCGATATCTCCCCTCATTTCGTCCACCCTCTGCTTTCAAAATGGCGTCCGAACGTGGTGACTGTAGTCAGGGCTGGATGTCAAAAGCTTAGTAATTCAAGCGCTTGTGTAGCAAAAGCACGCGACAATTACGTAAAAGTCAGTGATATAACAATCTGACGATAATCAGAACAGAAAAATGTAACAGAGTGTTAAAGAAACGCTATTGTCCAAAATGTCTTCCATTACATTATTATCGGATCGCAAAGTTTTTTTAATGAAGCAGGTAAGTCATAAAGAGAGAAACATTTACTGATTCATAAATTATGAATAGTCTAATAATATTTGATGTAAATTTTTTCACACTCTATCGAGCTGTCCCAGATTTACGTATTTTTTACGTGTCATCTTCTCCTGGTGGTTAAGATTTCATTTTCGATCTGAGTTGGTAAAGATTAGAAAATATCTTGAAGAGCGTTAACTGAAATTTTTTTTTAACCTAACAAACGAGATATTAATCCAGCTGAAATTAACTGGTTAATCCAGCCCATGGACACTCGAAAGTATTTATCTACCTTCAAACAACGAAAGGTTACAACAGCGTTGTTACCTCTGTGGACGAAGATGAACTGCCTCGCCTGTAAATAGGTCTAGAAATATGTCCATGATTTCAAATTAGTTGTTCGTTACTTCATCATCATCAGACTATCACAAGTCCACTGCTGAACATAGGACTCCCCAAAGATTGCCACGAAGCTAGGTCCAGAGCCACCTGCACCCATCGACTTCCTGCAATACTGCGCAGTCCGTCATTCCATCGCGTGGGGGTCTTCGCACACTGCGTTTGCCTGTACGTGGCTGCCACTCGAGAACCTTTTTTCCCCAACGGTTGTCAGTTCTGCGAGCTATGTGGCCGTTACTTATATGCTAATAATTTTATACGTAGGAAACTTTTGGCAACAATTTTTGACAAACATTTATTATTATTTATTACTACCAAGCAATTCTCCGGAAACATGATTAAATAAGCTTCTTAATGGATTCAGTAGACAAATAGGTATACAATATGTCTCTTTGTACAATTATCGCATATACTTGTTAGATTCAATATAGCATTAGAGTAACTAACTATTTGTTAAAACTTAAATCTTGTGTACTCACGAATAACTTATTCACAATTTGGTTGGTTAACTAAAACTATATTAATTGTTTTTTTTTTAATAATTACGTTATATTTAAAATAACGTCTTAGCGGTGTTTATTTGTAACTAAATGTATTAGCATAATAAAAGTATAATAAATAAACAAAAATACCCATTTGACAACTATGACATAACTGATATGAAACCTTTTATTAGTTTTTGCTTATTTTTCCACCATTCCGTATAATATTGCGATAAAATTAAAATCTTTAAGGTTAATTTCATATGACAGGAAATACGCAAATTCGCACACAGCATCACTGTAATTTTGAATAAATTGTTTGGAAAGGTTGCATAGGTCAATTTAGAAAGCCATAGAAAGTAAAACTACTAACGAATTACGTGTGGAATTTATGAAACAATCTATCGGGCACTCGCTGCAGTCTTTTCGTATTAATGTACTCTCTTGTCTATGTACGGATGATCAAAATATTAACATATGTATCATAAATATTCGTCTGCTTTTAAGTAAACAAGGTTTACAGAATAACTTCTAGTATGTACGCGAACGATACACATTTGAAATGAAACTATTATTTGCGGATTTTATAGCGTTTAATCTTGGTTTTTTCCCCGTGGTCACGGGGGTACTGCGGCTTTAGACATCCTGATGTCATAGTTAACTTACTTTGGATTATTTGACTATCTGTTAACTCGGGCTACCTTCAGCTTTTAATACAAGCTTTACTTAGCACTAAAACTCATTGATATACTCTGGTATATTTTTACTCAGCTTCATGATAATAATGATATTGATACCTACTCACACTTGTCCGTCTTTTATGAATTTGACACTCGGGAGTTGTCTGTGAAGGTGTGTCGGAATTTCTATGATCTTATCTTTATATTACCCGCGTTATGTGTTCCGCGAAAGCGAGCAAGGCAAAGTGGTTATATAGAATGGTGCATTGATGGCGTTTCGTCACTCACGTTGTTAATTGGTTAACTTTGGTTCCGCGCGTTGGATGCTCCGTCACTGGTCTCGTAAGCGGTTAACTTGGGAAACCTTCGGCACAATTGATCTGCGGGTATTTTCCGTATTTATCACTGCAGTCATTATAAACGATTATATTTTCTTGCCTTTTACAGAATGGTTCTGTAATCACAAGGAAAATTATTCAAAGACTTGATATAAGTGTGGGAAATGTATTTCGATTCGTATTAATCGTAATCGAGATAATCAAAGACATTTTTAATTTAATTGATGTTTAAGAATTTGTGAAATTTAATTTTAATAGAATTTTTAATTTAGTTTCTTGAAGCGTCTAGGTAGAGTTGGTAATTGTCCATCTTATAATATTGGTCGCCTGGCGTCCGTCATTTAATATTACGTCATGAACCCTCATTCGCCCACGCTAACTTTTACTTATTATTCTGCCTAACTTGTAAGTTCTTTTAAATCTGTAAATTAACTAGTTAACTGTCTTCATTTAAATCTGTAATCTCTTCAAGTGTCGTAATAAAATAATTTCCATTTTGTTACAAATTATTGATGCATTATTATTCTTAGATTATAATTTTTTTATGGTAAAGCGGGCATACGAGCAACCGGCTCGCCCACGAACATCTGCAACACCAGAGAAGCTGCAGGTGCGTTGCCGGCCATTAAGGACATTTGGATGATGGGAGAGATGATAGGGAGTAAATTTGAGGAAGTGGGATTGGGCATCCGGTTCCCCTAACTAACTCATCGAACGAAACGCAGAAGCGTAAGATGGTACTACCCCGAACGATCCGGCCCATTCAAGCAGCAGCATAAGATGCCGCTTCTCTCTACCACGTAGAAGAGTTGGCGTTTAGCTATATAGAATGTTTTTATTTTTTTCAGGGGACACCACAAAGGTTCTCAGCAATGCGGGAGAACCTCTTATGATAGTGAGGAAGTGAACACTTACTGGAACCGGATGCGGCTAAAATGGCGCTGTCAAATAACTCCTTTTCAAAGACCTATAATCGGTTATTTGTAGAACTAGCTGGTAAGTTTTATGCCACTAAAAAAATATCAAATATGTGAATTTATATATAAAAATAATGACGTTATAAACCAGAGTAACGTACTAATTTTAACAAATCATTTAATTTACGGACTTTAGCTTACTTTACCTTAAATTTGTATAGGTATATGTAAAACATTTATTTGACAAGGAAATAATATACAATATAATAAAAATTGGTATTGTTGTGTAGAATCGAGTTTGTTAAAAAATAAAGAGATTGCATTGCAGATCTACGTGGGCGACGGTAATCACTTACCATCGGGTGAACCGCTTGCTCGTTTGCCGCCTTTTTCATTAAAAAAAAAAACATTTTACCATAAGAAAATTGGTACAGCACGGCTATGTCCATATACTCGGCACTTAACGCGTCAGTAAATTAATAAATATAGAAAGAATACATTTTTCACTAAGCATATTAAAAGAGTTTTTCTTTCTATCATTAATTAAACTTAAGATAGAATGACTTAAAAGCATAACTTAATGTTTGCGCCATAAATTTTCTAATAAATAATCTTAAATTGAAATCCTCCAATGTTGAACTTATCTTTTTTCAAATACTTCAACCTTCACGAAACGAACAATTTAAGTTAGATTAATCAAAATTCAACGGTTCCGATAACATAATTGCATTCACATTACGAATGATGGTTTAAAAAACAGCCGAAAATAAATAATAGGTTTTGTCCACTACTCAATTATAGACAAAGCTTCTGACATTTTTTATAGATAACATTATATTATTTGAACAATTTAATTTATATATTAGGTAGCTTATTTCTATAAATATCTCTAAATAATTAAAGTTCGTCTTCCGTCTGCGTTAGTAAGACAATATCTTTTATTTTTCTCAGAATTAATGACAGATAGAAAATCTGTCAAATGCGCAGCTTTAGAATTTTATAGTAATAAAGTACATGTAAATAGAGTAAAAATAAAATAAAAAATTGAAGTAAATATCCCACTGTTCAGTCAGTCAACTTCTGAACACAGGCCTCCCCCAAAGATTGCCATAGAGCACGGTCTTGCCATCTGCCACTATTCTGATTGTACAGGGCGTTACTTCATCTAGTAGGGGATCGTCCTGCACTGCGTTTATCTGTACTGCTACTGTGTTGGCATTCGTGAAACTTTCTTCCTCGATGGCTGTCAGTTCTGCGAGATACGTGGCCCACGCCACTTTAGCTTGCTGAACCTTAATACTATGCGTGGAAGGTGTCCAGCACAGTGCAGTTACCCTCACACTGGAGATGCTCCATCGAATTGCGAGTTTGTGATATTATGTGTCGCTTTAGTTGTTTATCCTGACATACATATTTGTTTGTATTTTAGTATTAAAATTCATGATTCTATGTCTACCTATCTGTGTAAGTATATATTTTGATATTTAAATCTTTTTACTTGTTTTATTTTGTTTCGCTCTCCTCTATTAAGTGTTTATCTCTGCTTAGCCTAATGATTGAATGGAAATAATGCAACTAGGCATGAAGTCCGCTATGTGTTCAAAATCACTTTGTGCTAAAATTTAAAATAAATAAATTATGGCTCGACATATTCAAAATGAGCCGTGGTAGCTTAGTGGTTAGTGTAAGTGATTTCCGTTGCCCACGTACATCTGCAACACAAGAGGTGCTGCAGGCGCGTTGCCGGCCTTTAAGGGTATTTGGGAGATGGCAAGGAGGATGAGGAGGAGGGATGGGGAAGGGGAGTGGACCTCCGGTTACCTCACTCACCGAACGAAACGCAGAAACACAAGGTGACTCTACTTCCCGCCGGTATTCTGCGAGGCCGTGGTACCAATCTGGTAGAGCCGGCCCATCCGAGCACCAGCAAAAGCCGCCGCTTGGTTCTACCACGTAAAAAAATCCTAATTTGTTTAACCTGTGCCACAGAGTAACTACTAATAGATACTTTTAGCATATTGTTGTTATTCTTATGCATTGGCCGTGGGTAACATAATCTTCAGTTCATGAACACGGTGTTTTGTATAAATTGAATTGGTCTTATTGCAGGTTGACGTACGATGCTTGGCATCTATTTGACTATGGTATTTTTATGTTTCCAGATCCCCGTACGAACGATTGGTTCCTCATCGCGAGTCCGGTCCCGGGTTTGACCATTATCGGACTTTATTTGTACTTTACGATAAAATGGGGCCCCCGTTATATGGCGGACAAGAAGCCGTTTCAATTGCAGAAGACTTTGGTGGTGTACAATTTCATACAGATTTTGGTCAGCAGCTGGTTGTTTTACGAGGTTTGTTCATTTGTTCATTTATATATTGATTGATAGCCCACTCCCCCCCCCCCCAATATCCTTAAAGTCCGGCAACGCAACGATCTTCTGGTATTCTGCATTGTGTGCCACAATTAAATTCGTATTGTGTACGTAAATTTGAACGGATTTATCTTACAGTACCTGTTACACTTCAGGGGGCAAAGATGCAAATTATTTCAATTGTAATTGATAGTGCTATGCGGAACTCGCTGACCGTTAGACCATAGTTGACAAAAGTTTTATAATACATTATGACTTAGAGATTATTCAACCCTTTTCTTCCATTGATACTCACACGATTTGACATAAGTCGCCTTAAACGACACTCATGGCGCGAGCAGATAAATTAAACTACTAATTAACATTCAAAAAGATAAGGAATACATAAAACATGATTAAATTAAGTAGCAAACAAAGAACAAAACTCTTTATACAATAACCATGATAATATTTCAAGTAATTAGAGCAAACAAACGCGCTGGTCACGCAGTACGGGTCTGCTCTACCCGAAATAAGTTGAAACATGCACGCAACGCCGATTTCCATACCGACCGCCGTGGTCATTATGTTGAATACTCTAATTCGTACATGCCTATGTCCGCAGAACATATATACCCTAGTCCGACGGTGTACTATTTAAAAGCCGCTGTTGAAAATGAAGACGGAAATTTTCTAACTATATTTCCTACGGGCTCAATAGAATTTGTTTTTATAAGTAAAGTTTTTCTAAGGTGCTTATCGATGAGATGTTTCTTTTTAGGGTCTTAATACGGTGCTGAATAATATGGACCTGAGTAGTCAGTCAGCGTATCGGACTCTTGAGACATCAGTGTTGAATTCGAATCCCACCTAGAGTCCGTATTTTTGTGTAATATACAAATTATTGGTTTTTGGGCCTGCTATCACATCAAGCTTTCGTGTAACATCGGACTCGAGAAAGAGAGAACCTCTATGCGTATACTTGTGTTATTATTTATTTATTTTAAGCATTGTGCACAAAGTGATACATATGGCGGAGTTAATGTCTGAAGTCTTTCTCTGCCAGTCAATAATTAGTCCATGTAAATATAAACATGATACTAGGTACACTAATAGTTAAACCAAATCATAATAAATATTCACTTATACCCACATATATCGATAACTTCTGCGCAAATGGCAAAAACTGGTTGCCATGGTCGGAAATCGGGACTCCTTCGGATTATCTTAGTAGGATGCCGAATAATGTCAAATATAGATCATTTAATGATATCATTACAGCAAAGTGAAATGAACACATCCCACGCTTTCACGTTTATTTACTTGTTTACGATGAACAAGTTCCAGCGGCAACACATTTCATTAGTCCATTCACTTTCGCTTTGTCCTACTGTTACATATACAAGTACATCAATCAGTGTGATGTTACATCGTCGAAGCTAGAAGACCTTTTTTGTTTTCTGAAAAGGGTTCGGGGGGTGGAGGACGAGCAAGTGGGTATGTTGGTAACCGACGCCCACGTACGTCTGCACCACTAGACGAGCTGCAGTTGCGTTGCCGGGATATTTAGTGATGGTGGGGCGGAAGGTCGCAGGAGAAGAGGTGGTTCTCGCGCGACATTCCGCCATCACTTCACACTTCTGTGGGTCTGGGCTTACCTCACTCACCGTACAAAATTCAGCACGCAAGCCGTGGCTTTGGTACCTACCCCGGTTGATCTCGCCCATTTGAGCAGCAGCAAAAAGTCCCCTTGGCTCTACCACGTACAAAATGACACTATAAACCCACAGCTAATTAATGAGTTAACCCTTTCTTTCTGTGTATGTTATTACATTACATTACAATACAGGTTGCCCAAACATTGTCTCCAACTGGGATTCAAACTCAAGATCCACGACTCAGCAGTACGCCAGTCACACAGCCTCACGTCAGTGATGCCGCAACCTAAAGAAGGCTGTAAACCTCACAGACATGAAATCTACAAAAAAAAATCTAAATCAGGTTTCGGTTTAAAATTCTCACCCACTGTCACTTTGATACATATACACTTCATTCTAAAATGACGGCAAATCTTTTATGCAACACAAAAAATTAATACAATGTTACTTTTATTACTTCGTAACTGTATTCCTAATCCGATACTAGATACTGGTTTTCACTATTTTGTGTAACTGGTACATGGTCCCCCGACTACCGTTATATGAAACGGTGTAAATTTAAGAGTTGTGCTCTCTACCTTTTACTCGTGGTTTCGCTTGCGCATAGTTTCGTAAGAATAACAAGTTCTTATATTTGGCCTTTTTGAATTTATTATATTGTACGCGGTAGATTAGCCACGGTTTTTGCTCCTACTACAATGGGCCGGTTTGACCGGGTTAGTACCACGGCCTTGCAGAATACCGGCGTGAAGTAGTTGCAGATTGACGCGGGAGACAGTAATCACCTATGATGAGTTGAGTCGCTTCCGCGTTTAACCCCTTTACCGAAATAAAAAAGTCACCGGTTTCGTTTAAGGCCTGGGGCATTTGGAATTTCGTATTCCGCGATCTGTTCGAGACTAAGAGATTCGATTGGCCTGTTATTCGCCAAAACGAACGATTGCTCTCAAAACACTAAGCGAAACAAAATCGAGTGATTTTAATACTGTCAATAGAATCGACCACTTACCACGACCTCGTAGAATACCGACGTGAAAGAGAGCCATTTTGTGCTTGAGAGTTTCGTTCGGTGAGTAAGGTAACAGGAGGCCTACTCCCCCACCCCATCCCCTGCCCATCACCTCTTCCATCCCTCCCCTTCCTCCTTTCCTATTTCAGTTGTATGTTGATTCATTTTAAATATCCCACTGATGGGCCAATATGATACTTTCATTGAATGTAGCAACTCCAATGTGTGTTAGTGAATTTATTCAAAATATTTTCCTCGCCGTCTAGCGTGTGCTAAATTCAACGCATAGCATTAAGGGTAAACCGGTGATGCAGCTCTCCATTACTAGTACGTGGGTTTTGGGGGGATTTGAGCAAATTCGGGTAGATTTCCCGCCACCATTTAGTTGCACCACGTGCACAGCATTGCTGTCCCGCAGTTGCCGTCGTGTCGTAACGGGATTGCTTAGAGCCACTGGCGTTGATGTGTGCGAGAGCTTTGTTTACAGTGACGAATAGAAATATAATAAATAAGAAATCTACTATATCATGTATTCGAACGTTGCAACAGGGCGATGACTGCCACATTCTTCGTACTTTTGAACAGGTGCTGCTTTTGGAGGCTGGTCTGCTCGAGTTTGCAGTGTACTTGTGCATTAATTTAGTGGTTCACTGTATTCTTGAGGCATGCTTGTTGTCTTGTAGGGTTATCAATGAAACGATATTACTCCGTAATAATAGTTGTGAGTAATGGTTGCTTTGTGGTCATGTCCCTAGCTTTAATTTCACAGTACCTGGGTTCGAAATTCGTTGCTGGTACCACTCAAATCGATAATTGCAATGTTTAGTGCTGAATTTTACATGGGCTCGTGGGTGAAGGCAAACATCGTAAGGAAAACTGCATGTCTGAGCAATGTAAAGCCCGCCAACTTGTACTAAAGCTGTAAGACGGGATTTTCCCGGAAATTCTCTTTAGTATTGACTTGGCGTAGGGAAAGCTACAGCTACAAAGCTTTTGCGCAAGCAGTCAGCACCTTGCCAAGAGGTGCGTATGGCCCCGCCATGTAAAACGGTGCCGGCCCTGGGCGTCACCCGTTACTAGACGCCCACTTAAGGTGATGGAAAATAAAAGAACGCGTATAAGGCTGCTTCCTGGGGCCGCCAGGGCGCGTCTGGAGATTGCGCAGGCCCTCTAGGACCCAGGAATCGGCATTCGCCTCTTGTGGATTACGCCGCATGCTCTGGACAACCGTTTAAGGCGAAAGGGGGCGAAACTGGAGGATTTGCGTGACTTGACGTGCTTATTTTTAAATGGATAACTTTAATGTTATGAAATCATTTTCAGGGCCTCGATTCAGGTTGGTTGAGGACATATAGTTGGAAATGTCAACCAGTTGATTCCTCAAGAAGTCCGGAGGCTATGAGAGTAAGTCCTAGAAATTTATATTTATTTATATTTCTAACATTACATTTCTAAATAATTAAAAGAAATTAATAAGTAAAAATTAGTCCAGTTTTTCTTCTTTCTTAACAGCCTATTTAAATACACTACTGAACACGGTTATCTCTAAAAACGGTTATCTGAAGACGCCAACTTAAACTAGCATGAATTTATTGAAAAGGTTGCCTAAAGTCACCACGTTGGGCAAGCGTTTGGCAGCGCAGTGCCAGTACCCTCGCACTTGTGATATTACTCCCCATCACTCTCAAGGGATCAGGGTTTGGCAAAATCAGAATGATTTTTCATTAGCATTCGGTCGCCTTTTTTTTTGTTTCCTAGTATAGTTTAGTAGTATAATACTACTTACTTCTCAACCATTGGATGTCTTAAAAGAAGATTCTAGAAAAGATTCTAGAGAAGACTACGGAAGATTCTAGAAAAATGTTGCGATTTTTGACAGAGGGCGGAATAATCATTTAAAATATGCCAGATCTAAATAATTAAGACTGGTTACTCTCAGCAGCGTCTATGATGCGAGATATTTAATGCCACGATCGCTGATCCGTCTACTGGTACCGTTGGAAAGAAAGGGGGTGTTAGATTCTTAAGGCGATACCACATGGCAGGGAACTGAACTGTTTAGATGCTGCTAAAGACGAAGGAAAAAATAAAAGAAGAAGAATGTAATATTTCTTTCAATTCTATCTGGTAGAGCAGAAGTTGTTTTGCCTTTCCGATAGGTGGCGCGAAGAGAATTACAAATAAAATGTATTAATAACTTGACGATAGCGCCACCTATCGGGTTTTTATTTAGTAATTTTGCTTACTGGCACTAAAACAATATATACTGCTTTAGTGCCAGTATCCTAGAACCTAGAACCAAATCCTAGAACAACTATGAACCATTGTCTCGACAAAACAAAGAAAAATATTTTTTTTACATGGGAGCAAGCGGCTCACCTGATGGTAAGTGATTACCATCGTCCACGTTTATCTGCAACACCAGAGGTGCTTGCCGGCCTTTAAGGATATTTGGGAGATGGGAGGGAGGATAGGGAGGGGATTGGGCCTCCAATTACCTCACTTACCGAACGAAACGCTGAAGTACAAGTTGCCTATTCGAGCAGCAGCAAAAACCGCCGCTTGGCTCTACCACGTCTAGAAATGACCGCAATCGGTAAAGTCTGTCAGAAGTGATACGATCACTGACGGACGCACCATATTTACGTGTATACAAGAACGTTTATATCTAAGTTTAAGTTAAGTTTACTCAAATCCTCTTGAACTTCAGCAAGCCACTGCTTGACATGGACATCTCCAACCATATGTGAAAGTAACAGACCGCGAGGTCGAGTGATCAGCTTGCCCATTAGAACGTGGCTATGAATTTGTATTTCATCAGAAATCAATAATGAATACAAAATCTGCAATTCTCCAATTATATTGGTTTTCATATCTTGTTTTATTGTGTTTTGGTCTATATCTTAAACTTAAACTGCAGAGTGCTGGACACATCCTATGCAGATGACGAATCAACCTAAATACTTTATTATGGTCTAAAACAGCCAGTATCATATTATCCGACGATAACGCCTTGATAAACGAATAACTTAAACTAAATTGTGTTTTTTTTTTAATTTTCAGATAGCAAGAGGAGTTCACATATACTTCCTAGCGAAAATTTCCGAACTCCTTGATACAATATTTTTCGTAATCAGAAAAAAGAACAGGCAAATCACTTTCCTACACATGTACCACCACACGGTCATGCCAATGATCTCATGGGGGGCCACCAAATACTATCCGGGTGGCCACGGTACACTGATTGGTGTTATCAACTCGTTCGTTCACATCATCATGTACACATATTACATGCTGGCTGCAATGGGTCCGCAGTACCATAGGTTCTTGTTTTGGAAGCGACACATTACAACATTGCAAATGGTAAGGATTGTTTTTTAAAATTTTCTTTTTGATGTGCGCTTTTGGTTAAGGGCAAGATTAACGTCTGCCATCAGTGACAGTGTCATTTTTTTTGTAAAATCAATACTAGTTTTATTTATTTCGCGTTTGATGTAAATATATGGTGTTATAACCCGATCACTGCGAACGCGTTTTCGCCCATGTACAGTTAGTTTGACAATAATTAGATGTAATTTTAACTACCTATTCATGGAACATGCATTATATAATTCATAAATTCATCTTCCACATGTTGACACAGCAAGGATTTTATTTAAAGTTAATATATTATTTCCAGTTGTTTTAAAGTTATGATGCGTGAAAGGTTACGCCTCGGTGTTTGGAGAAGTTTTTTTTTATATGGAAAAGGCGGAAAACGAGCAAGCGGCTCACCTGTTGGTAAGTGATTACCGTCGCCAGCCTTTAAAGGTATTTGGGAGATGGGAGGGGTAGAGGGCCTCCGGTTACCTCACCCACCGAACGAAATGCAGAAGCATAAGATGCCTTTACTTCACGCCGGTATTCTGCGAGGCCGCAGTACCAACCCGGTCGACCCAGCCCATTCGAGCAGCAGCAAAAGCCGCCGCCTGGCTCTACCGCGTGTAGTTACAATTACAAATAAAATATTAGGCACAATAACAACATTATATTAGCAAAATAACAACTAAGAACTTAAAAAATCAGCAACTGCCAAGTGACTTGAGCCTAACTTCACAGCTGCCACAAAGTTTGCATCGTGCTAAACATGTATCCTTTTAGTGGTTAGCAGGTTAGTTAAAAATGCCTTTATCAATTTTGAGTGTAATGTGAGTTCTAATGGGTCGACGGTATCAATTGGCGTTTCGCAGGGCTTGATTCTTAGCCCATTTGTTTTTCTTATTTTTATTAGTGACTTACCTAATGTAGTAACTCTGTAACAGTCGTGTAATTAACGTTTGCCGATAGCTTAGTTAATAGTAATCCTGCCTTCAAAACCGTGTTCGCGGATTTGAAAACGGGGGCAAACATTTCTGTGATGTATACTAATATTTATAACAGAGTCTGGGATGTTATATATGTATACTTGTCTAAGTAAGTACGTGTATGTCTATCTTATCATCACCCAGTTACGAAGACACAGGTATTCCTAGTTTGAAACTGCATGACGTGTGGGATTGTTCGATATATTATTATCATGGTCACAAAGCACAACCGCTCTGATTAGAGTCCGTATTCACAATATTCCAGCTCTATTTCTTCTATCACTTTTAATTTACTTCCCCAATACTTTTGACTCGATTCCTATACCGTTAAACATAATCCTACTATCTCTTGCACTATAACTGTCGTATTTACAATCGTCTTTAATTATAAGATGTCCTTTATTCTTGTAAGCATAAGTTAAACAGAACAAGTATAACTTAAAACTAACAAACGTAACACAAAGTAAGTGGGATCAAAGTTATATAGTATTATTTACTTATGATACTTAGTAATTTTTAAAATTAGGCAACAACTTGTCACACCCGACGAGATGAATAATGCCTATGCTAAAATACTTAATGTTTCGATGCTAATCATATGTTTCTTATAGGCAATGAAATATATATTACATAGCATTATCATTATATATAATGTAATTTCTTTACCAATAATTAAATACAAAATTAGCCTATAATGCCAGTAGTTGGAGACTCCGCTCTACCGTAATTAGGAATAATATACAAATGTATAGATTGAAATAAAAAAACACATCAGTCCAGGTTCACGAGACTTGACTATGATCTCAGCTCATACCAATGTATTTTTAGAAACTTATGTATGGTTTTCCTTAACACTATGACAAAATAGCTCAGCATCTATCAAGTCGCGTGGACTAAGCTCTACGAGTAGTAAAAAGTGTAATGACAAAACTAACTATCTTGAACTTTGACCACAGAATTGGGTTGTAAAGTAAAGTATTTTTTATTGGCTAGTCATAAAATCGCATGAACAATTAACTCTTCAAACTTGAACGAACTAGAATAATGCCTAGAAAGGATTTCACGATAAAACATGGTACATGGTATAATATAATAAACATGGTACCTTGATAAAAATTGGATTGATCTTGTTATATAACAGTGGTTTAATTACCTCATTTCTTTTTCAGCTCCAATTCTGCATAGCTTTCATTCATTCGTCGCAACTTTTGTTTTACGATTGTGGATACCCTCGCTGGACCGTGGTCTTCACACTGCCGAATTCAATTTTCTTCTATTATCTATTCTATGACTTTTATTACAAAGCTTATGGTAAACCTGAAGACAAGAAATCTATGAAAAGCGAAATTAAGAACGGCTATGATCAGGAGTTCTCTTTGAAGAATGGTGCAGCTAACGGTCATATTACTGATAATAATTATGGAGTATTGGAGAAAAATGGTAATGGTTCCATTGCACACAACACTGACGAAAAAAAGAATAATTAGTCAGGGATGGATGACAGGTTTGTAAATAATAAACTAACTGACTTATGTAAATAAAATTTCTTTACGGATTGTGTGATAATTTTTATCTTTTCAAAATAAAATTTTGAAAAGCCCGGCGGTGAAATTGTGTCATCTCATTATCAATGATGTCTATTATCAATCAATCAATATCAATCTAGAAAATAAAGTGATAAAAAAAATAATCCACTAGAAATTGTTGTTCTAAAAAGTAAACCAAACGTAATAGTACGTAGGAGGGATTAAAGTATTTAAGATAAGGGATATGTACGCTGTTATAAGGTTATATACATAACATGTACAATAAGACGTTGTTACATAAATTTAACATAGTTAATATTCACCATAACTATTAAATTATTGATTTCTGCAGTCAATAATTCAATAGAGGGGAATAAGGTTTGGCAAAATCTTAGGAATGTATTTATCCTCCCATTTTAGATGTATTACGTAAACAGTGTTCTCCAAATAGTGGTCTTAATTGCAACTAAAAATATATAAGGTCATATTATAGCTTGTACATGGGCATAAAACTTATTTTGTTGGTTATTACATTTGAACTTCACGCTCTATCCAGATTTTAATAATTGATATGATGCAATTGATGTTTATTTACATATACGTTCTGTAAGGTTTTATTTTATTTTTGTTACCAATTAATGTACCAGTATCTTATTAATTGGTTGGTCTTTAAAAATTAACCTCATTTATAAATTCAAGTCAATTTAACAATTATACGTATCTGCCGTAGATACAGAGTTAAAGGTTTCTGTATAATGGAAGATATAGAGAATACATAAGATTAATGTTCTCCTGTTATAGGAAAAACTTTTTAAATAAGATCTGTTAAATTTTCACTAATATTCTCATATGCATGTTAAAATAGATTGATTTATCTTGCGTGTTCGAACAAACCAAGTTACTTCTTCAGTACAAATCAGGGCTTTGTCATAAAAGTTCTATTTTCTAAGAATCGGTGATATGAGACATAAATCTTCTAAGTTATATTCTAATAGTCCAGTGAAAAGTGTATTTGTATATACTATATATTTCATGTCTACCAAATATTTAGAAAAAATCCAATAGTCTTTCAATTGTTGTTGTCTGTAAACTTTCAAACGTAAGTAACGTCAATAAAGTCAAATATGAATTAAATACCTGAATAATGTTAATGTTTGTATCTATAAAATGTCTTCCATGGCTCTACTCCAATCTGACTGATCATTGGTGACTTAATCTGAGGGAAAGATTACTCCGAAGATAATTTATTTTAAAATGCTCTGCCTACTTACGGTTGACATAAATATAAAAAAAAATTGCTTAATTTTTAACTGTTATTCAACAATGTCATCTTAACTCAGAGTCATTATTCTATTCCAGTTAAAACCCCAATAATCATTACAGAAGTTTTACTAAAGAATTGGCTAGTACTGTAATTATGAAAGTAATGTAGACGATAATAACATTAATAAGATTTAACGTTGTAACTCGAATAATGAAATAAATCAAACTCATAGAATTTTGTGAATTTTTAAATAATTTTGTATAGCTTATGTTATGTTAATCCAATTTGTATCATAAAATTAAATAATTTTGACTATACAATGACATATATTTTATTTTATTTTCCAAAAAGCTACGTAGAAGGTCTTAATAATAGAAGCCTATTTATTTCAAAGATTCAGCAATGAATTAAAAGTTTTCAACCCAAGTTTCTACGCTTAGTTTGATAATCACTATAATTGTGCTATTATTATTTTTGTGAAAGCTTTTTTCTTAACGTTTTTCATTAAATTATGCATAAGCGGCTAAACAGATTTAGATGAAATTTGGTACCGCCTCTCTTTACAAAGTTTCATCAAAATAGGTTGAGCCTGTACCAATACAAGGCTAGTTATATCTCAGGTAAGACGCCGGAAGATTCTCCACGCTGGATAAGCCGCTGGATAAGCGAGCGGATGCTAGTTATGTATATTTTGATGATAACAGTATATTGATCGAAACTAAGTAAACAGATGTAGATCTCCGTCTATTTTTTTTAAATTATTATAGTAGCAATATTTGCTACATAGCATTGTTTTTTAGCATTGCTCACTAAATTATACATTGAGGTAACAGATGGCGCTGGTTAAATTACATAATCGAGACGGGTGTTACAAAATAGAATTGCAATGATCAATTATTATATTAATGTAATTTATATTAATATATACTTATTATTTACTTATATATATTTTTTAGGACTTACCATAATCTCGCACAATTTCATCTCATCATGATATTAAATATTTAACTTATTTTATTAACATTTGTTCTTTGTTTTTTTGATTTAAGCTTTTTTTTTTGTGAAATGCACGCTAAAGTTTTTCTTGTTTTTGTTTTGGCTCTGTTTTTGTTTAATTCTCTTTTTCGAGATGAGTATTCTGCTCAACGGTTACAATGATTTAAGAACTGTGTATCCTTTTTTTTATACTTGTCCGGTTGTTCGTGAAGTCAATTAAGGACCCGACTGAAAAACAGTGCTGTGATATAACTGAGATGGGAACCTTTTTGACATCTCACAACAAATTAATCTTTTTCATGTTTTTTTGTTTTTTTTTGGTTAATTTAATTTGTGTTTTGTTGTGTGATTGCCAAATAAATGTGTTTCTTTCTTTCTTTCTTACTTTGCACAAAGTGGAGCCGTCCGTATAATAGGTCGAGGAAAAAGTGTATTCGTATTTTATGTACAAATTCAAGATACATTTTGTCATAGTTTGTATTCATTTGATTATAATATGTAGGTGCCATTATGTTCGATAACTTGTTGCCATTTTGTAGGTTGCGAGATAATCCCATTGCTGTAGCAATTTTGGGACGTTTGATCAAAAAAACTGCGACAAGTAATTTTGACAGTTTTCTCTTGATGTTAAACTAACCAGCTGAAAATCCATCAGCTATATGGTGGATGCATTAACATTTCCCAAAAAAAGTTCTCTCAACATTTCCTGAGTGGCTATAGAATTGTGTGGTCTGGTATTATCATGATGAAAAAGCACAACCTTTATGATGATCAACTCAATTTCTTGAGTGTCATCAGCTGTTGGCAGTAGAGATCCGAATCGATGATTTTGCCCGGCGGTAAATGCTCATTATAGACGATGCCTTTCCAATCTCACCACACACACAGCATCACTTTATTCCGAGTTAATCCGAGTAGATTGACTGGCCTTTGACCATGATCTTTTTCGCATGTTCTTGTCGTAGGTAATCCACTTTTCATCACCAGTGATGAGACTTTTCAAAAATATCGTGTTGATGAACTGGGCACAGTCGAGGATATTTTTGGTCTACATCACTATTTCATTTGACTAGAACCTCGTGGGAGCCGAAATAGAGAAGAAAATATCTGGAGATAGCTCACGAGGTAACCGACATATAGGGTGTTATGCCGACCGAAATTATTGCGATAGTCGTCTCTGCGAATGGGTTAATTCCAGTCTAGACTCACGGGACAACTGTGGCGGCTGGGAATCGGTTCTTCGTTCTCCGCTCCGAGCTCAATTGCAAAAGGCGGTGCTCCCCGATACCACTCGCATCGTCGGCCGGCTTCTTTTCCGTTCACCCTAACCCTCAGCCTTCTGGACTCTGGCAGAGGCTTCCGTTTGTTTGGGTTTATTTAATTATTTTACTTTATTTTATTCGTTATGTTTAATTATATATTTTATTGTATCTTTTTTGTTTAGATACAAATAATATTTATTTAACTGACGTGGTAACTAGCGGTTATGGTGGTCCATTTAGTGATCTGGATTCGATCCCTGGCACCTCTAAATTGGTAATAGCAATTTTAATTGATGAATTAACAGCGTGGTCGCCGGTGAATAAAAATACTGTGAGAAAACTGGCATGTCTAATAAATAATAAATAAAACAATTCGTGGATGTGTGAAGTACGCCAAACCGCAATGGAGCAAGATGGCGGACCCTTCCCGGCTCAATAGCTGTCTCAAATATTTGATAAAAGAGCTTTGCTCAGATGTGGGCATTTTCAGGCTACTTTACTTATTTATTTTATTATAAGTATCTGTGTATTTATATATACAACCAAATGAGAATATTTATATATTTGAATAATAATGATATGACAAATCCTTCATTGTATACATACACATACCTGAAATAACTTTCTATGCGCATTCTTCCCACCCTTTTGGAGTTACCCGAAAAAACTTATCTCCATCATACAATTATCACCCAACAATTAAACACACTTGGAACTATTTATTAAATTAAATTATATATTAAGTGTAAATTATTTAATTTTTATGTTAGGTATAAATTTGTACTACTAAAGATGTATGACCACAACATATTCTTCAAATACCAAAATGCGCTATAACATTCGTTTGTGCTGCATAGAAAAGTTATCACGCATTAAACTTATCCACAATTCGATGCAACTCCATAAATTAATTAAATGAAATATAAATATAGAACATCCTCGACATTATGAAGTCAATTGATAAAAGTAGAAAATAACAATCAAATAATTTAATACAGTAAAATCTTAAAATAATGTTTAAATGCATGTTCGCCGTAATTGGTCGAAACTTTCAATAACCAGCTTTTCCTTTTTTTTCATTAGTATGATTTATTGTATTTTTTTTAAAATGTTAAAAAAACATCACGGTATAACAATGTATGCTTCATGCAATATTATGAACATTTTACTAATGTACTATTAAGTTACATAAATAAATAGTTTTACGGTGTTTTTCGTAAGTTAATTCGGCTAGTCACGGCTGCGTATTTTATAATCATTATCTAATACATATCTAAGCATTTTTCTTTTGTTAAAGTTATAAACTTCAACATGGTTTCTCAATCATATAGTCAAGATCTTAAAGATCAAAATTAGATGATATATAATGTTTTTTTACAACGAGCTCAGATGATCGGACAGTTTTTGGTTAGGCACACAAATGTAAGTACTCCGTCATCCATTATGTCTGTTGTTAATGGAATATTTCAGTATTAATAAACAATTCCCGGACATGAAAACAAAATCTTTTCATAATTCGTAAAATAACTATCCTTTATTCTAATGAGTTTCGTTGTTTGAACTAATCCTGACTTTTAATCTCGTTGCTTTTGCATAATTTCTTAGATTTGTGCTTGTAACTATGCCAGTAGAAATTCAAAAAAAGAATCAGAAAGAAACCAGTGTTACAAGCGACGAACGTTGCGACGCCCTTCGCGGGCGGGCAGGTGGAGTTCTTTACGGCTGCAACGTACTGGATAATGATGCAAACAAATTGTACCTGAAACAAACAGTTTTATGGCAATATATAAATCATTTTTTTACATAACGAAATTATCGAAAATTGTTCCAAAAAGCCATTTTTTTATAAAGTTTTGTGTTTTTAGTTCGTCTGCGAATTTGTTCTTTAATTACAAAAAGTATCCAACGAAGGTCGAGAACATTTTGCAGAATGCTGTAACCATGAACCTACGTCTTAATCTTAACTTTTACGTTACCCTTAATTCATGCAGGGAGTGAGCAGTAAACAATAATAATGGGTTAATTTTATCTATACACGTGATAAAACTGAGCAGAGCCATTTACATAAAGGGGTGTAACAGAAACCAAATTAACATTTCATTTCGCCATTTTATATCAGATTTGACATATTGAAGATGGCTATTCCTTTACCTATCCGAATTCGAGATGTGTTTTTTGGGAAGGATAGATAAAACCAGGCATGCACCGAATAGGAACGTCGTGGCCGTTCCACCTTCGCCATGTATCGGCTACTTTCAAGACCTCGAACCACATGGTCATCGAACCCAATGTATTCTCTATCCGGAGCAGCATCCCTTCCGACTCCCTGTGCTGTGAATCTGACACTTCTTTCACCTCCCAGCGGGCCCGTTACCAGCAATAGTGGCAGAAGCTAGGTAGAGTAGCGCATCGCATACTAATTATCTTCCTCCGCGATAGCACCTTATGTCTGAAGGGCATGGAGCCGGCACAAAGCAACGACCCTTACACCTCAACAGTCCACCAACAGCGGCCACCGTGGGTGATCGCGCCTGGCTGCATTAGCTTAGCAATAAAGGCGCCTCTTAGTTCACCGTGGATGAACAAAAGCAAGAATACTGAGTTTCCCCTGTTTAGATGGGAACCCGCTCGGGGTAAACCTTATATACCGGACCTAAGTTATACAGACTGGTGACGGGCAGGCACTGCGATCGTGGTCATTATGGTAAATCCTTCTATAAGGCCTAATATTGATGACGGCCAAAGAAGCTGACATCTTTCTTTCCGACAGTGTCGTAAAAGTCTACTAAGTGAAGATGAAGCCTTGCTCATATCATGGTATCCGACAAAAGGTGGATCAGATGATATCTCAAAAAGGCTTTACCAAAAATACACAAACCGATGACAGATAGGAGTGCGTGGCGATTATGGCAAATCCTCCCCCTGGAGAGGTCTACCCTGGTCTCCAGCTGTAGTTTATCAGCACTCTGAGGTAGAAGACAGGCATATCCCTAGTACCTTAAGCATTCTCGCTATGGTTTTCAGATAGATACGTGACTGCAGTACCAAATACAAGCGCATGATTAGTCACCAGGCCCCGGAATCATGTCAACGGCCTATGTATTTTAGGTGTGAGAAATTTAAAAGGCGTTTAAGTCATTTATCGAACACCACGTCCATCGATATTGTCCTTAATCATACGAACGGCTTCGATGGTACAGATAGAAAATTAATTAGCTGCTTTGTTATATATTTATACAATTAATACATGTAAATACAATAGTATTTATTAAAGGCAATAGTGAAGAATCTGTTTACATGGATCTATGGTATCTCAAGGTCTGTCCACCCCATTTAGGTATATGGTCGTGACAGTCATTATATTTTTAAATAATAAGCTTAATCTAGACCTTAATGATGATACATACACTCGCGTGTGTATTGTCGAAGTGCATAATAACCAGACAATCGTGAACCCTGCTTAATATGGGACAGCACAATACGGAGCGCTCAATTTGTAATTTAAGATCTACTTAACCGATCGAAATGAAACTTAACTATGATATTTTTGAGTTAGACTATAAACTATGTAACGAAGATAATCGTAAGACGATATGTTTCCACGAGATGCGCGCGCAAACTGTCAGACAAACAGACAGAGTTCTAGAAAGTTTTGAATTCGCTCCTACGCCATCCCAAACAACTCAACATAAAATAACCAAAAAATTTACCCTTTTAGAGTTTCATTATGTAATGATTTCTTGTATTTACGCGAAAACTACACATTTCAAATGAAACAATTATTTACGGATTTCATCGCGTTTAATTTTATTTTTATATTCCCGACGTATCGATTGCTTTACAGCAGCCGTGATCACGGGGGACTGAGGTGTTAGACGTCCAGATGTCATAGTTAACTCGGGCTACCTTCAGCTTTTATTTATTAATCATTGGTATCTGATACTGTGTGCATATTCTGCGTAGATCGGAATAATAGTTTCATTATATGTTAGAGTATAGCTAAAGGGAAAGCTTATTGAAATTGATTATTCTTAACACGCCCTTGATGAAAAATACTTAATATCATTATTTCACTTGGAATAAGGAATCAGCCAATGTTGTGCGAGACTTCTGGCCATGCGATCACCGAGCCGTCTGCATAATGTAGAGTTTTTGATTAATCCTGCTATCCTAATAGACCTATGCTCATCAGTGGACTACTAACGAAGGAAGCAGTAGTAATTAGTAGAATAGTTGTGGGAATTACCCACCCAGTAATATTAGTCAGTTATTATCATCATCATCATCATCATTTCAGCCCATCAGAAGTCCACTGCTGAACATAGGCCTCCCCCAAAGATTGCTACGAAGCTCGGTCCTGAGCCACCTGCTTCCATCGACTTCCCGTAATAATAATCAATGAAAATTATAAAGCGAAGTTATGTTATTACCATACCGAGACCTATATCATAATAATGTCAATTGAATAATTTTTCTAGAGACTGAGTCCCTGTTTCATATTCCAGTGGAAGTTCGACAGTCTTTTCTAAGACTTCGTGATAACAATGTTAAATTGCATCACCACTTTGTAAATTGAAATTGTTGCTTCATGTCAGCTCATTTAATATAGATAATCGTTTGATATTACTTAAAATATACTCACCAGCTGGAGTTTAGTCATGTATTTCTTCCAAAACAAATATTTGGCAACATTTGGACCCAACGCTGACAATCCATAGTACGTGTACATGAAAACATGGACGAGCGAATTGAGAAATCCGATGAATAGAAGATTGTGAGACGGCCAATATTTGATGAGTGCCCATGTAGCGATTATCATGATGGAATGATGGTACAAATGTAAAAATGTTACTTGATTGTTTTTTTTTCGCAAAACAAATAATACTGTATCGAGAAGCTCGGTGACCTTCGCAGCGCAGTATAACCAAATTCCGTGCAAAATCTGGAAGTAAACGGTACTGTTATTTTAACTGCTGTTGGTATGTCCTATCAAAATTTGTGTTTTAATAAAAATAATACAAGCACATGCTGAGAGAGGTCCGTTTCACGGCAACGTTGCAGCACAGATAAATCGTGACAAAGACTTTAAAATTTCATAGCATTTTTATCTGTTCTTTTCTCTTTGCTTAGTTTTAATTTTTATTATTAATTATAATTTTTTTTATGTTTTGCATTTATTTCTTTTACTCTTTCTATATTAAGCAATGCGTTGTACTTGTGTCATGAATAAATGGTTCTTCTTTCTTTCTTTCTTTGCTATATTAGTAATGACAACTCCGACTATGCCTGAGCTTACAGAGTACTAAGGGCGGTTAAGGATAGTTAGTCGAATGCCGGGGCTGAAATATGAGACGTCATGATTCACAATTCACAACCTTAACAATTAGGGCTATTAGCGATTACAATAACAAGTTTACATGGCACTTATAGCGTTGTACATGCTATTAGAAATTGCATAGAGATCAGAGGATTTCAGGATTAAATGTAGAATGAAACCTTCTCGGTGAAGCGATTTGAAAAATTGTTTAATTCAATAAAAAAAATGTTATCGATAAGATTATGCATTACACCTTCATATGATTAGTGTCAGTTTTTGTGTAAGTGAGGACGCATGCGCCTCGCGCTACTTTTCACGATTTTTGGTACCCCTGATTACGAAATTTGTTATTCTAAGATCTCATGTATTGTCTAACTGCGTAATGCGCGTCTTTGTTATTTTTTTACCTTTAAAGAGGTTCCTTTATTTCAGCATAATTATGCCCAAGGTCAGTATTTGTGGTGTGTGTACTGAATAAATGTGTCTTTATTTCTTTGAACACACAAGTTATTCGTTTTCAGATTCTTGTTCAGTTGTGCGCATGTACATATGTGTGCGAGTTTATATATGTGCGGGTTTCTAGTGACTCCGACACTGCACCTGACACTTCCTCGGATCGCGTTAGGGTTACATCAGACACGGGAAAGTAAACACGAATGTGTTCCTTTGTACACTTGTGGCAAAAGTAGACAACTGTCATTAGCATTTGATAGTTGTCGCCGTGATCGAGATGATGTACATGGTTGTAATTATCTGTCAGTTTTAACTGTCTCCTTAATCAGAATGTCCAAAAAGCGTCAAATATTTTTATTTTGTAAAATATCACTTACTTGGTCTCGATATTTAGCGTCTTGAATGTAGCACTTTTGTGGCGTCAAACCCATTTCTAATAAATTTCTGATGAACTGTAACAAAATATATCATATAATTGTAGAATCGATTTTGGATTGACTAATAAATAAAAACATATCAACAGTTCAGATCACTGTGATTGCTACATATATGTATTGTCCACGAAGGTTATATAATTTTGTTTTAAACTAAGTTATCCAGTAAAATCAGCTTTAATTAGTCCAATGTTGATCGCTGAAATATCTTTTCATTCTCAAGTTTTTTTTTCTATAATAGGTTTGTAATTATTCCAGCCATTTGGAATTTGGAAACTTCTAATAAAAATATTTAATTTGACCACGGAACAATAATTCATGCTGTGGCTATGTTAACCCTGCATATGGACGGCGTCTGGTTCCTGTATCTAACACAATGTGCAGGCGAACTCGAGGCCTAGAAGTTAACGGAAGCTTGGGAGCATTCCTCAGATTTTATCGCATAAAGAAAAGTGAGTATCTCAGTGTTGACGCCTACACTTGGCGCACTAGAATATCTCCTGCGCAGTTGACAACTTCCGATAGTATTGAGAAGCACAAAATCGGAAAGCAGCACATCATATTATGGAGAAGACATGGGATTGACTTGTGCGTCAGCCTACGGTTTGAGTTCACTTTTAACGGTCACAAATATAAAAAAAAAATAGTTTTAAGAAATCCGTATTGTTTCCTGCATCACCTACAGTCACCGATATATTCATGGAACACTCTGAGGAGAAAACCCATGATACTTCTCCTGCAAATCTAACATTCTCAAGGGGTATGTAGATGACACTTGCATAATTCTACCATCACTCAAATTTACTGCATTCCAAGATAATATTAACTCGATAAACCTCAAAATTAAATTAACAAAAGGTATTTAAAGGGTAAATCTCTCCAACATCCTTCTCTGTGGGAGTCACTACTGCAGTCACCTTCTCCTCCAGGGAAGGCTCTTCTTACTTACCCTATAAATCCAACATTTTACAAGTAGATGAATTTTTCTCATTTTTACCATAAGATAAAATTAATTCATTTTTATATCACCATATCTGTATGTATATTTTCACGACTTGTTCCCAACGGGTTAGGCAGAGACAATCTTCTTCCACTTGCTTAGGTCCTGAGATACGTCTTTCGCTTCTCCCACTTTCATCAGTTTTTTTTTTTGGTTTAGAATACTATTGACCTGGCCATTTTTCAGAACGTCTCCGATTCGCCTAGGTCTTCCTCTGCCGACTCTACCACTTACACTCACCTCATATATTTGTTTCATCAACCTACTTTCATTCATCCTCGCCACATATCCAAACCAGCTCAGCATCCCCTTCTCAATTCGTGTCACTACGTCGTCTTTCACGCCACAACTCTCTCTTTCTCTCTCATCACCATATCTCTTTATCCTAAACTCCTATTTTGAATTTGCAATAGAGTTAGAGGCAAATAACTCATTAGCTTTTGTAGATGTATAAATACTTCGGAATCCTAATAATACCATAAGCCACACTTTGTATTGGAAAAATATCCATACAAACAAATATTTAAACGGTGAATTTCATCACCGTTAATCAATCTCAGTTAGCTACTGTGGGTAAATCTTTGTTTCAGAGAGTACGAGGGATCCGTAACATTAAACATTTGGCCGCCGAGCTTCGGGATGTCAAGCAAGTGAAAGCTGTGACATAAGTGTGGGACCCACACCGATGTCACAGTGGCTGGTTGAAGCAGACCACCGTTGATTGGGTGCCTGCTGTATTACCATATGACAGAGGCGTTACAGACAAGGTTGGCTATCTCATGAGAAACTTCCTGCCAAGGACGATTCGCGAGGTTATTGAAATTAATAAATATCGTAATTTCCATAGAGAAGATGGCTGGGTGCTTCAACCGATAAATAAAATTTTATTTAAATCCGTGAGCACTCAAAACCTCGGAAATATAAAAAACTAAAATTAAACGCAATAAAATCCGTAAATATTTTTTTCAAAAGAGTATGTGTAATTACGCCGAATATCTTAACAAATCATAAAAGAAACATAGAGTTAAAATTAAGGAGGTTATACGTATATTATGTAATATTAGAAGGTTCCCATACAAGAAACGATTTTTCGCTTTTGTTGTAAAAACTGTATTATGTTCAACTTGGTGTAATTATGGTGCAAACAATAAAACTACTAATTATAATAACCGGACAAGTTCGGCTCGGCTAAGGATTTGTTGGTAAATACAATAATATAATTCAGACATTTTGTACGAAACTTTCGGTGCGCGCGTCTGGCACGCACTTGGCAGGTTTATTTGTATATACGTATGTTATGTTTGAACTTGATGTTATGTATGATTTTAACTTGATAACTAATTGACGGACTTCGATGGCACTTTTTTGAGATATACCTTAAGTTATGGTTGCTATAGTTAAGTTTTGTCATACTTAAGACCAAATGGTAAAATTTGATATTTTTGATGACCAATCACGCTTTAAGGACTGAACGGATATGGACGAGATTTGGCAGAGATTTGGGCCATGCCATGCAAAGGGGAAAATTTCAATCTTAATAAAGGAAGATTCTCTTGGGGCGAAATTTGTGACCGAGCTGACGAAGCTGCGAGAAAACCCCAGTCACTTTAAAGTATGTGTCCACGACTATATATTTAGAATTGTTAACAAATATATGTATAAATATTCTTAATCTCATCTAATATAGTTTGCTTTGCAATATCAGAGGATCGTCGAGGTGCAGTCAAGCTATTTAACAGCCTGTAAATAATCTACTGCAGGACATATAGGTCTCTCCCATAAAAATGATTTTACATAATCGCCACGTTTGGCAAACAGATCGGCGATTGCAGAACCAGCCACCTCGCATCTCAGAATCTGCTGCCCGACATCGGTCTGCTTAATTTTTGTCAGGCATTCTACGAGGCTGAATACCGTCCAGTCGGAAGCCACGGCAATTTCAAGGCTTTTTTATTATTCTCCTCCTAAGATACCCACTGGAGGCAAGAGGTAATATCTACGTAAGACGTAGACGGACGTATTAGTACACCATTTCTATTAAAGTATTTGTTTGGCTTACCCTTTGCACCAAATATACGGACATGACAACTTGTATTCCATTGTAGAGCAGTAACGTCGTAGTCAGCTTGAATGGTTCACGTTTCATCATTAAGGTCGGTCCAATCTTTAGCACGAATATCAAATACGTCGCTAATATCATGAGGACTGGCCCAATTGAAGTCATCAATGGCAGATTGTCGACGTCATCATCTAATAAAAAAAAACAATAACATTTAAGTTTTTCTTCCCAATTGATAACTATAAAGCTAATAGTAGAGCCAAGGATGGCCACGTGATTATGCATCAGCCACTATGTAAAATTAAACTCAAATCTGTTCAAACCTTTATGCCGGAATGAGCGATAGCATTTTTTTATGAGCAAAAGCAACGATGGTTTATCCGATGGTAACTAATTACCGTCGCCCACGTACATGTACAACACTAGAGGAGCAGCAGATGCGTTGCTGGCCTTTATGTCGGCGTCATTCGGGCCGGATGAAATACAGAAGCACAAGGTGCCAGTACTTCACGCTGGTGCTCTGCGAGGTCGTGGCACGTGGACCCCGGTCGAGCCGGTCCATTCGAGCAGCAACTAAAGCCGCTGCTTGGCTCTACCACGTCAAATTTCCGTGTGAAATCGGCGATGGCATTGGCTGGCAATCACGAAGATAAACAGGCCAAATGCCTCACCAAAGTAAAACAGGCTAATGATGGACAGCAGCGTCTACTGTGTGAGGTGTCTGGTACTGCGGTTGCCAATCCGCTAGCCGAGCGCGGCGATTATGTATATGTATGTATTAAAATATATATATGTATATTATACGACTTCAAAGGCATAGAGAAAGCCCGGAATAGTCATTATTACAAGTATTTACACCAAAAAGCAGCCGGCAGGCAGATAAAGGGTAACCGCAGCGATTCAACTTGGTCAGATACTGACTGAAGAATATTGATTTGATGATTAATTTACAGATTGTTCTATTCTATGTGAAGCATATTGAGAATAATAGACGCTGTAAGATAATCTCATATTTATATAACACATGTACGACATTTATATATTATGTAAGATAATTTTACAATAGATAAATCAAGAAGACTTTTATTATATTTTCTTTATTACAACAACCAGTTTGCAAATGATTACATGGAATTATTGTACTAATTTATAAAAAGCTTTACAATCTTTGGGTAGATTTAAAATGCCCGTTCCGTTAACATTAATACCTTCGATTTGTAATTAGAATTTGACTATGTCTAATAATCTGACTATGTCTGTACAAATACACATTTGTTATTTGTTATTTTTTCAGATATCTATATTATCAACTACGATTTCATAATTAAAAGTCCTTATCTAAGTCCTGGTCTTAATTATTCATTTGGAATAGTTACATCAAACAATGGGATAGAAACTATGACATAGACGTCTCCGAGTTTACACAAATAATATTGACTTTTTATCACTTTGCTTACTAATGCTTTTGGCATCATTATATATAGCCATATTTTTTTTGAATTTATTATTGCAAAGTAATTAGGATATTTTTTATCATGATGAAATATAGTTCATATTTATCTTACCGGAACCATCTTTTAATTTAAAGCTTAATAACATTATTTAACTTTCTATGGAACTGAATGTCATAGAGAGATGAACATTTATATTTAATTTAATATAATATTATAGGACACAGTATCTTAGATTTTATACTCCTCTTTTATTTTATGTTGCAATGTTATCATTTAAACTTGATTTGTTGCCATTGAGCATAATTAAATGTAGAAATAGCAGAAGATATTACATGAATGTTTTCTTTCATAAGAGAAGCGAGATGTCGAGATTGCATTGATATGCAAAGTTTAAGCATCATCTTCATTTAATTAACGAAACAGTTATTTAAGAATCGAACTTTTCGTTTGGGCTCGAATTCACCACAGTGATCTTTATAATCTATTAAAAGTATTATCAGGGGTCGTCACATAAGACAGGGATAAGAAATTATTATTTTCTTTATTGAATAAACTGTTGAGGGGATTATGGACATTTGTACAATCGATTTTTAACTTAAAAGGATGATGGGAGGAATTTCAGATTCAGCTTTTCAGAAGTGAATTCTCTAAATTTAAAAAAATACAATGTTACACTCACATTCGCTTTTGTTTAAGTCCCAATCAGGAAAACGAAGGCCGAGAACAACTTCGGAGTTCATGTTGAATTTCTTAACACCTCACACGAACTGAAGACGAATTCAATATAATAGTTCAATTGCACCACCTGCCGATGGGGAAACACGGTTCACAATTAGATAACGCGCCATTGATTACAATGTATGTTAGTATGCTATCAGAAACCGATGAATGAAAATGCAAAAAAAAGAACATGCAGAGCTAACACTAAAAGCCATCAATAAATTAAAGATTGCACACATTTGAAATGAAAGCATTATTTACGGATTTTATTGCGTTTAATTTTTATTTTTCTATTTCCGATGTTTTGAGTGCTTTACCCGTGGTCACGGGGGTACTGAGGTGTTAGACGTCCAGATGTCATAGTCAACTCGGGCTACCTTCAAGCTTTTAATTATTAATTTCGGTCCGATCTACGCAGAATGTGCTATCTTGAGTTTATATAGCTTCATTTCGAACGTGTAGTGTTCGTGTAATTACAAGAAATCATTAAGTGCATACATTTATTAATGACAGATTAATTTACCTAAGCTCATTATAATAAAATGTCATTAACAAATGAAAAATCACGCAAAAAAAGGTAATTTTGAAATCGAGAAATGTTTAATTTATAAATATACTACCTGGGCCTGACATGATAAGTTCTCACGATTGTATAATAAAAGCTTATTAAGCCTGCCCGCTTAGTATTACTTTATATAAATAGATAATACTTTTCGTAGAGTTATTCAGTACGTACGTTGTTGTATATTTCATCATCATCATTTCAGCCTATTACAAGTCCACTGCTGAACATAGGCCTCCCCCAAAGATTGCCACGAACCACCTGCATCCATCGACTTCCCCGCAACACTGCGCAGGTCGTATATTTAATAATTATTTATTTATGTATTTATTGTAAACATTGTAAACGACAACAACTATTCTATTATTTAGATCATCTATCTAATTTTTGCGAGCGGAAATGTGCGAAAACTCATCAATAAATTCTTTCAAATTTGATTTATGTTTGAAGATTATTAAAATTCCATTTATAAATCTCAATGTGCGAAATAATTCCAAAATATTCTAGTTTTTCTCTTATCCGTTATGCACACACATGCATCCTATAGCAACAATGCACAGCACTTGCAACGCCGTGATATTTCCAGTCCATTAAAATTAATAGAAAAATTGATAACATTCATTTCTTTTCATAACGCTTTACCATTTAATCGTATTGTTTAATATGTTAAGTCCTTGGATAACAAACGCTAATTTCATGTTTTTATAGCATTTTAATCTCCAAAGTGTTTGAGTTTTACTCATTTATTTTGATTAATCTTTAATTTATTTAAGGGAGGTTTTGTTTCTAACCTCTTAAATGTTGATCCCGATTTAACCAGACACCGCCTTCGATGTTTGGTAGGTGTTAGCACCTTTTCCCCACTTAAAACTAAAAAAAGGCGTTACATCGCAATACATTATATCGGAAGCCGTCACAGGAGCCGCAGCTCTTGTAAGGTACAGTGCACGTATTCCTGTTCGTGTTTTTGTAATACATTATTTTAGCATTAGCTTAAAGTTAAAATGGAACAACCTGGTTAGAGTATATTTTTTTTTGCGATTTACTACCGTTTCAAAATTCTATATACCTATTAAACTAGCTATTTCTGTCACATACCTATTCAATTATAAAATTTTACAATATTTAAATTATAAAAATATTCGTCTTAATACTGAATGTCTATAACAAGTAGACATGTAAAAGCACAATGCTCATGACATCATTCTGTGTTTTATACAGAGATCAATATTTGACATGTCTTGGTGATTCGTAAGTTGTCGTTCGGTATTTAAATATATCTGTCGCATACCGCCTAGTATCTTAAGATACTTTGAGGTAAAATATTATCGTATCATCACCTCATGTGGTGTGCCATTGAACGATATGTTAGAATCTGCTCTGAGATAATATATCATATCTTTGTGTGTGTGACGCACTTAGGAATCGTCTAAAGATAAAACTTAGAAAATCTATACGTCTTCAGACATGTCTCGGATTGTATGTCTACTATGACTAAATGACTCGAATAGAAACGACACACGGCTGATCAGAGGCTGCTTATTATAATGAAGATGACGAATATGGTAATTAAGTAATTACAATTTCAAAATTATATGAATCGTGTCGTAAAGTAATTTTGGGGAATAATGATATGTCGCAATGATGACGTATTTCACAATAAAGGTTTTTTTTTAATAACATTGGAGTGATCAACGAGCTAAAAGTGTATGGCGCGTGCAGCCTATGGACACCTGCATAGAACTACAATCGAAGAATGCTGAGATAAAATGCCTCTATACCTTCCGTACCATTACACAACGGAAGTTTTACAATGACGCAAAATAATTTAAAATATTAAACATTACTCTTTTGAAATTCTAACAATCGTTTACAAATAGGGCTTCATGAATTATTGGTTATATCGATATCATATACTATCGACAAATGAGAAATTTTGAGTTACACTTACAGTGTTATCTTCGATTACTGAATATACATCTGGAGCTAGGGTTGTATATATGGGGCTTGATTTATGTTTATATTTTTTCTTTGTTCTGTCGCAGATGTGAGTATCTCAAAGCGACGGGAAAGATTTGCTGTGTCTTGAATTTTTATTAATTGACGTTTAATTTTCTTTTTCACTTATTCCGATACAGAACTTAAATAATTAATTGCATCACTATATTCAAAAATACGCTTTACATAAATGCAAGCAGTGTTAGGTGAGACTTTATAATTTATTAAAATATTTATCAAAAAAAATGGGTAATTAATTCAAGTAATACGAAAAATATACACTATCTGTTCAAAATGTTAGCCAGATTTAAAACAAATCTAAGCTTCATATAGTACAATATATTACCACTGTTATGAACCAATAATACTTGAACGATGCATTAATAAGCCCGAATAAATAATCAACAGTAACTAGACCACTTTGGGTTGTATCTAAACGATAACTAAGCTATCTTGACAATAGTAGTCTTTGCATTCAGTGTTGCATGCAATGTTAAAATGTGATTAAAATCTCGTCGTTTTTATAAAGTGTGCCGTTTAGAGAGAACTCACACAATACACTTATATATTTTATTGTGAAAATGCTAACGTTTGACTACAATCTCACCTGGTGTTGCGTGGTGATAAGATCCAAGGTATTTTTTTTGTTGTTGTAGTAACAAGTTGACAGACCACATGCCGCTAAATAACCATTTTAGCGCATGGACGTTGCGTTGACACCCCTGAGGCCTAAGAATAAATGTCTGATAGTCTATTATTACACTGGCTACCTATACCTTAAAAACCGGAAAAGTGATTTGCACCAGAAATAGGTAATAGGGTGGTACATATCCAGACTGTTCCAGGGCAGAAAAGGAGTCTACTGCATAACCTATTCCTGGCTTCGAAGAATTCGTTTTACACTGGTCTAGGAAGAAAGACGCCAATAACGCGTTCCACTCTTTCGCAGAGCGTAACATACTGTTAAATAGCTTTGTTCTGGCTAGCATCAGCATTTTATTTAAGCCACCTCTCAATATTTAATAGGGCTATGGATCCGGGAAAGATTATTCAGGCCCCAATGCGGATTACTGGATTTTTTTTTTATGGAAAAGGCGGCAAACGAAAAAGCGGTTCACCTGATGGTAAGTAATTACCGTCGCCCACATACATATGCAACACCATAAGTGCTGCAGGTGCGTTGCCGGCCTATAAGGATATTTGGGAAGAGAGAGGGAGAAAGAGGTGGGGGAGGGGGAGTGGGCATCCGGTTACCTCACCCACCGAACAAAACGCAGAAAACAATACACCTCTACTTTACAGTGGTATTCTCCGAGGCCGTGGTACCAACCCGGTCGAGCCGGCCCATTCAAGCTGCAGCAAAAGCCGCCGCTTAGCTCTACCACGCTTTAAAACGCATTATACCATGCCATCTTATCATATGGGTATCATTAGAGTCTGCCTGATGTTCTTACTGATGACGGATGAAACGGCACAAATGTGCCTGACCATTATTCAGACAAGCGAAGCAGCGTCTGAGATGCGAGTTATGTGTTTCTAATACTGCGATATTAAATTAACGTCTCATAATTCAGAAGGAATTAAACATGTCATATATAATCAATAGCAATATTCACTGCGACTATACATGTAACTACAGAACTAAGCAGCAGAACTAAGGTAACCGACATAGCCGTAAAGATCAGCAAGCTGAAGTGGCAATGGGCCGACCACATAGCTCGCACTTACTACTCTCCTTTTGTTAGCCGTAAAATTTTGATAGAAATCTGTTAATTTGAAAACATCTTGAGAAAATCGGCATATACGAGAAATAATAAAATGTAAAATTTCGAGGACTCCTCAAAATTAAAATTTTGAAGCGTGGTAGAGCCAAGCGGCGACATTAGCTGCTGCTCGAATGGGCCGGCTCGACCGGATTGATACCACGGCCTAGCAGAGTACCGGCGTGAAGTAGAGGCATCTTATGCTTCTGCGTTTCGTTCTGTTATATCCCCTCTGCGTATGGGATGAGCATGACCAAGGTGCAGCATCAGCACCTTATTATCGGTATATAACAGCGGTGGCACAGCCCACCGCAGTCCGACTCAATCCTTCATCCGGGGTACTTGTCCTTTATTTTCTCTTGTAATATTGTGTGTTAATTAAAGTTCCAGTTCGTGTAATAAATCCTTTTTTTTTAAAAACCAATCTCAAGTATCCCGTATAACAAATGGTGGCAGCGCAAAGGGATTTTAAAAAAAAAAAATCCTTGGACTCAAACCAGCACAATCTCACAGTGAATATAGTGAAGTGAAAACCGTGAAGGAAATCCATCGTCGCCAAGCCCGAACCTGCAAACTTCTCGTAGAAAACAACACCTTCATTGCTGGGCATCAGTATCATCATCACCACGCATCTCCAGCATACCGTATCCCGCAAGCCTTAAAGCAGCATGTTCCTGTTCGTCCTGTAAGTTAACTTACTTATATAAAGTCAACATTCGAATCACATTCGACTAAAGACAGTTGTCCGCAACGCCGCCGTCAGTTATCTCCTGCCCACACACGCATCACTGGCGCTTTACTAGGAAGAGATAAGGAGCCGTCGCAGTCGAAGACTTACATCATTTTTATGTACTGTTTAAACCCTACTTGTTATCACCTTGTCTTGTAACTTCACATAGTAATAAAGCTTTCTTTAACATAATAAATATTTCCGCATGATCAAAGCCAAAGACGAAGAACAAAAAACAGTTAAAATGTCAGACATTGACCTAAACATCTTAATTAAATTTATCGGCACATTTGACGGGTCTCGCGAAAATTAACTCCATTTATAAATAACTGCCGCAACGCAATAAATTTAGCGTCATCTTCCCAGACGGATATACTCCTCAAATATATATTAAGCCGCCTCGAAGGCAAAGCCGAAACCGCGTGTGCAGTAAAAGAGTTCTCGAAATGGAACCAACTAGAAGACTTCCTAAAGACACAATTCGGTGATGTCAAACATTACGCATATTTACTTTCCGACCTACAGGAGTGCAAACAGGGTCGAAATGAAACCGTGAGTCAGTATAGCCTTAGAGTTGAATCTTGCCTGGCAAAACTTCTGACGGAGATAAACATTTCAATACCAACTAGGAAAAAAGATGAATTAGCCGGTCGTGTGGCCGCCATGCAAGATCTCGCTCTTAACGTATTTACGATAGGTTTGCATCCACACCTATCTATGATAATTAGGTGTAGAGACCCTAGCACGTTAAACGAGGCTATCAATCTCGCCACGGCAGAAGAAAAATCGTCGGGATAAGTACCAGGTATGCAGGTCAATCGAATCCTCTAAACTTTCCAAATACCGAACAGCGTCGTCAAAATACAGCATTCTCAAGGCCAACATCTAACTTCAGTAACCAAAACCCTAGGCCAAAAATAACAATAATAATAATGATCCATTTTGTAGGTATTGTAAGACAGTAGGTCATTCAATAGAGTACTGCAGGAAACGAGAGTACAATAACCGGAAATTTAATTACGCACAGAACATGAATCGATCCTCAAGTTCCAAATTATAATCGCCGTAACCAACAAATTAATGTCATCAATCCAATAGAATACGAGAATACGCCTAATTTAAACGACCAAACCTTCCTGTCAGGTATCGTGCGGGAAGATTAAATAGGAAAACGATACACTAAACAATCAAACCCTTGCAAACCCCACGAACTCTGCTAGACCTAAGTACACGCTGAATTCCACTGTATCCAGACCAACCTACAACCAGGGTAACCAGCCCCAATTTAAAGGTGGTCGTATCTCTGTTTCAAAGAGCACTTGCAACCTCGGTAACCAGCCCCAATTTAGAAGTGACTCTCCATCCACTGTATCCAGACCAACCTACAACCAGGGTAACCAGCCCCAATTTAAAGGTGGTCGTATCCCTGTTTCAAAGAGCACTTGCAACCTCGGTAACCAGCCCCAATTTAGTAGTGACTCTCCACCCACTGTATCCAGGCCAACCTACAACCAGGGTAACCAGCCCCAACATAAAGGTGGTCACATCTCTGTTTCGAAGAGCACTTGCAACCTCGGTAACCAGCCCCAATTTAGAAGTGACTCTCCACCCACTGCATCTAAGTTCACCCATAAACTCGGTGACCAACCAGATGAATCGAAGACGGACTCCAACCACAAAAGTATTTTTCCTATAAACTGCCCCTCATGCACGGCACCTGAATCACTAAGTAACGTATTAAAAACATATAACATCGCAACCAACCCCACAAAAAAAAATTTACCTTTTATTACAATACAAACTTCAGTTTCTTCAAAAAACTTAAAGTTTTTAGTTGACAGTGGTGCATCCATTAGTCTTATAAAAAAGGGTTCCATCGAAAAGATGCCTGAAATTGTTAACCACATTGTCAGTTTTAGTGGAGTGACTAACAATCCAATGCTCTCACTGGGACATACATCTATAGCTTTCGAAACATTAAATAATCATTTCCATGTCGTTCCTAACCTTGACTTTCCCTACGACGGTATAATCGGTAACGACTTTCTTTCGAAGTACAATTGTAAAATCGACTACTCTGAAAATATACTGACTGTCGACAATTTGAAGTTCAACGTAGAGTTTACTGACCCAACCTTTTCCATCCCCCCTCGGACCGAACAAATAATCGAATGTTGTGTACTAAATCCAGACATTAAAGAAGGACTTATCCTTGACCAAAACCCAATCGACTCTCTCTTAATAGCAAACTGTGCGGTTAAAGTAAAACCAAACCGCAGGGTAAATATCTCAGTAGTGAATACATCCGAGTCTCCTATATATATAGATTCCAAAACAAAATTCAAAATCTCACCTATAACGAAAATTGAACATCGAGAAATTCTACACACATTTTATCATGACTCTCCTGCCAATAATAATGCTTTATCTCGAACCGAAGAAGTGATAAACTTATTAAGAGTCTCTCATCTAAACTCTGAAGAGACCGATGCCTTATATAATCTCTGTTCCATTGACTCTGACATCTTTCATCTCCCTCATGACAAATTAACATGCACGGAAGCTATCCAACATGATATTACTACTTCCTCTTCAGTCCCCATAAACACGAAATCCTATAGATTCCCTGAAGTCCACAAGCAAGAGGTACAATCCCAGATTAATAAAATGCTTAACGAGGGAATCATAAAACATTCTACATCTCCATGGTCTTCCCCAATCTGGATCGTTCCAAAAAAAAACCGACGCATCGGGCCAACGCAAATGGCGGGTAGTAATAGACTACCGCAAACTAAATGATATCACTATCGGAGATTCCTATCCAATACCCAATATCTCCGAAATCCTAGACCAACTCGGTAAGTGTAAGTACTTCAGTACCTTAGACCTAGCGTCAGGGTTCCACCAAATCAAACTTTCAGAACAAGATGCCCCTAAATCCGCTTTTTCCGTACCTGAAGGACATTTTGAATTCACACGTATGAGCTTCGGGCTTAAGAATGCCCCCGCTACCTTTCAGAGGCTAATGAACTCTGCACTGTCGGGCCTCCAAGGTATACAGTGTTTCGTCTACTTAGATGACATTGTAATCTATTCTTATGACCTCGACATTCACATGAAAAACCTTTCCAACGTTTTCGATAGACTCCGTACATTTAATCTCAAACTGCAACCCGACAAGTGTGAGTTTCTCCGCAAGGAAGTTTCCTACCTGGGACACATCATCACGGATCAGGGTGTCAAACCTAACCCAGAAAAAACTAATGCCGTAGAAAAAATTCCTATTCCTAAGTGTCCTAAGGACATAAAATCGTTCCTAGGACTGGTATCATATTATCGCCGTTTTATCCCTAATCTATCCAAAGTCGCTAAACCCTCACAAATCTTTTAAAAAGGATACCCCTTTTAACTGGACCAACGAACAACAATTATCATTCGAGAGTCTTAAGAAAGCTCTCATGTCGGCGCCTATTTTAGCCTATCCGGATTTCAACAAACCTTTCCTTCTGACATGTGACGCTTCAAACTATGCTATTTCTGCCATACTATCTCAAGGTCCAATAGGAAGCGACCGTCCAATCGCATATGCGTCCCGAACATTGAATAAAGCCGAATGTAATTATAGTGTTACGGAAAAGGAATGTTTGGCTATCATTTTTTGGCACTAAAACTTTCAGGCCTTATTTATATGGACGCAAATTCTCAATCGTAACCGATCACCGACCTCTCAAATGGTTGTTTAATTGCAAAGAACCTGGCTCTAAGCTCGTTAGGTGGAGACTTAAACTAGAAGAATTCGACTATGACGTAATTTATAAAAAGGGAAAAATCAATAGTAATGCTGACACCCTTTCGAGGTACCCAGTCCACCCTATTTTAAATGATCAACCCGAACCACAGCCATCGACATCGGGTTTGCCAAGTGATCGCCTCGTACAAAATAACGATTCCCCTAAAGGCAACCCCGACGACCTGATAACCCTCGAAGATTTGGGATTTGACCCTTTAGGAGATCTGGTAGATCTCAGCCCGCTTATTCCTCTGTCTCCTTCCGACTTTCCGACACCACCGGATCCAACTCTTGAACCTCCGGATCCAACTCTTGAACCACCAGATCCAATCCCAGTTCCACCGAATCCGAACACACTAAGTCCAGATCCACCTCCAGATGCTCCATCTCCAACAGATGGAACATCCACGAACTCTCAAAAGGATTACTCGGAATTTTTAAAATCTTTCAACAAAAGGGAAATTTACAACACATACTTAAAAGAGCACAACGAGAGCATTCTTAGGAGTAAATGCAACACAATATTGATCCCAACATCTATTGACCTCGACGATGCAAATCCCTACATCCAGGATATCCTTCTTACGCCTGAAAATTCCATCCAAGAGGGCGAACGTGAACTCCACTCTTTCAACAAATACACCATAAACGATAAGACATTTTATTTCATGTTCACGAAAGTTTATTATTTCGACACGTGCCCTTATCCTGACATCTTCAAATCCCTGAAATCAGTCAGGGACGACATCCTCCTGACGGGCAATATCAATGAAATCGCCACAACAGATTTCAAAAATCCCTTCGAGCAAAATTCATACACCAAGATATACAACATGCTTGTATATTTATTTAACAACACTAACATAACTATAAATGTCTATCACAACACAATCATCTATCCTGTCCCGACAGAGATACAAAAAATCCTTAAAGAAAATCATGACATCCCTATCGCCGGTCATCTCGGATCAAATAGAATGTACGACAGGATTAAAGAGCGCTACCAATGGAAGAATATGCGCACAGAAATAGAAGATTATGTAAAAAATTGCAAATTATGTCAGTCCAATAAGGCTCTTCGCAAAATTCACAAGGCTCCGATGCAAATCACTACTACCTCGACGCGTCCATTCGAAATAGTCAGCCTGGACATTGTCGGACCTCTACCCGAAGCTGGCATCCAGAAATTGAAATATATCCTCACTCTTCAAGACGACCTAACGAAATTCTCCCTTGCCTATCCCATATCTAACGCAACAGCAGAGGAATCCTGCGAATGTTTAGTCCACTTTATCTCCGTATTCGGTATCACCAAATCCATACTTACTGACCGGGGAACAAATTTTACAGCTGAATTATTCAAAAAGACATGTGAGTTCCTCAAAATTAGACAAATCTGGTCCTCTCCCTACCACCCACAAACACAAGGTGCACTTGAGAGAAGCCATTCGACCCTTAAGGAATATTTGAAATCATATGTAAATGAAAACCAAACTGATTGGCATAAATTCGTTTATACTGCCATGTTAACCTACAACAGTTCTATCCATACCACAACTAGATTCACACCTTACGAACTTATTTTTGCCCATAAACCTTTTATACCTGACTCTATCTTCGAATTCCGCTCCGATATCACATATCCCGAATATGTAAGAATGCTCCATCACCGCCTTAAAATATCCAGGAAAAGGCGCTACAAAACATCCAGCTATCTAAAGAAAGAGCAAAACCTACTACGACAAACATAGTCGCTCAATACAGTATAGAGTAGGAGATTACGTATATTTAAAAATCATCTCAGACTTCGTAAAGCTCTATCCCTCTCTGGAAAGGTCCTTATAAAATTGTAAGAGTCAACAACAACAACACTCTTAGTCTTCTTATAAATCGACGCCATGTCACTCATCACTTTGATGAAGTAAAACACGCGGCAAATGAAAACCAATAATTTAAGTAAAACCTATTTGTATTATATTATTATTATTTTTTCTTATTATTATTTACAATTACCTTTTACACATTTTATACATTTAATTTGTATTATATTATCATTATTTTCTTTTCTCTCGTCATCTTTTCCTCGATGATTAAAAGTACATAAGTAAAGTAAGTTCAAATTATATTACAGAATCCTCGCTGTTCTCTGTAGCCCCGTACCTACCACCGACGCCAAACGATTTGTAGAATTCATCACCAAGAGTCCTGGTTTGCTCTTCGACCCTGTCGGCACCTTAAAAGCGGCTAATGATCAATTTCATGTAGTAATTCCTATCGATGTCTCAACTTACGACAAACACATAAAAGACATTCGTATCACTTTGGACTCTATTCAATCCCAGTGCCAAAAGAATACAGGTATAAGCAATACCAAATGTTACAATATGCTACAACCGTTGTATTCCTTACATAACGACATTCTGCGTGACTTCAATTCTATATCACATATAATATCTAATAGCGTTTCCAAACGGTCAGCCTGGTTTGCCGGAGTAGGCACCGTATTCAAACACATATTTGGCACTATGGATGAAGATGACGCTAAACATTATAATGAGGCAATACAAACACTATATGATAACGAAAAGGTCCTTACAAACTCGATAAGAGAAAACATTATAATCTCCCGAGTCGCGATTTCAAATATGAACCAATCCTTGCAGCTATTAAATGAGAATCAAAATAAATTAAATGATGCATTCGAAAGAATATATACAGTAGTAAACAATATTACTAATGTAATACAAATAAATAATTTTCAAGCACATTTAAATTCTATCCTAAATGTACTACAATCTAATTTGTTAACTCTTTCATTTGAAATCGAAGATATCTTAAACTCTATTTTATTCGTTAAGGCTAATATATTACATCCATCGGTATTAACTCCGAAGCATTTATACGAAGATATAGTTAGTAACCTCAAGGTAATCCCTAAGTATAAGGATTTTCCAATTAATTTAGAATTAAACAATATTCATGTTTTACTCAATATAGCTGATTTAATATGTTACTACATCAACGGAAAACTTATTTTGTAATTAAAATACCTTTAGTTGATGCCTTAGAATACAACATATATAAAAGTACACCTTTACCAACCCCTCAAGTAAACGATACTACTAATTCTTTTATAACCATTTTACCAACAGAAAATTATATAGCTATAAGCAAAGATAAATCCACTTTTACCTATATCAAAAGTTTAGATTCATGCAAGAATATTATTGTAACTAAAACTTACCTTTGTGAACTATCCGACATATATACTGTATCTAGAAACCCTTCTTGTGAAATAGACATCATGATGAAAGCCGTGACAACCTTACCTGTAAGTTGTGAATATAAAATCTTCTTTAGAGAAGTAGATATTTGGCATAAACTACATAATGAAAAGTGGATATTTGTACAATCAAAACCCGTCAAACTCTCTATTGAATGTGACAACAATGACGTCACAGAACACATTATATCCGGTACAGGTGTACTGAACATTCCAACGAATTGTATAGCTTATCATAAGAATTATAGATTTGTTAAGAAAAGTTCGCCATCTATTTCTATTCCTGTTTCAATTCCAACATTTAACATCCTCAACGACACATGTTGTAGTATTAATAACATAAAAAAACTAACCTTACCCATTTCAAAGCTTCAAAACGCTAATCTAGACAACTTGAAAGATTTTGACTTTGTATCCAATCAGATCTTAAAGAATTTGGAGTCTGTTCAATCTCCAAGTAATTGGAATAGTCATGTAAGCTTTCCAATTTTAAGTGTATTTTCCTGTATTCTATGTCTAAGCTTAATTCTATTGTATTTCTGTAAAAGGACCAGTACCTGGGAAAGTTATTCAGAAAAGCCGGAAAACCAACAACTAGTAGCGATCCAGAAGTAATATCGATTGGACCTCGCTTAAGAATCGATTAGTCTTAACGGAAACTTTTCTTTTCCCATAAGTTTCCTTCTTAACGTGGGGGTTGTTATATCCCCTCTGCGTATGGGATGAGCATGACCAAGGTGCAGCATCAGCACCTTATTATCGGTATATAACAGCGGTGGCACAGCCCACCGCAGTCCGACTCAATCCTTCATCCGGGGTACTTGTCCTTTATTTTCTCTTGTAATATTGTGTGTTAATTAAAGTTCCAGTTCGTGTAATAAATCCTTTTTTTTTAAAAACCAATCTCAAGTATCCCGTATAACAGTTCGGTGAGCGAGGTAACCGGAGGCCCACTCCCACTCCCCATCCCCCTCCTCATCCTCCCTCTCATCTCCGAAATATCCTTAAAGGCCGGCAATGCACCTGCAGCACTTCTGGTGTTGCAGATGTATGTGGGCGAGGGTAATCACTTACCATCAGGTGAACCGATTGCTCGTTTGCCGCTTTTCCCATAAATTAAAAAAGAAAAAGGTTGTTTTACTCTGCGTTCGCCTGTACTAGGTTGCCATTCGGACAACATTCCTTCCGCAATGGTTTCTTCGTCAATTCCATCTTCACTCGGCGCCATGCCGTTTCTTAGCTGTTTGAAAGCCATCCTAATCTCGTTTAGACTGAGCCTCCACAAATCCTCGTTATGGAAGAGGCCTATATCCTGAAGCGGACTATTTACAGGTAATTAGGGTAAGGTATAGTACCTATGATAGACTGAAAAACAATGGAGAGGTCAAATTTGTATATTTTTGTAAATACACATATAAAAAACGCATAGAGATGCAACATCTCTTCCCAAAGCAACCACTACCAAGGATTCAGATAATGGGGGAGGCGACAAGGGGTATGTTCTCAAAATTAACATTAAACGGAGACTTGTAGGCGCTAGGCAAGCGAGTTGGCGATTGCAGAAGCGACTTCGCTCCGCATACGTGTGCTCGCCCCTCGGTTTGAGCAGCCATAACACTTTGTCGGAGTTTCGCAGTACAATATGTCGTGTGTCAGTATATCGCTAGTGGGCCCCGCATCAGCGGGTCCCTACTTCGACTCTACCACTTTTCCCGCGTTCAATCGCGAGCCATTACTAGTGAGTGCCGTCCGTGTCCCGCGCACGCTGCGCAGCAGTCCCGTTTGCGACTTCGCTCCGCATACGTGTGCTCGCCCCTCGGTTTGAGCAGCCATAACACTTTGTCGGAGTTTCGCAGTACAATATGTCGTGTGTCAGTATATCGCTAGTGGGCCCCGCATCAGCGGGTCCCTACTTCGACTCTACCACTTTTCCCGCGTTCAATCGCGAGCCATTACTAGTGAGTGCCGTCCGTGTCCCGCGCACGCTGCGCAGCAGTCCCGTTTGCGACTTCGCTCCGCATACGTGTGCTCGCCCCTCGGTTTGAGCAGCCATAACACTTTGTCGGAGTTTCGCAGTACAATATGTCGTGTGTCAGTATATCGCTAGTGGGCCCCGCATCAGCGGGTCCCTACTTCGACTCTACCACTTTTCCCGCGTTCAATCGCGAGCCATTACTAGTGAGTGCCGTCCGTGTCCCGCGCACGCTGCGCAGCAGTCCCGTTTGCGACTTCGCTCCGCATACGTGTGCTCGCCCCTCGGTTTGAGCAGCCATAACACTTTGTCGGAGTTTCGCAGTACAATATGTCGTGTGTCAGTATATCGCTAGTGGGCCCCGCATCAGCGGGTCCCTACTTCGACTCTACCACTTTTCCCGCGTTCAATCGCGAGCCATTACTAGTGAGTGCCGTCCGTGTCCCGCGCACGCTGCGCAGCAGTCCCGTTTGCGACTTCGCTCCGCATACGTGTGCTCGCCCTCGGTTTGAGCAGCCATAACACTTTGTCGGAGTTTCGCAGTACAATATGTCGTGTGTCAGTATATCGCTAGTGGGCCCCGCATCAGCGGGTCCCTACTTCGACTCTACCACTTTTCCCGCGTTCAATCGCGAGCCATTACTAGTGAGTGCCGTCCGTGTCCCGCGCACGCTGCGCAGCAGT